>OW028759.1:9831256-11081256 GCA_932294355.1 Aporophyla lueneburgensis
TGCGCCAGAAAATGAGTTTTTATGGTCTTTCCGTTGTTTTATGGTACTTTTGAAACTGTTTTGGCTACCGGGTACAATACAATGTAGCTACGAATGAATAAAAGTTAAGAATGCGAGAAAATTTAATCTGTCTTCGCTGGTGAAGTGAGATATTACTTTTAGCTGCATCGTACATTATGTACATACAATGTAGGGTTAACAATAAATGTTTGTAGAATTGGTACAGTTGTGTTGAAAGATGAAAACTTTGCAGCAGATTCAGTTTTAGATTGAAACCAAACAAAAGTAAGTATCATATCTTTCTTTTGTAAAGAAGAAATAAAAATTTAAAAAAAGATGCAGCATTTTTTATATCAGAGCTAACTGTACTGTTTGTATGCACGTGTTAAGATAAGATAAGTCTTTGTCTGTGATAGTAAGCTTATTTATCTTTCTTTCTCTTTTTAGTTATCGTTATCATTATCACTTCAGTAGACTAAATGATTTTGGAGTAGGTACTATTGTATATTTGGACGTAGTTAAGCCAAAAGAATTCATTCTACATCCAGTCACTTTTGAAATATTGACGTTTGAAGTTCAAGAGGATTTTTATCGTTAGTCTTTGTTTTAAAATGATCAAGAAGTATAATTTTGTCAGTGGAAAATTAACACGTTTTTTTATTAATAAAAAATCCAACCTTTGTCTAAAGGCATACTATTCCATCAACGACTATTTAAATGACAAAACTAGTTGGTCGCTGTGATTAACTCAAGACAATGTTTGCGTTCTTTCTCCAGTACTAGCGTACCTAGTGATAGGTTATATAGCTGTAATATAATTATTATTATATATTTTTTGTGTATTTATTAGTTTTGACATGTTCTATGCTTTGACATATTAAAATGATTAGTATTGCATAAAATGATTAGCTAGCGACCTCGACAAGTTATCATTCAATTCTTGCCTGAGCAACCCGCAGCAAGTTCGTCATGCTCCCTTAGATGTCAATGCTTGCAGTAGCGTCAGGGGTCGGGTTGCCCCCTTCCCTCAAATAAAGCGAGGGGGGTTATGGCTGATCTTTGCGTTATGCTCGTGAACGAGTGCTGCTTGTGGGGACTGGTCGTCTTGCTGACCTTGATGTTGGTATTGTTGTTAATTACCTACCTGTTTATTTGTTTCGCCGATGGTCCTAGTTTATCATTTTGTGGCCTTAAGTTGTAACTCGGGTCGTAACAGCTATGTGAACGTGATTCAGCACTGCATATGTAAGGTGTCACGCCCTTTATGCCAGGAGGCTTTTATTTTGGTACCTTTATTTACATTATAAAATTATTTTTTGCTTTTGCTTGAGTATAGATTTCATTTTATTTCTTGGAATATTAGGTTGGCTAGCTGACATATGGCAAATCATTTAATTTAATGTTTTGTGTCTCTTAATGTTACCTCCTTACAATTGTATAGAATCAAGTTCTTCTAACTTAACAGACAGCTGTGCTGCTGGGGGGTTTGTTCCGCAACTTCTTCTTCCCAGCTAAAGCACTAGGAAGTGTCGAAGGGCGGGCGTTTTGGGGGGACTGTCTTGTGTAACTTTGACGTTCAAAAAGTGCTGACTCTCAGCCTAGTTTGAATAAATGACTTTTGATTTTGATTTTGAAGTAGTATGGACATCAGAGATAAAAAAACACTCACATTTACAAAAAAACATTTTCGGAAACATGAGGTTAGTTTCTAACGTAGCTTTGGACATAATGAGAGATAATGCTTATGTAGAACTGTTTTATGTTGTACTGCATTTACTTGGCGGGCCTGTGGCTAAGTAATAACATTTCCACGGGTCGACCGATCAGGTTAAGCTACGCTTTCCACAGTTTTTTCATGCAAGTGTGACAATCTTAACATCCCTCCCTGCCTCGGAAACCACGTTAATCCGTTGGTCCCGGCTATCATTTTCGGGTCTTTGATAGTCGTTACGGGTTGTCAGAAGCCCAAAAGTTACAACCTGTCTTACCAAGGGATATTGTGTTACCCATTAACTAGGTTTTGGCGGTCAGATAGGCAGTCGATCCTACAAATAAATATAAAACAAAATTTCATAAGACAAAATATTGGTATTTAGCTACATCAGGTTATACTGGAAACCGACCATAACATAGTTGTGAAAAGCCCAGGCAGATGGTGACCTACTGTAGTTGAAAACAGAAAAATGCACGATAGTATTTTTCAAGAAGAAACGAAGTTCGCGAAAGAGCCCACTTTATCTCTGCTAAATCCATTTTCCTTGAAAAGATTCTTCAGAAAGTCTTTCAGAACTAAATCTATCGACATAATCTATTACTTTTTACTATCAGCCGAATGAACTAAATCATCCCCCTTTTAAGATTAAACCCTTTCCCCCTCTTCCCCTTTTATAATCGCACCCCCGTACATAAAGGGGTGCGCAAACTGACACAGTTTTCGAGAAAATTCGCGTTTGAGAGGAACGTGTAACGTTAGGGTTGGGATGTCTGCAAATCGAGGATTTCTAATGCCGAATACTATTCGGCTTTCGACAACTTATGGCAAATAGTTGTAGTAAATGTCTGGCCTTGTAAATAGTGACATTCTTACCTACTTTAAAATATTTGTGTATTTATAAAATGTGACTTTTATGTTAGATTACATAAATAACAACCAACATTTTATCGATGAGAAAGAAATCAACAGAAGATCAAAATAAATAGTTAAATTTACGTTTTTAAAACAATGACAACAAAGTTAAAACTATTCATCCATACTTATCCATACTATAGGCATGTTATAAATACAAAAGCAACTCTGTCTGTCTCGTTTGTCTGCCTGGTACCTTTTCACGCCTTCACTGTTTGTGTAAGTTTGCCACTTAATGTTTACTGTCTGTATAGAATTAAGTTCATCTAACTGGACAGACAGCTGTGTTGCTGGGAAGTTTGCGTACGCCACTCCTTCCCAGTTAAAGCTCTAGGAAGTGGTGAAGAGTGGGCATTTTGGGGGACTGTCTTATGTAATTTTGACGTTCGAAAAGTGCTGCTCCTCTGCCTGATTTGAATTAATGACTTTTGATTTTGATTTAACGGCTGAACGCATATTGCTGAAATCTGGCACACCGATAAACCATTAATAAAGAAAAATAACCTGGGACAATATATTAAATCGACGTTATCGATAGGTACGATTATTTCTGACTACCGCGCGGGCAAAGCCTTGGGAAAACGATAGCCGAATAAAAACAATAGCAAAAACTTCCATTCTTCATACGAAAAATTCGAGTGCGAATGCGAAACCGAAACTCCGCCACATCCTTACTTGTAATCCTTTATGTAAAAGTTATTATTAGCTTGACAGACTGACAGTGACGAGTAACTCGGGATAATCTCACATACAGGTAGTTTTCGTCAAAACTCGAGGCAAAGGTAAGTAAGTGGGTAAACATATTGTAACCGCAAATTCGCACGAGCGTTATTTTCTCGCCGGGATTATTTTTCGCGTGCTTTTCAATGCACTGCTCAGCGTTGAGGGTTGTTAATCCAACAGTGTGTTTTTTCGACAAATCAAATTAAAATAATTTTATTTCACATAAACCTACAAATGCACTTATGAAACATCAGAAGCTATAGTCTGTGCCAGATGTGAATAAAATAAAATTCGTTGACACCCGCCTTCCAATGTATTCAAATATTTCAAAAATATACGAAAAAAATGTTAAGAAAGTGTCGCTAACACGGTCAAACGGTAATTTGAATACATTGGTAAAAAAAAATAATAAAAAAGGCAGGTGTCAACGACTTTTATTTTTTTCACATCTGGCACAGACTATAGGTCACGGTTCCAAATGATTGATACCTATGGAGAAGAGCCGGTAAGAAACGACATGGTTACTTTTGAAAATAATTGGCTTTTACAATGGTTTCAAATTAAAGTGTTAATAGGTATGAGTGGACAGTGTAGGACTGTCAACAAGTACCAGGTACTGAATAAAATAGAAAATTGTCTACAGTCTACAAGGCCTACAACGTTCTCACATTCACAAAATATTTTAAAAAAATCTACTTTCATGATAGTATTTTATAAATAAACCATAATAACCTATTTAAACCAAATGTAATTGTTGATATGACGACGCGCTGGGGCACTGAGATTTGAAATCAAGTGCGAGTGAGTACGGTGCTTTATAATATGGATGTGGGAAAGTAATAGTTATGTAAGTACATTTTTCGAACCTGTGTTTGTGTAAAGTTCCTTACCCCAAGTATGCCAATAGGATCATATTACTGAGCCTCCGGTGGCTGTCCGTCCATCTGTCTGTCAGTGGGTTAAACTTTATGAATAGGTAGACGGTTGTCACAGACTATAGAAATTTAACTGTCGCTATATTAAAAACTCCATACAAGAAACGTATTTTTTAAGGTAGGTACTTAGTGTCAAATATTACAAGGTCCGATCGCAATTGACCGGTGTTTTAAATAAGGTTTGTGACATGCTCGAGTTGTTGGTCAAGACAACGCTTGAGTCACTTTTGAGTACGTGGATTTCATTCCCGGTCGGGCAAATTGTTACCGTGAGTTACCGTGGCCCTGGCATATGGGCAACTGAAGGAACACGAGTGGGTTTTAGTCAGTAAAAGTCTGATACGCCCTTCCGCTCCACCCTAGAGCGGGAGACGTCATTTGATGATTCCCATCCAAAAAAAAAAACTAGTCGGGAAAATTGTTGTACAATTTTCTTATCAGGAAATTCTCACAAGTAAAACATATCTAACTACATCTCGTGGACTACAAGCATGAAGTTATGTATGTAAGTGAAGTTGTAGGCGAAGCTCAATAAAACAAGCTATAGTTAGTATTTATGTTTCTTTATTGTTTTGGGCGACGCCCTATGAGACTAACTAACTTTTAACATTAATATCTCCTCGCTATTGTATTCGGTAACTCCGGTATAGCCTCTGTAAAATACCTAAACAAATACCTATACTGTTCTTTAATAAAAGTAGTAGATTTCCATGAAGATACTTAAGTAAATACCGATGTATGTTTATAATCAGCTGTATTACCATTGTCTTGACCTTTTGAATTCTAATTAACCTGCAATTACCTGTAACAATAACCTGTTGGAATCTAATTAGTCTGTAATGCCTGTGTTATGTTTGTATAAAACTAATTAGCTTATAGTTACCTAACTCATTTATTGTAAAGCACTAATTAGCTGTGAGTAGGTATGAATATACCTAAAATATCTTACGTAGTTCGTACACGATTTTGAAAGTAGCGTATGTCCAATAGGACGAGCCACATTGTTAATCCAATAAGAAAGCAGAAACCTTGAACTCGCTTACACGTGTTTTGAAATTCTCGACAAGTCGAAACCTGTACCTTAGGGAAAGTCCATTTTTCTCGCTCTCAATTGGCGGAGCGGCTAATCAAAGTAAAGAAATGTATACGCTACTTGCGGTAGGCAACAAAAGTTATAAAAGGGCCGAGCGTCTATTTTTGGATTTAGTATTTTTACAAGTTTACATGAATCATCAAGTTACCACGTAGTGTTTGTGAAGTAAGTGGCTCCGCTGTCCACTGCTTAGTCGCGATGTACCCTATATCTAGTTAGCCAGTCTTCAAGTGTAATATAGCTAGGATTTAATTATGTGTACTGCTTATTCTGACTGTATTTTATATTGTGTGCTGTGTACTCTTTTACAACCATTTTTTGTGATTTCCGTGTAACTTTATGTGTGCCAAATATACTCAATTATTACGACATTCTGACTGGTTTAATTTCACTCTTTCGTCAAGGGAACACCGTCACCCCCGCCTACAACACCTGACTCCCGTTTTATTAACATTTTGGTCCTTGCGAGCCGGATCAGGTTCAATTAGAATAGAGTGAACCAGTCAGAATCATGAGTCACAGAAGTGAAATCACCACACGCAGCAAGTTACGAAGACTGGCGGAAGAAATGGGTACGCGACAAGCAGAGGACATCGTCTCTGACTCAGGCTTACCATCCGAAAGGGCTCCAGGTTCTCCGTCCGTAGCACCGACATTGGCATCGACGTCCGCTCGCAATATTCCGCTCACCGGTGGCCGATTAATTGACCACAGTAAATTGACGTCAGAGAGAGCGCACGGGGGGCAGGCAGCGCCCAAGGGTCGCCACACCTCGCCGCGCAGCAAAATATCGTCAAGAAATAGCCACAGGAGCGTCGATTACCTTAAAAAACGGATCGAGTACGAAGCGGAGCGCGAATTAGTGCAGTTGAAAGAGAACCTGGTCAAAGACAAGGAAAACCTCGTCAAGAAAAGGATGGAAGCGGAAATAGCTGAGATAGAGGCGGCCGCTGAAAGCGATGATTCACAGTCAGATGTGAGTACGACACAGCGCGTCGAAGAGTGGGTGAAAACCACGCCCCAAGTCCCCCAATTGATAGAAGTATTGGGGACGCCGGCCGTGTCAGGCGCACCTATTGAAATGGCTGCGCCCCGTGAAACATCTGACCCCCGTGAACAAACCGTAAGTAGGGTGAATCTTGTGAATAACCACCGTGGGTCGTCAGTGCCGTGTGATCTAGACCAGTCCCGAGTACCTAGGACATCCGCGTCTGTACCGTTACCTAACATAACGGCACCAATTACGTCCAGGTACATGCCAGTAACGTCAGATGGAGTAAGGTTCCAGTTACCCAGCCGTTATACCGCCTTTACCACTCCGGTCGCAAGTGTACCTCGAGTAGCCACACTCGAGTCGGATACACGGCGGCAGATGCAGTACGGAGCGGATGAAAGAGAAAGGCGGAGAGAATCGTCAGGGGACAGAGACCGTAAGATAGACAGACTGGCAGAGGCTATCACGAACATGGCACGACCACCACGACCGGTACCAAGACAGGCATATGAATTGCCCTACTTTAAAGGTGACCCAGCCGACTGGATATCATATCGGAACATGTACTGGGAAACATCACAATTATACAATTTCAAGGCGCACGAAAACTTAGCACGATTAAAAACCTCGTTACAAGGCGACGCAAAGGTATCAGTAGAGGACTTACTACGATCGTCAACTGATCCGTCCGAGATAATGCGCGCGCTAGAGGATGAGTACGGTCACCCGACCCTAGTGCTACAGTACGCCATACAAAAGGTCAAAGAATTACCTAGAGTAACGGAAAGTGGACGCGAACTAAGGAAATTCTCGTCAACGGTCCGAAATTGTGTTTCGTTACTCAAAAATATTCGTGCGGATGGATATATAAATAATCCACAGCTGGTGAGTGACCTGCTGAGCAAGCTGACCCCTGTACAGCGCGCGCAATACGGTGACTTCGCAATGGGCCTGGACAACACACAGGGGGTGGACCTAAGAGTGTCTCCAAATCTAGAAATATTATCACATTTTCTAATACACTTGACACGCTCAACGTCGTACTACACTCAGGCGAGTATGTTTGAGCCCGGTCCATCGAAGCCCCCTGCCAAGCAACAGCAGAAGTATGGCGGCGCCGGTCAGTCCCGGCCAGCCAACGCCGCGCGCTCGGCCGCGAGCAGGCCTCCGTTGACGCAACGAGTGAACACGCAGAGCGACGAGTCTGCCGCTCCTGAAGAATGCGTTATATGTCAACGAAAGCACAACATAGAAGAGTGTGACCAGTTCAAAAAGCTTACCGTTCAACAGCGTTGGGACACGATAAAGGAGAAGAACACATGCTTCAAATGTCTCGTGAGTAAACATCCCAAGAGGTTTTGCCGTGCGAGTAGATGCAAGAAGTGCGGGTTCGGACATCACCTGCTGTTACACGCGGATAAGCAGCCGAAAGAAAAGGTGGCTACGCCGCCAGAAAGTAAGACGGAAAGCGTCACAAATATAGGCGAGTGGCGAGCTACGGCACTACTGAAAATTATGCCAGTAACGGTCAGCGATGGAAACAGTGACGATAATCAGTGTTACGCACTACTGGACGATGGTGCGACCGTGTCACTCATCGACAGCTCGCTCGCCACAGACTTAGTGGGCCCATGTGTTCCTCTCTCCTTAAAAACCGCGGGTGGCTACGGAGTAACAGACTCAACGTCGCGAGTGGTACAAGTGCGCGTAAAAGGACCTAACGGTCAGTGCCATAACATTACGTGTCGGACAATAGTGGACATTAACCTACCAACGCAAACAGTGACCGCCACAGTGATCGACGACAACGCGCACCTACGCGACTTGGGTTGCGTAGAGATGAGGGGAGCCAAACCGCTGCTGCTTCTCGGACAGGACAACTGGGAGCTGCTCGTCAGTCAGGACATCCGCCAAGGAAAATCCGGTAAGCCAGTTGCCTCACTCACTAAGTTAGGTTGGGTCATACATGGACCATTTAATATTAATAACAATAATAATAGTAAAGAATGTGTTAGTTGCATGACCGTTTCCCTTCCTGATTTACATAATCTAGTTAAATCACAGTTTGAGCTAGAAGCGATAGGTATTTCAGAGAATTTACGTAAACATAAAGATGTCGAAAGGGCATTAGCCGTGTTAGACAGCACTAGCCATCGTATCCCTGACCAGTCACAATGGGAGGTCGGTTTGTTGTGGAAACATGACAATATTCAGTTACCTGATAATTATAATCAGGCCAGGCAAAGGCTGTACGGCATAGAGAAACGTATGCGTAAAGACACTAGTTTCGCTGAGCAATATTCAGCTCAGATAGGTAGGTTAGTAGACGAAGGTTACGCGCGTAAAGTAGACGGTAACATAGACAGCTCGCCGGTTTGGTACTTACCGCATTTCGGAGTCGTTAACCCGAACAAACCGGGCAAGCTACGTCTCGTGTTCGACGCAGCCGCTACGTCTCATGGGACGTGTTTAAATGATAATCTGCTAACCGGACCCGACTTACTGAATTCTTTGCTAGGTATTTTAATTAAGTTCAGGATAGGCCCCGTCGCGTTTTCAGGGGATATCGCTGATATGTTCTTACGAGTAAAAATAAAGGCAGAAGATCAAGGCGCGCAATTATTTTTATGGAGAGGCGCGGATCACCATAAAGAACCAGATACATACGCGATGAATTCCATGATATTTGGTGCAGCCTCGTCCCCTACTACGGCAATATATATACTCAACAAAAATGCCGATGATTTCATTGATGTTTATCCCGAAGCTGTGGAAGCCATCAAATCTAGGCACTATATGGACGACTATCTAGATAGTGCTTGGACCGAGGAGAAGGCTAACACGTTAATAGAGGAAGTGACACGAATACATGCATCCGGTGGATTCATTATCCGGGGGTGGGTCACTAACTCATCGGAGCTAAGGGAAAGGCTGAAAATAGAAATGCCTGATAAGGTAGCCCTTGAGAAGGGAACAGGCTCAGTAGAGAGGACCCTAGGTTTAATATGGTCACCTAAAGACGACGAGTTAGGTTTTGATCTGTCATTTAAGAGACTACCACCGGAAATTATGAATGGTAGTTTAGTGCCCACTAAAAGACAATTTCTTAGTATGATAATGTCGATTTACGACCCGCTAGGTTTCCTATACCCGTGTGTAATTCAATCACGCATATTAATGCAACGAATATGGAAGTCGGGAATACAATGGGACGAACCCTTAAAAGAAAAGGACGCCAAAGTATGGTTTAATTGGCTCCATAATTTATACCGCTTAAACGAATTAAAAATACCGCGGTGGTACGGGTTAAAACTCGATAATTTAGAATTACACGCGTTCGGGGACGCCAGCGAGCTTGCTTACGCCGCAGTAGTATACCTAGTGGGCTCTAACTCTGAAGGAAAGAGGGAATCGGTTATGTTACTAGGGAAAGCGCGAGTAGCTCCACAAAAAGTAGTATCCATTCCCAGGCTAGAGTTACAAGCAGCCGTGTTAGCCTGTCGTATAGCAGACACTGCCCACAAAGAGTTAGGTATACGAATCGAAAAGAAATTCCTTTGGACCGACAGCAAGACTGTATTAAAATGGATAAACTCCGATGCACAGGAATTTCAACGATTCGTCTCGCACAGACTAGCCGAAATAGATAGGCTGTCAGATAGAGGCAACTGGCGCTGGGTACCTTCACAGGATAACCCAGCTGATAAGGCCACCAGGTTGTGTTGGCCCGATGACCACGCGGAGTGGCTCTCGGGCCCCTCGTTTCTATGTAACCCACAGGAGCTGTGGCCTGCGTGTCCCGAGGCTGAGGCGTCGGAAGCGGACCTTGAGCGCATCCAGCGGGTCCACGCCGCGGCAGCACCGGCGGCACCACTCCTAGAGTACGAGCGCTACTCATCGTGGACGCGCATTCAGCGTGTCATGGCGCGCGTGCTCATCTTCAGCGGCCGATGCCGCAAACGTCGGTCGACTACGGAGCTGTGTCAGCGAGACCTAGAAGATGCTCACAACAGCCTGTTGAGGCTGTGTCAAGAAGAAAGCTTTCAAAGCGAGCGGGCCACCATCCTTAAAGGCCTGCCCGTTCCCAGCAGCAGCAGCATCAAGGCTCTCGACCCCATGCTAGCCGACGACGGGTTGCTACGAGTGAGAGGGCGCCTGAGTGCCTGTGAGGTGCTCACGTTTGGCGAGCGGCACCCTATTATCCTGGAGGGCCGCCATCCTCTGACAAGAAAGCTAATCGCTCATTACCATGCGATGGCTCTGCACGCCAACCACGAGACCGTCGTCAACAATCTACGGGAAAAATACTGGGTCACTAAAATCAGAACCTCAGTGAAGACAGTGGTTGCCAACTGCCAACTCTGTCGCGTCTGCCGAGCCAAGCCCGCGCCACCGAAGATGGGTGACCTGCCGCTCGCAAGGCTGGAACCATCCAGACGAGCCTTTGTGCGAGTGGGGGTGGACTACTTCGGCCCGATGGAGGTCGCAATCGGGCGACGGCGCGAGAAGAGGTGGGGTGTCCTATTCACCTGCCTCACTACACGCGCCGTCCACCTTGAGTTGGCCGCTTCCCTAAGCGCCGACTCCGCCATACTAGCCTTGCGGCGCCTCATAGCGCGCCGCGGGCAACCAGCACATCTGTACTCTGACCAGGGTACCAACTTCATCGGGGCCAATACCGAGCTTCGAGCAGCCCTGAAAGACCTCAACCAAGGTCAGATAAGGGCCGAGGCCATTCACCGTGGCATCGAATGGCACTTCAATCCCCCGGCGGCCCCACACATGGGTGGCTGCTGGGAGCGCCTGGTGAGATCCGTGAAGAACGCACTTCGCAGTACGCTCAAGGAGCGTGCCCCTCGTGAGGAGGTCCTCTACACCCTCCTCACCGAAGCCGAGCTGATCGTAAACAGCCGGCCACTGAGCTACGTGAACGACGACCACGACCAGCCCGTGGTCCTGACGCCGAACCATCTACTCCTGGGCACTGCGTCCGGGAGTACTCCGTTTGCATCGAGCGACGCCGAAGACATCGACTCTCGCCGGCAGTGGCGGCGCGTGAACGCGCTCGCCGACATGTTCTGGCGGCGCTGGCTGCGAGAGTACCTGCCTACGCTCCAACGTCGGGAAAAGTGGTTAAACAATGTGCCGAACGTACGTATCAGTGACGTAGTAGTGATTGTGGACAATAATAGACCGCGAAGTGCGTGGACCAAAGGTCTCATCAAAGCTGTGTATCATGGACACGATGGTATTATCCGTGTAGTAGATGTTAAGACTGTAAATGGGGTCCTACGTCGACCCGTAGCGAAGATTATTGTGCTTCCCACAGACCAAGAATTGTAAGTCGGTTGAACCCTGTTACAGGGGGTGGAATGTAGGCGAAGCTCAATAAAACAAGCTATAGTTAGTATTTATGTTTCTTTATTGTTTTGGGCGACGCCCTATGAGACTAACTAACTTTTAACATTAATATCTCCTCGCTATTGTATTCGGTAACTCCGGTATAGCCTCTGTAAAATACCTAAACAAATACCTATACTGTTCTTTAATAAAAGTAGTAGATTTCCATGAAGATACTTAAGTAAATACCGATGTATGTTTATAATCAGCTGTATTACCATTGTCTTGACCTTTTGAATTCTAATTAACCTGCAATTACCTGTAACAATAACCTGTTGGAATCTAATTAGTCTGTAATGCCTGTGTTATGTTTGTATAAAACTAATTAGCTTATAGTTACCTAACTCATTTATTGTAAAGCACTAATTAGCTGTGAGTAGGTATGAATATACCTAAAATATCTTACGTAGTTCGTACACGATTTTGAAAGTAGCGTATGTCCAATAGGACGAGCCACATTGTTAATCCAATAAGAAAGCAGAAACCTTGAACTCGCTTACACGTGTTTTGAAATTCTCGACAAGTCGAAACCTGTACCTTAGGGAAAGTCCATTTTTCTCGCTCTCAATTGGCGGAGCGGCTAATCAAAGTAAAGAAATGTATACGCTACTTGCGGTAGGCAACAAAAGTTATAAAAGGGCCGAGCGTCTATTTTTGGATTTAGTATTTTTACAAGTTTACATGAATCATCAAGTTACCACGTAGTGTTTGTGAAGTAAGTGGCTCCGCTGTCCACTGCTTAGTCGCGATGTACCCTATATCTAGTTAGCCAGTCTTCAAGTGTAATATAGCTAGGATTTAATTATGTGTACTGCTTATTCTGACTGTATTTTATATTGTGTGCTGTGTACTCTTTTACAACCATTTTTTGTGATTTCCGTGTAACTTTATGTGTGCCAAATATACTCAATTATTACGACATTCTGACTGGTTTAATTTCACTCTTTCGTCAAGGGAACACCGTCACCCCCGCCTACAACACCTGACTCCCGTTTTATTAACAGAAGTATTGGTGGCAGTGAAATTTTAAGCAGTGGTGGCACAGTGGTAACGGCTGCGACTTGTAGGTCGTAGGTTCCAACCCGTACCTGACAGGTGCCTTACTTTGTCTAAATTAATTCATCATCGGCAGCCTGTAACGTTCCCACTGTTGGGACATAGGCCTCCTCTCTATAAGAGGTAGTGGACTTATCTACCACACGGGTCCATTGCGGGTTGGTAGATGTCACATGTCTTCGAATTTTGTTTTTTGATTCTAAGACATGCCGGTTTCCTCACGATGTTTTCCTTCACCGTTTTGAGAACAGCGGTTATGAAATAATTTACACAAAGTAAAGCGCCTGCTTGGGTTCGAACTCACGACGAACTCGTAAGTCGCAGCCGTTACCACTGGACCACCCCTAATTAATACATCACCACTGCAAAACGGTGGAATTCGGCTTATCCTAGAACCAACAACTCAGGGACTTACTAGAGAATGGGCAGCAGCGTTCTCTATGCATTTTACCACCGTACTGCGATAGCCAACCAGCCAGCCGACCCGGGCTTTACCGTAGTGGCAAAGCACCCCAAATTGAAGGAGGCTTTATGACCAGCAGTGGACGTCTTAAGGCTCTAAAGATGATGATGATGATGTGACATCTACCAAGTTCACGCACTGGGTCCGCGTGGTGGATTTCAGCCCACTCCCTCTCACCGAGAGGAGACTTGTGTTCCAGCTTCGGGAATATTATAAGTTGATTAAGTAAGTGAGATATAGGCAAGGGATCCATATTGGCTCACCTAAAGTTCTTTATCCAAAATTTTTCTTCCTATTGGTTTGTAATCCGAATGATCACTCTTCGTAAAATTTTTCATCCTAAAGTTTTCATTCATACTATTTGTAGTGCTACCGGCGATGTTCATAACACTCATGTTTCCGAAAATTGTAATTTATAATATCATTAATGTAAATATATTTAAACTCCAACTATTTTTTATCATAACGCTTTTATCCCTAAATACAATTACCATAATATTTTCACTCATACTCAGAAAGAAACATTTACCAAGTGTAATAAAAAATATATGTACCCACATATATTTTTTATTATATATTCCTATTGGTTTGTAATCCGAATGATCACTCTTCCTAAAATTTTTCATCCTAAAGTTTTCATTCATACTATTTGTAGTGCTACCGGCGATGTTCATAACACTCATGTTTCCGAAAATTGTAATTTATAATATCATTAATGTAAATATATTTAAACTCCTACTATTTTTTATCATAACGCTTTTATCCCTAAATATAATTACCATAATATTTTCACTCATACTCAGAAAGAAACATTTACCAAGTGTAATAAAAAATATATGTGGGTAGAAGATGATATTTATAGTTATAATTTAAAATCGTTTGACATACCATTCAAAAGATATAAAACTTATTTGGTCTACCACCTGCGCTGAGATAGGTGGTCGACGGAGCTCCGCTTGGCGGGGCTCCTATTTCTGGGTGGTTTAAAAAAAATAACCACGAAGGCTAAGGCGGAAGCGAAGCGGATCGGAGCTCCCGCTTTAGCCTTCTAACCTAACCTATCCGAGTCAGGGTACTCTGAGTCGGGGGACTAATGACGTTTTTTATATATATTAAACGTTAGACCTAATGATTTTCGATTAAATCTGTACTTAATATTGTAAAGCTGAAGAGTTTGTTTGTTAATAAAAAGAAATCTAAACAAAAAAGATATGACTTTGAATAATAGTGTATAGATGGTTATGTTGAGAAAATATAGGCAAACAAATAAAAGTGTAACAGATGTTTATTGCTCCTGACATTATGAAGTTGAATGCTTCGGAATTATGAACATTAGAAACATCTACTATGTTTCTAATGTTCATAATTCGGAAGATTAGGGATTAGGAATTGTGATTGTTAGGATGAAAAATGTTAGGAAGAACATTTTCGGATTTCCAAGTATCGGAGTTGAAAATTTAGGTGAACTTTGGCGCACCCATAGGCAAGATATTAAAAAGTTGTACAATCATTAGCTTCAAACTAGCTTTTCCAAAAACCCATTTTCATATTTTTGTTCAGGTTTAAAATACCCAGTACTTACGAATATTCAAACAAACCACTACTCATACTATATTCGACGAATAATTTCCATCATATTTTTGTGATTCAATTTGGTGCATAGGTATGAACTGTGCATATATATCCACGTTGTTTGATAAACTAGTCAAAATTGAATATTTTATACGGCATTAATAAAAATATTGAAACTATAGCGGCATCTACGAATCAGATTGACGCAGACCGAAGGGCAGTAGCCCATGAGACACGATACCCATCAGCAGGCGTAGCATGACCAATTCTATCTCTATTCTACCAAGAATAGACAAATTTCTTTCTATTCAATTCGACATCTCTTCGGCCCGAGCACGGGGCGACCCGTAGACTCGGGTTTCTAAGAAGACAAAGACAGTTATTATTTCCATAGCAAGACAGTGGTAACTAATGTAATTAAGGTGGATCCGCTAAGGACTTTTTCATTGAATAGTCATACAGTGGGATTAAACGATCTTAGAGTATTGTATTGATGATTATAATTAATATAATCCTATGTAAAAAAGAATGTACCCCAACTGAAACTCCAACTCAAAAGTAGGGAAAAATTAGTCGCCATCGTAGAATTTTGTCAACTGAAGAATAGAAATATTTCCTCTCTTCAGTTTTAACATAGCCGTGCCTTTCTGTCTATTCTTCCATCGACAAAACTCGTTTCTATGGTGGTCATGCTACGCGTGCTGGAACGATCTATCTTTTTCTGCATGAGTGAATGAACGCTACACGCTGTTCTTCATGCCCCGATCATCAATACAGTGGCTTTATCCCAATTAATTTGTAGCCGTCACAACTAGCCTTTTTCTTCCATATTTCTCCGTTAACCGTTATCTCGGTAGACACTCCTTATCTATCCATATCATCTTTTACACAGTTCATCATCATATCTTTGGTCTTACCCTACTCTTATAGCCATCGAAATTCATGCTTAAAACTTTCCTCAAGACATTTTCCGCACTTATGCGTATCACGTACCACGACCGATTTCCACACAAATTTTCAGTCATCCGTGCCACTTTCTGACTTCCATCGTTTCTTTAGTCTTCTCCTACTCTTATAGCCATCGACATTCATACTAATAAAGTATGAATTCCAAATAAAAATGCAACTGCCAATACTAAAATCGGTTCTACCCAACTCGCATTGGCCTTTAAAATTATTGCTCCGATTGCATGACTAGAAAATGTCAAAGAAATTTTAATGCAGGTAATATATTACATGCACAATATTTGTAGCATGTTACTACAAATATCAATACTTTGACAATTTGAAGAGTGAATGAATATCAAAAGACTTGATTTTGTCTAAGTACTGAATTCTTTTTGAAACTGTTTTTAATGAGGTATTCTGCAAACTATGATCATATAGTCCTCCAGGCCGTATTTCGGCTATTGCGGTCAATCTCAACGGAGACTAGCCATCGACGCGGGAGATATTATAATGCACAAGTGTGTGCGCAGACACAAGGGCACTCACTCTCATACTCCGATAGGACGGCAATCCGACACGACCGGAGAGAGATCTGCCCCCCTAGCCAAGTTACAACCGTTTCGTGTTGAATTCCGTTCTCCAATCGGTAACGCCTCGGTGTCAGCAATTATCGAAAACGATAAGTTGGTAGTCATGTAGACGCGCCTGAGTCGGCCGCTCGTTCTAAAATGTCTTTAGAAAAACGACATTATAACAAAGGATGTAGCGTTGAACATTGTACAAACGATAACAATTCATTCTATCATTTTGAACGATGTAAACTTAGCTACGAATTTTCTATTCGTTTGTTCTAACCACTTGACTTAAAGTTGAGATAATTTCATTCCCATACATTTGATTAGTTTTCGGCTAGAGTTAACGATTGCAGATTATAAACTTGGCTAGGGGTGCAGGCACAGGACCATTAACTTAACGTGCTTCCCGAAGCACGGTGGTATCCTACCGCCAACTTCCAAACTCCGGGCTGTTACTAAGAGATCATACTGGAAAAACTCAATAACACTTTGTCCGACCTAGGAATCGAACCCAGTACTCCACGCTCAGCGTTCATAACGCATTTTTTTAATTACTGATCTGTCAAAATAAAAGCGATTAAGGTCATATTTTTGTTTAGTTTCAGAAACAAGGCGTTATTTTGGTCACAAAAGTGACATTCTATCATCCATAGAAGAAATGCAGAATAAAAAACGGGCGTTATAAAAAAGCAACGAACCTTTCACCAGCTAACTAAAATAAATTGATCTCCCTTCAAAAAGTTCGTACTTTAAAGTATAGAACAATAAAAATTGGACGCTATATCCTGGAATACATTCGGTACCAGCACGTTCTGCCTTTGTTTTTTAAACGTCAAAAGTACAAACAACAGATAGGTGCAGTTCATTGGTATTCCTTTGTCGTTTTTAGGATTCCATATTCAAAGGGCGAATAAACTAAAACCGGACAGCTGAAAAGTCACGCTGTATAAAGTACGAAATAAGAAAATATGTCGTTGTTAAGTTTTCGTTATGGAACTTAGTATTTATTCAGATTATTTTTGAATTAGCCTATAATAAATACTACGAGTTCCTTTTTTTATCTCTTAATCTCGAAGGATTTATGAAACTATGTCAAAGAACTAATCGGCATATGATTAAAAAAATGTTTATTTTTTTCTTGACAGATACCAGTAAATCATTTTCATTTAAACCAATCATTGAAATTGAAAGCTAAGAAAATGAGACGTTATCGTATTTCACGTAAGGGTGTTATACCAATATTCTGCCGGGGTCACGAGATTATTCGAAAGAGATACCGTGACCCTGGCACATGGGCAACTGAAGGAACAAGGGTGGGTTTTAGTCAGTAAAAGTCTGACACGCCTTCCCGTTCCACCCAGAGCGGGAGAAGTCATTTGATGATTTCCCATCCAAAAAAAGGGTGTTATATTATACCAATACTTTATGAATATAATACTCAAAAATATTAAAATGTTACAGAACCCTAGGTGCGCGAGTCCGACTTGCTCTTGACCGGTGTTTAAATTACGTACACGATAATATAATGTGTTTTCTTGGTAATTTATTCGGCCGCTATAAATGACAGTTATAACGATATTCATAATCACATTGCCAGTAGCTGCTCGCCAGTAACCAATACCTATAGCAATTACGACATATCTCGTAGATGGTTTTCAAAATAATGCTCGAATTTCCAAGCTCGATTTAAACGTATTTTCTTTCTTTCTTTCGATTTACAAAAGTTTATTTTTAATTTCTTATCACCATCATTTCAGTCACTAAATCTACACTAGACACTACAATAAATCCATAGAGAATGCTGCTGCCCATTCTCTAGTAAGTCCCTTAGTCGCCTCTTACGACACCACGGGAAGAAATGGGGTGGTGCTAATCTTTACGTCCGGCACATCGCAGAACAATTTTCATATCAATCATCATTTATTCAACATAGTACCTACAAGTACTTACTGTAAACAAAACTGTAATGTATACTATATCAATTATTCCCAACTTAGCTCCACTAAGTTGGCTAAAACTGTACAAGTTTATATAGTCCGGAAAGTTAATGTCGATCTTATACCAAAAGTTTGCCAAGTTTCAGATTTCTAGGTCAATAGGGCTCGATGTATACTCGTCAAGCCCTTACTGGGTTGGGTGCGACCACAGAGTAGGAAAATAAGTCAGTGGGCATAAAAAAGTGACTAAGTGTGAGATGAAATCCCACCGTACCACCATAAGAAATTACTTATTCAAAAATGCTATTACACTGTATCAGATTTTTTTAAATGACAGGACTATTTAATTTATAATGTTCATATATCAAGTAATTAGTTAACAGAATAATGCGTAGTATAAGTTAATAATATTTTGCATGTCACGAGCCAGAATGTATATAAGGATCCAAAATATGTATTGTACAACCTATTGTAGTAATTACATACATTCTAAGTAAATAAATAAATCTCTCATACAATACACAATATTCTTGAAAGTCCCCAATTATTTATTTATTTATTTTTGTCATACTTTTCCATCTACGTAATTTTCATAAAAAGGGGTACAAATGTTCTGCTTCACGTATGAATAAATATAGATAAGATATTCTATCATTGAGGATTACATTATATATGTATAACATAATTTAATAACAAAAGATCAGAAAGATCCATCGGTTTCTTACGAAACTTCAGATATCCGACGACCTTGGTTACTTATATTTTTTGATAGAGAATAAACATTTTGAGGAAATCTTTAACAATTAAACTGTATTTATAAACGATCTCGAACTATATTCATCATCATTTACCTAGCCTTTTTCTAGTTTAATCGGATGTGACTGAATACCAGTATTTTACATGGAGCGACTGCCTATCTGACCCCCACAACCCAGTTACTGGGTAATACGATACCCCTTGTTAAGACTGGTTGTCAGACGTTCGGGCTTCAGACGACCCGTAACGACTGTCTAAGATCTACGAAAGACTGCCGTTACGGATCGATAATGATCATATAACAAATAATTAAATAGCTTTAAGTAAATAAATAATGCGAAGTATAAGTTAATAATGACACGAGACAGAATGTATAAGGATCCAAAATATTGTAAAACCTATTGTAGTAATTACATACATTCTATGCAAATAAATAAATCTATGTAACTATCATACATATTTAACACTACATTTTTTCTTACTTTTCTTTAACAATTAAACTGTATTTATAAACAATCTGAAACTAGATTATAAAGACAAAAAATATATGATTTTTTGCATGTTACTTTGTAATGAATAAACTCAAAAATTACTAAACCAATTTTAAAAACTAGCTTCTGCCCGCAACTTCGTCCGCGTCATATTTTTGGCCCCTGACCCTACCCATCGCATCGAATTGCCTGCCAGTTTTCGTCCATTTTCGTTGCTGCTCCACTCCTTTTGATCGTAGCTTGATGTTATATAGCCTTTCTCAATAAATAGGCTACCCAACACAAAAAAAATCGGACCAGTCGTTCCTGAGATTGCCGCATTCAACCAAACAAACAAACTCTTTAGCTTTATAAGTATGGATTATTTCACTTAGAGAAAGCTACATTATCAGCAAATAACACTAGCTATTATTTTATTTTTCAATAAATCCCTCTGTAACGAACTCGCGGCCATAAGCAAGTCTGAAATATAATACAGTACAAGTAAAAATGCCTCACAAAATCTCCCACTGAGAACAGACCTGAATCCAACCCGCGGGAACATTATAATTGCTGATTATGATAATTATGAAATAAAATCCACAACAAGTTGCTTAATTTTTTCCATAAATATGATAATTTTTGCTTAATTCTTTCCACTACAACTCTGCCACTATAATTACATTTCATATCTATGACCGAAGTAGGGATGTGTCTGATATCCGTATCCACGGATATCCGAGAGAGAAGAAAGACCCGTCTGCGTTACTTTTTTGGATGATCAGTTACGGATCTATTGCCTTATTAATTTACAATACATGCATGAAATTTTATAAATAGGTGATTAGGCAGCCATGAAAAGGATTAAATTCCATTTAAAAAAAATCTTAAAACCAAATATTTAGTGACTGAACTATAAACAAAACAAGAGAAAGATCCGCGCAACGCAAGTTGAAACATGTTCTATCAAGAAAAGCGTCAACGCGTGGCGTCAACTATCGTTCATCAACACGCGCATCGACTCCGATTGAGTAAGAAAGTTAAGATTTGTATCCGTATCCAAATCCGCGGATCTATACACCAAATATCCGTATTTGCGGATATACATTTTTAACGATCTGGTACATCACTAGACCGAAGTAATAAAGGTAGGTACATAATATAACACAAACTAGACCACGGATTAATCTAGCCATAAATGATTATTACAGTGTAGGCTACACTGTAATAATTATTTATCAGGTTATAAGAGACAAAAAGAAGATAAAAAATATTCCGAGAGTAATCTCAACAGATAATAAAAAATAATTATCTTTTATATTCAAGTTGTTTTTTTTCAGACCAGAACGTCTCCGTAATATTTTCTTAAATAAAAAGAAATGTGTGTTTCAGCTCCGACGCACAACTGGAGTTTACTCCTTACGAACGATTATTAAATAATCTTGATTAGGAAACATTACATAACGCATAACGTAACGTAACGTAACGGGAAAAGTTTGATTTTACTCCCCATAAATATACATTTTCATATTTAAATTTTCATACCCCGGGGTATGAAAATTTAAATTTGAAAATCGATACTTAAGGAGTAAACTCCAATAAGGCTTTATGAAAGTCGAAGTCGAAAGTTATAGCCCATGTCGGCCAAGCCTTTTCCCAACTATGTTAGGGAAGGCTTCCAATCTAGGTTGGGCAGGCACCAGTTGGGGATCGCGGAAGACATATTGGTTCCCGTGGTCCCCGACGAAGGTGTGGGACGGAACACCGGGGCGGTTTTAGACAGTAAGGGTCTGACAGACCTCTCCGCCCTCCCTCCAGGGGAGGGCGGAGAGGTCTGTCAGGAGGATATCCATGAGGATTTCCACCTCGAGATAAAAAAAGGGTTCCATTGTAACTGGATGAATACCAGAGTTTTACATGGAGTGACTGTCTATCTGACATCCACAATTAACTAAGTAATACGAAACCTCTTGATGAGACTGGCAGTCAGACTGCTGACTATCCGTAACGACTGTCCAAGATTGTTAAATGATAGCCAGCCGGGATCAACGGCTTAAGGTGCTTTCCGAGGCACGGAGGGGTCTCGATATACAGGGTTATTTGTAAAACACCGGCAACCTTTCAGGACTATGTTACTAACATCATAATCAACAACTTTTGTTCTATGACTTTTGAAAATTCATCATATTTTAGTTTATGAGATTTTCATACAAAAGTCAGCTGCCCCTAAATAGGTCAAGTTCAAGCGCTCCCGCCACCCTAATCCCGCTCCCCTCGCTAATGCAGTATCTCTTTCTTTTGCTTCCCATAGACTGCGTAACATTTAGAGCGTTCAGATTAAATATTTTTATTTTTGTATGAAAATCTGATGAACTAAAATATGATGAATTTTAAAAAGTCATACAACAAAAGTTGTTGATTATGATGTTAGTAACATAGTCCTGAGAGGTTTCCGGTGTTTTGCAAATAACCCTGTATAACAGATGGTCCCATCCTGCCAGGGTCGCAAGATCTGTTCGAAAGAGTTACCGTGGCCTTGGCATATGGGCAACTGAAGGAACACGGGTGGGTTTTAGTCAGTAAAACTCTGACACGCTTTTCCGCTCCACCTTAGAGCGGGAGACGTCATTTGATGAATTCCCATCTGAAAAAAAAGGTCACCCATCCATCCACGGACCTACTTCGGCAAGCGTAGCTAAACTTTCGATCGACCAGTGCTGGTGTTAATATCAGTGATCGGATATTCGGATGCATATTTACCTAATGTTACTGTTTAGCTGTGAAATCACGGAAGCGGCTTCGTATTTGTTATTAAAGCCGGGTTTCCTGGATTATATTTATTTAAAATTAATGTTTAATTAATGTTTGTTTATATGCGTGTAGGGTGGTATGTGTTAGTTAAAACAACACACAAAACATGGTAAAAACGTGCATTCCATATTAGCCAACATTTCAACTTTAGGTGAGTATGCATCTGAATATCCGATCTCTAGTTATTATTTACCCAAGACTCGTCATGAAACCTACGTAGAGCGGCTGCTCATCTGATCTCCACAGCCCAGTTACTGGGTACATTAAACTGGTTGTCAGATTTTTAGTCTTCTAACTACCTTTTTTTTGTGGGTTTAAAATCATCAAATGACGTCTCCCGCTCAAGGCGGAGTGGGAGGGCGTGTCAGACTTTTTCTGACTAAAGCCCACCCGTGTTCCTTCAGTTGCCTATATGCAAGGGCCACGGTATCTCTTTCGAACAAATCTCGCGACCCTGGCAGGTTCTGACTACAACCTGTAACGACTGTAATGTAACGCAAATAGGGTGCCATTCTACTAAAACTGTAGTAGTTTTCTTTTAACTGGCTACATATTGCGGTGACTGCCTCGTTGGTCTAGTGGTAGCAAGTGCTACCGCTGAGCATGAGGTCCTGGGTTCGATTTCTAGGTCAGGCAAAATGTTATTATTGGGTTTTTCTATTTGGAATTTCTCTGTAGCAGCCCGGAGTCTGGATTAGTGCCCGGTGGATGGCAATAGGCTCGCCCTCTGTTACATATGGGACTTAAACATAACAGGCAAAATGTGGGTGCACTAAAAGTACACCTCTACCTAAACCTTAGGGGAAACACGGTGATGTTATGTTATGATGATATTGCGGTGATAAAGATATCCTATCTAACCTACAGACAAACATAAACAGAAAAGGTCTAATATCTAATAGAGAACCCTATTAGACCAATGCCGTTAGCGCCTGACGAGTATCGAATCCCAAAAAAATAGTAATATGTCAGCTGAATAGATACCAACGAACTTGCGTAAGGAAGGCCTTTTAAAATAATTATGGATACCAGCCTTTTACTGTCCAATTTCCATAAAAAGTTGAGTATACTGAATTTTGTAGCTGTGATATTTATTTGAAGGCTAGCTGTGCCCGCGGCATCAAACGCTTGGATATCGAAGAGTATCTAATGGAAAAGTGCTACCAGGACAACATGTAGGTTATGTTATTTTTTATAACATTAGCTATCTGCCAATAAAAGTCCCGTTAAAATCGATCCAGCTGTTTCGTAGATTAGCCGGAACAAACATAGAGAAGGCGAATAAATAAAAATCAATAAAAAATGCTTAATGTCTATAAGTACCGTATAAACTTTTATATGGTTTAGTAAAAAACTATTATTTAAATAAAATTATAGAGTCTATTACTAGAATCAAGTTTTTTTTTACTGCATTCAATTGAACTGTATATAAATAACCTTATAATGCAAATTAAGATTAGAATAATAATAAAGGGTTTTGGCAAAGGTCTCTTCTCAGACAGAAGACACGAGCGTTGATCACCACGCTTGGCCAAGACGAATTTGCGATTTCAGATTTATATGAAAACGATGTTTTTTATCCTTTTTTAAATTTTCTGATTATGTTTAAGTCTATAAGTGACCACACCTGCACCTTTTCTTTTATCAGTTCCCAACTTCATAAAGTATTAAACAGCATTGCCTACTTACCGATATTTCATTAAGTTTCCAAGAAAGGGAGACCTCATTTACGAAGTTTGTTTATACTTAGCGATAAATATTGGCGAAAATGAGTCTTCCTTACGAAATGGGTGTTCCTGGTTCCTTGCCAAATAAAGGTCAACCGTTCGGTTAACCATGGAGGTCGTGAAACGCAACAAAGAGATTAAGAACCTATTTTACTGAGTCCAGATAAGAACTACGTTAGTAACGAAAACATTCAATTATGTATAGCAGTAGATAAACGTATGTGGAGAAGGGAAACAGAGGCGTTTGTTCAGAAGTGGGATAGAACGGGCTAAATAGATAGATAATATATTTGGCCTGTTATTACTTTTTTTTTCTATAACTATCTATATAAATAAAATGGCTTGAATATTTACTGAATTATACTATTGTAAGGAAACATCAAAGCATCAAATGTTTTAAGTTTGACAGTTAGCCAAACTGTCAAAATCAACTGACAGATCTAAGATAGCATCGTTCGACGCTCACTTTTGCTCTAGACAGCTTCGCCGACTAGCGCATCACTTACGTATCGTATAAAATGAAAATTATTTTTGTTGTTAAGTGGGCAAGGAGACCGAAATCAATATCGTTGTAATAAATTTTTAGTTTAACCATTAAATTTATTATTTTTGTAAAGAAAATAGTTTTTATTTGCTTTTACTGTTTTTATTATTGTGTATTTAAGGACTATGAAGGTTTTTGTTTTTTTTCTCGGTTTTCATCAGGGCTTGGCATTAAGGGTAGGCTTACCTAAATGTTCTTTCTTTGATATTATTCGTCATATCTATAAGCTCCTTAAGTTCTGAATTGAGCTACACGATTACTGCGTGAACTGACTGTTCAAGTCCACTCAATCCATATGGTGGAGCCAACCATTTCAGACACCAGTCTTCATGGTTTTAACATGATCTGACCAAGATTATTTTTGGGCTTCAAAAGAGACTGTGACCTCTAATTTGGTTTCGTGCTTCCTTCTCTGAATAATCGGACGGCACCACATCTATATTTTAAATTAAGATTGACCTGTAAAAATATTACAAAGCTACTTACAGACATAAAATCATTTATCACGTTGCTCAGAGTTTGTATTCGTTTCAACCGTAAGACATCCACTGCTGGACATAGGCCTCCCCCAATTTGGGGGGCTTTGCCATAATCGCCACACTTGGCAGGCGAGATGGCAATCGCAGTATGGTGGTAAAATGAATAGTGAACGCTGCTGGGCATTCTCTAGTGGGTCCCTTAGTCGCCTTTTACAACACCCACGGAAAGAAAGGGGATGGTGCCATTCTTTACGTTCGGCACAACATTGAGTGTGTATTAAGATCCCTGAATTTCAGTTATCCCTATTCCTTTTTTTCCACCCACATCTAACAAGAACCTTTATTTATTTATTTTTTTATAACTTCAGGTTACACACATCATTGTAGCCCTGTCTCTTGATCTAGGAATTCCTGTATCACAAGAGCCAAACCTCTCTACTGGTAGTTTCGATGACTCCAAATTGGTAGTTTCTAAGCAAAGAATAGCCAAAATTTTACAGCATCGCTTGATAAAATTATTTTAATTAAAATTCTAAGCCGGCGTCTATGGATTCATAATACTTTTTCAACTAACAATATTATGAGAAAAGTTTCCTAGGCTGACTAACATCATACAGCTTATGAGATTATTCATTTAGGTAGAAGCGCATTAGGAGCTTTTTGGGGGATTGTGGCTAAGTCAATCTATCAGGTTAAGCTATGCTTGCCGCGGTTGGTCTGTATTGTAAATGTTTCTTTTCCTAAATAAATAAAATAAAAACTAGAGAATGGGCAGCAATGTTCTCTATATATTTACCACCATACTGTGATCGGTAACCCGCCTGCCAAGCGTGGCGATTACGGCAAACCTCCCGAAATTGGGGGAGGCCTATGTCCAGCAGTGGGCGTCTTACGGCTGATATGATGATTAATTTATGGTAGGCCTACATTCTTTGTAATTCTATGTTTTCCAGATTTTTTGGAGATTAATCTTTAAGAATCAATTTTCATATATAAGCCAGGGGTATGATTTTTGGGGAGTAAAATCAAACTTTCTCCGTTACGTTACGTTATGCGTTATGTTTACTTGACTATATATTTTATAATCTTTCGTAAGGAGTAAACTAACTGACACACAAAATTTCGTTTCGTTTCGTTTTACTACTCGAGGAGTACGCATACGTTCAGAAAACAGCGCTTGTTTTATGTGTTAAACGCTTGCGCCATACATATCCGGTCTCGAATTCTCGCCGTCACCATTGATTTAATACCGAGTCTCTCGGACCGATTCCCGGATCCGGTTTCACGACATGTTTTCTTTCACGGATGAAAAATAAAGGTCGGTGGAGTGTGTTTTTTTAGTATGGGGAAATATAAAACGCTGGAGTGACAAGCTGGAAAATTACAGGAGGAAAAAAATGGGCGGGAAAAAAGACGATAGGGGAAATTGAAGGAAATGGAGGGAGCCTTACCCAACTAGCGGACATACCAAAATAGACGGTGTCTTTATTAGTTTATTTCATACAGGTTGTTAATTATGTTTTTTTTTTAAGTAGGTTCATTTTAAATTTATAATATGGGTACGTTGTTTGTTTATAATTACGACAGATCAGCTCAAAGCTGCAATGATACTTTCTTCAAAATCTGAATTTTTCACTTATAGACATGACCTGCATTATAACACTCCCTAATAATAGGTCTTTACCTATGAAAATGCCGTTTAGTATGAAAAAAATTAAACGAATTTTTTTCATGTATTTTTTATTTGTATTAATCGAAATAATCACCCATGCAATCAATGCATCTTTGCCAACGCAGTGGCAGTTCATTGATGCCCTTCTTAAAAAAATCAGCTGGACGGGAGGCAACAAATTCTTCAAAGGCATTTTGTGCTGCCTGTCGGGTATTGTATTTTTTTCCGCCAAGAAGTGATCCAAATTCTGGAAAAAGTAGTAGTCTGTAGGCGCAAGGTCTGGTGAGTAGGGCGGATGACGGAGAGCTTCCAACCCCAGTTCTTGCAACTTGGAGACCGTCTGCTGTCCAGTATGAGGTCGCGCGTTGTCGTGCAGGAGCAGCGGAGACGAGCGATTGACCAATGCTGGTTGGAGAAGTGCCAGCTTCTCCATCATTGAGTTCAGTTCTTCACAGTACACATCTGCAGTAATGCTCACCCCGTTTGGTAAGAAGCTGTGATGACACCGGCGCTAGACCACCAAACAGTGACTATCACTTTTCTAGGGGTAAGTTTTCATTTAAGGCATTGTTTAGGTGCTGAACCAGGATCCAACCAACTTGCTGAGCGCTTGCGATTATCAAACAGAGTCAATTTTTCATCGCAGGTAACAATGCGGTTCAAAATTCCTTCATTTGTGTGTGTTGAGCACTGCAAGGCACGTCTCGACGCATACTTCGCGCTGGCGATCATTGAGTCCGTGGGGCACCCATTTGTCAAGCTTTTTTACCTTGCCAATTTGACGCAAATGGACCAGTATTGTTTTGACGCTAACGTAATTGTTAGACAAACAAAAATTATTTTGATTTGAAATGGCCAGTACTGCAGAACGGCAATTTCATAGGTGAAGACCAATATGATAACTTAACCTTTTTTTCTGGGTGGAAAATCTTCAAATTATGTCTCCCGCTCTGGGTGGAGCGGGCATGTCAGAATTTTACTGACTAAAACCCACACATGTTCCTTCAGTTGCCCATATGCCAGGGCCGCGGTAACTCTTTCCAACAAATCTCGCAACCCTGGCAGGATAATTTAACCTTTGAGTTTGTTTCGGCATTTCTTTTCAGGGAACAGTCAGATAGGAAATGACGGAGCCAACTAGTTTTAAAGTATTGTCCAACAAAATATTGACGTGTAAAAGTATCTTAACAGATCCACTTACATATATAAACATTTCATTTCAACTCACATCATTATCATTAATTGAAGTAGGTACTTGATTGACAAATCCCTACCTCTTAATTTAGGCCCTCTCATTACTGAAGGAGAGTCATTCCATTTAATTAACGTTAAACATAATTAGGACATCATTTTCTTCCTAGAAATTGTTTTAGTTATACAAAGAGAGACAGAATTATAATTATGTATTTTAAGGTTACAAGCGATGGCCCAACTTTTTTTCGTCATGTTTTACTATATATAAATGTAGGGTTTTTCTTAGGTTTTATTGTTTATGATTAATTAATTTTGGTTCAAGAAAACATATTAATAACTTATTAAGGAGTGTAAAAGCTAGCTGTAAAGAAAAGGAAATAGTTATTTACCTATGATCAAATATTTTTAAAATTCGAACGCAATTCGAAAGCGACCTCATTTGTTTTTAATATAAATCATCGCGAAATCTCGACGAGACACCGTTCGAATTTCAAAGTGATGTTTAGAGAATACAATACAGTAACAGAAACAAAGTACCCTACTTTTTTAATAGAAAATCGCAAAGGACAATGGAACCTAATATTTTTTCACAATTCGACCCATTTTTCCGAGTCCCTGTTTGTCAACAGAACGCACCCTGGATTTCAAAGACTTGGCATTCGATCTTTTATTCGAATCACAAGATCGCTTTCCATTTTTATTACGTGCCTTTTTCGCATAAAAATGTTATTCGAATTTTTAGGGAGACTTTTTAATCCGTTGTCGTTCTGTCTTAGGTCACTTGAATAATAATAAATGGAAATAAAATCATTTTAATTCGGACAACTAAGATCCATAAATTGTTAGTAACAGTTTTCCTTATAACACTATTGTAAGTAACTTATTCTACAGACATAATAATGAGTAGACCACCCAGCAGCTGGACAGAGCAAATGGCCACTAGGGTATAAGTCTTCTGACAAATTGCCTTAATATGGCAGAGGAAGTGTCCGCCACCACAGACTTCGGGATGCTATTATGACTGCCTCTTATTCTGCTCAGTAGTGAAGCCGTTTTTTTCGAATGATGGCATGAAATCCATCAGTATGGTTCACTGCAAACATTTCTGAGGCACTGCAAAAAATAGGCAGCCATAACAGCATCCTAAAAACATTATTATATTGGACGCGTAGGACATCCAGCGATCTTTTCGAATCGTTGACCCAAAGATTACCGGTGTAAAAACTCTGACAGTAGGCTTTATAAAGCGTAATCTTTACTTGGTCATTACACCGAGCAAATCTAATAATTGAAACACAAGATGAGTATGACTTTAATCTGATTAATAAAATTAAGTGTAATCATTTAAGCTCGTATTACGGAAAATCTGAACAAAATCTTAGCTTTTTCTATTAATAAACTAACAACTCGAAAATGTTTTGACGTGAAAATATTTTAAAACAAAACTTTTAGTTCGTATTTTTCCCTCAGATGTCTACTACAACAGTATTCCTAAATTTACAAGGACAACCTGATATGAGGATGTCTTTGGCTAATAGTTTCCGTTTTGTTTGAGGAAAATGCTCCATTAACAGAAAAGGGATGGACTTACAACCTGTCTTATGTTATACCGAATAATGATCTTTCGGACATTCCAAGTCACATGTTACACCCGTGTGTAACAAATTGGGAGCTCCCCTAAGGGCATTTCGTAATTCCGTCTATATTGCTCTTTTATTAAATAAATTGGTGAACATTTTCTGTACGTATCGAGTGATGGATGGATGATTGATATTGGCTGATAAAAAAGCTATTCATCGCGTAGAGTGAGGGCGGAACACGTGCGATATAAAAAAAATGGATGTGTATATTTTGTTTATATTTTAATTCGAATCTCGAAACCGTATTTTTAAAAATCGAATGAAAATATGCCAAATAATTATTCTAACACTCACCTTCTTATTTTGAATCCACGCACGGCCTCTTCAAAAAACCACAACCAAGAAAAAAAACAAAGAATTCAAAAACAGAACGTTAAAATAAACAATATAAATGGTATCACACACACGATAAACCCTCAGCCCGTTCAAGTAAAATTTTATTCAGAAAAACAAACAATTTAATACCTTGGCCTCAAGAAAACACGACGCTCAAAAAAATTACAACACACACGGGACTTTTATAATACTGAATTTGAAACAGCACATATTTTTTACATAATTTTCCGAGTCGTAATTCACGGACACACGCGCGGAGAACACGACGGCCCGCGGCAAGCGACGGGGATAGACTGGCTCAAACAGAATGTATCCGAGCCTGCTGAAACTGTTGATTCCCCCCTTCCCGTCCCTCCGTTTCCCTCTGACGTCTTGTCGGAAAAATTTCAGTGCACATCAGGACAGAATTGATGCCCCCAGCGGCCTTGCAATTTTCCCTTCTTTTTTATTCGTTTGTTCTGCAATATTTGTTGGCATTTGTCGTGTAAGGTGTCATAAGATGTGCCAATCTTTTTACGTGATACTTTTTTGGTGAAATATTAGCTGAGAAACCTTTTATGTTGCTAAAAAGAGAGTTCTAAGTTTATTAAGAGGCTGTATAGGAAATTTTGTTAATTTCGCTAATTGACTAGATGTTACAGATGTTTAGGGATAAAATACTGTAATTTCATAAGTTTTAATGTACAGCATGAAATATCGTTTCAATTATTACCTAGTGGATGAGCTTCTTATTTATTTTTGTCTAGTATAAAATGCGAAGTTTAAGTGGTTTTAAAATACTTCTTTTTCAGCAGGAGAACGCTGATGATGATAAGGTACTTAAATTTGGTTCTGAGACTACCTCGAAAGTATTTTGATAGATAAATCGATTAAAAGTAAACGCATACTATTATCAAACCCGAAGGAATCGTAGGAGCCGAAAGAATCGAATTAATTTTATGGAATCTTATGAAACCTCGGACACTTTTCCGAACAAACAAGGCATGTTTGATTCTTGTTTTCAGAGTCTTATTTATTAACTAGCTTTTGCCAGCGGCTTCGCCCGCGTGTAGGTCTGAAATTATCCCGCGGGAACATACTACCGGGATAGAAAAGTAGCCTATGTCCTTTCTCAGGCTCTGAACTATCTGTGTACCAAATTTCATTTAAATCGGTTCAGTAGTTATAGCAGGAAAGCGAGACAGACAGACAGAGTTACTTTTGCATTTATAATACTAGTGTGGATAGTGTGGATTGGATCTCCATCAGAGGCTACACAATCACATGTAAATTCACACAGAAACTACCTACTTACATAGAAACTCTTCTCTCTTTAACTGCCTCATTGGTCTCGTGGTCGCAAACAACAACTGCTGAGCGTGGGGACCTGGGTTCGATTCCCGGGTCGGGCAAATTTTTACTGGGTTTTTCATTAGGAATTTTTTAGTAGCAGCCTGGAGTTTGGAAGTTGGGGGTGTGATACCCCCGTACCTAGGAAAGCACGTTAAGCCGTTGGTCCTACGCCTGATCTCTCTCCGGTCGTGTCGGATTGCCGTCCTATTAGGTTATGAGAGTGAGGGAAGAGTGAGTGCTCCTGTGTCTGCGCATACACTTGAGCACTATAATATCTCCCTCGCCGATGGCTAGTCTCCGTTGAGATCGGCTGCCGTGCCCGAAATACGGTCTGGAGGACTATACATAGAAACTCTACCGGTCTAAACTCTCTCTTTAAACCGGTCTAAATGGCGGAGCTTGGGGTAGGCCTATACATACATATATCCAGCAGTGGACATCTTTCGTTTGAAATGATGATGATACATAGAAAGTAGTGATGACCCAATGGTATCAGCCCCGAGTTATAAGTCTCATAGGCGCTTTACTGTGTGTAAATTATTTCATCCACACTGCTCTCAAAACGGTGAAGAAAAACATCATGAACACATTGACAAAAATTCGAAGAGATGAAAAATCTACCAACGCGCACTGAGCTCTAGTTGTGGATTATTCGTCCCAGCAGTGGGAACAACAGGCTGATTATGATGATGATGAAACAGAACAGGGACAAATACAGTGCATGCGCTTTCATACAGTAAGTTTTTATAATGTAAACATATTCAATTAGTTTAAAAAAAAATAAATGTTCCATGTGATGCCGGACGTAAAAAATAGCATCATCCCAATTCTTCCCGTGGGTGTCATAAAAGGCGACTAAAGGACTTACTCGAGAATGGATAGCAGCATTCTGTATAAATTTTACCACCATACTGCGATCGTCAACCCATCTGCCAAGTGTGGCTATAATGGAAAACCCCCCAAATTGGGAGAAACTTATTTCCAGCAGTGGACTTCTTCCGGCTGAAAAAATGATGAATAAAAAACATAACATGAAAATTATACTTAGGAATCAAGGTGAATAAGTGAGTGAGTGAGTGTGAATGGTTTTGTCCTGAAGAAAAGAGGGGCAATTGTCGTAATATTAAGAACGCTTACAGTAAAAAAAAACAGCGAGTTTCCAAACATTTTTGACAAGATTTTGACATTTGATTGTCGCCGAGGTGAGATTTCGACTAGATTTTGAACGTTTTTAGGTTTCCGTAGGCAAAAAACGGAACCCTTATGGATTCGTCATATCTGTCTGTCTGTCCGTCCGTATGCCACAGCCACTTTTTTCCGAAACTACTACTAACTAACTATACTAACTATGCTGTTGAAACTTGGTAAGTAGATGTATTCTATGAACCGCATTAAGATTTTCACACAAAAATAGAAAAAAAAAACTTTTTTTTTCATCACACCTTTGTAAACATACGTATGGGGTATCTATGGATAGTTTTCAAAAATGATATTGAGGTTTCTAATATCATTTTTTTTAAACTGAATAGTTTGCGCGAGAGACAGTTCCAATGTGGTAAAAGGTGTCCCCCCCCCTGTAACTTCTAAAATAAGAGAATGATAAAACTAAAAATATATATTTACATTACCGTGTAAATTTCTACCGAAAATTGGTTTGAACGAGATCTAATAAGTAGTTTTTTTTTTAATACGTCATAAATCGTAAACCGCAGATAATGGTACGGAACCCTTCGTGCGCGAGTCCGACTCGCACTTTGCCGGTTTTTTTATTACGAGAGTTGGCCTCTTCGCGGTCTCTTATCTAATAACCTAGACGACAATAATATTTGTTTAACAAGCGGATATCTCGACATCACAAAAGGCACATTTTAATTCTGCTAACCTTAAACCAAATCGACGACAATATTGTTTGTCTTAGTCATTAATCCTTCACTGAGTGTTTTGTGCTAATTGTTATAGGCACTTTTTAGGGTTCTGTACCGAAAGGTTGCCAACGGAGCTTCATTACTAACTATAACAGAAAGCATTTAATGAAAAACAAGCCTCCTCTCAGTGAGAGGTATTGGGCCTTAATCCACCCCGCAGGCCCAGTGCGGGTTGGTAGATGGTTGATGGAGGTTCAAACAACACTTGAAAATTTGAATTTTAATAATATGCATATAGTAATACGCACTTTGTAAGATTTTGAAAATTTCAAGTGGAAGATGGTCGTTATAACAAGAAATAATAATAATTAAGGGATCTATATAAGTATCTATTATATAGGGTATATATGATTATTATATGTATTTATTAAAGTAAATGGTATTTGCACCAGTGACAACCCCATTTTTATGTCCACGCAATCACTGTCCATTCCAAGGTTGCCTGGAAGAGATCGCAGAAAGCGATAAGGCCGCCCATTGTATGTTTTTATTGTGAAATGTTTTTTGTTGTAATTAATTTTCTGGTGTACAATAAAGCATATATAAATATAAATAAATAAATAAACGTTAAATCTCGTACGGTGGTAAGCGACGTCTCATATGTCCTACTCGCAGTTTTACTTGATTAAAAAATCCTGTAAGGTGTAATATTGAGGAAATTACAATAGTGTGTATATTCCATTTGATGAAAATTTCTACCAAACACATTATCATTTTATAGCGACGGCGGTTGAGAAAATGACGTCTAATCATAATGTTGCCACAATTTAAAAAAATCGCTGCGTTTGGTAGAAATTATCATGAATTGAAATACATCCTTTTTTTTCCTGGTTGGGAAATCATCAATAGACTTCTCCCGCTCCGCCCAGAGCGGGAGGGCGTGTCAGACTTTTACTGACTAAAACCCACCCGTGTTCCTTCAGTTGCCCATCTTATCGAGAGTAGTGATGGCCCAATACGAGTTGTTGGACGTGCGTTCTAACCCAAGCAGACATTTTACTTTGTGCAAATTATTTAATCACCACTACTCTCAACACAGTGAAGGAAAACATCGTGAGGAAACCGGCATGACCTAGAACCAAAATTTCGAAGACATGGACATCTACCAACCCACACTGGGACCGTGTGGTGTGGATTACACATCATCTCCGCTTACAGAGAGGAAGCCTCTGTCCTTCAGTGGGAAGATTCATTATCATCATCATCATCATTCCCGCCGAAAGACGTCCACTGCTGGACTTAGGCCTCCCCCAATTTGGGGGGCTTTGCCACAATCGCCACGCTTGGCAGGCGGGTTGGCGATCGCAGTATGGTGGTAAAATACATAGAGAACGCTGCTGCCCATTCTCTAGTAAGTCCCTTAGTCGCCTTTGACCGTGGCCTTCGCCCGTGGGTGTCGTAACACCCACGGGAAGAAACGGGGTGGTGTTATTCTTTACGTCCGGCCCCACACGGGAAGATTATAGGCTGATTATGCATGAAATATACCGTAAATCATGGTACATAATCATAATTACTCATTATCATAATGTAGATTACTTTGGGGGCGATGTAAACACCCATAAGCGTGATAATAATAAAACGTCTATTATGTCTCGTTCAGTCTTTTTCTTCCGATTAAGATACTTAAGACAAGTTAAGACAGAGGTCGTGAGTTCGATTCCCACCTAGGACAAATCTTTGTATGATGAGCACAATTATTTGTTGTGTGTGGGTGTTATTTATCTATAATATGTATGTATATAGAAATATATATATGTACATTGATCAGTTGTCTGGTTCCTATAGTACAGACTATGCCTATATTATTATATATTATACTATCTTTTGCCAAAGGCTTCGCCCGCGTATTATACATATAAACCTCCCTCTTGAATTACTCTATCTTTTAAAAAAAATCGCATCAAAATCCGTTCCGAATTTTTAAAGATCTAAGCATACATAGGGACAGACAGAAAGAAACGACTTTGTTTTATACGTAGTGATATTTAAGGTATTTTTTGGAATTTTCGTAATCCACACTATACACTATATATTATATATTTTTATATTTAATATTATAAATGCTAAAGTAACTCTGTCTGTCTGTCTCACTTTCCTGCTAAAACTACTGAACCGATTTAAATGAAATTTGGTACACAGATAGTTTACAGCCTGAGAAAGGACATAGACTACTTTTTAATCCGTGGCTTTGTCTGCGTCCGCGATAACTGACATTTACGCAGACGAAGTCGCGGGCAGAAGCTAGTAACTTATAGTTAAAAAGAAAAGTGCATCCTTGAATGGAGCTTTTTATCCTTAATTAAGTACCTAAAGCATCTGTTATATTATATAATGCACCCATTACGCAAGAAATAGCTCCCCCAGGGCAAAACAAATGAGAGAATAATAAAGATCAGATGACAAGGCAAACAATTTCTCTGAGAGTGATGACGTAATTAAACAAAACACACTTTATTATGACTGATCTGATTCGTGTAAACAGATCCTGTGTCACGGCTTACGTAAGTTATGTCGGCGGGAACAATTGCTGAACGAAAATGATAAGCAACAAATGACAATTCTTTCTCGGTACTAGATCGTAGTCGGAATACTAATTAGTTTTATCACGTCAGTTGCTTTTGCCAGTGGCTTCGCTCGCGGATTATACATGTCGGAAAAAAGTATCAGAAGAGATATTTACCCAGCAGTGGTACAATAATATACTGCTATTATTTCCCGTCATCATTTTAGCCAAAAGACGTCCTATGCTGATTATGTGGCTCCCCCAAGCCTTTTGGGGGGGTTGCCATAATCACCACGCTTGGTAGGTGCATTGGCGATCGCAGTATGGTGGTAAATTGCATAGAGAACGCCGCGGCTCATTCTCTAGTTAGTCTCTTAGTCGCCTTTTACGACACCCACGGGAAATTGGAATTGTACAAGAGATGTATTCTTCACGACCAGCACTGCACGGTACATTATTACAATACACATTTCCGATAGCATAAGTTATGCGATAAAATAGGCTACATTTCCCAATTTATTTGCCATCTGCGAAAATGATCGATGTAATCTTAGCTATAGAACAAATGCCAGTGATTTATACGACATTTTTTCTCAAAAGGCTACAAAGTGAGGAAATAAATTCATATGATATACGCGTTAACGTTTCGCTCCATACCTCTTGCGAATGATTTAGGAGACTTTTAGTTGCGAGACGACATTGTACTTACTAGGGTTGCTAGACGTAAAAATGTCTATAAATATAGTAATGTGTTTTTTGGAAAATTTGTAGTGTTGTTTTCGGTTTTCTCAGAGAGTGGAAAGCGGTTAAACAAGTGGATGTACAAATGCAATGCGTTTTTTGCCGAGGCATGAGGAACAGTATGTAAACTTGCTTAACCTCCGTAGAAAAGGGAGAGTTTTCCGACCAGACGGGTGTCGTTGCTGGTGGGCATCTGCCTGACGATTGATGACATTGCATACTTGCGGTCTCTCTGCTTGCGCGATCCAAAATTTAACGTCAGTGTAGTATGATGCGTAGCATGTGACGGTGTGGATGCCATATTTTGAGAGACGTTAATATTTTAACGGCTCTCAAAATGATGAAATAGATTAAATATCAGTTCGAAATTCGAACGGTGTGTCGTTGTGAATCAGCGATGATTGACTTTATAAACAAATGAGTTCGCTTTCGAATTGTGAACACATTAGTTAGGTTCCAAGTTTACAGGATAAAACTTTTCTTTTGTTTTCATTTGTTTTATCTATATTATTCGATTTTTTCTTCCTGGAATTTCTCAGTAGCAGACTAGGGACTGGATTGGCAATGGCAATAGGCGACCCTGTTACATGGGATTTAAACATTACTGACAAAATATGAGTGTATTATAGGTACATCTGTGCCCAATCTTTTCAGAAAACGAGACGTAATTTTTTTTTGTTTTATCTTTCTACAAATTCTACAATTACGAGCAAAAAGATTCCGTTTCTTGAGATGATTACGAACTTTACGATAATTATAATCTGTTTAAATATAAATAGTTATAATTTAAAGTCCTTATGTTTGACAACCCTGCTACCCAGAATAGTGTTGTATAGAACTCTTGATATTGTGTGGCAAGTTGTGAAGGAAATGAAGAGTTCTCGGAGTTTACCAGCCTGATGTCATAAAACATTGCATCTCCATTCAAATAGATGCAGTAACTTCATGGAAGCTGAGAATCGGGCTTTATGGCTGCCTTACACTTCTATATTTCAGTAAGTTCGCATGGTGGTACTGCAAGCTATTTCAATGTACCATATAACATAACATCACGCCGTTATTCCCCAAATAGTTAGGCAGAGGTGTAACACTATGTGTGATGCTGGACGCAAAGGATAGCACTATCCCTTTTCTTCCATGGGTGTCGTAGAAGACGACTAAGGGACTTACTAGAGAATGGGCAGCAGCGTTCTCTATGCATCTTAATACCGTACTGCTATCGTCAAACTGCCTGTCAAGCGTAGCGACTATAGCAAACGCCACCTCCACCTTAGGCTTATGTCCAACAGTGGTCTAGCTGGATGAACGCTTCTCACTGATTTAGTAGCATAATGAGATAAGAGACAAATAAAAGACCGATTTTGTAACTTTATTACATTCGATACTCGCAACCGAAAAGGTGGAGGGCTAACCAATATAACCGGAATTACCAGATATATATTTTTATTCTTTTATTTTCTTTTAAAACGTTGTTCACGTGTATTTATTTTACCTATAACTAACCTGAGTGCGCTCTTAACAAATAATTTACAGTGAATATTTTATGTTTGAACAAAAGATATTGCCCCTCACATTTATTTTATGAACGTATTCATTTAATGTTTAATTGAGCCCAATTATGACACTTTCTGAAACCAATCAGTAATTAATATGACTGAAAAATATTGAAAATGAAAACCAATTAAGGAAAATTGCGAGAGAGGTATAATTTATTTGATTTATAATAAAATGGTTTATCCTGAAAGGCTGAATTTAATATTTAAGTTAGGTACAAAGAAAGATGGTTTCCACAGAGTGGACCAATGACCTGATGAAGGCCGCAGGAATCCGCTGGATGCGACAAGCACCGAACCGGCCGAAGTGGCGGTCCTTTTTTTTTTTTTTTCAGGATGGGAAGTCATCAAATTACTTCTCCCGCTCTGGGCGGAGCGGGAGGGCGTGTCAGACTTTTACTGACTAAAACCCACCCGTGTTCCATCAGTTGCCCATGTGCCAGGGTCACGGTATCTCTTTCGAACAATCACGCGACCCCGGCAGGCATCGGTCCTAGTAGACCCCTACACTGCTGCTGACATCTCTTTGAGGCGCGCGTGGAACACTGCGCGCCGTCGACCCGAGCTTGGTCCTTACCGGGCGGCGAGCTACCCATTGCTTGCCACCCGCAAGCTCGCGCCTACGGTGGCCGGGAGTCCGCAATCGACTCCCGACGCCCGGGGCGTCTCCTCCTGCGGCGGCTTGGGACGTGAGGGCGCAGAGACTGCCACTCCCTCACGCACCCCGCCTCCTCCTTCGCGAGCATTACTGCTTCGTAGAAGGAGGTGACGGCTTCCCATTCCCTCTCGCTCCGTACCATGGCTCGCACCAGGGCCGGACGCGAGAGGTCGCCGCCGCCGATCGCCTCCATGACGACACGGCGGTGCTCCGCCCAGGCAGGGCACACCTCCACCGTATGCTCCACCGTGTCCTCCAGACGATCCTCGCAACGGAAACACCCGGACGTATCCTCCCGCTTTATCCTGAACAGGAACCCACCGAAGCACCCATGCCCGGTGAGAACCTGCGTCAGGCGGAAGGTGAGGACGCCGTGACGCCTCTCTATCCAAAGTGGCGGTCCTTGGGGGAAGCCTATGTCTTGTTGTTGTCGTTTTTCAGCTGAAATGATGAAGATGACCATAATAATGATTAGTTTGGAAAACTTCAAAATGCGATATCTTAGTGAAAAAAAAAGATATTTGGGCAAACTCAACGGCATTTGAAAGAGAAAGGCTTGTACGTAAATGCCGTTTGCAGTTTTTTGAGAAAAAAAGTCCGCACGGCTACATAACCTCAAATATGGCCAAAAACAGCGTTTTTTGCACATTTAGGTTAGGATTACTAAAAAATCTTAGAGAATCAAGTGTTTTTATTGCCAGATTCGAAATTCAGCGACCCGAAATCTACGCGAAATGACTATTAATATATTCAATCCAAAAGAGTCATGTCGACCTGTGTAATTGGTTTTGGTTGGGCACCTTAAGTGACCCAAATTGACTTTTTAATACTTATTTTTGTTATACCTTAGGTAATAGGTAATAGGTAGAACGGGCTGGTGTCCGCAACTCCACGTCTGAGCGCGTATTTTGCGTACGGGTGGGAAATCGGTTATTCGATCCACCCCAGCTCCTCGAGAAAGGCCAGCAACGCCTTGATGTTGCCGACTATCTCACGTAGGGTACCTGGGTTACCGAAGTACTTGGCCCTGTTTGTGGCGATCGCCGGGCAGTTTAGAAGCACGTGCGCTGCTGTCTCGTCGTCCTCAATGCAGGCCCTGCACAGCGGACTGTCTGTAACTCCTATGACAAATAGATGTTTATTAAACGACCCATGGCCAGTTATTGCTGCCGTAACCATACGCAGCTGTCGTTTGTCTAACCGGAGGACCTGTTTAGTGAGGCGGGCATCGATTGTTATACCTTAGTGTTAGATCATTTCTCTAGCAATAATTAATTCATTTCAAATGGTTTCGATATGTTAGTAGCGGTGGCTAACTGGTTCGTTTGCGTTGTTTAACCTTCGATCAACCCATGTCGCTGTATCATTTAGAAATGTCTGCTAATAACTATAAATTGTGATAATAAGAGAGTAAGGAACTGCGAATTTTGACGACGTGGTCAAACTAAGATATATTACTATTTTATCACCGACTAAAAATGGATGAAAAATTTGTCTAACAGAAATTATCGTAGCAAATTTATAGCCGACAGAGGCAAGTTATTATTACACGACCTAAATCTTTCCTCTTTATTACTTCAGTCGCTTTTAAAGATACCCATAAAATGGACGATTATTGTCATCGACGTGAAAACTGAATTCATGAATTCTCCTAATAGATCTAGACGTCTTAGAGAAAAAAAAACCCTTTATTATCAAAAATTTCACCGCAGCTGGGACTTATTAGTTGTAGGTCATAGTTTCGAACCCAGTTAAGCGCTTTACTTCTTGTAAATTCAACACCACCGCTTCCAAACGGTGAAGGAAAACATCGTGCAAAAACCAGCATGTCTACCAAAAATTCGAAGACATGCGACGTCTACATGTACCCGTACTAGGCCCAGTGGTGAATTACGGTCCGCTCCCTCTCACCTTCAGTAAGAGAAGGCTTCAGTGTCCCTGCAGTAGCAACGTTATAGACAGAATATGTATAAAAATGAAATAGCAGTTTCTTAGAAAAGTACAATACCTACGAGGGCACTATGTTTGGGACAGCTATAATGCTTTTTAAACCGGCAAAATGATAATCCCTAATTCCCTACTATCTATACTAATATTATGAATGCAAAAGTAACTCTCTGTCTGTTACGCTTTCACGACTTAACCACTGAACCGATTTTGATAAAACTTGGAAAGGGGTAAGTCGGAACCCCAAGAAAGGACATAGGCAACTTTTTACTCCGCGACTTTGTCTGTGTCTGCTATAACCGACATTTACACGGATGAAGTCGCGGGCAAAAGCTAGTTAATTATAATTCAACGCAGGGAGAGTTCAGCATCATGTTAAATCCATTGTTTTAGTATGTGGGTGTTATTCACAAAAATTGTAAGTAACGGATATGATAAAGATATGAAAGTAACTTGAATGTAACAGAAAACATAACAGATATGAATTCTAAGGACTACTGCACAGTGCTAAGCATTAAAAATTGTATTATGAAATAAATAGGTATGCAGAGTGATTTTCATAACAAGTATCTTTTTAGCGGCAACCCTAATAAAATAAGTGATTTTGTAAGACAACCTTCTACTTTCTGAAGTTTGATAAAATTACATGAATAAGCAATCGTATAAATATAAATATTTTTCTGATTACAGAAAAATATTTTTCAATTTAGTTAGAAAGAATATTCGTAAAGTAACACGACAGTTCAGTGAACATTATTGACACGATAATTAATCATAGGTAGGTCAGAATATTTGCAGTACATGCTGAAATATTATACCTTCCTTTTGGCTTCGCCGTAGTCGGGTAATTGGAAGGGAAAAATAATAATAATAGTAGGATGACACCCATCGGAAAAGGAAGAGAATATAACAAAAATTAAAGGAAAAATTGTTTACGGGTGAACTGAGGTCGGGAAGTGGAAGGGGTCAGTTTGAAAAAATACATTACTATGGTATAAGCAGTTGTATGAAGTAAAAAAAGAGTTTCGGAGAAATTCACCATAATACAAGGTTTCCACGAAATTTTCGATTGAAAATTAAGTTAATATTAAAAAGAATACAGTAAAAAGAAACTTACCTTTTAATGTCCCAAACAGGCATTAAAAGGTAAGTTTTCACCAAATTCCATGAAAAAAAAAATTATCAAAGATAAAAATCAAAAATCAAAAATTGGTTATTTGAATTAAAAAAAATATATTTTTATAAATTTTGAGGTTATGTGAAAAAAGCGTGAATACAAAAGTTGTAGATCTATTTATTACCTACAACTTTGCTAATTTTTTTTCCATCTTCGTACTTGTAGTTTTGCCGGAAATCGAGATAAACCATTTTTAATCCTTAAAAACTCACCCTCTTCTACTACCCGACCTCACATCACCCGTTATTTTTACTTTCGGTTTTGTTATATTTTCTTCCTTTTCCAATGGGTTTCATCCTGCTATTATTTTTTTGTTTTTAAAAATTATCGACCCTGGACTTTTAGAGAATATGTAAAAGTCCAGGGAAAGAAACTATGAATTTTGCAATAAAATTCCTTTGCCATGGACATACCTTTTCATAAAACGTAAACGTAACGGAAACATAACGTATATGAACAATTAGTACGTGTCTAACCTTCAATATACTATGTGGAGCCGAAATCAATTTGCTTCTACGAAAACCTTTTACATATTTAACTTCTAACACCACATTTCTGTTCTTGTTATAATATAAAAACGAGAAAGTACTTACCAAAGTCAAATGAACCACAAAAACGAATTCCTTAAATTAAAGACGAATTACAACGTCATACACAAAGTTTCTCGTAGTGTGCTAAAGAACGAAATGGCAGAATCGATGACCACACCAGCTGTTAGTGCTTGATGTGTAACGTTGCCAGTAAATAATTTTATTTACAAGATGGGTATAATTTTTGTAAAACCCTGTAACTGAGTGGAGTAACAGAGCTGAAAGAAATTTTGGACATACATAAAAGTATTTAAATATAATATAATTGTATTTTTATTTAAAGAATAGCAAAATTTAATGCATAACAATGCTAAAAATAATATGAAATTACATACAATTACAATCATACTTCGAAAAATATATTTTTAATGTTACTTTATGGAAAGCGGGACACTGTTTTTCCTTAACAAATGACTTCGATTGCAATGCTAAAATTTTAAATGATAAAAAATCCAATTTTTCCACAATTTTAATACAAATTAATGGTAGTTCAATACTTTTAGAATTAGGGTGAACTAAAATTTACTGATATTGAAATAGTAAATAAAAAATAAGCAAGCTGGACGCGGAGATCGCAGCAAATGTACAATTATTTTGAATAATACCCATGTACGTCAATGTCCCCTACTACCAGGGAAGTCGCGCCCGCGCCCGCGCCCGCGTGAAATTCAAAGCACTTGTTACTCAGGAATAATGTAGCTTTCCAAACGTGAAAGAATTGAAAAAATCGGTTCAGTAGTTTTTGACTTTATCCATTACAAACAATTTAGAAACAATCAAATCTTCCCTCATAGTAATATTAATGTAGATACATTCTACAAGCTGTTACAGAAAAAAAAAAATTCAGAATAGGATTATTCACACCCGAATTACTGTAGATACAGCAAGCCGCACCTTAGTGATGATGACACAACCAGTACAACCTGGCCTCGTATTCTATTGAGACTCCGTACTACGCTAGGCCAGCTCCGGCCTACTGCATGTACTCTACATAGATCAAGTGTTAAGTAAATTAAATTGAGTTTGATAAAAAATGTCTAAGAACTACCGGTAGAAAGCCCACTTAATTTTTTTTTAAACTGCACCCAAACCGAATCACCTGTTAAAGACCTACGGTGTCACAGATAGACACACCTAGCGGTCAAACTTATGACACCCCTCTGTTTGCGTCGGGGGTTAAAAAATATATTTTACTTTCACCACTCCCATTCTTTTTTGATGCCGTGGATTAAGTAATAGTCGTTAAAGTTAATCCCTTCTTTCCACTACCTAATGTTCTTTATGGTAAATAGAAACCATAAACAACACACTTTACTCGCGCGATCCCAGAAAAAGTTTTTAATCAATTTAGCTTAGCATAAATTTCTTTATTAAATGCTACAAGACAGTTGTTTAATCAATTAAACGTAAAGCGATTATGCCTCGCCTTGATCCCACTCGTTATTTTAAAGAGGGAGTTAAACTATGGTTCATCATCATCATCATCATCATTTCAGCCGAAAGACGTCCACTGCTGGACATAGGCCTCCCCCAAGCACCGCCACCTCGACCTGTTCTGTGCCTCTCGCATCCAACGCATTCCTGCGGCCTTCACCAGGTCATCGGTCCATCTTGTGGGAGGCCTTCCAACGCTACGACTTCCAGTACGCGGTCACCACTCCAGAACCTTCCGACCCCATCGGCCATCTGTTCTGCGAGCAATGTGCCCTGCCCACTGCCACTTAACTTTGGCAATTCTTCGGGCTATGTCGGTAACCTTGGTTTTCCTACGGATCTCATCATTTCTGATTCGATCACGTAGGGAAACTCCAAGCATAGCCCTCTCCATTGCTCTTTGGGTGACTTTGAGCCTTCTTATGAGGCCCATTGTGAGCGACCACGTCTCAGTACCATAATTATTATGTCATCACTGGCAACACACACTGGTCAAAGACTTTTGTCTTGAGACACTGCGGTAAGTGGGACGAGAGGATACCGCGAAACTATGGTTACGCCCGTTAAAAGAAATTTCTGAGTATTTCTAAATAGTTAAGTGCTTCTAACCTTAATGGTGATATTTTCTTCATCGTCACATTTGGAAAAGTATATGATGAATGCAGTATTAAAATACTGACCGATTTACGACACCACACAAACAATCATATTAATGGATGTGGTGATGACCTTATTGGTGACGTTCTTCAGAAAGGTCAGGTGCATAGTACTCGCAAGCGGCGTGTATGACCAGATGTATGAACCTAAACGAGGCAAAAGGAGTAACGTTATGATTGTAGCAGATAGCGTTCTGTAGTTTCTACCTACCCCCATGGGAAAAAGGCGTGAATTTATGTATGTGTGAATGCGTTTAAGGTAGAAGATTGTGCATTAGTTTGTCTCTTATCTTTAACATTTTATAATTACTGGACAGATTTTAATAATATTTTTTTTTTACATTATTAAAATGTAACTGATCCATTGCGATGATAACACTAGATTTACCAGACCAGTCATTTTAACTGGTCGTGCAAACGTATAAATGTTAATAATATATAAAGTAACATTAAATTCATAAAATGTATTCTCTACTTATAACTACAAAAGTCATAACATCATTTCGGAAATCAAATGTTATATGTACCTAATGGGAATTTTGAATTGAAATTGCACGACCAGTCAGAATGACTGGTCTGGTAAATCTAGTGATAAGAATGCTAAGAGGGAAGTGTAGGATTACACGAATGGATAGAAAACTTAATATCATTATAAAGGGGTAAGTTTGTAAGTGGGGGTTAATCACTTTAATTATCATTCAGATTTGAAAAAATGTTTTTGCATTTGATAGCCCACTTCTTAAGCTGTTCACTACGACCCTTAGGAAGTAAAAGAAAAAAAGGTCATAAAGAACGTCAAGAGAAATTGAAGTATTATCGCAGGCGGGCGATGCGATGTTATAGGATGAAATTTATGTTAAAACAAGAAATTTTCGCGGTTGAAGTCGCGGCAGAAGCTAGTAAGAAGTAAATACATAAATGGAACTCCGAAAGTGCACCGGTGTCCAAAAAAGTTGTGCGGAAATTGGTTGTCATTGTATGAGCATGATATGAGCAGGAATGAAGTAAGTTTTGAGTACGAATGTCAATAGCTATTAGAGCAGGGGAAGTCCAAAGAAACGTTGGATGAATTGTGTGAATGATGGTATCGCTATGAGGGGGTGATTATCAAGATGACGACTAATACCGAAGTATGGAGGAAAATTATGTGCTGTTCCAAACCCTAATAAATTGGGATAAGAACAGGCGAATCAAGAAATATGGGCAACTGAACTAAGTTATCCCAATCATTACCATTCCTTGATCGTTACCCAATTAGGGTAGCTGCAGTTAAAAATAAAGTTTAAAGCCGAAAACAGTGAGTTTAAATCTGGCGAGCGCAGTGTCGCGTGGCATTGGCGTGCGACTCAGTTGGAGCTTTGCAAGTTGGTTCGCGTTAACACTGATTGTCGCTCATTTTGACGAGACACGCAGAGTCTGTTTACACTGCACGATTTGCCTTTTCATTAGTTGAATAGAAGGGGCTCGATCAAACGCTAAAGAAAGAAAAAAGAATACCATTTATTTAGACACTATTCATGAAACATACTATTCACTAAATTCGGTCTGGCGAGTCATATAAGGGCACACAGTAGAAATTATAATTGCGAAGGGTCGCCGCTATCGAAATCGATAAGGAGGACTAAATTCATGACACACAAAATACAATAACGTGAAAAAAAAAACAACAACAATGTGTCTCACGGTTGCGCCAAAAAAGTTCATTTCAGCACGCTGGTTTTCTAATGAAGGGACAAGTGACGAAGAGTATAAAACAGTTTCAACATACTAATACATTATTTTAATCTTTATATACAGGGTGTCCCGAAACTCAACGTCAAGTGGGTACGGGGCAATAAGAATAAGCTAGGTTGTACCAGTTCTAGCAAAAATAAATGTTATTTGGTTAAGTGATAATTATAGATATTCTTTTGAAAATGTTGAAAATCAACACCCTAGATCAGATATTTAGGTACTGTGATCACAAATTTCTAAATTGTTCAGTGTTTTTTTTTTTTAATGTAATCCTAAATAACTATGCTATTGATTGCAGTCACAAAACCAATAAATAATATTGAGAGTCTAGTAAACAAAAATAAAGTTTAATTAAGTCATGGTTAAAAACGTTAGTTCAATCTAGCTTATTGCCCTGTACCCGCTTAACGTTGAGCTTCGGGACACTCTGTATATAATTCTACTTTACGTGTGTATGTTACTGAACTCCTCCTAAACGGCTGGACCGATTTGAATGAATTTTTTCGTATGGGGTGGCACCCTGGATGGTTTAGATTCACTATTGGACCCGGTAGGTGGCGCTGCTATCGAGTTCTAGGAAACAGGACAACGTCTGTACGGTCAGCTAGTACTTATACATGTATAAGTGTTAAAATAATGTATTAGTATGTTGAAACTGTTTTGTCATCTATATATATGTAGATAAACAAGCTAATATAACGTAACCATCATACATGAAGTAAATTAAACACGTTAAGGTGATCATTTTCTTCAAGTACATTTAACTCCATGAATGACTTTTTAATGAAATAGTAATTCAACAGAATTAAAGGAGCCATTTTTGTTACAGCTGCGAATCATGTTTTGTTTAACTTACAGCTTGACACTGCCCTGCAAATTATAATTAACGTGAGAACATATGAATATACGCTCTAGTTGGAGCGGGACGCCGGACGGCGCACTATGGGACCAAACAGTATTTTCCATCTCAAAAAATGGTTTTGTCGAAAGTCGTAAATCCATAGATTGTTGTATGGTTTTATACTCTCAAAAGATGGCCCTACGAATAAATTACAAAATATAAAAAAATATAAAGTTTTACGTTTATAAAATGAACCTCAAACATTTTTTTTTTTTTTTTCAGGATGGGAAATCATCAAATGACTTCTCCCGCTCTGGGCGGAGCGGGAGGGCGTGTCAGACTTTTACTGACTAAAACCCACCCGTGTTCCAACAGTTGCCCATGTGCCAGGGTCACGGTATCTCTTTCGAACAATCACGCGACCCCGGCAGGATGAACCTCAAACATTGGGCATAAATATTTTCATGCCAATTAAATTACCGTTAAGGAAGTTCAACACAAAATTATTTGGAAGTTTTCCAAGGTAGCATATTAGTGTTATACATCATTAGATAGCTGAGAATATACACTTTGCAACCACTTTCAGTTTTTGTGAAAAAAATATTTTTATTTAATTTTTTAATATTTTTTTAGTGAAGTAAAGAAAATTTAGTTTTTGTTAATTTCAATTGGAGTTTTCGTTGTTGCTGAAAGCAGCTGGTGTCAAGTTAATTACTCTATTAGAGACCTTATCTATTCAGTAATATGAGGATTTAAAAAAAGAAGTGATTTTGAAGCAATAATGTCAGTCAGGGAAAAATCCTCGAAAATTACGGTTCATCTTTTTAATTATGAAATATATTTAGTTATTATCCTTTGATGTCTATCTTGTTTTTTTTTCTATTTCTATGATAATAACATACATTTACAAATTAATAAACTGCTATTATATTTGAAAGAATCTTTCCATGGCAATTTTGTTTGGGGTAGTCACCTTAACCACAAGTAGATATACTATATTGCTGCGGAATTTCTATTTATCTGTTGTGGTAATTAATTACAATGATTACTGATTACACTATTTCGATGAGGACTGTTATACTCAATTGTCCCATGGTTTTTGCACAAAGCACTAAAATATAAGTCCTTTAACCGGTCAATAACCGTAATTACAGACACAATTAAAAAACGATTGTTTACATACCAAATGTGGTATCTCAGGGACTTAGAGGTTAAATACCCGTGTTTCAGCATAAAATCATCAAAGTGTTCAGATACTTCTTTTCAATAACAATTAACGCACAAAAACATATCATTATCTAACAATGAGTGAATTCGTTTGTTCGACGCGATAAAAAAAACGACAAAATATTTTACTGAAAGTGTTATGCCCGCCCGGCAGTATGCGCTCGCACGTGTTAGTTGTAGTGTGTTAGGGTATGAATGTGAAAGGGAAGTGGTGTTTGTGTGTGGAAGGGAATATGAGTGTGTGTGAGTGGAGGGTGTGTGTGTGTGTTGGGAAGTGTGAGTGATACTCTTAGAAATATAGGTTACATCAGGCTAGGAAGTGTTCCAGATCAGCAACAAACGAAGACGTTCTGCATATTTTGTTACATACATCTGATCCTTCTATATCTAGCTTAAATAAACCAAGTTTTCTATTATCCAAAGAATTATTTGTCAAAGCTAAAGAATTGTTGGAAATAGAAAGTAATGAGTAGAATTAGCGCAATTTTTTTTTTGTCATGTAACTGTTTGCTTACTAATAATAATTTAGTTTTAAACTTATTTTAAGCATAAGTGTAACTTTTGTTGCTATTTTAATATAACTGTATATTTTTTTGTATGAAATTTCGTATAACTTTATCTTTGTCATTTTTTTTAGAATGATGATGTTTAATTTTTTTTATTGCCTAGATATTAACAAATACGCGAAAAAAAGATCAAGGAGATAAATCACAAAACAACAGAGTTATCGATTTTTGAGATGGAAAATAGCGGTTGGTCCCATAGTACGGCGTGTCAGACTTTTACCGACTAAAACCCACCCGTGTTCCTTCAGTTGCCTGTGCCAGGGCCACGATAACTGTTTCGAACACCCTACCTACCGAGGCTACTCTGGAATATTCGCTTTAAACCATGGGTCCCGGCTGTCTTTCATAGACCTTTAACAGTCGTTCAGGTAGTCAGAAGCTAAAAGACTGACAACCAGTCTTACCGTAGGGTACCGTGTTACCCAGTAATTTGGTTGAGAAGGTCAGATAGTTGCTCCATGTAATATACTGGTATTTAGCTAGTTAGACTGGAAGCCAGATCTAACAGAGTTGGGAAAAGGCTAGGCAGATTGACTCTGTAGACAAATAATGAAAAAATATATTCGCCTCTACCAAAATTCAGAAAATATTTCAGAACTAACAAAAGAATTCTCTATCCATAAATTCCTTAGAAAACTGTCACGCAAATACGACCACAAAAATCACACTTAACTTTTATAATAGGTAGATTTATTTTCCCTTCTCATATGTATTCACATAACCATACTCTTTGACATCAATTCACAACCCAGGGTTTACTTAAGCAAACAATATCGGCAGGTTCACAAAAGCCAATCTTACCAAACATAAGAAATTGATGTGAACGTCGAAACCAAGCCTCTTTTGACAACAATACTGAAAGCGATTCGTCTCGAAACAACAGAAGAAAACCCTCTTTGATATGAACTCATGTGTAAAAGAAAGTTTATTTATTAAGTATTGTAAAGGTTTGAGTAAACTTGAGTGTTTATTTTTTCGGAATACAGAGGATTCGCTGTGCCAGCTGCTTCTTGAGTTGGCTGAGAAATTCAATTTTTAGAACGGGCAAATACATATCAGAACTAGGGTCAAACTGCCAAATCGTGCTTTTATTAATTTTTAGTTCCGGGTCGGGTCCCAAACTGATCATAGGTCTGCGAGTGACAGGGAGTAAAAATCGCCCGTAACTTCAGCCAAAACTACAGATTTTGACAGTACTAAAGGAACTTGTAGTGCCGAAAAAGCACAGCTTTTTGACATGAACCACCTCCAACAGCCGTCAGTTTCTATAGATATTTATGCCACACAAATAAACAGTGACACGCTAATTTGTATGGATAATGTTGACAGTGGCACCGCCTCCATCACCGACCTCCAACGCGTCTCTGTGCTGTGTTTTGGATCATCGGGAGCCATTTTTGACCAAGCGTTCCAGCTCGTCAGAGGATTCACTACTAAGTCCCTTAGGTATTCCTGCCGACAAGCAGCGGTCGTGTGTTCCAGTTAGGAAGGGGGACGGGTACTGTTATAAATACAGAAGCATTGCAATGCCTGCGCTTATGTGCCTTGCAATAATGTTAAATATATAACGGCGCAGGAAAGGCTATACTAGAAGTGATCATCATATTAGTGGTTCAGCAGCTTCATTATCATCAGCATTGTTCCGGAATATAGCAGGTCGTGGACAGCGACTCACCTGACATCACCTGTCATTAGAAGGCAGTAACCATGCAACCATCGATTCAACGGTCTGCTCGGTCTGCGGTGATTGCCACCAGCCAGTGTCACTGTTATCCGACCTTTTCGGTGATTCCAGAAACTTATTAATAAAAGTAGATGGCGCCACTTGCTGTGCCATAAAATGTTACGTTAAATGAACATGTGTTCATTCCGATCCAGCCCGTCTCTTGCAGCCCTCTACCAGCGATGCCCTAAGCCGAGGTATGTACCCCGTAGGGGGTGCCTTAGCGAGTAGTCACTGTAGTTTTAAGATGTTAAAGTCCTGGCTGGAAGCCTTATTTTATTAAGTTAGCCACAGGCAAGTCCGGTTAAGCAGGCAACAACCTCATAAGTCGACCTGCGAGATATCATACCAAAGAAAAAATGGAGATGTGTTAATGTATACGCAGCTTTAGAGAACTCGCATTTGTATGTATCATTCGCATCTTTTGAAAACTTTTTCCGCCTTTGATATAACTGAACGGTTTTATTATGCAAGTTGTTTTTAGTTTCTTTCGTTCATAGAAATCTAGGGAAAAAAACGGTATTGGTACCACTCTTGACCGTGAATTTGTTCTCAAATAAACTTCAACTAGAAATGTTCAAGAGTGGAGTTGGGAAAAATCCTTTCTATTCTTTCATTTTTTTGTTAGGAACTTCTTCAAAATTCTGTTTCTATGTTAAATCACTAGTAACCAGGCCTTGCTTTCCATTCTTTTTATGATTTTACAAATCATTGAGATTTGTTTATTATAATAATGTAAGCTTAATAATAAAAGCATGTCAATCTGCCGGAATAAAATTACAAAATGATGGTGAAACCCGCATAAAAATCCGCTGTGCTGTTTAAAATAATAACGTGGACACACGAACAGACACGAAAGACGACTTTGATTTACAATATGTATAGTTGCGGGTACCTAAATAAACCATGTGTATACATGGTTTATTTAGGTATACCAACCATGTATGACTCCTTTACACGTGCAGCCTGTGGGCAAAGTATACTCGAGCGTCATACAACGCTCTCCGCGTCCAGTGCAATAACGCGTTCAAGGCGATGTCAAGGGTGCCCCGACACTGCAGCGCCTCGAGCATGTTCGCGGAGGCGCGCACCGACTGCTTTAACGCGACGATGCTCAAGCGCACCAGAGATGCGCAGAATGTGGGGCAGTGCCAACACCGTCCTGCAGACGTAGCACGACCAATTATATCTCTATTCTACCAAGAATAGACAAAGTTCTTTCTATTCAACTCGACATCTCTTCGGCCCGAGCACGGGGCAACCCGTAGCCTGGGTTTCTATCAAGACAAAGACAGTTATTCTTTCCATAGCAAGAGAGTGGTAACTAATGTAATTAAGGTGGATACGCTAAGGAATTTTTTAATTGAATAGTCGTACAGTGGGAATAAACGATCTTAGAGTATTGTATTGATAATATCTAAACTTCTAAACTAATATTTTAAATGCAAAAGTAACTCTGTCTGTCTGTCTGTCTCGCTTTCCTGCTTAAACTACTGAACCGAATGTTTGGTACACAGATAGTTTAGAGCCTGAGAAAGGACATAGGCTACTTTTTATCCCGGTAGTATGTTCCTGCGGCATAATTTCTGACCTCTACGCGGGCGAAGCCGCTAGCAAAAACTAGTAATTAATATAATCCTGTAAAAAAATGTACCCCTAACTGAAACTCAAACTTAAAAGTAGAAAAAAATTAATCGCCATGCTCGACATAGTAGAATTTTGTCGACTGAAGAATAGAAATATTTCCTCTCTTCTGTTTCAACATCGCCGTGCTTAAGACGGTAGAAATCTGCCATTTTGTCTATTCTTCCGTCGACAAACCTCGTTTCTATGGTGGTCATGCTACGCGTGCTGGCGATGATCGCCAATAGACTAGATTACCCAAATATCCGTCAATGCTGCAGCAGGCATGTGTCTATGTTGTGAGTGTTCTTCTTTCTTTTTGTTTGTGCTTGTTATCCTGTCTGTATCCTTTTATGTATCTATTTGTATATGAGTCCTTATAAAAATAAAAATATTTTTGTATTTCATAGCCTAGTTTGTCAGAAAGAACGCTTAGTGAAAACGTAATAGTGCGAGTTTTGGAAGCCGAAATTCAATTCACGCAGACGAAATCATGAGTAAAAGGTAGTTGTAATAGAAAGTTTTAAATCTATTTGCATTTTGTTAGGAATTAATTTAACGTAAAGGAATTTACTGAGCCCTTTCAAACAATTTTATGTTTCAGAACTTTGTTAAGAAGTCTTCTAATCAATGTAAACAAAATCTTGAACAGTATTAACTCCTCAGAATTACATTTCACTGAAAATTAATAGGGTTGATTTTGAGTACGAGAATTATTTTAAGAGAAGGTAGCTATGTATATTTCATTTTATTTCATTTATTAGGGACTATAAACAGTGAAACATTACATATTTTAGGACGAAATACAAAAAGATACAGCCAAACAACAACATTTTTTATGTAATACGTGTACAAATAAAAATGTATGATAATAATAATTACATAACTAGAACACGCTTAAGGAAAAGCGAATTCAAGTTTTCTCACGTTTCTCGCAATTTGTAAGTCAGGCTATATGTTGAACAAAATATGATACCACAAATCAGATCAAATCAAATCATTTATTCGCATAGAAAGCAGGTATTTAACAGAAATACATACAGTGAGCCGGGTACATTCTGCCTGAGTTTCGGTATGCAAAATTTTTACAAATAATGAAACAAATCATTAACAACATTTTGAAATAGTTAATTAGTAAATACATTATTATAACAAGTCCAGGTCATGTACAAAGGTGTATCAGATAATGTCAATAAAATTTAATAAAATTAAATAGTGTCAATAAAAAAGAATAATGTCAAAAAAACCCACTGATGATTACTTTATGAAAAAAATATTCAATGTATTTAAATGATCTTACAATTAGAGGGTTGTATTGATCGAAATATGATTCGCTACCATAACAAGTACCTATGCATTAACAGATTTATGATCATGTCAATCATCAATACAACCATCTAATGAACGAAGTAAGATAAAAATGCTTGAAAAAATCGTAGACTATAATAGGAATCCAATTTAAAAAAAAAAACTTTTTGGCTATATTACAGTCAGTGCCCTGCATTATCTGACCCCTCTTCCTCATTTCTTTTATGCAGGAGGGGTCAGGTAATGCAGGGCACTGACTGTACCTACACACGAATTCGTATGCCACTACTTGCAAAGTAAAAAAGTTGTATAAATACGTATTATCGAAGCTGACGCAAAAAATACTCCAGCAAAGTTAGTAAAATGTATGCGGAACGAGCCTTGAGACATTCCTTGATCATTATAAAAAACCGGCCAAGTGCGAGTCGAACTCGTGCACCGAGGGTTCCGTACAAACCTGTAGGTATTCTCGGTTTATGCATAAAGAAAATAAATGTGCTTTTTTTAAGTTTTATATTTCAGCTGATTGAATGAAAGGTAAATTGCGGTTTACGATTTATGACGTTTTAAAAAAAAACTACTTACTCGATCTCGTTCAAACCAAATTTCGGTGATAGTTTATATAGTAATGTACATCATATATTTTTTTTAGTTTTATCATTCTCTTATTTTAGAAATTACGGGGGACACACACACATTTTACCACTTTGGAAGTGTCTCTCGCGGAAACTATTCAGTTTATAAAAAAATGATTTTAGAAACCTCAATACCATTTTTAAAGACCTATTCATAGATACCCCACACGTGTGGGTTTGGTGAAAAAAAAAATGAGTTTTAGTTCTATGTATGGGGAACCCCAAAATTTATTGTTTTTTTTTCTATTTTAGTGTAAAAATCTTAATGCGGTTACAGAATACATCTACTTACCAAGTTTCAATAGCATTGCTCTTATAGTTTCGGAAAAAAGTGGCTGTGACATACGGACGGACAGACAGACAGACAGACAGACATACAGACAGACAGACAGACGGACAGACAGACAGACATGATGAATCTATAAGGGTTCCGTTTTTTGCCATTTGGCAACGGAACCCTAAAAACGAACTGGATTCAGAATTGCTGGAGATTTATTGGAACATGCATAAAAAACTTTTTCCAAAAAAAATAACAACCAACTTCCTAAAAAAGAAAACATATTTTTTTGTAAAAAGTTTATAGTTTTAACTTTTTAGGGGGCACTAATCTAATCGTTATTCGTTCATTTGTCACGCAAATACTTAATGCAAATTTAAGACTTATATGGTTTTCACGTAGATCCCATTGTCCGAATGGAACCAAATTAAAATAAGACCATTCGGGAAGCACCAGTTTTCACACGAAAAAAAAAATGATCAAAATCGGTTCACCCAGTCAAAAGTTAGGAGGTAACAAACATAAAAAATAACCTCCTCCTTTTTTGAAGTTGGTTAAAAATACAGATAACTTGAGAACCTCCTCCTTTTTGAATTCGGTTAAAAACTTCACTTTTAAAACACCGTCAACAAAATTCAGCATCGGAAAAATAAACCCTGGTCGCAACCATCACATTTTAAAAGTCGTGACGTGTAAACGCCCTCCAGTTTAACAGTTTAATTTCCTCGACGCAAGGCTGTTGTCAATCGTTCGCATCACAAGCGACATCTCGCGAGAACAACTACGTCACTACTAATTGTGGAAACTGTACTGTAACTTGGTATACAACTACATATTTGGAGGAAGGATGTTGGGTTCCTATATAAGATAAAGATTCGTTTTGTTTGCCAATAGATTTACATAAAAGTAATGTAATTGAATAATATTACTTTATTATGATTCGCATACTGCGATCGCCAACCCGCCTGCCAAGCGTGACGATTATTCAAAGCCCGTCATTCGTGTGAAGTTTGTTACGATTTCAGCAATATTTCCTACACAATTATTTGATTGTAAGTATTTTTATAAGTAGGTTTGTGCACACTTTCACACATAAATCATATTTATTGGTCGGTCGCATGGAGAAAATTATTCAGTTTGATGGTCTTTCATAGCAATCAATCGGCTCAGCCTATCGCAGTCCACTGCTGGACATTTTGATAGGCGACAAAAAGACTTGTGGTGTGTACCACGTCCTTAAATATTACCACACATTTCTAATACGTACGCTGAATGTGTGTTAAAAACTAAATTCTCTTTCTAATATCACTGTTAAAGGCTCCCGATAGTCGTCTAAGCCCTGTGTGTTACAATAACAGCGCAAGTACTTAGCAAACTGCATAACGCGTCGTGCACAATATGACCGTTTTCTTGTGTAGGACATCGTGGTAATGTGTTTAGTTCAACCAAGTTGCACGTATATGTTCTTTGCTCTCATAACATGTAAGCTTGCACTTGTGCCTCTGCTGCCGATAAACGAGAAGCGAGCAGGCCTTTTAGTTGGGCAAGTCATCAAATGACGTATCCCGCTCTGAGTGGAGCAGAAGACACGCCCTTCCGCTCTACTCAGAGCGGGAGACGTCATTTGGTGTCAGACTTTTACTGACCAAAACTCACCCGTGTTCCTTCAATTGCCTATACCAGAACCACGGTAACTCTTTTAAACGAAAATCTGCTACCCTTGCAGGCATCGGTCCAAGCGAACCCCTTCAGTTTTGCTGACATCTCATTAAAGCGCGTGGAATACAACGCGTCATCGACCCGGGCCTGGTCCTTACCGGGCGGCGAGCTACCCATAGCTCGTCGCCCGTAAGCCCGCGCTTCCGGTGGCCAGGAGTCTGGAATGGACGCCCGACGCCCGGGGCGTCTTCTCCTGCAGGTAGGGTAAAGCTAGCGACTAAAAACCACTTGATCAGCAGCGAGTGCGCGACATTGACGAGCGGTTACTAACGGTATGCGTATGAGCGTCTTCTTCCTGCCAAGCGAGCGGCGCTGACTGAGTACTCTCAGTGTTAGCTCTTGTTGCTGCGACAGACGAGTATGAGTTGCATGACAGCTGGTAGCTACCACAGTTTATTAAATACCGTCGGCTAGTCAGTCGTTGCCCTTTTACGTTACCATTTTATAAACAGCTTCTGCCCGCGACTTCGTCCGCATCAAATTTTTGCTCTCCTGACCCTTCCCTTCGCATCGAATTGCCTGCCAGTTTTCGAACATGTTTCGTTGCTGCTCCGCTCCTTTTGATCGTATCGTGGTATTATATAGCCTATAGCCGTCCTCAATAAATAGGCTACCCAACACAAAAATATTCTTACCAATAGTTCCTGAGATGGGTCCACCCTTTATGGCAGAATTTTTTTCGTCATAATATTATTTTGCATAACAGCGGATGGCATAAACTTCGTTTCGCAGAAAATCGTTTGGCATACACTCATTTATCGTACATTCACAACGCATAACTTTATAAGTCAGAATCATCTTTAGGCATAAGTTTTATTCCATAATAATTAAAAAGTAGAACCATCATATCGCAGAAAGTTCGCAATCAGAATCGTCTCTTGGCATAATTTCATATCGATAGTTATTAAAAGGCAGAACTATCATATATCAGAAACTTTAAACTTAGAATCATCTTTTGGCATACATTTCATATCGAAAAAGCATGCAGGATGCAAACAAGCATGCAGCATGCAAACAAGCATGCAGCATGCAAGCAAGCATACAGCAAGCAAGCATGCAAGCTAGCATGCAGCATGCAAGCAAGCTTACAGCATGCAGGCGAGCATGCAACATGCAGCATGCATGGTTTCTGTCAGGGCTTCGGCGCTGCGGGGCTCCGGCGGTCCCACGCGAGCTCATCGTCGCAGATGGTTTTACGCTCACCACCGCGGCTTCGGCTGCCAGCCTCAGCCGTGGCGGCGACCGTCAAATCCACCTGCTCCTCAACTCGCGGGCCGCCTCGCCACTCCGCGCCTACGCGGGCTTAAATTACGCTCTAGGGGTAGGGCAGTGGGCACGCCACAATTGCGGCGGTAAATCCCCTCTTTGAGGAGTGGATAGAGAGGCGCCACGGCGTCCTCACCTTCCGCCTGACGCAGGTTCTCACCGGGCATGGGTGCTTCGGTGGGTTCCTGTTCAGGATAAAGCGGGAGGATACGTCCGGGTGTTTCCATTGCGAGGATCGTCTGGAGGACACGGTGGAGCATACGTTGGACGCGTGCCCAGCCTGGGCGGGGCACCGCCGTGTCCTCGTGGAGGCGATCGGCGGCGGCGACCTCTCGCGTCCGGCCCTGGTGCGAGCCATGGTACGGAGCGAGTGGGAATGGGAAGCCGTCACCTCCTTCTGCGAAGCAGTAATGCTCGTGAAGGAGGAGGAGGGGCGCGTGAGGGAGTGGCAGTCTCTGCGCCCTCACGTCCCTAGCCGCCGCAGGAGGAGACGCCCCGGGCGCCGGGAGTCGATTGCGGACTCCCGGCCACCGTAGGCGCGAGCTTGCGGGTGGCGAGCAATGGGTAGCTCGCCGCCCGGCAAGGACCAAGCTCGGGTCGACGGCGCGCCGTGTTCCACGCGCGCCTCAAAGAGATGTCAGCAGCAGTGTAGGGGTCTTCTAGGACCGATGCCTGCTGGGGTCGCGTAATTGTTCGAAAGAGATACCGTGACCCTGGCACATGGGCAACTGATGGAACACGGGTGGGTTTTAGTCAGTAAAAGTCTGACACGCCCTCCCGCTCCGCCCAGAGCGGGAGAAGTCATTTGCTGATTTCCCATCCTGAAAAAAAAAAAAAGGGGTAGGGCAGACAAGACTACGTGGAGTCGGTTCTACAGCGATTTGTTTCTGTCAATATTTTTTGTAGCACAACATATACTGACTTTTTGAGACACTCTTTCATTTTATTTAAGGTTAAAATGCAATTTAATAGAAATGAAAATATGCCTAACAAAATTATCCTAAATGAAATTCTGCCATCTTCATAGTATGCCAAGTAAAATTATGCCAAATACTCATTGCTCTAAATAAATTTTATGCTAAACGAAATTATGCGGAATTTTAAGTCTGCCTAAGGTAATTATGCGAAATAAAATTCTGCCATCTTAAAAGTATGCCAGCGTAAAGTCGAGCATATAAACATTCGGCCAAACAATGATTATGCTAAACATTTTTTATGCCTAACAAATATTCGTTTAAATAAGATTATGCCAAGTGTGTTATGCCAAATAAAATTCGGAGCATCAAGTTTCTGCCAGATAGAGGGAACCCTCCTGAGATTAGTGCGTGTGTCCAAACAAACAAACTGTTCAGCTTAGTATAAATATTATATTAATATGCATAAATATTTCGAACGAACCGTGTTTTAAAAAGAAAATTACCATAGGGGCATCAAAAACACGACCGTTTCATTGTCAACGGGAGAAGTTCTTAAAAAGCTGGCGGCATTGCCGCATTGCATGGCAATGCTGTTTTGTGAACGTATTTATGTGTCTTTTGTATTATTTCTTTCTTATTTTTTATCATATCGTATGCTTGAGCGGTTAACGTAATTAGGCCACCTTTCACTGAAAAGCAGCGCTAGGGCTTAGGTTCGTATTATGCTAAGCGATGCCTGTTTTGCGTAGATGTGACGCATACCACAACTTTTTTTTGGGTTTATGTTCTTCAATAAAATTTTTTTTTGTTATTGTTTCTTTTGTTTTTCTTTCTAGTACCCGCTGGCGCACAGTGTTTTAAGAAGCCCGATTTACGGACATCCCATTTTTATTGAAAAAGCTGACAGAAATAATCATTTAAATGCAAGACTTAGTATCCCGACTGAGCTACCAAGTCTAGTTTTTGAGTTATACCTTTTTGAAAATCGTAATTTTTCCATCCGGATAATAACAAAAAATTTATTATGCTTAAACTAAGCATGATACGAAATAATAACGTTAGTTACATTCATGACGTATCTTATGCAGAGTATTTTAGTCCATAAATGAACCTCGCAACTTTGTTGGATCCAGATTTATACGAGTTTTTTGGTTTTTAGTTTTTTCTTTTTTTTTCTCGAAAATCCCGCCGTTTCGGGAAAAGTTATTTATACTGAAATGATTTTGATATCTTTTCTAACACACCACATAAATTCCACTTCCCAATTCCATAAACTTGGAAACCACAACGATTTTAAGTTTTATCCGGATTTTACGTCGGCACCACCACGGCAGGGCCCTCACAGGGGACTCAGGAGGGGGCTGAAATGGAGTGTCAATAATAGGTACTCCATTACGCCTCCTCCAAGCGAATATCAACCACTGCGCCTCCGCTCAGGATCTGTTACTCCAGAGCATGGCGCAGTGGTCAATTAACATCGCTGTGGTCGCTGAGCCGTACTTTGTCCCATCCATGATGACTGGGTGGAGGACCTGAGCGGCTCAGTGACCCTCATTTCGTCGGCCACTGCCGGAACCCCGACCCTCGAGGCTGTCAAGAGGGGTTGACGGGGTTGCGTAGCAGCACGGTTCGGGGAGATTGTAGTGGTGGGAGTATACTTCTCCCCGAGCCGAACTCTCGCCGAGTTCCACAACTCCCTTGCGGAGTTGAGAGTCGTCGTCGTCGGGTTCCGTCCCCTCCCCGTGCTCGTACTCGGGGACTTCAACGCCAGGAATTTGGCTTGGGGTTCCCGGTATACGGACACACGGGGCAGGATGGTGGAGGACTGGGCTCTGGAGACAGGCCTGGTCGTCCTAAATCGGGGTTCTGTACCTACGTGTGTACGGATGCGGGGCGACTCAGTGGTGGACATCTCGTCCGCCAGCCCCGCTCTGTCGCCGCAGGTCATTGATTGGCGCGTCATGGAGAGGGTGGAGACGTATTCCGACCACCGGTACATCCGGTTTGACGTCTCCGCCCAGACCTCGAGCGCGCCGATCCGGCAGACCCCGAGTGGTCCGTGGTGGGCGCTGAAGAAGCTGGACCGGGAGCTTCTCCTGGAAGCCTCGATCGTGCAGGCCGGGGTGTCACCGGACAGGCCTGCTGACATCAACGACGAGGCCGAGTGGTTCTGGGAGGCCATGTCCGAGATCTGCGACATAGCTATGCCCCGAGTCCAGCCAGGACGGGCTTGGCGCCAGGTGTACTGGTGGTCGCCGCAGCTGACAACGTTGCGCGAAGCGTGCGTTGCGGCGCGACGCCGGTACACCAGGCACCGCAGGCTCCGTATCCGCCCACCGGATACGGAAGTCATTCAGGCGGAGCTGTATGAGGGGTACAGAGTGGCGAAGACCACCCTCCAAGAGGAGAACCTGCGGCCAGAGGACTGACCCGCAAGAAGTCTCTGGAGACTCTAAACAGGGACCCATGGGGACGGCCCTACAAGGCCGTCCGGGAGAAACTCCGCCCATGGGCTCCCCCACTAACTCAGAGTCTCCAGCCCCAACTCGTGGAGGGCGTGGTGAGCGCTCTGTTCCCTTCGCGAGGGGAACATAGTCCCCCACCCATGGCTCCGCCTCCTGCGGTGCCCGATGCGGACCACATAACTGACGACGACGGTGCTCCAGAAGTGACCGAGGTAGAGATGAGGGTGTCGGTACGAAGGCTAAATGCCAAGAATACCACCCCAGGACCCGACGGCTTGCCTGGAAAAGCTTGGGTCCTGGCCTTGGAGGCTCTCGGGCTTCGACTAGGGGAGCTCCTTAGCGCATGCTTGGAGAGGGGCCAGTTGCCACTTCGTTGGAAGACGGGGAAACTGGTCCTCATAAAGAAACCGGGGCGCCCTGCGGACTCGCCGTCCGCTTACCGGCCCATCGTGCTGCTCGACGAGGTGGGCAAGCTCTTTGAAAGAGTGATTGCAGACCGCCTCGTCGGGTGGTTGGTGCGAGAGGGGCCGGACTTGTCGGACGGCCAGTACGGCTTCCGCAAGGGGCGCTCTACGGTGGACGCCATCATGCGCGTGCGAGCCCTCACGACGGGGGATGCAGTGGCCCGGGGTGGGGTCGTCTTGGCGGTGTCTCTAGACATCGTCAATGCTTTCAACACCCTGCCCTGGAGTTGCATTAGGGAGGCACTCCGGTATCACCGGATGCCGACCATGAGATGTCGTGCGGTGTCCCACAGGGATCGGTCCTGGGGCTGCATCTGTGGGACATCGGTTACGACTGGGTGCTGCGCGCCGACCTCCCTAGCGGCGTCAGCGTGGTTTGCTACGCTGACGACACGCTGGTCCTGGCGCAGGGGAGGTCGTACGAGGCGGCGGCCGAAATTATGACACGCGGGGTTGCGACAATCGTCGATAGGATCCGGCAATTGGGACTCGAGGTGGCATTGCACAAGTCCGAGGCCATGGGTTTTCATGGTCCTCGGAACGAGCCACCTGCGGGTTCCCAACTCACGGTAGGAGGGGTTCACATCGGCGTCGAGTCGACGATGAAGTACCTGGGACTTGTCCACGACAGCCGGTGGAACTTCGTTGAGCATTTCCGACGTTTGGCTCCCAAACTGGAGCGGGCTGGGGCTGCATTAAGGGCCCACCTTCAAAGTGAATGATAGTAGGATGGGCGTGGTTTATGACGGGTCAACCTAAAGTGGCCGGCCGCCACAAACTTATATCTGAACCGTTTATAGAGAATAGGAAAACCAGCGGCCAAAAGTTGAACTAATGACAGAAAATGTCTCGAAATAAAAAACCGTTACTAATTTAGCATAGCCTTGCTGTAAGCACTATTCCTGTCACTGTTGCACATCTGTCAAACTACAATAGCAAGGTAGAGACGGAAACATCTTAGAAAAAAGTAGCATAAATTTAGTCGGTCTATGAAATTTTTGCACATAGCGTGCTATGGAGCAGACAAATAATACAAATATTTAATTATAAGCAATAAAACTATCTTACAGCAATAAATTATCTTCTTTATCTATACGTAATATTATAAATGCGAAACTACTCTGTCTGTCTGTCACGCTTTCACGACTAAACCTTATTCGTTACCCATTAACCCTATTAATTCCGCGACTTCACCTGCGTCCGCGTAACGTAAGATTTACGCAGACGAAGTCGCGGGAAAAAGCTAGCTAATATTTATGTACCGATGTTGGGTAATACGAGATTGTTTAACTCAAAATAATTAAAAATATATAATAAAAAATTTAAGTATTTATATTACTAGTCATCGCCCATTGGTCGAAATTCGACCGTGCTTCATTTGAATAGAAATACATTATTAAGTAAAAAAAAATATATAATAATAAATATAAAGGAGGTAATAATAATGAGTATATAAGGTACTAAGGAGCTGCTCCTCATTGATATGACCATAAGCCAACAAGTTCGTCGTTCCCGAAAGGATCTGTCGACATGTTGGATAGACTATAAGAAGGCCTATGACTCGGTGCCACATACATGGCTCATGAGGGTGCTGGAGTTGTATAAAGTCGATGCATCTCTTCGCACCTTCCTGATTTCATGTATGAGGCAGTGGAGGACGGTCCTTCGCTATCCAGGATGTTGAAATATCCAAGGGAACAGCGAACCGATAAGGATCGAGCGAGGCATATTTCAGGGTGATAGTTTGAGTCCGCTTTGGTTCTGCTTAGCCCTGAACCCTCTAAGCACACTGCTGGAGGATTCACGCATATGCTATCGGATGAGGAGAGGTGGTCAGGTTATATCCCACCTCCTTTACATGGATGATTTTAAAACTCTTTGCCCCCAACAATTTTCAACTGATGGAGCTACTGAAAGTAGTTGAAACCTTCAGTAGCGCCATCAGAATGGAATTTGGTGTGGACAAATGTGCGGTCATGCATGTAAAGCGAGGGGAGATTGTGGAATCCGTGGGAACCCAACTCTCGGATTCCATAAACCTCCGAGCCCTCTCCGCAGCCAAAACCTATAAGTATTTGGGTATGTCGGAAGCGTTGGGCATCAATGTTACTGACATGAAGCAATCGTTGAAGGAGCGCTTCTTTGGCCACCTGAAGAAAGTTTTTAATAGTCTTCTATCAAGTGGAAACAAGGTGCGCGCCTTCAACGGTTGGGTCATGCCGGTTTTGATGTACTCTGTCGACATACTCAAATGGACTCAAACCGAACTCAACGCCCTGGACAGGAGGGTCCGTACGCTGTTGACTGCATATCGAATGCATCACCCACGGTCATCGTTAATGAGACTGTATATCCCGGGAAAGTGTGGATGTCGAGGTTTTTTAAACGCTAAGACTCTCCACAATCGCGAGATATGCAGCCTCAGGGAATATTTCCTAGTAACCGACGTGGGGATGCATCGAGATGTGGTCGCGGTTGACAAGGGCCTCACCTCGCTCTCCATGGCTAACGAGAACTGGCGTAAACCTGTAATACTCGACACTAATGACCGCATGAAGGTATGGCAGAGTAAGGAGCTCCACTGACGCTATTTCCGGGCCTTACATGGATCCGATGTAGATCTACTAGCGTCCGTAGCCTGGCTGCGTTTCAGTCACCTCTTTGGGGAAACCGAAGGTTTTGTCTGTGCAATTATGGACGAAGTTATGATGACGAACAACTACCGGAGATTTATTGTGAAAGATGGCACGGATCTGTCGGGTATGCCACCGTGCAGGAGAATCAATTAGACACATAATTTCTGGGTGTTCTCGACTAGCTAACGAAGAATACTTGCATAGGCACAACCTAGTAGCTAGGATTATCCACCAGCAACTTGCTCTGAAATACAGTCTTGTGGAATCAGAGGTGCCGTACTACAGGTATGTGCCCGACCCAGTTCTCGAAAATGGAAATATCACATTGTACTGGGATCGATCCATCATCACTGACAGGACTATTGTTGCAAATAAGCCTGATATAGTGGTGGTGGATCGAGTAGAGTGGCGCACAATGATTGTTAACATAACGGTCCCACATGACGAGAACCTCGTGAAAGCTGAGAAAGATAAACAGATCAAGTATCTTGACTTAGCTCGCGAGGTTGTCGACATGTGGGATGTGGATTCAGCGATCATTGTGCCGATAGTCAACGGCTTGATAGCCAAGAGCCTCGATCAACATCTAAGGAGGCTCTCGTTAGGCAGCTGGATCAAGGGCTTGATTCAGAAAGCGGTACTTCTGGATACGGCTCGTATTGTCAGGAGGTTCCTCTCTCTGGAGCCCTGACCGCCGGTAGCTTGGACTACTATTTTTTATATTTTTAAATGTTTTTATAATTTTTGTTATTTTAATATTTAAAAATATAATTTATATGTTTGTACAATGAAATAAAAGAATAAAAAAAATAATATGGTATTAATATTGAAAATAATGAAAATAATATATTTTTACGCATAATTAAAAAAAAAAATAGCATTCGTCACTTCTTCTCTGTATAAACTATATGTGTGCGAAATTTCATACTCCTCCGTCCACCCAATTTTCGTAAAAAGGGTTCCAAAATTTTCGCTTCACGTAATAATATATAGATTTACAACATGAAATTAAAAATAACGAATTAATCTTCTAGAGGTCTATAAATAAAATATATGATGGTGTTTAAGAGATTAAAAAACTTCAATTTCGTTTCACCGATTACTATACATTTATTTGGTAAATGAGAATTACAATATTTTACATAGACTTCGTCTATTACGTAATACTAGTTATGAGTATTTTTTTCACCTTATTTTACAAGTCATTTATATTTCCTTCAAGGTCAATTTCGTATGGCAATTTGTATGATAAATGTCAAAATTACTTGACGTATACATACATATTTTAGTAATTACGTGTGACTGCGTTTAGAAAACCAAAACCGATATTATTGCCGATATTTTGTAACTATGTCTAGATTATACCTTTTTCTTTGGGTGTTTTACCCGAGTGCAGAGGGCAATGTGTTTATCAGCCTATTAACTCGTATGTATATTTGTTCTTTTATTAATTTTATTTTTCATTACAGTTATTTTGGGGTTAGGGGTAATTCAGAGATGGAGTACACAAATAATTTGCTAAACAGTCTTCATAAGATTATAGAAGTACGTTTAGTGTTATTCAAAACAGAGTAAAACGCCATTGTTTTGATTATCCATAAAATCTTGTAGGAATGAAAAATTATAAATAGCCAATATGTTTTCAGAAAGCACTCTTGTAGACCTTTGATTAGATATCAATTAGATATCGAGAAGCAGTGGTGGCTCAGTGGCAACGGCTGCTACTTACAAGTTCGAACCCGAGCAGGCGTTTTACTCTGTGTAAATCATTTCAATACCACTGCTCTCAAAACTGTGAAGGAAAACATCGTGAGTAAACCGGCATGTCTTAGAACCAAAAAATTGAAGACGTGATATCTACCAACCCGCACTGGGCCCTCGTGGTGGATTATGTCCCACTCTCTCTCACCGAGAGGAGGCCTGTGTCCCAGCAGTGGGAACGTTATAGGCTGCTAATGATTAGGTATCAAACACGGTACATATAGGGTTCGAAACAGCTAGGCCCGGCTTCAGGGCACGTGCCTGACAAGAATGGCTTCGTGAAGTTAGAGAGGAAGAACAGGAAGAAGTTTCGTAGTCGGAACCAGTGTGGGACCGCGCTAGCAGGACTCAATATGCTGCTGCGTCCAGCTACACTAACGACGCAGGTCTATGTGTCCCGTCTACATTACACCACGAAGGTTGAGGAGATCGTGGAGTTTGTACGTGTTAAGTCCAACTGGACCTTGAGGGTCGAGAAGTTGGAACCGTGCCACAACACGAACTTCAAGTAATTCGTGGTCCAAGTTCCAACTCATCAAATCGAGACCTTCCTCAAGGAAGAGTTTTGGCCGAAGGGTGTCGTGTATCGGCGATTCCGCGGAAGGCTATGCGATACTACGCAGCGCAACACGTCGCCGTCACTTCGTGTACAATAGTTATGTTTACGTGGTTTTTTTGTATGTATGATACTCTGTATGGTATTATGACTTGGGTCTTTGTAGCCCGAAATAAACTGATTTGATTGATTGATTGATACATGAAATTAAAATTTATATTTTCAATAAAACTTCACATCTGCTATAAATGATAAATGATTTTATTTCTGTAAGTAGGTTTGTACAAACACTTTTACATGCCAATGATATTTTTTTAAACTAGTTCAGCGTTTGACACAGACTGTTTAAATCATTACCCTTCTTTGGGCTGCTGTCAAGTAAAACCTCACCTTTTTTACAATTCTAATGCTACTCCATTCATTCGTTGTGCTCTTGCATTTGAAGTGACAGTACTTGACATATAGATATATTGTTGACATACTTCAAACCTAAAAACAAATTAAATATTTTATTTTATTTCTAAATGAATGATTATTATAAGTTTTTGGGATAAAACAGACGTTCTTCTCTAGAAAATAAGGTGTTTACTCAATATTACTTTACAAAAGGAGAAAAGATTGTTGCTGTAATGCTTTAGTGAAGGTGGTGAATTCGATTCACTGTTATGATCATCTTATTGGTATTTCATTCTTGCAAAATGAATAAATTAATTGCCCTGTGCAGGCACTCCTAACCTTGAAGGTACTGTTCAGTTTTGGTTTATGGTTCTTCCCATTTTCATACATAATTTATGTCGTCTCTAAATGGTAATAGAAAAAGAATTTTATATTGTTCACAGTCACAAAAAAAGACAAATATACAGTCGAAATACAAAGTTATTTGGAAAGCCAACACTTATTATATTAAATGATTACAGCAAAATGCTTAACTTACCTTTTTCTGTGAACACAAATATTTCAAAAACGTAATTTTGATCGCACCGATTTGTAAAAAAGTGACATAGGTTCGACGTCGATGAGCCCTACTGGGCGACTGATTTATGAACGAACGAGAGTGATGACACTACTTATGATAGGCAAAAGAAGAGATGGCGATAATGTGTGTGCGCTTGGAATAAAATAACGTATGTGCCAAAACGAATCGCCGTTTTTTATGAATGAAAAGTATTATTAAAACGAAAACTGTTTTACAAAAACTTAGATACAATTATAATCAATGTTTTAAAGTAAACTATGTTTAATAATTCATACGCATCGCGCCTTGAGGCTAAAAAAATCATAATCATAGATTGAACTTTGCGATTTTTTTGTATCGAGAAAATTTCATCGTATCGTGTTTTCCTTTTACAGGATACTAGAAAAAACATACACTAAAAGATTAAGTACGGATGCCATACGGTAAGAAAGGTACGCTAAAAAGAAAAAGCACGTTTATCTCGCTACGTCACCTTAAAGCGGCTCCTGCCCAATTTGGGGGTCCAAACGCCTCCTGCCGGAGGCTCTACACGGGGATCGTGCGGTCCATGGCCCTCTACGGGGCACCGGTGTGGGCGCCCTCATTGAGGCTGCGCCCCGCGCGCCGGTTGTTTGCGGCCCAGAGGGTCATGGCCATCCGGTTAATCCGGAGATACCGCACGGTCTCGTGCGAGGCGGCGAGCCTCCTTGCCGGAGTGCCGCCATGGGATCTGGAGGCAAAGGTCCTCGCGCACATGTGGGAGTGGCGCGAGGAGGCGAAACGCCGGGGCGAAACTCCGCTGCCGCGACAAATCGCGGCACGGCGGACAGAGCTCCGGTGTGATCTCATGGCGACATGGCGGGTACGATTGTCGCAACCCAGTGCTGGGCACGCCACAATTGCGGCGGTAAGTCCCCTCTTTGAGGAGTGGATAGAGAGGCGTCACGGCGTCCTCACCTTCCACCTGACGCAGGTTCTAACCGGGCATGGGTGCTTCGGTGGGTTCCTGTTCAGGATAAAGCGGGAGGATACGTCCGGGTATTTCCATTGCGAAGATCATCTGGAGAACACGGTGGAGCATACGGTGGAGGTGTGCCCTGCCTGGGTGGAGCACCGCCGTGTCCTCGTGCAGGCGATCGGCGGCGGCGACCTCTCGCGTCCGGCCCCGGTGCGAGCCATGATACGGAGCGAGAGGGAATGGGAAGCCATCACCTCCTTCTGCGAAGCAGTAATATTCGCGAAGGAGGAGGCGGGGCGCGTGAGGGAGTGGCAGTCCCTGCGCCCTCACGTCCCTAACCGCTGCAGGAGGAGACGCCCCGGGCGTCGGAAGTCCATAGCGGACTCCCGGCCACCGTAGGCGCGAGCTTGCGGGTGGCGAGCAATGGGTAGCTCGGCGCCCAGTAAGGACCAAGCTCGGGTCGACGGCGCGTAGTGTTCCACGCGCGCCTCAAAGAGATGTCAGCAGCAGTGTAGGGGTCTGCTAGGACCGATGCCTGCCGGGGTCGCGTGATTGTTCGAAAGAGATACCGTGACCCTCGCACATGGGCAACTGAAGGAACACGGGTGGGTTTTAGTCAGTAAAAGTCTGACACGCCCTCCCGCTCCGCCCAGAGCGGGAGAAGTCATTTGATGATTTCCCATCCTGAAAAAAAAAAGGGTTGTCAAAAATCTCAGATAATTATTTATATATTCAAATCTCAAATCAAATCTCAAATCTTTATTGCATTCCATAATGTATACAGGTGGTGGGTATTAATAATATAGAAACAATTATGGACCCCGTAGGGCACAGCAACATTTTAAATTCTAATTAGAATAGAGGAAGAGCGCTTTAATTATCTGGCCTGCAAAATGAGGGTCATAACTTCCTCTCGGGAATTTGATAGCTGATTCTAGGGTATTTTGGTGCGTTGATTACGAATATGTACTTAGTTTTTCTCCATCACCTCAAGATTTTTCAAAAAAGGTACAGATAGAAAATAGGAAAAAAACACAAGTTGTCGCATAAAAAAATATATATTTAAAAAAGTAAATTACTTTTAACTTAAAAAACTACTAATATGTAATAACAACTTATTACTAGTCTAAATTACATATAAATTTTATTTGTGGAACCTGGTCCTTTTTTTCTGGAAGCTTCGGTTGTGCGATTTCCGCTTAAATTTCTGGTTTGGATCGTCGCGCTTCAATAACCAACAATAGTCCCCCATCATGCTAGTATTCCATCTTCCTTGATACCGGGCTTCAAGTTCTTTCAAATCTTGGTGAAATCTTTCACCTTGTTCTTTGCTAAGGCTCCTAGATTTTCTGGGAAGTAATCAATGTGCGAATTTAAGAAATGAAGTTTGATGCTCATATTACAACCCATTACACCAAAATTTGTAATAAAAGTGCAGTTATGTCACAACAACAAAAGTAGCAATCTTTAACATGGTCTTTAGGCTCCCTCCATAGTGCAGGCAAAACGATTTTGAAGCTATTTTTCTGTCCTTTTGACCACTTGCGAAGTTCTAATAAACAAATCATACAAATTTTATGAGGTGTCCAAGTTTTGTCTTGGTTACTTAAATCGTATCCAAAATAACTTTTGTAAATATTTTTCACAAGGTCTGTAATGCTGTTTCGTTGTTGTATAACCATAAATTTCCCGCAATTATAGCAAAAACAATTTAAACAACTTTGCGATGACATTTTAGAGTTTATGTTGCAAGATGCGCACTTCAACTGTTAATTTTGCTAAATCAGTCCGGGTACTTATATAAAAACCCTTTGGTTTATCTTTATTACACCTTTTTCTAAATATTCATAACTATTAGGTAATAATACCTAATCATTGTGTATTAATAAGCTTATTACTAAATTAAGACAAAATGAACCGTTTTCGACTTGGTTACTGCGAATTACTTATACTCATTATGTAGTAATTAACAAATTACTGGTTTCGATTAATTTCTATGTCCCCTTACACTAATAAAATGCAATAAAAATTAAGCTGAAGTAATTTAATGACGTTTTATAAATTTTAAAATGTAGGCGTTCCGAAATTTTTCAGCAAAATCTTAAATATTCAATATCAAAAAAACCTGACGTAATGGATTTTTTTTATTATTTTTCTCGTATTCAGCACATCTGAAACTATAGAAAACGTTACTCACTTTTCAAAGAGGAAAACCATTGCAGGCCTGTGATATTATTTTTCTATAAATTCTTAATATTGGTCTGTATTTTTAACAATAATATATTAAATTGTGAATTATAATAGTTGACTACGTATTTATTTGCATATTTCATATTGTAATTCGTATATTTAGTTTCTATATTTTAATAAGAATTTTATTTTAATCATGTTATTATTATTTAATTGTTAAATATATTATTACTATTAATTAATTTATTATTGACATTACCGTGCTACATTATATAATACCAAAATTTTAATCATGTTATTATTATTATTTCATTATAATATATTATTACGATAATTATGTCGGTCGAGCAGGCAGGTTGCAAGAAAACTCGATGTACTGAAACAGGTTTATTGGGACTTTACAATTTTGATCTAAAAATAGGGTGATGGTGACAATCGTTCGATGTGTGAAACGAAAGTGAGACCTCCTAGGAGCGCGGTGCCCGCCGTCCGCCGCCGGTGTACGTCACGTTGCGCTGACTCGGCGCTAGACTTTGTGTCGCCAGACTGTTGCGAGGCTGATGCAATCGTTCGAGTTATTGGGTCAGTTCCGGTGGAATGCGTGATTCGTGGATGGTTGGTTGGTAGGCTTAACATCTCCCTCCCGAAGTTCAGCGGCTATTAGAAGATAGGGTCGAGAATAGCGCTGATAATCTTGGTTGAGCACTTGGGGTGTGGTTGTTAATCTCGGTGTATATATCCCCATAGTTTATTTCGCGGTCTGTTTGTTCTGGTGTTGTCTCCAGAGTGCGCCGTCTCATGTATCTTCGTAATATGAACGCAACTCCCAGTACGCCTGTACCTAACAGTACTAGGTAGAGCGGTGTGATAATGTAGTACACCCTATGGATGTCAGATGAGTTCAGGGTCAATGGCGATTCCATGGTTATTTCCTTGCTTGCAGTATGGAGGCCGTGAAGGTTGATGGAGTTGAGTGTTAATTTTCTAGCTTCGATGTTGTAATTGGTTCCATTGCTGAGATGTTCATGATTTTCAGTACCTGCCCTTTTAATCGGTCATCCTTGTTTGCCAGGGTTAGGCCTGGGGTTTGCACCTCGCAGCCTTTCGGGATTGTGATGAGGTAACTTCCTTGCACTGTGGTGTATTGGGTGTCGGTGCAGGACAAGCGAATGTTTGTGGGTGCAGGAAAGCACGCCACGTAGTGTCGGTCGTCGAGGGCTTCCACGGCTTCAGTTTTTAATTTGGCTACGGTGAATTGGCAGGACTTGTCGACTTGCTGGGTAGAAATGAGATGGTGAATGCAGTCGCCTTGACTCTTGTAGTGTTGATTGATGCTGTCCTCGCAGAGATAGTATTGGCTCGACTTCGGGCATTCTGCCTCTATGTACATAAAATCTTTATCATGAATCGCTAGGAAGGGATAGGATGGAATTAGTACTTTGTCATCTTGGTTAGGAACTGAGGACAATTTGTAAAGGTTATAGGTGTGAGGAAGAACAACCGGGAACTTGAACACCAATACTAAATTTTGACTATTATAATAGTAGCCTAACTTAATTATGTCAAAATATTCCCTAAAACTAATATCTAGTATATGTTCTCTACCATAGAGGGCATTTAATTGTTCTTTCATTCTCTTAAATGTATCTATTCTAAACATAAGGAAATGTGTGCTCTTGGCACGTATGAAGGCTAATAAGTTTTCTAATTTATGAATTTCGTTGGATAATGATTCGATGTTATCCGCTAGCATTATTATATATTGAGCCAGATGGGCATACTTAACTATGTCTTTTTCCTGACGTAAATCGCTAATCATAATCTCGCCTACCGTTTCCTTGATTTTGTTCTGATTCTGGAGTATTTTGCTGAAAATTTTGGAATTTTCAGACATCCAGTGTTTATTTAAACTAACTCGATTATTTAATTCTGTGACCATTTTATTTTCATTTTCCTGCAGAGTTTTAATTGCGCTATCGTACCGGATAGCGTTTGTATAATCCAGATTTCCGGAAATACTCTTAACAACTGAGCCAAGTCCATCAATAAGGCCTCTCTTGACGCGGTTAGACTGGAACAACTCTAACTGGTCGGACAGCTCCGTGATCTTGTTATGAAGATGTTCGATATGTGGTTGATATAAAGAGAGCGTTTTATTATGGAATTCGGTTGAAATGTTATCTAATTGTTTTCTTACTAAGTCTATATTGCTACGAATAATGTCTAAGTTAACCGGTTGAACAAACGAGTGATAATGGGAGATAATCTTTGTCTCTCCTAGCATGAAAGGTAAGATGCCCGGTCCATTGTTCAGACTACTAAGCGTGATTTCTTCCGCTTGCGTCAGGCCCAGGGCCAGGAGGGTGATCCTGTAACAATCGATTGCTATTAGGGACGCGTTTCAGGCGAGACTTGGCTATGGGACCACGTTTCCTTTTGGTGTAAATGTGGATCGGTAAGTTGGCTAGAACCGTGTCGCGAGTGAATCTAGGGGCCAGTTTTTGGCGGCTGGCCATTGGGTTCTGTACAAATATCTGCTGATCTGTAGAATATTCTTCTTTGGGTTCCCTATCTTCGTTGATATTTTCGATAATCCGTGTGCGATCGTGCAGAGATGAACCATTGATTATCTCGAAAACTCTTTGCATTTTGGTACGATGTTCTTGCGTATATGACTGTAGTATGTTTTCTGACAGGTTAATATCTAACGGGTCGCGGGGGTCTAGATGGCCAGTAATTATATTCAAAGGTCTGCACTTGGTAAAACTATGAATAGAACTGTTGTAACCTAGAATTGCATAGGGCATTAAGTTCATAGCAGACTCTCCACGGTGCTCTAATTTTAGTATACGCAAGTGTTCTAGCAGTGTAGAGTGCAGTCTCTCCACCATACCATTTTCATTTGGCGTGCATGCTGAAATTTTGTGGTGTTGTATTTTATGAATTTTAACAAACTCCGAGAACAGTTGATTTGTGAATTCTGGGCCTCTGTCAGTGACAATAGTTAAGGGGAAGCCATGGTGGGTACTAAATGTTAGAAGAGCTTGTATGACGCTGATCGCTGTCGCGTCTCTTAAGTAGTAAGCTTGAGCATATTTTGAAAATGAGTCGATGATTGTGAGATATTTTTGCGTTTCAACACTTAGTAAGTCGAGATGTACTATTTCGAATGGTTTAGTTGGAGGTGGTACTATATTAAACTTTTGTTTCACGGGGTTTCTGTCGTATTTGGCCTGACCGCACACGTCACATTCGTTTATATATTTTGTTATATGTTCTTTCATTTTCGGCCAGTAAAATTTATTAGACAAAGACATGTAACACTCATTAATTCCACGGTGATTGGTTTTACCCTCGTGGTACTTGCGAATTATCTCCTGTTGTTTTAAATAATCCTTGACATTTTCTAACTCTATTTTTGTTAAGACTAGATCCATTGATGAACTTTTAAATTTATTCTGAATGATGGGAATAATTTCGTACATGGCTAATGGGGGATTAATGAGAATACCGGTCTTTACCTTGGGGTTAATATACTCTTTCACAGCGCTTATGACATCCTCTTCGAGATTACTCTTAGAAATCTGAATATGTGTTTTAACGTGTGACTCAAACGGTTTTGAAACTGTAGGGCGGCTTCTTACGTCATCGACCAATGTGAAAATAATTTGCTTATGGTACTTGTTAAGTGGGAAATCAGTAATAGGAACTTCTAATATTGGATTTTCGGCGTCAGTGTGGACTGTATCAGTCTTTGAATCATTTAATAGTGAGGATGGCCCTTCCGTAGGGTTGGCTATAAGGGAACTAGTCTCTTCATTATGTAGCTCGATACGGGATAATGCGTCGGCGTTAGTATTGGACTTTCCTTGCTTGTAAACTACAGAAAAGGTAAATTCACTTAATTTTAGTCGCCATCGAGTAAGACGCGAGTTGGGTTCTTTGATATTCATTACCCATTGAAGTGGCCTGTAGTCTGTTACGATTTTGAAAGTTCTGCCAAATAAGTATGGTCTGAAATATTTGGTGGCCCACACAATCGCAAGGAGCTCCTTCTCGATGGTGCTATAGTTGATCTCACTACTATTCAATGTCCTAGAAGCGTAAGCAATAGGCTTATCCGTGCCTATGGTCCCCTGAGACAAGACAGCTCCTATCGCTAAATTTGACGCGTCAGTCGTTAAGATAAATTCTTTAGAAAAATCAGGATATTGTAAGATGGGGTCATTCATTAAGAGTGTCTTACACTTCTCAAAACAGCTAATGTAATTTTGGTCTAACGTAATTTTTGAGCCTTTTTTTAAGCATTGCGTCATAGGTTTTGTCACTTTCGCGAAATCGGGTATGAATTTTCTATAGTAACCGAGAAGGCCCAGGAACCTTTTAATCTCGGTGGGAGTTTTTGGAAGTGGATAATTCTTTATTGCGGATATTTTGTCGGGGTTTGGCTTAATGCCATCTTTGCTAATGACATGGCCCAGGTAGGCTGTCTCAAGTTTGAGGAACTCTGACTTGTCCATTTGAATTTTAAAATTGGACTCACGTAACCTATTGAATACTTTTTCCAAATTGACCATGTGTTCCTGTAGTGACGTAGAAAAGACTATGACGTCATCCAAATAAACTAGGCATATGGTGTTTTGTAGGTCTCTGAGAACGTTGTCCATTACGCGTTGAAAGGTAGATGGACTATTCTTCAAACCCATGGGCATTCTCAAAAACTCGAAATGGCCATGTTCTACTGTAAACGCGGTTTTGGGGATGTCTGCAGGGTTCATCTCCACTTGGTAGAAGCCGCTGGCTAAGTCTAAAGTCGTAAAATAGTTACAATTACCTAATTTGTCCAAAATATCTGCAATATTTGGAATGGGGTATTTATCGTCCAAAGTTTTCTCGTTTAACTTCCGAAAATCCACTACTAATCGCCATTTAGTCTTACCCGAAGCGTCCGCCTTTTTAGGGACAATCCATATAGGAGAACTCCATGCAGATTCTGATGGCTGAATAATTTGCTGATCCAACATTTTACTAATTTGATCTTGTACCTCCTGTCTGTGCACAAAAGGGTACCTATAGCTTTTGGTGTATATAGGGATTTCGTCACTAGTTTTAATTGAATGTTTCATTTTATTGGTGAAAGTCAATTTCTCCCCTTCTAAATAAAATACGTCGGCATAGCGCGCGCATAGCAACTCTAAGTTAACGCGTTCCTCGTCATTCAAATGATCCGTACGTAAGCGCGATAGCACTTCCTTTACGCGTTGAGGCGCTTGCTCGGTGCGCGTGTACTCAGTATTATAAAGCTGCGCACACACTGGGCGGTCCATGGAAAAAATAACGTCGCTACGGTTTGGATTATGAATTTCTAGTATGCCCCTTTGGTTTTTTACAGTAGTTAGACACTCGCTGATATGACAATTAGATATAATTTGTTCCGGGATAATTACTTCTCCGTTTCGGATATTAATAGGTAATTTCGCTAATTTTGAAGAACCGGCGGGTATGATATCTTCGTATAGGTTGGCGTTCCGTGAATCATAAACCTGTATAGGATTTACCGCATTTTTTGTTACTAATGACTTCGTTTTAAAGTCAATGGCGGCCTCCCATTTGTCCAATAAATCTGACCCTATCAATCCGTCGAAAAAGTCGTGAAAGTTATATACAAAAAGTGTAACGCAATCCTTATCATTCAGTTCAGAGAAACAAGGTAGCGTTATCGAATAATCGCTACGTGTCACAGCGTGTACATTACAAACTTCGAAGGGATCATAGTTTAACTGTACGTTATTAAAATAAGCTTCGACTGCGTTAGGGCTAATGAACGATTGGTTAGCACCCGTGTCTATTAAGAGTTTTAGAGGGGGATCTCGAATTTGCAAGTAGGGCAGCTGGCGTTGTGTTTGAAGGTTGACCTCTATTTTGGTTTGTCTAATTTCTGAGGGCTCTGAAAATCCTCCTGATGACTACCTGATTTAGATGGCTCATCTTTTACCGTTTCGTTACTTTCCTCAAGCTGTGAGTGGCACATGTGACCATGATCGGCGTAATAATATCCTTCGTAGTACTCGTTAGGTACGTAAAACATATAGCTATCGGTATCGTAATCTCCGTAACCGTAATAAGCGGAACAATCATTGAAATTCATCTCCCTACTTCCGAAATTGTGATTAGCCGGGGAATTACCAGATTTAGTCCAGTCATGCGCTTTTGTTGCGTTACTGGGCGGCAAAAGTCTAGGCACAAAATTGCTGACGCCACTCATGGGTCTAGGTTGTTGAAAGTTACCTTGTGGTACGATATTACGCGGTACAAATTTAAATGCGTTATTTTGGTTATAATTAGGAGGAGGAGCACGAAACATCTGCTGCGTGCGTGATGGTCCGGGCTGGTTTTGATTATTTAAATTAGGTCGCCATAGTACGGGTGCTTGTGGTGCCATTGGGTGACCGAATGGACTCCTCGAGGGTCCAGGCATAGTAAAGGGGAACGGCCTAGGTTGCGCCATATTAAAACCCGATGATAAAGGTCTAGGTGGCACGGCTTGGGGTGTAGGTTTCCTATCCGGGACTTGGCTACTACGCTGCTGCAAGTACAACACGTTTTGTTCCTCATGAACAAACTCTAACGCCTTTTCAATGCTTTCAGGGCGCATACACCTAATCCGAGAACCTAATGGGTCCTTGAGCCCACGCACGAATGCCTGCAAGGTCAATTTTTTATATAGGTCCCTTTTCGCATTGATAGTAGTCGTAACTTCCTCATGTAAAGAGACATAAGTCATTAACGTGCTGAACAGGTTCTGGCACTTTTCGTAAAACTCCTGAGGGCTGTCGGGCCCTTGTGATAGTAACGCTAAATCATTATATAATGCCGTCTCATCGCGCTGATCTGAGAAATTATTTACGAGAGATTTGCGTATACCCGTCCAATCTGATGGGATGCCGTTCGAATTGATCAATCGGGCCGCGGGACCAGTTACCTTATTTAATATACCGTTAATAAGAGCAATTTCCGAAAGTTTGTTAGGCGGGCTTGCATTTTTTACAAATTCGTCCACTAACTCGTCACATAATTGTATGAACCTAGTTAACACGTTAACATTACCGTCAAACTCGGGCACCAAACGAAGAGCCTTAAAGATGCCTTCTAAGTCTGCCATTCTATTCTGTGGATTATCTGACCTAATACTAGAGTCTGGGCTAATTTCTCTGTTTAAATCTAGAGCACTATACCTACTATTACTCCTACTCTCTAACCTAACACTCCGTGATTCTCGTGGATGGAAAATCTTGGAAACTTTAGGGGGTACAGGGAACTTAAGGACTAGGGTGAGCGATTCACTAAAAAGATTTAAATGTACTCACATGAAGTGCATCCCGTTTTTCTTGCCGTATCGATGGCTGGATACCCCTGCTGCAAGTCACGACGTGTAGATTCGGGTCCTCGAACGGTCTTGATCACCGCCACGTCAGCGCCCAGGTGCCTGAGGTTGATTCTCGAGGATCCTACCGACTGCGCCAATTATGTCGGTCGAGCAGGCAGGTTGCAAGAAAACTCGATGTACTGAAACAGGTTTATTGGGACTTTACAATTTTGATCTAAAAATAGGGTGATGGTGACAATCGTTCGATGTGTGAAACGAAAGTGAGACCTCCTAGGAGCGCGGTGCCCGCCGTCCGCCGCCGGTGTACGTCACGTTGCGCTGACTCGGCGCTAGACTTTGTGTCGCCAGACTGTTGCGAGGCTGATGCAATCGTTCGAGTTATTGGGTCAGTTCCGGTGGAATGCGTGATTCGTGGATGGTTGGTTGGTAGGCTTAACACGATTAATTTATTTATTAATTATTGACATTATTGTGCTATATTATATAAACCTAATTATTATATGTCATGTATGTGTGTCTATTTATTATTATTGAGATTATCAGATAGATATTCGTCTATTGTGTAATAGCATTTATTTATTAGGAAATGTTTTAACTTGTTCAAGAATATATTTATTTTGTTTTCTTGTTTTATACTGTTTGGTAATTTATTATATATTTTTACAGACATTGAATGTGGACTAGAAGAATGTAATTTAAGGCGGGACGGAGGCAAATTTAGTCTGTTTTTATGGCGCAGCGAATATTTAGTTTGTATTTCTTCCCGTGTTTTGTAAGAATCTGGGTGTTTGCTAGTTTACATAATTCCACAATATAAATACTCACTAGGGTTAGAATTTTGTGTTTCTGGAAGTACGGTTTGCAACTATCTGTTTGTTTAATATTAGTTATTATTCGTACAAGCTTTTTTTGTAGAGTAAATATTGAGGGTGCGTCTGTACTATTGCCCCATAAAATGATGCCATAGCTAAACCAAGCATGGGCATACGCATAATATGTGATAAGAGCGGTTTCTTGGTTGGTGGTCTTTTTGATTTCGCGGAGGGCGTATGAGAATTTAGATATTTTTGTTTTAATTTTCTGTATGTGAGCTTTCCAGTTTATATGTGTGTCTATTGTTAAACCAAGAAGAGAGAAATTGTTAACTGTTTCTAATGTGTGCTGTTTAAATGTGAAGTTTATATTTAATTGCTTTTTCTGCCGAGGGTGTAAAGTTATTAATTTTGTTTTATTAAAGTTAATTTCAAGATTATGCTTGGTCATCCAGTTACTTGTTTTATCCAGAATAGTGTCCAGTGTTTCACTCAAATTAGCCGGTGTCTGACATGAGGTGAGGAGAGAAATATCATCTGCGAAAAGTACACATAGGCCGTCTATGATTTTGGGGAGGTCGTTTATATATACAAGGAATAAGAAACAACCCACGACACTTCCTTGGGGAATTGAAGCATATATTGGTCTGACGTCTGATCTTACTAGTTGTGTTTCTTTTGTGAAATGATTGTAATATTCGATCTCAACCAATTGCTTCCTATCTTTTAAATATGATGCAAACCAGTCATAAGCGTTCCCACGAATTCCAATTCCATGAAGCTTATTTAAAAGTATTTTAAATTGGACCTTGTCATACGCACCGTGTGGCGTCGGACTAAAAGCATAGCACCACCCCATTTCTTCCCGTGGGTGTCGTAAGAGGCGACTAAGGGATATACTAGAGAATGGGCAGCAGCGTTCTCTATGCATTGCTGACCATCATACTGCGATCGCCAACCCGCCTGCCAAGCGTGGCGATTATGGCAACCCCCCCCCCCCCCCAAATGACAAGCACCAAAAATAAATGGCCCCTAGTGCCCGGCGGCCCACCTAACCTTGACTACGGTAGCGGTCAAGGCCACGGTGAGGCAAGGGGTGCTATGAATCCCCGGAAGAGATCCGGCTACCACAATCACCGACAACTGGACCTGGCAACATATAACACGCGTACACTTCGGACCGACGAGAAGATCGCCGAACTGGAGGAAGAATTGAGCAGGTTACGATGGGATATGGTAGGATTATCTGAAGTCCGAAGAGAGGGGGAGGACTCGATAATCCTCAAATCCGGAAACTTGCTCTATTTCCGGGAGGGCGACCAGCAGTCCCAAGGTGGTGTCGGGTTTATCGTCCATAAGTCCCTTGTGAGCAACGTGGTGTACCTTATACTCAGAATATCCGCAAGGTATTCGCTGAAGGTCATACAGGTTTACGCCCCGACCTCGTCACACCCCGACGATGAGGTGGAGACCATGTATGAGGACATTTCCAGAGCCATGCATGGTTCCAAAACTCACTTCACCGTTGTCATGGGGGACTTCAACGCGAAACTGGGCAAGCGAGACGATGATGAGTTGAGAGTGGGGCAATTTGGAGTTGGACGTCGCAACCACCGGGGTCACCTACTGGCTAGTTTTATGGAGAAGGAAGGCCTCTTTATGATGAATTCCTTCTTCAGAAAACGTGAGCACAGGAAGTGGACCTGGCAGAGCCCTGATGGTGTAACAAAAAACGAGATTGACTTCATTATGTCGACGAAGAAGCAAATATTCAATGATGTTTCAGTGATCAACGCGGTGAAAACCGGGACTGATCACCGCATGGTAAGAGGCACATTGAATATCAATATCAAGCTGGAAAGATCTCGGCTGATGAAGTCAACGCTCCGTCCAGCACCGATCCAACTTCAAAACCCCGAGAGCTTTCAGCTCGAACTCCAAAATCGTTTTGAGTGCCTAGGGAGCTCCGTGGACGATTTTAACGATGGGTTCGTGGAAACTGTCCATACGGTGGGGTCTAAGTTCTTCAAGACTCGCCGTACTAATAGGAAAAAGAAACTCTCAGATCCAACATTACAGCTTATGGAACAGAGGCGCGGAATGATCCTGCAGTCTTCAGAAGCTGCGCTCGAGTACCGGCAGCTCAATAGACGGATCTCTAAGTCCTTGAAAAGCGACCTTCGCCGCTATAACACAGAGCAGATCAAGGACGCAATAGAGCGGAATAAAGGCTCCAAGGTCTTTAGTAAGGATCTGTCTATTGGGCAGAGCCAGCTTACGAAACTGAAGACCGATGATGGTAGGGTCGTATCCGCCAAACCTGAGCTGTTTAAGGAGATTGAGAGGTTCTATGGACAGTTATACACGTCAACAAGTGACCCCGTTAAAAATCGTGCAAATGACCCAAGAGCTAGGTTGACCCGACATTATACCGAAGACATCCCGGACGTCAGCTTGTACGAGATTCGGATGGCTCTGAAGCAGCTCAAACACAACAAGGCACCGGGTGATGACGGAATTACGGCTGAACTCCTGAAGGCCGGCGGGAAACCCGTTCTCAAAGCCCTTCAGAAGCTGTTTGATTCCGTCATACTCGAGGGCAAAACGCCACAGGCATGGAACAGAGGTGTGGTGGTACTTTTCTTTAAGAAGGGTGATAATGCCCTACTTAAGAATTATAGGCCCATCTCACTTCTGAGCCATGTCTACAAGCTGTTTTCAAGAGTCATCACGAACCGTCTAGCGCGCAGGTTTGACGACTTTCAGCCTCCCGAACAAGCCGGATTCCGTAAAGGCTTTAGCACCGTAGACCACATACATACGCTGCGGCAGGTTATACAGAAGACCGAAGAGTATAACCTGCCTCTCTGTTTAGCGTTTGTGGACTACGAAAAAGCCTTCGATTCGGTCGAAACCTGGGCTGTACTGCAGTCTCTTCAACGGTGCCAGATCGACTATCGGTACATCGAGGTGTTAAAGTGTCTGTACGAAAACGCCACTATGTCAGTCCGACTTCAGGATCAGACCTCGAAACCTATCCTTCTGCAGCGTGGGGTGAGATAGGGAGACGTTATTTCTCCGAAACTGCTCACCGCTGCACTGGAGGATGTCTTCAAGGTTCTGGACTGGAAAGGGGCTGGCATCAACATCAATGGCGAGTACATCACTCACCTTCGATTTGCCGATGATATAGTTGTCATGGCTGAGACTATGGAGGGCCTCAGTACAATGCTCGATGACCTCAGTAGAGCTTCCGAAAGAGTGGGTCTCAAGATGAACATGGACAAGACAAAGGTCATGTCCAATGTTCGTATGATACCCACTCCAGTGAAGATCGGAGGCGCTACACTCGAAGTTGTGGACGAATATGTGTACTTAGGACAGACTGTCCAGTTAGGTAGGTCCAACTTCGAGAAAGAGGTCAATCGTCGAATCCGACTCGGCTGGGCAGCGTTCGGGAAGCTACGCAATATCTTCTCGTCCCACATTCCGCAGTGTCTCAAGACGAAAGTCTTTGACCAGTGTGTGTCGCCAGTGATGACGTATGGAACCGAAACGTGGTCGCTCACAATGGGCCTTATTAGAAGGCTGAAAGTCACCCAAAGGGCGATGGAGAGGGCTATGCTTGGAGTTTCCCTACGCGATCGAATCAGAAATGAAGAGATCCGTAGGAGAACCAAGGTAACCGACATAGCCCGAAGAATTGCTAAACTAAAGTGGCAGTGGGCAGGGCACATTGCTCGCAGAACAGATGGCCGATGGGGCTGAAAGTTCTGGAGTGGCGACCGCGTACCGGAAGACGTAGAGTTGGAAGGCCTCCAACAAGGTGGACCGATGACCTTGTGAAGGCCGCAGGAATCCGCTGGATGCGGGAAGCACAAAACCGTTCGAAGTGGCGGAGCTTGGGGGAGGCCTATGTCCAGCAGTGGACGTCTTTCGGCTGAAATGATGATGATACGCCTTTGTCATATCGAGTAATATTCTTATTGCATATTGTTTGTTGTTAGTTATGTTTAGGGCTTCTTGAATGTACTTAAACACTGCTAACGTAGTCAATCTATTTTTACGAAATCCGTTTTGGCAGTCGTCGAATATCTTATATTTTTCACAGAAGGAATTTACGCGATCGCACATTGCTTTTTCAAAAACTTTTGATGCTGTGGGTAGGAGGGCAATTGGTCTATAATTATTTGCATCTGTTTTAGCGTTCTTTTTGTGGATAGGTTTTATTAAAGATGTTTTTAATAGATTGGGGAACATACCTTCTTCAAACGATTGATTAATTAACTTATAAAATGGTAAGGTAAGTTCGTCAGCGCACTGTCTGAAGAGAGTTGGGGGGAGTTCGTCTATGCCATGGCTTTTTTTATTTTTTAGGTTTTTTAGGATCTTATTTACTTCGTACCCATCGACTGGACTTAGAAACATTGTATTTTCCGAGGGGTTGATCACTGATGTTTCTCTCGGTTCGAAGTCGGGTGTATTGCTGGTGCTTTCACCAATGGATGCGAAGAAATTATTAAAATAGTTAGCTACTTGTTTAGGTTCACTTACTAGGTCTGTAGTTTGTAGTGTTATGTTTTGTTTAGCCTTTATGGTTTTTTTGTTTGTTCGTTCTTTTACAATGTTCCACATGGTTTTTACTTTATTTGTTGATTTTTTCATTTTATTTATGAAGTGCAATTTTTTTGCCGTTGTCACAGATTTTTTTAAGATTTTTTCGTATTTTTTATAATATTTCGTAAGTGTAGAGTTATTTGTTTTAAGCGATAGAATTTTTAATAGTCTTTTGTTTTTACAGGATTGTTTTATACCAACTGTTAGCCAATAGTTATTACGTGTTGTGTTTAGCTTAACTTTACGTTTAGGAATACATTCGTCCAAGATATCTGTCAGTATGTTGTGGAACGACTGATAGTTCTCATCTATTGTTTTATTAGGCTGTATGATATTATTCCAGTTTTGTAAATTTAGTTTGGATTTAAATTTAGCATGTTACTTATGTTAAATAGTCTTTTGTTAGCAAACCAAATGGCTTATTTTTCTTCTAGTTTGTGTATCATATGTATGATGGTGCTACTGTGGTCTGAAAAACCTAATTCTTCTACGGTTGTATAAATATTGTTGTTGGTGAAGTTTGTGAAAATTAAATCTAAACATGTGGACGTGCTATGTGTGATTCGTGTTGGTTCTTTTATATGTGATTCGTGTTGGTTCTTTTATTCATTATGACTACGAAGCTTTTACTTTTACGAAAACTTTGATCCAAAAAATAAGTTTAAAAATTTGACAATCCTAACAAAAATAGTTAATTGGAACAACTTCTAAGTTCCATGGATTTGGGATGTTATAATTATTTGGTGTATTGGGGAAGTAAATAGAATTATTTCTGTATAAATAACTTTTCCCGAAACGGCGGGGTTTTCGAGAAAAAAAAGAAAAACCAAATACCAAAAAACTCGTATAAATCTGGATCTAACAAAGTTGCGAGGTTCATTTATGGACTAAAATACTCTACATAAAATACGTCATGAATGTACCTAACATCATTATTTCGTATCATGCTTAGTTTAAGCGTAATTATTATTTTTCTTATTATTCGGATGGAAAAATTACGATTTTGAAAAGCTATAACTCAAAAACTAGACTTGGTAGCTCAGTCGGAATAAGAAAATCTTGCATTTAAATGACTATTTCTGTCAGCTTTTTCAATAAAAATGGGATGTCCGGAAATCGGGCTTCTTAAAACACTGTGTGGCGGTGTGAACAGTCAGCGAGGACCTACGTAAATATTTATCTCTCTTACTTACACGGGACCTAAAATCGTTTATACGTTTTTTGAGCGTGAAAATCGTTTCCTCGTTGTCAGTGGGACAGGTGCCTTAGGCTCTGAATATTCTGTCAATAATCGTTATTTTAGCATGCAAATGTCTTTTCAGCTGTCGTATCATGAGCAGTTAGTATTAGAATTGTCGATGCAATCGTTAAATTAAGCTAATCAGCAAGATGGTGGCGGAGTCGATTGCTAAGGGGGGCGGAGGCATTTGACTACCATCTAAACGATATTTACTTTTATTGAAATGAAAGGTTTATTATATAAGTAGATATTAAGACACTCTTACACATCACTCTTATTTTGTTGGTTTTTTTTTTTAACTAAATGGTTCTGGCATTTCGCCCCGGATTAGATGCCGACAAAAACTCAGAGATCCTAGTCTCGTTTAGAGCCCAAACATTATATTATTTGAATTTTATGTGGGTTTACTTACATAATTTTACAATATTATATTTAACACAAATATCTACTCTAGGTATTTTAATTGACTATTCTATTAAATTTCCTACTCTATCCATTAGCGTAACAACTTATTCTTCCACATCACATGTCCTACCATGACAATTGATTTCCACACAACTTTTCAGTCACCGCGAATTTCAAGAATTCTTTTCTGGATTCATCTCTTGTATAGTCTTATTATTATTAGTCTTCTAAGAATATATGCCTAACAATTGTAAGTACATACATACATGCATAGATAAGATATAATGTAATTTCAAGAATTCTTAACGAAAGATAATCAATTTTCATACCATGAAATAGACAGATAGCGAAATCAATTCAGTGTACTGGATATGTCAAGCAATTTTAACGTCAACATGTCAAAAACATTCAAATTACTCATCATACTGATATTCACGACTTATCAATTCAGCTTTTTATATTGCAAGTTTTATAGCAAACCAAAAATTATATACAGACTTAGGAAATCGGGGACATGGCCCAGAACGTTTAAAATTAACTGGCCACGGAAAGCATTTCAAATCGCAGATAGGAAAGCATTTGATATTACAGATTTGTATGCAGAAAAATTCTTGAAAGAAATTGAGTCTCGGATACATGAAAGGTCTCACCCTCCCGGGGTTCAGCAATGGCAAGCAGCAGTAGAGATACGATCTAAGAAAAAGGAAAAATTTCCGGACACGGATCAAAAATCTAGAAAGGAGAAGAATGAAGATATTATACGGTCAGTAGAGAATGCTTTATTGGAAGACCCAACGACAAAAAAGAAATATTCACAGATTGAAATGCAGCAATTGGAAGAAAGGATACGGGAAGACTGGCAAAATAAGCAAGAAAAATTATGGAAAGAAAAGCAAAATACGAAAGATCTGAAAAATATAGAGGAGTCAGTATCAATTGAGTTGCCAGCCATACCCGTGCAGAGCACGTCAAAGGAGTACAAATCAGAAAAGAAAAACAAAGTAAGAGTCATTCTGAATCATTGTGATGTTCCTGGAGGATGCGTAAAGAAAGTCCGCGAAATTCAAAAATCATGTAATGGGTTTAGAGAAACTCATAGGGACTTGATTATAATAATGTAGCGAATCATATTTTATGTCTTAAAACTACCTTTTTGTGGGTGGTAAATCATCAAATGACGTCTCCCGCCCTGGTCGGAACGGGAGGGCGTGTCAGACTTTACTGTTTCAAACCCACCCGTGTTCCTTCAGTTGACTATATGCCAGGGCCGCGGTAACTCTTTCAAACAAATCTCGCGACCCTGGCAGTCTTTAAACAATCAGAATTTTGAATTTCGCTGGTTAAAGAAGTAATATGGCGATATGAGCTAAAAGATTTTATGAAGTAGCTCGGTGTTTAGAACCGAAAACTTTGAAGGAGCACTTATTGCTCTTTTTGAACAGTGAACGAAACTGACCCTTCACACTGCTTATTACGGTTCGGGTCAAAGATAGAAGCTTCAAATATTTTATACTTACAGTGAGATAAAAATACTATACAAAGACGTCACTTTTATGGTCATATTACGGTGCGTGGCCTAGTTGCCGGAAGTCAGACGGCTGGTGACAAAAACAAGGCACGCGTTGTTTGCGTATCCACAGGCTTCTAGATTGTTCAAGCTAAGGAAGAAACAAGCCGAAAAGCCGAGCAAGCGAGTCAAGCCCCTTTTTCGGAGAGGTCATAAAACTGTTCGTCTTATTCCTACTTTCCTTATTTATTCATTTTTATTTTAGGATCGCTATACGAAACCAATTCAGCCAGCAGTAGTTGAGAAAAATCTTCTGAGAGGGGGCCACCACCACTCAGTGTCGACGAAGCGCGAAGGCAAAAAGTCCGAATACAGTAATCACTGCATTAAAAAGGTATTTAATTTAATTAAACTTACATATAACATAACATACCATCCGTGTGGTGTCCGATGTAAAGAATAGCGTCACTCCATTTCTGCCAGTGGGTGTCGTAAAAGGCTACTAAGGGACTTACTAGAGAATGGACAGCACCGTTCTCTATGCACTTTACCACCAAACTGCAATCGCAAACCCGCCTACCAAGCGTGCCGATTACGGCAAAGCCCCCCAAATTGAGCCCTGAGGCCAATTTCCAGCATTGGACGGCTTACGGTTGACATGATGATGAAGATAACATAACATTATGCCTGCCAGAATAACTATTATATGGCTCACCGGTAATAGGTAGGATGGACTGGTGTCTGCAACTCCATGTCAAAGCGCTCTTTTGCGTACTGGTGGGAAAATCAGCCATTCGATTCACCACAGCTTCTCGAGGAAAGCCAGCAACGCCTGAATGTTACTGACAATCTCACGTTGGGTACCTGGGTTACTGAAGTACTTTGGCCTTGTATGTGGCGACCACCGGGCAGAGCAGCACATGAGCTGCTGTCTCGTCCTCCATGCGGGCCCGCATGGCAAACTGGCTGTTACTCCTATGACAAAGAGATGTCTTTTTAAATTACTCATGGCCAGTTATAGCTGCTGTAACTATGAACAGCTGTTATTTAGTTAAACGGAGAACCTGTGTCGTGAGGCGGGCATTGATAGTAGGAAATGCTTCCTTTGCTTGCCTGCAGTATACCATAGTTTGTGATGTCGATCCCCGGTTCGTTGCCTTACCAAAATGCATAGATATCCGAAGGGGAGTAGCGCTTGGGTTCAGGTCTCACCGGTGCCATTTATGACCCCCTTCTGACAAGTTCATCGGCTGCATCGTTGTGGCTTACTGGTTATTACCAGTAAATACAGCTAGTACTTTGTATAAAATACGGATCAGTTTATAGAAATTCTGACAGGATAACGCTCGTTGGGTCAGCTCGTTAAACTATAATGTAACTGTCATTTTTTCAGTGTTATACCCCTAAATGCGAAGTTGAAGTGAGTAACAAATATTTCTCTATTACATTACATAAAACATAAATATAACATTACGCCTTATTTTCCCAAAGGTTGGGGCTGAGGTGACCCTATAATATACTTACATTTCGCTAGTTTTGTTTAAATCGTATGAAACAGACGGTGAGCTTATTGCCATCAACCGGGCACAAATCCAGACTCCTGGCAATTGCAGAAAAATTCCTGATAGAAAAACTCAATAACACTTCACCTGATCTGGGAATCGAACCCAAGTCCTCATGCTTAGCGTAGCGTATATTAATATACAATACATTATTTTTAACATTTTATTTGCGCGTCTGTCTTTCGGTTTTTCTTTAATTTTCCAAAATAGAAAAGCGACTACTCTTGCACCAACAATTAATTCCTTTCTCCTGGGGAGCACGGAGACGCCTTTTCGGCCACTGTTAGAGGCGGCATTGTCAACACTTTCCATACAAATCAAGCAAGTGACCGTTTAGTGTGAACGACACGCGTCAATACCTTGGTACTCATCGAGGCCTTGACGACAGCAGTCGACAGCTGTCGAGGCGTTGACGGCAGCCATCGACAGCCGTCGAGGCGTCGACGGCAGCCACCGACAGCCATTGAGGCGTTTACGGCAGTCATCGACAGCCGTCGAGGCGTTGACGGCGGCCACCGACAGCCGTTGAGGCGTTGACGGCAGTCATCGACAGCCGTCGAGGCGTTGACGGCAGCCACCGACAGCCGTTGAGGCGTTGACGGCAGTCATCGACAGCCATCGAGGCGTTGACGGCAGCCACCGACAGCCGTTGAGGCGTTGACGGCAGCCACCGACAACCATCGTGGCGTTGACGGTAGCCGTCAACAACCGTCGAGGCGTTAACACGTGTCCCTCATGTGTATGCACAAATGCATGAGTTTCATGTACATGACGCCCTGCATAAACATAGGTATTAAAAAAAATAACAGCGCGTATAGCCCATTGATACCGAGTTTTCAATAGTAAAACAAATATCAGAATTCAGTAAAGCATTGCCAAAGCAACTGACTTAAGACTTGACAAAAGTTTAACACTTACTCAAAACAGACACACTTTTTTTGCTTCATAATTCTATCTTAATTTTCAACACGTGGAGTTCACCTTTGTCGTCGCTGTGGGCTAAAACAGGATGTGCACATTTTGTCCCTTACGTCTATAAATTTCTTTCTTTCTTGTGTTTATAAATGATGTAAATACAAAAGTAACACTGTTTTTAGGGTTCCGTTGCCAAATGGCATAAAACGGAACCCTTATAGATACGTCATGTCTGTCTGTCTGTCTGTCTATCTGTCTGTCCGTCCGTATGTCACAGCCACTTTTTTCCGAAACTATAAGAGCTAGGCTTTTGAAACTTGGTAAGTAGATGTATTCTGTGAACCGCATTAAGATTTACACACTAAAATAGAAAAAAAAAACAATAAATTTTGCGGTTTCCCATACATAGAACTGAAACGCAAAAATTTTTTTTTCATCAAACCCATACGTGTGGGGTATCTTTGAATAGGTCTTTAAAAATGGTATTGAGGTTTCTAACAACATTTTTTTCTAAACTGAATAGTTTGTGCGAGAGACACTTCCAAAGTGGTAAAATGTGTCCCCCCCTCCCCGTAACTCTACATTACCATGTAAACTACCACGAAAATTGGTTTGAACGAGATCGAGTAAGTAGTTTTTATTTAAAAAACGTCATAAATCGTAAACCGCAATTTACCTTTCATTCAATCAACGGAAAAATTAAAATTAAAAAAAAAACATTTATTTTCATAAACATAAACCTTATGCATAAACCGAGAATACCTACAGGTTTGTTCGGAACTCTCGGTGCGCGAGTCCGACTCGCACTTGGCCGGTTTTTTTTGGTTAAAATAACATCATTTTAAATTATTAGCTTTATTTAATACCTTACATGTAGTTCTTATATTATCTTAGTTTTCTATTGTGTACTGTTATTATATTTTTAGTAATGTTAGTTTTTTCAACTAAAATGAGGTTAGTATTGTCCGGTGTAAGCTAGTTTATCGATGAAAGTAACTTCCAAACCGTACCTGGCTCTATCCTAGGCCAGTCTAAACTATAATTGTCCTACAATTTATGCTATGTCGTCGCATCTTTTAAATGGTCTATTGTTCCTTCCTTCCTTCTTCTTGTTTTCTTCTCGAGTTAACATCATATTGTAAATCAATATTTAAATGAAAAATGTCTTGGACAGTATCGCTGTCAATGGTTTACTGAACTGTGATCGTTGCTCTACTATTTAACTCGGCAACATTCCAGTTTATTCGCGGTTCCGTCACGGCGCCAGGGCGGCGTTAGTCTGGCTCTAGCGTCATGATGAAGACTTACTCATACTACAGCATAAATGACGTATAGAAACTGACGGCTTTGAAAGGTTCGTGACGGAAACTTTGCGCTAAATGCCAATTTAGCGTCAGGAATCTTGTTAATACAATACGCCGGATGAATATTAGCCGGTCTGAGTATCGGCTCTCTGATCTTTCGCGCATATTCTCTCACTCACACTCCCCTTATACTTATCACCATTTGGTTCCTAAGTAATAAAAGTCATAAATAAAAAAAAATCACTTCTAAAGACTTTAATTTAAGAAGTCGGTGTCTTTGCTTTTGTATATATCTATTATCATTTTACCTTATCATCTAGTGTTTAGGTCGCCAAGGCTCAGCAGCGGTAAGTAAAACTTTAAATATTAAAACTAGCTTGTTGTTCCAAGCCTCATTTGCATACACAACTTACATTTTCCAAATATTTTGATTATAAATCTTCTGTATTAAAATTTGTTAGAACATAATCAGTGCGAATTAATTTTGAGAACGAGGAAAAGTTTTGGGTAAATATTGCCCCATTCATAATCATATATTGTTCCCACTGCTGGAACACACGCCTCCTCTAAGTGAGAGAAAGTGGGCCGTAATCTACCACGTGGGCCCAGTGCGGGTTGGTAGATGTCACATGTCTTAGAATTTTTGGTTCTAAGACATGCCGGGTTCCTCACGATGTTTCCCTTCACCGTTTTGAGAGCAGTGGTGATAAAATAATTTACACAAAGTAAAGCGCCTGCTTGGGTTCGAACCTATTAAGTCACTACTGCTCTTGGGTCACCACTGCTCTCTGCACAATTAATAAAACTAATATAATTTAAATAATTTCCAGTGCAGTGCAAAAAAGTGCAGAGCTTCGGTATGTAAGATTTTACTTAGTCACAAGATTATCTTATACAGGCTGGCAGGGAAGTGACACGCAAACTGGAACCTTATAATCAACACACCATGATTGTAGACCTTATACGAATTAATCGTTGGTTTTTTTTTTACCTCTCCACTCCGTCTTTTCCACCTCTGGGCAAAAACCTCCCTTCAATCCTTCCATCTTTAGCAAGCTCGCGCGTCCTCATTCCAATTTTGAGGAAACCTATAAAACATGTTGATAAAAATATCGGTTGTACAAAAAAAAGGTCGGTTTTATAAAGAAAACCACTGTTTCAGAAAAAAAGTGCAATACCATCGGGGAATAATGTATGGAACAGCAACTTTTTTTAATAACCTACCAAAAATTCCTACGCATTCGGTTTCAGAATCATGAACTGAATCCATGATTGTAGACCTTATACGAATTAATCGTTGGTTTTTTTTAATACATTGCGTGTCAATACCCCTGCCAACCTGTATACTGTATGACTATAAGGGAAATTAATTTCTAAGCTAATTTACACCTTACGTACAGTACAGACATCACACTGAAAGTTTATAAATAAACCAGCAAGAAAAACAGTCGATGTAAAATCTATTAAAATTTCGAATAATAGACTCTTTGTGAATCTACAGATCAGCTGTGAAATATGAAAACCCGCATAAAACTAAATTTTGCAGAAGGGCCGGTCGGTGGGGTCAGTCTCCGACTTTGTATAACTTGGTATTTGACTAATTTCTGGGAGTTTTTGCTAGTCTTGTATATGGAGGGTGGTATATAAGGTCAAAAATGCAAAAACACCCGTTAAAACAAAATGTCAGATATAAGGTTTTCAAATTGAACAGCCGAGATGTGTATGAATTCATGTGCCATTTCTTTTCACAAATTGGCAGCAATTTAAAAAGTGTCTGTCATGCGTCGAAATGGATATGGTATGAATCAAGTACAAAAAATCTTACATGAACGTCAAAAAGTTTTGCAGTACAGTGTACTTGAAATATTTACTAACAGCTTTTCGGTAGAATAGCATGCACTAGCGGCACTAAGGTGCCCACAGACTCTGTCTTTTGAGTTGTAACTTTACTTTATAAGTCCAACAAATATAATGATAGAAAAGCCCTCTTCTTTGAAATCTTGAGACTAGTTGAAACATTAAAATGGTTTTCAAAAATCCAGTAGGTAGTGGTGGAAGATTTTTTTACTTAATCATCTCTGCGCATAAGCTAAAACCATTTGAATAATCTGATTATTTTATATATTACCCATTTATTTTTTTCATGATTTATAACAAATTATTTGAAAATGTTCAGTCACGCGGTCCAGATTCAGCGGCAGTGGTAAGTCCTATCAATCTAACCATTACTTAATTTACGATTTACTTCACCTGCTTGATAATGTTTAATTATATGTCACGTTAACCTAGTCTTAGTCATTATAGTCCTAAAATCTAACCGGGTAAAAATATTGTTCTAAATTTTATTATAGACCCACCCTTCCCGTGTGCCGGTTTCTTCAAATGTATTTTTAATTTGGAACCTCAACGAAAAAATCGAAAGCTTTTACTTTTAGATTACTAATTTTATATGTCTTATTCAAATTATTTTATTTCGCAGTGTAAAGGGGAAAAATGTCAGGGATTGGTAAGTAAATGAAACAATAATATTATTTATAGTAAATAAAAAAAAGCTTACCGCAATGTTAGATTTAAGATAAGCAAATCAGCCGATAATGTTCCCACTGCTGGGACCCAGGCCTCCCACCTGTGAGAAGGAGTGTACCATAATCCTCTACGCAGGCCCAGTGTGGGTTGGCAAATGTCTCATGTCTTCGAATTCGATTGTACGGACAGCTAAGTTCAAAATACTGGCAATTACAACACTACAAAGTTTATGCTGGCGTGTGACCAAAATTTGAACTTACGCCGCCATCTTGTTTTGTCAACATTTATTTTTACTTTCAAATATCGAAACAGCATGCTGAAACAGGAGCCTTTTTGGCCCCACACAAGTATTTTACGATTTTGTTACATTTAATTTACGTTTTATTGTTTATATTTCCTATATATAATAAAATATTTTACTTTCTTTCAATATAATTTTTCTGACACATATTTATCAATAGTGCCTATTTTAAACGTCAAGACCACAAAAAATCTTGTAGCACTTTAACATATTCGTGCTTACTTCAATAGCTAAAACACCTATGCCAATAACATCAGAAAATGCACACTTTAACAGTAGGTATTGTCTTTAATCTGGGAAATTAATTCTTTAGCAAATTTAACTTAAACTCAACTGATTCGAAAACTTATTAAATGCACAATAGGGCAATTTTTTGGACAAAGAACTAGCATTGCCATACAACGTGGCTAGCAGTGGTGGCCCAGTGATATCGGCCTCGGCTTACGAGTTGTAGATCGTGGGTTCGAGCCCAGGCAGGCGCTTTACTTTGTGTAAATAATTTTATCACCACTGCTCTCAAAACGGTGAAGGAAAACATCGTCAGGAAAATGTCTTAGAACCAAAAATTCGAAGACATGTGACATCTACCAACCCGCACTGGGCTCGCATGGTGGATTACGGCCCACTCTCTCTCACCGAGAGGAGGCCTGTGTCCCAGCAGTGGGAAAAATATAGACTGATGATGATGATGATGATACAACGTGGCAATGCTGTGCATCTTTCCTAAAATATTTTTAAAAGAGTAACGCTGGACTTTCTTGCCCACTGTTCTCCATACGAAAATACATTTTGAAATTGGCGACGAGAATCTATTTCAATGTAAACTTTGACGTTCAAAACACTGCTGGTACACAGGCCTGTCAGGAGTGTACCATAATCCAAATAAAATTTATGAGATGTAAAGAAACTTACATCATAAACGTATATACTCTCATAAATACAGCCTCAAATGACAATGACAGTTAATGACCATTTAGGAATGACACTGGAGCTTATTGTTTAATTAATGAAGACATGAACTAAACTAGTTTTACAATAAAACAGATACAAATTGACACGTGTTCGGGTAATTGGGTTCAACCGCATAGGATGAACATTAGTAGGGTTACCATCGAATTTGCCACGAAAAATCGGACTTTTTATATAGTTGGTTAGGGTCTAAATGGCTATGGACAAATCGTATACATTTGAGTCGAATAGGTTTGAGCAGAGGTGGCCCAGTGAACAGTGTATCGGCTCCAACTTACAAGTTATAGATCGTAAGTTCGAACCGCGGCTTTAAGTTAATATTGACAGTTTAGAGAACGACAGTCCTTTAAATTTCACTTATATGCGTCATAGAGAACGACAGTCCTTTAAATTTCACTTATATGCGTCACCTACTCATAAATGGTTTAAACTGGTCGGATCCAGTTAGATGCAGTTATAACAGGTCATATGAGCTAATGCAATTGACTATGGTTCTAGCTATTGTAGAGTTTACTCGCACTGTTTTGTAGCAAAGGTAGTTATGAAATTATACTATAGCTAGCTTTTGCCAGCGGCTTCGCCGGCGTATTAGGGGCCATCCATTAATTATGTCACACGTTAAGGGGGTGAGGGGTCGACGAATTGTGTCATTGTTTGACAAGGGGGTGGGAGGGGTCCTAAATTTTGTGACGTCACATTTTAAAATTGAATATACATATTTAAAGTACTATTAACACACGAAATATGAACTGTGAAAGAAAAATTTAAAAAAAAATTCAAAGTCTAGATTTGAAATTGCAAAATATGTGACGTCACACTAGGGAGGGGGGGCCTTACAAATGTGACCAGCTGTGACAAGGACGGGGGGGGGGGTCAAAATATCATGAAAAATGTGTGACGTAATTTATGGATGGCCCCTTATACATCTAAATCTTCATTATTAATCACTCTGTATATTAATGAAAACCGAATTAAAATCCTTTGCGTAGATTAAAACATCTACGAATACAGATGCGGGAAACGACTTCGTTTTATACTACGTAGTTGTGAATTAGTGCAGAACGTGAACCGCGTCTATATAATGCTTAGAGTAAATCGCGCTAAATCAACTCAGGGTAGTTGAAATGGCGACAGTTCACAGAAACAATTTGTGAGCCACGGATGCCACTCAATACAACTCCGTGTTAATACATGTCATACTGTATGGGATGGGAATGCTGAGCCGTGAAGAAGACGGAAGAAAAGAGATTGCATGCAGCAGAAATCGGAATGATGAGATGGATGAGTGGAGTGACGAAAATGGATAAAGTTAGAAAAGAGAATATATATGGGGAAGTTTAAAAGTGATGCCTGTAACTGAAAAGTTGTTAGGAAATAGTTTGGCTTAGTATGAGCATGTGATGAGGAGGGACGAAACGCATATGAATAAAATACTGATAAATATAAATGTTGATGAATGGAGAGGGAGAGCAAGCTCAGAGAAAAGATAGATGGATTGTGTGAGAAATAATAAGAAAGAGAAGGGAGTGAATAATAGCGTGACGACTGACTGAGGAGAATTGAAGTCGAAAATATGCTGCACCGACTCCAAGTGACATGGAAACAAGGGCAGGAATGAAAAATGAAAATGAAAAAAGGTTTATTCGAATTAACAAGTTTTAACTTACATCGGTGGTGATTGGAGCCTCCTTTTAAGCGTATAAAGCCTGTATTAGGAGACACCGCTCTTACATACATTATTAGTATTTATAAAATAATTGTTTATTTCTACTTAACCAATTTATACAAATGAAATAACTTAACACTATGATGAATTAAATGTATTAAACGTTATGCAGAGAGTGTTAGGAAGACATTGACTTAGTTGGAAATAGTATACACAAGACAAGTTATTCTAACTTAACAGACAGCTGTGTTGCTGGGGAGATTGTTGCGCCACTTCTTATTCTGGGAATAAGAATTAAAGCACTAAGAAGCACTAGGAAGTGGTGATGCGCGGGCATTTTGAGGGACTGTTTCTAATGTTGACTTTCAAAAAATTCTGATTTTCTGCGTGTATTTGCACCATTGCCTTCGTTTCACTAGTGGCACGAATATAATATTCAATAAATAATATTAATTATATATCACGGATATAATATTCAATAAATAATATTAAATTTATTCGCATTTATAGTTCGCCCCACTGATGTAGTTCGTGGGCCGAGCGGAAATAATTTACTATTTTATTTTTGATTCCCGTTGTTTATACTGAATCATTTGAATATGATTGTGTAATGGTGAAAACACACTTAATTATTCTAACTAATATTATGAAGTAAATTTGTCTCGGCTGGCCTAAGAATCAACATACATCGTGGTAATGGCCTTTGGACACTTTTCCTGTTTACAGCGTACGACTTTTTGAGGTCCTATGATTCTTTGCCCTAAGTTTTTATATTTAATTATAATTTTGTGTATTATTATTACGAGTAAGACTTCTTGGTTTAAACATTATCCCAATATTATCGCGTTTCTTAGCCAGTCTTTTTTTTATATTTGGTGTTTTTTTTTTCAGTGTTTCAAAGCGGAATGTATTGCAGCGGTAATGTATTACAATTTTTTTTCTTTTAATATTTTATCCTACTTTAAAAAAGGGTTAATAGTTCTTTTTATGGATGATATTATAAGATTACAATACATTCAATTAACACACACAAAAACATATAAAAATTAAAGCACAAATTGCCAGCATGCAAGAAATGTTAAAAGAAAAAAGATATTAATTAAAACAGATTATCAAATATACCTTAACAAAGGCATGCAAATATCATTAAATTATATATGTAAGGACACTTGGAGTCTTGATCACACTTTTATTTGATTTTACAGTGCGAAGGACATGCTTGCTCTGTAAAAGTAAGTTATTTTAAAACAAAATTAACAAGCCATACTGGCGTAACTTAAGCCATAAAATATCCAAAAAAATATGAATGGATCGAGTGAACGATGCATATTCAGCCTATTATGTTCCCACTGCTGGGAACCTATTTTTAGTATAAATTTAATCTAAGTTTAGTCTGGAAAACAGATCGCACTAGTTGTTCGTCGAGAAAATGTAAAAAAGGTGTGTGTGTGTTTTCTTTTAATACACATTTTGTTTTTTTCAAGATATTTTAGCCGCTTTTTCAGTGAGAAATGTTTGTCACCCCGCTCTTCCACAGCAAGATAATTTTACATCATTATATTAAAATGTTCTCACGCTTGTTTATGGTATGAGGGAGGGTTTGTGTGTGTTTTGTGGTCGTGTGGGTGAGTGTGTGTGTTGAGAAGAACGAGGAGTTAATTTATGTGTTGCAAGAAGTCCTCAGTATCATCGTTAGTAAATGGCTTTATCCAATTTGCTAGCATTATTTTTTAACATCTCTTTAGTTGTTTAGAGTAGATGTACAGTAGAGCGTCGATTATCCGCACGTCGAACATCCGACCGACCGCTTATCAGAACTACTACGCCTGCCCCACTCGCGATTAGTATCTTCCTCCCGCGCTACAATACACGCGAAATTGACTCGAACTGTTAGTTGTATGTACTTATATGTCACTCCCAAGTAGCCGTTAGTTGATAAACTAAATTTACCGTGTGAAAGAAACATTTGTCATTAAAGACATGAAGGGCTAAGGGGAAGAATCGGCTAAGACACATTTTATTCAAAATGATTTTTTATACGCGTATGGTAAAATGTGGACTTTTGTGACCATAGACAACTATGGTCACAAAAGTCCACATTTTACCATACGCGTATCTAAAACAAAGCAAGAACTCGCTATGTCACTTAAAAAAATGGGCTGCATTTTGGATTTAATAGGGAAGCTTTGTCCTTGACTAAGTTACTTCTTTCCTGCCAAAGTGAATGTGAAACAGGTAATATTTATGGAGATGATGATCCCAATATCGATAACATACCAGATTTCCTTTTGGAAAATGAAATATTTATGTATGAGAAATATTTTTAACTTAGCTATAAAATGATATCAAAACTTTAAATGTCAACACTGACAAATTTGGTCAATATCCCTTTTCTTTCACCTGTACATAAATATGTATGGCTGAATCAAGACAGTTCGATTATCTGAAAAAAAAAACGGTTTTCCGAACACTCCTGTCTCCCAATTAGTTTGGGTAATCGACGCTCCACTATATATAAGATGTATCTATTCATACACGAAATATTTTAAGAGGTACACCTGTAGGTGGTAAAGAAGCTATAGCAATGAAAAAAAAATTCTAAGGGTTTTTTTTTTAATTTAATATTTATAAATTATTTGACATTAAGAAATACTGGCTCCTTATTTTTTACGGCCCGAGACACCGCGGCCATGCTTGTGCCGTCCGGTCGTCGCCCTCGCAGCGTCAGGTGGGCCATTCATAGAATTTGGAGTAAAGGTTTTATGCAAAACGTCTCAAGTAGTTTTAAAATTATAATAATTTCGAAAATTCAAAAACGCTTAGATAAAAAATTTCTTTTTGCTTCTATAGCTTCTTTACCACCTACAGGTGTACCCCTTAAAATATTTCGTGTATGAATAGATACACCTTATTTTACTGGGTCAAATTAAAGTGGTCGGTACAGTACTGCAGCTAATTTAATTTGAACCTGTACAGCTGAGCAGGTGTTGTATTGTATATAAGGTGTATCTATTCATACACGAAATATTTTAAGAGGTACACCTGTAGGTGGTAAAGAAGCTACAAAAGCAAAAAGAAGTTTTTTATCTAAGCGTTTTTGAATTTTCGTAATTATTTTAATTTCAAAACTGCTTGAGACGTTTTGCATAAAATCTTTACTCCTAATTCTATGAATGGCCCGCCTGACGCTGCTAGGACGGCGACCGGATGACACGAGCATAGCTGCGGTGTCTCGGGCCGTAAAAAATAAGATGGAGCCAGTATTTGTTATGTGCGTCAAATAATTTAGAAATATTAAATTTTGAAAAACATACATTTAGAATTTTTTTTTCGTTTCCGTAGCTTCTTTACCACCTACAGGTGTACCTCTTAAAATATTTCGTGTATGAATAGATACACCTTATATTAGCAAACTTAGTTTTCATTTTTGGAATTATTATATTTCTTCGTTTTTATTTTCATTTCAGTGTCAAGGAGATGTATGTCACGCAGTTGTAAGTTACACGTTATCATATTAGTAATCTTAATACACTTTTAGAACAGAAAAGAAGTCAAAATATGACTAGTTTCGTCAGCATGAAAGAACAAGGGCTGTTGGATAGTATTTCTAAAATGTATATCATAAAATAACCGTAGGTAGTTATCTTGAAAATTGTTAGAACAAAATTAGGTATTATAAATACGTAACCCATAAATGTTGTACTGACAAAGATTTAAAGCAATTTGTAATATTAATACGTTATGGACCTTCGGAGCCTGTAAATAAAGTTTATTTCATCATTCATCATCATTTCAGCCGTAAGACGTCCACTGCTGGACTTAGGCCTCCCCCAATTTGGGGGGCTTTGCCATAATCGCCACGCTTGGCAGGCGGCTTGGCGATCGCAGTAAGGTGGTCAAATGCATAGAGAACGCTGCTGCCCATTCTCTTCCCTTACTCGCCTTTTACGATACCCACGGGAAGAAATGGGGTGGTGTTATTATTTACGTCCGGCACCACACGGTACCGTTTATTATACAAATTTTATTATATATAGTTTATTTATACATATTTAATTACATGATAATGATGACGAACCACGCGCAAATGGAGTTGGTTGCAGTTACTTGGCTATTTATTTTTTTAGGACCCCAAAATTTCCCACCCAGAAAAAAAAAGAAAAAAAAATGGATCCAAAATTGGTTTTGTAGGTCCACCAACATAAATGGGCACATTTAATTAGACTGTGCTTTTTTTTAGGAAGTAAAACTTTTAATTAGGGATTTTATTAAATACATGACTTTTTCTAACAGGCTGAAGGACGGCAAGCTGAATCCTCAGTAAGTTGTTTCAATGCAGGTAATTGAAGGGTTTATTTCTGGTCATGAAACACTCGTGAATATACGCTGTGAAGAGGCCATCGAGGGCAAACCTTGCAAGGAGAGAAACGAAGCATCCACCACCACCAATTTCGTTTAACCTTAGGAACAATTGCCTTCCGGGCGTAATCTGCAATTTTCTATAATATAGGTTCTATAAGGAACCCTATCACTCGATTGCGTCCCCAAGTAGGACGCTCCAAACACAATTTATCGAAGTGGGGAGTTACCGAAACATCAAATACCTAGTGTAAATGCAGTGCTACTGATCAGACCATACCGCACTCGCTGGAGTGTCTTAAGTGCCCTTTCACGCGCATCTTTGAATACATAAAAAATGCTACTGATGACATAATCATCATGGTCACCTAGGGGCTAAATAATATGAGAACAACTAAAAAGAGTACCATCAACAGGAAAAGAGAAAGAATGACGCGTGGTGGATACCGTCAGGCTTCAACTGACAGAGAGGAGGCTGAGTTTGCAGTAGTGATATTATTTAGGCTGATTATTTATTTATTAAAACTTTATGCACAAGTAAAACTACTGTACAAAGGCGGACTTAATGCCTGAGGCATTTTCTACCAGTCAACCTTAGGGTGATGCAGAGAAAAACATGGCAGGTGCAACTTACGGGATAGATAACTCGAAAAGGAAGAATACTAAAAACATAGATACAAATAGATACAAATACATACATATATACATACATATAACGAAAAAAATAAAAGAACTTTGTCTGGAGATATAACGATAGATGGAGAAGAAACCAAACCCAGCAAATCACCGCTGGTATGATTCTGCCAACTTCTTGCGAATATGCTCACGTGCTTTCACTTTAAATGATAACCGACTGGTTGCCTGGTTGACTGGTTGCTGGATTATGATTGTAATGGAAAATTATTTAACAGTATATTTTTGAATTTTTATATTTCAGTGCGAAGGCGATTATTGCGTGGCTTATGTAAGTACAAACAATAATAATTCCTATGATCTAATTTCCTCAAAGGGTTAGAAAACATGTACCTGCCATTCCTCAGATAATTTCAAGTCCCATCTCCTGCATTGTGCCATCCACCGGCTACAAATTCAGATTGCGATCCACTATTAAAAAATGTCTGATGGAAAAACCATTTCCCGTCATGGAAATCGAACCTACAAGCTCATGCTCTGCAGTAGCGCTACAAAAACTAGGCAGCCATGAAGAACACGAGCCTATTTTAGAGGAATTTATTTCCCAGCAACGTTTAAATGAACAAACCGATTCCAGCAACGAATTGATCCTCGTCTTAATACGGTTATGACTACTATGTTTAAATCAGTTAACTCAGTGTGTCTTTCTAAATATGTGAGGCATCCATGATGTATGTGAATCCACAATGATTTAGCTATTTTAAACTCTGGTCAAACTCGGCCAATAGACTTCGAACTACACTCAAATGAGTTCACTTTCGAAATGTGTTCTTTGAAAGTGAACCTGTAATGGCATCTACATCTCCACATGTGAACTACCACCACGCTGACTAACATCACGCAAAATCCTGCATAGTGCAAGCAAACACTAGCATGTACAACTGCAACGTCTCTGACGTATCCCGACATCAATCGTCGGGCAGTTGCCCACCCGCCCCAACACCCGTCTGGTCCTCACTTTTCTATGGAGGTAGTGCACTCAACACTCTGATCGTCATATCTGTATACTGGTGACTTCAGATATGATCGTCAGCGCAGCCTTTGAGCAACTTAATCTGCGCGACATTATCACTATCACTTACATTAAACTCAGTTGTTTTGAAAGTTCAGGTCAATCTGGGATGAATGTAGCGCGGGAGGTGGCCAAACTAGCACGAATGTTTGCTAATTATTCAATTAGTTAATCCTAATTATTTAAACGATCTCCACGTCCCGTGGTCCACGCGTAAGTCGTCTCGGCTGACCAGAGACCAAACAAATGAGATTGCTTTTCAAGTGTGTTCCACGCACATTTCGATAGTGAACTCATTTGAAAGACGTTCAAAGTAAACTTCACAGTATTGGCTTGCATTCTTTTAAAAATCCTTATTTCATTAACAAGTTACCTATTATCTAAGGAAGTAGTGGTGACCCGGTGGTATCCGGGAGTTGGAACTCAGGCAGACACTTTTCGTATTTGATTAAATCACCACTGCTCTCACAATGGTAAAGGAAAACATCGTGAGGAAACCGGCGTGTCCTAGAACCAAAAATTCGAAGACATGTGACATCTACCAACCCGCACTGAGCCCGCGTGGTGGATTATGGCCCACTCCCTTTCACAAAGAGAAGGCCTATGTCCCAGCAGTGGAAACATTAAATGCTCATAATGCTATTTTAATTATTATTTTATTCGCTTTTACAGGGAAAAGGACCTAACACGAAACCAAAGGTGATTTATTAAATGTTTTTGTATTTCAAATGCTTCCCTGACCTTATCGAGATCAAACATGGCATAAACACTATCAATAGAACCTATTGAACCTAACCTTCCATGTTTCTTTCTTTATCTGACCAAGACTATTTCAGGATTTTTATGTACACAATTCATACCCTTTTCCACCCTTCAGTGTAGTAAGAGGCGACTAGGGGACTTACTAGAGAATGGGCAGCAGCATTCTCTATGCATCTCATCACCATACTGCGATCGCCAACCCGCCTGCCAAGCGTGGCGATTATGGTAAGCCCCGCCAAATTACGGGAGGCCTATGGCCAGCAGTGGACGTCTTTCCGCTGAAATGATCATAATATATCCATTGATATAAATTGTATTAAAACAATGACAGGAATATTTACTTTACAAATGATTATATTGTTTTAATTATTGTGAATGTAAGGAGTAGCTCCACTGTTTTTCTTTTTCCATTTCTTTTTTCTCAGTTACTTTTAATTATGATCTGGCAGTCTGAGAAATTTATGCGGCCTATCCAAATGTCCTTTCTTTGGTATTGTTCGTCGATACGTTAAGCTTCTTAAGTTCTGAGTTGAGCTGCACGATTAGTCATAAATGCGTGCACTGACTGGACAGGTCCACTCAATCTACATGGTTCTTTCCTCAAAAGACCATTTCAGACACCAACCTGCATAGTCTTCACATGATGTGACCAAGATTATGTCTGTACTTTAAAAGAGACTGTGACCTCTGAGTTTGTTTCGGCTTTTCTTTTCAGAGTAGTTAGATAGAAAACGTAGACCTCATCTAGCTTTAAAAATAAGATTGACGAGTATTTGTGTTATAATTTAACATTCACATACGAATGTGTACAATCAAGAAAATGTATTGTTCATAACAACTGTCAAAGTGTTCATAACAACTGTCAAAGTATGACAGTTCGCGTGATTGTTCGAAAGAGATACCGTGACCCTGGCACATGGGCAACTGATGGAACACGGGTGGGTTTTAGTCAGTAAAAGTCTGACACGCCCTCCCGCTCCGCCCAGAGCGGGAGAAGTCATTTGATGATTTCCCATCCTGAAAAAAAAAAAAAAAGTATGACAGTTGTGATTTGAACTTACGGGCAATTTGAGTGGGCGGTCAACTTGGGTAACCATTATTTTTTCTGTCTTTACTTCTTCTTTTCTTCTTCTTCTTCTTTAAAAATAAGTAAAGGCTTATTTTTAAATGTCGCAACATCATGCTGAAATGGAGTCCTTTGGCCTCGCATGGGACTTTCTGATGTTATTTTCTTTTGATGTTATTTTCTTTTCTTTTATTTTTTAATTTGTTTGTTTTGTTTATAATAGATTTTTTATTTTATTAAGTATTGTTTTTGTTAGTAGTACTTTTTCTTTCTTTCTTTCTTGAAAGAACCAGAACTTTAGTGATAATAAATTCGTGTTATTTCAAATTACAGTGTTCAGGAAAAATATGTCAAACTTGGGTGAGATTTATAAATTTTATTTTTCTCTTTCTTATGTCTTATACGGGATAATTTTTGAACCAGTGTGCAAATTTTAACAAATTAAACATAAGCGAGTTATAATAACCATGCAATTTTTATTTTGATATATCTTAGTACAAAAAAATTAAGTTATCGTTAACGAAAGATGTTTATTTTGAAGCTGACTTTTATCGTTGCGCGTGGCACCGGTGCGACGGTGAAGGTGAACGACCGGGCGTAGCTACAAGTACCTGCCTACCAGCTGTTCGATCGGTCAAAATTCTAAGAAGTTCGAAATAGGTACCTACGCCGACGCGCGGTTATTAACCTATTACTATCGATCGACAATAGTATTACGAAATATGTATGGTGTCCACAGGTGATTAAAGGTTAGATAACATTTTTGAAAAAATAATTTAAATGTGTTCTATTACTGATACTGACCCTCCAAAAAAAAATTGCGCATTGGTTATAAAATTTTCCTGTATAAAGGACTTGTAGCTAAGTAACAATAGAACAAGAGTTGATACTGCAAAATTCCTTGGACTAACCATAGACAAAAAACTTGATTGGAAAGATCATATTGATGAAATTTGTAAAAAAATTAGTAGTTCATCCTACGCATTGCATAAACTCGCCCCAATTGTAAATACGGATACATTGCTTGCTGCCTATCACGGAATTGTTGCATCGATTCTTAGATACGGTATTATTTTCTGAGGAAACTCTACACAAAAAGATGTTATTTTTAGAATGCAAAAACGATGCGTAAGAGCTATGTTTGCGCTTGAGATTACGGACAGTTGCAAACCATATTTTATTAAACATCAAATTCTCTAACTTCCTTCCTTGTATATATTAGAAACAGTATTATTTGTTAAAAAGAATCCGCAACTGTTTACAAAGTTTTCAGATAGTACTGAAAGAAGTCAACGTGATGATGGTAGACTTCGTATACATAATGCTAAAACGGCTCTCATGCGTAAAAGTGTATTTTGTATGGCTCCTAGATTATACAACAAGTTACCAAAGGCATACAAAGATTTAAATATAAATAGTTTTAGTAAAAATATGAAGAAACTTTTAATAAATAAGTGTTATTATAGTGTTGCTGACTATCTAAATGATGTATTTTAGACATTTTTACCATTTTTATTATTTTTGCTTGATTTAACGTGACTTGATTTTATTTTTTATTTTTATTGTATAATTCTATTTAATAACATTATTATTGTATTTGTACGCCTTTTTAGGCAAAACATGTTGAAACTTTTCCTGTAATCACAACAACTGATTTTAAACCTACACGTGTTTCTGACAAATAAATGCATCTTATCTTATCTTAATAGCCACACTGGTCGATCTTTAAGCGACACTTGGTCTGTAGATGTGTGACCATCTTTACATACCGAGAAAAGGAATTCGTGAATATTTGACAGTCGTTATGGGTCGTCAGAAGCCCGAATATCTGATAACCAGTCTTAATAAGGAGTTTTGTACTACATAGTTATTGGATTGTGGGGATCAGATAGTCGACCATGTAAAATACTGGTAAATAGCTGCATCCGGTTACACTGGAAACCGACCCCAACACAGTTGGGAAAAATAATAGTTAAAAAGAACTAAAATACACGCTTTAATAGAATACCAAACTAAACCGTACAAAATATTTTTTTAATCAGTTTTAATAATATTTTAAAGCATAATGCTAACAATAGTGTGACTAATAAAAAAATGGGAAAAAGCGTGGGGTGATTTAAGGATATGCCAATATAATTGACGATAACCACTATTTCGTTAAATATTCCGATTCAAATTTCAAAGCAGATCACTTATTTCAAACAAGCCTTTACTAATGCATTATTTTTCTATTGCAGTGTGTAGGAGACAATTGTATTGCCAAAGTAAGTTTCATGTATACGTGCGTATAAGTTACCACGAATTCAGCACATGATTCTGAAAAAAATATATGTTGATTTTTTTTTGTGCCATACACTAATTTTGAACGCAATTTTTTATGACATAGCAGATTTTTTTTTTTTATAACCGACAAACAATTAATACGCTAGGGGGTATAGAATCATGTCCTGACGTCACCTGTCAGAGTTGTGGACTGCCAGGGTTGCGGATTTGTCCAAAAGAGTTACTGAGGCCCTAGCACAGGCAACTGAAGGAGCACGGGTGTATTTTAGTCAGTAAAAGTCTGACAAGCCGCTCCACCCAGAGCGGGAGACGTAATTTGGTGATTTCCAGAGCAGAAAAAATGTACTGACTAAAATACAGTTTGTGCATCAATATCCCTAATCTACTGTATTGTATTTTTAGGGTTTCGTGCCCAAGGTGCACGAAAGGTGCTTTATAATAAGTTACCGAAAGAAATAAGAGATTTTTAATCATTGAACACATTCAAAAATAAGTTAAAGTTGTGTTTGGCTAACCAATAATAACACAATCCGTGTGGTCTCGGAGGTAAAGAATAGCACCATCCCATTTCTCCCCGTGGGTGTCGTAAGAGGCGACTAAGGGACTTACTAGATAATGGGCAGCAGCGTTTTCTATGCATTTTGCCTGCCAAGCGTGACGGTTATAGCAAACCGCCCTAAATTGGGGGAGACCCATGTCCTGCAGTGGACAGCTTTCGGCTGAAATGATGATTATGATGATGAAACAACAATAAATCACTGATGTATGTACTCGATAGATGGAACCTCAATTATATTTACTTAAGATATTTTGTTAAGTATCTCATATTTAAATGAACCATGTAAGTTCTTTCAAAAAAAAAAAACTTTTTAATAAAAAATTAAACCGCCGAAAAAACTGAAAAGCAGGTTTAATTTTTTATTACAAAGTTTTTATTTTATATTTTTTTGTGGCTTGAATGTACTAATAATACTTGGCAAGGTATACCCCATCCAATGAAAAAAGAATTATCAAAATCGGACTACTCTGTATAAAGTTATGCGTAGTTATACGTTACAATCAGTGAGTGAACAATCAATCATCCCCTGTTTTCCGACCCTTAGGGTTTGATTTTGTTTTCCAAATTTATATGGGACCACCTTGGGAGTATACCCTTTCCAATAAAAAAAGAATTATCATAATCGGACTACCATGTACGAAGTTATGCGTGATCATACATAAAAAAAAAAAAAAAAATATACGCGTCGAATTGATAACCTCCTCCTTTTTTTTCGTCGGTTAAAAAATCATTAAACCGAAGTTTTAAAATGACCTAAGACAAAATTATGTCTCATTTTTTAATCCGTGTTTTATTTTCAGTGCCATGGACACGGTTGTGAAGCTATGGTAACTATACCTTAATTATGATTCGGCAAAGTAAGGAGCATGTCTTCAGAAAAGTTTACCATGTTACTTCATACATTGCTTTACCTACTGGTAAAGCAGTCAACTCAGCATATCGCAGTCCGCTGCTGGTAATAGGACTCTCGCAGGCTACGCTATAACACCATATTTATTTATTTATTTATTAAAACTTTATGCACAAGTAAAAAATACTGTACAAAGGCGGACTTAATGCCTGAGGCATTTTCTACCAGTCAACCTTAGGGTGATGCAGAGACAAAACATGGCAGGTGCAACATAGGGATAGATAATTCGGAAAAAAAAATACATACAAATACATAGATATATACATAGATACATAGATACATATATATATATAACGAAAATAAACATTGTCTGGAGAAATAACGATAGGTAGAGGAGAAAACGAATCCAGCAAATCAGCGCTGGGATGATTCTGCCAACTTCTTATGAATATGCTCACGTGCCTTTACTTTAAACGAAAACCGACTGGTTGCCAACCTGATATTCAGAGGAAGCGCGTTCCATAGAAAGACCGCCTGGACAAAGAAAGAAGATTTAATGAAACCAGAGCGGTGAGAAGGACATCGTAGAAGACGATTGTGAGTGGAACGGAGATTTTTACTATGCGCAGAGCACAAGTATTGCTCCATATTCTCCGTCTTTCGCATCTACTCTGTTCCAGCCACCTTCTTAAGGTTGTAGGTATCTAGTTGGGGGTATCCCACACTACACTTGCACATCCCGCCGACGCGGTTTCCACTCCAAGACAAGTCTGGTCCACCGGCCATAGATAAACATGGCCATGTGACTGCCTACAGCTTGCATACTCTGCAAGCTATGTATGTCAGTAACTTCGATTCTTCTTCATTTCTGATATCATCCCTCGAAGAAACTACAAGTACAGCCCGCTCCATTACGCGCTTAGTGAGGCCATCTTTCGACGTTCAGTTAGACGGACATAAGAAAAAAAAAACGATTTAACAATAATCTAAACCGACGAAAAAATAAACTGAAAAGCAAAAATGAACTTTCTAGGCTAACTAAGGTCCACAGTTACAAAATTTTGGGTTAGCGCCACACAAACATAAAGGCGCCAAGTAAAAAAAAAAATATTTTTAATTTTTTAGTTATGGTAGATACCCCGCACTAATCTAGTCGCGTTATTCGTTCATTTGTCGCGAAAATACTTAATGCAAATTTAAGACTTATATGGTTTTCACATGAACCCCATTGTCCAAATGGAACCAAATTAAAATGAGAAGCCCATTCGGAAAGCACTAGCTTTCAAATAAAAAAAGAATCATCAAAATCGGTTCACCCAGTCAAAAGTTATGAGGTAACAAACATAAAATATATATATGTATATATATATACAGTCGAATTGATAACCTCCTCCTTTTTTTTTGAAGTCGGTTAAAATGACGGCAGTTTGATTGATCTTCTAAAGCTTATTGCTAATCTATTCTCTCATATATTCGTAAAAATTGTCTACTTAGTAACGTAAACAATGCCATAAATGTTGTGGAACTGTCAAAATGAAAGAGATTCCTACTGATAGTGTATAACGCAATTGAAGGGTAATTGCGTTATACACTATCAGTAGGAATTTGCCGATTGTTTATTTGGCGCCGACTAAAAATTTACCATTTACATTAATTTAGGAACTTAGTCACAATGGAAAGTTTATTTATACTTTACGGTTTATTTTTCCTCCGGTTTATTTTTTTGTTGAAAGTGTTTAAATTTTCAATAGGATTAAGTTTGAAGTATTTCAATAAAACTTTTTACAAAAAAAAACAACCGACTTCCTTAAAAAAAAAACACTACAAAGTCAAAAATAACTTTAATTACGAAAGTCGGTCTTTTTTTTTTTTTTTCAGGATGGGAAATTATGAAATGACTTCTCCCGCCCTGGGCGGAGCGGGAGGGCGTGTCAGACTTTTACTGACTAAAACCCACCCGTGTTCCATCAGTTGCCCATGTGCCAGGGTCACGGTATCTCTTTCGAACAATCACGCGACCCCGGCAGTCATCGGTCCTAGTAGACCCCTTCACTGCTGCTGACATCTCTTTGAGGCGCGCGTGGAACACTACGCACCGTCGACCCGAGCTTGGTCCTTACCGGGCGGCGAGCTACCCATTGCTCGCCGCCCGCAAGCTCGCGCCTACGGTAGCCGGGATGCAAATTTACAAAGGCTATACTATTTTAGTCACGAGTCAGACTCTAATCAGTGAGCTTTTGTTTCTGAATATTACTCGACAATACCTAGTCTATCTCAGTAAAAAAATTTACTCAAATAGACTAGCTTTTTGTTTTGATATTTTCAAAGAAAATGCACGGACAAAATCTAGTACCATTTCAGTCACGCGTGGACGAAATCCCATCCATGGTTAATACCCCGACTCAGAGTACCCCGACTCGGATAGGTTAGGTTAGAAGGCTAAGGCGGGAGCGAAGCGGAGCGGAGCTCCCGCCTTAGCCTTCGTGGTTATTTTTTTTAAACCACCCAGAAATAGGAGCCCCGCGAAGCGGGGCTCTGTCAACCTATCTTAGCGCAGGTGGCAATCGGTTACATACATATTAATTTTGAATACATATTAATCAAATAGATAAGCTTCAATTATAGGTTGATAGTTACATGGCAACTGTTATCATTTTAATTGCTCGTTTCTATTATGTATTTGAAAAACAAAAATAAAACGAATTAACAAACGAGAAGTACTTTTATTAGGTAAAGAACACTACCCACTTGTTGCGAGTATAAATTTAAAAATATCTCGCCAAAAGCTTAGCTATTCGAGTGATATGTATTATATAGAACTAGATTTTGTCCGTGCATTTCCTTTGAAAATATTAAAACAAAAGCTAGTCTATTTGAGTCAATTTTTTTACTGAGATAGACTAGGTATTGTTGAGTAATATGCATAACCAAAAGCTTATTGATTAGAGTCTGGCTCGTGACTAAAATAGTATAGCCTTTGTAAATACGCAGCCGGGATCCGCAATCAACTTAAGATCTGTATTTATGGTTTTTTACCACCGACTTCCGAAATTAAAGTTATTTTTGACTTTGTAGTGCTTATTTTTAAGGAAGTCGGCTGTTTTTTTAGTTTTTATTTCTAACTTTTTAGTTATGGTAGATACTCCGCACTAATCTAATCGCGTTATTCGTTCATTTGTCGCGCAAATACTTAATACTTAACGCAAATATTTAATATAAATGTCGGATAAAAAGTGTCTAATCAAATTTAAAAAAAGGACTGTATGAAAAATCACAACGGACATTGATATGGCGGAATCTCTGAAAGCTGATAAAGATTTTTATGAAAGAGAAAAACGTATAGCGTTGACTCCAAATAAATTGGGATAAGAACAAAAGGATGGCGAAATATAAATAGCTGATTTATGTTTTTAAATATATCATTTTTAATTTACAGTGCAGCGGCCACCAATGCCAGGCACAGGTCTGTATACAGCATGCAGCAAAAGGGTTTGTTTATTTTTAATGGTGAGGTATAGCCCATCAAACTGACACATTGTAATCACTAAAATATTATCATCTGTCCCTTACAACACTTATTTTGTAGAAGTTACTGTAGAATACTGACTCCTAGGTCACGGGGTTTCCCTAGTTTAAGAGGCAGGGTTTTTCACTATTTGTGCAGCCTTATCTCAAAATTGAATATACCTATGTGAAATGTATTGGTATTGTATACAAAGGTATTTTCTGCGAATAAACTTAATTTTTCTTATTAATTATTTATTTATTGAATACCTGCTCGACCCAAATGTTTGGGAGAGCTGATAATTTTTTTCGCGATCACAATGTTGGTCCCTTGGAGATAGTTGTTCAGTTTGATAGACTGTGAACCATTAATCTTGGCAGCAGGAAAAAAGATTTCGCTAACAATGCCCGTCAAAATAAGATAACTATATTCTTTGTTTTTTTTGATGCGGGAATTCAAAACTTATGGACGAATGTTCTCCTATCATATTTTCTTTAAAATTCAACATGAGAATTAGACTTTTGGCGCTAAGTTTCAAAAATTGCGCCGAAGCTCATTATGAATGGTATCAGCCCGCGCTACAACGCAGTAATTGTTTTAGGCAGGCTCAAATGTTGAGTTTGAATGTAATCTGTATCCAATCCAGTGCAAACAGGCTCTTCAAGCAATCAATCAATATAACATAACATCACGCCATATTTCCCCAAAGGATTTTAGCGCAGAGGTGTAGGACATATAGTTCAATTTCGCCAGTTATATTTAAGTCCCATGTTATAGGAAGCGGGTCTAATGCCATCAACCGGGCACAAATGCAGACTCCAGGCTGCTACTGAGAAATTCCAGATAGAAAAACCCAGCAAAATTTTGCCCGACCGGGGAATTGAGACCTCATGCCCAGCAGTAGCACATGCGACCACTAGACCAATGACGCACAACCAACCAGTCAATCTATGGATTAGTTTATACAACACTAGCTTATACCAGTGCACCCGCGTACTATACATACACCGTGACATTTTAATCGTCTTCCAACGGCAGCCTACTTCACTACTACTACTACACATCCATAAGAAAAAAAAAACATTTGAATAATTAAAAAATAAAACTATTATTCATTATCATGACGCATGACGTAGTTTGTGATTGATATTTTGCCTCATGGAAAATGGAATGATCTCGTCGACTCGTGCGCTGGGTAGTTATATTCTCTACCTTCTGACACGTAAACATTATTAACAGAATGTTTCATAATTCTTATGCATTATTTAATTTTCTCAGACCTATTATCTTAATTTTATTAATAGTAAAAAAAAAATAATCACGCTTACAGGTATATTATGTCGGATACATTGAGTGGACAACCTTTGTAAGACGACTAAAATGTCACGCTGTATAAACCTTTTTTTTTTTTTTTTCAGGATGGGAAATCATCAAATGACTTCTCCCGCTCTGGGCGGAGCGGGAGGGCGTGTCAGACTTTTACTGACTAAAACCCACCCGTGTTCCATCAGTTGCCCATGTGCCAGGGTCACGGTATCTCTTTCGAACAATGACGCGACCCTGGCAGGCATCGGTCCTAGTAGACCCCTACACTGCTGCTGACATCTCTTTGAGGCGCGCGTGGAACACTGCGCGCCGTCGACCCGAGCCTGGTCCTTACCGGGCGGCAAGCTACCCATTGCTCGCCACCCGCAAGCTCGCGCCTACGGTGGCCGGGAGTCCGCAATCGACTCCCGACGCCCGGGGCGTCTCCTCCTGCGGCGGCTAGGGGCCGCGAGGGCGCAGAGACTGCCACTCCCTCACGCGCCCCGCCTCCTCCTTCGCGAGCATTACTGCTTCGCAGAAGGAGGTGACGGCTTCCCATTCCCTCTCGCTCCGTACCATGGCTCGCACCAGGGCCGGACGCGAGAGGTCGCCGCCGCCGATCGCCTGCACGAGGACACGGCGGTGCCCCGCCCAGGCAGGGCACACCTCCACCGTATGCTCCACCGTGTCCTCGAGACGATCCTCGCAATGGAAACACCCGGACGTATCCTCCCGCTTTATCCTGAACAGGAACCCACCAAAGCACCCATGCCCGGTGAGAACCTGCGTCAGGCGGAAGGTGAGGACGCCGTGGCGCCTCTCTATCCACTCCTCAAAGAGGGGACTTACCGCCGCAATTGTGGCGTGCCCAGCACTGGGTTGCGACAATCGTACCCGCCATGTCGCCATGAGATCACACCGGAGCTCTGTCCGCCGTGCCGCGATTTGTCGCGGCAGCGGAGTTTCGCCCCGGCGTTTCGCCTCCTCGCGCCACTCCCACATGTGCGCGAGGACCTTTGCCTCCAGATCCCATGGCGGACGCTGTATAAACCTTCCTTTCGAATCACTCTATTTATTGCTAAAAACTGCGTTAAAATCCATTGAGTATTTTAAAAGATCTAAGAGAACAGACAGTGGAATCGACTTCATTTTATACTATGTAAAGATGTACGTGACGGAGGATTAGAAATGTGTTACGTCGCGGTGCGGCCCGCCCTTTTTTGTGGGAATGACATCGGAGGTCAACCTGGGAGGATATCGTCTGCTTAACCGGACATGTCTGTAGCTATCTTAATAAATGAAGGCCTCCAACCAAGACTTAAAACGTAAAAACTAAACGACTACACGCTAAGGGTACTCTCCGTGGAGTACGGAGCTCGGCTTAGGGCGTCGCTGGAAGAGGTTAGCAAAGGACGAGCTGAATCGGAAAGAACAGCGCGCCCTTATCTGCGTTAGCTTTTATACTTCATTTAAATATTTCTTTCCAGTGTGTGGGTAAGAACTGCACACAATTTCACTATACTGGAAAACCTCCGGAACCAGACACACCATGGACTGTGGACTCTAGCGGATCAGATGTGAGCTACTTTTAATCCTACTTACATACATAAAATCACGCCTTTATCCCATGAAATTAGGCAAAAACTACATAACGTCACCTCCTACGTGCATACATACTCTTTTCGCTTCGTTTATGTTCATACAACTGGTCAAAAACGTAGTCCGGTTGCGAGTACTACGCACTTGACCTTTCTAAGAACATCACCGATAACTTCACTATATGTACTCCTAGGGCGTCTGCTCCCGGTGTTTCCACTTACATCTCTCACATCTGGTTTATAAATATTTTTTGTAAGCCGCCCTTCATTCATCCTGTCAACATGACCAAACCATCTAAGCATACTTTTTTCAATTTTTGTCACTACATCTTCTTTTAAACCACATCGTTCTCTTATCACATCATTCCTCAGCCTATCATTCATAGTCACACCACACGTTATGTTTCATTGACGAACTTACTCTAACTAACGGATTAGGTGTATTTTGGTTGTAAATGTGTGCGTGCTAGCGTGTATGCACAGGAAGAGGAGTAATTTTGTAAGCCTGATTGTTTTGTTCGCAGCAACATTGCCTTAATTTTTTAATTGAGTTGAGCATATAAGAGGCAATTTGTACGTGGCTCCAGTGACAGGTTGAAATAATGAGGTGGGAGGAAATATATGTGACTAAAAGAGTTATGAATATACAGGTTTATAGAAAAAGAGGAAGGCCAGAGAAAAGATGTATGGATTGTGTGAAGAACCTATGAAAGACAAATGAGTGTATAACAGCGTGACAGTTGACGAATCCGTTTGTTTGATACCAGACGTGAAGAATAGCCATTCTATGTATTTCTTCCCGTGGGTGTCGTAAAAGGTGACTAAGGAACTTACTTGAGAATGGGCAGCAGCGTTCTCTATGCATTTTACCATCACACTGCGATTGCCAAGCCGCCTGCCAAGCGTGGCGATTATGGCAAATCCCCTCAAATTGGGAGAGGTCAATGTCCAGCAGTGGACGTCTTTTGGCTGAAATGATGATGGTTGACAAGAGAGAATAAAAGAAGAAAACGTGTTGTTTCAACCCCTAGTAATACGGGACAAGCTCAGTAAGATGATAATGCTAAGCTAAGCCGAAAGCTACAAAGCTAAGCTAAAAAGCTGAAATGTTAACTAAATACGTGTTTTATGGCCTCTATAAAATTAACGTAAAGTATAGCATTTTTAAAGGTATGAAACCTACATGGCGTCTTAGCTTAGTTACCGCGACCAAATATGAGGAAAGTTCAGAATGTTACAAAGATGCTCAATCATTATAAAAGTTTGCATCATTAGAAACTCAATAAGTCATTAGAGATTCAGTTAAATGCCGTTTTGTATGAAAAAAATTAAACGAATTTTTTTCACGTATTTTTTATTTGTATTAATCGAAATAATCACCCATGCAATCAATGCATCTTTGCCAACGCAGTGGCAGTTTATTGATGCCCTTCTTAAAAAAATCAGCTGGACGGGAGGCAACAAATTCTTCAAAGGCATTTTGTACTGCCTCTCGGGTATTGAATTTTTTTCCCGCCAAGAAGTTATCAAAATTCTGGAAAAAGTAGTAGTCTGTAGGCGCAAGGTCTGGTGAGTAGGGCGGATGACGGAGAGCTTCCAACCCCAGTTCTTGCAACTTGGAGACTTTCTGCTGTGCAGTATGAGGTCGCGCGTTGTCATGCAGGAGCAGTGGAGACGAGCGATTGACCAATACTGGTTGGAGATGTGCCAGCTTCTCCATCATATCTGAGTTCAGTTCTTCATAGTAGACATCTGCAGTAATGCTCACCCCGTATGGTAAGAAGCTGTGATGAATCACACCGGCGCTAGACCACCAAACAGTGACCATCACTTTTCTAGGGGTAAGTTTTCGTTTAGGGCATTGTTTAGGTGCTGAACCAGGTTCCAACCAACTTGCTGAGCGCTTGCGGTTATCAAATAGAATCCACTTTTCATCGCAGGTAACAATGCGGTTCAAAATTCCTTCATTTGTGTGTCTGTTGAGCAGTGCAAGGTACTTCTCGACGCGTACTTCGCGCTGGCGATCAATGAGTTCGTGGGGCACCCATTTGTCAAGCTTTTGTACCTTGCCAATTTGACGCAAATGGACCAATATTGTTTTGACGCTAACGTCGAAAGCTGCTGCTAATTCAGCCGTAGATTGTGTATCATCAGCTTCCACAATCGCCTTTAATTCGTCATTGTCGACCAAAGTCTTCGGACGACCGCGAAGCTCATTTTTCAAATCGAAATTTCCAGAACGGAAGCGAGCAAACCAATAACAGGTGGTGCGTTGGTTTGTAGTGTTAGCTCCGTAAACATCGTTGAGGTTGCGTGCCGCTTGTGCCGCGTTGCTGCCACGACGGTACTCGTATTCCATAATTACTCGAATTTTTAACGTATCCATGATGACGAAAAAGATTGAAATGCGATGAAAATGTAACACTAATCAATAAACAAATGACTACTTTTGGAAAAAGAATTCCATGTTTTTAAAATAAAATTAATTTGAAATTAGAATTCTTAGACAAACAAAAATTATTTTGATTTGAAATGGCCAGTACTGCAGAACGGCAATTTCATAGGTAAAGACCTAATATTTCCCTTTTCAATTACTATTAAGTGCATCAATTTTGAGGTAAATAAAAACATTTTCTATCTTCTTTTTAGTCAAAATCAGATGAAAGACTATCAGGTGACGAGAGATATCCTACAATGAAACCAAACAAATACAATATCAAAGATAAAGATGATGGATATTATGGCAATAAAGATTTCGTGAAGAACACTATAAATAGTAAAGGTAATATTGAAAATAGTGGAAATGTACCGTTTATACCAATATATGGACCAAATGGTAATAAAGGTACTGGAACTGTGACGCTGGACTACTCAATAGCTGTTCAACTAAGTAAGCGAGTGGGTGATTTTTTGAAGAAGAAAATAACTCAACTGAAAGATTTGAGTTTAATGAGGTTTATACCTAATTTACTTTACTGAAATTAAAATGTATTCATTATAATTTTGTTTCTTTTCTTATTAAATCCCCTTTTTCAGTCCCGTTTACAAGGTGTAAGTTTCAATCAATTTGCCTCGCCAAGTATGTTTGACTGGCCTGTTAGTCTAGTGGTTAGTGACCCTGACTGCTAAGACTGAGGTCGTGGGTTCGATTCCCACCCAGGACAAATGTTTGTGTGATGAGCACAATCATTTGTTCTGTGTCTGGGTGTAATTTATCTATAATATGTATGTATTTAGAAATATATAAGTATGTTTATCAGTTGTCTGGTTACCATAGTACAGGCTCTGCCTAGTTTGGGATCAGATAACGTTGTGTTGGTTGTCCTAAGATATTGTTTTTATTATTTTTTATGTTAGGGTTGGCTTCCACTGTATCCGGAACCAGCTGAATACCAGTATTTTACATGGATCAACTGCCCATTTGACCTCCACAACTCAATTACTGGCTAATACAATACCTCTTGATGAGACTGATTGTCAGACTTTACCCATAAAGACTGCCAAAGATCTACTATTGACAGCAGCCGAGATCAATAAATAAACATGCTCTCCGAACCAGGACGGATATGAATCGGACCATCCAGTTGATTACTTATCCACGAATCGTTTAGTAAGACTTAGGTTATCAGACCTTCGGGCTTGAGGAAACCGGCATGTCCTATTACCAAAAATTTGAAGACATGTGACATCTGCTTATCTGCAATGGACTTTCGTGGTGGATTACGGCTCATTTCCTTTCACAGAGAAGAGGCCTGTTTCTCAGCTGTGGGAAAAATATGGCATTCCGCACAACACGATTCCTTAGAAACCTCGTGAAGCTCTTTAGTCATATTTGACTGTTTAAATATTAATACTTTAATGTACAATGAAATGGTTGTAAATTGTATTAAGCTATAAAGGTACTATTCGGAACAAAGGTTAATCTTAACGAAGTAACTTTATTTGATCCCTTTTAACAATATTCTGAAACATCAAACGCTCGCTGAACGAACAAAGCAATGCTGAAACAAGTTTAGTTTAAGAGTAATATAATATATCTATTATAATACTTGAAAAGTCATAATCAGCCTATATTGTTCCCACTGCTGGGACACAGGCCTCCTCTCAGTGAGGAAGAGTAGGACCATCTATCACGCGGGCCTATTGCGGGTTTGATAGATGTCACATGTCATCGAAATTTTTGGTTCTAGGACATGCCGGTTTCCTCACGATGTTTCCTTCACCGTTTTGAGAGCAGTGATGGTGAAATTATTTACACAAAGTACGGCGCCTGCCTGGGTTCGACCCACGACCTGCAACTTGTAGTACGGGCCTGATATCACTGGGCCACCACTGCTCCCAGAGATATACCCATCTTTATTCTATCAACATCACGCATAACATAGCAATACGCCTGTTTTGCTGGAGTAAGCGATTTCCACGGGATTTTCTACTCTCAGTCTTGACACGAGCACTCAGAATCCAACGTAGTGCATCTCGCCACGTCGAAAATCGAACAGAGTGTTTTACTGTTTGATTTTCGGCCGTCAGCGCTAAGCAGTAATTTGAAAATTCAGTGTGCGAAAAAATTCCTACAAGTTTTTTTTACGTCTGTGGGTACGTGGGCTAACCAAGAATCATAGCAGGTGACGTTTTTTATTTTCTGCCCATGTGAAGAAGGCGTGTGTGTATGTTATGTTATTTATTTACTTCTTTAACAGAACGGTCGTTTTTATTCTTAACAGCTTCTGTCCGCGACTTCTTCCGCGTCAAATTTTTGCTCCCCCGTCGCATTGAATTGCCTGCACGTTATCGTCCATTTTTCGTTGCTACTCCGCTCCGTTTGATCGTAGCATTATGTTATATAGGCTATATAGCCTTTCTCTAGGCTACCCAACATAAAAAGATTTTTTCAATTCGGAGCAGTAGGTATAGATAACACAAATTGCATCAGACCCGGTTCCCAAAGAGCTAGGCAGAGGACACCCAAAAGTCACCAGTTATATTTAAGCTCCATTTAATAGGGAAGCCAATTGCCATCTACCGGGTTCAGATCTAGACTTTAAGATGCCACGGAGAAATTTCGAATATGGAAAACCCAATAATACTTTGGCTGGCTTGGGTATTGAATTCAGGATATAACCCTTGTCAGTAGCGGTTGCAAGCACTAGAACAACGAAGCGACATCAACATGTAGGGACCATATAAGTATGAATGTTGTCGCATCATCAGGCTTATGTCGGAAAGATATCCATGAGAGGATCTATCGGCAGTCTCTGCGCACTGGTTGATATGAGGGATTCAGTTTTTTGTGACCTTTGGGGTTCTAGGAACAAATAAAATATGAATGGTACTGGTACAGAAATCTTTTATTTCATGAATATTGTAGAAACTTCTTAAGACGATATTCATATTTTTACTGACCAATTTGATATTGAAATGTAATTTTGATGATTATAATCACGGCCCAATTTGTACGCCACGATTTGCGGCTGAACATGTTAGAACTTATCACTCTACACCATGTTTAAACAAAAAAAGGATTGTGTGGTTTTTATGAAACCACGGTAAAAGTGAAACTTTTTTCACATATAGACATTTAACTAAAACTTTTCGGAATATATGCAATAGCTTAATAAAAAGGCTTAATTTAATATTCATACGAACGACATGCAACACACAGACGAAAATGTGTGAGACGATGTAATAAAAGTTTCACTTTAATAAAATTTATTTAATTACTTGCTAGAGTATTACGAACACAAAAAAGCGACCTACCAGACAGACAAGCAGACGATGACTAAAGAAGCGTGAACAAATGGAATCCACTGGGAACATACCCAAGGATTTGTAATGAGATGCCTGTTTAGTAATTCCGTAACATATTTACAACGACATTGCCTTACATTTCGAGAATTCAACGATATTCATTGCGTCATTTATGATGTGGCAAACGATTTTTCTAACTTTTTTAAACATCAGGAAAAGAAATCACAGCATGCAAAGAGTTCAGTAAAAAGTACTCAGTAAATCTTTGGGCAGATTTACTGAGTATTTTTTACTGAACTCTTTGCATGTTGCTTTCCTTTTCCCAATTTTATTGGTGTCGGTCTCCACACTAACGGGATGCAGCTCAAAATCAGTATTTTACAAGGAGCGACTGCCTATCAGAAAGCAGAGGTAGCCCAGTGGTAATAACAGCAACTTACGACTAGTCCATACCCGCACTAAACTTTGAAAGCACAGGCTATTTGCTGGGCCTCCATGTCGCACCATTGCGCATGCTAAGTCCCCAGTACCACGTACTCTGGTTGCGCTTAATGATCTCTTGAACCACCAAACCAACAAATGATCTGTTTGCGGACGAATGGACGAAGATTTTATCGGCATGACAGACGTACTGCGAGAGGTAGGTATGTATGAAAGTGTTCTTAACGCTATCTTAATATTTAAAAAAATATTATTTTGTCTTATTTTTTGTGCATGTGTAACCTACAAACTGTGTTTTTTATTTTGGTTGTAATCAGTTTTAATTAAAGAAATAAATAATAAATTAGAATAATTGTATTTATAGGGCAAAGGACGGGCTGGATCGTAACGTATATTATTTAGGGACGTATTTAAAGCTACAGGCGAGGACGGAGATTTCAAAATGAAGAAGGTGAAGACGTAAATAGATAAACTAAATAAATAAATTTATTTTATAACGTAAATAAGAACTTATTGTAAAAACCGCTAGCAAATACATGTAAATATATTATTCTTCGTAATATTCATCAGCACCTTGGCCATAGTCATTTCCTTGTCGCTGAACGGGAACGTTAACGTTGGGGTTTTGGTTGGAAAGCCTCTGACCATACTGAGGATAAGCCTCGTCCCAAGTGAGGTTGCTTGTACGTGTGCGTCCACCATTCATGGTGTATGAGCAGCTTAACAGTTTACACTGAAAAAATATAGAATACTCTTTATTATCACCATCATCTGCCCAGCCTTTTGGCAACAATGTTGGAGTCGATTGGTGTTCAACAGGACGTGCCCAAAAGACTGGCAGCCACGTTGTTGCAGTGCTGATTCTTTGATCAATAAATAGGCTGGTCGTGTGAAGAGTCAAAAAACCAATTGGCAATGTCTCGAAAAACTAGATGGGCACAATTGGTTTCAACCCCTAACAAAACATATATAATGTCCAATGAGATTGGAATATTTGCATGAAATTTTAATTTACAAATGCCTGTTACGTATGTCCTATTTCCTTTAAGGAAACAAAATAAACCAAAGAATAATATCATATATTTGATCAATATTCATACTCTTTGCCACAATATTGTCATAGCTCTTTTGCGATGGAAAATATTATATTGTGTTGGTCGTTTCCTTGTTTGATTTTAAAATTGCTACGGTAGAAGGAATGTAAACGAAAACTTTAGCAAATAATGGTATTGATTTCGTTGGCAATCGACTCAAACAATTTCATCGAAAAAGAAAACATTTCGCCGTGTTTGACGTTTCGTTGGAAACGTCGGCCAATTTTTTTTTTTTTTAATGTGTCGTAAGAGGTGATTAAACTTCTACAGAGTGGGCAGCAGCGTTCTCTATTCATTTTACCGCCGCCAACCTCAACGCCAAGCGTGGCGCTTAGGGCAAAGCCCTTCAAATTGGGGAGGAGGAGTTGTTCATCAGTGGGGCTGAAATGATGACGATGAACAAAAACTAAAGTATGAATGAATGAATATAAACGAATGATATGATATAAAAGAGATTTCATTATTAATAGACAACTTGTTATGAATAAATAATATTCCTGTTTTCAATGAATTAAATATTATACTTACTGATGAGGTGCAATGCGTGCCCCAACACTGTAAAAGTAAACATTAATATTGCACGTTTTAATTTACCTGAAGCCAAAACTGACAAAATAATCGCGAAAAGAAGCGTTTAAGAATACATTTCATTGAATATATGACATGGAAGTGCCAAACAATTTTGAACTATATATAGAGCAACTATTACTGTTACTTTGACCTGCCCTACGCTTTACTTGCCTACTCAAAATCAAAATTCATTCATTCAAACTAAGCTGAAAATCAGCACTTCGAACGTACACATTATTACTTAAGACAGTCCACAAAACGTTCACTCGTCACGACTTCCTAGTGCAATAGCTGGGAAGAAGAAGTGGCGCAACAAACTCCCCAGCTGCACAACTGTCTCCTAAATTAGAAGAATTTGAGTAACGGTTTAGATATATATGGATCCTGACCTACAAATATAGCGTTCTACCTACTTTTCAAATAAAACATATGAAAATCTTCCTTCTTAACAAAACAAATACTAAAACAATTGAAATTCGTACATACCTTCGCCTCACAGTTCAGGCCCTCGCACTGCAATCCAATAAAAATGACCAATACAATTCTACATGCATACACAATACACTTCAACCTACAATGCAATACATCCCGTGGATTCTGCGGCATGCATGGATTTCCGTTTGTATTTCTTTGTGGCCAATACCGATATAGAAATACAGGTTGTTTTATGTTGTATGTAGGTTTTGTTCAAAATATTGTAAAACTACATGAAAATACGTATATTCTATTGTTTCAATAGAACCAAGGTGGGGGATCATTCTCGCCTTTTATAAGTTAACTAGCAAACCCGGCGAACTCCGTTTCGCCACCAGATGGCTTCGATTATGTAACATTTCGTTTGGTGATTAAAAGAAGAAGAATTTTTTTTTTTGTTTTATATTTGAAAAGGAAAATTTTTATTTCATTTCACAACAGTAATGAATTCATTTCGATTACAAAAATGAAGTGTTAGTTGAACTTCTCTAAGTAAATGAAAGTGAATCCTGAAGTAAATACTGAATCGAAGCGTTATACGTGTCCGCAAATTATCCGTGTCATTGAAGTGCTCTTTGGTAAACCACATTTTTTGTTTTTTGGTCTGACGTTAACACAAACAAAGCGGATGGTTTCCCAACTCGTGAACACGCAACGTATAACTGCCCATGTGAAAAACAATGATTTTCTAAATTTATCCCGCAAACACTAAGCGATTGGCCTTGTGACTTGTTAATTGTCATTGCGAACGCAAGACGAACTGGAAATGGGAGAATCGTCAGACGTCCAATATTCTGAACATCACCATCTGAATGAATAGCATCACGCAAGTGTATATGTATAGTCCTCAGATCGTAGCTTTGCCTGATTGAATCGGATGAACGCTAAACGTTCGGTCTCGACTTTGACATACATGTCGACAGCGAATTGCTGGAATAGCCGACGGCACTTCAGAATGACATTCTCTTCATGTGTACGAATCATCATACGATACGCATAGTAATTCATTGTGCTTAGATTTGTATTCGTTGATACGCCTGAAAATGCAAAATTAAATGGATTGTTAATAGAAACCAATAATAGCAATAATAGCAATAATTAGTGTGTGAATATTGTACCTGTAATTGGATTGACCATCTTCAACGTGATGTCGTATCCGTCTTGCCCTTGCCAATAAATGATTGGATATTGTAACGCATCGTACAAACGATGTGTCTCGTTTACACGATGCATGATATTGCTTCTTCGCTGAACGACAATGTCTCGCGATTTAGTTGTATCGCCAACAATAATTGCAGCAACATCATTAACGGTGGGTGCGTTGAATCTTCGCACATGTTCACCTGTTGGGGTACAATCCGCTCTTATGACAAATTTGTGCGTATCCGATGGCATTCGTTCCAATGCTGTTTTGAACATATTAACCACAGCATTATTAGCGTGAAACAATGCTTGCAACTGTTCAATAATTTGTCTCTTTAACTGTTGTGTTCCCTGTATATTGCACCGCACATTCAGCTGATCCACCATCGACGAAATGAAATATATTTGCAGAAATTGATGCAGTTCATCTGATGTTGGCACCATTGAACCATGCAAATGATATATTGGTTCTTGTATCTGTAATTGCAAACAATCATTTGTTGAAGAATACGGTGTAACTTCTGATCGTGTGATAGTGTAGTGTGTGGTGTATATGTAGTTGTTATGTGTTGCAATTCATTGTGTTGGTGTGAGTGATTGGTTATGTGTGTTGTATCTTTTACCTTGCAAGTCGGCATTTAGCCGACTTCTCGAATGATATTAGCTCCAAAGGAAGTCATGCGAAAGCAGTTATTGTATTCAAGGATGTGTTGAAGAAAATGGCTGGAATCGGGATCACTTCCATCGAACAATGGTTTCAGTGGCTGTGGTGGTGTAAATAATGGATCCAGTTTGACTTTTCCGCTTGCGCAGCACAATCCAGCCGTTTCTCTTTTGAACTTTAACGCATTGCAATATCGGCATATAGTCGTCATTGGTCCAATATCTAAATTTTCATCATCACTGTAGTTCGCAGTGGGATCATATTGGAATGCCAAGCGATTGTATGATGCCAATGATCTTCGTGTGCTCACGCGTTGTCTCAATCGGGCATTTTCTCTTATTATATTATGTCTTTCTTCGCTTAAGTTCTGTGAATACACTTGTTGCTGGCTTGCATGTTTTGTGCGGCGGCCGATGTTCGCACGTCATCCTCTAGGCATTTTGGACTATGGACAGAGTGGTGAATTTAACCTCAAATGCACGATCCACATAATTTACACAGTTCAACTTACCACATTAAAGACAAATGCCTGCTGTTGAAATTGAATAAAAATTTGCACAATACACGTGATTGATTTGATGGTTTCCAATTGAAATGTTAGGAAACGAATAACTTATTTTCTTTACTTTTTTTTTCACAATTTCACAGTGAACACAATACCGGTTTGTCACATGAAATTAACTGAGCAGAGAACAATGAGTAGCTGTCAAACAATGTATCACGCACCGGCGCCATCTACTTAAAATATTGGTTTGTAGTACATGCTATGTATCAGAGATGGCGCTGTATGTGAAAAAAGATTTTCCCGCTTTTCCGTTGAAAGTTTTCCTGAATTTTCTTTTTTTTCTTCTAAACCTCACGGAGCCCGAGACCTTTCCAACGAATGCAAAACCGTGGAAATCGGTTCGTGCGTTCTGGAGTTATAGCGTCAGGAAGGAAAACCCGACTTGTTTTTATATAGTAGATATTTTGGTTATAAGGTATGCTTTGAAGTGTTACGTAAGCCTTTCAATTTAATTAATGAATTTAATTTAATTTCGGGATTTATTCATCAGAACAAGATTTTAATAAGCACAATGTTCTCCGCTTTAAACCTAAATACAGAACAAAAATAGGGAAAAAAAACCTTTCAAATTAAATTAATCTAAACAAAGAGATTTCCGTTCAACCAGATAACAAAATGGTATACATAAATAGATAAAAACCCCTCATCTCACTTTCATAAATAACATTTCAGTTATTACATTCGCCAGTAAAATGCGGACGCTATGTGGCGGTCATAGCTTTTCTAGAAAACAGAAGTAGGTAATATCGGGAAATTAATAAATTGAAAATAAATACCTTTGCGGTACACTGTTCTCCGATGCACTGGAAATTAAAAGCAAACTTTGAAGTTAACCTACTCTTAACAATCTTGGTTTGCATAAAAGGGATAAAGAATTATATTTCTTAAGAATAAAAAGAAAAACAATCGACCAAATTGCACTGCCACAAGGATTTTGGCGCTCAAACGGAGGCGCTGATAAACATTTCTTACCTTCAGAATTACAGACACCTAATTAAAAATTTTAAAGTTACGTAGTAGTAAGGTTAATTTTTCTGTTCGAAAGAGGTACCGTGGCCTTGACATATGGGCAACTGAAGGAACACAGGTGGGTTTTAGTCAGTAAAAGTCTGACATGCCCTTCCGCTCCACCCAGAGCGGGAGAAGACATTTGATGATTTCTCACCCACAAAAAAAAGGTTAATTTAAAACTTTCGACTCATAAACTCTTGTTAAAACAGAGCCCTATATCACAATAATAAGATCGCTATTTTAATAAGAGTTGTATCATTTTATGATTCAAAGTTGAAATCTTAAAATTTCTAATTAGGTCTATACTTCTGAAGGTGCGATTTGTGTAATTGAAATGTCGCATTAAAACAAAATTAGTTCGTTCCGATTTCGGCCAGAAGCCTGATTAGATATGTCTGCTCTGCCAAAATATCAGTTGACCGACCTCTTCATGAAAATGGCCGCCACAGAGTCAAGAACGACCAGGTTAAACAACTATGATCATATGGAATCTTAGATGATTGACCCTTTTTTTTTGGATGGGAAATCTTCAAATGACTTCTACCGCTCTGGGTGGAGTGGGAGGGCGTGTCAGACTTTTACTGACTAACACCCACCCGTCTTCCTTCAGTTGCCCATGTGCCAGGGTCACGGTATCTCTTTCGAACAATCTCGCGACCCCGGCAGAGATGGTTGACCCTTATTATTTTATTTATTTGGATGAACATACAATTACTTAGTTTACAAATAAAGAGAATATAAGGGGTTATACAAATATGCAACAAACAACGTTCTCATCATATACTGAAAAAGGCAAAGATAATGTTAATAAATATTAATAAAGTACAAGTCGTACAGAATAGATAAAATTAGAAGTTCAAACAAAGAGAACGTACATTTATGCATATGCTACGCCGTAGCCGATTCGTAGCCCGTAGCGACTACGCCAGCTACGCCGTAGCAATAACCAATATTTAGCGAAGTTTTGTTATACAGGATGTAAGGGACAGCCCACCACAAACTGATGGGGTGTATTCAATATATCATACTAAGATGACCAGTACAAGAAATTATTTCAGGACCGTTATGGGAATCCAATAAACTTGATTTGTTTTATTTCCTCACACGCAATGTAACTCGGATCAATTCAGAAAGCCGCCTTTGTGCAATCGCCGACGACGAGTTCGATGAACTCTGTAGTTAGACTGGAAGTGAACAGCTCATTTTACGCGTCGTTCGTTAGAGTATTTCAACATCCATTGCTGCTTTTTTATTTTAGCTGTATTGTTTACATAAATGGAGTGCTGCTTTCAGGGAATGTAATTTAACATTGAAATAAAACTGAAAAAGCTGAAGAACGTAAAAAAAAATCCGGTGTAATATAATCTATACTTATAATAAAACTGTAGAGAGGTCAATTCTGTACATTGAATATACATTAAAAATGAATATTGGAGGATGAATGGTGATCGATACTGATGCCAAAAATGCAATCAGTAAATTTTTTGTCTGTCTGTCTGTCTGTCTGTCTGTCTGTATGTGCACGCATGGGTCAAAAACTACTGAAAGGGTTTTAACCAAACTTGGTATGATTGTAGTCCATACTCCTGGGCAGGTTATAGGCTATATAACATAACGCTAAGACACATAGGAGCTGAGCAGTGACGATAAATTTGAAGCAAGTCGGATGAAAATGCGCTTTCAAGCTTTTATCCTCGCATACGTTGATCATACACCAAAAGTATGTATTACAAAGATGATGGTCTTCAAAAAATCTACAAAAACATCATCAATAGTATATATGTATCTTTTATAAATTAGCCACATTAACGTATTTAATCGTTAGGCATTTCTTCAAATGTATTAAATCTATACATATTATAAGTCTGTAGACGATGAGTATATTTTAGTTTTCGTGTCATCGCAATCGCTTCGTTGTATTAAAAGTTATATTAATTTATTTATTTTCACTATTACGTAATGTAACAACACGTAGCGACATCTACTGACCCAAAATGAAACTAACGTAAAATCAAGTAGGTTTGCGAGATTATTGTTTTGACCTAATTATTTTGCATACTTCACGTTATTCATATCTTTTACAAATAAGGAGTAATCGTTTCGTCTATTTGCAATGATTTTGGGGGTTGCTTAGCCAATGTATTGCGGATATGTATGCAAAAATAGAAACGGAACGTTTAGTTTACATGCGCACTTTTCAACGTCGTTTACGCGCTGAAGAATACTAGCATTTGCGGGACGCGATGCAAACAGATAATAACGATGAAAACTTGGGGCGATTGGTTAACTTGACATCCAGTTTTACAGGTGGTCCACGATACATGCACGAAAAAACACAAGATGCTTTTTGCTACGTCCGTAAATACGGCCGCTCGGACCTTTTCATAACGTTCACAACAAATCCAAAGTGGACCGAGATTTGTCAGGAACTTCTCTCAGGACAGGCGTCATATGATAGGCATGACATAATTATTGCAAGGGTTTTTCATTTGAAGCTCAAAGTAATGATTAATATCCTTACCAAAGAGAAACTATTCGGCCCAGCTCTTCGTTTTATGCACAGCGTCGAGTGGCAAAAGCGTGGTTTATCTCACGCGCACATCCTCCTATGGTTGGAAAACAAAATTCGTCCTGACGCTGTTGACAATGTCATAAGCGCTGAATTTCCAGACCAAAATGAAGATCCAAATTTGCATGCCATCATTAAGACGCACAACGAGTATATTTTCAATCTGAAAATGTCACAATCCGAGACAAACCACCTTAATGGCATTCTTTCATCTCTGCCAAACAGATAATTACGCCAAAAATATTTTATATAACGAAGTTCCATCTTATTACATGTACAAGCAGCAAGGTGTTTTTAACCGTAAAAGACTGCTGTGGAAGGCGAGTCAGGCGTTTTTAAGGAACACGTGGTTGGCCGATTGTACACTGTGCACCCAAATAATCCAGAGTTTTATTATTTACGCCTCCTTCTGCACGTGGTGCGCGGGCCTACCTCCTTTACGGAGCTCCGTAAAGTGGAGGATATTGAATATCCCACATAGGTACCCCGTACCAACTGCTTGCCGCGTACGTCATTTATTAGATGGAGATGAACATAGGGATGATGCTTTAGCCGAGGCATGCGTCAGCAATAGTCCTATCGGTTATCGGTTGCGTCATTTGTTTGCCATCTTACTGACCTTTTGTGGATTAGCGGATGCTGGGCAGTTGTGGCAAAAATACCAAGATAAGTATGCTAAAGATTTTTTGAGGCATCAACGGCAAAACAGTTTAGAAATATCAGGCCGAGTCCGTGAAATCTGTAATAATAGATCGTTATTGGCTATTCAAGACATAGTTATAAGTAGGTATAGGAGGAAACCCGCTTACTCAATACGGCCTGCTTTCATCGACAGCCGTAGGGAAACGTATAAACAGGGAGTACGCTTCGGCGATTAGTTACGATCCCGTAGAATTGGTAGAAACTCTGCGAACTGGTTGCTCAAATTTGACACCGGAACAGCGTCAAATATTTGATCGAGTGTGCTACAGTGTGGATCGTACTTTGCGAGAAATGTTGCTTTTAAACGCGCCCGGTGGAACAGACAAACCTTTCTTACCAAAGTTATTATGGCTCGAATAAGGAGCCAAAATAAAATTGCTCTTGCTGTCACCTCCTCAGGTATAGCAGCCACATTGTTGCCCGGAGGAAAAACCGCACATACAATGTTTAAAATCCCCATTGACTTGGAACGAACAGAAAGCCCGGTTTGCAATGTGTCACGCAATTACGATAAAGCTAGAGTTTTACGCGATGTGTCACAATCATTTAGGACGAGTGCACGATGGCAAACCGCTTGGCTATAGAAGCAGTTTACTGAGCTTTGCGGGACGTAAAACAAAATGACTGGCCCATGAGAGGCATTATGCTACTTTTCGGCGGTGATTTTAGGCAGACACTACCGACTGTACCCCGAGGATCAAGAGCCGATGAAATTAATGCCTGTCTGAAGAGTTCAATTCTATGGCACAATGTCGTATCAACTCATTTAAGTTTAAATATACGAGCACATCAGGGAGGAACTCCAAACGCGCAAGAGTTCGTTTTACTATAAAAAATTGGTGATGGCACATATCCCACACAAGATGGTAACGTAATTTTGGTAGAGAACCTATGTTGTAACGTTACTTCACAGCTGGACCTCATTTCTTCTGTGTATGGGAATCCCTCTGATATCAGTAACCACGCCACTGCTTAGCTGTGTAAAACGAGCTATTTTGAACCCCGGCAACAACCAAGCGGCATCAATAAATACACAAATATTGGCACATGTTTTTGGGGAAAGTAAGCAATATACTTCCATAAACATGGTTACGGAAGAAGAAGATGGCACACACTATCCAGTAGAGTTCTTAGATTCCTTTAAAATACCCGGTCTTCAGCACACAACATTTTTTTTAAAGTCGGAGTGCCAATAATACTTTTCAGAAGTGTATATCCTCCCAAACTTTGCAACGGCACTCGGCTAATAGTCACCTATCTCCAACAAAACGTCATCGAAGCCAAAATCTTAACAAGTTGTGGCGCTGGTGATGTTGTATTTATTCCCAGAATTCCGCTCATTCCTAATAATTTCCCATTTACTTTTAAACGTGTACAATTCCCGGTCAGCCTATGTTACGCCATGACCATTAACAAAGCTCGGGGCCAGACACTATCCATTGCGGGGGTGGACCTTAGTATTGGTTGCTTTTCCCACGGCCAACTTTGTGTAGCTCTTTCGCGTATGAGCAATCCTAGCAACCTTTTTGTTTACGCTCCCCTAAAAAAAGAACAAGTTTTGTGGCAGCTTTTTACTAGAAAAAGTCACCACGCCTGGTCAAAAGATCAATAGAGGAGGTGTTACATCTGCTATAATCTGCTATAAGCGGCATAATGCTGTTTTCCGACATCTACGCGAACGAAGTTGCGGGCACAGCTAGTTCAAAATAAGGAGCTGATTGCACTCTGTCAGTTTGTGGAGGGCTGTCCCTTACACCCTGTATTTCTTTTCCTAAAAGGACATGAGTATCACTTGCTTTGCAGATGGATTAGTGACCACAATTTGTTGTTATAAGTTTAACGAAGCTAATTCAAGCACATTCTTTTAGCGATATCTATCATTTTATTTTTAAAAGGGATTTTTATTAAAACATACCATAGCGTTACATCCTGGTCCCCTGCACTGAAAATAAAAATAAATGATTGATATCCAATGTAATAGTCATAAAGGTATGTTTTACTTATACAGGTTGCATGTAGATATTCCTGCGACATCGATTTGATTCTGAAACCCTGGCGCTGAAATTATTCGTGGTTTTAAAAATAATGCTGTTCCAATTTTGACCGCGTATGTATTACTGCACTTTTCTAGAAATGAGTCCGAATTTTTTTTTTTTGGTAACTGACGAACTGTTTCTACCTTCGGGTCTACAATCATGTCACTGCCCCTCTGTCTACGTGAAAATTAAGGGGGAATTCAAGATCTATATAAATAAAAATGAAAATAATGAAATGCTGTTCATTAATAAGCGCATCACTAAAGACCTGGTAGACCGATTTATGGGATTTTTGTATGAAAATTCTTTGAGGAGACCATGTTTTCGATCAGCTGATATTTAAATAAAAATAAATATTTCACAAAATATCACTCACAATAGCATTGCAGCTCACTCCCACACACTAAGAAATAATAAAAAATATTAACCTTTTTTTTTTAAAGGGTCGGTAGAATTTTATTTCAATAGAATTAAATTAATGAAAAAACAAAACTTCCTAGGTATCGACGCTTAGTTGCTAATTTTAATCTAGCAACTGCCCGTTCTCTCGTAGTCTCGTGGTCGCAAAAGCGACCGCTGAGCCTGGGATCCTGCAGTCGGGCAAAATTATATTGGGTTTTTCTAATAGGAATTTCTTAGTAACAGCCCGGACTTTGAAAGTTGGCGGTATGATACCCCGTGTCTATGGCACTCTGTAAGCCATTGGTCCTGCACCTGATCTCTCTCCGGTCGTGTCGGATTACCGGCATTAGACGGTACGTATTCCCATCGGACTATGAGAGTGAAGGAAGAGTGAAAGTCAAGAGTCTGCGCACATCGTTGTGCACTATATCATCTCCCGCGTCGATGACTAGTGTCCGTTGAGATTGGCCATCATGGCCGAAATGCGGTCTGGAGGACTATAATTTTAATAAAATTATTGTCTTCGATCGTACAAAAGTTCGAAAACTACCGCAAAAAAAAATATAAACTACAATACTCTCAGCATTTTACCACCATACTGCGATCCAACCCGCCATCTAAGTTGGGGGAGATCCATGTCCAGTAGTGGACGTCTTTCGGCTGGAATTATGAAATCACAGTCGACAGCAGACATCGATGAGATCTGGCTCGTGATTGGTCAAATCAAATCTGGAGTAGGTGGGGTTGAAACGACATGTTCGCACAACATCAAGTTACCGAGATAGCGACCGAAATTGTATGTATCTTCGCCATGCAATGCACCCTAAAGATAAATGCATAATTTTAAAAACTGTGTTACATACCCCAGAAGCACAGGAATCGCCTTTACACTGCAAAGAGAAAAAATATACATTCCTTAAACACTTAGAGTATTGGTTTTGTCTTCCGCTAAATATTGAATGGTTACTGATGTTGAATTTTGGTACGAAATTCCTAATCAAAGCACACTTGGCGAATGAGAGCTAAACTGAAAAAAGTGTCGCATTTTAACTCTTATGATAGTTTTGACAAAAGTATACTGAAACGAAAGGAACGTCGATCCAACCGGCTATCTCAATACATATCACGTTTATTAACTAGCCTGTTAGTCTAGTGGTTAGTGACCTTGACTGCTAAGACTGAGGTCGTGGGTTCAATATACCCCCCAGGACAAATCTTTGTGTGATGAGCACAATCATTTGTTTTGTGTCTGGGTATAATTTATCTATAATATGTATGTATTTAGAACTAAATATTTATCAGTTGTCTGGTTGCCATAGTACAGGCTCTGCCTAGTTTGGAATCAGATAACGGTGTGTTGGTTGTCCTAAGTTATTTATTACTTGACGCATAAATTAATATTTGTAAACTATCTTACCGTGCAGTCGCAGCCAGCTTTGTGGCACTGAAATAGAGTTCAAAATCAATTTTTAATTGAATAAATAAAAATCATTAACGACCTTTTATCTTTCTTCCATTATGTTTAAAAACTTACTCTTGATTGACACGCTTCGCTAGCACACTGAAAAACAAAAAGATACCCATTTTTACTTGACTAAACGATACAATATCAGCAAAGAAGTTCATAATATCAAAATGGAAAACGCTTAATATTATCCTAAAAATTTTGTGAGTGCAAATGTATGAATGTATATGTGTTTCTCTTTCTCGCAAAAACTACTGATCGGATTTAGATGAAATTAGGCACACAGATAGCTTGTAACCTGGATTAACACATAGGGTATTTTTAATCCCGGTAGTACGTTTTCGCGGGATAATTTCTGACCTTCACGGGGTGAAGCCGCTGGCCAAAGCTAGCATTCTATATCCCTAGTGTTAACCCATTTCCTATCAGCCAAATCTCTTTACGACTGAACCACTGAACCGATTTTGATGAAATTGGGTACGGGGTAAGTTTGAACCTCAAGAACGTAGGCTAATTTTTAGTACGCGACTTTTTCTGCGTCCGCGATAACCGATATTTATGCGGAAGAAGTCACCAGTAAAAGCTAGTTTCATCTTAATAAGAAACAAACAAACATAAATTTTCATACTACCTACCACCTATTTACTTAACACTAGAAGTGCAGAACATACCGACTGAGATAAATTTGGATAAAAAAATATGTATAATGCAATTACGTGGTTGAAGTCTCGTATAAATAATAAATAATAATAATCATCATATTTCATGAAAAGTCATAAAAGTTACGATTATATGTATAATAACATATTAATTAGAGTAGGAAGAACATCGAAATGGGTAAAATTTGGGACGCCCGCACTTCTAGTGTTAACTAAAATTGAATTAAATTAAAAAAGGTAAATCAAAAAGTTCTGAGAAGCATATATTTAAAAAAGAATTGCGGATAGTTCGACACTCATATTATGAAGGGTCCGTTCTATTTTAATAAACGTAAATAAAAAATTAAAAAAAGCTAGAAAATGTTGTTCAAGTTTCATGTGCCATTTTTTATAATGTGTTTAATAATATTAGTTAGTATATTATATTTTACCTCAGGTTCATATGTAAACGCGGTTCCAAGAATGGTCTCGTAGGCCAGCCATTCTTGCTGTGATGTGTAGTTAAGGTTCATTGACCTCATCACAACTTTGATTCCATATTCCTCAACATAAGGTCTGGTTGTGATTTCGATCAGCGATTCATTCTCGCTCTCTGTCTGTGGACGGTAAAGGAAAATTAACTTTATTTTTAGAAGCGAAAAGTTTAATTTATTAACTAAGTTTTGTAATCAGAGACCGAATTGATGTTTTTTTATTATTTTCTCTGAGCGACTCCCTAGCAATTTAGGAATCTCACATCCACACACAAATTATGACATGTTATATACATGACATAATATACATCAGTACTGTTCGACGCCAGGCCAAGGCCTCACCATAGGATTCAATACGCCCTGCTACCAAAAGCATGCGGTTTCCAAATCTGTCACTATAACCTCAAACTATTTCAACTAAAGTTCAAACTAAACCCGTATTATTTCGTCAAAAGGGGTTGGTTACACACAAAACAATTGGGTCAAGGGACAAGTATATTATGTGTTGAAGCTCAGCTACTCCAGGTGCGGAAAACCTCAAACGGCGAAAATATGCCAACCTGATTGGAAATGTTATGGTCGAGCCGTTTGGGGTTAAAACTCTAAGGCTATGGGGCCAAGTGTCCACATAATATTCCGAGATATTGCCAACCGGCTGGTCGACTTTTCACGTGACCAGACGGCTGGCCTATTTTTTGGCCAAAAAATCAGCATTGCCATATAACGTGATATTGCCGCCAGCCTTTTGGGCACGTTTCCTGTTGACAACGATGCAGACGAATTTTTGTGATGCTTTATGATTATTTATTTTTATAAGTATATACATGTACATTTTTTTATCTTTAACTTAGATTTTAAATGATGTAAAAATAATATGTAATAATGACATCACTTACGATAAATTGTTTGCAAAAATGCGTGTGAGCGTGAAAATTTGACATATTTAGTCGTCAGCGATCGAAATCACTGCATGTGTACCTAACATAATACTTTCCTTTTTTTTAATTTTGGTACTTACTGTCCACCCCAATCTAGCCATACTCTCATCCACTATCGGCACATATAGTTCTCCCTGTAAATTTTAAACTCAAATAAGTATAGAGTTAATAAAGAACACCTTCTTTGTGTCCTCATCACCATAATTTAAATTTAAATAAACTTTCTCTAACTGGTGAATTAAATTATTAACATCCATTGAAGCAATATATTATGCATAGTGGCAATAAAAAAATCCATCATAAAAAAACCCCTATCTTCAAACTGCGCTCACCACTCACCATGACTGGCCTGTTAGTCTAGTGGTAAGTGACCCTGACTGCTAAGACTGAGGTCGTGTGTTCGATTCCCACCCAGGACAAATCTTTGTGTGATGAGCACAATCATTTGTTCTGTGTCTGGGTATAATTTATCTATTATATGTATGTATTTAGAAATATATAAGTACACTAGCTGACCGTACAGACGTTGTCCTGTTTCTTAGAACTCGATAGCAGCGCCACCTACCGGGTCCAATAGTAAATCTAAACCATCCAGGGTGCCACCCAAACGCATACAAAAAAAATCATTCAAATCGGTTCAGCCGTTTAGGAGGAGTTCAGTGACATACACACGTACAGTAGAATTATATATATAAAGATTTATCAGTTGTCTGGTTTCCATAGTACAGGCTCTGCCTAGTTTGGGATCAGATAACGGTGTGTTGGTTGCCCTAAGATATTATGCGTATGCTTATGCATGACTGAGCTATCTGTTGGATCCAATTTAAATCACTAACAATTGTTATAAACAAAATATCCGTACAGGAGTGAGATGCTCATGTATAACTGGTAATTCTGGTTCATATAAAGCATTCGTCGAGGTCTCTTGTGTGTTTGAGTGTGTTTAATGAATAAAAATAAATTCAAAGTTCATACCTCTATCACAAACTGTTGATTCTGATGCGTTTTCTGGTCCTAAACGTAACAAAAGACATATTAGTTGACGCAGTGCAATTACTGTAACTATTGTCGGGCCTACATAACATCTAGGTATTAAAGCCTCATACTTCTTTTCTTTTGGCGGATCTAGTAGGATATCCGCGACTTGTTCGGTGACTTCCATGTCCAGTTTTGATTGTAAAATCCGATACTTGGAATCGTCGGACATCATTTGCGGATTTATGATCGCCTCTGCTTTGATGAACCATAATTCCGGTACCCTTGGCCAAAAATCTACGATCTTGTCAGTTATGGAGACGGGTGAGAGGATATATTCGTCGGTGGTCGGTTTTGCTTCCATTTTCTCGTTCACTTATATGGATGGATATGGATGAAAGTTTCCCTGTATAGACGCGAGTTGAGTTGCCCGTTCTCTCAACATGCACACTTTAAAATCACGTCACATTTTTATCACGTCACTTTTTTAAACCACGTCGGTGTCACCAATTTTGTGTGTGTGTGTGTACGGAGAGAAATCGAATATCGATTAGATTTGAATATATACTTAGTTCACGGAACGAATTAAATTAGGAATTTGCTAAGATCGTTAGCGCGTCTATAGGCGATGGTGTCCACGGGCGAACTGTCCGTCGCCGGGCACTGCGCATTTTTAACTCGTATACAAAATAAAGCGTCAGCGCCCCTACACCATTGTCATCACCTAATAAATGAACTGAAAACCTCTTTGTTCACAATTAACGTGATAAATAAATATTTAGTTTAATTTTCCAATGTCTTTACAAAAGTTCACTTACATATAAACATTTATAGAGACAATTCATGTTAGCGTTTTGTCAAAAAGCATAAATATGATCCTATGTCGACATACATTTTAGGACATCTTGCGTGATGAATCTGCAGGCTCGAATTTAATCCATAAATAGTCTAATAATGACACAAAATTAACTCTGCCTACATGCTTATGGGAAATCCAAGTGATTTTATCGAATTTCGCCATAATTATGGTTGATGACAGCAGTGGGCACAGAGTACTTTTTTGGCAGTGGGTAACCCAAGTTATAAATCATAGATTCAAACCCAGATAAGGGTTTTTCTTTGTAGAAATTATTTCATTAACACTACTCTCAAAACGTTTAAGGAAAAACATCAAGACGAAACCGGTATACCAAATACCTTGAACCAAAAATTCGAAGACATATCAACAGCCCACTCCCTCTCACCGAGACGAGGCCTGAATCCCAGCAGTGGAAATATTTTAGGCTGATTATACTATGGGTGATAGTGAGCTGCAGAACAATATTAAAACTAATACTTTACCGTCACTCGCGCCAAACCATCCTTTGTGTCTGGCTGCAAATTTAAAATTATTAACAAAACTAAAAACGTTAAATGTTATTTTTATAAACACTGCTTAAATAAAATATCTATACAAATAAATATATTTGAAATGTCTACTTGTAATGTCAAAATAACAACTGTTTTACTAAATGCTTATGAAAGTATACTATACGGTAATTATAACAAAAAAAAATGTCTGTATGTTCATCTATTTGTCTGTTTGTTCCGGTAAATCACCAAAACGGTTGAACCGATTTGGATGGGACTTGAACTTACAGATCGTTGATGTTATAAGGAGTCATCGTCTGCCAAGCCATTTTCCAACCAAGGAGTAACATAGACTCTTTTGTCCAGATATCATGTTCCCGTGGGATAAATTCCGATATCCACGCGTGGGAAACCGCGGCCGATTAATTAGTTAAGATTGAGTGGATGTTAAAGGTTTCCTCTAAAAACTGATTTGAACAGTGCGATTAAATTCCCTGTGACATACCATAAGTTGAAGCAACTGTAAAAGTTGCACCGTTTAAACAGTATTTCAAAGGTGCAAATCAATTGAACACACTTTTATTAGCTTCAAACGTATGTTAGTATGTGCCTATGTAACGGATATTTTGAACATGATTTTGACCCCCTTCAAAACTTCGGATTCACTCGAAATTTGGTATACTTATCAAGGAGCGATGACAATACAATAGTTTTATAAATTTGTGCCGTTATCCTTGCCAGGGTTACCAGGATAGCCAAAAAAACTATCTTCTAAAATTACGCTGACATACGTCACAAAATTCGAAACACCCTAAAAATAAATAATAGTTTAATTTTGGTTTATATTGAGTAAGATTGTGTAGATATGTAAGTATTTTACGTTGCTGTAAAAAAGGTTAGTAAGATACAATTCTGGTACCCTAAAAATTAAACATTGTGAGAACTTACCGAGTTTAATTTAACCCATTGTATGGGAGCATGGAAATCGTCCTGAAAAATAATTTGCTTATTAATATCAATGGAACATAGCATGTTAGATTAAAAGGACACACACTATTGGAGGTAGTGTAGTACTCATGAAAATGAACAACTTTTACTTTAAGCTCAACTCAGAACTTTGTACGTGTCTCGTCTCACTCTCGAAAACTATGAAAAGAAAGACTATTCAAAATTGATATAAGGAAGCGGTATATACGATACGCTCTAACATCGCAATCACTAAACCTTTACTTTAGAGTCAGATTCGGATTAATAGGGTGTTATGTAATTATTTGCACATGTTCTTTAATTTTTCTGCTCAACAACGTAAATAACACAATTAATATTGTTGAACGGTCCAAATGAAAGCCATTTTTGTTTTTTGGGCACTGCACTTTCAACGTAATGCTTAACGCCGAGATTTGAAATTCGAGCGGTATGTTTTTACGCTAGAATGCACGCCATTCGATTCTCAATGTTCTGTTGACCACCGAGAGTTGAAAATCCCGTCCATTTGAACGTGGTCCAAATGTAGTGCTGTTCCACAAATTGTGGAATGTCGTGTCCCGCGTGTGTCATCTGTACTTTACAGTCAATGATGGACATTTTTGATGGCGCCAAACACAAGGCCGAATTCCGGGGCGAGTGCATTTAGTTTATCATTAACAAGATAAGAAGAGAACTAAGAAATATGAAAAAATAAACAACTTGGTTCCATCAGTCAATGAATCAAGTCAGCCTATCGCAGTCCACTGCTGGATTCAACCTGCTTACACTGCAAACTATGTCGGTAACTCTAGTTATTTTCCGGATAACTTCGTTTCTGATTTTATCCTTCAAAGAGACTCCGAGTATAGCCCTTTTTTTGGGTGGGAAATCATCAAATGATGTCTCTCGCTCTAAGGTGGAGCGGAAGGGCGTGTCAGACTTTTACTGACTAAAACCCACCCGTGTTCCTTCAGTTGCCTATATGCCAGGGCCACGGTTACTCCTTCGTACAGATCTCGCGACCCTGGCAAAAGTATACCTACATTAGTTTAAGAACTTAGCACAGCCCTTGGTTCTATACAAACGTGTAATACTAAACTCCGTACAAAAGTTTAATACAAAGAGTAAAAACAGTCTCCACAGATAGGGGTTCACGGACGGCTCAGATCTCAAGTGCGTATGCGGCACCTCCCCACAGACAATGGCCCACCTTCCATTCTGCGCCACATGCCCTGTCACCTGTGCACTTGATGATCTTATTACTGCGTCAGTGAGCGGAGTTCGTGCAGCTGAATTGTGGGCCAAAGATGTTTGAACTTTTTGCCACCGAAAGGCTAAGAAAGAAAGCTGTTTTTTTTTTTTTTTTTCATATATCTGAGTTGGAACCCTAAAAAAAGTTGTTTATTTTCACGAGGGTATAATTCAATTCAATTCAGTTTATTTATTTCATAGAAAACCTCCATAAAAGTACACAGTACACAAAAAAAAAGTTACAATCATAAAAAAGTTAGTGTGTTAATAACAAAAATTAGACTTATAAGTCCGCAAAGTATTTTTCTAGTTTAACCTCATCATCATCATTTCAGCTGAAAGATGTCCACGGCTGGACATGGAATCCGCTAAAAGTGGGAGGTTTTACAATCATCGCCACGTTTGAAAGGCGGGTTGGCGATCGCAGTATGGTGGTAAAATGCATAGAGAACGCTGCTGCCCATTCTCTAGTAAGTCCCTTAGTCGCCTTTTACGACACCCACGGGAAGAAATGGGATGGTGCTATTCTTTACGTCCGGCACCACACGGAACAAATTAAACTAGTTCAACCTAACATACCGAATGTTAATTATAATAGGATTTAATTTATAATATATATTAAACTTACGAATTGTCTTAATGTTTTTAGCCTTTCTATTACTGTAGGTAGCTGTAAAAGGTTCGAAATTAATAAAAAAAAGACACTAATACTGAAAAATACTTTAAAAGACGGTGGAGTTTCTTGTGCATTCTTCTCCATGTGAATCCTTTTGGAAATGGCGCCTGGTTTCTATTCTATTTTAATATAAATTTTGATGTTCAAAGGTGCCTTTTATATGCCTATTTGAAATAAATGCTTTGACGTAGACTTTGATCATGTTCAGTTTCATTGGTGAAATTTGCCCTTCGGCATCGCTGTCATCTTAAAACGTGCCCAGAAAACTGGCATCATTACCACGTTCAATGGCAATGCTAATTCTTGAACAAAGAACGAGCAAGCCCTCTGGTCACGTGTAGTGTCGACCATAGGGTAACTTAATATCTAGATTTTCGACATTTCAAAAATCGATCGTCGGAGTTTCTGGCTTCCCTTACCTATATAAATACAGTAAAGATAACTTACATGTTCTGTTGTTGTGGCCTGTAAATAACAGAATTTCAGTAAATTTTAAATAATGAATTACAACTATTTCCTTTGGTTTATCTAAAGATTTAGTTTACACTAGCTTTTGTCCGCGACCTCATCCGCGTAAATGTCGGTTAGCGTGGATGCAGACGAAGCCGCGGAATAAAAATTGCCTATATCCTTTCTTGGGATTCAAACTCACTCATTTCATCAAAATCGGCTCAGTGGTTTAGTCGTGAATGCGTAACAGACAGACAAAGTTACTTTCGCATTTATGATATTGTAACTATAGATTATTTAAATATACCTTCTTCTCCAAGTATCAGATCAGAGTGATCAGCCCTCTCACGATCCCGGTCTGCTGCCTCTTTCTGGACCAGCACATGCCCACAGAAGGAGACCAAGTGCCTCCAGTTAGAGAACTGGCGGAGTCAGAGGACTCCGGCAACATAGACCCAACTACTGCTGATAGAGTCAAAGCCCGACCCTGGTGACCAGGACCTGTCTTTCAGTTACCTACGCCGAGCAAACCTCTAGCGTGTGCTGTGCAGAATCCAAGCCGCCTCCGCAATGGTAGCAATTTACCGTGGCTTTTCGGTCAATCCTGTTCAGGTACTCACCGAAGCAACCGTGCCCTGTCAACACCTGAGCGATCCTATAAGAGATCGCTCCCCTCTTTCCAGCCAGGCTTCGAAGTGCGGCAGGCCGACAGGCCTACGGCTTAACATGATTCCCGACACACCGACGGAGTATTATAAATCCTACTTCCCAGTTTCCTACTCAAATATTATAAACGTGAAGGTTTGAATGTTTGATATCCAATACGCAAAAACCACTGTACGGAGATTTTGTACTCATACGGTCTTATTAAAAAAACAGTTTCTTTAGGTATGGTTTAAAACTATCGAGCCTTTTTTTAAAATAAAAACTTAACAGCAACCAAAATACTGTTTCTTTTGCTGAACTATTATCTCACTCTTAGCACCAGAGTGAGATAATAGTTCAGTAAAAGAAACTGTATTCCATGACATTTTTGTATTAAGAAATTTACCGTAAACGAAATAAATTTGGAATAATATAAAAACTGGCTCAGAGCTTTAAGCTAGAACTAAGGATAGATCTCAATCCGTAATAAGACAGTTATAGTTTATAACTTGGATTAACACAGTATACTTTTTATCCCGGTAGTAGGTACATTTCCGTGAAATAAGTTGCGACAACCATGCGGACGAAGCCGCTGCAAAAGCAAGGCATTAAATTATTAATCACAGTATTATTAAATTCACTGAGATACCTACATCATTACACAACCAAATAGTCGAATCAAAGTTACGATCTCATCTGGTGGTAAAGTTTAATTAACGAATAAATAAATTAATTTAATAATCTGACAACATTTAACTACGAATGCGGTGTTATTTCAGCCATAATAAGTTGTTACTAAGAGTTCAACTCGTTTAAAACTCGAAAATTAAACAAATTGAAAACAGAGGAATGGTGAGTCAACCAATTACGATTTTTCCTAATTAGCGTATTCAAGAATAATAAAAAAAAATGATAAATTTAATAATCCAGGTTCCTGTTCGACAAATTGTATTTTTCAATCTTGACTACCGAAATCAACCAAGAGTCATCCACTAAGTACGATTTTTCCTAATTAGCGTATTCAAGAATAATAAAAAAATTATAAATTTAATAATCCAGATTCCTAATTGACATTTAATTGTATTTTTCAATCTTCACTAATGCACAATATTATTGTAGGTGTATGGGGCGCGTGTGAGCAAGGAAAACGGCCGCGATTTGATGAGTGTAGGTCGTGAGTTGTAAGTTGACCTTCGACACGCGCTTTACTTTGTGTAAATTATTTAATCATCACTACTCTCAAAACGGTGAAGGAAAACATCGTGAGGAAACCGGCATGTCGTAGAACCAAAAATTTGAAGACATGAGACATCTATCATCCCATACTGGGCCCACTCCCTCCCACACAGAGAACGCGTGTGTCCCAGCAGTGGGAACATTATAGGCTGATTACCTTATAAGGCGCGTAATATTAAGTATAGAATATTGGTATGGATGAAATTCGTTCTTTCGAGTTACAAAAGTATTGTTCACTTACTTGCGCCTTGACTTTATCCAATCGGTTCTGAAACTGTATAATTATAAACAAATAATTTCAGAGAATACGTTCAGTTAATTAATAAATAACACTTAGCGAGATACTTTAAGTTCAATCTGTTTGTTTGAAGGAGATTGGAGTTACAGACTGTTTAGCTTTGATGTAATGTCTGGATTTGATTTTCGGTTCAGTTAATTTTATTTTGCTACGATAATGATGATTACACATAAATTATAGTACATCAGGACGATGAGTGGTACAGATAGATAGCCATTCGTTCGATCGACTTAAAAAAAGGAAGGTAGCAATTCGGTTGTACTTTTTTCTGTCACCTCGGAACTCCATAATTAATAAACTAGTTTGAAAATTTGCTTCCTGTTAAAATTATTTACTTAGCAAGTGAAGGAATACGAAGTTGTGTGGCCACGAAAAATTAAAAAAAATAAAATAACTTTATTATCGGAAGTCTGTGACTTTGGTTTTGTATTTACATTTTGCCACCAACTTCCAAAATTATGGTTATTTCTCACATTGTATCTATACATATATTTTATGGTTATTTCGGGAAGTATATTTCTTTATATACTTTATTAACTAGACACTGGTATTTTCTTAGAATATCTCGGTAGAAGCCCGAAGTCTATATTTGTGCCCAGTTGGGCGAAATATAGGTGTACTCCTTCGGGTATATACAGTCGTAATGTTATAAATGATAGTTTATCATGAATTTCAATAAATACCAATTTTAAGACAGACAAAATGAATACACTTTGTTAATCAGGTTTACGTACCTCAATTTTCTTTTGCGCAATTTTCATCAATTGATATCCAGATGGCTGTAAAATAATAATAATACACTACAATACAATCCTTTATTTCAGGCTACTAAGGCCCATAAAAATTATAAATTAATAATATAAAAACAATAACTATAAACTAATACATATGTATTCTATTAAACAAAACTAAACTAAATCACAAAAACAACAACAACAAACACAACAATGACAACAACAACAATGATAACAATAATGATTATATTGTCGCGATGGATACTAGCCTACTTTTTTTTCCAAACCTAATCATCTTCCTAGCCTTTGCCCAACTATGTTTTTACTCCGCTCTGGGCGGAGCGGGAGGGCGTGTCAGATTTTTACTGACTAAAACCCACCCGTGTTCCATCAGTTGCCCATGTGCCAGGGTCACGGTATCTCTTTCGAACAATCACGCGACTGCCCAACTATGTTGGGGTCGACTTCCAGTCTAACTGCATTCAGCTGGGTACCAATTTTTTACGTGGAGCGACTGCCTATGACCTCCACAGCCCTGGTACTGGCTAATACTTAGTGGGACGGGTTGCCAGACTTTAGGGCTTCTGCCGACCCGTAACGAATGTCAGCCTAGCCATTGAGGGGTCTTGGTATATAAATATGCTCACCCATCTACTGATAAACCGCAGCAAGCGTTGCTTTTAATACTTACGTACAAACCTCCTCCTTTCTTTTTCTAAACCTTACCTAATAAAAGTCAAAATCATAAGCCTCCTTTGCCTTCGACGTAGTCGGGGAAATATACCCAGATTGTTTACCTTAACGTGAAAATGTGTAGGCAAGTATTTGTACTTTTGTGAGACCATTTCATTATATGATCAGGAAAGGGTGTTGCTTGTAGTAACTGTCTTACTGAACGCTTATTTTAATTATTATTTTTATTGATTTTATCAAGAATGGTCCTAGATTATCATTTGTGACGTGGAATTAAAGCTCTATAACCTTAATCCAGCACTGCTGTCTTCCTGCCAAGGTCGTGGATTTTTTCGAAAGAGTTACCGTGGCTCTGGCATATAGGCAACTGAAGGAACACGGTTGAATTTTAGTCAGTAAAATTCCAACACGCCCTTCCGCTCCACCCAGAGCGGGAGACGTCAATATATGATTTCCCACACAAAAAAAAAGAAGAAAACATTGCAGTCTAATGCTGAACAAATTACTATGAATCAATTTTTCAGCCTAATTTGAATAAATGATTCTTGCTGTTGATTTTTTGATTTTGTACTTACTAAAACCTTTTTCGGTGGTGGTGAACCTTGCGCACCATATCGCAAGTTCGTATCACCGCCGCCAGGGCCACCGTAATCCTCCGGACCCGGATAACCTGGTGGTGGTCTATCCATCTGTCCTTGTGACATTCCTGGTGGAAACCCGGATATAGCCGGAGGACCTCTAGGGCTTTCTTGAAAATTTGGGGGAGGCCCACCCATTCCTGGAGGTGGTCTTCCCTGCATGTATCCCGTGGGAGGCCCTCCTTCCATTCCTGGGGGTGGTCTTCCCGGAACGTACCGTGGGGGAGGCCCTCCTCCGGGTGGTCCGCCGCGCAGGTATCCCGGGGGTGGTCCTCCTCCCATCCCTGGGGGTGGTCTTCCTCGCAAATAGTCTGGGGGAGGCCGTGCTCCGTCTGAGGATCGTGCCATAATCTGTTTCATCTGTAGAGCGGTCTTAGCTATTTCTGCGTCATTAAATGGGCTTTTAATATCCTCTATTGATTCTTCTTCCATTGATGGGAACCCCCCACCGAATCTGTGGGTTGGATTTCCTGAGAGAGGTTCAGGAGGCTCTGGGTAACCTCCTCCGTCAATGGTACTCTGGAATAACCAAAGTGGAAATATTACGACAAAAAAATATTTTAATATTTTGACTCAGAGGCGATATCAAGAAAAAGCAAAAAAAAATCGCGTACACGTGATAAAAGTGAAACTCCTTAAACAGAAGTATAAACTTAGTTTGAGAGACAGAGAGAGTTATACCTTTCTTCTTTCTTTCTCTCGTGTAACGAAATCTGTGAAAACGTGACGCGTCTTTGAAATTTCATTCGCAATTCTCGCCCATTTATCAAACTAGTGTCTAAGAAGTTTCAGAATCCAATCGTGGGTATCTACGGACAAAACGACGCAAGACAAATTTTGTGTAAAAATGCATTATTTTTTTTGTTTTATCTTTGTTTTATCGATACGTATGTCTGTGAAAAAGAAGAATTAATTACATTGTCTAATGATCGTCGAAACCCTTGATATGGGGTATGCAAGTATCCTGGTAGACTATCTATCCTTGGAGCTTGTCCTCCGCGCAAGTATACCGTGGGAGAACCTCCTTCCATCCCTGGGGGTTGTCCTCCCTGCATATATCCCGGGGGAGAATCTCCTCGCATTCCTGGGGACTGCCCTCTCTGCATGTATCCCAGGGGAGAATCTCCTCTCATTCCTGGAGATTGCCCTCTCTGCATGTAGCCCGGGGGAGAATCTCCTCTCATTCCTGGAGATTGCCCTCTCTGCATGTAGCCCGGGGGAGAATCTCCTCTCATTCCTGGGGACTGCCCTCTCTGCATGTATCCCGGGGGAGGTTGACTTTCCTGCATATATTCTGAGGAACGGTCTCCTCCCATCCCTCGAGGTTCTTCTTCTTCCATGTATCCTGGAGGTGGTTGTCCTCTGTGCTCGTATCCCGCAGGAGGTGGAGGAGCACCTCCTATTCCTGGTGGCCACATCTTCATATTTCCCGATAGAGGACGCCCCGCCATGTTTCCTCCAGCTATACCTGAAAGAAAGTGCTGCATTAAAAACTGACAAAATAATCGAGGAAAAGATCGGGTCTTTTTCAAGGCGAGGCCAAAAGTCTCCAATATAAGCAAAATGCTTCAATATTTTGAAAATCAATACTGCAGCGACTTTTTTTTTTTTTTGGATGGGAAGTCATCTAATGACTTCTCCCGCTCTGGGTGGAGCGGGAGGGCATGTCAGACTTTTACTGACTAAAACCCACCCGTGTTCCTTCAGTTGACAATGTGCCAGGGTTCCGTGACCTGGGCGTTCGTGAGAGAAACCGTTATCTCTTTCGAACAATCACGCGACCCCGGCAGGCATCGGTCCTAGCAGACCCCTTCAGTTTTGCTGACATCTTCGACCCGAGCTTGGTCCTTTGCCGGGCGGCGAGCTACCCATTGCTCGCCACCCGCAAGCTCGCACCTACAGTGGCCGGGAGTACGCTATGGACTCCCGACGCCCGGGGCGTCTCCTCCTGCGGCGGCTAGGGACGTGAGGGCGCAGTGATTGCCACTCCCTCACGCGCCCCGCCTCCTCCTTCGCGAGCATTACTGCTTCGCAGAAGGAGGTGACGGCTTCCCATTTCCTCTCGCTCCGTACCATGGCTCGCACCAGGGCCGGACGCGAGAGGTCGCCGCCGCCGATAGCCTCCACGAGGACACGGCGGTGCTTCGCCCAGGCAGGGCAAACTACCACCGTATGCTCCACCGTGTCCTCTAGACGATCCTCACAATGGAAACACCCGGACGTATCCTCCCGCTTTATCCTGAACAGGAACCCACCGAATACTGCAGCGATGATATCTGTTTTTATCGGACTTTAATATGAAGGAGGTTCTCATTTCGAATGTCTTTTTTTAGTTTGTTATCCCAGAACTCCGTCATTTATTAACCGATTTGGGAAAGTCTTCTTTTGTTTGGCAGGGTACCGAGGGCTCCACATAAATCTAGTTAAGTTTTTGTAAGTGGTTCGATTGAATTAGCTTAAATAACACATACGATCGACTTCCCAAAAAAACACTTACTACGAAGTGAAAAAAAAAAATGTTATTTCGGAAGTCGGTGGTAAAAAACATATTTTTCAAACATTTCTTTTCCACTTTGCAGCGTTTTTAATTTTTGGATATCGGTTTTTTTTCCTATAAAAACCAGTAGGAGTAAAAGTAAATACCTGGCTGAAAACCTTCTTTAGCATCTAGTCCTGGTGGCCCTTGCCCCATTCGAAGAGCATTCTGGATACTATCTTGGGAATCCCCTAAGCGTCCTAGATTTACGCCCTGACTTTGTCTAAGAGCATTAGCCTTTGAGTAACCTACTAAGGTAGGCGGCTGACCCATCCCAAAATGACCTCTAGAAGATACCATATCGGGTTGCTCTAAGTTACCGTAACTTGGTCGATAACCGTTTGGATATTCACTTTCGGAGCCAGGCCCTGGAATTTTACCGTCCCTTGTGCCAGTTGGGACTTGGTCATCAGACATATGTTCGTCAAAGGAAACAATAGGTTTATTTGATATTGGTTTTCCTGATAAGGATCTCAGTAATTCAATGTTGGTTTCCTCTTCAGGAATATTGTCTTCAGCATTTGTCCCTGGTAGGAGGAAGCGAGTGTCTCGCTCCGCTGGCAGTATATCTGGTGTTCGGGTTGGTCGATTCATAAAGTCATAATATGTTGCTCTTGGCATTTCGTTTACTCCGCTTTGCTTAGTCTGGAAAATAAATAAGAAAATTAATGAGTATTCGGAAATAAATTAAATACTATTGAGACCACACAGACGTCGCATGTACCGATACCAAACCATGATAGAAAAAATATATTTTGGAACGAATTATTTCTTGGCAGTTTAATTTATAAACCATCCGTTCGCCAAATTTCATTTATATCCATTCAGTCGTTTTTGCGTGATTCAGTAACAAACACTACTGACTTTCAAAATTATATTAAAGTAGAATAAACTATGCGTCCCGCTGCCATTATTAAAAGTAACTTCAGTTTCTTGAGAACCAAGCAGCTTAAAAAAAATGAATCACTTAAACTTTTCACTTTTCTAAAAACAAAGACAAAAGCACTCCAGCTATTATTTTTTTTATATATGTATAAGTGAAACCCCTAAAACCGTCATGTTTTTTTTTTTTAATTTACTCAAAAACATATTTTTGTTTTCTTCTAGCCCTTTTAAATACGTCTTTTTTTTTTGATGGGAAATCATCAAATGACTTCTCCCGCTCTGGGCGAAGCGGGAGCGCGTGCCAGACTTTTACTGACTAAAACCCACCCGTGTTCCTTCAGTTGCCCATTTGCCAGGGTCACGGTATCTCTTTTGAACAATCTCGCGACCCTGGCAGGCATCGGTAAATACACGTCTTTAGACATACCAATCGTCTACGTAGCCCTAGAACTCACGACACCAAAGCGAATTCGCACATTTGCTGAAAATCGGGGCCTACACAGAAGCGATCGAAAAAACATTTTAAATGTTAAAAAGCTACATTTATTATGATTCTCGCAATTAAATCCAAACCTACCACCAAGGGTGCAGGAGCAATAGTATTGGTCTTATAAGTTATAGGTCCTAAGTTCAAACCCAAGCAGGCACTTTACTTACGGTATTTAATTTTATCACCACTGCTCTCAAAATGGTGAAGGAAAACATCGTGAGGAAACCGGCATGTCCTAGAACCAAAAATTCAAAGACACGTGACACAGAAAGGAGGCCTGGGTCCCAGCAGTGGGAACATTAGAGGCTGATTAAACTATAGGGATATTATCGTCCTTGCGACTTTAAGACCTCTTATGTGTCACTTTTGGCAAAATCACTTTTTTACGCTAGCTCTTTTCATATTTTGAAGCTCTATCTTCTGCAAAAACTCTCATGTTTATACGATCATTTAATCGTCATTTGTTCACTAATTTCAAAATCTACAATGTACTTCCTAATTAAATGTTGGTACTTAAAATATCTTATGTGTACGAGTTTTTAGTTCTATGTCATACTCGAGGCCTTTCGGCAATTATTAGATCAAAATATTTATGATTTTGGGGAACCTCCAAGGGTGGACAGCTGTTTTAGCGGTTCCCTTATTACGCCAGAACACTTGGGCTTAATATCTTCAGGATTTAATAATCAAGATGATGTTACGGAAGGATTTTTTGATCAAAGCATCAGCCTGCTCCATGCCGCTGAAGACCAGGGTATTGTGTCTGAAGATTACGTTACGAATGCTTCATCTGATCATAGCATCAGCATACTCCATGCCACTGAAGCCCTAATATTTGCATCTGAATCGAAGCAAGTGCTATCACCAATACCTATTTGAAAATTATGAGCGATAACAGTGATGACGACCCAGATTGGATTCCAGTGATTTTGCGGCGAAGGCGGAGTTTTTACCCATTGCGGAGCGAGGTTGAAGAACATTTGGACATCGATTAAAGTATCAGGTCGCTGTCTGTGCAAGATTTGAAGAAAAACAGGAATTTATTTTAAATAACACGGAGGATGTGGATCTTGTATTCTCTGGATAAAGAAGATAGTGATAGTGATGACAATTTTACTAGGGTATCATTGCCCGACAAGAGTGATGGTAATACCTCTGTATCTGTACAAAGACCACTTCCATGCACCGTTAAAGAGAACAAAGACGCTCGCGTTGCCGGTAAATCGTACTTTGGGTATAAAAAGTTAGCTGACAAATGGACAGCGTGCGTTGAGAAGTCTGAAAGAATTTTGAGAGCACGTTGCTCACACACGTGTGTAACTCCAAAATCTAAAAAATATTTTCTTCGTGCTCTTGTATCCGACGAAGAACGTGAACAAATTCATACACATTTTTGGAAGCTCAGGACTTGGCCAGAGAAGATGGCTTTTATAAAAGCATCAGCAGTGAGAAGGTGTATAAGACGACGACGTACATCTCAACAAAGGTCTTCAAGCAAAAAACAAAGTGGCCACGATATCTTCATCAATAAATTGGACGCAAAATGCACTATGATGGAAGTGAATAGTGTACACTCCACTATTGAGCAATACATAAAATCACCAATATTCGCTCCCAGTGATGTCTCACCTGGATAAGACAAGCTCGACCACAAAAGCCCTATAATGTCAAATCCATTCACTATGGTTTCTTTCTAAACTTCGAAGAGATGGAATCGAACCTAAAATCCATACGGTCTGGCAAAAAGAAGGGAGATCCTGTAGTGGTGAACATTAGAGGTCTTAAATATTTATCTGACGGATCCGTTTTTTATAGGTTAAGACATGTCGATGAGTGGTCCGTACTTCCGCAGCGAAGAAATAACCAAAGAAACGGTCTGGTATCTCCGAACCGATTGTACAGATCTCCGTTATAAATTACTGAGAGCAAGTTTAAACATTTACAGGAACTGAAAATGGTAATAGATCAGGATTATCATCCGTTTTACAATGCATTACAATTTGATCCGGGTACTTAATGGATAATTATATCTATAATTATATTATGGGTACCTCAGAAAATAATGGTACATTTGATTTGTAACTTTTATTTTATTCAATTTTTTTAATCTACTGTTATCTTAACCTAATTAATGTTTTCTGACAAATGTATTTTTGTTTTTTCATTAAAACTAGTGATTTTTTATTTCAATTTTATATAGGCATTTTTGTTCAAAATCTCTGATGTGATACGTAAAGCGCAACGAAAATCTCTTATGTGTTAACTGAAACAGTTTTTTTTTTTTTACTATCATACGACTTTTTATTTCAATTAACAATAGCAAAATAATAAGTAGAAACTCATATGGCTGATACCTATATTTTTTGTTGTAGTTGGTTTCATTTTTTTTTTTTCAGTAGACGGTTTTTATCGATTTTCTCATAAAGTTGAATTTAACACATAAGAGGTCTTAAAGTCGCAACGTCGTTATGCTATTTTGCTCCTGTTGATCTAGAATCCAGTTTGACAAAAAGCAATGTCTCACAGCCAAACTAAAGGAAAATCTCCGAAAATCTTTAATTAGTTGTCATATAGTTTATTTTGTTGCTTTTTCGATTAAAATCTCAATTTTTCAGCTGGGGATATGACCGTAACGTACTACATATATCGATGTACTCGTATATTCCAATGAATGTGTTTTTTAATGTAAAGTTTGTTTTTGGGATAAACTCCTCCCAAATACAAAACCTTTTCTTTGAGCGTTGTCCGACACGCCCTCGATCGGTTTTTAAATAAATAAAGGAATATATATTTTTTTTCTTATGATGGTTTGCTATCAATACCCTGTCTGTGAAATAGAAGAAGAATTACTTGGTCTAGTGATCGTCGATGTCCGCCTTGACCCGGTGGTCCACCTGAACCCGGTGGTCTTCCTGGACCCAGTGGTTCTCTTGACCCTGGTGGACCTCCTGAATCCGGTGGTCGTCTAGGACCCGGTGGTCCTCCTGAACCCGGTAGGCCAAATGGACCCGCTGGTCCTCCTGATCCCGGTGGTCCCCCAATACTAGGTGGTACTCCTGGACTCAAACCCATTCCAGGACTCGGTCCCCCACCTGGGCCCCAATTGCCACCACTGCCTGGTGGTCTACCGGGGCCACGACCCATTCCTGGCCCTCGACCCCAACCTGGAGACCGACCCCCACCTGGTACCCAACCGCCAGCTGGCCCTGGTGGTGCAACTGGACCGTAGCCTCCATCTAGGCCCAGTCCACCACTTAGGTTCTGACTCATTCCTGGGCCTCCACCCGGACCCCGAACGCTAACTGGGCCTGGTAGTCCACCAAAGCCACGACCCTTTCCTATGCCTGGTCCTCCACCTGATCCTGGTGCTCTCTTAGAGCCATGAGGCATTCCCGATCCCATTCCTGGACCCGTACTCCCGGCTGGGCCCCCACTCTTACCTAGAACCCAACCGCGAGCTGGGCCCGGTGGTCCAACTGGGCCGTAGCCACCATCTGAGCCCTGACCCTTGCCTTGGCCCTGACTCATTTCCGAGCTCATTTCTGGACCCAAACTCCCGGCTGGGCCTCGACTCTTACCTGGAACCCAACCGCGAGCTTTGCCCGGTGGTCCAACAGGGCCATAGCCTCCATCTGGGCCCTGACCCTTGCCTGGGCCCCGAACCTTGTTCTGGCCCAAACCTTCCCCAGGCTTTAAACTTGGTGAAGGTGAAGCTCCACCCGTATTGATTCGACCACCTGGGAACTGGCCTCCAGAACCTTGACCCCCACTTTGACCTATCCCAGGCAGGCCACCACCCATATTGAAGCCACCACCGGGGCCTTCTCCCCCACCTTGACCCATACCAGGTGGCAGGCCACCACCCATGTTAAAACCACCACCGGGGTCTCCACCGCCACCTTGACCTATACCAGGTGGCAGGCCACCACCCATGTTGAAACCACCGCCGGGGCCTCCACCACCACCTTGACCCATACTAGGTGGCAGGCCACCACCCATATTGAAGCCACCACCGGGGCCTCCACCACCATCTTGACCCATACCAGGTGGAAGGCCACCACCCATGTTGAAACCACCACCGGGGCCTCCACCGCCACCTTGACCCATACCAGGTGTCAGGCCACCACCCATGTTGAAACCACCACCGGGGCCTCCACCCCCACCTGGATCCATACTAGGTGGCAGGCCACCACCCATGTTGAAACCACCACCGGGGCCTCCACCCCCACCTGAACCCATACCAAGTGGCAGGCCACCACCCATGTTGAAACCACCACCGGGGCCTCCACCCCCACCTGGACCCATACCAGGTGGCAGGCCACCACCCATGTTGAAACCACCACCGGGGCCTCCACCCCCACCTGGACCCATACCAGGTGGCAGACCACCACCCATGTTGAAACCACCACCGGGGCCTCCACCCCCACCTGGACCCATACCAGGTGGCAGGCCACCACCCATGTTGAAACCACTACCGGGGCCTCCACCCTCACCTTGACCCATACCAGGTGGCAGGCCACCACCAGGGAACTGGCCACCTAAGAAAGAAATAAAAAGTATTTATTGAGACTTGCACAAGTAGATCATATACTAAACGGAATAAAAGAATCATAGAAACATAAACGTTATTAAATAAACAGAATTTCCTGTACGAAGCAAAAGTCTTCTCAGCATAATGCTACAAGTTCATTTAAAAATAAGCGTTGAAGCACTGGTACTTAAAGCCCATTGTGATGCCATGAGCAAATACAGAAATATATAAATATGAAATAATAGATAAAACTGACACTGAAAGCATAGGCCTTAAGTCTCAGCGGCACACTCTAGCATCACTATCATAAGCAACAGGACAGCAGCAATAAAATAAATATTAAGTAAAACCCCTTCTGGGCCTCAAACTCTACCTTGACCGAAACCTTGTGGAGGGCCACCACCCGGGCCCACATTTGGACCCTGTTCCCCAGCTGTATCCCACGGAAATTGTTCCTGGGGTTCGTCAGGTCCGCCTAGATCCTTCATGTTTTCAATCCCTGCACTTGGTCCTTTACCGTGGCCCCATGGTACCTGCCCAACAAAAAAGTATGAAGTCCAGATTTCACATCGCTGTAAGGAGCCTTCGGTGACATGTATGAAGAAAAAAAAACACTTTTATTGCTTCACATACTAAAGTATTAAAGTTTGACAATTAAGGTTTTACAATACTCAAAACATAACTCACAGTTTACTTAGCGAAACTAAAAATAGCAAACTTACCGCCGGACTTCCTGGAGTCTGTACAAATAAATATAAATGAGAAAAAATAAGATTTAAAAAATAGTACAACTTTTATTTTTCCATTACCTACCTACCTAGTACCTAGTTCGTACAAACGTTAAAATATCGCGGCGGGATTTTTAACTCACGGTGTTGAATCGAGCACTGAAAATCGAACACAGTGCTTTCGAGCGCGTTGGAAAAACACACTTTATTCTACTTTCGAGCGCGTTTGTAAAACACACTTTATCCTATTTTCTTTACTTTATGCAATTTTCAACTCTTGGTGCTAAGTAGAGCATTGAAGATCCAGTGCGAGGAAAATATTCCGCTGTTTTTTTTACGTGCGTGCAAAGGTGGACTTATGGATTAACAAAACTGTGCAATACAATACAGTATGAAGGTCCCTTGCGTACCGGGGTCTACCAATAAAACGCTTGTATGCGTGTAATTATTTCATTTATTCCACGCTTCCCATTCGCTTCGCTACACCCCTTCTTCCCGTGGGTGTCGTTAAAGGCAACTAAGGTACTTACTACAGAATGGGCAGCAGCGTTCTCTATGCATTTTACCATCATACTGCGATCGCTAACCCGCTTTCCAAATCTCCTTAACAGTTCGAATGTGATAAAACCATTTCTTTGCCTGCCGGTTCAACATAAGGTTACCTTTGGTAAACCACCTACCTTTAAAGTACCAATGTACTTTAGTGAAAATACGACTTTCACCCCGTACTACTTTGAAAAACTGTACCACAACAGAAGGGCCTTCTGTTTTATCTGAGAAAGCGTATTGATAATGTATGTAAACCGATTTTTGTAAAATTCATATTTAAATATACAAGATTATTTTTAGTATATGTGAAACCTGAATATAGTTTGTTCAGAATCAGTAACTGAATCGATTCCAATAATTTTTACACCATGTTATATTTTGTACCAAAAATATTTAATTACGCTTCCAAGTCGCAGGCCTTAGTGTTTTGTTTCGATTTTAAAATTATCATGTCTTTCTCGTATTTAAACGTCCATTACACGGAGATGGTACGTACACTAGCTGTTTGTGGTGATCTGCATATGTTTTTGCGTGGACAACCAGGTAACTTATCAAGCTTATAACTTTGTGATTATTAATGATACAGTTTTGAAATTTTTTTTCATAGATTCTTTACATAAAAATACTAGACCCGTGTTTCGGGTTTCGCATAAACAAAAATTAATGTTGTATATAAAATTTATCGGTAATTTGGTTATTTATTATTATTTATTTATGTATGCTTTATTGTACACCAGAAAATACATTTAGACAAAAAACATTTTCATTTTTTTTCATTTCTTTTTGTTTTCATTTCCTACTTAAGAAACTTTAAATCATAAATATCATTTCGGCCAAAAGACGTCCACTGCTGGACATAGGCCTCCAACAATATGGGGGAGTTTGCCATAATCGCCACGCTTGGCAGGCGGGTTGCCGATCGCAGTATGGTGGTAAAATGCATAGAGGAGGCAGCTGCCCATTCTCTAGTCCTTTTGCGACATCCACGGGTTGAAATGGGATGTTGCTCTTCTTTATGGTTGGCACCACACGTAACTTTAAATACTAATCATACAAACCTCATTATTGTCTGGCTCTTCCCAATATGGAGACAACTGAAATCAACAATTAAAAAGGACGTCATCCAACTAGAGACATTAATTCTATGTTTAAAACAAATTTTATATAATAATTTAGAATTCGATTTTTGGATATCTTTAGTCCAGGTACCGCAACACTTATTGGGGTACCTAGATCAAGGAAGTTTTAAAAGCGCACAAAAAGGACAAAAAGACGTTGCATTTTATAAAGTAACCAAGATATGTACTAATAAAATTAGAACTTACACCAACGCTTGGGTCGTAGCTCTGTGGCGTATTTTTTAGACGCTGTAATAAAAAATAAAAATCACATATTATGCTTTGTCCTTCATTCCTTGTCCCCATAAAATATCAATATCTTACTTCTACCTACCCAGTCTTTTCTCAACTATTTTGGGGTCTAATTGGTTGCAGCTAAATATAAGTATTTTACATGGAGCGACTGCCTATCTGACCTCTACAACCCAGTTACTGGGTAATACGATAACTCTTGATAAAATTGATTGTCAAACTTAAACCGTAATGACTGTCAAAGATCTACAAAAGACAGCTGTGACTAATAAATTTACATGCTTTTCAAGGCATGGGGGATATGAAATGGATGGTCAGTTGGTCACCCATCCATTAAACGACCGCGGCAAGTCCCCAATCGATCAATTACTACAATTCCACGCACTTAAAACTTATACGGGGTGTAAGGAACAGCCCTCCACAAACTGACAGAGTGCATTCAGCTCCTTATTTTGAATCATATTCTACCGGAATTTTACTCCAGATTTTTTTTTTAAATATTACGTTTTTTTCAGCTTTTTCAGTTTTATTTCAATGTAAAATTATATTCTGTGAAAGCAGCACTCCATTTATGTGAACAATACAGCTAAAATAAAAAAGCAGCAATGGATGTTGAAATACTCTAACGAACGACGCGTAAAATCAGCTTTCACCTCTTGTCTAACTGCAGAGTTCATCGAACTCGTCGTCGACGATTGCACAAAGGCGGCTTTCCGGATTGATCCGAGTTGCATTGCGTGTGAGGAAATAAAACAAATCAGGTTTATTGGATTCCCATAACGGTCCTGAAATAATTTCTTGTACTGGTCATCTTAGTATGATATACTGAATCCACCACATCAGTTTGTGGAGGGCTGTCCCTCACACACAGTATAACCTATCCCAAAAATTATAAGTCATATTATTGCATCATTATCATCATCTTCACATGTAGGTGGACCATCTGCCTAGTCTTTTCCGAACTATGTTGGGGTCGGCTTCCAGTCTAACCGGTTGCAGCTGAGTACCAGTATTTTACATAGAGCGACTGCCTATCTGGCCTTCAAATCTTATTATTGCATATCCTGTAGAGTGCCAAGGGGTACTGTAGTACCCAGAACGAACATAACTAACATCTACCCTCAAAATTAATTTAAAAAAAAAATCTCATTTATTTCAGCTTTTTAACTGTATATTTAATTTTGGTATACAATTGTGATTTTAATTTACGAACTACGGATGTGTATGTGATCGGATTCGGATGTGATCGAATAATATTTGCGGTCGGCCGGAAAATTGCGGAAAATGAGGCTATCAAGTCGCTATAGAATGTAATTTGATAATCAACATTAAATCAAGCGCCGTCTAGAAAAGAGTAGTATATTTTCATAAAATACCAAAAAGTGTCAAAAATTATAACAAACATATGCATTGTCTGAATTTTTTTGTTTATTTGTTTGGTCTGCAAAAATACTTACTGGTGTTGGCTTCTGCTTGATCTAAAAAATAAAAGTCGTTAAATGATTTATTTATAATTTTGTAAATTTAATACCTTAATTTAAATTGTGTCCATCGTCCTCCTATATTGAAGATGATGAAATGTCAAATATTGAGGATTTTCTTACGGGAAAACAAGGTAACAATTTATTTGACGATTCTCGTGTTTAGGCTTTTTATTTTCTTTATAATTTGGTATGATAACGGCCTTCGTTTTCACGATACAGGGTTATTTTAAATTGTCTAGCTTAACTCCAGAGACGCGATGGTAGCGATATCTAAACATGATGAAATAAAAAGATTTGATGTGTTTATTTGCAAATTGATACCCAACGTCGATTTGCCGTCTTATAGCCATTTCATGCAACTATCAAACTTGTGATTTAAATAACCCACCTGTCCATCAGGCCTTCACCAACCAGTTACTGAGTAATACGATAAGACACCACCCCCCTCCCCCTCCTTTGATCAGACTGGTTGCCAGACATTCGGGCTTCTGACGACCCGAAAGAAATTTCAAATATCCACAAATGATAGCAAGGGCTTAACTTGCTCTGGCTTATGATGGTCACCCATCCACAGCTCAACCGTGGTAAATGTAGCTGAACCTAATCGGATACGATACCATAAAAGATTAAAACTTAGTACAATAATAAATGTTGTTAATAGACTTACATTTGCACCTCTCTCTAAAAGATGTCTAGAATAACTCTGAAAACATAGATTTATGTTAATACTAGCTTCTGCCCGCGGTTACGCTCGCGTTGAGGTCAACACTTAACCCCAAGGGGAAAAGTATTTTTAGTTACGACATAGGACACTTTTACCCCGGTCAAATTTCATCAAAATCCGGTCAGCTATTTAGGCGTGGAAAAGTAACAGACAGAGTTACTTTCATATTTTAATATGTATCTGCACGCGTAGTAACCACCACACCACCGTAGAAATGGATTTTGTCGACGGAAGAATAGACAAAATTACAGATTTTAGAAAGATTAAAGACAGAATTAAAGATTGTAGAAAGATTTGTACCGTTTTATGCTGGCGTAGCATGACAATTCTATCTCTATTCTATCAAGAATAGACAAAGTTCTTTCTATGGTGGTCATGCTACGCGTGCTGGATTAGGATATATTTTTCTTTTTCTTTCTTATTTTTCTTTCTTTTTTTTCTTTTTTTTTTCCTATTTTATTTTTATTATTTTTCTTTTATTTTTCTTTCTTTTTCTTCAAAGGATTTTGATGTTTACTTACAGCCCACATGTGTGCGTTGTCATGCCACTGTAAAATGTTAAATAGATTATGAGAAACATTTAGGTCGGAACCTATTCAGAACAGGTGGTATCTGTGCGGTAAACGCGCGGAATCCGTGCGCCTAGAAATAATAACCGCGTGGAATCCGCACGTTTAGAAATAATAACCGCGTGGAATCGAATAGAAATAAGACCCACGCGGTTGCCGCTGTATCTGAGCACGTTCTGAAGGTGTGTCCACATCAGTAAAGCAAATAAGAAAATAAAAAACATGCAAAGAGTTTTTATTTTTTTAAGCATTTGTCATTATATAATTAGTAAATTTTGGCATTGTATCCATAAATAAAAAAATGAACTTTGTATTAAAATTGATTGGATTGATTTATTTTGGCAGTACATACACTACCTAATTAGTTAATTTAATTAATTGTTAATACATTTTTAAAACATTATCCAGGGAGGTTATTTCCCATAGAAAACAATCAATTGGAACGGTGAACCTTGCTTAGCCGTTCTACAAGTGCTCATGGGCATTTATAGAGTGTGGTCCCGTTTCACCCTTTGTGTACGGAACCCTAAATATTAGATGTTGAAGCAATAAGATTATTAATTCAGCTCGAGGTTAGTTTGCCCAAGTCGCATGACTAGCTATTCAAGTTTATACCATGACGATAGGAGAGAGGAATAAATTATTTATCCACGCCTATATGCCTGAAATTTTAGGCACTGGTGATAGCCATACAAAAAAAAGGAACGACCCTATTGCTATCGGCTTAGTCGCAAAACGTCTCTTTCGCAAAATGTCTACTGGTCGTAAAATGTATCTTTCTCATAAGGGGCTGTCCATTAATCACGTGATGTTTTGTTTAGCATTTTTGAACCCCTTTGTGATTCATGGTGAAGTTTAACACTAACCCCCCCCCCCCCCGCCCCCTATATCACATGTATTTTTTAGTATCTACAAAGAATTAATTTTTTTTTGGTTTTTTTTTAAACACAGTTATAAGTATCATCTAATTAAAAAAAGAAAAAATACACGTGATATATTACTACACCCCCCTCCCCCTTTGTGATATTTCGTGATTTTTTATGGACCCCTTTCGCCCCCCTTTCGAGCCTCACGTGATTAATGGACAGCCCCTAACGTCGCGTTTTGTGGTACTAGCGCGATATTTTGCGAAAGAGACATTCTGCGGAAGAGGCATTGTAAGAAAGCAACCTTCTGAGAAAGAGTCATTTTGCGAAAGTGACATTCTGCGAAAGCGACATTATTAGAAAGACATGTTACGACCAATAGACATTTTGCAAAAGAAACATTTTGCGACTTAAGCTTCGGTTACACACAGCGAATACTCGCTGCGAGTGCATTCGCTGCAAATAATGGTCGCAGCGACAATTCGCTGCCTGCCTGTCACACACAGCGAGTTATACACGAGAATTTCGACAGTCTGTTGGTGCGCAAATTCAAAATGTCGTCTGCTAGGAATGAGTATTCTCAGCGAGTACCCAGTGTACACATAGCGAATACTCGCGGCGAATGCGCATTCACCGAGAGTAAAATTGAACATGTTCAATTCAAATCGCGGCGAATTCAGCTCGCAGCGTCTGAATCTATTCGCAGCGAATAGCCTGTCACATACAGCGAATACTTGCGGCGAGTAGGCATTCGCAGCGATTAATCGCTGTGTGTGACCGAGGCTTTAAGCCTTGCTATCAACTGGGCACAAGATGATCAGAAGCATCTGAAAAACAGTTTCCTCGACCTGAAAATCGAACCTAGGAACTCAAGCCCAGCAGTAGTGCTTGTGACCACTAGACCAACGAGTCATTCTTCACACGAGGCAAGAATAACCTACGTAGTACTAGATAATTAAAGTGTAAATACAATATAACTTACATTTTCCATAACTTTGCCTTCATATTTTTTCTAAACAAAAACAATTGAAATAGTTCATTACATTCTGCTGTGCGTATTTTAGATATTTTGGGAACAATTTAAATATACTCCTCCAGACTGTATTTCGGCCACGGCGGCCAATCTCAACAGTGACAAGCCATCTGCGCAGGAGGTATTATAGTGCTCAAGTGTGTGCGCAGACACAAGAGCACTCACTCTTTTCCCTCACTCTCATAGTCCTTAGGGACGGCCAGCCGACGCGATCGGAGAGAGGAGCGGAGCAGGACTAACGGCTTTGCGTGCTTTCCGAGGCACAGGGGTAAGACACCGCCAACTTCCAAAATCCTTGCTTTGTGTTACTAAGAAATTCCTAATTGAAAAACCCAATAAACATTTTACCCGACCTAGGAATCAAACCCGGGACCCCATGAGATATACAGCATATACGGTAACCAAAAGAGATAAGTAACTGGAGTCGTCGGATATAGCTGAAGTTAAGTTAGAAAACGATGAATAGTCGAATAAAATTTAATTTAATTAAAAGAAAAGAGAGAGCAAATTAAAATCATTCGAAAACATCCATCAGTTTCTTCAAATACATATATCCGACGACCCTAGTTACATATCTCTTTTGGTGACTGTATTAGAGATATTGGTCCCGTAGAGAAAGTTGTTTAGTACCATGATCTGTACCACTGCCTTAAATTTGACCACACCGTTCTAATACAAGCTGTTTTTAAGCTATTGCATAGCTTCTATCGAGGGCCTTGAGCGCGGGGACCGAACCCAGAAATTCCGTAACGAAAAACCGGCCAAGTGCGAGTCGGACTCGCGCACCGAGGGTTCCGTACAAACCTGTAGGTATTTTCGGTTTAAAAATATATATATATTTTTTAATTTTTATATTTCAGTTGATTGAATGTAAGGTAAATTGCGGTTTACGATTTATGACGTTTTAAAAAAAAACTACTCACTCGATCTCGTTCAAACTAATTTTCGTTGGTAGTTTACATGGTAATGTACATCATATATTTTTTTTAGTTTTGTCATTCTCTAATTTTAGAAGTTACGGGGGGGGGGACACACATTTTACCACTTTGGAAGTGTCTCTCGCGCAAACTATTCAGTTTAGAAAAAAATTATAATAGAAACCTCATTACCATTTTTGAAGACCTATTCATAGATACCCCACACGTATGGGTTTGATGAAAAAAAACATTTTTGAGTTTCAGTTCTATGTATGGGGAACCCCAAAATGTATTGTTTTTTTTCTATTTTAGTGTGAAAAACTTAATGCGGTTCACAGAATACACCTACTTACCAAGTTTCAACAGCATAGCTCTTATAGTTTCGGAATAAAATGGCTGTGACATACGGACGGACAGACAGACAGACAGACAGACAGACAGACAGACAGACAGACAGACAGACATGACGAATCTATAAGGGTTCCGTTTTTTGCCATTTGGCAACGGAACCCTAAAAACACCTCACGGGCACGGAGGTGTGGCTTGAAGGCCGTGCATTATGCTTAGATCTTTAAAACTACGCAACGGATTTTGATGCGGATTTTTTTAATAGATAGAACAATTCAAGAGGAAGTTTTATATGTATTTAACATGCATAATATAGTAAAGAAACGCTGATAATTTTAGGGGTTTCTAATGTGATGTCATAAATAAGCTCATTTTTTTACGCTTACATTGCGAACGCTGGCTGAACCCTACGAAATAGATCAAAATAATGTACTACAGTATTGTACACCTTAGAAAGGTCTACAAAAAAGTTCGCAATGGTATATGTCTACCTCTTAGGGATAACCCATAATAACCATTTTTTTCCTTTGGTTTTTACGAGAAATAAGGGCTTATTTATGAAGCGATTTTAACCAATACAGCATTCATTCTTATCCAATTAGGTACCTTAAATACATTGTGCATTTAATATAGATCAATATGATCATTACAGCATGTAATTTAAATGAAGATCTTAGAAAATATCAGAGATTTAAAAAGCGGGGGCAGTAACTTCTCATTTATTCAATAAAAGAAAAAAATGTTTTCTTATCGGTCAAATAAAAAATAAATAAATAATTATAATTGCATAAGATGATAAAAAATGCTATGCAATAGCTTTACCGCGGCAGTCCCCGAGTGCCACACGTAATTTTTTTATTTTTATAATAAATAAGTAGGTACCTGTTCTGCGGCTATCAGTTCATTAAACTCTGCCCACTGAAAACGGAGCTTGATTAGTAACGTATTAACGTCCAAATTTACGGAACCACTGCGTTAATTTGGCACGTAGAGGTTTAGAAAGGGACCCAGAATTTTATTCTGGGAGGGACACATGGATTAGAAAGTTAAGAAGTGTCTCCCACGTCCAGTATACAATACTGGACGTGGGAGACACTTCTTAATCGCGCTGTTTTTGGGATTCATTCTTTTTCAATGACATTAAGGAATATCTACGAAACAAAAAGACATGCGGTCGTGTCAAGAATAAAGTTCAGTTCAATCGTATACACCGTGACATGTATCTGAATTCTTGGTAACACTTTTAATCACACCTAGAGGTATATTATGTCGGATAGATTGAGTGGAAAACCTTTGTAAGACGACTAAAATGTCACGGTGTATAATAGAAAAAATTAAAATGTGAGAACAAGCACGCAAAGCGCACTTAATTAATTTAGCACCCTCCCTCGAATTGATATGGTTGGTTTTTCTTTGAACCTTTCATAGTTATCATCATCATTCTCCTGTTCTATTCCCAACTTTTTTTTTTTGCGTTCGGCGTGACATATTTTTTTCTTTCACACTTTCTATCCATATCTTTATTAACACAGTCCATCCATCGTTTCTTAGGGCTCCCTCTACTCTTATAGCCATCGACATTCATACTCCAAATTTTTCTTATTCATTTATAACATTAATAGTATTAGCAAAATATAAACTTTGGACGCGAGAGGACCCTCAGATCGCAATATCTTTTTAGCATTGTATATTATTCTGAAATCCTCTCTCCGACAATAAGAACCCCGAGTACGAACTGACTCCACTACTTCGGAACCTAATAGCTACGACACTGCTGCTGAAGTTATAGGACGTGCTTCTTAGTTCCTTATTGAAGCTTCGTCGGTCCATCTACCGTGGGGACTTCCTACACTACGCTTGCCAATACGCGGTCTTCACTCCAGGACTCGTCTGCTCCATCGGCCATCGGTCCTTCGACAAACATGGCTAGCCCACTGCCACTTCATCCTGCTAACTCTGCAAGCTATGTCGGTAACACCGGTTCTTTTCATCTCTGATTTTATACTTCAAAAATATAATCCTAATTTGCTATTCTCCTTCCTATAAGGTTTTATTTTCAAAATAAATAAAAATTTACTTACCCTGTTCGTCTGAGTCAATCTCTTTGGCTGAAAATGAATGAGATTAATTTAAAATAAATGCTACAGTTTTTCTGTAATTTTTCACCAAGGTCGCAAATTTGTTCGAAAGAGTTACCGTGGCCCTGATACAGGCAACTGAAGGAACACGGTTGGGTTTTAGTCAGTAAAAGTGTGACATTAGATGATTTCGGGGAGGCCCATGTCCAGCAGTGGACGTCTTGGGGCTGAGATGATGATGATGAGATGATTTTCAAGCCAAAAAAAGGTGACGGAGCTATTCGGGTAGAACAAATGCCATGAAGTTCTCGGAGATATTATTCTGCTACATTTATACAGAGGTTCGTGTCGTCTCGCTTTCGTTTCGTAGTTTCATGTCCGTTATTGCCACAAACATTGGCGTTTTGTATATCTAGTTTAGTCAAGTCAAACACGCTCTTCCGTAACAGTATTACAAAAGATTTTTATCCTTATTATCCAAATTATTTTTGCCACCGGGTTAGCTCATGAGTATATCGGTAAATAAGCAAACATACTAACGGGATAAAAAATATGCTATGTATGTCAATCCAACTATCTGTTTATCGTGTTTCATCCAAATCTGAGTTACCGTTTTAGCGTAATTGGGTAACAAACAACATACTAATTTTCACATTAATAATATTTCGTAGAATTAGCAGAATGAACGTACCATTTCATCTAAATCATAATTATCGTCGTCACTAAACGGTTTTCCATCAGGTTTTGGAAAAACCGAATCTTTATCTTGCATTTCCTGAAAAAAAAACAACGTTAAGAGTTTGATAAAGAGGCCGTGTACGAAATTTATCGGATTTTGCTGATTTACGTTTGTTTTTTTACATACCGTGTAGACGTTTCATAAATATATGTGATATTCTAATCTTCTTACCGCAAAATGTACAGATGCCAGCACATCAAGCTACCCGATACTGACAAATTCTGCCAATCAATCTTGAACCTACTGCTTAGTTATAAAGTTGAAAAAATATTAAATAAATTTGACAGATTGTAGTAGCTTGATGTGCTGGCGCCTGTACTAAACCAGTCACCGTATGAGGTCAATAAATTAAAATCTTAAGATAAAAATTAAAAAAGCTCATTCATTAGATAATCACTAAAGCGCTTTTTCTCAATGTGCATTAAAATTAATGGGAATGCAGTATTTTAACTACATAAGCATGTCAATAAAAATCAGTGAAATGGACAAAATTTAGTGTATTACCACTTCAATACACGCTTTACTGAATTAATTCCTTATGTAGATACTTACGGCTTGCTCTATGACATTAGTGTCACTAGGATCACCTCGACTCTGTTTAAAAAAATAAAATATGTGTAACCATAAAGTGCATCACGCAAAATTCGCCGTGATTTGATTTATTTATTGAGGGATAATAAACAACTACAACATAATATACATATAATACATTAGGTTAACACAATTTTAAGGGGTAATGTTGCAGTCAACTGCATTATCCGCAGATAAGACATATAGATTGATTGAGTGATTTCTCTCAAGGTGTGCCTTCACAGGCCATTTTTCAACAGTTATTGGAGCAAACAAGATTTTTCCGTAAATTGTTTAGATTATATCGCACGGCTTACTTCTTCTACCTGTAAGTTTTGTCGGTAGGTTAGTTAGAATTTAAAAGATATTTCAAAATAAATTTCATTAAAATATTCAATATAGTGTATACAGCATGTATAAAAACGGTGTGGTTAAATTTAAGGGTATGGTACAGATAAAAAAACTGAACAACTTTCTCTAAGAGACCAAAATTGTAATCACAAAAATAAAAATCTGCCTCACACATTTAGGTCGAGTAGTCTAGTATTGAAATTTTGTATGGAAACTAATATTGGAACCAAATAATGAAATGAGTATTGTTTGTAGGTTTGGATGAATGGGTGTTATCTCTGGAACTAAAAGTCGTATTAAAAAAAATGCCGGTGATAGCTGAATTCTTGAGGGAAGTTATAGGTTTAAATAACCTGATAGGTTTAAATAACCTGATGTTAAAGACATCACGCTGCGACACTTAGGAGACGAGCAAAAAGAAAAATAGTCAGAAATAACGCTAAGCGAAAACGAATTAACAGCTTAGGCGAGTGATGCGATGCATCACGTTTGGACGGAGGATGAAATTTCACGTGGACGAAATCGCGGGTAGAAACTAGTGAATAATAAGTTTATGTATACTTGCAATTGATTTAATCTGGAATTAAAAATAACGTATTACTTAAATTATTACTTGTATGAGCCCTTGTTGTCCCGAAGCTGAGCAAAATACATCGCTTTATTAATCAAACTTCACGCCTGTATTGCCCGAAGGGTTAATCAGAGTTGTACACACATATCAAGCTATAAAAACCAGTTTCAGCTGACCTCGCTTTATTTTCAATTTTCGTACAATGCGAAGTCAGTTTATACTGGAAATGTATAGCTTGATTTGTAGCCGTGCGTACGTATACCTATAGTACACTCACATTTCGCAAGCTATATTTAAGTCCCATGTAATAGGGGGCGAGCCTATTGCTATGAACTAAGCAAGAATCTTGACTCGGGGCTACTACTGAGGTCAGCTGGAAAAACCCAAAAGCACTTGTTCGACTCGGGAATTGAACTCAGAGGACCGTACTCAGCAATAGTGCATGAAACTACAATCCATACTAATATTATAAAGCGGAAGAGTTTGTTCGTTTGTTTGGTTGTACGCGGTAACTTCAGGAACTACTGGTCCGAATTAAATAATAAAAAAAAATATTTTTGTGTTGGGTAGCCTATTTATTGAGAAAGGCTATAGGCTATATAACATCACGCTACAATCAAAAAGAGCGGAGCAGCAACGATAAATGTTCGAAAAGTGGCAGGCAATTCGATGCGACGGGAAGGGTCAGGGGAGCAAAAATTTGATGCGAACGAAGTCGCGGGCAGAAGCTAGTACCATATAATATTCAAAATATCACATTATTATACAACATCAAATTAAACAAGCAATACTTTTTGGGTATGGATATCGAAAACTGTTGAACAATATTTGAAAAAAACAATGATTATTCCATGGGGGAAGTTCAATGCCCGAGATCGGTCAGCGAACCGCATTGGCCGAGCGCACGTAGACCACTCAGCTAATATGGTATTTTTTGTGGAAATTTGAAAATTTTTAACGAAGTTCCATAAACCATAACATCAACAGTCGTTTGGTTGCATGGTAACATGTCACAACGTCATTTAAAGTATTGAACAAAGACCGAATGATGTTTTTTTTTTTTGAATCTTTAGTCTTCGATAGCGATACACGTGTCTAAAGTTTTGCCAGCTTATCAAATATTCCATGTAATATGAATGAAACAAGTTTACTCACAAAGGTATAAAACTGTCGCGGCTTTTCTTGCTGCAAAGGAACATAAGCAATTATTAAAAAAAAAACAATGTAAGAAAATTGTTTTAAAAATATTAATGAGTTGGGACCCGATTTGAAATCCCCGCCATAACATTGATAAATGATTTTATTTATGTAAGTAGGTTTGTACAAACTCTTTTACACGTTAATCATATTTCTAAAACTACATGATGTCGACGTTTCCTATTTGACTACTTTGAAGAAAGTCCAATAAAAACTCAAAGGTCACAGTCTCTTTTAAATTCCAGACATAACCTTGGTCAGATCATATGAAGTAAAGAACGTGTACTTTGTTGTTGAAATGGTCATTTAAGGAAAAACCACACAGTCATTAGTATCAATAATCGTGTCTTTTCACCTGTCTGAATGTCTGATGTGAAATAATTCACATTACTCGATTGGATCAAACGTGATCACGTGGTCGTAAAAATTGTAAATATGTCAACGTCATTTATGAAATACAAAACTTTAAGTAATCCTTAATTTTAATTTAAGATATACGAGACGTAACTGGCTATGAGAGAAAGAGAGAAAGAAAAGGTGTGCTCGAACCTCTCTCACTTGCCCCTACAGTAATACACGAAACCTAACTCTCTCTCTTTCTATCCTCACTAACTTATATCTCCCTCTCAACTTCCGTTCGCCTCGCACGATCACCCTTTTCGTAACGCTTTCGTCACGCATTCACCAGCTTATTCCCCAAGTCAAGCAAGCATTAAAGAAGTTTTACTTCAAAGTAAGCCAAAAACAAAACACTGGGCAGGCAAAACATGGCAGGTGGGCCAAATGGTGATTAAAACGAATCACGATAATTGGATTAATATAATAATTAAACAGGTGGAAAACAGATGAATATTTCAGAATTGAATGAACGCCAACAACCACGTTAACGCATTATTAGCCTATAATGTTCCCACAGCTGGGATACAAGCCTCCATTCTTCGAGAGAGACTGCCCCGTAATCCAGCACGCGGGCCCAGTGCGGGTTAGTAAATGTCACATATCTTCGAATGTTTGGTTCTAAGACATTACGGTTTCTTTATGACGTTTTCCTTTACCATTTTGAGAGCAGTGGCGATGAAATAATTTACACAAAATAAATCGTCTGTCGGGATTCGAATCTACGATCTACGATTCGTAAGTAGCGGCCATTACCACTGGGCCACTGCTCTCGTAGCCACGTTTAATATTAAAAATTCGCCGAAATGTTTTCTGAGTCACGAAATTTGATATAAGTAAAGAAGAAAAAGTAAGGTTTCTATAAATAGGTAAAAGGTAAACAACGTTATAAAATACTTACTTCAACCAATGCGTTCGCTAGTTCCTTTTGAGGAGCATACACAGGAACGGCAGGATAAAATGGGTTCCCCAATTCCTGTTGTAAAAAAAATTGGTAACATCAAACCGGCCACATCTCCATGCTCCGGGCAAGCCATGGTACGGAGCAAGAGGACATGGGAAGCCGTCACCTTCTTCTACGAAGCAGTAATTCTTGCAAAGGAGAAGACGAAGTTCGTGAAGGAGAGCCAGTCCGTACGACCTCACGCCCCTAACCACCTCAAGAGGAGACGCCCCGGGCGTCGGGAGTCAATTGCAGACTCCCGGCCACCGTTGACGCGGGCTTGCGGGCGGTGAGCAATGGGTAGCTCGCCGCCCGGTAAGGACCAGGCCCGTGCAGCTCAGCAGTACTGACGAGGTCTGCTAGGATCGATGCTTGCCAGGGTCGCGAGATTTGTTCGAAAGAGTTACCGTGGCCCTGGCATATAAGCAACTGAAGGAACACGGGTGGGTTTTAGTTAGTAAGAGTCTGACACGCACTTCCATTCCACCAAGAGCGATAGACATCATTTGATGATTTCCCACGCACAAAAAACAAAAATGCTCCGGGCTGGTACTAGGAGTAGTAATCTGCATACCATGTTCCCAACTATGTTGGAGTCGGCTTCTCGGCTAACCAGAATTATTACTTAGGCATAGTTTTATAAAGTAGGCATATATTTTACATTTTCAAAAAAATGTTGTGAATAATACCAAGGAAATACCTACCTACATTAGCGCAAACCATAGAGCCTCCGGTTAGCACCAGATGAATCTCTTTATCTTTCGTTACAAAGATTAGTCATTTTCTTACCATATGTGGCATTTTAGGTTTCGATCGATGTTTGTGTCCTTTGTGCCCAGAACTCTGAAAATAGATAAAAATATGTCATATCACTATGGATGCTGATATTCCTGTATTGAAATTCCTGACGAAAATACGCTACCACATGCGAACTACGCATCATACTAGCAGTTGACCAGTTGACCGCACAACTAGCATATACATATATACAACATCAATCGACATCAATCGTCGGGCAGTCCCTTAGCTCGGACCACAACCGGCTAGACCTGGAAAACGGGACGAGCGGGGGAGCGCACCTTATCTGTAGGAGCGTCGAGTCGGCATTCTTGTCGCTGGTCGTCTCTCGCCGGGCCTCCCCCAGGCTACTGGGGGTCTCACCTGGAGGGGACAGACCGCCAAGATGTCGTGGAGAAAGCGACGTTGAAATAATTTCAATGTCATCAACGTCGCTGTGCGCCTACAGAAACACCATTAGCAATCTATCACATGGACGCGTGTTTTTGCAGGCACGCGTTTAACATTTTTTTTTTGCCTAAAGGCAACACGGTGAAGGGTCCGTCTTAACGGAACACCGATACCCTCGCGATCGGGCAGCGACGCTCCGAAGGCGCCGATTGACAATCGACGCTCGACGATCTCCATCGTTGGGCAGTCCCACCAGACATGACATCTGTCTGGGCGCAGGATCCTCCCGTTTCTATGCAGATTGGGTGAACTTTACACCCTCTTTCTTACAATTCCAAATACCCAAACCGTTACCCTAAACATTTTCAAATTAGAATTTCGCTGGCTACCTTGGCGCTTTTTCCATAAAATACACTAGAAGCGCTGAACATACCGACTGAGGTTTTGGATAAAAAATATGTATATTGCAATTACTTGGTTGATGTCTCGTATAAATAATAATAATCTTCATATTCCATGAAAAGTCATAAAAACTTACGATTATATGCATAATAAAATATTAATTAGAACAGGAAGAACATCGAAATGGGTCAAATTTGGGACGCCCGCACTTCTAGTGTCAACTTTTGTTTCCTTGGCCTTCTCGATTCCCCTTCTAGGCAAAAGCCTCACTCTACACCATCTTTCGCAAGGCCGCGCGACCTACTTCCATCTTTGATGGAACTTATCCAGGTGTTACCGCCGTCACCTACTTGAGAAGTCACGAGTCTAATCTTACTTGCCTGTATTGCCCCACTGCAGTGTAAAGGCATCCCTCTACCTTTTCCACAGAATTCTGCCTTTTGCTAGTGCTGGCCAAACCTTTCGGTAGGATTCAAGCACGTCCAGCGATCTTCGTCTCAGCCTACCACGACGTCCTCATGCGTTTAACGGGACCCAATTGGTGGTTCTTTTAACCCATTTGTCATCAGTCACGAGTCATAGGTGCTAATACTTAGCATTTCCACGCACCAAAACTAAATACTACAAGGATAATGGTACCCTGTGGTGCCGGACGTAAAGAATAACACCACCCCATTTCTTCCCGTGGGTGTCGTAAAAAGCGACTAAGGGACTTACTAGAGAATGGGCAGCAGCGTTTTCTTTGCATTTTACCACCATACTGCGATCGCCAACCCGCCTGCCAAGCGTGGCAATTATGGCAAAGCCCCCCAAATTGGGGGAGGCCTAAGTCCAGCAGTGGACGTCTTACGGCTGAAATGATGATGATGATGATGACAAAGATAATAAGTACCTGCTCATTATCATCGTAAAAGAAGTCTGGTAGTCTACCCTGAGGATGAACCAGAGTGCACAAATCGGAAAATAAACAGATGAAAAGTATCCATGTTGCTGTACCCATGTCGTAAACACACTAAATTAAAAACCTATTAAGTGATAGTTAGTGGAACTGATTTCGGGTAAATTGGATTGACTGTTGGCGAATAGATTAGAACAATGATTGATTTTGTGACCAAAATCATGAGTCGTCGGTTAAAAGTGCAATACCTACGCAGTCGAAATAAGTAGGTAGAACATTTTTTCTTAATAATTGACGATTTAGTTGGAAGCTAAGAGAGGTCTAGATAGTTGAGAATGCTGTTGTGAATTCATGCTTTCTGTTTTCGCGTCTAAATCCATCACACTCTGTATACATTGGTTGACAGGATCAAAGGACTTATTCTCTTGCATTGTTAAATATGGTGCCGAAAGTACAGAATAGCTCTACCCGGGGGTCACCTGGGTGTCATAAGAATCGACTACCTAAGCGACTAAGTACGTACCCATCTATAATGGGGTGGGTGGGTATCGTAAGGGACTCATAAGAGAATAAGCAGCAGCGTTCTCTATGCATTTTACCACCATACTGCGATCGCCAACCCTAGGCGGGTTGATTACGGCAGACCCCACGAAATTGAAGGTCAATTGATGATTGGCACAAACGATTAGCTTGCATAATCAACAACGGTATGAGAATAGTTCATGCTGTAGCAAACTATAACCGGTAGTCTAGTGGTTAGTGAGCCTGACTGCAAAGACTGAGCTCGTGGGTTCGATTCCCACCCAGGACAAATCTTTGTGTGATGAGCACAATCATTTGTTCTGTGTCTGAGTGTAATTTATCTATAATATGTATGTATTTAGAAATATATAAGTATATTTATCAGTTGTCTGGTTACCATAGTACAGGCTCTGCCTAGTTTGGGATCAGATAACGGTGTGTTGGTTGTCCTAAGATATTTATTTACTTTTATTTATAACCCAGGGAAAATTATTGTTTACCACAATGGGTACCAACTTAAACTGTTAATATATTCAAATCACGACTGCACTTTGTTGACAGTTGTTTGAAATGGCTATAGCGCGGCAAGTTAACGTAGAGTGCTAATTTGATAAACAATTAATTTCCCTGACTGCATTTAAAGTAAGATTATATCTCTCGATACGGCACACATATATTGTGGCGGTCAGAATGGTAGTAACTCTCTGTATAATCCTGGTATTCAACGGCATACATAAACATGACACCATGTTTAAGGGCCCACCTTGAATGTGAATGATAGTAGGATGGGCGTGGTTTATGGCGGGTCAACCTAAAGTGGCCGGCCGCCACAAACTTATTTCTGAACCGTTTATAGAGAATAGGAAAACCAGCGGCCAAAAGTTGAACTAATGACAGAAAATTTCTCGATATAAAAAACGTTACTAACTTAGCATAGCCTTGCTGTAAGCACTATTCCTGTCACTATTGCACATCTGTCAAACTGCAATAGCAAGGTAGAGATGGAAACATCTTAGAAAAAAGTACGTGAAAGTAGCATTAATTTAGTCGGTCTATGAAATTTTTGCACATAGCGTGCGACGGAGTAGACAAATAATACAAATATTTAATTATAAGCAATAAAACTATCTTACAGCAAGAAATTATCTTCTTTATCTATATGTAATATTATAAATACGAAACTAATTATGTCTGTCTGTTACTCTTTCACGACTAAACCTTATTCGTTACCCATTAACCCTATTTATTCCGCGACTTCACGTGCGTCCGCGTAACGTAAGATTTACGCAAACGAAGTCGCGGGAAAAAGCTAGCTAATATTTATGTACGGATGTTGGGTTATACGAGATTGATTAACTCAACATAATTAAAAATATATAATAAACAATTTAAGTATTTATTAATTACTAGTGATCGTGTCATGCTCTGCCGCAGAGCCACCATTTTAGAAACCGATCATTATATCTTAAAATGATGTACGTCCAACGTACATAATGTACGTATACCGTTATCGCTGTACGTGCATTAGGTAATTATAAAATAGACATTGATTGTGGCTCTGCTGGAGAGCATACTCTCTAGCAGAGCCACAAAGTACATGTACTCAGGGAAGATTAACGCTACTGTTTTTTGATGAAAACTGTTGTACGAATAGTGTTTATTGCGTACGTGTTGAAAAATATCATAATTAGGCAGCGGTTTTATTTATTTCAACTTAACTAAAATATTCATACAAAGCGCCTGGTAATTTCGTGTCAGCAAAATGTTTTGTAGCATTTGTGATTAGGCGCATAACTAGAAATATTATGAACGAGGAAATTTAAAACATGTTTTTTTTTTACATAATATCTGTAGATTCATCATCTTAAATACACTACCCTCACTCAATGACAACTTTTTCACATTTTTAAATAAGTGTTTGAAGTCCTTAAATATTGCTTTTTGTTCTTCTAAGCACACTGACAAACATTTTTTAAGCTTCATTGCAATTTGATTAGTAATATGTTACCAATAATGGAATACAACATAAATTCCCATTGAACACTAACGTCACTAAAGGTACCTACTGAAACTGCATGAACGTATTTTCTGTAGTTTACTAAAATGACAAAAAAACTGAACCATTAAAAACAATGATTGAAAATAGGTTGAATAGCTATAATTTATTTTCACATCCGTAAATTAAATGAATTTACTAATATTATGTAATAAATAACATGTTAAATTTCCTTGTTCATAATATTTCTAGTTATGCGCCTAATCACAAATGCTACAAAACATTTTGCTGACACGAAATTACCAGGCAAAGCGCCTGGTAATTTGTGTATGAATATTTTAGTTAAGTTGAAATAAATAAAACCGCTGCCTAATTATGATATTTTTCAACACGTACGCAATAAACACTATTCGTACAATAGTTTTCATCAAAAAACAGTAGGGTTAATCTTTCCTGAGTACATGTACTTTGTGGCTCTGCTAGAGAGTATGCTCTCCAGCAGAGCCACAATCAATGTCTATTTTATAATTACCTAATGCACGTACAGCGATAACGGTATACGTACATTATGTACGGTGGACGTACATCAATTTAAGATATAACTGATCGGTTTCTAAAATGGTGGCTCTGCGGCAGAGTATGACACGTGATCGCCCATTGGTCGAAATTCGACCTTGCTTCATTTGAATAGAAATACATTATTAAGTGAAAATATAAATATACAATAATAAATATAAAAAAATAATATGGTTAAATTTGACATTCAGTAACACTATAGACAAATATTCTCGATAGAATATTACAGACAAATATTCTCGATATGATCATAGATTGAAAAAATGAAATAGGTTATATATCTATAAAATTAATTTATTACCTATATTCATACTTGACAATAATACAAACAAATAAAATCTTTATATTTTACCTATATTAACAAATAAATAAACTGAACTGAACTGACATTCAGTAAGACTATAGACCACAGATTTGGACCATAAACAAAAGAATATCTATGCATGTGTGTATTATTAAATATACGGTAATGAATAGTAGTGTGTGTAACGTGTTATTTATTGAAAATAATGTATTTTTACGCACAATTTAAAAAAAATATTAGCATTCGTCACTTCTTCTCTGTATAAACTATACGTTTGCGAAATTTCATACTCCGCCCGTCCGCCCAATTTTCGTAAAAAGGGATCCAAAGTTTTCGCTTCACGTATTAATATATAGATTTACAACATGAAATTAATAATAACGAATTAATCTTCTAGAGCTCTATAAATAAAATATGTGATGGTGTTTAAGAGATTAATGAACTTCAATTTCATTTCACCGATCACTATACATTTATTTGGTAAATGACAATTACAATATTTTACATAGACTTCGTCCATTACGTAATACTAGTTATGATTTTTTTTTCAGAGAAAGAATGTTATATTGTTCACAGTTACAAAAATAGACACATATACAGACGAAATACAAAGTTATTTGGAAAGCCAACACTTATTATATTAAATAATTACAGCAAAATGCTTAACTACTACCTTTTTCTGTGAACACAAATATTTAAAAAACGTAATTTTGATCGCACCGATTTGTAAAAAAGTGACATAGGTTCGTCGTCGATGAGCCCTACTGGGCGACTGATTTATGAACGAACGAGAGTGATGACACTATTTATGATAGGCAAAAGAAGAGATGGCGATAATGTGTGTGAGCTTGGAATAAAATAACGTATGTGCCAAACCGAATCGCCGTTTTTTATGAATGAAAAGTATTATTAAAACGAAAACTGTTTTACAAAAACTTAGATAGAATTATAATCAATGTTTTAAAGTAAACTATGTTCAATAATACATACGCATCGCGCCTTGAGGCTAAAAAAATCATAATCATAGATAGAACTTTGCGATTTTTTTGTATCGAGAAAAATTTCATCGTATCGCGTATTCCTTTTACAGGATACTAGATCATATAGTCAAAAAACATACACTAAAAGATTAAGTACGGAAGTCATACGGTAAGAAAGGTACGCTAAAAAGAAAAAGCACGTTTATCTCGCTACGTCACCTTAATTTCGTGATCAATCCTACTTCCTACTATAATATACTATAATCTATATATACAAGATTATTTTTAGTATATGCGAAACCTGAATATAGTTTGTTCAGAATCAGTAACTGAATTCGATTCCAATAATTTTTACACCATGTTATATTTTGTACCAAAAATATTTAATTACGCTTCCAAGTCGCGGGCCTTAGTGTTTTGTTTCGATTTTAAAATTATCATGTCTTTCTCGTATTCAAACGTCCATTACACGGAGATGGTACGTAGTACACTAGCTGTTTGTGGTGATCTGCATATGTTTTTGCGTGGACAACCAGGTAACTTATCAAGCTTATAACTTTGTGATTATTAATGATACAGTTTTGAAATTTTTTTCATAGATTCTTTACATAAAAATACTAGACCCGTGTTTCGGGTTTCTCATAAACAAAAATTAATGTTGTATAAAATTCAAAGTCCTGAGTGACTGACTGATATATCAATGCACAGCCTACACCGCTGGACCTAGAGACATGAAATTTGGAGGGTGTGTTTGTTGTAAAGAGTAGGTATCCACTAAGAAAGGATTTTTTGAAATTCCACCCCAAAGAGGGTGAAATAGGGGGTTGAATTTTCTATGAAACTTTTAATTCTCTGGGTCGATTGACACAAAAATTGGTACACATACTCTTCAAGTATAATTATGTGACACGTGTACCACAATTTTTCAAAAATCATCCCTTTACTGAGTCAAATAGGGCTTCGAAAATCCTACGTGGAATGGTAGACGTGCGCATGGCGTGCGGGGCAGCCCGGGAAGCGCATTGTCGTCACCGGTGTCCAATCTCAACCAAGGTATCAAGAAGCGGCGGCGGCGACCTCTCGCATCCGGCCCTGGTGCGAGCCATGGTACGGAGCGAGAGGAAATGGGAAGCCGTCACCTCCTTCTGCGAAGCAGTAATGCCCGCGAAGGAGGAGGCGGGGCGCGTGAAGGAGTGGCAGTCTCTGCGCCCTCACGTCCCTAGCCGCCGCAGGAGGAGACGCCCCGGGCGTCGGGAGTCCATAGCGGACTCCCGGCCACCGTAGGCGTGAGCTTGCGGGTGGCGAGCAATGGGTAGCTCGCCGCCCGGTAAGGACCAAGCTCGGGTCGACGGCGCGTAGTGTTCCACGCGCGCCTCAAAGAGATGTCCGCAGCAGTGTAGGGGTCTACTAGGACCGATGCCTGCCGGGGTTGCGTGATTGTTCGAAAGAGATACCGTGACCCTGGCACATGGGCAACTGATGGAACACGGGTGGGTTTTAGTCAGTAAAAGTCTGACACGCACTCCCGCTCCGCCCAGAGCGGGAGAAGTCATTTGATGATTTCACATCCAGAAAAAAAAAAAAGTATCAAGAAGCATCAAATTTGTAACTGTTAACTAACTAGCTTTTGTCCGGGACTTCGTCCGCGTAAATGTCGGTTATCGTGGACGGAGACGAAATCTCGGAATAAAAATAGGCCTATGTCCTTTCTTGGGGTTCAAACTTACCCCGTACCAAATATTATCTCCCGCAATTTTTTTTTTCGTACAAATTATCTTGTGTTACTTCTAATACCTCTAAGAATATGTGTACAAAGTTTCTTGATGATCGGTTAAGTACTTTTAGCGTGAAAGCGTAACAAACAAACTTAATATGTATTAGTAGGGATATTTGCAAATTATAACAGCCGCACGGGTCGATCTTTCAGGTTAAGCTACGCTTGCCACGGTTGGTCCGTGGATGGGTGACCATCTTTACATAATAAGACCCTTCTGTGCCTCGGAAAGCATGTTAAGCCGTTGATCCCGGCTGTCTTTCATAGATCTTAGACCGTCGTTGCGGGTCGCCGGAAGCCCGAAAGTCTGACAACCAGTCTTACCAAGGGGTATCGTATTACCCAGTAACTGGGTTGTGGAAGGTCAGGTAGGTAGTCGCTCCATGTAAAATACTGGTAATCAGCTGCATCCGGTAAGGCTGGAAACCGAATCCGAACATAGTTGGGAAAAGGCTAGGCAGATGGTTATGAAGTAAGTACATGTAAAAAAAACCGGCCAAGTGCGAGTCGGACTCGCGCACCGAGGGTTCCGTACAAACCTGTAGGTATTTTCGGTTTAAAAATATAAATATTTTTTAATTTTTATATTTCAGTTGATTGAATGTAAGGTAAATTGCGGTTTACGATTTATGACGTTTTAAAAAAAAACTACTCGCTCGATCTCGTTCAAACCAATTTTCGTTGGTAGTTTACATGGTAATGTACATCATATATTTTTTGTAGTTTTGTCATTCTCTTATTTTGGAAGTTACGGGGGGGGGGACACACATTTTACCACTTTGGAAGTGTCTCTCGCGCAAACTATTCAGTTTAGAAAAAAATGATAATAGAAACCTCATTACCATTTTTGAAGACCTATTCATAGATACCCCACACGTATGGGTTTGATGAAAAAAAGCATTTTTGAGTTTCAGTTCTATGTATGGGGAACCCCAAAATTTATTGTTTTTTTTCTATTTTAGTGTGAAAATCTTAATGCGGTTTACAGAATACACCTACTTACCAAGTTTCAACAGCATAGCTCTTATAGTTTCGGAATAAAATGGCTGTGACATACGGACGGACAGACAGACAGACAGACAGACAGACAGACAGACAGACAGACAGACAGACATGACGAATCTATAAGGGTTCCGTTTTTTGCCATTTGGCAACGGAACCCTAAAAAGCGTTTGTTTCTGTATTAGATAAAATTTAATAAAGTCTACACTAAATATTCTTTAATAGATAGGTACCTATGAAACTTTATAAGTAAACAACTTTTTACTTCTTAGGATCTGTATTTAAGGTTTCTTTGCCACCGACTTCCGAAATTAAAGATATTTTTTTTAAGAAAGTCGGTTGGTATCTTTTTGTAAAAAGTTTTTATTTATAACCGACTTCTAAAAGGAGGAGGTTATCAATTCGACTGTTTTAATTTTTTTTATGTTTGTTACCTCATAACTTTTGACTGAGGGAACCAATTTAAATGATTATTTTTTTATTTGAAAGCTGGTGCTTTCCGAATGGTTCCATTTTAATTTGGTTCCATTAGGACAATGAGGTCTATGTGAAAACCATATAAGTCTTAAATTTGCATTAAGTATTTGCGCGACAAATGAACGAATAACGTGATTAGATTAGTGCAGAGTATCTACCGTAACTAAAAAGTTAAAAATATTTTTTGTTACAAAAAAAAACAACTGACGTCCTTAATAAAAACCCTACAAAGTCAAAAATAACTTTAATTTCGGAAGTCGGTGGCAAAAAAAACCTTAAATACATATAAATAGATCCTAAGACACAGACTTCCGAAATTAAAGTAATTTTGACTTTGTAATGTATTTTAAGGAAGTCGGTTGTTATTTTTTTGTAAAAAGTTTTTATTTTTTACCGACTTCAAAAAAAGGAGGTTATCAATTCGACTGTTTTTTTGTTTATATTTTTTTTTATGTTTCTTACCTCATAACGTACCGTGTGGTGCCGGGCGTAAAGAATAACACTACCCCATTTCTTCCCGTGGGTGTCGTAAAAGGCGACTAAGGGACTTACTAGAGAATGGGTAGCAGCGTTCTCTATGCATTTAACCACCATTCTGCGATCGCCAACCCGCCTGCCAAGCGTGGCGATTATGGCAAAGCCCCCCAAATTGGGGGAGGCCTTTTTTTTTTTTTTTTTTTTTTTTTTTTTTTTTTTTTTTTTCAGGATGGGAAATCATCAAATGACTTCTCCCGCTCTGGGCGGAGCGGGAGGGCGTGTCAGACTTTTACTGACTAAAACCCACCCGTGTTCCATCAGTTGCCCATGTGCAAGGGTCACGGTATCTCTTTCGAACAATCACGCGACCCCGGCAGGCATCGGTCCTAGTAGACCCCTACACTGCTGCTGACATCTCTTTGAGGCGCGCGTGGAACACTGCGCGCCGTCGACCCGAGCTTGGTCCTTACCGGGCGGCGAGCTACCCATTGCTCGCCACCCGCAAGCTCGCGCCTACGGTGGCCGGGAGTCCGCTATTGACTCCCGACGCCCGGGGCGTCTCCTCCTGCGGCGGCTAGGGACGTGAGGGCGCAGAGACTGCCACTCCCTCACGCGCCCCGCCTCCTCCTTCGCGAGCATTACTGCTTCGCAGAAGGAGGTGACGGCTTCCCATTCCCTCTCGCTCCGTACCATGGCTCGCACCAGGGCCGGACGCGAGAGGTCGCCGCCGCCGATCGCCTCCACGAGGACACGGCGGTGCTCCGCCCAAGCAGGGCACACCTCCACCGTATGCTCCACCGTGTCCTCCAGACGATCCTCGCAATGGAAACACCCGGACGTATCCTCCCGCTTTATCCTGAACAGGAACCCACCGAAGCACCCATGCCCGGTGAGAACCTGCGTCAGGCGGAAGGTGAGGACGCCGTGACGCCTCTCTATCCACTCCTCAAAGAGGGGACTTACCGCCGCAATTGTGGCGTGCCCAGGGGAGGCCTAAGTCCAGCAGTGGACGTCTTACGGCTGAAATGATGACCTCATAACTTTTGACTGGGTAAACTAATTTTGATGATTCTTTTTTTATTTGAAAGATGGTGCTTTCCGAACGGTCCCATTTTAATTTGTTTCTATTCGGACAATTGGGTCCATGTGAAAACCATATAAGTCTTAAATTTGCATTAAGTATTTGCGCGACAAATGAATGAATAACGTGATTAGATTAGTGCAGAGTATCTACCATAGCTAAAAAGTTAAAATAAAAATTTTTACAAAAAAAAAAACAACCGACTTTCTTAAAAAAACACTACAAGGTCAAAAATAACTTTATTTTCGGAAGTCGGTGGCAAAACAAAACCTTAAATACAGATCCTAAAACATAACGACCAAGCCACAATCATCAATGAAATTCTTTTGGGGACGTTCAAAGGAGTTAAAAATAATTATAAATCAGTGGATTCGAGTGATAAACAATGATGACGCCATACATTACCCGGTTTAGTTTCTTAACACAATGAAGCCTCTCGCGCGGCGCGCACGCGGCGCGCACGCGGCGCTCGAGTCGCGTTCTTACCCCTTCGCCCGCTACTGTTTCGGTCAGTCACATGGTGGGCAATGTTGTGTTGACACACGTTAAAAATAGAGTCACCGAGTGAAATTAATATCGAAAGCTTTATCCTAGAAATACAGAATCGTCCTGCGATATGGGACAGGACTACAAAGCAGTATAGTGATAGTATTGCAAAAAAAAAAGGTGTGGGAAGAAATCAGCTCTTTATAAAAGACTAGCTTCTGCCCGCGACTTCTTCTGCGTAAATGTCGTTTATCGCGGACGCAGACAAAGTCACGAAATTAAAAGTAGCCTATGTCCTTTTTCAGGCTCTAAACTATCTGAGTACCAAATTTCATTTAAATCGGTTCAGTCGTTTTAGCAGGAAAGCGAGACAGGCAGACAGACAGACAGAGTTACTTTGCATTTATAATATTAGTGTGGATAGTGTGGATTTTGGAACGAAAATTGTCCAAATTGTGACTGACTTGACTGAAGGGGGTTAAACGCCAAGGCGAGGGCCGCGTGCGCGCCGCGTGCGCGCCGCGCGCGCCGCAGGGCAGCTAAACGCGACGCTCACGCAGCGCGCTCGCGACGCGCGCGTGGCGCTCGCGCTTCTCACACGCCCGAGGATCGCGCACGCTAAATGTGGGGGAGGCCTTATGTTGCTGCGTAATTTAAACCCGCCAAAATTGTGCAATGACACCAGGTTGTGAGTGAAAATATTGCAACGAAATGTTATCGAGGCAATTATACTGACACGTTGTTTCCGAGAGGAGTCTGTGTTTATTCTGAGGATTCCTCTAACGACATCGAACTACCCCTTCGAGTTCAAAACAGTACAGTTTCCCCTCAAAGTCTGCTTTGACAAGACCATAAATAAATCTCAAGTCAAAACACTTAGGGTAGACTTAAGGGGAACTCCTTTTCACACGATCAGTTATACGTGGCCTGCTCAAGAGTAAGCTCACGGAGCAGCCTGGTGATTCTAGAACCTGAAGTAAAAACAAAAAATATTGTTTACAAATAAATTCTGCGGTAGGCACAGTATTTCGTAGTAAACAATATTAACTGTTAATTATCCACTTCTGATTGTCTCTTAAATAAATCTTTTCACACACGCTCTGAGTTTAATTAAAACTATACTACTCTCATCCCAGAGATAAGTTTAGTTTTACGGAGAACTTCGTCCTATTTGCTTTGTTTGGGATATTGTCAGTTCGTATATTAAATTGAGACGTCGTGAGAGCGCGTATGTTTGTTTCTGAAAAAAAAAGAGGCATTTGTTTCTTGTAGGCCACGCGGGTAAAGCCGCGGGCAAAAGCTATTCAAAATAAATCAATAAAATAAACACCCGCAAAAAACATGTGTCCTAATTAAATTACATGCATACGTGTCGAATTCATAAGGATGATGCTATAATATATCCTAAGGAGCTCTTAAATTTATTCAACCCATCTGGTCTTTGTCTCACACACTTATCCTCAAAGTGGGTGCTACAGTAATGCTACTACAAAATCTTAATCCGGCCAAGTTGTGCAATGGGACCAGGTTGTGTGTGAAAACCTTACATCAAAACGTGCTAGAGGCCACGCCATTGTATTTACTGGCTGTGCTCAAGGTGAATCGATGTACTATATACCGCAGATACCACTAATACCGTCGGAGTGCCCATTCGAGTTTAAAAAGCCGCAGTCCCCTTATGGTATGTTTAGCAATGACGATTAATAAGTCTCGGGGACAGTCACTGTAAACATTGGGATATGATCTTGGAGGGGACTGCTTCTCGCACGGCCAGTTTTACGTGGTCCGCTCGAGAGCAGCTCATCTAGCAGCCTGGTTGTATTAGCACCTGAGGGCAGAACCTATGGATAGAGAGGCGTCACGGCGTCCTCACCTTCCGCCTGACGCAGGTTCTCACCGGGCATGGGTGCTTCGGTGGGTTCCTGTTCAGGATAAAGCGGGAGGATACGTCCGGGTGTTTCCATTGCGAGGATCGTCTGGAGGACACGGTGGAGCATACGGTGGAGGTGTGCCCTGCCTGGGCAGAGCACCGCCGTGTCCTCGTGGAGGCGATCGGCGGCGGCGACCTCTCGCGTCCGGCCCTGGTGCGAGCCATGGTACGGAGCGAGAGGGAATGGGAAGCCGTCACCTCTTTCTGCGAAGCAGTAATGCTCGCGAAGGAGGAGGCGGGGCGCGTGAGGGAGTGGCAGTCTCTGCGCCCTCACGTCCCTAGCCGCCGCAGGAGGAGACGCCCCGGGCGTCGGGAGTCAATAGCGGACTCCCGGCCACCGTAGGCGCGAGCTTGCGGGTGGCGAGCAATGGGTAGCTCGCCGCCCGGTAAGGACCAGGCTCGGGTCGACGGCGCGCAGTGTTCCACGCGCGCCTCAAAGAGATGTCAGCAGCAGTGTAGGGGTCTACTAGGACCGATGCCTGCCGGGGTCGCGTGATTGTTCGAAAGAGATACCGTGACCCTGGCACATGGGCAACTGATGGAACACGGGTGGGTTTTAGTCAGTAAAAGTCTGACACACCCTCCCGCTCCGCCCAGAGCGGGAGAAGTCATTTGATGATTTCCCATCCTGAAAAAAAAAAAAAAAAAAAAAAAAAAGGGCAGAACCTATAAAGTAGTATTTAAAGAGATACCCTGTGAACAGCAAGTTAAGTAAAATCTTCATTTGAATAATAATTTAGGTAACAATTTGGATGAAATTTGGAATACACTTAGTTTATATCCTGGATTAACACATAGTACTTTTTATCCCGGTAGTACGTTCCCGCGGGATATTTTCCGACCTCCACGCGGGCGAAGCCGCTGGCAAAAGCTAGTATGGAATAATCTTTTTAAAATTTCAAATTTACTCAGATCGTATAAGGAACACAACACTGCGCGCCAAAACCAAGGACACAGACATTACCCAGAAAGCTGCTCAGCTTAAGTGGGACTGGGCTGGACATGTTTACCGGATGTCTGATGACAAATGGGCTAATGAAACCACCAATTGGGTCCCAATAAACGCATGACGAGATCACGGCAGGCCGAGACGACGATGGCGGGACGAGCTTAACTCCTAGCATATGGACTGGCCAGCCCTAGCAAAGACAGTAAACTACGAATAAAATACTGTGGAAAATGGTGAGGGGACTTTGCCCTGCAGTGGAACAACATAGGCTAGTTAGATAAGATTAGATAGAAATTTACTCACGTGAAGAAATTAACTAATAGGCAGGAGATCCAAGGTAACCGACATAGCCCGAAGACTGGCAGCGGGCAGGCCACATTGCTCGCAGAACGGATGGCCGAAATATTCTGGGGTGGCGACCGCATGCAGAAAGACATAGATTTGGAAGACTACCCACAAGCTGGAGGCCTATATCCAACAATAGACGTCTTTCGGATTAAATATTGGTGATAAAAATTACTGATATTGTTAATACTCGTCGTTAATTGCGATAGAGGTATTTTGTAAACTAATCTGATTTATAGGGATTAATAAGGGTAGTTTGTATGACCCGTGATGTTACCATGATCAAACAAATAATAATTATTTATTGCTGTTAAAATGTTCCAGATAGACGAACTAGCTTCAGCATTTATTATAATGACTAATCTATACTAATATTATAAAGCTGAAGAGTTTGTTTGTTTGTTTAAACCCGCTGATCTCAGGAACTACTGGTCCGAATTGAAAAATTATTTTTGTGTTGAGTAGCCTATTTATCGAGGAAGGCTATATATAACATCACGCTACAACCAAGAGGAGCGGAGCAGTTTGCACGGGTAGGCGATTCGACACGACGGGAAGGGTCGGGGGAGCAAGAAATTTAACGCGTACGAAGTCGCGGGTAGAAGCTAGTTTTGGTTATACACGGCTAGAAACCTATTTTAAATCTAAGCTAAACAAAAAGTAAACCAGGAATGTCAAGGCTAAACTAGAAAACCAAAACTAAGCAAGGAATGACAAACTAAGCGAAAAGGAGCTAAGTTAAACAAGGAAAGGGGAACTAAATGAAAAATAAAAGCACTTTTACATCACTTTTCCTCACTTAAACAGTCGATCAGAAAGGAAATTAGGGTAAATCCCTGAATGGACTCCATTCTACTCGATCGCTACGGAAAGAGTTGAAAAAAACAAAAAATGGCCGAACACTGCCGGTAAAGGAGGAAATAAGGGCAAAATTCTCATCAATTAGGTCACTAAGCAGTTGATTTAGAAGATCCAGTCTTGGCTTACGCTTTCAAATATAAAATAGACTACCTCTACATGGGTGTATCAAATTAAATTAAATAAAAATATTTTATTTCACACTAGCTTCTGCCCGCGACTTCGTCCGCGTAAAATTTCCCCTGACCCTTCCCGTCGCATCGAATTGCCTGCCAGTTTTCGTCCATTTTTCATTACTGTTTCGCTACTTTTTATTGTAGCATGATGTTATAAAGCCTATAGCTTTTCTCAATAAATTGTCTACCGTCACATACAGATTTTTTCAATTCGGACCAGTAGTTTCTGAGATTACCGCGTTCAACCAAACAAACAAACTCTTATTAGTATAGATTAACCTACATGTGCACTTATGAAACGTCAGAAGCTAGGTGCACGGTTCCAATAGGTTGATTCCTATGTAGAAGAGACGGCAAGAAACGCCACGAGCATATTGTTTTTCATTACCTAACCAAATGCATCCATCATCCTCCTAGCCTGTTCTCAACTATATTGTGTCGGCATACAGTCTAAACAACTGCAGCTGACTAATGCAGATAATCTAATCAGCCTCTAAACGAAATTAGATGCTGTTGTAGAACGTAACCATTTACAAGGATTTTTTAAGCGTGTTCATAATCGGAACTTGGCCGCCATCTTGTTTTTCAATACAATTACACAACATGTTAACCAACACCGCCCTCTGTCAATGTCACTTAACCGCCAAAAGATCCTTGTAACAGTATAAGGTACCTGAGGGGTAATTGCATATTACTATCAGTAGGAATCGTATGTATTTTGACAGTTTCAGGAGACGCTACATTCATGGCGTTGCGTTGTTCACTTTGCTACGCAAACAATTTTTGACTATATGAAAGAATGGATAACCAATAAGCTTCAAAATTATTCAGATTTTGACTAATCGTCTATTACGCAATTATGGTACAGTTTTGCGTCATCCGAACGTCATACTTTAAATATTTGTCGTCTCTATCTTTATTCAAGACTATTTAATATGATGACATTTAGACCCGTAGTCATAATTGTACTTCTGTGGTATTTGGTTTAGCAGTGTTCATCTTTGAAACGATGGCAAACGACAAATTATCCAGCCAGTTAGAATTTCAGTTTCGTTGATGAAAAGCTCTATTGACGCATCTTTTTTTAGGGAAAATTTTGACAAAACGTTATCTATTTCTAACCGTCCTCCAGAAAGGAGGTTATATGTTCCACTGTTTATTTAAAAAAAATATGTATTTTCATAGATTTTTTCGCCATATGTAGACCGATTTCAAAAATTATTTTTTTTAATATATAGGTTGTGCTTCAGGGATAGTCCCATATAATTTGTTTTCTCGGTTTTTGCGTTAGCTTCGATAATACGTATTAATCCACTTTATTTTTAAAGGATTTGTGAAATGAGACAGCAAGGATATCACGTGACCATAGTGACGCAGCGCGTGGCAAAAACGACACAACGTTAGAAAGGCGCTAACGCACCTCGGTCACTTTTGCTTGGAAGCGACGGACGTGTATTAAGAACTGTAGATTTCCATTATTTCTGTACTAGTTTTTGCCAGCGACTTCGTCCGCGTAAATGTCTGTTATCGTGGATGCGGAATAAAAAGTAGCCTATGTCCTTTCTTGGGGTTCAAACTCAGTGTGAGTTACCAAATTTCATCTAAATCGGTTTTGTGGTTTAATCTTGAAAGCGTAACAGACATACAAATTTCACACGTATAATATAAAGTAGAATAAAATAATAGAAAAAAAACCCATAAACGTGAAACCGTTAAATCTAAACTAATATAAACGAAGTGTTACTTTTGCATTTAAAAAAATGCAAAAGTAACTCTTCGTTTATGGGGTTTATTTTCTATTATTTTATTCTACTTTATATTATACGTGTGAAATTTGTATGTTTGTAGATGTTTGTTACCCAACCATGCAAAAACCTTGATTAACACATAAGATATTTTTGATCCCGATAGAACATTCCCCTATGATAATTTCCAACCCCCATGCGGGCGAAACCGCTGGCAAGAGCTAGTTTTTAAATAAATACGACTAGATAGTGTTGCTTTTATTAAAAAAAAGTTAATAGAGCTTCTGATCCATTTTTCGGAGATCATGTGCAGACCCATTCAGAAAATTCTTTCAGCAATTTTAATGTTATATAACAGAAAATGTTACACGGACGTAGTCGCGGGCCGGTAAGAGGAACTTGTGTTCCACTTACTAATGCCCGCGACTTCTGATCTTATATTTTCATCGTAACTTTATAGTAACGATGAAAATATAAGATAGCAAGTCTTATTAGACCAATAGAAGCCTTTCTTACCAAACTTTTAATTCTAGCGTAGTGGCACTAAAGTTTTTATGACTTTATTGCAGTTTTCGTTATGAAGCAAGTAATAACTCATTTTATCTTCTTGTTCATTTCCGTCAACTATATAATAGATAAACTTTTATGGCCATGAGCCCAAACATATTACTTAGGTTTTCGACAAATTTATATGCTAAGAATCATCATCATCATTATTTCAGCCGAAAGACGTCCACTGCTGGACATAGGCCTCCCCCAAGCTCCGCCACCTATACCGATTTTGTGGTTCCCGCATCCAGCGGATTCCTACGGCCTTCACAAGGTCATCGGTCCACATTATGAGGGGCCTTCCAACTCTACGTCAATGAACTCTACGCAAAGTATGATTCTTATTCTCAGTGCATTTATTCATGAAAGTAACTTATTTTATGAAAGCAAAGACACAAGTAACAGGTATCAAAAATAAACACAAATTCAAAAGAAACACTGTATTATTCCCGCGACTTTTATCCGACTACGGCGAAGCAAAAGGAGGTATATAATTTTGACCGGTATTTATGTTCATCTGGTCTTTCATAACTGCTAAACGGGGTAGTTGAGAAGTTATTAATTAGTAAGTCATTATAACAATTTACACAAAGTGCGCAGTTATTTTATTTTAAGCTTTTTTTATTTCCTGTGTAATGATATAACTCCTAATATTAATATATCAAAATAAGCTACTAATGCAATGGTCATCACAAGGAAGAGCGTCGATGTCTAAGATACAGATATACCAATTTTATCTAGTTCAGACACAACTGCCTTCAATATAAAATTAAGAAAATTATAAATGGTCCTGTATACTCATTTAAATGTAATAATATCTGGATGACCGAGCTTTGCTCGGTATTTTTTGTAAATTGTGTTTAAAATAATAAGTTTATGTTCAAGTTGATTATCGATAAAGTTGATCATTGAAAACACGAATAAAACGACATTTTCTAAAAATGAATCCTAGCTAGATCGATTTATCGCCCCCGAAACCCCCTGTATACTAAATTTCATGAAAATCGTTGGAGCCGTTTCCGAGATTCAGATTATAATTATATATATACAAGAATTGCTCGTTTAAAGGTATAAGATATGTTTTGTGTCAAATAAATAATTACTTACTTACTTACGCATACGTACACTCAAACACACACACTCACGTGATTTTTTATTAGCCGGGTTTGGGCTTTGGGACATTTTTGACATTGACATTTCTAGCTGTCAAATCCCACGCGTCACATTTTCGCTCCTTCACTCTTATCAGAAGTTTTAAATTACATCTTTATATGAGATATCTTCATTATTTCTCGTTCATAACGCTTTAGTTCTTTCCTACCGACATTTTTTCTCCTAAAACTTTTTCCCGCTATTTATTTTCGAGAAAAAGCCTCCACATAAGATAAACTAAATTTCCCGCAAGGCAAGCGTGTTTAAACGTTTTCCTATCAGCGATACGCACGCATTAAGTGATATTTATCTAGCCATTACGACGCCATATTGTGTCCTGTTACACGAACCCGTTTTAGGCCGTGGTGATTGAATTTCGTTCATGTAACAGGGGTTTATTCCAGTTTATGTTGATGCGACTAAGTTGCTGTCGGCTCTACTAGTTTATTTCTTTGCTTTGAAGTAATGAAATATTGTAATTTGTCGTGTACTGTAGGTAGGTTCCGAGAGGTGAATGTCTTGCCATTATAAAATTAGTTCAGATAGATGTACTAAATAAAAATCTGTCGTGGTTAACCCGTCTCTCATTTCCAATCGATTCTCGGCAACTCTCCTTCAGCTGCTACCCTACAAAGATTTTAGCTGCACCTAGACTGAGGGCGTCTTAATTTACGTTTACCGGTTAGCGGTCTCTCTCAAGAACAAGTCTACCTCAACAGTCAACGGTTCTACCGCTAATATGATCAGCTCATCACCACTTCAGCTTACTTATTCTGTGGGCTATGTCGATAAGTTTAACCGTCTACCGGATCACCGCATTCCGGATTCTATCCCTAAGAGAAAATCCTAGCATATTTCGATCCGTACCTCACAGTGCAATCTTCAATTTATGGACCAGCCGTACTGTGAGTGTACACATTTCGGCTCTGTAAGTCTTAACAGGCAGGGCGCACTGATTGAAGACTTTAACCCTTAGTTCATCATCATCACATCATTATTTCAGCCGAAAGACATCCGTTCCGTCGTCCGTCGGCTTTGGTTTCCGCACTTATTCCACCATTATTATGCATGAAAAAGGCAGCCGGTCTGTGGACCAGCCCACCTCCTCTCCAGAAGATGACAAGATCTTCTGGTCTATTGAGAACATCTATATAAGCTCTAGTTGCTCCAAAGGTTTATATTTTAATCTAAGTGAGCATTCAAAGAGCACATACACAACAGTTTCCTTAGCCTCCATGCAAGCCCTGCGTAGAAAACTATCCGTTATCCCTATTGTGTGGAAGTCAAAAAAAAAACAAAAGCAAAAGTCATTTATTCAAACTAGGCTGAGGGTCAGCACTTTTTGAACGTCAAAGTTACATAAGACAGTCCCCTAAAGCGCCCGCCCTTCACCACTTCCTAGTGCTTTCGCTGGGAAGAAGAAGTGGTGCAAAAAAACTCCCCAGCAGCACAGCTGAAGAAGTGTTTGTTTATTCCAAATTCTTTGTCTTTTATCGACTCTGTTGAGAAAAGCTTCCAACCCTCCAACCTTACTAGATAGGTACTAATGTGTCGATATATCCTACTAATATTATAAATGTGAAAGTTTGTATGTATGGATGTTTGTTACTCTTTCACGCAAAAACTACTAAACGGATTTGGATGAATTTTGGAACACAGTTAGTTTAGAGCCTGGATTAACACAAAGGCTTTTTATCCCGGTAGTACGTTCCGGCGGGATATTTTCCGACCTCCACGCGGGCGAAGCCGCTGGCAAAAGCTAGTTCAAACATAAACCACGAGGAACAATTTCAATCTGAAGAAAATCGATGATTCTAAGTCCTGTTTCTAGACAGTCCAGACTATCGAGTGTCTAACTACTCGTAACGAGCATCGGCACGAAGGTAGGAATGAGTTTGACGACTAAGACAACGACTTAACTCGATCTCTGAGAGACGAACTGGCTTCTAGATACCAAGTTACTAGACTACCCTTCATTAAAATTAATAGCTTCAATCATTTCAATAATAGGAACAGACCAACTTCATTATTATTTATTGAGATATCTCAATAGTTTGATGTTACTGCTTTACTACCCAATTCCCGTAGATCATTAAATTTTCCAATTGTAATCTACTCGCAATCATATCTCCGCGGCAATAACTGTCAAAAACTTATCAAAATGTAGCTGAATCAGAGAGGTAATAGAAAAGGCTTTTACAGTACAACATAATACATTTCGTTATTTACGTTGTTGACAAATTATTCGACCATAGGAAGTAATGGATTTGCTATATTCTTTAAAATGATTTAGATTCTGAATGATAAATGTGTTACGTAATTAGGGTGCAGAGTTATTTTTCGCAGATTGTGAATGTTATTAGAATACAAACGTTCCTTCTTCTTCTTCTTCTTTAGTATATAAAGCTGAAGATATCCATACTAATATTATAAATGGGAAAGTGTGTGTCTGTTTGTCCGTCTTTCACGGCAAAACGGAACGACGAATTGACATGATTTTTTAAATGGAGATAGTTGAAGGGATGGAGAGTGACATAGGCTACTTTTGTCTCTCTTACCTAATCTCTTCTAACCCTCCACTTAACTAAAATGGGGGGTGGAACGCGCTTATCTCAGGAACTACTGGTCCGAATTGAAAAAATCTTTTTGTGTTGGGTAGCCTATTTATTGAGGAAGGCTACAGCTTATATAACATCACGTTAAAATCAAAAGAAGCGGAGCAGCAACGAAAAATGCACGAAAACTAGCATGCAATTCGATGTGACGAGAAGGGTCAGGGGAGCAAAATTTGACGAGGACGAAATCACGGGCAACAGCTAGTTCTAAATATAGTCAACCCAGAATTTGGCTACAGGAGTTGATGGACAACACGACATTTGCACTCCAGGGCGGACTCATCTCCGCGTGTTTCCATTGCGTGGATCGTCTAGAGAACACTGTGGAGCATACGGTGGAGGTGTGCCCTGCCTGGGCGGAGCACCACCATGTCCTCGTGGAAGCGATCGGCGGCGGCGACCTCTCGCGTCTGGCCCTGGTGCCAGCCATGATACGGAGCGAGAGGGCATGGGAAGCCGTCACCTCCTTCTGTGAAACAGTAATTCTCGCGAAGGAGGAGGCGGAGTGCGTGAGGGAGAGGCAATGTATGCGCCCTTTCGCCCCTAGCTGCCGCAAGAGAAGACGCTCCGGGAGTCGGGAGTCGATTGCGGACTCCCGACCACCACAGGCGCGGGCGGCAAGCAATGGGTAGCTCGCCGCCTAGTAAAGACCAGGCCCAAATCAACGGCGCGCAGTGTTCCACGCGTGCCTCAAAGAGATGTCACGCCTAGGACCAATGCCTGCCAGGGTCGCGAGGTTTGTTCGAAAGAGTGCAAACAGAAACACAGCGTTTTCCTATCAGGGGGGGCACTGATAATTTTTTTTTGCCAGGCTATTTGCATCATCATTTCAGCCGAAAGACGTCCACTGCTGGACATGGGCCTCCCCCAAGCTCCGCCACTTCAACCGGTTTTATGCATGAAAACTCTCACCTTGGTACTACAATATTCAATGCAGAGCCTATTATCGCTAAACTTTTATAGTCTACGACATATTTGTACATAATACTAACTAACTGAAAGAAAAAAAGAAAGAAAATACGTTTATTTGCTGTAAATATGACGCAAAAAAAAAACACAATAAGAATATAAAAAAGAAGGGGAAAATATGCGTCGCATCCACGCAAACGGCCATCGCTCAGCATAATACTGCGACTCTATGCGAGACACAGCCCCAGCGCTGGTTTTCAGCGACAGCCGGCGCCGACGTGTGATGTCGAACGATGCAGCAAATTATAAGTAAAAAGAAGTACAAATACTAAAACTAACTCTAGCCATCGATCCATGTCTAAAATACTTGTCTATCCATTGGGAAATAAACACAAAACTGTGTATTATACGAACATATTTTTTAATTCAGTGCTCCCGAACAAACAGTTTGTCTACCACCCACTCCGCCATTTGTCACGCCGGGCAGCGCTATCGTTATGACGCGTCACGTCAATTTGACTGATTCGAAGCGTGACACCACATGACAAATGAGTGCAGAAGGTTCAGATTACATATCTATCCTGTCTCCACGAGCTACACTCTCTAGTGACACATTTCTTGCGACAACGACTGCGGAGAAAACAAATTGTTAGAACAGTCATGAAATCATTCCGATCCCGTTTTCCCTTGCTGCCCACTACCAGCGATGCCCTAAGCCGAGGTCCGTACCCCACAGGAGGTGCCCTTAGCGAGTAGTCGCTCTACTTTTAAGTTTTTAAAGCCCTGGCTGGAGGCCTTTATTTATTAAGGTAACCACTGGCAAGTCCGGTTAAGCAGCTGACAACCTCATAGGTTGACCAGCGAGATGTAATGTATTTATATTAATGATATGATTTTGAATAAGGCATTCAATGGGATTAAATGAACTTAGAGGGTAAACCATTCGGCACGTGACCGACAGATGCCGAGTGCCGAATTCCGACATAGTTGGCTCAATACTCTATTGAAACCATTTTTCACTTTTCTTTTCCATTTTAAACCTTCTATAATATTCTTCTATCGATGTATTTTGTAGTGACATCGCCACAATATTATTCATCGTTGCGATGTCAAAATTTCAAAGTTGTTATAAAAAACTAATATCAAGTTTGTTTTGTTTGTTAGAGCTACTTATTGGTTTTGTCTTAGACACAAAGGAATTAGCTTCGAATATTTCGAAAGATCTACATATTGTTCCAACTCAGTAACTACGTACCTATATAAGGTGTATCTATTCATACACGAAATATTTTAAGGGGTACACCTGTAGGTGGTAAAGAAGCTTTAGAAGCAAAAAGAAAATTTTTATCTAAGCGTTTTTGAATTTTCTACTTGAGACTTTTTGCATAAAACCATTACTCCAAATTCTATGAATGCCCGCCTGACACTGCGAGGGCGACGACCGGACGGCATGAGCATGGCCGCGGTGTCTCGGGCCGTAAAAAATAAGAAGGAGCCAATAATTCTTATGTGCGGGCAAATAATTTATAAATATTAAATTTAAAAAAAAAACTCTTAGAATTTTTTTTTTCATTGCTATAGCTTCTTTACGACCTACAGGTGTACCTCTTAAAATATGAATAGATACACCTTATATATATTTCTGTGCGTGCATATTTCATCTCCAAGCGGTCCACTGCGAATTGATAGATGTCACATATCTTCGAATTTTTGGACATGTCGGTTTCCTCTTGATGTTTTCCTTCACCGTTTTGACAACAGTAGTGATGAAATTCATCATCATCATCATTTCAGCCGTAAGACGTCCACTGCTGGACTTAGGCCTCCGCCAATTTGGAGGGCTTTGCCATAATCGCCACGCTTGGCAGGCGGGTTGGCGATCGCAGTATGGTGGTAAAATGCATAGAGAACGCTGCTGCCCATTCTCTAGTAAGTCCCTTAGTCGCCTTTTACGACACCCACGAGAAGAAATAGGGAAAATGATAATAGCCACACTGAATATCAGTATTTTACACCGCACACCTAGGGCTTGCAGTCTAACTAGATGCAGATGGATTTCAGTATTTTATATAGAGTGACTACCTACTTATCTGACTTCTACAACCCGATTACTAGGTAACTCGATACCTCTTGATGAGTCTGGTTGTCAGACTTTCGGGCTTCTGACAACCCATAATGACTGTCAAGTATCCATGAATGACATTCGGGATCAACAGCTTAACACACGGAGGGGTCTCCGGGGGGAGGAAAATGAAACTTAACTCCTGGTTAAAATCACAAAATTATGATGAAACAGAGAAACTCGTGGAAGTGTAAAATACTCATCACTCCCTCACACACAGAACCACAAATGGGGTGGTGTTATTCTTTACGTCCGGCACCACACGGTACTCCGGTACCACACGGTAATTTGTGATGTAACGTTATTATCATTCTTAAATTTTAATTCCTAAAAGAAGGACCTGTTTTCGATTTTATTCGTGTAAATAACCCAATCAACCTGCCTAGCCTTAACACAACTATATTGGGGTCGGCTTTCAGTCCAACCGGATACAGCTCAATACCATTATTTTACATGGAGCGATTGCCTATCTGACCTCCACCACACACTGACACGGTAACACGATAATCCTTGGTAAGATTATGGTTGTCAGACTTTTGGGCTTCTGACGACCCGTAACGACTGTAAAAGATCTATAAATTGTGAAATAAATAAATATCTTAGGACCAACACACTGTTATCTGATCCCAAACTAGGCAGAGCCTGTACTATGGTAACCAGACAACTGATAAATATACTTATATATTTCTAAATACGGGGTGTAAGGGGTGTACGGGGTGTAAGGGGGAGCACACAACAACCGGACTCTCCAAAAGTCAACCTCACCTGCACGCGGTACACCCTGCCACTGACAGACGAGGCGCTGGCGACCGACTGATGGCGGTATAACCATCCAACAAGCCAATCGAAATCCTCCAGAGCGATGGCGGGCAGCAGCGTCATCGCTGCGAAAGGATTGGCACTGCGGTCACCAACCCGCATGCCCAGCGTGGTGACTACGGGCATTAAACCTCACCATGGATAAAGTGCCAAAACAACGGCCCCCAGTTCCCGGTGGTCCCGCTATTCCTGGTCAAGGTAGCGGTCACGGTAACGGCGGGACGGGGGGTGCTAAGAATCTCCGGGTTACGGCAGGCTACCAACGACGACTACATCTGGCTACGTATAATGGACGTTCGATGAGGCTGGACCATCACCTTGCCGAACTAGAGGTAGAGCTAGGGCGCATTAACTGGCATATACTGGGGTTATCTGAAGTCCGAAGACAGGGGGAGGATACGATAACTCTGGAGTCAGGCCACCTACTCTACTTCCGCGAAGGTGATCAGCTCTCCCAAGGCGGTGTCGGCTTTCTGGTCAACAAGGAACTCACTAACAGCGTTGTGGAAATCAGTAGTGTGTCGACACGGGTAGCGTACCTTGTACTAAAACTCACTGACAGGTACTACCTGAAAGTGATACAGGTATATGCGCCGACTCCGACATGCTCTGACGACACAGCCGAGGCCATGTACGAGGATATTGCCAAGGCAATGCACTGTACGACTAAGGCCCACTACAACGTTGTTATGGGGGATTTCAATGCCAAAGTGGGATTACAGGAACGCGGCGAATCGAGAGTCGGACCCTTCGGTGTGGGGCGCAGAAATCACAGGGGGCAAATGCTGGTCAACTTTTTAGAATCGCAGGGGCTCTTTTTGATGAATTCGTTCTTCGAAAAGAAACCCCATAGGAGGTGGACCTGGCAGAGCCCCGATAACGTGACAAGGAACGAGATAGACTTCATCATGACGGATAAGAAGCACATATTTAGAGATGTCTCCGTGATCAATAGGTTTAATACCGGAAGCGATCACAGACTTGTCCGAGGCAGTCTAAATATCAACTTTCGAGCTGAGAGAATCCGCATGATGAGGCCTACCCTCCGACCTACGCCGCTCCAAGCCGCTCTAGGGTCCGAAAAGTTCCAACTGGAACTTCAAAATCGATTCGCCCTACTGGAAACCACTGGCACCATTGACGAGAAGGCCGACGAGTTGGTCAAGGCATTACGCGACGTTTCCCGCAGAGTTTTCCCGTCACAGCGGAAAAGTAAGGTGTCCAAACTTTCCTCAGAGACTCTCGGACTTATGAGGGAAAGACGAGAGTTGCCATCCACGCAGCAGTCTTCGTCAGATAAGAGGGCCTTAAACTTAAAGATCAGAAAGCTGACGCGACGCGACCTTCGGTGCTCCAACACCCGCGACATTGAGGTCGCGATTGAGCAGAACCGAGGGTCGAAAGTGTTCGCTCAGCAACTAGGAAGGTCCCATCTGACGAAACTTAGAACTGGGGATGGCAGAATCGTGACTTCGAAGTCCGAGATACTCGAGGAAGTCGAGGATTTCTACGGGCACCTATACTCAACGCGGACGGCAAAACAAGCGGAACATAGTGCGGATGACCATCGAGCCGAACTAACGCGCCACTACACGGAGGACATCCCAGATGTCGACCAGTGCGAGATTAGGGCGGCTCTCGAGCAGCTAAAGAACAACAAGGCACCTGGCGATGACGGAATAACGACAGAGCTCCTTAAAGCGGGCGGGGCTCCAGTCTTGACAGAGCTCGCGAGTCTCTTTAACTCCGTCATCCAAGAGGGTACAACGCCCGAAGCGTGGAGCAGAGGTGCGGTGGTTCTGTTCTTCAAAAAAGGTGACAAAACCTTGCTGAAGAACTACAGACCCATCTCACTTCTGAGCCACGTGTACAAGCTGTTCTCGAGAGTCGTCACGAACCGTCTCGCCAGGAGACTTGACGAGTTCCAGCCGCCAGAACAAGCCGGATTTCGAAAAGGCTTTAGTACCGTAGACCACATCCATACTGCTCGGCAAATTGTACAGAAGACCGAGGAGTACAACCAGCCGCTGTGTATGGCATTTGTGGACTACGAGAAAGCCTTCGACTCCATCGAAATATGGGCAGTTCTGGCCTCTCTGCAACGATGTCGTATTGACTGGCGCTACATCGAAGTGTTGAGATGCTTGTATGACGCTGCCACGATGACTGTCCAGATCCAGGACCAAAAAACCAAGCCCATCCAACTTCTAAAAGGGGTGAGACAGGGGGATTTTATATCCCCGAAACTGTTTACCAACGCATTGGAGGATGTTTTCAAGACGCTGGACTGGACTGGACAGGGTATCAACGTGAACGGCGAGTACATCTCACACCTTCGCTTTGCCGATGACATCGTCATAATGGCAGAGACGCTGGAACAGTTGGACCAGATGCTGCACAGCCTGAATGGAGCCTCCCGGCGGGTTGGCCTCGGCATGAATTTGGATAAGACGAAAGTCATGTTCAACTCGCATGTCTTGCCGAATCCAATCCGCATCGAGGGTTCGCTTCTCGAAGTTGTGAAGGAGTATGTCTACTTAGGCCAAGTCATCCAGGTTGGTAGACACAATTTCGAGAAGGAAGCCGACAGGAGGATTCAGCTAGGTTGGGCAGCATTTGGAAAGCTTCGTCAAGTCTTCTCGTCACCTATCCCGCAATGTCTGAAGACTAAGGTCTTCAACCAGTGCGTCCTGCCCGTAATGACATACGGTGCCGAAACGTGGACACTGACAGTTGGGCTGGTCCACAAATTGAAGGTCGCTCAGCGCGCTATGGAGCGGGCTATGCTCGGAGTCTCTTTGAAGGATAAAATCAGAAACGAAGTTATCCGGAAAAGAACTGGAGTTACCGACATAGCTCGCAGAGTAAGCAAGCTGAAGTGGCAGTGGGCTGGCCATATCTGTCGAAGGACCGATGGCCGGTGGAGCAGACGAGTCCTGGAGTGGAGACCGCGTATCGGCAAGCGTAGTGTAGGACGCCCCCCAGCTAGATGGACCGACGACCTTAGGAAAGTGGCTGGGGTAGACTGGATGCGGAAGGCGGAGGACAGGGTGTTGTGGCGCAACATGGGAGAGGCCTATGTCCAGCAGTGGACTGCGATAGGCTGAGTTGATTTCTAAATACATACATATTATAGATAAATTACACCCAGACGCAGAACAAATGATTGTGCTCATCACACAAACATTTGACCTGGGTGGGAATCGAACCCACGACCTCAGTCTTAGCAGTCAGGGTCACTAACCACTAGACTAACAGGCCAGTCAAAAACAACTATTTTATCAAATGCAATTCGGTTGAGTAGCATTTGATTTGATAGTTATTTTCACGGGTACAACAAGCTCTTGTTAAAGCCTTCTCTTTGATATATGAGATTACTAGCTTTTGCCCGCGGCTTCGCTCGCGTTAAATTCAGGGTTTTTTTTTTTTTTTGGATGGGAAATCATCAAATGACTTCTCCCGCTCTGGGCGGAGCGGGAGGGCATGTCAGACTTTTACTGACTAAAACCCACCCGTGTTCCTTCAATTGCCCATGTGCCAGGGTCACGGTATCTCTTTCGAACAATCACGCGACCCGGTAGGCATCGGTCCTAGCAGACCCCTTCAGTTTTGCTGACATCTCTTTGAGGCGCGCGTGGAACACTACGCGCCGTCGACCCGAGCTTGGTCCTTACCGGGCGGCGAGCTACCCATTGCTCGCCACCCGCAAGCTCGCGCCTACGGTGGCCGGGAGTCCGCAATCGACTCTTTAATTCAGGGTAACACGGTTCCCCTTTCCTGATTCAGAACACAGAAGAGAATTCGGAACAGAATGTCATTTTAATACGCTACTGTAGACGATATTATATTTCTTTCCATTTGGGGATAGAATGTAAAGATTCTGGGCATTGGACACAAGCGAACATGCTACATACAATTGTCCATGGGAAAAGCACGGCTTTTCTAAGATCACCCCAGCCACCTAAAAAAAAAAAGTTGCCAATATCACTCATCATCCCTTCAACTATCTCCACTTAAAAAATCATGTCAATTCGTCGCTCCGTTTTGCCGTGAAAGACGGACCAAGCAGACACACACACTTTCCCATTTATAATATTAGTATGGATTGTCAATGGTGGCAGTTGTGACGGCCGCGACTCATAAGTTGGCGGTAGTAGGTTCGAACCCAGACACGCGCTTTCCTGCCGGGGTCGCGTGATTGTTCGAAAGAGATACCGTGACCCTGGCACATGGGCAACTGATGGAACACGGGTGGGTTTTACTCAGTAAAAGTCTGACACGCCCTCCCGCTCCGCCCAGAGCGGAAGAAGTCATTTGATGATTTCCCATCCAAAAAAAAAAGGCTTTACTTTGTGTAAATTATTTCATGACCACTGCTCTCAAAACGGTGAAGAACTAAATGAAATCATCGTGAGAAAAACGGCATATCCCAGAACAAAAAAAAGAAGACATGTGACGTCTACCAACCCGAATTGAGTTCACGTGGTGGATCCCACTCTCTGTCAGAAAGAGAAACACTAAAGGCAGATTATGCTAACGCCTTGTTTACAGCGATGAGTTACCATAATCTATACTAATATTATAAAGCTGAAGAGTTTGTTTGGTTGGACGCGGTAATCTCAGGATAGATTGGTCCGAATTGAAAAATTAATTTTTGTGTTGGGTAGCCTATTTATTGAGGAAGGCTATATAACATCACGCTACGATCAAAAGGAGCGGAGTAGCAACGAAAAATGGACGGAAACTGGCAGGCAATTCAATACGATGGGAAGGGTCAGGGGAGCAAAAATTTGACGCGGACGACGTCGCGTGCAGAAGTTAGTTAAAAAATAATGCATCAAATTGCAATGACAGATTTTCGAGATTGGTCCCAAATATACAAACATAAATGACGACACAAGAAGGCAGTCACTCCATATAAAATACTGGTATACAGATGCATCCTGTTAGACTGGAAGCTGACCTCAACATAGTAGGGAAAAGGCTAGACAGATGACGTCATCATAAAGAGTAAAAATAAACTATCAAAATTCAATGAGCTACGAACTAATTAAAAACTTTAAATAATTTACAGCCAGACCATTTTACATGCATTTGCATTTAATAAACTGGTGAGTGGGCCCCGAGGTTTTAATGTGAATAAATTAAAAATAAAATATACCCCTGAGCTTTTCTTTGTGGGGGAAGGGACGCCATTTTTCCAATTACACTTTTGTTTTTCAGGACAAGAGCTGGAGAACTTGATTAGTGAGCATTTTTACTATATGTTAATGCCCATGGACTCCACAAGACAGGCTCAACCTAGTGTGCAAGCAAAATGGTTCCTTTGTCTTTTTGTTTTCTGTAAATCTAGCTTGGGAAATGTAAAGTGCTGTTTTTGGCAATTAAATATTATGTTATCTAGTGATATCTTTATTCATCTTTCCTCATTTATACAGGGTCAAGTTAAATTAGCTCGCAAAACTTTGCAGAAGTACTGAGTATCAAAAGCTGAGATAAAATATGTGATGGGTTTTTGGGGGGTTAACGTACGCTGGAAGTATTAAAATATTCGTAACATCAAGAAAAATAATAAAAAGTCGCTACTAACCCTACTGGTACAGTCAGCATGAATAATATCGAGACGAACAGACTGTCTAAAATGCTCTAAATATGAAAATTAAATATTATTTCAATGATACAAGGACTGTTTCAGAATGAAGACAGTACACAACAACTGTCATTCTGACAAGAACTTTATTCAATTCAAATAAAGTTTAATTTTCTTAGTTCTTGAGACCATTTTGAACAGTCTGTTCGTCCTAATATTTTTGACGCTTACTGGTACCTAGTTTCAAACGGATTATTCTCTCAGCTTCTGAATAAAGGTTGACTCGCTAAGTCTTTCATATGCAAAAGTGAACTAGCGTATGATAAGAGTGCAAACTATATGGGAACATACGGGTGAGAATTAGGAGCAGTCACGTTGCTTGACACATTCAAAATACTCGAGCTGATAAACGCTCCGCAGAGGGTTATTGGCTTGTGGGTAAGTAATAAACAGCCGCACAAGTCGCTCGACCAGGCTAAACTACGCCTGCCGCGGTTGGTGTGTGGAAGGGTGACCATATTCACATACGCACGATATCTGACTACACAAGAATTGAAACACGCGAAAATAACACTACACGTAGCTGTATAGATCACATATTTGCAAGGACGCGCTCGTTAGATCTGTACTCGGCCGCACTCGGAACTGTAATGGCCGATCACCGCATGTTAATACTGTCGTGCGTAGGACTTGACCCAACACAAATACAGGTTGATTCAAAAATAATACAACAGATTGATAATACTAAAATTAAAACTTTACTTAACAACGTAAAATGGAGCGAAGTAGATGATATGGACTGTCCAAACACAATTTACGATTTCATACAAAATCAATTTCACAAATGCTACGATGAATCAAAATACATCAGAAAAATAAACGTAAATAGTAAAAGAAACAAACAACCTTGGATAAATAATAGAATTAATAATATGTGTAAAAAAAAGGACCAATTATTTTTAAAGTGGAAAAATGATTCAACGAATAAAATACTGCGACTAGAATATAATATTTTAAGAAACAGAACTCATAAACTCATCGAAAAATCTAGAAATAATCATTTTTTGGAAGAAATAAATAATAATAAAATGGACCCCAGAAAGCTGTGGCAAATATTAAATAAGTTGTCTGGTCGCAACAAAAAGTCGGTGGATGAAGTTATTCTGAGAGCCTTCAAAAACAATAATATAGAAATAAAATCGATAGCTGACAAGTTTGCCACGGAATTTAGAAATAGTGTTAGGAAGATCTTGCCCAAGTGTAACTGTCGCCTACTGAATGAATCAGAATATACATTTCCCCTTAACACATCAATGTACTTTAAGAAAGCAACAAATAACAGCGTGAGTAAGCTAATTAGAAACCTCCATACAAATAAAGCTCCAGGTGTTGATAACATTAGGTGTATTGACATAAAATCTCTTTGTGACAAAATGTCAGGCGTTATTGCTAAGTTGATAAATGCTAGTGTCAAACAAGGAAAATACCCGGAAGTACTAAAAACCGGTGTGGTGCGCCCAATATATAAAAAAGGCAGTCTGGCCGACTACGAAAATTTTAGACCGATCACTGTCCTACCTGTTATCGACAAAATAGTAGAAAAGTACATTTGTAACCAGATGCAAGATTTCTTCGCAAATAATGACGTTCTGTCCAGCACACAATACGGTTTTCAACCTAATAAGTCCACCTCACAGCTATTATCTAAATTCACGGATGAAGTCAACGAATCTCTTAATGATAAAAAAAATGTTATTTTACTATTTATCGACTTCAGTAAGGCGTTCGATACGCTCAGACACGACACCCTGCTGACAAAATTAAATAATTCTGGAGTTCGTGGACCAATACTCAAATGGTGTGAAGACTACCTTAATAATCGCAGATACAATGTCAAAATATGTAATGAAATCAGTGACGCCATTGAAGTCACTGAAGGGACAGCTCAAGGTTCAGTACTTGGACCCTTACACTATCTGACTTATGTTAACGACATGGAGCATGTAGTCAATCACTGTTCTGTTTACCAATATGCAGATGACACATGTCTTGTAGCAATCCACAAAGACGTAAAAGTGGCAGCTCAATGGTTGCAGGACGATTTTACTCGAGTCTCCAAATGGGCACACGATGCTGGACTGGTTCTCAACTCAAGTAAGACCAAAATCGTACATGTCCACTCTAGTCATATAAAGCATTACATCTTTTAAGATAATCGCACACAGTCACAGTTGTCTTCACTCCACTCTGTCGGGTACGTGTCGATGTAAGGCAATTGATCAGGTAACGCACCACACTTACCTTGGATTAGTCGTGGATAATCGCTTTAGCTGGAGTTACCACGTGGACTCAGTTTGTGATAAGTTGCGAGCTATACTGGCGAAATTCTACATCCTAAAACCTAAAGTCCCGTTCAAAATGCTGCTCAGCATGTACATTGCTCTAGCAGAATCAATTATAGCATACGGACTTACGAGCTACGGGCGAACATTTAAAACATATACTGAAAAAATTTCCAACCTGCAAGTAAGACTATTAAAAATCATCGTACCAAGAAAAATAAAAGACAAATATAAAGACAACGTCATCGAATTATTTAAATATTGTAAAATTTTGCCAGTGCAGACTAGACTCAAAATGGCCCTCGTGATCGAGCAATTTAAAAATAAAACCATTCAAATACCTATATCGCATAAAATAATCACAAGAAGTATCAGCCAAAATAAATTAATAGTACCTCAGGCTAGAAATTATTATGGCAGACGAACGGTAAAATTTTTAATTCCCACCATAATTAATGAAATACCAACCTGCATAAAAAAGGAAATAAACATGAAAAACTATAAACAAAAATACAAAAAATACTATTACAATTGTATATTAAATACTAGTTAATCAAATAAAAAAATTACCTTATAAAAATAAATAACAAGTGAAGCAACCTGTATAAAAATATTTACGTTGACTAGGACCGGTCATTTAATGAGTGGTAATGAGCCGCCTCACGTAGGTTAGGTACTTACCTACTTGCTAATAGATGTTTACGACTGTCATAATTACGTATAAAATATTATTGATGTACCCACATTGTTTTTAGTGCTTAAGCAGTGCTGTTCATTTAATGCGAATGTGAGTATCAATACAAACCATTTCTGGTTTAATGATACAAAAGTAAAACGAACCTGTAAAGACTATAATGTATAAAATAAATAAAATAACATACCAAGACGATCTACCCGATGATCCAACCAAAGGATGATATTTTTCTCCCATTTCTTCCCGTGGGTGTCGTAAGAGGTGACTACAGGAATTACGAAAGAATTGGCAGCAACGTTCTCTATGCATTTTACCAACATACTGCGATCGCCAATCCGCCTGCCAAGCGTGGCGATTATGATGTCTTCAAGCTAAAGCGATGATTACTGCCACACGGTGAAGGAAAACATCTAAATCGAACAAAAGTTTGATTGCCTCTCTGCCTCTAGTTCTATAAGCTCTTTGCTGAAGTCCTCAAGAGCATGTAGCGTAATGAATATTAAATTTAGCTTTCCACTGCAGGGCAAAAGCCTCTTCTCATACACCGAAAGCATGAGAATTGATCACCACGCTTACTCAAGGCGGGTTGGCGATTTCAGACTAATAATTACTATATAAGTCCAGTTTTCCTCACGACGATTTCCTTCACTGGTGTCAGCAATGTTGAACATAAACTCAGAAAGTACAGATGTATTAAAAAGTCACATCTTTGGTACTATCTCGGATCGGAAACCTCGAGAGCCATCACGACAACAAATTAAAATAAGGACAAGCGTGCACGTCCAAACCGCTGCACCTGTATGTTCATAGAAACGTGTAGAACAAGTTAGCGCGCGTGCCCTCCACACTGCACGTTGGATTATCACCAGAGAACACCAGCTCAGTCGATCGTTGTCTGACAAACTATAAGATGCAAGTGGCTTTGCAAGGCAAACTATATGATGCTCAAATGATCTTGGTCAAAAGGGTTTTTTTTTGTGGGTGGGCAATCATCAAATGACCTCTCCCGCTCTTGGGCGGAGCGGGAGGGCGTGCTAGAATTTTACTGACAATAACCCACCCGTGTTCCTTCAGTTGCCCATGTGCCAGGGCCACGGTGTCTCTTTCGAACAAATCTCGCGACCCTGGCAGGTAAAGAGGTAATGGCGTAACTTGCTATCAGTAGTAATCGTTTAATTTCGACAGTTTAACAACATTCAGTGAGTTATTTACAATTGTTGAACTAACAATATATTCGAACAAATGAAGCATCATCATGATCTGCCTGGCCTATTCCCAAACTATGTTGGGGTCGGTTTCTAGTCTAACCGGATGCGACTAAGTACCAGTATGTTACATAGAGCGACTGCCTATCTGACCTCCACAACCCAGTTACTGGGTAATACGAAACCTCTTGGTAAGACGCAGTGCTGGATTAGCCATGTAGCAGGAGGCAGCAAATGCTACGGGCCCCGCGCCTTGGCCCCCCCAAGGCGCGGGCCCCGCGCCTGTGCAAATAAAGAAACTACAAATCAAAGAAATTGTAAGCCACCCAGTAGTAATTCTTAGTGAGCGCTGGCCATACTGTAATTATTGTACAGGTACGTAGCTGGAGCCCTAAAACAAATATACGTATAAAAAAATGTACATTATTATGCCGCAAGTTGGCAACGCCAAAATACTTATTAAGGGAATCCCCTAATAATGATTGAATTCGATTCAAGCTGATAAAACCAAACCACGAGAAACAGTTTTTAAATGATAACCAATAAGAAAATAGCAAAATGCATACTTCATTTGATAAGCCTAATTCAACAATAACATGAGTTTATTTTCTTTAAAGAGTGTTTTTATTACTGGACTGTTTACATCGTGTTAAAGTTTCTTAGTTTTTACGTGCTTGCTTTTGTGTTAGGTATTATTTCTGTTTTGCCGATCCCCGTGGACTTATACAAACCCTTTATAACATGTATTACTGTTTCATAACAGTAAAAGTGTACTAGATATATATTACGTTCGTTGCATCTCTGTTCACGATAAAATATCAAAGATTTATGATCGTTTGGCATACCTACAGTATTCAATTAGACTGAATTTTGAATTACGTCGTTATTCTCACAAACCAGCGATATGTCATTTTGCAAAAGTTTTGGAACAACCTAAGTAATCAAAAGTCCCCTCTTTGAGGAGTGGATAGAGAGGCATCCTCACCTTCCGCCTAACGCAGGTCTTCACCTGGCATGGGTGCTATGGGGGGTTCCTGTTCAGGATAAAGCGGGAGGAAACGCCCGGGTGTTTCCATTGCGAGGATCGTCTGGAGGATACGGTGGAGCATACGGTGGAGGTGTGCCCTTTTTTTTTTGTGGGTGGGATATCATCATTTGAAGTCTCCCGCTCTTGGGCGGAGCGGGAGGAAGTGTTAGACTTTTACTGACTAAAACCCATCCGTGTTCCTTCAGTTGCCCATGTGCCAGGGCCACGGTATCTCTTTCGAACAAATCTTGCCACCCTGGCAGGCATCGGTCCTAGCGGACCCCTTCATTTGTTGCTGATATCTGATTGAGGCGCGCGTTGAATACTACGCGCCATCGACACGGGCCTGGTCCTTACCCGCAAGCCTGCGCCTACGGTGGCCGGGACTCCGCGATCGACTCCCGACGCCCGGGGCGTCTCCTCCTACGGCTGTTAGGGACGTGAGGGCGCAGATACTGTCACTCCCTCACGCGCCCCGCCTCCTCCTTCGCGAGCATTACTGCTTCGCAGAAGGAGGTGACGGCTTCCCATGCCCTCTCGCTCGGTACCATAGTTCGCACCATGGCCGGACTCGAGAAATCGCCGCCGCCGATCTCCTCCACGAGGACACGGTGCTCCGCCCAAGCAGGGCACACCACACGGTGGAGCATACGGTGGAGGCAAGCTATGCGCCCTCACACCCCTAGCCGCCGCAGCAAGAGAAGCCCCGGGCGTCGGGAGTCGATTGCGGACTCCTGGCCATCGCAGGCGAGTGCTTGCGAAAAGGAGGCCGCAGGCCCGTGCTGACGGCACGTAGTGTTCCACGCGCGCCTCAAAGAGAAGTCAGCAAACTGAAGGGGTCTGCTAGGACCGATGCCTGCCAAGGTCGTGACATTAGTTCGAAAGAGGTACCATGGCTCTGGCATATGAGCAACTGAAGGAACACGGGTGGGTTTTAGTCAGTTAAAGAATCGTGTTTTCCAAATGTCCAAATATTGTTACGCATTTACTAGAGTTCGATGATCACAAACTGCAGCGGAGAACGTTCTTTTTCAACATCAAAACGAATTAAATCAAAATGTGTTAAGCAACACAATGGGACAATAACGTTTGAATGACCTCCCTATAAAAAGCATAGAAAATGATTTACTCAGAAATATTGATTTGACGAGTGTTATTTTTAAAGTTGCTTACATTAAATCACGAAAAGCGTTTTTCTAAATGTTTTGTTTCATTTATATCCTTTTTAATAGGTAATGCAACTCAAGGGGCCCCCATCCTCCTGCCAGGGTGGCAAGATTGTTCGAAAGAGACACCGTGACCCTGGCACATGGGCAACTGAAGGAACACGGGTGGGTTTTAGTCAGTGTCTGACACGCCCTCCCGCTCCACCCAAGAGCGGGAGACGTAATTTGATGATTTCCCATCCAAAAAAAGGAGTCTCCATCCAGCCAGGGTCGCGAGATCTGTTCGAAAGAGTTACCGTGGCCCTGGCATATGGGCAACTGAAAGAAAACGGGTGGGTTTTAGTCAGAAAAAGTCTGACATGCTCTTCCGCTCCACCCTAGAGCGGGAGACGCCATTAGACGATTTCCCCACCCACAAAACAAAAAGGGCCCCCATCACACTTTTGCTACGGGCCCCGCGCTGGCTTTATCCGGCACTGGTAAGACGGAAGGTTGCCAAACTTTCGGGCTTCGGACTACCCAAGCACCCTCCACCTCCTGCTGCGTAATTACTGTCAAAAATTCCACAAATGACAGCCTTTTCGAGTCACGGAAGGGTTTCGGAATGTAAGGTCACTCATCCACGGACAAACCGCGGCAAACGTAGCTTAACCTGATCGATCGACCCATCATTCAATATCCTTTCAGGTGAAAGACGTCCACTGCTGGACATAGGCCTCCCCAAGAGGAGGGTTTGCCATAATCGCCACGCTTGGCAGGCGGGTTGGCGATCGCAGAATGTTGGTTAATGCATAGAAAACGCTGCTGCCCATTCTCTAGTAACTCCCTTAGTCGCCTTTTACGACACCCAAGGGAAGAAATAAGATGGTGCTATTCTTTACGTCCAGCATCACACGGAACGCGGCTATAATTACTTATCATTGGGTACCTCAATTGATTACATAGACACAAAACAAGTCGGAACATCTCCTTAGCAAGGCTATAAACAGCTTCACAGTAGGAGGTAATATTAAAACACAGAATCTCCATCATTGTAGTTTTCAATGCATTTAAATTGACTTATTTATTCGAGCTGCCTTGTTTATCCAACTTTTCTACTTATTTCTGTTATTAGGAGTCCCTCTAAAAAAAAATGTCTGCTCCGTGTTTATAAATCTTTTCACTTTGCTTTAAAAAAAGAATACTTACCATATCAATAGGAACCTGATAAATAATGAGTTGTGTTTTACTTATAAACAATAGTTTATTATAGACATAATTAATACTACTAAGGCTAATACTAACGCTGAAAGTCACCCAAAGGGCAGTGGAGAGGGCTATGCTTGGAATTTCCCTACGTGTCGAATCAGAAATGAAGAGATCCTGAGGCGAACCAAGGTAACCAATATAGCCCGAAAAATTGCCAAACTTAGTCGCGGTGGGCAGGGCACATTGCTTGCAGTACAGATGGCCGATGGAGCTGAAAGGTTCTGGAGTGGCGACTGCGTACCAGAAAACGTAGAGTTGAAAGGCCTCCAACAAGGTGGACCGATGACCTTGTGAAGGGCGCAGAAATCCGTTGAATGCAGGAAGCACAAAATCAGTCGAAGTCGCGGAGCTTGCGGGAGGATGTCCAGCAGTGGACGTCTCTCGGCTGAAATTAAATGTTTATTTTAAGTAGATCTTTTAAAACTGTTTTACACGTCAATATATTGTTGTTCATTATTTTAAAACCCCATGGCGCTGGAATTTTCTACCTGAGTGATCCCTGAGAAGAAATACCTAAAAAAACTCAGAATTTATGGTCTGAACATTATTAACTTTGCTTGAGTAGCTTTTGAATGAGTTTCAATAAAACGTATTTTTACACTTTGTATACGTGCATGATGTTATAAAAAATAATTATAAATACTAACATCCTGTCACTGTTATTTACATAGCAAGTAGTGATACGAATTAGTATGGATACCACAATAATATAAAGTATTTCATAGACAAGTATCAGAATGTTAGCCCTTTAAAAGGAGACTAGTATGTTCGCCCCGTTCAAAATAATAAAACTAAAACAGTATTCCAACCACAAAGAAACACATGAAACTAAACCAAAGGCTTCATCTGCAACATCTCGCAGTGGACGAGCGAACCGTTTTCAAAATGGCGCCTTTGAGTATTTCCCGCCCTTTGTAACGTCACAAAAGTACGCATACTGTCTGTAATTACAGAAATGTCTTTTACAAGTATTTTGCAAGTTTCAACATGAAATAACGGACATATTTCAATTTTCGAAAATGGAATGCCGCATTTACGTTTGGAACTGTTTGAAGATTTGAATATTTAAATTATTTTATTAATGAGGAATGAAACGGTTTCCTTCGGCTGTTAATTGAATACTGGATAAATCTAATTTAGTGATAATGAGGACTTTAATTAATTGTCTTATTGATACAAATTTATTTTGACGATTATAAGATTTTATGTTCGGTTGGTGCCAAAAGTTTTTGATCTTTTTAACACGCTCGTATTATAATAGCTTCACCTGTATGTTTGTATTTTGCCGTTACCAGTGGGCGACCACTGCTCTTAGAACAATGAAACCCGTCTGATGTTATGGTCTAAAACAATGGGGCATAGCAGCAAATTCATATTTCGAAATCCTTCAAAGATTCCTATTTAAAATGCTACGAATGATAACGAACGTACCACGGTATATAATAAATGACAGACTATATCATGACCATAAAAAAACTGTTAAGAAAAAATTAAGATCACATTGAATACATCTTCATCATCACTCCTGCCCTTTTCCCCATTTATTTGTGGTCGGCACAACTTGTCTGTTATTCCACACTTCTCCATTAGCCATCATCTCGCTAGACACTAATGAATACATATAAGGTGGAATTGCCACCATCGTTACATAAAGTCAAAGTCAAAATATAATATCATAGGCACATAAAAGGCATTTTCAACCGACGAAAAAAAACGGAGGAGGTTATCAATCGACGCGTATATTTTGTTTTTTATATTTGTTTTTTTTATGTATGACCACGCATAACTTTTTACATAATCGTCTGATTGTGATAATTCTTTATTGGAAAGGGTAAACTCCGAAGGTGGTCCCATATAAATTTGGAAAACAAAATCGAACACTAAGGGTCGAAAAACAGGGGATGTTTCATTGTTCACTCACTGATTGTAATGTTTACCTACGCATAACTTTATACAGAGTAGTCCTATTTAGATCATTCTTTTTTTATTGGATAGCTTATACCTTGCCAAGTATTATTAGTAAATTAAAGCCACAAAAAATTATAAAATAAAATCTTTTTAACAAAAAATTAAACCGCCGAAAAAACTGAAAAGCAAAAAAATAATAAACCTTAAAATTATGAGTCGGCGCTTTAAGTGATCTTTGTTCGTTAATTGTTCAGCGCCAAATCATAATTTAAAGGTTTATTATTTTTTTGCTTTTCAGTTTTTTCGGCGGTTTAATTTTTTGAACGTCAACAGTTCCATTATAATAGAATTGATTCTAGTCGCCCTTTCCAAAAGGTAGATTTGTATGGGAAAGAAACTCCACCGTTACTCTTTTAAAATGTTTATAGTACATGTCACCGTTAGGTAACAAGATCCGCAAGTTTATAAATTTCCTAGGAAATTTATAAACCTTCGTAGGATTCTAAACGAGAGATAAATTGTATTTTTTTACGCCCTCATTTTCGCAAATTTATCAGTCAATTTGCGACGTCTCGTGGTAAATTTATAAACCAACGGATATCCATTTGTAAGATTCTAAACGGTTCGACCAATCACAGAAGAGCTTTTAATTTTACGCTTCTTTAAAATACGGCAAATAACACACTGTTATCTGATTGGTCGATGTTGATGTCAAAAAAATTAAAGCCTAGAAATACCCTTCGGGGCAGATCCGACATGGTTTGGGGAGGTTAGGTTAAAACTGTGACCTCCTACGCACGAGCCAAGCGAGCGAAGCGAGCGGTGCTGCGGCAGCGGCCGGCGAGTGCCAGAAACGACTATCTTTTAGATAATTTAATAGTGGTGGAGAGGAAGGAGAAGGAACACGTGACTTATTCAACCAATCAGAGTGCACATGGCGTTTACTTATTATTTTACGCGTGAGTTCGGTAAGTTTATCAATTTGCGAAAATGTGGGCGTAAAATAATACAATTTATCTCTCGTTTAAGAATCCTACGAAGGTTTATAAATTTCCTAGAAAATTTATAAATTTCCGGTTCTTGTTATTTTCCGGTGACATATACATATACTATCAAACAGCCTTAGGTAGAACGGGTTGGTGTCCGCCACTCCAAATATAAGCGCGCATTTTGCGTACAATTTAAACAACCTTATGGATGAACCTACCATGCCACGAAGGCTAAACAGAAAAAATAGAAAATAAATAATAGTTTAACAAAACTAAAAAAAAACACGCTTTCATAGAAAACCAAACTAAAAAGTAGAAGATAGTGAAAAAAAGCGTGGGGTGCCCCCACGCTTTTTTTCCTATTTTTTAGGGTGTTTCGAATTTTGAGCCGTATGTCAGCGTAGTTTGTGACGGATGTCAGCGTAGTTTTTGAAGACAGTTTTTTTGCTGTCCAGGTAACCCTGGCAAAGATAATGGCACAAATTTATGATATCACATCGCATTGTCATCGGTCTTTTACAGGTGTGCAAAGTTTGAATGAAGTCGTTTAAAGTGGGTCGCGCTATAAGGAGTCGGTTATAAACAAACATACAAACAATCATACAAAAATACAAGTGAAGCTAATATAAAGCGTGTAAAAACCCTTAGGATCACTTATTATATCGATACCAGAAGTATCAATTAACGTAAGGGACATTTTGGCAAAAATGAGTTATAAATATCATTGGATTCAGAATTTTCAGCTCTATCGATTGGTATTATTGAAAAAATTCTATCTTTAAAAAAAAATCCCTTACAGTAAAAATTTTTGGACTGCGTAAAACGATTTATGACAAAAAAAATGATGTAACAGACATTTACATTTTTTTTTCTCTCAAAAATAAAGTAGATAAGTATCATAGTGTTAAATAATTTACACAGTCGATTTAAATAACATGTCCCTTACTTTAATTCATGATCAATTGTGCGACACCGGTATAATACCAAAAAGATTTCATGGTGAATATTTGAACCTTCCGAATAAATTGCCAGTTAAAGATACCCTCAATGAAACCGACGACGATGAAGATGTGATGACAGCTGATGATGATAACTAGATAATATACCAAATAGAAAAAGTCATTCCAACCATTTCAATTTCACCATTAAAATAGTTAAATTTACTAATAGTTGTCATCATAATCTGTCTGCCCATTCCTAATTATTTATTCTTGTAATAACATTTTCTTCTTAATATTCATATTATTTTATTCATTCATTAGAGGTATCTGTATTTGTTAAAATAAATCCACACCGATTTAAACGACTAGATGAAGTAGTCCCACGTAACAGGCGCGATAACAGTAGGATATGCTCTCAGACTGCGAGAACAGCCCTCATGCGCAAGTGTTTTCTGTATGGCTCCTAGGATATTTAATAAATTGCCTAAAAGTTGGAGAGAACTGCCCTTGTCACTTTTTAAAAATAAACTGAGAAATTTTTTAGTTAATAAAGTGTATTACAATGTTTTAGATTTTTTGAATGAAAAGGACTTTTCTATTCCGACATGTAATATATATGGTTAAGAATAACAATTTAATAATGCGAATTTTAAATCAATTGACTTTTGGACATACTGGACATAATTTAATTTATTTTTGAGTAAAATGTACTTCACTATAATATCTTAACATTAATTATTATTTATTTCTTGTGTACTTTGTAATGAAATTTAAAATAACTAAGTAAATGTAAATGAAATGTAATTTTTATACCTACAAAATTTGTACGCCGTTATTGGCAAAACATGGACGCTCACAACATATTAATTTTATACCTTGCATGCCTGACTAGTCAGTTTATGTAAACGCATGTTTGACAAATAAATTTTCTTTCTTTCTTTCTTTCTTTCTTTCATCTTTCAGGAAATTCATATTTTTTCATCTGTCTTTCGATTCCAGTACATTCATTCAATTACTTAATAAATACGACTGTTGATTAAGTCTGAGAAAACACATTTTTTTTATTCATTTAGTGATTATAATTATAAAGCTAATTAAACGTAATTATTAAAAGTACAGAGTTTGTAGGACTGTTAATTAAAAGAGATCATGGAGTCAATTATACATAAATATTTTTACATTGATAACTAGGTGTGTATGACTGTTAATTAGAACACTGTTACTTTTAGAACATTTATTTATACTTAACAAAAAGTTTTACACTAATGTGTGTTGAATTTATAATAATTACGCAGACATAAAAGTCGAAAATAAAAATAAATATATTAACAATAAATCGTTTTATTTTTGTATCCCTAAATTTCATTTAAATCTGTGATAGCTAAGCTGAAACTAACATTAATCATGCAAAGAACCTATTTCCATGGTGTTAAAATACCATAATTTTAGTAGATAATCTATAGTTACATCAAATTGCAACACTGTAAAAGTCCTTTAATATAGAATTACGTATAATTTTCTGTTGCTCTTGCTGCTTACACTATGCTTGACGGTTTATACATAAAATATTAGTAACGTAAGGCACAACTAAACACATTTTTTTAATGTAAGGGACATGCTATATTCTAAACCAGGGATGTTGCGGATGCCGATTTTTTCACATCCGCGGATGCGGATGCGGATGCGGATATTTGAAGGCCCACATCCGCGGATGCGGATGCGGATGCGGATCTTAAGATTTATTATAAGAAACTATGTGAGTGGGGAAATAAAATAATAAGAGAGTAATTATTAATATTTTAATAAAATATTTAGTAATAAGTTGAAAATTAGAGCATTTGTATTTAATAAATAGTAAAATTGCCGCCTTTTCCGGGTCTAGTCTGTTACGCAGAGGTTCATAAATGAAACCTGCACTACTAAACAATTGTTTGCTAGGAACACTGGCTGGTGGTGTCGATAAAAATCTACGTGCTATTGGTGATAATAGTTTAAATTCTTCTCGATTACGCTCCACCATTTAAGAGCACAATGCTGTGTATATTCACAATTTTACAATACACTCGAAAACTTAAATGTTCATACGATAAGCGCAACTAAACAACGCCATACGACTGACTTACTAACCAAAAACAAATGATACACCACGATAACAAACACGTCGGATCTTGTCACCGAGCGAAATCTTCGCTCCTATTGGCCAATGATCACATGCCTACGGCATGCGTTAGTCCGGTTACGTCTATTTTCTTTCTTGTCGCGACCTGTGCAACATCTGCATCCGCATGAACATCCGCAACGATTATTACGGATGCGGATGCCGATGCAGATGTCCAAATCAATGCGGATGCTCCGCATTTGCGGATGCGGATGTGGATATTCGCAACATCCCTGTTCTAAACCGCTGGGTATTCCTAAATCTTGCGTTTATAGCATGAAAGAAGAGGAAATTCTAAGAAACTTTCCTCTAGACACAATTAAAATTGGAGCAGACAGTAAAAAGTTATAGACAGATTTCAAAAAATTAAATCGTTTTTTGGCTCTCCTGAAAAACCGTGTTTTGTCCCTTACATTAATTGATACTTCTGGTATCGATATACAGAATAAAAAAAGTGGATTTTTCTATGGACAAGTAGGTATCGCACAAGTGTGACAACAAAGACAACCTATTGCTTGGCTGGAAATTGTGTTTGTATTCTCCATTTATTTTTGTATTTCTGTTATTTATTTGTTTGTATTTGATAAGTAATAATAAAGAATAACAGTCTCTTTCGGTTTGGACGCAGCCTGATACTCTGAAAGTCAGTCGAGCTCGAAGTCTACCCTATAAAATAGCAGCTAAACCACGTCTAAGTCTAAGCCAAAGAAGACTTACTTTCACGACGATTTATTAGGCTCTGGTATTGCTTAAAGTACATCTACTACTACAATTTATGGATACGTCTTTGTAAGCTATACATCTTCCTTTTCAATAGTATAACACAGTTAACAACTGTACACAATTGGTCCAAACAAAATAAAGCTCTTCCACACAAAAGTGCAAAATTAACGTGACCAAAGTATGGAACATTTTTTTATTTCAATTTTTGTGGTGGTCCCATAGAGAACGCTGCTCAAATTCATTAGGACCATAAAATAAAAACAGTAAAAACACAAAACACACGTATAAAAGAAACAACGCCATCTGTTAAGAATATCTTGAAGCAACAGGAACGCGCCATCTATTCTTACACAAATGAAACTCGGTCTTTACTTTCTTTCCCACAACGTCGTTAGTACTAATACAGTAGGATAGATAGCGCTAGAACCAAAATTAATAATCTACACGTTGGAAGTTGGAACATACAATCTAACAGGAAATCAGATGATTACGGCAAATGAGTAATAACAATGATCAATAGATACCACCTTAGATTTATTATAACTTTATACTATTTACATATTGACTATAGCTACTTATTTATATACAAATTATTGGGATTAAAGACGAAATCACAGCATTGTACTGAACATTAGAAACAACAAATATAAAACTTAATTAATTTGTTTGTAACAAAAACTTAAATTTCCAGTATATTTTATATAAAACATAAATAACAATAGGATTGCAATCATTTGTTTTAAAGATTATTTACAAAAATAGAATAATATTTTAAATTTATTAAGTAGTGCATAAGGGCTTATATCTTTCAGCTAATAATGAGTTTAAACATGGCCTTGTTTCGTGTAAAAAAAGATGAAATAGAGAGCTTCAATTCTTCATTGATTTTCGTGTTTATCTTCACTAAACTGTGATGAAATCCATGTCAACGCCCATTTCAAATTCGTCAGCATATACTTCAGAGCTTTAGTCCAATGTTCTTCAGAATTAAACTGTATTTTGATTGAATAAGCGTGCGGAGGTGATGCTGTATCTTCAATCTTCCCCTTATCTATTCGGTACGGCAGACAGAAGCCCGTATTACCCTTCTCAACCTGTTCTTTGAATTGCTGTAGACAGTCGAGAAATGCTACCATTGCTGCATCAAATTTGGTGTCCCAGAGGAAGCGGAACCCACCTGAGCCGTACAATGGTAAGACTTTCTGGTCCTCCAGTACTTCGATGTATGAATGATTCCCATATGGCACGAGACGATAACGTTGGAAATTAAAGCTGATTTTTCTTGCTAGCGAAGCTAGAAGGAGAACCGTTTGGCCCCAAGCAGCGTTGATTTCGGACCAATCAACTGGTGCTGATGGTAATCTACCAAGTCTGAAGTTATTTATGATACCAAACTGACCGGAATCAGAAATATGAAAGGTAGCTTTAAACACGTTAGTCTTCTTTAATTTCTCTAGCTGTGACTGAGTATATGCAAGTTGGCATTCGTAAAATTTCATTTGATCTTCGATTGTCATCAAATCTTTCCTGTATCTTGTGTACTCTCTCCAATAAACATCTTGTTCTTTCTCTAACCTCTCTTTTTCTCTTTCCTGAACTTCAATCTCCTCTTTCATAGCCCGTTCTTCTTTCTGTAATGCGGATAACTCCTGTAATAACCTACTTTGTTCCTGTTTCCAATCTTCCAACTCTTTTTCTAGACCTTCCAAATTCAAATCTTCCTTGTCATCCTCTAGCTTTTTTAAATAATCATTGTAGTCTTTCCATTCAGCTTCTGTCTGCCTTAACTGATTGTCCATAAGTTCTAATAATGTATCTGTGCATTCATCACAAAGAGGGTGGTCAACATCTGAATTATTTGATAATAAATCGAACAGAGTAGCTTTGACGTGCAACTGGTGGCCTAGGGATGTTGTTTCCCAGCCGTCAGAAATAACCATGAAGCCATTTGCGCCGTTACCTGACTCTGACATGCGAAACGGAGGAACGTAGTGATCCAAACTTGTGGACTGCATATCCAAGTCGACCTCATTGTTGCGACGTATCTGGAGGGTTAGATCAGCGATGGTATGCTCACCCAGGTTGTGTAGAGAGTCATCGAGCTTCAGAGGCTGTAAACATCGCTGACACGAGAAGTTTACGAAAGATTTCGTTTCGCTCATTGTTACTCCCGTTCTCTGTTACGTCATTGACGATATGTACACTTAAATTACTTTAGTTGTGGCACTAAAACGTGTGGACAGTCGTATTTAGTCACTTTAGAATGGTTTTACTTCTTTTTTTACTTAAATTTGAACAAATTAAAATGAAAACAAAGAACTTCGAGCTGTCGATCTGATTTATTTTGCAATTATGAATTTGACGTTTGGAGTGATGTATGCAGGCGAAGTTTTTACTAGTTGAGAGTCTCGGAAAATCGACTATTCTTATGTTTCACGCCAATTGCGATTCGATTCCACAATCATTTATGAACGAGATTAGGTCAAAAGTAAGAAAAACAAAGAAAATTTTATTGTTTTTGCTTTGGATCAAATCTGTATCACTCATTACACGCCCGAGTTTTCTTTCAGTGTTATTCCTTGATCAGATTATCTAAAGCATGCGAATAAGATACAATGCTTCTAGATTCTAGAAATATGCAACAAAAAGATAGGATCAACACTAGTGATCGCCGTCGTCATGGTCGCCATGCCATGCCAGTGTCACCAAAACGGACTTTTCAGCATCTTAAAAAATCCAAAACCTTACGAATTTGGTTCTTGGCGACTCTTGCTGCGTGGGAATTGGCTCCATTTACCTGGCCCCACGTCTGTGAATTGTACGCAACATGTTGTCGAAGCCGGCGTGTAAAATAATTCGTTTGGCCAAATTGCATTTCTACGTTTGATGTATTTTCAAAATAACGACCAGATTATTCCACTCACCATCAAAGAATAACCCTAAGGCTGTGCAGTGCTTTGGAATGAATGAGCGAGTGTTGTTGGTGATTCGGTAGCTCAAAAACTTTGTATCCAATAAATTAAGTCAACTGTGACTTTGTGCCTGAGATAAACTGAAAAAAATGTAGCAGTATCAACGAGCTGTGACATGCAATTCTCTTTCCTTTAAACTTGATTACATGAGGCGTGAACCAGGTCTGCTTGACTACTGTGCTCAGTGTTGTGAATGGCTGACCTCCTCATATCACGCTCAGTTCAATAATTTTGTTAACACCTTTTCAATGTTTAAATTCTGCCGTGTTACCCCGTGCATCAGTCGATCTTCTCCTTATATATTTAAGTAATTATTGTTTTATATTTTAAATTAGAATTGAAAATTAAAATGTAATTGAACATATTGTTCGTTTTATTTTATTTTTTATGTAAGTCCTACATAGTAGCACAAATTATAAATAGGTACAGCCAGTGCTGGATTTACACATTTGCCACCCCAAAGCTTTAAAATTTTTGCCACTCCTACTGACTACTAAAATTAGATACACTGTTCACAATAAAGTTAATTCCTTTTTTAGGGAATAATCTAGTTTCTAGGTTATTTTTACAAGTTTTTGGGTATATCTTAGCTTGCCGATACGCGGTCTCCACTCCAGGACTCGTCTGCTCCATCGGCCATCGGTCCTTCGATAAACATGGCCAGCCTACTACTACCTCATCCTACTTACTCTGCAAGCTATGTCGATAACTCCAGATCTTTTCCGGATAACTTCGTTTCTGATCTTATCCATCAAAGAAACGCCGAGCACAGCCCGCTCCATAGCACGCTGAGCAACCTTAAATTTGTGGACCAGCCCAACTGTCAGTGTCCACGTTTCGGCACCGTATATGACATACGGTGCCGAAACGAGCAGGACGTACTAGTTGAAGACCTTGGTCTTCAAACATTGCGGTATAGGCGACGAGAAGACTTGACCAGGTTTTCCAAATGCTGCCCAACCCAACTGGATCCTCCTGTCGACTTCTTTCTCGAAGTTGTGTCTACCAACGTGGATGACTTGCCCTAGGCAGACATACTCCTTCATAACCTCGAGAAGCGACCCTTCGATGTGGAAAGGCCTCGGCAAGACATACAAATTGTTCAAGAGTTTCGTGTTGTCCAAATTTATGCCGAGGCCTACCCGCCAAGAGGCTCCTTTTAGGCTATGCAGCATCTGGTCTAACTGTTCCAGCGTCTCTGCCATTATGACGATGTCGTTGGCAAAAGGACGGTGAGAGATGTACTCGCCGTTCACATTGATTCCCTGTCTAGTCCAGTCGAGCGTCTTAAAAACGTCCTCCAGCGCGTTGAAGAACAGTTTCGGGGATATCACATCCCCCTGTCTCACCCCTCTGAGCAGTTGGATGGGGCTAGTTTTTGTATCCTGGACCTGGACAGTCATCGTTGCAGCGTCATACAAACACCTCATCACCTCGATGCCAGTCGAGCCAGTCAATTCGGTATCATTGCAGAGAGGCTAGAACTGCCAAAATTTCGATGGAGTCGAAGGCTTTCTCGTAGTCTATAAATACCATACATTCTGGTGGCTGGAACTCGTCAAGTCTCCTGGCGAGACAGTTCGTGACGACCCTCGAAAACTGCTTGTACACGTGGCTCAGAAGTGAGATTGGTCGATAATTCTTCATACGTTCGAGTTTCCGAGTAAAGTTTGGACACCTTACTTTTCCGCTGCAACGGAATATGTTTGCGGGATACGTCGAATAGCGCTTTGACCACTTCATCGGCTTTCTCGTCGACCACCTCAAAGCGATTTGCCCCCTGTGATTCCTGCGCCCCAAACCGAATGGTCCGACTTTCGATTCGCCGCTTTCTTGGACTCCTACTTTGTCATTGAAGTCCCCCATGACAACCCCTTTCCGCAGCCTCCTTCTGCGACATAACTGATTCGCAGAAGGATACCACCGCGTCCCAGGATTCCTCGCTTCCGACCAGCGACAGGTCACTGCCTGCTCCTGAGACGAGGGCACGACGCGGCTCCTCCCAAGTTGTACACTCTGCCAGCGTATGCCGCGCCGTGGCCTCCCAGCAGTCGGTGTAGTGGTGACACCGGGCGTCCGGTTCCCTGTTTATGCGACACAGGCACTTCCCGAAGCAAACATGCCCCGAGAGCACCTGCGTCGCCCGAAACGATAGGGAGCCGTGCCGCCGCCCGCCGGTAGCGAGGCCAGTGGTAGAGCGTGAAAGGTCGTTGGTAGCTTGCCGTAACCCGGGGATTCTTCGCACCCCCTGTACCGCCGTTACCGTGACCACTACCTTAACCAGGAATAGCTGGACCACCGGGAACTGGGGGCCGTTGTTTTGGCACTTTCTTTATCATGAAGAGGTTTAATGCCCGTAGTCACCACGCTGGGCCAGGTTGGTGACCGCAGAGCCAATCCTTTCGCAGCGATGACGCTGCTGCCCGTTATCGCTCCAGCGAATTCAGGTTGGTTTGTGGGATGGTTATACCACCATCGGTCGGTCGCCAGACTCGCCAGCGCCTCGTCAGTCAGTGAAACGGCACAAATGGGGAAGCGGCAGCTGCCACCGCCCTGCCGCCACCGCATCCACTCCTTGCATCCGCAGCCTTACTTTTTGTCTCTACCAAATTTTTTTTGGACCAATTTTGCCGCCCTAAGCTTCAGCTTTTTCAGCTTCTATGGTAAATCCGGCCCTGGGTACAGCGGTAAATAAAAGTTGGTAAATTACACAATCCGTCACAAACTAAGCTACAACTATTGTTCTCGTTTTATTAACAAAACTAGAAACGTTAACAAATGTTCAAAAAATCATAAAAATTACAACAACAAAATAAGTCAAAGAGCGCGTGTGCAAATTGGGCGTTGGGCGTCTCGAGAACTACCCTGAAGGACATCGGCGTCCTGCCGGGGTCGCGAGATTGTTTGAAAGAGATACCGTAACCTTGGCAGATGGGCAACTGAAGGAACACGGGTGGGTTTTAGTCAATAAAAGTCTGACACGCCCTCCCGCTCCGCCCAGAGCGGGAGAAGTCATTTGATGATTTCCCATAAAAAAAAGGACATCGGCGTCGGCCGGGACTCTTAGTCTAGCCGCAAATTATACGCATCGCGATAGTCACTATAGCCTGCAGCCGAAAAGTGGTGGGCGGCGGCGGCGGGGCCACTCACCTGACCCATTACCAAGGGTGCCATACATAGGGCCGTCTGGCGACCATGTAGCGGACACCCGCAGCGGGTTCGCGGAGAAGGGGTTTGCGCATGTTAACCGTGTTCCCACCATAACGGCACAGTACACCGTGGAGTTTTATAACTTTATGCACTATTTCCCCGTGGTAGCACAGTATGCTTCCAAGGTCGCGTGATTGTTCCAGGGTCGCGTGATTGTTCGAAAGAGATACCGTGACCCTGGCACATGAGCAACTGATGGAACACGGGTGGGTTTTAGTCAGTAAAAATCTGACACGTCCTCCCGCTCCGCCCAGAGCGGGAGAAGTCATTTGATGATTTCCCATCCAGAAAAAAAAAAAAATAAGAAGCACAGTATGCTTGAGCATTTCTCCACGCAAAAAAAGGCCATGACATGGCATCGATACTTCGCACCCCCAGTGCAACAAAGGCGTAAGACGAATATACTAACTTTACAGGAGAGCAAAAAAACTGTTTGGTCTGGTATATCTATTTAGCATTTGATCTTATTTTCTTTTTAGTATAATGGCTCAATTTTTCGCCAAATTTTAACGGACAAAATGAGCATTGTGTAAATGTGTATCTTTATCTGCGCTATACGAAACCGCAATAAAAAAAAGTGACGTATTCTTACTTACGCGTTTATCGCACTGGGGGTGCGACTTGTCTTAATAATATTGAAAAGAGGTATGTGAGTCTGTATGTAGGGTGTAATCTTCGAAACTACTGATCCGATTCCGAAAAATCTTATATGAGTGGAAAGTTACAGCATTGCAGTTTTATAAGAAATATTTTACGTTCATCATCAGCAGCCTATAATGTTCCAACTGCTAGGACACAAGCCTCCTCTCGGTGAGAGGGAGAGGGCCATAATCCATTTTACGCTAAAACAAGTAATAAACGGACGAGTTTCCGGGTATAAGTAAGTGCATTATACACTTACTGCTATTGATTGTCTTTAAAGAGTTACACCGTATCGATCCCTTAACACTAGAAGCGCGGAACATAACGACTGAGATAAATTTGGATAAAAAATCATGTGTAAGGCAATTACGTGGTTGAAGTCTCGTATAAATAATAAATATAATAGTCATCCTATTTTATGAAAAGTCATAAAAAGTTACGATTGATTGCATAATAAAATATTAATTAGAGAAGAAAGAACATTGAAATGGGTCAAATTTGGGACGCCCGCACTTCTAGTGTTAACTTTTGTCAAAACAAATAAAACAATATTTAATTCTTTTAGAACTTTAATTCGCTTCCAGACTAGAATACAATGGTTTGAAACTTAAACAGCACCTTAAAATTACTAAGATATTAAACAATTCACTATTTTGAGCACAAATCACAAAATAATAACATTTAGCCAAAATAAGAGTAATTTAAAGTAAATAAACAAAATCTTTAACTACAGAACCCAACCGTAAAGCTAATGGGGTAATTGCGTAACACACTATCAATAGGAGTGGCTTTCATTTTGACAGTTCAACAACATTCATTGCGTTATTTACTTTGCTGAGCGGACACATTTTTAGAACATAAGCAGCAATGGAATAGCAACATCCTTCAAAATGATTCAGATTCCGATCGATAGTGTGTTAAGTCACGGTTATTTTTTTGTGGGTGGGAAATCATCAAATGACGTCTTCCGCTCTAGGGTGGAGCGGAAGGGCGCGTCTTTTACTAGCTAAAACCCACCCGTGTTCCTTCAGTTACCCATATGCCAGGCGACGGTATCTCTTTCGAACAAATCTCGCGACCCTGGCTGGGTCACGGTTGATTTTAAACTCTCAGTATTTAGCCGAGCTATGAGATACAAAGCGCATACCAACTCGTCAAGAAAACACAATTTTGGATTTTAAACAGTCAGCGGTAAGCTGAAAGCTGAAAATTCAATGCTCTAAAATAATCGCCAGTCCTGAGATAAATCTTAATCTGCCTATATTGTTCCCACTGCTGGGATACAGGCCTCCTCACGGTGAGAGGGAATGAACCGTGACTTACCACGCGGGCCCAGTGCGGGTTGGTAGATGTCACATGTCTTCGAATTTTTGGTTCTAAGACATGCCGGTTTCCTCACGATGTTTTCCTTCACCGTTTTGAGAGCAGTGGTGATGAAATAATTTACACAAAGTAAAGCGCGTGCCTGGGTTCGAACCCAATGCACAACTCTTAAGTTGCGGCCGTTACCACTGAGCTACCGCTCCTCAACTCTGTAGGCACCTTATTTTAACACGATTATTTTGCCTTCGTCCTTAGTGACTACTGTCGTAATCATTATAGACTGGCTACCACTCCTCAACTATGTAGGCACCTAACTTTAAGTCATGCGGCGTAAAAGTCGCTGAAAGCTAGTCGCTTCCCCGTTGGCGGTGAGACAGGTGCTTTTAGCTTGGTTTGTCAAGAGTTTCAGAGCATAGGTGCTCGAGGAGCAGTGGTGGCCCAGTGGTAACGACCGCGACTTACGAGTTGTAGGTCGCAGGTTCAAATCCAAGCAGACGCTTTACTTTGTGTAAATTATTTCATCCCCACTGCTCTCAAAACGGTGAAGGAAAACATCGTGAGGAAACCGGCATATCTTAGAACCAAAAAGTCGAAGACATGTGACATCTACCAACCCGCACTGGGCCCGCGTGGTGGATTATGGCCCACTCCCTCTCACCGAGAGGAAGCCTGTGTCCCAGCAGTGGGAACATCATAGGCTGATGATGATGAGGTGCTCGTAAGAAGGTAGTCTTACTGAGTGTGAATTACGCCACTAAAACTGAACGAAATCAACACATCTGAACCATATTCAAGAGATGTCAGTCATCATTATTTCAGCCGAAAAACGTCCACTGCTGGACATAGCCCGAATGGGGGGGGATTTGTCATAATCTGTCACGCTTGGCAGGCGGGTTGGCGATCGCAGTATGGTGGTAAATTGCATAGAGAACGCTGCTGCCCATTCTCTAGTCCGTTAGTCGATTCTTACGACACCCACGGGAAGAAATAATGGTGCTATTCTTTACGTCCGTCAGCACACGGTTGTCAGTGTCAATAAAAAATACTAACAGCTATTAAGGGTAGTTTACGTGTTAATCGCGTTCGATTTTAATGGTGAAATTCACCCAGAATCTCTTTTTACCTGGAATATTTTATATTATCTAGTTTTAACCATTTAAACTTATTACTAAAACAATTAAACTAAAAAAATATTGGGTTTTAAATATAACTAAGTAGGAAAGGTACACACGGCTACATATCAATGCTATACATTCCCAGTTTTAACTGACCTCGCATTGCATAGGATTTTCGAACAATGACAAGTCAGCTTATATTGGAAATGTCTAGCTTGATTTGTCCCCATGCGTACTTAAAAGGAAATCTATACTTAATATTATAAAGCTGAAGAGTTTGTTTGTTTTATTGATTGAACGCGCTGGTCCGATTTGAAAAAAAATATTTGTGTTGGGTAGCCTATTTATCGAGAAAGGCTATAGGCTATTTAACATCACGCTACAACTAAGAGGAGCGGAGCAGTAATGAAAAATGTTGCAAGAACGGGTAAAATCGCACGGGCAGGCGATTCGACGCGACGGGAAGGGTCGGGGGATCAAGAAATTTAACGCGGACAAAGTCACGGGCAGAAGCTAGTTAATTATAAGGATCTAGAGTTTACATAAAATAACTAAAACAAGTAGGACAGATAATACATAGTTCGAGGGACAGACATTTGCCATTGGATCAGTGTCAGGTTTTTATTATGTTATGAAGAGGGCTTGAGGCTAAGTAATAACAGCCGCACAGGTTGATCATTCAGGATAAGCTATGCTTGCAGTAGATGGGTGATCATCTTTACATACCAAGACCCTTCCGTGCCTTGGACAGCACGTTAAGCCGTTGGTCCCGGCTATTATTCGAAAGTCTGACAACCAGTCTTACCAAGGGGTATCGTATTACCCAGTAACTGGGTTGTGGAGGTCAGATAGGCAGTCGCTCCTCTTAAAATACTGGTATTTAGCGTCATTCGGTTAGACTAGAAGCCGACCCCGAAATAGTTGGAAAAAAGCTAGGCAGAATAATTGCAATATTCATATAACAATAAATCTTTAAATTTTAAAGTAAGAAGTATAGTTACTATTTACAATCATCTTTACATAGGTGCTTCAAAACAACAAAATAAATCTAGATTCTTAATTTAAATAACACTTGTCCACAGTCTTTTTTCTGTCACCTATTAATACTTTTTTGTCACTGGTATTATTTCAACTATTTTTTTCAAATGGCAACATTCACGGTGCTCCGCCGTGTAAATAGTGCGTTGGGTCTTGAAGTTGGTGGTAGTAGGCATTTGGGAGTAATGCCTGTGCCAAACCACCTTGAGGTCCCGCGTATTGAGCTGGTACAAGCATCTCACTGAAACAGAAAATAAACCCATATTAGAAACTAGCTTCTGCCCGCGACTTCGTCCGCGTGTCAAAACAGAAAATAAAAAGTTTCACAGAAAATTCAACCCCCATTTCATCCTCTTAGGGATGGAATTTCAAAAAATCCTCTCTTAGTGGATACCTACTCTTCACAAAAACATACCCTCCAAATTTCATGTGTCTACGATCAGCGGTTTAGGCTATGCGTTGATATAATAATTATCAGTCAGTCAGTCACTAAGGACTTTGTATAGATACGGGAGAATGAGCATGTACAAACAGCATAGCAAAACTGTCAAATTTTCCCAATCTTGAACCTAAAAGTTGAAAACCTATTAACCCTGCAGTGGTCGCGCCCCTAAAAGTCACACGAGTGGTCGCGTGGATTACATAATGTAGACCATATTAGTTACTAATTTTTTGAAATTAAATAATAATATCTTAGGACAAGCAACACAACGTTATCTGATCCCAAACTAGGCAGAACCTGTACTATGGCAACAAGACAACTGATAAACATACATATATATTTCTAAATACATATATATCATAGATAAATTACACCCAGACACAGCATCGTTGTTCTATTTTTTTAAATTAAAATATGGCAATAAAACTTATCTACAATCAAATTAAAATTAAAACAAATTAACAATCATTCTTATAAAACTCAACAAAAACATAAACCTCTTATAAAGGAAAAAAAATCATTACACCCAGACACAGCATCGTTGTTCTATTTTTTTAAATTAAAATATGGCAATAAAACTTATCTACAATCAAATTAAAATTAAAACAAATTAACAATCATTCTTATAAAACTCAACAAAAACATAAACCTCTTATAAAGGAAAAAAAATCATTTTTTTACTACCCTGGATTACAATTGTAATCCGCGCGACCACTGCAGGGTTAAAGAAATTTGACAGATTGTAGTACGTAGCGCTATGTGCTGGGGTCTGTACCTCTGTGTTATCTTTGGTTAATAAACCGTACACGTTGCCATGGTCATCAGCGGGATTTTTTCGAGCAATGGCTCTTCACAAGCCGTTGCGCTTTGGCGCCGAAATTTGAAAATCGAACTGTGTTTTTTCGACGCGCTGAAACAAGCGCTGAACTCTGTTAGAACCATGAGCAATGTGAAAAATTTCGTTTATTTTTATGTTTTTTAAGTAGGTATGTGACTATGTAGCCTTATCAGCCTATAATCTTCCCACTGCTGTGACACAGGTCTCCTCTCGGTGAGAAGAAGAGGGCCGTAATGCACCACGCGTACCCAGTGCATGTGGATAGGCGTTACACGTCTTAGAATTTTTGGTTCTAGGACATGTTTCCGCACGGTTTTTTCTTTCGCCGTTTTGAGAGCAGTGGTAATTAAATAATTTAAGTACATAAAGTAAAGCGTCTGTGGTTTGAACCTACGACTTACAACTCGTAAGCTGTGGCCGTTACCACTGGGCTACCGCTGCTCAACTATTGTAAGTACAGACACCAGCACATCAAGCTACCCGAAACTGATAAATTCTGCCAATCAATCTTGAACCCAATACTTTAGCAATAAAGTTGAAAATCTATTAAAGAAAGGAGAATGCCAGAAACTCTATAGAGCTTTGACCCATGAAATAAAAGTTGGTTTACAAGCATGCCAAATGTAGCGTTCTATCGTTGCTTTATTAGTGATAACTAAAATATATTGTAGTAGCTGGATGTGCTGGCGTCTGTACCTAGTTATTCAAGTTTTGTTAAGCTTTCTTATAGAAATAAATAGTTAAAAACTACAGATAATTTTAACTTAGTAGGAAGGTCTGCATGACAAATCTATAGAGTCATTAATAGCCATCCATAGACCACATGTGCATTATTTTTTCAAACGCTGACCTTTGTTCTGTGCCAATTGATTAATGGCCCATAATGAGGGTTTATGACAATGCACAGTCCTTTGCGGAAGGCACAAAAAGCGTTTAAAAAAAGTTGCTCCGGTCAATATTCAAACATGTGGTGCTGGCTAGTGTCACGAATTAAACATGAAAGTGACAAGTTTGAAGACTTTATGTATACTAATTACTAATATTATAAAGCTGAAGAGTTTGTTTGTTTGGTTCAACGCAGTAATCTCAGGAAATGCTAGTCCGAATTTTAAAAAAAATATGTTAGGTAGCCTATTTATTAAGGAAGGCTATAAGCCTATATAACATCACGCTACGATCAAAAGAAGCGGAGCGGTAACGAAAACTGGCAGGTAATTTGACGCGACAGAAAGTCAGGGGAGCAAAAATTTGACGCGGACGAAGTCGCGGGCAGAAGCTAGTTAAAAATAAATGAACTAAATTTGAAAATGGAAGACGTCAAGAAGAGGTGCAATTGAAATTCGTTCATGTTCAAAAAAGGAGGAGGTTATCAATTCGTCTGTATTTTTTTATGTTTGTTACCTCATAACTTTTGACTGGGTGAACCGATTTTGATGATTCATTTTTTATTTGAATCCCGAATGGTCCCATTTTAATTTGGTTCCATTTGGACAATGAGGTCCATGTGAAAACCATATAAGTCTTAAGTTTGCATTACGTCTTTGCGCGACAAAAGAACGAATAACGCGATTAGATTAATGCGGAATATCTACCACAACTGGAAAGTTAAAAAATAAAAACATTTTACAAAACAAGTGCGAGTCGGACTCGCGCACCGAGGGTTCCGTACAAACCTGTAGGTATTTTCGGTTTAAAAATATATATATTTTTTAATTTTTATATTTCAGTTGATTGAATGTAAGGTAAATTGCGGTTTACGATTTATGACGCTTTAAAAAAAAACTACTAACTCGATCTCGTTCAAACCAATTTTCGTTGGTAGTTTACATGGTTATGTACATCATATATTTTTTTTAGTTTTGTCATTCTCTTATTTTAGAAGTTACGGGGGGGGGGACACACATTTTACCACTTTGGAAATGTCTCTCGCGCAAACTATTCAGTTTAGAAAAAAATGCTAATAGAAACCTCATTACCATTTTTGAAGACCTATTCATAGATACCCCACACGTATGGGTTTGATGAAAAAAAACATTTTTGAGTTTTAGTTCTATGTATGGGGAACCCCAAAATTTATTGTTTTTTTTTTCTATTTTAGTGTGAAAATCTTAATGCGGTTCACAGAATACACCTACTTACCAAGTTTCAACAGCATAGCTCTTATAGTTTCGGAATAAAATGGCTGTGACATACGGACGGACAGACAGACAGACGACAGACAGACATGACGAATCTATAAGGGTTCCGTTTTTTGCCATTTGGCAACGGAACCCTAAAAACAACCGACTTCCTTAAAAAAAACACTACAAAGTCAAAAATAATACTAATAATATTTAAAAAAATACAGTTGGATTGATAACCTCCTCCTTTTTTTGAGGTCGGTTAAAAATAACTTTAATTTCGGAAGTCGGTGGCAAAAACCTTAAATACAGATCCTAAGACACCGACTTTCAAAATTAAAGTTATTTTTGTCTTTGTAGTGTTTTTTTAAGGAAGTCGGTTGTTTTTTTTTTTGTAAAAAGTTTTTTAATTGGGAAATAGGCCACCTCTTGAATTGAAACTCGCCTGATGGAATGCGATGGACTTATCCATCTATGATATACTAGCTTTTGCCAGCGGCTTCGCCCGCGTGGAGGTCGGAAAATATCCCGCAGGAACGTACTATCGGGATAAAAAGTAGCCTATGTATTAATCCAGGTTATAAACTAACTGTGTTCCACATTTCATCCAAATCCGTTCAGTAGTTTTTACGTGAAAGAGTAACAAACATCCACACATCCTATCCACACATCCATACATCCCTACATATCTACAAACTTTCGCATTTATAATATTAGTAGGATAATATTCTGAATAAGTACCTCTACACCTCTGCGAGAAAAGGCGTGCGTATGTGTGTTATATATTCTGAATACCAAACTATTCATGCCAAGTTTTAAGCCTGCGACCTTTTACAGTCCCATAAAACTCCAAGCCAGACTTACCTACACACTCAAACTTTTAATAATAAACGTTAAGTAAATAAACTTTAACAATTTATTGTTTCGACTCAAAGACCCATTGTTTGGTGACGTGTGTCGATGTTTTTTTCGTCTGAAGGTTACCATGACTCCGATCGGTACAGTCAGAAGCAATAATATCATTCTCGTGCTCTTATCCCCATTTATTTTGGGTCGGCGCAACATGTCTTTTTCTTCCACACTTCTCTATTAGTCGTCATCTCAGTAGTCACCCCCTTTCTACCCATATCATAATTCACACAGTCCATACATCGTTTCTGTGGTCTCCCTCTACTCTTATAGCCATCGACATTCATACAAATTATCATACTATTCCTCACGACATTTTCCTCATTCGTCCGTATCACGTGACCATACTATGACAACCGATTCCCACACAACTTTTCAGTTATTGGTACCACTTCCAGACTTCCTCTTATGTACTAATGTCTTATTCTATCCATTCGTGTAATACCACACATTCTGCAACAATATGTAAGTACACACATAATGGTGAAAACATTTAAAGAGAGAGCTTAGATAGTTAGGTCATGTTGAGAGGACAAATGAAGGACGACTTACGAAGCAGATGTGAGTGGAGGGAATGCCCTAGGAGGACATATAGTGTGTACCTTATTGTTGATGTTGTTCAGAAGGGTCAGTTGCGTAGTACTCGCAACCGGCGTGTGTGTATGACTACATGTATGAACCTAAACGAGGCAATATGAGTATGAAAGGATCGTAGCAGGTGGCGTTCCGTTGTTTCTGCCTACCCCCATGGAAAAATGGAGTTTATGTATGTATATGTACATTGGGATTCAAACACCAGTCTTGTATGGGTCAATATTGCGCCACAAAGGGATGAATGAAAGGCAATTGCCTGCAGTTGAGATGAGAATGTTAAAAGGGATGTGTGGTGTTACACGAATGGATAGAATAAGAAATGAGTACAGGGGAAGTCTGAAAGTGACACCGATAACTGAAAAGTTGTGTGGGAATCGGTTGCCATTGTATGGGCATGTGACACGGAATGAGGAAAAAATCGTGAAGAAAGTTTTGAGTATGAATGTCGATGGTTATAAGAGTAGGGGAAGACCAACAGCGACGGTTGGACTGTGTGAATGATGTTATAGTTATTAGAAAGGGGCTACTAATGCCTTTTCCCAAATGTTGAGGTTACCTTCCAGTAACCGGATACAGCGATACACCAATACTTTACATGGACTACTACATACATCCTCAAAACTTTCACTTTTGTGATAAATCAAAATTCAACAATTTCAGATTCTAAAGTACACTTAACGAGAAATTCTTTAGTATTTTGCAAAGTTCATACTATTTTGTGCTCTTGACTGTACCCACACTTATGCCTATGTGGGTGTAATGATTATGTATGGTATACTGATTGGCTGAAATCGATAAATGTCGGTGCATAGAGCTTTGAAACTGTATCCTGTAAGTGTTAAACAATGAAGAATCGAAAGAACTAAACTTCTTAGAATTCGATGAAGAATTGCGGTCTAGGAACGATGCTGTGTTTTAGTTTAAATGTGCCTATATACTGTTGTATGAGGCCAAGTAATAAGAGCCATTGGTCGATCAATCTTTGACTGGCCTGTTAGTCTAGTGGTTTGTGACCCTGACTGCTAAGACTGAGGTCCTGGGTTCGATTCCCACCCAGGACAAATCTTTGTGTGATGAGCACGATCATTTGTTCTGTGTCTGGGTGTAATTTATCTATAATATGTATGTATTTAGAAATACATAAGTATGTTTATCAGTTGTCTAGTTTCCATAGTACAGGATCTGCCTAGTTTGGGATCTGATAACGGTGTGTTGGTTGTCCTAAGATATTTATAATCAGGCAAAACTACCCTTGCCGCGGTCGGTTGTAGATGGGTGGGTGTTCATGTTTACGTCAAGAGATTGTGGCTCGGTTCCAGGACATACTGGTTTCCTCACGATGTGTTCCTTCACCGTTTTAATACCAGTGGTGATGAAATTATTTACACTAAGTAAAACCTGCCTTTGTTTTGTGGGTGGGAAATCATCAAATGACGTATCTCGCTCTGGGTGGAGTGGGAGGACGTGTTAGATTTTTACTGACTAAAACCCACCCGTGTGCCTTCAGTTGCCCGTATACCAGGGCCACGGTAACTCTTTCGAACGAATCTCGCGACCCTGGCAGGCATCGGTCCTAGCGGACTCCTTCAATACTGCTGACATCTCTTTGAGGCAGACGTGGAACACAACGCACCGTTGACCCGAGAAGTAAAGCCTGCCTGGGTTCAAAGTCGGGGCCAAGACACTGAGCCACCACTGTTCCTAAAAAACTTTAAATAGAGTGAAACTCACGGTCTGTTCGGCTGCTGAGGAGTGCGATCCCGCTGTCTTCTGTTCTTGAACCAGTTGGAGACTTGTGTGAGGGTCAGGCCTGTCTTCTGGGCGAGGGCTCGCTTCTCATCAGGAGTTGGATACCTGTGACCACAATTAGTTTGTGAAATGCACCCTAGCAAGAATGGCAAATGTTCTCTACCTAGATGCTTTATAAGCAATGTTCTTTTAAACACCTTTATCTCTACCTTTTTGAAGTCTGTACAAACGAATTGGATAATTTAGTTACTTTTACGTAAGTGACGTTTAATATTTTGTGGAGAATAGCTACGTGGTTTTCTATATAAAACGTTTTTCACAAAAAAAGAAACATCCAACCTCAAAAAAAGACACTACTGAAAAATATTCTTAATTTGTCTTTTGGTTTTTTTTTTTTGCTACCGACTGCCGAAATTAAAGTAATTTTTCACTTTGTTGTGATTTCTTTTGCAAGTCGTTTATTATTCATTCATACCACTACTAGAAAATGAGCAACAGCGTTCTCTATGCATTTTACCCCCATACCGCGATCGCCAACCCGCCTGCCAAGCGTGGCGATTATGGCCAAACCCCCAAATTGGGGGAGGCTTATGTCCATCAGTGGACGTATTTCGGCTGAAATAATGATGATAATGTACCACTACATGCAATGTAAACAACAGTGACGTATTCGAACATCATTAAGATACACAAATTAGATTACCTAAGTACGTATTATCCGAAAAACCATTTAAGCAAACTTAATGCAAATTATAATATAGGGCTACCCATACCCATACCCTATCCATTAAAAAATAATTTACGAATTCAATTCACAACTTCAGGAGACATTGCGTAACATAAATATTAAAAAAAAAAACTTTTTAAAAAAGGAAGTCGGTTGTAATTTTTTTGTAAAAAGTTTTTATTGTTAACTTTTTAGTTATGGTATGTACCTCGCACTAATCTAATCGCGTTATTCGTTCATTTGTCGCGCAAATACTTAATGCAAATTTAAGACTTAATATCTGGTTGACCGAGCTTTGCTCGGTATTTTATGGTAAATTGTGTTTAAAATAATAAGTTGTATGTTCAAGTTGATTATCGATAAAGTTGGTTATTGAAAACACGAATAAAACGACATTTTATAAAAATTAATCCTAGCTAGATCGATTTATCGCTCCCGAAACCTCCTGTATACTAAATTTCATGAAAATCGTTGGAGCTGTTTCCGAGATTCAGATTATATATATACAAGAATTGCTCGTTTAAAGGTATAAGATAAGATATGGTTTTCACATGGATTCCATTGTCAAAACGGAACCAAATTAAAACGGGACCACGCGGGAAGTATTCGCATTTGTCACTGAAAGAAGTAACTAGTCTACAGAAACAATAGAATAAAGGAATAGAATATTTATTCAAAAATTAAAATATGTAAAATACAGTATAAATCTTAGAAATAATATAGGAAGTACAAAGTATGATGCCTGTACTAGGATAAATCTCTATCACAGGCGGCATGAGTTCTTACAATTTATATTGGGTCAACTAATTTCTTAACAATATTTAACTGAAGTTTTATGATAAGTGACATAGATAGTAATAGTACATTATGGTACAAGTGTGTAATGTTGGTGATTACCGCTGAGGCGCCATTGAGACCCGAGCCGTCAGGTGAGGGTCTTAAGAGAGCCGAAGACGGTAATCATCAATACACACGTGTATCATACGACGTTTTTCAACACACTTGCGAGGAAAAATAATTATTTACCACACAGCAACAAATGCGATACAAAGAAAATATGAAAATTAGGGGAAAATTGGGAAATGGCGCGCAATTTTTTTTTTTTTTGCACGCGCCAAATGTAAGTTGATTGATTACAGCCATACAGCCTACTTCAAAATGATAATTTTTGTGATAAAATGCAAATATTTTATAAGAAATTATTGTGAATTATAAATAATTTGATAATAATAAATGTTTTTTCGTCTTAATTAGGGACACATTTATTTATTTCAAAAATGTAAATAGATTTTCGGTGGCATAAAACCTCTTTGTTGTTACAAAAAAAAAAAAAACTGTATTACTCGGTTAAATTGAAAATGCTCTGTTTACTCGCATACTCTCTTTACGAGCAAGTGTGTTGAAAATATATTTTCAACACACTTGCTCGTAAAGTGAGCCTTATTATATCGTTCTTAGGGCCATAAACCGAACTATAACATACACGTGCATAATAATATTACACACTAGTGCATAATAGAATGATCCCTACAAAGTTAAGTTAGTACCTAACTGCAAATTATATGCGAGTAAACAGAGCATTTTCAATTTAACCGGGTAATACAGTTTTTTTTTTTTTTTGTAACAACAAAGAGGTTTTATGCCACCGAAAATCTATTTACATTTTTGAAATAAATAAATGTGTCCCTAATTAAGACGAAAAAACATTTATTATTATCAAATTATTTATAACTAGCTTCTGCCCGCGACTTCGTCCGCGTCAAATTTTTGCTCCCCTGACCCTTCCCGTCGCATCGATTTGCCTGCTAGTTTTCGCCCATTTTTCGTTGCTGCTCGCTCCTTTTGAGTTATAGTGAGTCAACCTTAAAAGATAGACATATGCTCTCGCGGACTTTTTTTTAGAACTTTTTAAAAGAAACAATTCCTTCATACATGATTTTTGCGTTACTTTAACCGTTTACGCAGCGCACGCAACGGAAACTCTCAAAAGGAATAAATTTTCCCCGTTTTTGCAACATTTTCCATTACTGCTCCGCTCCTCTTAGTTGTAGCGTGATGTTATATAGCCTATAGCCTCCCTCGATAAATGGGCTACTCAACACAAAAAGAATTTTTCAATTCGGATCAGTAGTTCCTGAGATCAGCGCGTTCAATCAAACAAACAAACAAACAAACAAACAAACAAACTCTTCAGCTTTATAATATTAGTATAGATTCACAATAATTTCTTATAAAATATTTGCATTTTATCACAAAAAATATCATTTTGAAGTAGGCTGTATGGCTGTAATCAATCAAGTTACATTTGGCGCGTGCGAAAAAAAATAAATTGCGCGCCATTTCCCAATTTTCCCCTAATTTTCATATTTTGTTTGTATCGCATTTGTTGCTGTTATTTGTTTTTTCCTCGCAAGTGTGTTGAAAAACGTCGTATGATACACGTGTGTATTGATGATTACCGTCCTCGGCTCTCTTAAGACCCTCACCTGACGGCTCGGGTCTCAATGGCGCCTCAGCGGTAATCACCAACATTACACACTTGTACCATAATGTACTATTATGTTATAATTTACTTAAACTAAGGATAAAGTAGGATTCTTACCTATTTCTATAGTAGCAGTCTTTCAAAGCATTTCTGCTCTTCTCTTTGAAACAGTACACCGTCTCCTCTCCATCCCATATCGTCTTCGGCAGTGGATACTTTTTTCTTAACCTATATTTGTCTACGGCACCTAAAAGGTAAAACTTTGTATTACAGACATGGTCTTTTATTACAAAAGTAGCTTCTGCCAGCGACTGCGCAAATGATAAATGATTTTATTTCTGTAAGTAGGTTTGTACAAACACTTTTACATGTCAATGATATTTTTTTAAACTAGATGAGTTCGGCGTTTCCTAACTGACTACTCTGAGAAGAAAGGCCGAAACAAACTCAGAGGTCACAGTCTCTTTTAAAGTCCAGACATAATCTTGTTCACATCCTGTGAAGATCATGTAGATTGGTGACTGAAATGGTCTTTTGAAGAAAGAACCACACAGATTGAGTGGACCTGTCCAGTCAGTGCAAGCATTTGTCACTAATCGTTTAAATCAACTCGGAACTTAAGAAGCCCAAAGCTTTGACGAACAGTACCAAAGAAAGGACATTTGGGTAGGCCACATAAATTACTCAAACTGCCAGATCATGATTACTGAGAAAGACAGAGCACAAAATTTAAAAAAAGACCCACATAGTCTTCACATTTACAATAATTAAAACAATACGATACTTTACAAAGTAAATATTCATGTCATTGTATTTATAAAAAATTATCAATGTCAGTGTGTATATGTTAACGGAAATGTATCTAATCCGTCATTGTATACAATTCCTAGGAAATGTATGTAATTCCTAAAATCGCCCGGAAATGTGTGAAATAAATTATATTAGACACATTTCCTAGTAAATCTATACATTTCCTAAATAGCAATTGGAAATGTAAAACGGTATACCGCCGTTTGCCCGAATTTTATTTGCCCTAAAATCATTTGCTATAATAGCCATAATATTATATGACGTAATATTCATTTGCCCTACTCTTATTTGCTATATTATTCACGTGCTTATTTCCCATAAAATCACTTACCATAATAACATCATTTGTCATAATCGTTGTAAGCCCTAATTATCACGTGCCCTAATTATCACATGCCCTAATTATCACATGCCATAATTATCATATGCCATAACATCATTTGCCATCGACATTTGGTGTGTAACGGTTGTTATATTAGGAGAAACTGGATGCAATCGGGACTTTAAGGCACCCCGACTCGGATAGGTTAGGTTAGAAGGAGATGGCGGGGTCGTTTGAGCGAGCGAAGCGATCGAATAGACCCCTCCATTTTCTTCGTGGTTATTTTTTTATAAACCACCCAGAAGTAGGAGCCCCGCATAGCGGGGCTCCGTCGCCTAGCTTGTAAAAATTAATAGATAGTTGATTTTTGAAGCTTTAATTAGCAAGATAATATGAAGATATTATATTTTACAGTATGACTGTTACCTGATTGCCTTAATAAAAATTATTATTCTCATTTTAACAACGTGTTTTATTAAAGAAAGCATTATTTTTATACATTTCCTAATACGATATTGGAATTATATACAATTCCTAGGAAATGGATACATTTCCCAGGATATGTATGTATTAAATAATTTTTAAAACAATAGTTTATACATTTCCTAAATAGCTTCGGAACTGTATAAATTTCCTAGGAGTTGTATACAATTCCTATATTTCATACATTTCCGGTAACATATATAAAAAAAAAGAAACGGATATAATTTTGTTGGTCAGATCATTTGATAACCATGTAGATCGGTGTCTGAAATGGTATTTTGATGAAAGAACCACACAGATATTGAGTGGACCTGTCCAGTCAGTGCACGCATTTGTCGATAATCGTACAACTCAACTCGGAACTTAAGGAGCTCAATGATTCGACGAACAATAAACTCAAAAAAAAAAACTAGTTATTCTATCTGGAATTTCTCAGTAGCAGCCCGGAGTCTGGATTTGTGCCCGGTTGATGGCCCCTTGGAGAAATGTGGGTGTACTATAGGTACCCCTCTACCCAACCTTTCAGGGAAACAAGCCGTGATTTTATGTATTATAGATAGAATACTATTTTGTATAGTAAAGAAGTCTTACCTAAAGCTCTTCCCCGTACTTTCTCAGCCTCCTTGTAATGCGCTTTGAACCACAAATTTTGTAGAGCGGTATGGTGTCTCGGCGGGAACGAGTGCGCCTCTAGTATTGCGTATAGTTCTTGATACACACCTCTATGGTACGCCACCAGTGCTCGTGCCCTAAAAAACACGGAAAATATTATAAAATTATCTATGTGTGATGAAATGTGATTGTTTTTGGCAACATTTATTAATTACTAGCTGTGCCCGTGGCTTCGCCCACTTGGATGTGAAAATAAACGTGATACCGGAACAAAAAGTAGCCTACGTTACTCTTTATAACATTAGCTATCTGTGAGTGAAAGTCCCGTCAAAAGCGGTCCTGCGGTTAGTCAAAGTCAAATTCAAAGTATCTTTATTGTGGGCGTTTCAGAGATTAGCCGAAACAAACAATCAGACCAAATTTAAAACGTGATTTTTGGTTGGAGTGCAGCCTTACGGGCGCTATGGAGCAAGGACTTAGAAAAATTTTCGCTTTTTTTTTTCGGAAACTTTCCGATTTTTTTGCAGTATCGGGATGACCTTGTGTGTAGCCACCATTTAGGGTCTGAGAAGCATGGCCCTACGACGCACCGTTTCCGAGTTATGGACCTTTCACTTTTTTTTATTTTATGTAAAACTTCGATCAAAAATGTACTAGATTCCCGATGAGCGCTTCAAAAACGGCCCGAAAAAGAAGAGCACAAATATTTTTGTGGTCTTATTTCAAATTAGTTTGGTCCAATGATAGCCAACGATAAGACGTCCTAAATGCCGCAGTACGCGTTCAAAAATTGTGTAAATAACCACTGTAACACCAAGTTTTTGGAAGGAATATTTTTTTCCCGTAAGTTTATATCTTTAAGTGTTTTTCATAAAATAAAAACAATCAAATAGTAAATATAAATTATTTAGCAAATACATATTATGGTTGTTTGACCAATGTTTGCGACAACGCGCCAACTATTGTAACAAACATTGTCTGTTCTGGAACAGAGAATGCATGAAGTAGTACTTTAATTTTATATTTGTTTGTAGATTTCCTAGTGAGCCATTTCGCTGTGCAGAATGGGTATCTATTGTAGCGAAAGAGTGAGGAGAAGAAATATACAAACCTTTTAAAAATTCATATTTTAACTTTAATTTAAATGAAAAAATTATTTGATTTAATATGTAGGCGAAGCCCAATAAAACAAGCTATAGTTAGTATTTATGTTTCTTTATTGTTGTGGGCGACGCCCAATGAGACTAGCTAACTTTTAACATTAATATCTCCTCGCTATTGTATTCAGTAACTCCGGTATAGCCTCTGTGGAATACCTAAACAAATACCTATACTGTTCTTTAATAAAAGTAGTAGATTTCCATGAAAATACTTACGTAAATACCGATGTATGTTTATAATCACCTGTATTACCATTGTCTTGACCTTTTGAATTCTAATTAACCTGTAATTAACCAGTAACAATAACCTGTTGGATTCTAATTAGTCTGTAATGCCTGTGTCATGTTTGTATAAAACTAATTAGAATATAGTTACCTAACTCATTGATTGTAAAGCACTAATTAGCTGTAATTAGGTATGAATATAGGTACCTAAAATATCTTATGTAGTTCGTACACGATTTTGAAAGAAGCGTACGTCCAATAGGACGAGCTACATTGTTAATCCAATAAGAAAGCAGAAACCTTGAACTCGCTTACACGTGTTTTGAAATTCTCGACAAGTCGAAACCTGTCTCTTAGGGAAAGTCCATTTTTCTCGCTCTCAATTGGCAGAGCGGCTAATCAAAGTAAAGAAATGTATACGCTACTTGCAGTAGGCAACAAAAGTTATAAAAGGGCCGAGCGTCTATTTTTGGATTTAGTATTTTTACAAGTTTACACGAATCATCAAGTTACCACGTAGTGTTTGTGAAGTAAGTGGCTCCGCTGTCCACTGCTTAGTCGCGATGTACCCTATATCTAGTTAGCCAGTCTTCAAGTGTAATATAGCTAGGATTTAATTATGTGTACTGCTTATTCTGATTGTATTTCATATTGTGTGCTGTGTACTCTTTTACAACCATTTGTAGTGATTTCTGTGTAATTTTATGTGTGCCAAATATACTCAATTATTACGACATTCTGACTGGTTTAATTTCACTCTTTCGTCAAGGGAACACCGTCACCCCCGCCTACAACACCTGACTCCCGTTTTATTAACATAATACATATTTAACTTCTAAATACTGTACATAAAAATAGACGCACCCATTTTTATACGGGTGGATCACATTGAGTCAACCCGCACTTAATTAAATAAAATAACTATTATACTATTTTAGTCCTACTACTTTTTTAAATCGATTAAAAATGTTTGCCATCATCAAAACGTACCTTCACTTAAAAAAATATATTCTGCAACTCTACGTCTTTCAATAAGTACTGTGTTCTGAGAATTGAAATGTAATACCAAGAACTACGTCTAGTTCCAAAATAGAGTAAGCACGAAATGTCAACACATTGTTTTTAATCTTATTGCTTAGACTTTAAGTTACAGTTTAGAATAACTAATTTTGTACTTATATAAAAATACTTTTGATTTTTAAGGGACATTTTTTTATTGCTCTTTACCTTTTTCCGATGACAAAAGGACTTAAATATGAATATTTTGCAATCGTAATTATGCTTTATGTTTGAGTATTAAGGAGTATAATAAACTGAAGTTGTTATTATTATGAAACGTTTTTCTATATTTCGTAGTAAGAAATATAAATGTGTAAGTGTGTGCAAACGTGGCCACTTGAGCGCCTTATTTTTGTTCCTGATCCTTTATCTAGTGCTATTATTGATCGAAGATGTAAAACCATTTATATTTCCAAAATGGTAGCTCGGATGAGATTGTTTTCGGAAACAAATTGTTGCTCTACTCAAAAGCTATGAAATCATGTAAACAATCTCATCCAAGCTACCGTTTTGGAAATATAAATGGTTTTACATAAAATAAAAAAAAGTGAAAAGTCCATAACTCGGAAACGGTGAGTCGTAGGGCCATACTTCTCAGACCCTAAATGGTTTCTATGGACAAGCTTAATCAGTTGCTGCAATAAAAATGGTGGAATTCTATTTAAAAAAAAAAACTTTGAAAATTTGCCTAAGTCCTTTGCCCCTAAGAATACACAAGCTGAAACGACGACCGACAGAAAAATTTTGATGTTTTTTTTTCCAAGATTTTGCTACTTTTTTTACATGATCTCATAGCTTTTGAGTAGAGCAACAATTTGTTTCCGGAAAACAATCTCATCCGAGCTACCATTTTGGAAATATAAATGGTTTTACATAAAATAAAAAAAAGTAAAAGGTCCATAACTCGGAACCGGTGCGTCGTAGGGCCATGCTTCTCAGACCCTTAGTGGTTTTTATGGACAAGCTTAATCAGTTGCTGCAATAAAAATGGTAGAATTCTATTTTTAAAAAAAATCTTCGAAAAATTAACTAAGTCCCAAAAAAAAATTTTTTTTTTTTTTTGTTTTCTTTGCTGCTCATAGTGCCCCTAAGCGTATACTCCAACTCCTACACTCCGCCCCTAAGACGACCCACTGACCGATTTTTTTCCATGTAAGTACCGTACATACTTTCATATGCATTTAGTGAAAAGCTGTTAATTACAAATAGACACTTGAATTTTATTTATTTGTATGTATAGATTTAGCTCTACCTGAAAACTTGGTAAATGTATACAACAACATTTTGGAAAGATCATCATAGGTCTAGCCTTTTTATTTAATTAAACAGAAAAAATCTTCCACTAATTCGTACCTATACCACTACAAGCCAAGAAACAACAGTGACAGGTAATATTAGAACAGCATCACGATGCACGAAGTGCGTATTATTGAAGCTAACGCAATAACTACCCAAGAAAAGTCAATAAAATTTATATGGGACAACCCCAAAAGCATAATCAACCAAGTGAAAAAAATATTGTAATAATTGAACATTGGTCCACAATTGGCGAATAAATACGTGAAAATATATTTTTTTTAACCTACTGTCGAACATAAAACCTCCTGCTGTTTTTGAAGACAGTCATAAAGTAAATACTCTCAATTCTACTATGAACTCAGACACGACATAAAATATTAGGGATATGTATTAGAGTTGGTACTTAACTACGTTTATTCGTACTTTGCTAAAATGCCGACGGCTGAATTCCCGGCAATACAACCAAATAAAATTAAACTTGACAAATCTTTGTAAACTTATCAGGACAAAAACAACGGCTAGGCCTTACAATTTTAGTTTTCTTTCAAAATGTATTCCACTTAAGGCGGTACATATAATTCCTGAATTGTTTACGTCTAGCAAACCGCCCCAGCTTCATACAGAGTTTAGGACTTAATCAGTTAACGAGATTTGTATTATTTGTACATTTATTGTATTATATACGTCATAAAACTTCCACTTTAAACAATAGTGAAAACTGACCGAACAGAATAGACCCGAAATCGACTTTGTTTAATACTACTTAAATGTAAAGATACCCGTATGAAAAGAAATATTAAGTAACTAGCTTCAGCCCGCGACTTCGTCCGCGTCAAATTTTTGCTCCCCTGACCCTTCCCGTCGCGTCGCATCGATTTGTCTGGTAGTTTTCGTCCATTTTTCGTTGCTGCTCGCTCCTTTTGAGTTATAGTGAGTCAACCTTAAAAGATAGACATATGCTCTCGCGGACTTTTTTTTAGAACTTTTTAAAAGGAACAATTTCATTATACATGATTTTTGCGTTACTTTAACCGTTTACGCAGCGCACGCAACGGAAACTCTCAAAAGGAATAAATTTTCCCCGTTTTTGCAACATTTTTCATTACTGCTCCACTCCTCTTAGTTGTAGCGTAATTCTATATAGCCTATAGCCTCTCTCGATAAATAGGCTACCCAACACAAAAAGAATTTTTCAATTCGGACCAGTAGTTCCTGAGATTAGCGCGTTCAATCAAACAAACTCTTCACCTTTATAATATTAGTATAGATACGTGAAGGAAACACTTAGCAATCTTTTTTACAAAAATTAAGCGGACGGAGGAGTATAAAATTGGCGTCAGTTAAAGGTTATATGGAGGAGTGCCAAAAGATTGAATGAGAGATGCGATTTTTATGGAATAATGTAGGTATTTCTAGTTACATGAATTACGCTCGAATTTCGACCTCTGGAGGATCATTAGCATAGCTGGGCATTAACTCGTTAATCCGTTAATCGTTAATTAACGAAGTTAACATTTTTATTAACGGATTAACTTTTAAGTTAACTTTTAAAAATGTTAACGGACACGTTAACTTCCGTTAAAATGCAGAAGTCCGTTAATCGTTAATCCAATGCCAACTATTTACCGCACAGCACTGCGGCGCGGCGCGAAAAACATGTTCAGACAAGTATGAAACGACAAGTGTCGGGTGGCGCGTGGCAGCGAGTGAAACAAAAACAAAACTAGATATATTTTGCCGATGCGTGTGAGTGAGAAACGAACTGCGAAGAGATGTTTTTCGTTTAATCATTCCATTACTTAGCGCCGGTGCTTAGAGTGACGAGTGTTTTGTTTGTTGTTATTATAAATTACTGTCAGTGATCATTTGCGTGTTGATAAAGAAGAGTGCAGTGTACTTTAGTTAGGTAGAAAAAGTATACTGTGCAGTATAGGTAGTAATTAAAACCGTATCATGGAAGACATGGAATCGGATTCCAGATGTCCTGATGAGAATCCATGGCCACATTTGACTGAGTATGTGGAATTTATATCCAGATCGGGCTGGCAAATACTTTTTGCGTGTAAGCGATGCTTGCCGAAAGACACCAAAAAAAGATTAAATCACACATTTGAACTATACAAGTATTTTGTTTTGTTCTTAACCTGTTAACTTCCAGAACCTAAACCAGCAGGTTTTATCAGTTCACTAACGCAACGATATAAAAATGAAATTTTACACACATTAACGAATTAACGATTAACGTTAACTTGCGTTAATTCTTCCGAAATGTAACGCTTTAACGTTTAACGAAACTAACTTTTTTTGTAGCGGATTAACAATTAACGAAGTTAACTATTTGATTAACGGTGCCCAGCTATGATCATTAGTATTTATAGATACATGTTTGTTGCTTGCTAGGGCGGAGCCCTAATCTATATCTTCGAACTGTTACTGCTAAGCTGCTTCGAACTATACTATTAATGCTACATATACAATACATACCTCAATATTGTTTCATGTCCTCTCAACAGCTCGCTAGGTGGCAAACTCCACAAAAAAGCTGCTAACTTCTCTATATCACCTTTCTGCTGCAGCGCTTCACAAACACACTGCACTTGTTCTGAATTAAAATTCAAGCACCTCCTCAGATTACTGTTCTCATTCTCAGCAAAATACGTCTGAGGAACTCTCTCTCTATCACTATTCACATTGACATTATCAAAAATCTGTTGACTTAACTTCATTTCTGATAAATTAGGATTGTTTTCATTTTGAACGCAACTTTTTAGATCTTGCACATCATTGAAGTAGCCTGAACGCATCCGATCTTCGCCTTCGATTTGAGAAAAGAGGCTGTCATTGGTTGGTGGCAATTTGAGTTCGAAATTCAAATACTTCTTGTTTCTCGGCGGCGAGAGGTAGTTTTCAAATGTCATTTTATTACTTTCTTGTAAGTAAACATCTTTTGGACTCTTTCCTTCCGTTCTTCCTTTTTGTTTGCACGAAAAGTATTGTTTTTCGTTCAGTTCTGCTTGATAGAAGTTTCCATTTTGATTGTCGTATGGAAATGGCGGTAGGGACGTTTCAGATTCGCTCGTCAAGTCGCTAGATGGACTGAGGCGGTCGGAACATGATTCCATATTCGTGGATTTCATCACCGAATCTTCTTAAGCGTCCGATGCTTCAAAGACCTGAAACAAAATTATTGTTAAGTATAAACTTATCTTAATTGGAATAACTTAAAATAACTTAAGGTTGTAAAACTGCTGCATCCGGATAGACTGGAAGCCGACCCTAACTTTAGTTAACACTAGACACATTGATCGATACGTAATTCCTGTATCTCCTTTTAGATACAAAACTTTCAGGGTGATTATAAAAGACGTTTAAAAATCTAACAGCTGATGGTCCTAATTGCTATTCGCGATTATTAGACAGTCATTACGGATCGTCAGAAGCCCGAAAGTCTGGCAGCCAGTCTTACTAAACAGGAATGTATTACCTAGTAACGGGTTGAGGTGGTAAGATAAACAGTCGGTCCATATAAAATACTGGCATTAATCTGCATCCGTTATCGTGTGGTGCCAGACGTAAAAAATAGCATCATTCAATTTCTTCCCTTGGGTGTCGGAAAAGGCAACTAAGGGACTTAGTAGAGAATGAGCAGCAGCGTTCTCTATGCATTTTACCACCATACTGTGATCGCCAATCCGCCTGCCAAGCGTCGCGATAATAGCAAAAGCACCCAATTCGGGGGAGGCTTATGTCCAGCAGTGGACGTCTTAGGGCTGAAATGATGATGATGATTAGCCGGAAAGATGATCCCAGTATAATTGTAAAAAAGCTAGGTAGATAATTAAGACTGTTTATTTACCAAAACTCCACTTCAAATAGTTTTATAATCGTTTTGTTTGTATTTGTTTTTTTTATTAAAACAAACATTTATTTGACCGTTAACACAAACTATGCGACGGTTTTGAATTGTATATCCGTGACAATTAACAATTATTTATAAGAATTTTCGTTGGTGTCGGGTAAAAATACGAAGTCATGTTTTCATAACATGACATCGGACGGACATGAACCGATAACAAAATGGTTACGATGAACTGCGTGACTTTCCTAGAAATATGAAGAAAAATACTGGGTTTTCTCACTGTTGTTGTCGTTTAGATTGTTAGTAGTTGTTGCCCGCGGCTTCGCCTGCAATCCATAATGAAAGGCACTAAAGGAACACGGGTGGGTTTTAGTCAGTAAAAGTCTGACACGCCCTCCCGCTCCACCCAGAGCGGGAGGCGACATTTGATGATTTCTCACCCCAAAAAAAAAGGTTGAATAGTAGCCTATGTCTTTTTCAGGTCATAGTCTACCAAATGTTATGCTAATCCGTTCAGCGTTTTGACGTGAAACCGTAACAAACAAAAGAACTTACTTTCGCAGTTAAAATTAAAAATTATTTGTTATACTAGCTTCTGCCCAAGACTTCGTCCGCATGATATTTTGGCTCGCGACCCGTCACTTCATATCCCATCAGTCATCTTTTCGACTTTTTTCATTCTGCTCGGCTCCTGTCGAAGCGTGATGTTAAATAGCCTATAACCTTCCTCAAGAATTGGTTTATCAAATGCAAAAGTATTTCTCCAGAGATGACTTTCTACAAACAAATTCATACCTTAGAAACTTTACCACTTTATAATCATCATCAGCCTATATTGTTCCCACTACTGGGACACAGGCCTCCTCTTGGTGAGAGGGAGTGGGCCATAATCCACCACGCGGGCCCAGTGCGGGTTGGTTGGCTTCGAATTTTTGGTACTAAGACATGCCGGTTTCCTCACGATGTTTTCCTTCACGGTTTTGAGAGCAGTGGCGATGAAATAATTTACACAAAGTAATGCGCCTGCTTGGGTTTGAACTCACGACCTACTACTCGTAAGTCGCGGCCGTTACCACTGGGCCACCACTGCTCTCCTTTATAATAAGTGTAGATAAATTACTTATGAGGATTATGGCTAAGGTATAACAGTCGTACGTAGGGGTCGATCAGGGTAAGCTACGATTGCCACGGTAAGTCCGTGGAGGGGTGATCATCTTTCATACCAAGACCCTTCCGTGCCTCGGAAAGCACGTTAAGCCGTTGGTCCCGGCTGTCAATAGTGGAGGATTATATCACCCAGTAACATCAGCAATAACAGTGAGTTGTGTGGCTCAGATAGACTGTTGCTCCATGTCAAAATCTGGTACCTAGTCAGATGCACCTGGTTAGACAGGAAACCGATTCTAACATATTTGCGAATAAGATCAAACGATGAGTTAGGAGGATTCTGCAGAGGTTTTGGTAACATGGGTAACTGGTTTAATAGAAACTAATCAAAGAAAAGAAAAAATACTTATCTGTATTGAAAACTTAGATTTGGGGCCGGCCATTAATCACGTGATGTATTTTTCTGCATTTTTAACCTCCCGTTGGTGATACATGGTGAGGTTTAAAACTACCCCCTATATCACGTGTATTTTTTTTTAGTACCTTCAAAGAATCTTATTTTTATTAATATTTATAAAGGTCACTACAAGCCGCTTTCGATTTTGTACGCGTTTGACGAAAAAATAAATACTCGTGATATATTACTACAACTTGTGATATTTCGTGAGTTTTATTGTCCGCTCCCCCCCCTTTCGAGTCTCACGTTATTAATGGACAGCCCCTTTCATACAATTTCTGTGTAACAATGTCATAACATCACGCTTGTCCCCGAAAGTTTGGACAGACGTGTACTTATATTATACCCACATTTCGCCAGTTATGTTTAAGTCCCATGTAATAGAGAGCTAACCAATTGTCATCAACCGGGCAATTCTTTTTCTCCAAAAAAAAAAATTCAATGTCTTAATTGCCATACTTTTGCTTCGAAAGAAATAGCCAAATAAAACAGTTATTTTAGAAAATGGCTATCTAACTTATTCCTTATACGAAAGGGGGCGTCCATTGGCATTTTTTGAATTTTTCGACCCCCCCTCCCCCCTTGGTGAGATATCGTACGATTTTACTCAACTCCCTCCCCTCCACTAATCTCACGCGAGATTCTTCAAAACTTCTATTTGGGCTGTAAACGTTTTGGATTATTGAGAAAAAAAGAAAAAACAAATACAAGAAAATTTTCTTAGACCAAGAATAATTTCTTATCTCAAGAATTTATTCTCTTAACTCAAGAAAATCATTTTCTTCATAATGGTATTCTTGATTGAAGATTTTGGCTCTTGAGTCAAGTAAATTTTTTATCAGTGTACTATTGTCTCAGATTTGGCCATATTTTATTGTAGAAATAATTTTTCACGCAATTTTACAACGTTTTTTGCGAGAAAAATAATTACGTGTTATTTGCCAAGATCCCCCCCCCTCCTCTAAGTGAGATTTGGAAAGATTTAGCTTGATCCCCTCCCCCCTAAAACACCTCACGTAATTAATGGACGCCCCCAAATGAAAATAGATGATATTTTATTCGGTTTCTTTTTTCTGATCAGCAGTATCTGATGTTGAATATCTTGGTAGGTGGTGGCCCGAAAGTCTGACAAACAGTCTTACCAAGGGGTATTACCCAGTAGCTGGGTTATGGAGGTCGGATAAGCAGTAGCTCTGTGTTAAATAACTACTGGTATTTTACTGCTGTTTTCTATGCATTTTACCACCATACTGCGATCGCCAATCCGCCTGCCAAGCATGACGATTATGGCAAAGCCCCCCAAATTGGGGGAGGCCTATGTCCAGCAGTGGACGTCTTATGGCTGAAATGATGATGATGATGATTCAGCTGCATCCGATTAAACTGGAAACCGACTCCAACTTAGTTGAGAAAAGGCCAGGCTGATTTTTTATAGTCATGGATTGTGACCCACTCCATGACATTAAAAGACAGAAGGCCTGTGTCCCAGCAGTGGGAACGATATAGGCTGAATATGCTAAGCCCAAGTTGTGTTGACCAAACTTAGCATAAGACAGCCGCGCGTGCTACCGTCGGAATTGGTTTCACTCAGTACATCTTAAGCCCATCGTCCACAATCAAAAAAAAAAACTATTTACACACACTACAAAGTCAAAATTGACTTTAATTTCGGAAGTCGGTGGCAAAAACCTTAAATACAGAGCCTAAGACAAAAGTTTTTATTTTTTAACTTTTTAGTTGTGGTAGATACTCCGCACTAATCTAATCGCGTTATTCGTTCATTTGTCGCGCAAATACGTAATGCAAAATTTAAGACTTATATGGTTTTCACATGGACCCCATTGTCCAAATGGAACCAAATTAAAATGGAACCATTCGGAAAGCACCAGCTTTCAAATAAAAAAAGAATCATCAAAATCGGTTCACCCAGTCAAAAGTTATGAGGTAACAAACATAAAAAAAATTAAAAAAATACAGTCGAATTGATAACCTCCTCCTTTTTTTGAAGTCGGTTAACAAAAGTAGGTAACATGTTGTAAGTCGTGTCCGAACCACCATTTTAACGCTAGTAAGCGTGGTGATATAGCATGCTTACTCAATGATGTACCATTTTGAATTTGTAACAACGTTGCTATGATGCTCAGACTGGTCACTCACCGAGTCGCAAAAGTTCCGCCTTGAAGTTTCCCAAAGAGCGATAGAACGCAGTATTCAGGATGTAAAACCACAAGATATATTCAGAAAGCCATGGTGCGTTCCAAAACGGGTATACCTATAAGACGTAAGCAAAAAGGCTGCCTAGCCCAAATGGGATTGGGTGGGTTACATCCGCCGCAAGCAGGATGACCGCTGGATTCTCGGAACATTTTTAAATACGGGAACAACAGCTGATGGCCATTTCTTCAATGGGTATTTTTTTTTTTTGGATGGGAAATCATCAAATGACTTCTCCCGCTCTGGGCGGAACGGGACGGCGTGTCAGACTTTTACTGACTAAAACCCAGCCGTGTTCCATCAGTTGCCCATGTACCGGGGTCACAGTATCTCTTTCGAACAATCACGCGACCCCAGTTCAATGGGTATTATTAAAAAAAAAAAAAATCAATCGTTATTATTTTTAATTAGAATTTTCTTACATTTTTGCAATTTACATGTCAGTGTCAAGTCGTAGTATGTTGAACAAAATGTGTTTCGGGACCGTAACTCGTACGTATGTATTTACAGAATTATAATCACTAAAATCAGCAATACCACTCTATAAGCTCATTTAGTCCTATTGAATGACTATTTCATGAAAAAATTTAAGTTGACACATATGCACATACCTAGATACAGACTACTGTCTAGTTTGGGGTTCACTGATAAATATAAACTGTAACTAGCTGTAAGTAATATTTAAGCTACTCATGTCGTCTCAACTTGATGTTAACCTATGTTTGCTTATTGTATTACCTGGACAATAAATATTTTCTATTTTCTATTTAAATCAACATACAACCTGACACTAACCTGCAAATTGCAAAAAAAAAACACTTGAAAAATAATAGTAAAAATAAAACTAAAATACACGCTTCCATAATAAACCAAACTACAAAGTAGAAAATAATGGAAAAAAGCGTAGATGCTTTTTGAGATATTTTTTAATTTTCGAATTTTGTGACGAATGTCAGCGTTGTTTTCGAAGACAGTTTTTTTTTGGCTACCCTCATAACCCCGGTAAGGATAATTTGCACTTTGTAATGTAATGAAATTATTGTATTGTCATTGGTCCTTGACAAGTAAGCCAATTTTCGAGTCAAACCGACGTTTTAAAGAGGGTCAAAATCATGTTCAAAGTTTCCGTACATATTAACTATACGTTTGAAGCTAATAAAAGGGTGATAAAAAAATGGGGTTACCTGAACGCATCTACCGTAGCACTAAAAACTGTGAAAATACGCGTAGACGGGAAATGACAAGCCATTTCAAAAGTCAGTCAACAGCTGATGGCGTTTGGTGATGGATCTAATTCAACTAACTGTTTTCCGCGATCCAGAATGAAAGGTAGCCTATATCCTTATCCAGGGCATGGTCTATCTGTGTGCCAAATTTCATCTTTGTAAATCCACTCAGCCGTTTAACTTGAAAACATAGGTAACAAACAAACTTACTTTCGCATTTATAATATTACTTAGTATTTTAGATTAGGATTTCTGGGTTTGATAATGTGAAGATGCCAGAACACTAACTATTTTATGTCTGGGCTTCAAAAGAGACTGACCTCTGAGTTTGTTTCGGCCTTTCTTCTCAAAGTAGTCAGTTTGGGGTTTCCCAAACGACTTCATCTAGTTTAAAAAAATATGATTGTCGTGTAAAAGTGTTTGGACAAACCTACTTACAGAAATAAAATCATTTATCATTTAAGTGGTAAAGAATTTAGAAAAATCTCAGTGCGGAGGCTTAGTTTCATATCTTTTGGTGTCTTTTTACCTGTTATTATGTCTGGGAGTGTTTAGTTTCATTTGGTTAATACTAGCTCCAGCCCGCGACTTCGGTCGCATGGAAGTTGTCGTATGATTGACAATTTGTACAAAATTAACAGCCAAATAAACACGCTTTTATTAGATTCGCCTATATCTATCTATCTATGTATAACGGAATCTCGGAACTCGGATTTCGCCCACTTCACGACATCAGATTAATTTGAAATTTTGCACATTTATCAAGGGCCGATTTCAATATTACACAGGTGTTTTTAATGACTCTACTTTTATCAGTATCTGTCGATAAAATATTCACATCAATTGATATCAAACACCACACGCTTTTTAAATAAAACTGATTACATTTACTTTTTTGAATTTTCTATTAAAACGTGTATTTAAAACCATTAAAAAACTTTTTAACAAAAAATTAAACCGCCGAAAAAACTGAAAAGCATAAAATAATAAACCTTAAAATTATGAGTCGGCGCTTTGAGTTATTTTTGTTCATTGATTTTTCAGCGCCGACTCAAAATTTTAAGGTTTATTATTTTATGCTTTTCAGTTTTTTCGGCGGTTAATTTTTTGTTAAAAAGTTTTTATTTTATATTTTTTGTGGCTTTATTGTACTAATAATACTTGGCAAGGTATACCCTATCCAACACAAAAAGAATTATCAAAATCGGACTACTCTGTATAAAGTTATGCGTGCTTATACATTACAATCAGTGAGTGAACAATCAATCATCTCCTGTTTTCCGACCCTTAGGGTTCGATTTTGTTTTCCAAATTTATATGGGACCACCTTGGAAGTATACCCTTTCCAATAGAAGAAGAATTATCACAATCGGACCAGTATGTAAAAAGTTATGCGTGGTCATACATAAAAAAAAATAAAAAAAAATATACGCGTCGAATTGATAACCTCCTCCGTTTTTTTTCGTCGGTTGAAAATATATATATATACGCGTCGAATTGAGAACCTCCTCCGTTTTTTTTCGTAGGTTGATAAAACGTTCTCGACTCGCTATACAACTCATCGCGTTGCATCGCCCGTCCGCACTATTATTTCATTTTCTCTTAGCATCCTTTCTGCCATTTTTTTGCCCGGCTCCTGAAGGACATTGCGTGATGAGTACCTAGAACCTTCCTCAAGAATTGGGCTATCAAATGTTAACTGACCGACCGACTGGCACTTTCAGAGATTAGCGTTAGCGTTCAAATAAAAACTTTTTAACAAAAAATTAAACCGCCGAAAAAACTGAAAAGCAAAAAATAATAAACCTTAAAATTATGAGTCGGCGCTTTGAGTGATCTTTGTTCATTGATTTTTCAGCGCCGACTCAAAATTTTAAGGTTTATTATTTTTTGCTTTTCAGTTTTTTCGGCGGTTTAATTTTTTGTTAAAAAGTTTTTATTTTATATTTTTTTTGTGGCTTGAATGTACTAATAATCCTTGGCAAGGTATACCCCATCCAATGAAAAAAGAATTATCAAAATCGGACTACTCTGTATAAAGTTATGCGTGGTTATACATTACAATCAGTGAGTGAACAATCAATCATCCCCTGTTTTCCGACCCTTAGGGTTCGATTTTGTTTTCCAAATGTATATGGGACCACCTTGGGAGTATACCCTTTCCAATAAAAAAAGAATTATTACAATCGGACTACCATGTACAAAGTTATGCGTGGTCATACATAAAAAAAAAAAAAAAAATTCGCGTCGAATTGATAACCTCCTCCTTTTTTTTTCGTCGGTTAAAAAAAGAAACTCTTCAGCTTTATACATCTTTATACATATAATTCTACTGTACGTGTGTATGTCACTGAACTCCTCCTAAACGGCTGGACCGATTTGAATGATTTTTAGGGTTCCGTTGCCAAATGGCAAAAAACGGAACCCTTATAGATTCGTCATGTCTGTCTGTCCGTCTGTCTGTCTGTCCATCCGTCCGTATGTCACAGCCACTTTTCTCCGAAACTATAAGAGCTACGCTATTGAAACTTGGTAAGTAGATGTATTCTGTGAACCGCATCAAGATTTTTGCACTAAAATAGAAAAAAAACAATAAATTTTGGGGTTCCCCATACATAGAACTGAAACTCAAAAATTTTTTTTTCATCAAACCCATACGTGTGGGATATCTATGAATAGGTCTTCAAAAATGGTATTGAGGTTTCTAATATCATTTTTTTCTAAACTGAATAGTTTGCGCGAGAGACGCTTCCAAAGTGGTAAAATGTGTGTCCCCCCCCCCCCCCGTAACTTCTAAAATAAGAGAATGATAAAACTTAAAAAAATATATGATGTAAATTACCATATAAACTACCACCGAAAATTGGTTTGAACGAGATCGAGCAAGTAGTTTTTTTTTAAAACGTCATAAATGGTAAACCGCAATTTACCGTTCATTCAATCAGCTGAAATATAAAAAAAAAAAAACATTTATTTTCATAATCATAAACCTTATGCATAAACCGAGAATACCTACAGGTTTGTACGGAACCCTCGGTGCGCGAGTCCGACTCGCACTTGGCCGGTTTTTTTTATGCGTTTAGGTGGCACCCTGGATGGTTTAGATTCACTATTGAACCCGGTAGGTAGCGCTGCTATCGAGTTCTAGGAAACAGGACAACGCCTGTACGGTCAGCTAGTTGGTTATAAATATTTTTCTAACCCCATAAAATAATAAATTAACGTATGAAACCGCACTGTTTTTTTTGTTAAATCGATTTTAACGACCCCACAAATATTTTTAGATATATCCGTGTTTTGGTAATATTTGTCAATAATACTCACAATCATTTTAATCTTTACCTACTATTAATACGTACTTTGGCATAAACAAACTCCGTATACAAGTGTTAGAAGAGTCCTTCTTTTTTCGAAATTGTCGTTTTGGCGCATTTTCAAAGTAAAGTTTACTTCGAAAATGCGCCAACAAGAACCATTTACATTGCCTGCTGACTTGGCGTAGGTAACTTACATCAACTGTTTCGAAGAATCCAATACGTTTAAAAATACTTTTTATTTATTAAAACTATCAGCACAATTAAAAAACTAATCCGTAAAAGACGAACTTAATGCCCGCCTCACGTAAAATTTCAGTGGAAATTTTTAGATAATAGGCAGCTATGGTTTATAAATTTTCAAACTTTTTGGTAAATGATACCATCAAAAGCAATTTCGTATTTTTCTTTAATCGGTAGTTAGCGGTAAATTTTCTAACTTAGGTACTATTTCTAGATAGTATAAAAATCATCAAAAAGGTTATTACGGCAAAAAAAAATCAATAGAAAATGTGTCCATATAAACGCTGAGTATACATTTCGAGACTCTACTAACGATTGCACGGTTCAAAGAAAATGAACCTACCACCTAGGTTAGATTAAACTTAAATCAACCTAGGTAAACGACGGCAATTTTCTTACCACAATTTTCAAATAAACCGTTTTCTGAACGTTCCTGAATATAAAGTAACCTGGAATATGTTTACGTATACCGATCCCAGTCGCGGTGTATGTTGAGTTCTTTTTTTAAACGATTTTCTTTTAATTATTAATCAAATAAATACACTTTATTTTTTATAACTAACCAATCACACAGAGAAAATCAAGTAATCCTCACCTTAGCACAGTCCAAGCACAAAAAAAATTTATCACTGTCACTTTTTCACTAAAAATAATTATCGTATTAAAAATTTAATACCGTCTTTTTCATAAAGATAGTTACACCCTCACCAAACGAAGACGTGGGTTCGAATAACAAAAGCTATCTCGCATTTCAAAGCCCCGGACAAAGACAGCAAATGTGTGACAGAGACGGCAGATGGGGCGGAGCATCGCCGGGTGTTCCATGGAAGTTTGAATCACAGTGTTTGAATTTTTCTTTTTTAACGTTTGACCTCTAAAAAGGCGGGATTTTACGACTGGGTCCGTGTGATTTGCAAAATGGCGGTCGAAGGTTTCACTTAGGGTCTAGTATGTTTTTTAAAGTCTGGGACATGGATTTCTGCGAATATTGTTAAACAAATCATCATTTTCATTTTTTTGTTTTCTCTATTATTTCAGTCATTTATCGGCTAACCAAGTATTTATATGGCTTTTACTTTAAAAAGAAGGTTTTTTTTTTGTTTTTGTGCTCACACCATAAATTAATATTGTTAAGTCTATAGGTAACGTGAGTCTTTGTAATTGGCTTTCTGATGAATATGGTTTCCTTTTTTTGTCTGTTTTTATTAGCTCTAAATTTATTTATTTTAGTACCCCCATGTACTAAAATAAATAAATTACCTAACTGAACACATTTCTGTAGTAGTTTTTTAAGCATATTTTTGGAACATCAAAACATGGTTCGGGGCGAGAGGGCATGGTAGGCAGCTGCGTCATTCACTGTTAATTATAGTGTGGGTACAATCCTTGTATTTAAATACTATTTTTCACCCTCGACCCTAAGTACACCATACAAGCGACACCCTGCTTATGTAGGCAAAAGAACTTTCTGAAAACCTCTCTTTCTACAGTTATCCCAACAGTAACGGTTTAGTAAAATCACTTTGAGTATAATTATTTTATTGTAGCCCTTAATTTAATTCCCTTGTAAATCACAAAATTTCATGCTTCTATGATCATTGTCTGTTAGATATTATGGGATCTCGAGGGGCAGCGGTGGCCCAATGGTAACGGCCGTGACTTACGGGTAGGTCGTGAGTTCAAACCGAAGCAGGCGCATTACTTTGTGTAAATTATTTAATCGCCACTGCTCTCAAAACAGTGAAGGAAAACATCGTGAGGAAACCGGCATGTCTTAGAACCAAAAATTCGAAGACATGTGATGTCTACCAACCCGCACTGGGCCCGCGTGGTGGATTATGGCCCACTCCCTCTTACCGAGAGGAGGCTTGTGTCCCAGCAGTGGGAACATTATAGGCTAATGATGATGATGATGATGAGGGGCTTATGGCTAAATGGCATAACTTGGTAGGAGCTCACCTAACATGGGTGTGTGGTAGCTAGAAAACGCTTTATGTCTTGGAAGTACTAGGTTGGCATAATTTGGTAGGAGCTCACCTATCATGGGTGTATGGTAGCTAGAAAACGCTTTATGCCTTCAAAGTACCTACCAGTTTGCCATAACTTGGTCTAACATGGGTATATGGTACTTGGTGCTCTTTGCTTTGTGTTGGTGGAATCTGATAAGCTACACAACATTAATTGATTCTGAGGCGGTACGAAGTTCGCTGGGTCAGCTAGTGGCTAAATATAACAGTAGGTACAGGTCGATCGATCACGTTAAACTACGCTGGCCACGGTTGCTCCAAACCCTCGGAAATCACACTAAACTGTTGGTCCCAGATGTCATTCACGGATCTTTAACAAAACCTGAAAACCTGAAAACCTGTCATACCTCGGTAACAATATTGTGTAATACCTACCATACCTATGGGGTACCGTATTACCCAATAACTGGGTTGTGGAGGTCAGATAGGCAGTCGCTTCTTGAAAAATACTGGTACTCAGCTGCATCCGGTTAGACTGGAAGCCGACCTCAACATTGTAGGGAAAAAGCACGGCTAGATGATGAGATATTGTATTATTGAACCTCTGTGTTACGAATATTTGGTAATAATATAAATATTGTACACTGATATTATAAAATAAAAAATAAAACGAGTAACAGTGGAGTTTCTTGCCCATTCTTGTCAATACGAATTTAGCTTTTAGAAGGGGCGACTAGAATCTATACTATTGTAATATGATAAAGCTGAAGAGCTTGTATGGTTGAACGCGGTAATCTCAGGAACTACTGTACCGAATTGAAAAAATCTTTTTTGTGTTGAGTAGCCTATTTATTGAGGAAGGCTATAGGTTTTACAACATCATACTACGATCAAAAGGAGCGGAGCAGCAACGAAAAATGGACGAAACTGGCAGGCAATTCGATGCGACGGGAAGGGTCAGGGGAACAAAAAATTTGACGCGATTGAAATTGCGGGCAGAAGCTAGCCTAGCTAGCTTAACTAAGTCAATCATGGGCGTACCCAGGTTCTGAGCCAGGGGGGGGGGGCAAACCAGATTTTTCATAAGCACTTAGTCAAATAAATAAATATTAATTAAAATAGGTTTTTTTTATTCTTTAAATATACAGTGGTGCCGATTCTGTTGTACACGAACTAAACTAACTAAACTATCTCTAAAATTCCTTACTTTTGGCTATGAGAATTGTAACGCTATTCTGCAAGGAAAAATCTCTAAATTTAAAAATTATTTTGACACGACTAAAATTGAATTTGACAATCGCGACCCAGCGTGGTATTTTTTTTTTTCGTTTGGTTTCGCAACGTTGTACTTGTGTGTGCATTGCGTTGCGTAGAATGAATTTTTGAGAGACGAAGGCGCGTGCTAGGGGGCAGCCTGGATGTGTTTTATACGGAATTTTTCACTTTTGTTTGAAAAATAAAAAATAAATATTACCCACGTGTTGAGATTTATATGTGACGGGGTTGCAAAGGGGGTCGAAAATTTCATTATTTTTGCGATAGGACACGCCATTTTCAAGATATAAGCAAAAAGAAAATAAAAAATACAGAACTGTTTTTGCACGTGAAGGCGAGGCGTTGCGTTGTTGAGAATTTTAGTTCATGACCACTAGTTTTATTCCACACTTTTTTAATCGCGCTTAAAAATAGTCAGATTTAGTTAAAATAAATTATTATAGTCAAAATTTTTGGTGAAAATCGGCAAACTCAGAATAGCAAAATTGACATTTTCACTAAACTAATAACTCAGTGCAATCTTAGTGCTGTCAAACTAAAATATAGTTAAGTTGTGTCACTTTAGTCTATTTCAGAATAGGAAATCGTCGTTTGACAGGATTAAACCAAATTTTAGTGATTTTTAGTTTAGTTTAAAGAATTTTGTGACAACAGAATCGGCACCAGTAGCTATTTTAAAAGTGATGGCCTAGTGGTATCGGCTCCGACTTACGAATTGTGGATCGTGGGTTCAAACCCAAGCAGGCGCTTTACTTTGTGTAAATAATTTCATCACCACTACTCTCAAAACGGTGAAGAAAAACATTGTGAGGAAACCGGCATGTCCTAGAACCATAACTTTGAAGACATGTGACATCTACCAACCCGCACTGGGCCTGCGTGATGATACGTCCCACTCCCTCTCACCGAGAGGAGGCCTGTGTCCCCAGGCACTGAGAACAATATAGGCTGATGATGATGATTTTAAAAGTCACTTTCGAGGGTCATCGGCAAAACGGTTTGTGACGTCTTTCGTCAAATAATCGCCCATAGCGTTAACAAATTTTCTATGTACATTGAGCATACAAAGCCCATTTAATCGACTTCAATCTTAGCTACGTTTTTACTCGTACGAGTGTGCTGAATGACCTTTCAAATGTAGCGGTGGAATAAGGTGTTAATTGTCAGTAAAATTTCTAGGGCTGTCTTCACCTTCGGGTAAAAAGATTCAGCTACTCCGTTATTAACTCTGTTATTTATCCAAAAAGTGCGCCATAGTTCGACTTCAGATGTGATCCCTTCAAATTCATAAACTTTCCTCCACACATTTTTGGAATTTTGGAACTGTACATTTGATTATCTCGGCAGGGTGCAACAATTAAACAGTAAACGCTGGTGAATGGTTTTTGCCGAATCTCGCCTCAAATGAAGATCATAACGAATCCTAATAGGGCACGCATAACGAGCGACGAAAATAATCGCTAAGGGGCTCGCTACAGTATGCAGCTGGTTGATTTGCTCTCTGTTGTTGCCGGCTTGCTGTCTTAGGTCAACGCAGCTCAAGGTTGAAGCCGCAGCAATTTCTTCAGCTGAATTGATTCAATTTTCACTCCCTTCTTCCGCGGAACGCATGTGTTCTGCACATTTTATTATGTTCAGCGTTTTAGACTTGGGCACGCTACTATTGCGGCGGGTAATCCTCTTTGAGGAGTGGCTAGAGACGCACCATTTATTTAATTTATAAATGCATACACATATCACATTGCAGCTTTGATATAAAACTGATTTACATCCGTCACCTCATTTTCAGGTCCAGTTGAAAACCAGCGTCAGGCACTAGTTGTCTGGCTTTTTTGCTGAACTGGGCCTTTTTGGCGCAGCCGTGAGGCACACTGTAGTAATGCTAGTTTCTGACATCTCACCTTACACTTTTTTATTTTATTTTTTATTCTTTCCTGCTGTAAAACTAACTGTTATGTGCCTTTCAACTGTGCTAAATAAATGTATTTTCTTTCTTCTTTCTTTCTTCTTTCTTTCACCACTTGTCTGTGTCCTCACTTTCCGCCTTACGCAGGTCCTCACAGGAAACGGCTGTTTCGGGAGTCTCCTGCTCCGGGTATGGTGGGAGGAAACGCCTTCGTGTTATCACTGCGTGGATTGCCTAGAGGACACGGTGGAGCATATAGTGGAGGTGTGCCCTGCTTGGGCAGAGCACCGCCGTATCCCCGTGGAGGCGATCAGCAGCGGTGACCTCTCGCGTCCGACCCTGGTGCAGGCCATGGTACGGAGCTAGAGGGCATGGGCAGCCGTCCCCTCCTTTTGCGAAGCAGTAATGCTCGTGAAGGAGGAGGCGGAACGCGTCAGGGAGAGGCAGTCTACGCCCTCACGCCCCTAGCCGCCACAGGAGGAGATGCCTCGGGCATCGGAAGTCGATTGCGTACTCCCGGCCACCATAAGCGCGGGCTTGCGGTAGGCACCCTACCCATAGCTCGCCTTCCGGTAAGGACCCATCTCGACGGCACGTTGTGTTCTACGTGCGCCTTAAAGAGATGTCAGCAGTATTGAAGGGGTCTGCTGGGACCGATCCTTGCCTGACCCCGGAATTGCCCGAAAGAGTTTTCCACACACAAAAAAAAAACGTTTTTGTCTGTTATGTTATATCTTTGGGACGGGTTGCAGCAGGGAATTATATTTGTTAACCGACTCCAAAAAAGTAGGTGGTTCTTTGCTCCACTATATTTTTTTCTGACTCATTTAAAAAAAAACTTATTTTAATGGTGAGATTATGCTTCAGGGTCCCAAATAAATGTTATTGACTTTGCTTTGATAGTTTTTGCGTTGGCTTCGTTAATACATATTTAATCCACTTTGTTCAGCATGTTGATATTCTAATACTTCCTGTCACTACTATTGACTTGGCCAGTAATGGTATACGAATTACTGCAGGCTAGATAAAAACATTTTTGCAAAATAAAAAAGCAAACGACTTCAAAAAAAAAAACACTACAAAGTGAAAAATAACTTTAATTTCGGAAGTCTGTGGCAAAAAACTAAAAAACAAAAGATAAAAACCAAAAACCAAAGACACAAACTTCCAAAAAATATAGCGAGTAGGTAGAAAAGGCACGTCGCACGATTTTTAACACGCTTTTATTAGCTTCATACGTATTTTAGTATGTTAGTATGTGCCTATGTAACGGAAACTTTGAACATGATTTTGACCCCCTTCAAGACGTCGGATTAACTCAAAATTTGGCATACTTATCAAGGACCGATGGCAATACAATAATTTTACCAGAATAACAAAAAAACTGTCTGCGAAAACTACGGTGACATACGTCACGAAATACGAAAACTACGCTGACATACGTCACTTAATTTGAAACACCCTAAAAAATAGAAAATAAATAATAGTTTAAAAACCTTAAAGACCCTGCTTTAAACAATTTTAAAATTTTATATTGTATTACAAATAGCAAAAAGTTATTTTTATCGACAAAAATAGATAGTTAGTAGGGACGTTAACGAATTCCAGGGGGGGGGCAGCTGCCCCCCTCTGCCCCCCCCCCCTGGGTACGCCCATGAAGTCAATTATATTTTAATGTAAGTGTTGACGTTCAAAAGTGCCTTTTTTGTGACTATTTGAAATAACTGCTTTGACATTTGACCTAGCTAACACCATTTCAGGAAACGACAACTCCTAAACAACTTTCAGTACGAAAGCAACGAAAATATCTATGTTTATATCACCAATGAATTGAAGACATAACAATTTACCAGCATTGCAAAACAGTGCGTTATTGTGACAGTTGAAAAAATGTGATACGGAGTAATATCATCGTTCTGCAATACTGTCAGTTTTCCTGGTGTCGTGTGTCTTACGGCAGTTTTACCTGGAATTCAGTCGTGGGAACATTACACCTAATGTACTCCGAACGGACAGTGGTATGCTCACGACTTACCGCCGGTGCGGTGGGCAGAGTACGTAGCAACGGCTTTTATTGGGGCCATAGAAATTACAGTTTTGGGAGCTATTTCTTTGGCTAGATTTCTCGCTTGTAGCGAGATTTTTTGGATCGGAGTTCAAAGGATAATAAGGAATTCGGTCTTTTAATTTGTGATAAGGTTTTGCAAATAGGCTGACGACAAACAGACAAAGACAAATTGCAACCACTTTTTAAGTTCAGAGGTGCAATACTGGTAATTTTAAGAATGTTCAGAGTCTGATCTTAATTTCAATCTGTCAAAAATACCACGAGTTTGCATACATTTTTGACAAGTTCTTGACGTTTGATTGTCGCTGTGGTGATACTGCGACTAGGTTTTGAACGTTTTTAATTTCGAGAATTGCCCTCCTGACTCTAGTTTTTTGACAGCTTTAGAGACTTGAGTTGAATTGTTTCATGAAACCTATGTTAGTAATGTATTCAGATAGTAACCGTCAGTTCCGACTTAGATAGATTCTTGCTTTCTTATCAAATTAAGTAACATCTGATCCAGTTTAAGCTAGTTCAAAAACACTTTTAATAGATGTTTAGAACAAAACTGTGCAGTGCAGTAGCTAGCACTGACTATAAAAAATGTACAACCTCTCAGGCAATCAATTTAAAAATAAAATAAATCACTAAATAGTAATATTTAGTGATTTACTTCCACCTAGCTCCTGCCCTCGACTTTGTCCATGTATGCCGATAAAAAGTAGCCTATGTCCTTCCCCAGGGCTCAAAGTATCCCTATACCACATTTCATCAAAATCGATACAGTCGTTCTGGAGATTACCCCCAAAACACTAACAAAATACCTCTTTAGAATATTAGTATAGGTACCTATACATACTTTTATAAACTTTAAAACAATGAGGTCTGCTTCGACCCCCGAAGTAGGACATTCTGTATGACAGGGGTCGAGGTTTCTCCAGCTATATGGATCAACATGAGAAGGCTTAGACTAAATACAATTTACAATTTCATATTCCATGTGTTCCTCCAGAGCGTATTTCGGCCATGACAGCCAATCTCAACGGAGATCAGCCATCGGCGCGGTAGATATTATAGTGCACAAGTAGTGTGTGCGCAGACACAGGAGCACTCACCGTGTGTTAAATGTAGAGTGTGTGCTTTAAATTTGAGGTGCCTACCTAGTCTCATTTTCATAGACAGCATAACCATAATACGTACGGACGTAAAGAATAGCACCACCCCATTTCTTCCCGTGGGTGTCGTAAGAGGCGACTAAGGGACTTACTAGAGAATGGGCAGCAGCGTTCTCTATGCATTTTACCACCATACTGCGATCGCCAACCCGCCTGCCAAGCGTGGCGATTATGGCAAATCCCCCCAAAAATTGTACCGGTCAAATTGACAGTGCTTGGGGGAGGCCCATGTCCAGCAGTGGACGTCTTGCGGCTGAAATGATGATAACCATAATCAGCCTATATATTCCCACAGCTGGGACACAGGCCTCCTCTCGGTAAGTTTGAGCGGACCGTATTCCACCACACGGCCCAATGCGAGTTGGTAGACGTCACATGTCTCCGATTTTTAGGGTTCCGTTGCCAAATGGCAAAAAACGGAACCCTTATAGATTCGTCATGTCTGTCTGTCTGTCTATCTGTCTGTCTGTCTGTCTGTCTGTCTGTCCGTCCGTATGTCACAGCCACTTTTCTCCAAAACTACAAGAGCTATGCTGTTAAAACTTGGTAAGTAGATGTATTCTGTGAACCGCATTAAGATTTTCATACAAAAATAGAAAAAAAACAATAAATCGTGGGGTTCCCCATACATAGAACTGAAACTCAAAAATGGTTTTTTTCATCTAACCCATACGTGTGGGGTATCTATGAATAGGTCTTCAAAAATGGTATTGAGGTTTCTAATATCATTTTTTTCTAAACTGAATAGTTTGCGCGAGAGACACTTCCAAAGTGGTAAAATGTGTGTCCCTCCCCCCGTAACTTCTAAAATAAGAGAATGATAAAACTAAAAAAAATGTATGATGTACATTACCATGTAAACTACCACCGAAAATTGGTTTGAACGAAATCGAGTAAGTCATTTTTTTTTTAAAACGTCATAAATCGTAAACCGCAATTTACCTTTCATTTAATCAACAGAAATATAAAAATTAAAAAAAAAAACATTTATTTTCATAAACATGAATCTTCTGCATAAACCGAGAATACCTACAGGTTTGTACGGAACCCTTTGTGCGCGAGTCCGACTCGCACTTGGCCGGTTTTTTTTACTTGTAGAACCTGCCGGTTTCCTCACGATGATTTCCTTCACAATTTTGAGAGCAGTGGTGATGAAATTGTTTACACAAAGTAAAGCGCCTGTCTGGGTTCGAACCCACGACCTTCATCACTCATCTATACTTAATATTATAAAGCTGAAGAGTTTGTTTGTTTGTTTGATTGAACGCGCTAATCTCAGGAACTACTGGTCCGAATTGAAAAATTCATTTTGTGTTGGGTAGCTTATTTATCGAGGAAGGCTATAGGCTATATAACATCACGCTACAACCAAGAGGAGCGGAGCAGTAATGAAAAATGTTGCAAAAACGGGGAAAATCACACGGGTAAGCGTTCGACGCGACGGCGGCGGCGATGGGAAGGGCCCGGAACAACAAATTTTCCGCGGACGAAGTCACGGGCAGAAGCTAGTATCACATAAATCGCGGACGTTACACAGTGGAACGAATGTATGGGAGCGGTTGGACGTAGACATGTCCGAAAAATAAGAGTAAAATTATGACAAACTAATGATGCCATCTTATTCGATTACTTAATGCCTTCATAAATTGTGGCGATGAATTTCTTCATAACTCCCATATTTCGGGAGTAATTTGAGAAAATGTGAAATTTTACTATGAAAATGAGTGTATCGAGCTCTCTCCCTCCTGATTCCGGGCTTGTTTCAAGTAGCGGTCTCTAATATCGTAATGCTATTACTAAGAGCTATATTTAATACTAAGACACATAGTGCGCCAAATGTGCACTTTCTGGGATAAAAGGAAATGAAAATTAAAAAAAAAAAACGTTTTTTCCCCATTTGTATTTACTTTAAACCGCAGACAGACTTATTAAGAGGTCTATAAATATATTATATATATACAGAAATATATATTAACAAAAATATTCACAAGAACTGATGAGAGTATGACTTTTAAGTAAGTTGATAATAAATTACCTAGTTTCATTAAAAGTACAATAAATAATTAAGATGTAAGCTCTAATTTACTAAGTTACACATTTTAAAACAATAACATCATTTAATTATCTTCGTCATCATCATCATCATCAATTAATTCAAATTCAGAATCGATGTCCGCTAAATCATTTATGTTAACAAATTCGATATCACTTTTCTCAGAATCCGTAAGCTCATAAAATTCCTTAAAAGAAGATTTTTTTACAAACTTATTTCCTTTTGGACGGATACTTGTAACAAGTGGATCAGAAGACAGTAAAAGATTGTGCATAATATCTTCATTGCATGAGATACTGCTATGCTTTCGAGAATGCCCCTCTCTATATTTTCTAAAATCTTTATTTCTAGCCTCAGATGCCTCTTCGGATAGAAAACCAATGGGCACAATTGACATGTTCTGAACTATGTCTGGCCCATGCATTAAAATTTTATGAAGTGAAGAAGGCATATAATACCATGGGTATAACTCCACGTAAAGCTTAGCAGTATCAAAGCAGAACTCTCGGAATTTAGTTACGTTGATCTTCTCTCCTGATGAAATACACTGCAAGATCACACAGATTTTTCTTAAAAGCATAGCATCTATTCCGGTCAGTTCAGCAGATTTAGTGTAGTTTTCAAAAAATCTCCTTGCCGAGTTGCCATTGTTGGTGGATCCACTGCCTTGTTTCACAACATCGAGAAGTAAGCCCGTTTCTCTTCTTACAGCCTCTTGAGCTCTTTTCTTCCTGTCATCAACTTGCCTTTTTGCTATATCACCCCTTACTTGCCATGATTTTATGTCTAATTTGTAGGAAATGTGTAATAAGCATTCCATTGAGCGAATCCAAGCGTGAAGGGTGCTTAAGCTATATTTATACATGTCCTCGTTTGCGTGTTTATCTTTGATTAACTCTAAATTATTCATTTCTTTAGGACAAGCCTTGCATATGTCACACACTGAAGCTGCTGTATTGGATATAATGGAATGAATTTTACCATCAATCATTGTCAACAGCAGTTGGTGTTTGACACTAATTCCATCAGTGATGGTGGATGGAGTTAAGGCTTCAATCTCTGCTTCGATTTCAGCCATCTCTCTCTGCACATTTTCTTTGGTTTCCTTTATAAACTTAAACAATATTGGCCGGCAAAATGAAGTGGAAGATGGTCGCTCGTTTTCCCAAATTGTTACACCTTTTGAGACGAGCCGCAGTGGTACAAGACTAATCATAAAATTACTAGCAAGATCGATTTGCTCATCTTCACTCGTCCTTTGATGATAAATGCTTTGGCTAGATGATCCGTCAAAACCCCATTTGCTGGTCAATACGAGCTGTTGATTGGGATCAACAGGGGTTTCTAACGACCTAATAAGTCTTCTTGAGGTTAAATCCATCAAGGCTTGTAATTTGATTTTTGCAGAGCTCTCTGTAACTGTGAGATCTTCTTTGGCCGGATAGCACTTAATTTTTTCTTTAACCAACATGTAGTAACTCGGGTATTGAAGAGCTCCTTCTTGAGTGTTGAAATCCCGAAGAGTGTTATAGCGCCATTTCGATAAGTTCATCGATACATAAAGAGCCAATGCCTTCAAAGGGGATATTTCCCGTACCTGAATTGATTTACCTTCAATGAAGGCTTTGATTTTTGAGGCCTCTTCTGGATTCTCCGTCAAGTATTTCATAACATAAGCTGTATCGCTTTGTCCTGCCTTTTGAAGCGCCCTTTCGGCCGAAAACATAATTTCAGCGCTGCTACTGCTGCATGAAAGACTATCTTCAGTGCGTCTTCTTTTTTGCCGGTTACTAAGGTCCTCAAAAGATTTACGAGGACTAGGATGTGTACAAGTTGAAGCATCAGATTTAGCAGGAGAAATTATGGGCTCGATGACGTCACTTATATTTTCTGTAGAAGGTTCCATATTTTCATTCTGTAATCCCGGCCATTGAATTGCAGCCTGTAGCCAAATCTCATGTTTCTTCCGAAACTTATCTGTGCTTCTTCCAGACTGTGTCCATTTTGCATAAATGCGGTAGCAAAATCGACGACACCAGTCTTTTAAACTTGTTTCAGCACTTTCACATAACTGAACACAACTGTTATCTTTTAAAACACTGAACAAATAGTTAAAGTCGCGTAAATCTTTATGTGCGCGTGCGCATAAAGCAACGTGAATATCAAGATTTGTATTAAAATTTGGAAAATACATTGCGAGATTAGCTTGGATACAACGAGGTGTAAATCAACACTGATTTTAAAGTTACTAATAGTGACCTATTTATATAAAATCCAGGTATCCCAGGTATCCTTTGTTAAATATTGCAAGGTAATTAGTTATTGTGATAATTAGTAAATGATGCATGCTAAATTAGTGTATTAAGAGCCATTTAGTAATTAAATAATAGCAATGTTCTTATCAGTAATCATTAGTGCATCAGTTTTATATGTAAACCTTAAGTCCCTAATTATATATCCTAATTAGCTTATATCTTCTCTAATTGGCTGCTCAGAAATGTTATTGTAATAAGGTAAACCTTTAGAAAAACGGTTTTAATCAACAAAATAAACAAAAAATAAAAAAATTGTGTTATAAAATAAACATCACTCTTTATCCCAGAAAATGCACATTTGGCGCACTATGTGTCTTAGTATTAAATATAGCTCTTAGTATTAGCATTATGATATTAGAGACCGCTACTTGAAACAAGCCCGGAATCAGGAGGGAGAGAGCTCGATACACTCATTTTCATAGTAAAATTTCACATTTTCTCAAATTACTCCCGAAATATGGGAGTTATGAAGAAATTCATCACCACAAGTTATGAAGGCATTAAGTAATCGAATAAGATGACATCATTAGTTTGGCATAATTTTACTCTTTTTTTTCGGACATGTCTACGTCCAACCGCTCCCATACATTCGTTCCACTGTGCGTTACCGGTCATATACTAATTGCATTTAACATAACTTTGGCAAAATCAAACCACCTGATTAGGTCACATCAAAAGTACATCTTTTAATAACACTCAAAACTGCTTTATAGCATTTACATGTATTAAGGCTACTAACTCATAACAACAAAACGTTCATTCACACGGTGTTTCCTGTATTTTTGCTAAGTAATAACTTACAACACCATTGATAAACGTGAAGTTAGTAAAATAAGCACTAAGTTTGAACTTGAATGTTGTGAAATAATTTTAATGCTGTATCAGGACAATTCCCACGATATCGCGTGATGTTTGCTGATTTATTCGGATTTATATGTGACTTTCATCATCTGTTTAACATTTTTCCCTTTATGTTGGGATCCGTTTCTAAAGTTCTAGTCTAAATGTATGCAGCTGATATAGCGACTGCTTATCTTGCTTCCAAAACCCAGTTACTGGGTAATACGATACCCCTTGATCTGGTTGTCAGATTTTCGGGCTTTTAACGACCTGTGACGACTGCCAAAGAGACGCACAAACCATATAATAAACCTCCCTCGGGAATCACACTCTCTTTTGATGACAACCGCATTTAAATCTATTGCGTAGTTTAAAAGACCTTAGGTCTTTTAAATTTAGGAAACAAACACAGAGGTCACAGTATAACTTAGCCATAATTCCCACCAGAGTAGGAGACGTTTAAAACCTAGGACCACTTATTTTGTAGTATGAGACTGTCACTATGTTGCGTCTAGATTAAAGAAATATTTGGGTTTACTGTGTTCATTTCATTCTATTTCTTCCCAAAGGGTGTTGTAAGAGGCGACTACGGGACTTACTAGAGATTGGGCAGCAGCGTTCTCTATGCATTTTACCACCATACTGCGATCGCCAACCCGCTTGCAAAGTGTGGCGATTATGATAAACCCCCCAATTGGGGGAGGCCTATGTCCATCAGTGGACGTCTTTCGGCTGAAATGATGAATTCCTTAGCCGCAAGTTCCACCTAGGTACTTTTTCAAAACCTCGGAACACTTTGTAGTAAGAGTGTGGTCACTATGTTGCTAGATTGAACAAATATTTGAGTTTTTTTTTTTTTTGTGTGTGGGAAATCATCAAATGACGTCTCCCGCTCTGGGTGGAGCAGAAGGGCATGTCAGACTTTTACTGACTAAAACCCACCCGTGTTCCTTCAGTTGCCCATATGCCAGGGCCACGGTACCTCTTTCGGACGAATCTCGCGACCCTGGCAGGAATACCTACTTGGGTTTACTGTGTCGATGAATAATTGCAAGTCTTTTAGAATACGAGTGTGTTGCCAACGCAATTAAAGGTGCAAGGTATGGAAAAAGCCATGATTTGTGAAGTAACTGTAACATCAATATTGATTGTCCCACGTAGGTATAAATAGCTATAGTACTTGTAAAACGTAGGTGTTCAAATATCAAGTACGCATAAAGTGAATCTGCCACACTGACATTTTATTTACCTGAATATTTTGGTTTACAATTTCATAATAAACAATGCATTTGTTTCTAGAAATAAATGTGTTTTGAGATGGTTTTGGTACTATGTGGCATATCATATCATGACGCCTGTCCTAATATCCGAGGGTTGGGCAGAGTTGTTCCTATAGGTAGTACTTAACTTTACCCATATCGCCAGTTATGTTGAAGTTCTATGTAATAGAATTTGTATTGCCATCAACCAGGCATAAATCTAGATTCTTAATTCTCTCTATTTATGTATTTAGCAAGAAAATATTAATTAGTAGGTACTGTACCTACCGGTACCGATACCGGAAAGCCAACTCTTGTAATGAAAACCTTTCAAAATCTAATCGCAGTTTTATCTCGGCGCCAATCAAGTGTCAAAAACTTGTCATAATTGTATGGAAACTCGAAGTATTTTTGACAGATTGAGCCTGACATCATATTCTTGTTTCGTGTTCTTTTATAATTTCAACTGGGAACTTTTCCTATTACGGATATCAAGAAACAGCCCTATTAGGCGCAAAGGCAGATGGCAGCGCAGCGGTGACGGAGGCTAAGTTATAGAATCCCAGTTTGCATCCTTTGAGGAATCTGCCTAACCCTTTTCCAATTATGTTGGGGTCCTGTTCCAGTCTAACCGGGTGCAAATGAATACCCCTCCATGTATAATACTTTATATATGGAGGGACTGTCTATCGGACTACCTAACAGAGTTGTGGAGCAACTCTGTAACTGTTACTGAGTATCCTGATACCCGATGGTAAGACCGAGACTTTTAGACTTCTGACTACTCAAAAGGACTAACGAAGGGACCCGTGCTCTCCGAGGACAAAACCCTAAAAATAAAAATGAATATTCGGTTCTAAGTTCGACCCCAAACTGCCACGTGTATCCACTTGGACCTTACCTATTTATTTATTATTTAAAACAACAAACAAAAAAGGTCAAATGACCGCACATAACCTACTTGCTTATCTAAGATTACAATTAGTTTATGGTAACAAATACTTTGTTTACAATAACATCGTATCAGGCACGGCGCGGTTCCTTTTGCCGCCAAATTAGCCGTCACTCTGGGCGGTCTTTGAGGTTAGGTTTGGCGCCATTCGAATTTGTTATGTCGATTGATTCTTTTTGTGATTGTGTATGATTTAAATTAAGTGGGTTAGTATAAATTAAAATACGAGAGTATCACTTTCAATATTTATATTTATTTAGTATCGTTCCGTGTGGTGTTGGACGTAAAGAATAGCACCATCCCATTTCATCCCATTTCATCATTTCCATCTTCCCGTTGATGTCGTAAGAGGTGATTATGAGACTTACAAGAGAATAGGCAGCAGCGTTCTCTATGCATTTTACTACCATCCTGCGACCTTCAACCCGCCTGCCAAGCGTAGCGATTATGGCAAATCCCCCCAAATTGGTGGAGGCCTATGTGCTGAAATTATGAGATGGTGGTCACTTACAACTACAGCTTAATTGAATGAACCTGGTTGTCGATAATGAGAGTATATCTGTCGTGAACTCGTGATATATCTATAATGCCGTTATCTACCAAAACCGTTGTTTTAAATAACATGCAAAAACCGCGGTAAAAATTTAAACCGATGTCACTTTTCAATGACAACACCTATTTTTATTTCCAAAACTATTCAAGGTATTGAAAATTTGGAAACACAGATGGATAGATTTTTTTTTCTATTATAATAGCATTAAAAGTTAAAAATCGACCATATGTCGGATAACGGTGTTTTAGTTATGCCACGGCAGGGACCTACATAAGGTATGTACAATATGCTTGTTACACCGTGGCCACGGTAATTATTTACCGTGCCGTGGCACTCTAAAGACTAAACGAGTGGGCCGATTTTCATGATTCTTACTTCAATAGATTTGTCTTAATCTTGCGAGTGTCAATAAAGACATAACAGTAATCAAAATTCAGACACTATACTGTGAAAAAGAATCGTACTAGCTTTTTCACAAGCTTTCTACGTTTTCTAGAGCAATGCAAAATTAAAAAAAACATATAACATCACGCCTTCTTCCCTAATGGGGATGGCAGAGGTCTACCCCCACATGTTGTCAGTTATGTTTATGTCCCTTGTAATAGGGGCGAGCCTACTGCTATCAACTGGGCACAAATCCAGACTCCGGGCTGCTACTGCAAAATTCAAGATAGCAAAATCCAATACTTTGCCCGAACTGGAAGTCCAAGTCCGGATCTCATCCTCAGCGGTAACGCTTGCGATCACTGGACCGATGAGGCTATAAAAAAAGGTAAAGAAAAGGGAAGGGAAAAGTTAAAACTAAATCTATAATGAAAATTAATTATCCAAACATTTTGAACAAGCACCCTTCTATATCGAAATCCCTAAATCACTCGAATATCACTTAATAAGGGTTGTTATCTGACACCAAACGACGGTTCCACCCCCGTTTGTGTTCAGCCAATCAGGACGCAACAAACTCACCCCCTAATAAACATCGACCAATGAGAATTAAGTATTAAATCAGGTGCGTTTAGGTGTTGGGTTTCTTTAACGGATGTTTAAAAAATGTGATTTCGGGATTAAAATTTGAATGAAAACGTGTTTTGGGAGAATTGAAAAAGTAGATGTTACCTTTTTACATCTAAGGATGCTGTTACCTACCAGGGTCGCGAGATTGTTCGAAAGAGATACCGTGACCCTGGCACATGGGCAACTGAAGGAACACGGGTGGGTTTTAGTCAGTAAAAGTCTGACAGCCCTCCCGCTCCGCCCAGAGCGGGAGAAGTCATTTGATGATTTCACATCCAAAAACAACCGGCTTCCTTAAAAAAAAACACTACGAAGTCAAAAATAACTTTAATTTCGAAAGTCGCTGTCTTAGGCTCTGTATTTAAGGTTTTTGCCACCGACTTCCGAAATTAAAGTTATTTTTGACTTTGTAGTGTTTTTTTAAGGAAGTCGGTTTTTTTTTGTAAAAAGTTTTTATTTTTTAACTTTTTAGTTGTGGTAGATACTCCGCACTAATCTAATCGCGTTATTGGTTCATATTCTGTCGCGGAAATACGTAATGCAAATTTAAGACTTATATGGTTTTCACATGGACCCCATTGTCCAAATGGAACCAAACTAAAATGACAAGACCATTCGGGAAGCACCAGCTTTCAAATAAAAAAAGAATCATCAAAATCGGTTCACCCAGTCAAAAGATACGAGGGAACAAACAAAAAAAAAATACAGTCGAATTGATAACCTCCTCCTTTTTTTGAAGTCGTTTAAAAATAAAAAAAATGCTGTTACAGCCAAATTTTTCAAACGAGATAATTATTATGATAGAGGACTCTCTTATGATGTAGGGGACTACCTTTTCCTCAGTTAGACTCTCATTCGGTCTGTTGTGCGTGGGACTTCTGACTAACAAAGCCAGCCTATCTCCGTCCAAAAGCACAGAAGCTTCCTGGTTGCTTCACAGGCTTCGCGGAGTGACCTCAATGTTCCGAGGATTTCTTCGCGTTGAGAAGCCACCAGTGGCGAAAGCACCATATAACACGATTCCTACCGGCTTGCCTTCGGGGATTCGCATTGGTAACTCTATCACTATTAAAAATACAATAGTATGTAAATAGTGGCTACTATTGTCAATAAATATAGTTACACTACGGGTATTTAATTCACCATAACATTCAAACAACAAAAAAGGTTATTTATAGCTTTTTATTACAACAAAAGAGAAATGTTCTAAATTAACCCGGCGCCAAAACGTCATAATCGAGAACTAAAAATTCATACAACAGCGATCCCGTAATGATATCACTTTAGGTCACGTGGCACCGCTTGATATGTACGAGAGCAAGCCGCTGTACAACGGGTTATGACAGAGACAGGTATAGAAAAATGCGTCAGCGAGAACGAGATAGAGGAATATTGCATATTTTATTCGGGTTTCAGCTGTTCAATTTAATTGCATTTAATTCATTACATTCCTATATTAATTTTAGAATGATAGTAAGTATTCTTTATTGATGAGTCAGTAAGTTAAAGCCGACTTCGCTTCGGCTTCTCTTTTAGAAAAATTTACACCTCGCCACTGGAAGCCACGGCCTCGCATTCCAGGATTACGTGGACGGCTAATTCCTCGGCGTCAAGGCAGCCTTTGCAAAGCGGGCTGTCGATTTATCGAACATACTAGCTTCTGCCCGCGACTTCGTCCGCATCAAATATTCGCTCCCCTGACCCTTCTCGTCGCAACGCAGCCTGCCAGTTTTCGTCCATTTTTTTGTTGCTGCTCCGCTCCTTTTGACCGTAGTGTGATGTTATATAGCCTATAGCCTTCCTCAATAAATAGGCTATCCGACTCAAAAATATTTTTTCAATTCGAACCAGTAGTGCCTGAGATTAACGCGTTCCACCCCCCATTTTAGGGAAATGCGGGTTAGAAAGAGACAAAAAGCTTTTGCGTAGCTTTTGTCACTCTCTATCCCTTCAACTATCTCCACTAAACTTAAAAAATTACGTCAATTCGTCGTTCCTTTTTGCCGTGAAAGATGGACAAACAGACACACACACTTTCCCATTTATAATATTAGTAGGATAGTAGGATAGACAACAACAACAATATTCTTCAAAATGATTCAAATTGAGATTGATAGAGTTTTATGCTACATTTTTTTAACACATTCCGTGTAAGAATGGCTTTCATTTTGACCATTCAACGACATTAATTTCCATGAATACGTGACAGTGTGCTACGCAATCAGGGTCCTGCAGACTGCCAATGTGGTGATCTTCCACAAAACGCCTGCACGCTTCAGAAATTGATGGCTACTTACTGATGGCCATGGGCGTAACTAGGGGCATCCTTGCTCACACTAGAAAAATTATGTACCCGCGGTAAAAAGTGCCTTCCCCAGAATACTACCTATTACAACTTTATCGAAATCCATTTAAGCATGGGTAGTACCAACCAGTAGTCATGCTTACTGGAATTATTTTAGTATTTATAATATTAATAGATTTAGCTATAATTAGACTTTTAACTTTACTAAAAAGTTCAGAAAGAGAAAAGGAGAAACGCTAGTACGAGACAAATAGCATATACGAGTAAGTATACAGCTAGTAAGTGACAAATCTCTACATTTACATTCGTCAAAATCTGGACAGGTTCACTCAATCTTTGTGGTTCTTTTCTCAAAAGACCATTTAAGGCACCAATCTACATAGTTTTCACATGATCTGACCAAGATTATGTCTAGACTTTGAGTAAGTTTCGGTGTTTCTTCTCAGAGTAGTCAGATAGGAAACGCCGACCTACCTACTTCTGGCTTAAAAATACGATTGAAGTGTAAAAGTGTTTGTACATACCTGCTTACGAAATTAAAATCATTTATCATTTATTTAAAAACAGCGTTTGCCCGCGACCTCATCGGCGTAAATGTCGATTATCGTGGACGCAGATGCAGTCGCGGAATAAAATGTAGCTTATGTCCTTTCTAGGAGTTCAAAGTTACCTCGAACCAAATTTTATCTCTTTTTTTAATTTATTTTAAGACAGAGAGAATTACTGTCGCATTTATAATATTAAAAGTATTGAAGATTGTCTATTCATAATATCATTTATACAAGCTAAGATCAAAACTACATATAACTTCGATTGAAATAACAAAAGAATTTTACACCTCCACTCCACCGTTTAATCCCAAAAAACGCTACTTCCTTCAGACCTTCGATATCACAAGCTCAATCACGTGGGAATCGTGTTGAGTGAGGACAATCCTTTATCAGCTCACCATATCACTCAATAATATCACAGTGTTTGTGGAAACGAATGGCGATCGGATTTAGATCGGCCGTTGTTTAGTTTTGATAATTCTGGTTTAATCCCTTGGAATTTGGTCTGTGAAGGAAGGTCTTGGCCGGCTGGATTTCTATCTATATTTGGTGGTATAAAGGCATGTGGCTAAGTTATAACAGTTGTAAGTAGTAACAGTAATAACACTAACTAGAGGATGGGCTAGTGTTGCAAAGGACTCGAGTCGTAATTTTAAAGACTCGACTCAATTATGCAAGACTCAGTGTGCTCAAAAGGCTCGAAGTCTAGAGTCAAACCAAAACCGAGTCATTTAACAGCCACTCGAGTCTGAGAAAGGACTCGAGTCTGAAAACGGACTCGAGTCTGAAAACGGACTCGAGTCTGAAAACGGACTCGAGTCTGAAAACGGACTCGAGTCTGAAAACGGACTCGAGTCTTAGAAAAGGACTCGAGTCTTAAAATAAATTCTATTCTATGAATAACTCGTCAGATTTTTCTGTACGCATAATACTACTATAACCACTAATTTGAAATTATCGACTTCTATTCGAGTCTTTTCGAATGATGAGCTACAAGCCTCATCTTCGTGCTCCAAGTTTTTCTTTAAGACTCGAGTTCATTTTATCACTCGAGTTCTTTTTTAGACTCAAGTCCTTTTGAAGACTCGAGCCCTCTTTAAGACACGAGTCTTTTTTAAGATTCAAGTCCTCTTTTGGACTCGAGTACTTTACTCTAGACTTCGAGCCTTGATCACACTGAGTTTTTATTAATTGAGTCGAGTCTTTAAAATAGCGACTCGAGGACTGGAGTCCTTTGCAACACTAGAATGGGCAGCAGCGTTCTCTATGCATTTCACCATCATACTGCGATCATCAACCCGCCTGCCAAGCGTGACGATTATGGCAAATACCTCCTAATTGGGGGAGGCCTATGTCCAGCAGTGGACGTCTTTCGACTGGATTGATGATGAATAACAGTTGTATGAGTCGATCGATCTGGTTATGCTGCGCTTGCCGCTGCTGGCTGGGTAACCAACGATACATACCAACAAATGTGTGGATCTTTGACAGTCGTACACAGGTTGTCAAAAGCGCGAAAGTTTGACTAACCAGTTTTGCCAAAAGGGTTAAAGTATTACCCAGTACAAGGGTTGTGGAGGTGAGATAGGCAGTAGCTCTATGTAAAATACTGGTATTTAGCTGCAGCCGGTTAAACTGGATGCCAACCCTAACATAGTTTGAAAAAGGTTAGACAGATGAATAGTAAGGCCTCATCAACAAGTTTAGGTTTAAATACTTTATTCTCAAAAAGACAAAGAGCCACTTACATGAGAATATAAGATAACATAATGTAATAAACTTAGTCTAGGTAACGGACATCAATATAAATTCTAATTTCACTTACATTTTTGTTCTGCTTAATTTTGATGGATTCAACAGTTTTATTTACAACACAATAATATTGCAAGTTTAAATAATATAACTCTCACTATAATATGACTCTCCCATTTATACTAGACTAGCTTTTGCCCGCGACTTCGTCCGCGTCAATGTCGGTTATCGCGGACACAGACGAAGTCGCCTAAATATATATCATGTAATAAAAGCCAAATAAAAAAGTTTCATCATTCTAGATTTTAAAATGACAATACTTCCCTACAACCTTTCATCCTCCCTTTCAACCCCTTAAAACCCCTTTTCCGCAATAAAAAGTAGCCTTTGACCTTTCTCAGGCTCTAAACTATCTGTGTACCAAATTTCATTTAAATCGGTTCAGTAGTTTTAGCAGGAAAGCGAGACAGACAGACAGACAGAGTTACTTTTGCATTTATAATATTAGTGTGGATAACAGAACCAGAGGTATGACGAAACGTTTTCATTACAATGGCAAATGTTGGAGAAAAACAAAAAAAAAAAACCGGCCAAGTGCGAGTCGGACTCGCGCACCGAGGGTTCCGTTCAAACCTGTAGGTATTTTCGGTTTAAAAATATATATATATTTTAATTTTTATATTTTAGTTGATTGAATGTAAGGTAAATTGCGGTTTACGATTTATGACGTTTTAAAAAAAAACTACTCACTCGATCTCGTTCAAACTAATTTTCGTTGGTAGTTTACATGGTAATGTACATCATATATTTTTTTTAGTTTTGTCATTCTCTTATTTTAGAAGTTACGGGGGGGGGGGGGGGACACACATTTTACCACTTTGGAAGTGTCTCTCGCGCAAACTATTCAGTTTAGAAAAAAATGATAATAGAAACCTCATTACCATTTTTGAAGACCTATTCATAGATACCCCACACGTATGGGTTTGATGAAAAAAAACATTTTTGAGTTTCAGTTCTATGTATGGGGAACCCCAAAATTTATTGTTTTTTTTCTATTTTAGGATGAAAATCTTAATGCGGTTCACAGAATACACCTACTTACCAAGTTTCAACAGCATAGCTCTTATAGTTTCGGAATAAAATGGCTGTGACATACGGACGGACAGACAGACAGACAGACAGACATGACGAATCTATAAGGGTTCCGTTTTTTGCCATTTGGCAACGGAACCCTAAAAAACATTGTATAAGGCGCTGAAATGAAATCAAAAATATACGGTGTGTTAAAAAGTGTAATGGTACTAATAAAATATCGGTGAGGGTATATCGAACAGATATGAATACTGTGTTAGCGTCTGTTACGCAAGTGAACAGTTACGTACATGCAGGACACGCACTATCTCCTATCATATCAAGACGCATCGTTGCGAGAACCGACAGCTGATCGACAGTAACCGCCACGAACATTATTGTTTAGCTGTGTGCTACTTATATAATTGTTCTTGAGAATTTACATTGACAGAGAACTGTTGCTTAGCCCTGAAAAGAACTGTTGGTTAGCCCTGAAAAGAACTGTTGGTTAGCCCTGAAAAAAACTTTTGTTTAGCTCTGAGAAGAACTTTTGCGTAGGTGTAGTTTTAAGAACGAAATCTAAAAAAAATCGCACGAAAATTATTAGACTTCACGCACGACCGACGACCGCTGCGTAGGGAGCCGACCTCGCGAGTACTCGCGACTGAGCCGCGCGGGTACCTTACTCATAGATCTAAACTCCCCTCCCGCACGCGCACCCCCGCCTTGGTGACGCCCACTTCGCAACGGGCCGTGCAGCAGAAATCGTAATATTTTAATTTCGCCATAACTTCAAAACCAAACGTCCAATTTTAATCATTCAAAGACCAAATATTATCTCCATAAACTGTTCTTAGTGATGAAATCATTTATTTTGATAAGGATTAATAGCATGAGTAAAATAAACGCGTTTAAATGTAGTCCAAAAAAAATTCAAGATTTTTAAATAAAAAAATGGTTGCTGTGCCTCACTCGACATAGATGGGTATAGTGTGTCGCGGACTTTTTTGTAGATATTTATAAGATCTACAATTAATTAGAACATTTTATGGTTCTATCTTTTATAGTTTAGGCAGCGTACGCAAAATAAGTAACTTTTCTGGTTGATTTTTTACACCTTGTGTCCGAAAAACCCAAATATCTTACGGAACCCTATTTTTTTCCAAAATAAAGTATAGCCTATGTTACTTGTGGATAATGTAGCTTTCGAATGGTGAAAGAATTTTTAAAATCGGTCCAGTAGTTTTTGAGCCTATTCAGTACAAACAAACAAACATACAAACAAAGTTTTCCTCTTTATAATATTAGTGTAGACATACAGAAATAGCGTCTTTCCAGAGTTTCGGCTATTCTGTTCTTAAGAAACGATGTCTTGGCTGTAATTCAAGATGAGCTCTTCGTCGAGACAGCCTTGAGATTGACTGAGCACTGAGCTTGCAGCGCTGATTCAAACGGGTTTCACTAACTCAATTATGGTCTTCGACCAACTCTAGGCTGTCACTCGTCACTATTTTGTAGACGAAAAAGGGCAAAATTTGTTTAAATCCAAAAATAAATGAGTTTAGTAGTTCTACTCGTATCCTAACTCAAGGTTGCCGCAAGCTTGAGAGCTATGTGTAGTTACTTGCAGCTTAGTGAATGCACTGCACTGCACTGCTTACTGTGCACTGTTGTTGCCCCGGTGCGGCATCGGCTGCGCTGGGCAATGCATCATCGTGCAATCATTCATCATTCATTATTTGACCCGTGAGACGTCCACTGCTGAAAATACGCCTCCCCCAATTTGAGGGGCTTTGCTGTAATCGCCAACGCTTGGCAGGCGGGTTGGTGATCGCAGTATGGTGGTAAAATGCCTACAGAACGCTGCTGCCCATTCTCTAGTAAGTCCCTTAGTCGCCTTCTGCGACACCCAGAGGAAGAAATGGGATGAAGATGTTCTTTACGTACGGCCACACACGAGACGAATTTTACCTTGGAACTTTCTTTAAATCCTAAAATATATGAGTTTAGCAGTTCTATCCTAACTTATGGCTGTCACAGCTTTGACAGCTATAAGTGTAGCTAATCATAATTTACTGTTCAGCACACTGTACCTGGCAAGGCTGTATCTTACCTGCCAGGGTCGCGAGATCCGTTCGGAAGAGTTACCGTGACCCTGGTATATCCGCAACTGAAGGAACACGGGTGGGTTTAAGTCAGTAAAAGTCTGACACGCCCTTCCGCTCCGCCCACAGCAGGAGACGTCATTTGATAATTTCCCACCAACAAAAAAATTGGTTGCCTGTAAAGTCGGTATACGGGCGAAAGTTTTACGTGACAACGACTTTGAGTGGTAAAATAATTTTATGTCTGTCTCTCTCGCTCTTAGGCGGGCTAACCATGCCCGAGTGGAAGGGACGCGTGCCTCTCACTCGCTCTCATTGTGAGCGCATAACGTGAGCGGAGCGTAACGCAGTTTCTTGAAGTGTCACCCGGCAAACCAATCTATAAGACGTTGTCACGTCAAAAAAAGGCTTTATCTTAGAGAATAATACTTCAGATTTCTATTTTAGCTAAGTTTCCATAAATATTCTGCAGCATATTTGGATTTTCAACATGCATATCTAGTTACAGAACTCAATAAAACCTTACCAGTTTTAATCCAACATGGCGTCCCAACATTTTAATTACAACCCAAAATGTGCAAAGGACATTACTTCAACATACTAATCCATTTTTTCCCGCCACTTTATTACGTCAAGAACTTCAAAAGGGCGTGTTAGTTGACACTAGTGTTGTACTGTGTCCGCGGGGGACAAATGCGCAATGGTTCATTGTTAACGTTAGATTTAGCGATGTAATACACATTGTTTGTGATTTCGATGTAGGGCTGGCGCAGACTGGGTTATAATTTTCTTTTTCCCTAAGGGAATTACTTAAAAAGCTGAATATTTAACGTAAGTACAGAAGCCAAAGCTACTAGAATCTGTCAAATTTCTTTAATAGGTTTTCAACTTTATCTCCAAAGTACCTAATACTTTATCGATAAAGTTCAAGATTGATTGAAGAAAATTGATAGTTTCGGGTAGCTTTATGTGCTGACGTGTGTACTTTTGATTTCAGTGTTCGCAAAGACAACTTAGTTTAATCGTCGCAGCTTTAGTGAAATTTTATGTGACGCAGATAACGAACTTAATTCCATAAATTCTGCCGAAAGCGCAGTAACTATCTACACAGGACGACACATCAAGCGTAACAAGCATAATTATCAAACATTAATTTCCCTTGTTTTAGCTGACCTCGCATTGTTTTTCTTTTCGTACAATGAGAATTCAGCTCATACTGGAAATGTATAGCTTGATAGTTCGTCGTGCTGACTTAGTGCTTTAAGGCTTATAGATTGCGTCTAGGATACTTGAACACAATAACTTTTAAATACATACATATAATTATGGAACAAAAGCAAAAACTTTCACTTAATGAAGTTTCTTGCTCGATTGGTAACTACTTTTTAGACCAGGCAACCAGTTTCAACTATGGCAAAGTGACCTTCTGTTAGAGGTTTCATCTAAATTGGTTGTTCCGCTGAACTTTCGTAAATATCTTCGAATTTGTAGAATGTTACTCAAACTCATAGAAAAATTCAAACGCAGCGAATTTATTAAAAAATGCAGAGAATCTAAGTTGCCAACCCTATTGCATCGCTTGCAAGTGTTCACAATAGGGTTGTTCATTTGCACCCGCGGTCTGTTGTCGCTTTGTGTCGCTCCCGTGACACTCGTAGGATTAACTGGCACGCCTTTGCCCAACAGGATCAAGATGCTGCAAAAAAAGTTTAGAAAAACTGTAACGGATTTTGAAAAAAGAATTGGTAGAGATATAGTAATATCTATGAAGCTATGAATGTAGTGTAACTTTGTATGCTAAAGGCTAGGTGCATACTTACACATAGTACCTTATATTGCGATTGAATAAAAACCTAGATTAATCAGATCTAAATCGTAGGATGTCATTGAAATAGAGCAATTGATGTGTATTGCTTGATCAGCTTTCTATAGTATTACAAGCGATAAGTAGGGCGCTATAATATTTAAAAAACATACGTGGTTCTAAGCCTACGTGATACTGGCGTAACACATTGAAAGTAGGAATAGCTTTCATTTTGTCAATTCAACAACATCCATTGCGTTATTTACTATTTTTTATAGACTTAGGATTCGTAATAAAAAAAAAATAATTAAGGATTAGCAACCTTACCTTCTCAAGGATCCACATTCGGGTTAATAGTGTGTTTCGCAATTAGGGTGCTAATCTGAACATTATTCTGCAGAATCGTACCGACATTTTATCTCTAATATATCTCTAATAATAATCTACAAAATTCAATTATTATTTTTCAATTTACTATATTCCAGTAAATGCCGATAAAATCACTATAAAAATGTATTGCGCAGTAACAATGAGGGTGTTCATTTGTCAAACACTCCATTGTGTAACAGGCCTAACTGAGGATTAACAGCGTCACGCCTTTGCCCAACTGAATGGTTTAGAAAAAAAAATATTTAGCGTGACACGACGGAGATTTATGGTTGTTCGAAATTTGAAATTTGAAGGGCGTAGAATTGTTTTAATTGGACTAGCCTGGACTCGTACATATGCAAACTTCTTCAAAATTCACGCTAACTGATAAATTGACCACTGTGTTTATTTCAGTGTTTCTTGTCTTTGATATCTAAAAGCAGTGTTTTTTAGAGGTACACGCTACATATCAAGCTATACATTTCCAATTTTAACTTACCTCCCATTGTATAGGTTTCTCGTGCAATGAGAAGTTAGCCTAAACTGGAAATGCATAGCTTGTTTTGTCACCGTGCGGCGTGCGTAGAATATCATTAACCATTAAAAAAGTAACAATTCGTTCGAGAAACTCACTAAATCTAGGAGAACAGATGCTCTGCTTTAAAATCGACCTGCTACTTCACAATAATCCTAAGGATAAAATGGGGATTATCACACATTTGCGAGTTCGGACACCTACCTACTGAATGCATTGAATTTGTAACGAGATAAAAATTGCGCCAAAAACCTTTGAATATAGAATGTCTCTAGAATTTATTGAACAATGTGTGAGTTGTGTGGTGACGTAAGGTAGCATTAATTTGTTTGGTTTATTTTTGTTAAGTAAACAATTTAGATGAAATCCACACTTCCACACTAATATTATAACTATTAATATACTATAATAACTCTGTCTGTCTGTCTGTCTCGCTTTCCTGCTAAAACTACAGAACCGATTTAAATGAAATTTGGTACACAGATAGGTAAGAGCCTGAGAAAGGACATAGGCTACTTTTTATCCCGGCAGTATGTTGCCGCGGGATAATTTCCGACCTCCACGCGGGCGAAGCCGCTGGCAAAAGGTAGTAATTTATAAAAGGTTAAGCACCTATCAGAGTTCGAACCTACGAGATACAGTCTCGGCTAATATAACTTTACTTTGTGTAATACTTTGCCACTGCTCTCAACACGGTGACGGAAACCCTCGTGACGGTGAATGAATTTTTGGTTATGTATGTCACATCTACCAACCCGCACTGAGCTCGCCGCGTGGTGTATTACAGCGCTCCCTTTCACAGAAGCATGTGCCTCAATTATTTTATTATGTGTCTTTGCATCAGTAATAAGCTCATAAGCAACCACACAATCGATAAAATAATCTTTGAAAATTCCTAGTGTCAACCTATTACAGTTCCAAAGAAACCCTCTGACAGACAGACGGACGAACAGCGGAGCCATACACAAGCACAGACGTAAAATTATCGCGACAAGCTTTTATCGTGCACTTTTTTTTGGGTTTTAACCCTGCAATGGTCGCGCCCCTAAAAGTCACACGAGTGGTCGCGTGGATTACATATGTAGACCATTATAGTTACTAATTTTTTTTAATTAAATGCATCATAGCTCTATTTTTTTTATTAAAATATGGCAATAAAACTTATCTACAATCAAATTAAAATTAAAATAAACTTAAAATCAGAATCATTCTTATAAAACTCAACAAAAACATAAACCTCTTAAAGGAAAATATTTCATTTTTACCACCCTGGATTACAATTGTAATCCGCGCGACCACAGCAGGGTTCAATAAATCACATACATAGTTCAATTTTCAACTTTGCGCGCTAAGCAGTGCGTTAGAAATCAAGTACGCGAAAAAAATCGCCACCGGAGAAAGCACGCCCGTGCGCTTAGTAACACTAGCCCTTTGTCATCTTTGGGCACAGAATCGTAAACAGTGATCTAGGATTGATGATATAGGCTCCTGCCCTTACCTCAATTTATTTGGGATCGGCGCAACATGTCTTTTTCTTCCACATTTCTCTCATTATCAGCCCATATTGTTCCCACTGCTGGGACACAGGCTTCCTCTCGGTGAGAGGGAGTGGGCCATAATCCACCACGCGGGCCCAGTGCGGGTTGGTAGATGTCACATGTCTTCGATTCTTGTTCTTCTAGGACATGCCAGTTTCCTCACGATGTTTTCCTTCACCGTTTTGAGAGCAGTGGTGATGAAACACACTTCTCTATTAGTAGTCATCTCAGTTGTCAACCCCTTTTGTTGTACCCGAAGGGTAAAACGGGACCCTATTACTAAGACTGATGTTCGGCCGTCCGTCCGTCTGTCACCACGCTGTATCTCATGAACCGTGATAGTTTGACAGTTGAAATTTTCACAGATGATGTATTTTTGTTGCCGCTATAACAACAAATACAAAAAAAAAACAGAATAAAATAAATATTTAAGGGGCTTCCATATAACAAACGTGTTTTTTTTGCCGTTTTTACAGATAATGAGTACGGAACCTTTCATGCACGAGTCCGACTCGCACTTGGCCGGTTTTTTGGTCTCCCCCTATTCTTATAGTCAACGACATTCATACTCAAAACTTTCCTCGCGATATTTTCCGTATTCCTCCGTATTACATGCCCATACCGTGACAACCGATTTCCAGCCATCTTTTCAGTTATCGACTCCAGTCATATTGGTACCGATTCCCTAGTTCACAAACTAAACTAAATTTAAGTTCAGTGCATCTTTTTCTTTGTATTTCATTAAGAAGAGGACAAAAGAAAAATGTTAGTTTAGTCCTGTCAAATTAATCAGCGCCTGTCGCTACTCCATACAAGTTTAGACGTGATTAAAAACTTGCCTACTAAAATTACGTCAATTTACGTCAAGCGCTGATTAATTTGACAGGACTAAACTAAAATTTATCTTCTGTCCTTTCCGTAATGAAATAGAAAGAAAAAGATGCACTGAACTTAAATTTAGTTTAGTTTGTGAATAAGGGAATCGGCACCATTGTCCCTCCTGCCAGGATCGCAAGATTTGTTCGAAAGAGTTACCGTGGCCCTGGCATACAGGCAACTGAAAGAACACGGATGGGTTTTAGTCAATAAGAGTCTAACACGCCCTGCCGCTCCGCTCAGTGCGGGAGACGTCAATTGATGATTCACAAAAAAAAAGTCATATTGTCTCTAAAAACTGCAAATAAAATGCTCTATACTATACCGACAAGTATGCTTACCCCAGCTCCTCGTAACGACAGCGCATGAGTATGTAACTCGACACGAGTGATAAACAGGTCTCCTGTATCGCCATTATTTCTATCATTCATGCGAAGTTATTCTGTATTGTAATCTGAACTTCAAGATGGCGACGATATTATAAAAAATGTCTTCCTTCCATCTTTTTATATGGAATGTTCAGTGTTGAGTCTAAATTACGACTATAGGTACTGAGAGTATTTTAACGATCACCTCATGAAAACTTACTCAATACTGTAACATTTTAGCCCTTAGTCATTATATATAATATAACCTGATTGCATTTGAATTGTTAACCAAGAGGAACTTTGGCTGTTGAGATACAAGTATCCTTTTACTTAGTTCAGGCACGGTAGTCAGCTGTTCAACCTTCATTTTGATCTCTGCTTGTACAGTCATGTTTAGTTTATGTCTAACTTTAAGTGTTTTTCTGTGTACAATAAATTTATTATTTAAAAAAAAAAAACGAGGATCTGTTGTAGGTTATGATTGTAATTTTGTTCTTTATTTAGGGCCTAAGTTCTATGTAGTAAAAATAGACGTAAATACACAAAAATAAAGTAGCCAAAAGCCTCTTATTCCAAAAAATTAAACCATTAAAAAAATTAAAAATTTTAAAAACCCCCGACACAAAAACCTAATTTCCCTTTAAAAAGTAAAAAATAATAAAAAATAACTCAATCTTAAAGTACCTACCTAAGAATGTATTAATAATTAAAAAAAAAAATACGCCGCGTTGGGGGACCGCTTCAAACCTAACAATGTAATAACCAATAGTCTTATTACCTAACTAAGCAGTCAACGACGTCTGCACTCGCGGAGAGCGGTCCCCCAACGCGACGTTTTTTTTTTTTGAATTATTAGTACATTCTTACTTCTTAGGTACTTTAAGATTGAGTTATTTTTTATTATTTTTTACTTTTTAAAGGGAAATTAGATTTTTGTGTCGGGGGTTTTTTAAATTGTTAATTTAATTTTTTATTTTGTACTTTTTATAGGTATATACTTAATATAATGTAGAATCAAACGAAGCTAAGAACACTTTCGATTAATTCATCAATATTCTCTTTCAGTGCGCTTTCAAAATCAAAATCAAAATCAAAATCAAAAGTCATTTATTCAAACTAGGCTGAGAGTCAGCACTTTTTGAACGTCAAAGTTACAAAAGACAGTCCCCCCAAAACGCCCGCCCTTCGACACTTCCTAGTGCTTTAGCTGGGAAGAAGAAGTGGCGGAACAAACTCCCCAGCAGCACAGCTGTCTGTTAAGTTAGAAGAACTTGATTCTATACAATATCGTGTAAGTAATTAATATTATAAAACAAAACAAAACATACAATATTCGCCATATGTCAGCTAGCACACGCCAATATACGAACAAAACATTGAAAAGTAAACTCAAGCTGAAATAAATAATAAAACAAAATCGTAAACAGAACGTAAAACTTAAATAAAGCCTCCAGGCATAAAGGGCGTGCCCGCTTACATATTCAACGACGCAAAATGATACATATACATACATTGATGCATATTGCTAAGTTGAAGTTACAATAGTTAAACTAGGACCTCCGGAGTAAAAATAAAATAACAGTTAATACAAATAACAATAACAAAAACCATGGTCAGCAAGTCGACCAGTCACCACAAGCAGCACCCGTTCACGAGCATAACGCAAAGGTCAGCCATTACCCCCCTCGCCATATTTGAGGGAAGGTGGTAACCCGACCCCCGACGCTACCGCAAGCAGTGACATCTAAGGGAGCATGACGAACTTGCTGCCGGTTGGTCAGGCTAGAATATTATGAACAGCTGACGAGGTCGCTAGCTAACTACATGTTGCAATACAACTCATTTAAAATCACTGTAATGAGTAGATTATGTCCACAATAAGTGAAATTAAAAGAAAATAAAAAAATAATTAACAAAATCAGTTAAATAAAAATAAAATAAAAAAATACAATTATATGAACTACCCATATAAACTGTCAGTAGGAAAGCTAATTCTGGATTGAAAGAACATAAACATTGTCTTGAGTTAATCACAGCGACCAACTATTCTTATCGTTTAAGTAGTCGTTGATAGAATAGTATGCCTTTGAACAAAGGTTGGATTTTACTTTAGCTTTAAACTCATTAAACTGCAAATCTAGCAAAGCAGAGGGAAGCTTGTTATAAAAGGTAATACCAAGACCAACAAAAGAATTATGAACCTTATGAAGCCGGTGAAAAGGAGCACGTAGTTTGTCCTTATTTCTAGTATTAATGTTATGAATATCACTGTTTTTAGTGTACAAGTGTATGTTTTGCCTAATATATAAGATGTTGGCGAAGATGAATTGTGATGCCACCGTAAGAATACCAATATCTTTAAATAAATCTCTCAGAGAAACTCTAGCACCTAGTTGTTAGTTTCATTTGAGACCCCACTCGAGTATATTTGCTGACATTCGGTTACTCTTCCCAACTTTCCCCCCCACAACTTTTAAACGGCTCAACCGATTTTCATCAAACATGTCTAAGAACACTCGCAGATAAGTCACCTTTAATACATTTTTTTTTTTTATTGAAATCGCATCATCCGTTCGGGAGCTATGATGCCACAGAGAGACAGACACACAGACAGACACACAGACAGACAGACAGACAGACAGACACGTCATGCGTCAAACTTATAACACCCCTCTTTTTGCGTCGGGGGTTAATAACAGTATTTTCAAGATATTTTTTCAAACATTTGGCACTAATTTTGAGATTTGTGGATTTTTTATTATTTTATTAAGACACTAGCTTTTGCCAGCGGCTTCGCCCGCGTGGAGGTCGGAAAATATCCCGCGGGTATCGTCACTGCTCAGCTCCTATGTGTCTAAGCGTAATATTATATAGCCTATAACCTGCCCAGAAGTATGGACTACAATTGTACCAAGTTTGGTTAAAATCCCTTCAGTAGTTTTTGACCCATGCGTGCACATACAGACAGACGGACAGACAGACAGACAGACAAAAAATTTACTGATTGCATTTTTGGCATCAGTATCGATCACCAGTCATCCTCCAATATTAATTTTGTATGTATATTCAATGTACAGAATTGACCTCTCTACAGTTTTATTATAAGTATAGATATACATTTTGGTAGAGTTGCCTTGAATTCGGCTCAAGTAGAATCAGTAAACCCCCAGATTCGCCATTATTATAGCCAAATTAACTTAATGGAATCATTTGCCATTCTTACGTTGTATTTCCATTAAAATATTTTAACACTATTTAAAAAAGGATTCAAATATATTATAATAATATTTATTAATAACTATGTAAGTAAACTTAACCTACACATACACTGCCATAAAGTTAAAGGCAAATCCCTGCTACAAGCTCACAATAAGGATGTGGAAAGTTTTCAACAGCGATTCACACACACAAGCAATGCAGTCTGAGGATACGTCCGGGTGTTTCCATTGCGAGGATCGTCTTGAGGACACGGTGGAGCATACGGTGGAGGTGTGCCCTGCCTGGGCGGAGCACCGCCGTGTCCCGTGGAGGCGATCGGCGGCGGCGACCTCTCGCGTCCGGCCCTGGTGCGAGCCATGATACGGAGCGAGAGGGAATGGGAAGCCGTCACCTCCTTCTGCGAAGCAGTAATGCTCGCGAAGGAGGAGGCGGGGTGCGTGAGGGAGTGGCAGTCTGCGCCCTCACGTCCCTAGCTGCCGCAGGAGGTCCATAGCGGACTCCCGGCCACCGTAGGCGCGAGCTTGCGGGTGACGAGCAATGGGTAGCTCGCCGCCCGGTAAGGACCAGGCTTGGGTCGACGGCGCGTAGTGTTCCACGCGCGCCTCAAAGAGATGTCAGCAGCAGTGTAGGGGTCTACTAGGACCGATGCCTGCCGGGGTTGCGTGATTTTTCGAAAGAGATACCGTGACCCTGGCACATGGGCAACTGATGGAACACGGGTGGGTTTTAGTCAGTAAAAGTCTGACACGCCCTCCCGCTCCGCCCAGAGCGGGAGAAGTCAATTGATGATTTCCCATCCTGAAAAAAAAAAGCAATGCAGTCTGCTTGCGATACACCTCAATACATCCTCAGCAGAGAGCGCCTCCTTAACTCGCCACCTCTGTCGTGGATCGTCTCTCGCCGGCTCTCCTCCGGGGAACTGGAGGTCTCACCTGGCGGAGACAGATCGCCAGGGTGGCGTGAAGAAAGCGGTACTGTGGCATGCCTTCAGCACTGACACCAGAGCTAAGAAAGTGACGTTGTATACCACAGAATAGATGAAAGAGGACCTCTTTTAAATGGTTTGTGTTGTAGACCAATCCATGAGCTAACCCATACTCTTCAAAGTTGGTCACCAATCTCCTAATACGACAAACCTAGCCCCTCAGCAGCGCCATATCATCGGCGTAACTAATGCTTTTAAACTTACTAAGAAAAAATGATGTAAGTACCGTATTACTTTCACATGCATTCAGTGAAAAGCTGTAAATTTGAAATTACAAACAGACACTTCAATTTTATTTTATTGTATGTATAGATGACCTATATTCTTTTTTTTTACAATTTTATTTGAACTCTTTATTATTGGTTGTTATGGCAACAAAGAGATTTAAGACAAATAATATAATTTTCATCCCACCATCTCGGAAAGAGTATTTTTAATCTTCAATATCTGAGTGGAAAAGCCTAAAGTAAAAAGGATAAAGTAAATTGAATTTAGAACATCGTGTGCACTAAGTTTTGATAGTGCACACGATGTTCTAAATTCAATTTACTTTATCCTCTAGAGAATAAAAACGGCTTTTCCACTCAGATATTGAAGATTAAAAATACTCTTTCCTCGCTGAGGTGGAATGAAAAGTTACGTGTTGCACTCGAGTGCAAAGATTTTTCACCTCGTGCTCTTTTGATTCCCTCGCTAACGCTCAGGATTCTAATTTTGAATCACTCACTGCGCTCGTGATTCAATTTTAGAATCCTTCGCTTGCTCGGTCATCAAAATTGAGCACGCGGTTAAAAAGCAACTTTGCACTCTTGTATAACAAATAACTACTATTGTCTTTGTATGGCAATAATGACATTTGTTTTAAATAGGTTGTTACATTTTTATTTAAGTAATATTTCATTTAACGTGGATACTTTTATATTTGTGAATGTGAGAACGTTGTAAGTAGGGTTGCCACCCGTACTTTATAATAAAGTATTGTACGTTATTTCCCATAATTGTACTCTATACTTTATGAGAACAATAAAGTACACGAAATTACTTTATTTTGCAAGATTTGATTTCTGTGGGATTTTGAAAAGTTTAGTCGTAAGTACTTTTTCTTGAAACGAATTTTATTTGATACAAGCTGTAAAAAGCAATAAAAAATATGTTTTAAAATATAATAATAAAGAAAAATAAATCGTACTTTATTTTTATACCATGTACTTTTTTTTCTTACCTACAATACTTTAATTGCACAATAAAAAGGTGGCAACCCGAGTTGTAAGCCTTGTAGACTGTAGACCTTTTTCTATTTTATTGTTGACAGGTCAATATGCGTGTTGACAGGCCTACACTGTCCTCCCATAACTATTAAAACTTTAATTTGAAACCATTGTAGAAGTCAATTATTCTTATAAAAGTAGGTAACTATGGAGTTTCTTGCCGGCTCTTCTCCATAGGAATCAACAAATTGGAACCGTGCACCTAGCTTCTGATGTTTCATAAGTGCCCTTGTAGGTATATATGAAATAAAAATAATATTAAATTTAGGGTGTTTCGAATTTTGAGACGTATGTCAGCGTAGTTTGTATCGTATGTCAGCGTAGTTTTAGAAGACAGTTTTTTTACTGTCCTGGTAACTCTGGCAAGGATAATCGGTCCTCGATAAGTCTACAGAGTTTAAATGAAATCTGGTCGTTTAAAGTGGGTCAAAATCGCGCTATAAGAGTCGGTTACAAACAAACATACAAGTGAAGCGAATATAAAGCGTGTAAAAATATGTTGATTTACTGAAGTCGGGCAGTCTTAGCCACTGCACCTCACAGAATCAGAATAATCAGAAATGTTATAAATAGCATGTTTCCATATCATGTTCTCTTGCTAATAAAGTGACAGTTACATTTCACGCGACGTCGCTCGCAAGCCGAGCGTGCTGCCTGTTCTATTGTTTCAAAGTATTCATAAATATTAAACTAAATTGTGACTAAATGAGCAGGATTAATTAGGTTACGAAATTAGTTGACAACTTATCATTACTGTTTCATATCTTGGGGGGCGTCCATTAATCACGTGATTTTTTTTTGGCATTTTTTAACCTCCCCTCCCCCTTGGTGATATATGGTGAGGTACTAGACTACCCCCACCCCCACCCCTACCCATATCACGTGTATTTTTTTAGTAGGTACCTACAAAGAATCTCAAATTTTTTTTTTAATATTTACTCTAATGGAAAAAATAAAGGGATCAAAAATAGAATTCGACATTTTTGGGCAATTTTCAACAGGCCGTAACCTCGAGAGAAATGGTCGTAAAAAAAATTAGAAAAAAAGAAAATTGTAGCTCCAAGTGTCTAGTTTTTGGATTAGAACTTTAAATGCAGGGAATTTTTTTTTTTTTTGCTTAACCACTAGGTATATGAATCAGATACATCGTTCATTTAGCTTTAATTTCTTTTTTTAGGAACCATGATACCGAGATATCTGTCTTTCAAATGGAAAAGGATCCTTTTTTCTTTGATTATCGATATGTCAGTAACCAATGATCGCACAGAAAGTTAAAGGTTGGTTTCAAGAACTTCAATGAATTGCCTTTAACGGCTAGTCATTGATTTTTCGAAAAAAACAAGAAATTTCTTCATTTTGTCGCATGAATTTGAAAATGCAACAAAAAACCGGTTTTCCTAAAAATATTCCAAAATAATAATTTTTTCAAATTTTTTGAAGATTATGAGCTTTTCAGAGCAGAAAACGTGATCTTTTAATTTTTTCAAAAATTTGATCAGGTGAAACAAAAAAACGAGTGGCTGGATTAATTTGGCTCTTTGTAGGGTTTTTGTGGACATATTGAACTGTAAAAGGCCCACTTAACATTATTGGTTTCCTCAATATTTTCGATACAGCGCTTGATTTTCCAAAACACCACTAAAAACCCTTTTTTTGTTGCATTTTCAAATTCATGCGACAAAAGGTAAAATTTTTTTTTTCGAAAAATCTATGTCTAGTTGTTAGAGGGAATTCATTGAAGTTCTTGAAACCCACCTTTAACTTTCTGTGCGAGCATTGGTTGCTGAAATATCGATAATTAAATAAAAAAGGATCCTTTTCCATTTGAAGACAGATATCTCGGCGAAAAGTGGATGTATCGAGGTTCCTAAAAAAGAAATTAAAGCTAAATGAACCAAATATACATTTCATATAGTGGTTAAGTAAAAAAAAAATTTTCCACGCCTGCAGACCAAAACAAAAAACTCAAAATAAAAATGGATTTTTTGTTGCTGTTTTTTCTAAGATTACTCAAAAACCGCTGACTCAACAAAATGTTAAAGTTCTAATCCAAAAACTAGATACTTGGAGGTACAATTTCCTTTTTTAAATTTCTTTTATGACCATTTCTCACGAAGTTACGGCCTGTTGAAAATTGCCCAAAAATTTTGATCCCTTAATTTTTTCCAGTAGTGTATAAAGTTCACTACAACCCGCTTTCGCTTTTGTACGCGTTTGACGAAAAAATAAATACTCGTAACGCTGCTTTTCGGCTCAGTATCGCGCTTTTGCCGAAAAAATAAATACACGTGATATATTACTACACCCCCCCCCCCCTCCCCCCTTGTGATATTTCATGATTTTTATGGACCTCTCCCCCCGATCTTCGAGCCTCACGTGATTAATGGACGGCCCCTTGACTATTTAAATCTTCAATATTTACCTTGAATCTATACTTATATTATACAGCTGAAGAGTTTGTTTCGTTTAACGCTATGATATCAGGAACTAGTGATTGGAATTTAAAAATCCTTTTAGTGTTGGGTAGCCCATTTATCGAGAAAGGCTATAGACTATATAACATCACGCTATGAATAATAGGAGCGGATCAGCAATGAAAAATGTTGCAAAAACTGGGAAAATCACATAGGTAGGCGATTCAATGCGACGACGGCGAGGATCTGGGAACAAGAAATTTAACGCGGACGAAGTCGCGGGCAGAAGCTAATCTTTAATAAAATTCGAAGCGTCTATCCTGTAGAAAAATAAAGTAGCTTTGCTATTGAATTTGCTATAGAGTTTCTGTCAAAATCATTATACTTTTCATGAATGTTTTATGGGATAAATTGTAGAAAGTTAAACAAATGCTTCAATTAGTCTGGAAACGAAACAGTTTTTTTCGGTTAAACATAATTAAAGCTCTTTCACAAAAAAAATAATCTAAAGGTGTCACCCAAAACACTGGAATTTGTCAAAAAATAAGATATTATGTCAAAGTTGCCAAAAAATATGTCAACTTTGACACAAATATGACAAATTAGTAGCAAAAAACGGAACATATCCCTTCGGATTCTTAAAATGTTTTTTTAAGGACCATTTTAAAAACGCAGCAATTTCAAGTATTTATTTTGGATTTTTTGTCACACGACACCTCATTATAGCTACTGAGTTGTTTTTTAAACCAATAGCGAAGGGTGCTACATTGGATTTAAGATGGATATGGCAGGAAATAATTATCTGTAGCCTTATAATTTTCTCTATTCTTAATTTTGTAACACAATTATCAATCAGAATCATTTTGAAGAATATGCGTATCCATTGCTCCATGTGTTCGACTTTGTCTGCTCAACGCAAGAAGTTCATCCTCAATAAGGCTGAATTGAACGCTCAATAACGCAATGAATGTCGTTGAATTGACAATATGAAAGCCATTCCTACTGCTAGTGTTTTAAGCAATTATCCGGCAGGTTAAGCTGATAAAATGTAAAAGTATTCCTTTACATATTTGACATTTTAGTTACATCAACTTTTTTGAAAATGCGATATAACAAACGTGACCTCCATTTTAAATTAGAGCCGTTCGTATTTCATTCGTTCAAGTAGAAGTTAATCAATGTTTTGCAACTGCAATCAGATGTAGATGAGGGCGTCTCATCCACACAACTCTGTCAAAAATAGAAAGGTCCTTGCTTGTCTATTTTTTGTGACAATAAATCTGTCAGTGTGGCAAAGTCGCGGGGTGTCGCTAGTCGACACCGCACATTACACAGGTTACGTTAATTTACTTAATTAAAGGTTAAAACTCGAGTTTTACACGAAAAAAAAACTTGAAAGGAATTCACGAAAAATATTGTTGTCAAGCTCTTTTTATGGGAGGTCGTCCGGGGATGCATTACTTTAGTTACTGCTAAGTCATTATTATTATTTATTAAAACTTTATGCACAGGTAAAAAATACTGTACAAAGGCGGACTTAATGCCTGAGGCATTTTCTACCAGTCAACCTTAGGGTGATGCAGAGACAAAACATGGCATAGCATTATCTGCCTATCCTTTTGCCAACTATGTTGGGGTCGGCACCCACTAAAGATGCAGCTGAATACAATTATTTTACATGCAGCGACTGCCTGTCTGACATCCACAACCCAGTTACTGGGTAATACGATACCCCTTGGTACGACTGGCATCAGATTTTCAAATCTCTGTGTTCGTTAAAATATAGTGCGTTGATAAAATCATGGCGCGATATTTTAACGTCTGTACGAACTGATCTAATGTCCACTTGTCCACTGTTCAATGCTGTGAATTTATGCCTCAGTAGCCAAAGATAAACATTATACTCTATAAAAGGGGGTAGACAACATAACAGCATCCCAATTTGTCGACAACGCGCAATTACTTGCAGACAATTATTCGGTATGGCAACACTGTTACCCGACCCCTGCAATAGAATCTGCGCTCGCTAATGAATTTAATTGACTCCCCGGGGACGGCAGTGTTGCCATAAATTATTATTAGTCTGCCTGAATTAGCCCTTTGTTAGATATAATGATTTTGTATACGTGGTGTTTATTGGTGCGTGGCTCTGGTTAAACGTTTTGCGCTTGTCTGGGTATTTCTTTTTGTTTTGCCCTTATTATTCCACTGTTGGGCAAATGTTTTTCCTGTATCCTTACTAGGGATGTTATGGATATGACATTTCGGATACGGATTGGATACGGATGTAGGAATTATTATTATACCGGATACAGATACGGATACGGATATGAAATTATTTCGGACTATCCGGTAGTTTCGGATAATATCGGTTACGGATATTAAACTTTTAAGGAATTTCAAAAGTAAAATATAAATAGCTAATAAAATGGTTTTATTTATATGTCACAATTTGGTAGGAATTACAATCAGTCCGTGAGTAATTATTACAGCTATTTAAAATAAAAATGATTATAAATATATATTGAGTGTTATCTAATCTACCTAAAATAAAAATGTATTTAACAAATCCGATATTATCCGAAACTTTTATTTCGGATTCGGTTACGGTTACGGATAAATTTTTATATCGGATATCCGATAGTTTCGGTTACGGTTACGGAGCTCCTTAACATCCCTGATCCTTACACTTCCTTTATTGTTCATGTCCATTTGACGCAGAGAGCAGTGGTGGCTCAGTGGTATCGACCCCAATTTACAAGTTCTAGGTCGTCATTTCGAACCCTGACAGGTGCTTTATTTTGTGTAAATAATTTCATCACCACTGCTCACAAAACGATGAAGGAAACCATCGCGAGGAAACTGACATGTCCTAGAATAAAAAATTAGAAGACATGTGACATCTACCAACCCGCCCTAGGCCCGCGTGGTGGATTACGGCCCAATCCCTCTCGAAGAGAGGCGGGCTGTGTCCAAGCATTATAGCTAGGCTGCTCATATGCATCTGACAACAGCATTTTACAAATAACGATAGCTAAACAGAACATTAAATACTTCGACAAAGGAATCAATTTTTGGACGGACACGGTGGATGACCGTAACAATATCAAGAATGCTAGCGAGATCTACAAAATACCGGAAACGAATGGTAAAGAGATCTCAGAAATTGAAAACAGTAACATTTAACACATCAGAGTAATGACTTAGAAAAGAGCAGAAATAGCAGTTGAGTTGAACCCCGCCAAAAGATTCGCTCAACCTGGACCAACATAGCTGTTACGTCGTTAAAAGATGCAAAGATAAATATCAACCGTCTCTCCACTTGTCCAAAGCCTACTCTAGGATGCATATCCAGTACGGCTCGCAATCCTTCCCTATCCTAAGGGCACATCTCTCCTACTATTATGGTACCCGGTCTACTCCTGGATATGCAATGTTTTCTGTAACACTATGAAACATGAGGCTTCAAGAGCTAGAGCAAATCTCGGTGCTCATTCGATTAATCGAGTTTCATTCATTCATTCCAGCCATCTTCGCGTCCATCGAGCGATGCGATTTTTCAGGCTATTTTATAGAAGCAGCTGCTTTCAGAGACTTAAGATTTTTAACCAAAATCAAAATCAAAATCAAAATCAAAAGTCATTTATTCAAACTAGGCTGAGAGTCAGCACTTTTTGAACGTCGAAAGTTACAAAAGACAGACCCCCCAAAACGCCCACCCTTCGACACTTCCTAGTGCTTTAGCTGGGAAGAAGAAGTGGCGGAACAAACTCCCCAGCAGCACAGCTGTCTGTTAAGTTAGAAGAACTTGATTCTATACAATATCGTGTAAGTAATTAATATTATAAAACAAAACCAAACATACATTATTCGCCATATGTCAGCTAGCACACGCCAATATACGAACAAAACATTGAAAAGTAAACTCAAGCTGAAATAAATAATAAAACAAAATCGTAAACAGAACGTAAAACTTAAATAAAGCCTCCAGGCATAAAGGGCGTGCCCGCTTACATATTCAACGACGCAAAATGATACATATACATACATTGATGCATATTGCTAAGTTGAAGTTACAATAGTTAAACTAGGACCTCCGGAGTAAAAATAAAATAACAGTTAATACAAATAAAAATAACAAAAACCATGGTCAGCAAGTCGACCAGTCACCACAAGCAGCACCCGTTCACGAGCATAACGCAAAGGTCAGCCAACCGATGAAAAAAAACGGAGGAGGTTATCAATTCGACGCGTATATTTTTTTTATGTATGATCACGTATAACTTTTTACATAGTAGTCCGGTTGTGAAAATTCTTTTTTTATTGGAAAGGGTATACTCCCAAGGTCGAACTCTAAGGGTCGGAAATTAGGGGATGATTGATTGTTCACTCACACATTGTAATGTATACCTAACCACGCATAACTTTATACAGAGTAGTCCGATTTTGATAATTCTTTTTTCATTGGATAGGGTATACCTTGCCGAGTATTATTAGTACATTAAAGCCACAAAAAAATATATATAAAAAAAAAACTTTTTAACAAAAAATTGTACCGCCCAAAAAACTGAAAAGCAAAAAATAATAAACCCTAAAATTATGAGTCGGCGCTTTGAGTGATCTTTGCTCATTGATTTTTCAGCGCCGGCTCAAAATTTTAAGGTTTATTATTTTTGCTTTTCAGTTTTTTCGGCGGTTTAATTTTTTAGTCACTATATGTACCCTGACTTCTTTGCCTGTCATCTATCTTCACCAAATTTATAGTATCTGTCCTGTGTAGTATTATCTGCCTAGAGGCAAGCGTGATGCATCGTCGGTGCTTCAATTGCATCATTTAAGAGCTGCAGTATCATCGTTATCCTTATAGCGTCTATTTATTAGTTATTTATGGTAATGATGACGCAAAGAGGTGGGGAAAAACATGCGTCACATCGACGCAACATGGCCATATCATGTCGGTCATATCATAGACTTGTGAAACATTTATGGTAAGTGGCATCCGGTAAGACTGGAAGCCAACCCAAACAAACTTACATAGTTGGGAAAAGGTTGAGCAGATTTATTTTAGAGTCAGCGATATCCACATACCATTTTTTATCAAGTTACATTTTCACTCGGTTCATTGTTTATTACTTACCTACTCACAAAACAAACAAAACAGCGCGAAATTTTACGCTTAATTTACGATTATCCTCTCTTATCCCAGGGGTGGAAGAACAACCCTAGGGTTATTACAACATATGTCTAAGCGCGCGCGTAATTATCCGTAATCAACTAGGGATCATCCCTAGTAATTTGATATCCCCTCACTATACAGGTGATGTGACAAATTGGTCATTGTAAAATGATGCGTCATGGGGTGTTTTTCTTGTTTTATTGATCATAAAGAAAATAATGATTTTATCAATGATAGTAATGACCATGCATAACAAAAATAGGGCACTGGTGGCGGCTTTGGATTCGCAGTTGTCAAACTACTTTGATGACTGCGAAGACCTCACCGATACTCATTCGATTCTGTACTGCGCGGCTGTAGCGGCATGTCGTGTAGCTCACGTCAAATTCCCTAATGACTCTAGAGCTACACGGCCGAAACCAGCCGTACCAGCTTGGCAGTGCAGAATTGAGCGTCGTATTGGTGGGGCCAGAGCCCTCATCGGCAAACTAATCTGCTTCAGGGAGGGCAACACTCGCCCTAGAGTGATGCGCTTTGTGAGGCGGGCGTTCTCGGGGACTGATACCAGCCCTCGATATATGTCCCGTGTCACAGAGCGCATAGACTTCCTGAAGCAAAAAGTATATGCATGGGCAAACCGTATTCGTAGGTATAAGCGGCGAGTGGACCGATATACTCAGAACCGCACCTTCCAGAGTGATGAAAGGTGGGTTTATAGGGCTTGGGAGCGACCGGTCCAAGGTGTGGCGGAAGCGCACCTGCCGGATAATGATGCCATGTGTTCTTTTTGGCGCAGTATCTGGTCGGTGCCTGTCAGTCACACCGAAGGGGATTGGGCTCGAGAAGTCGAGCGAGCCTGCGATCCAATACCAGAAATGGGGGCTATTACCATCTGCCCCCAAGACGTAGCTCGTGCAGTCCGTCCATTGCCCAATAAGTCTCCAGGGCCGGATGGGCTGCACAACTTCTGGATCAAATGGTTCATTGGATCGCATGCTCGCTTGGCGGCTCAGTACCAGACTGCTTTGGAGTCTGGTTCGCTACCCCAGTTCCTAACAGCAGGAATTACCCACCTGCTCCACAAATCAGGTAGTACCGCGGAACCCAAAAATTATAGACCGATCACGTGTTTGCCGACAGTCTATAAAGTTCTTACATCCATTTTGAGAGCTAAAATTTACAATCATATTGACACCAACTCCATCATGTCTGTCTCTCAAAATGGATGTAGGAACGGGTCTCGCGGTACTAAGGAGCTGCTCCTCATTGATATGGCCATTAGCCAACAGGTTCGTCGTTCCCGAAAGGATCTGTCGACATGTTGGATAGATTATAAGAAGGCCTATGACTCGGTGCCACATACATGGCTCAAGAGGGTGCTGGAGTTGTATAAAGTTGATGCAACTCTGCGCACCTTCCTGATTTCATGTATGGGGCAGTGGAGGACGGTCCTTCGCTATCCAGGATGTCGAAATATCCAAAGGAACAGCGAACCGATAAGGATCGAGCGAGGCATATTTCAGGGTGATAGTTTGAGTCCGCTTTGGTTCTGCTTAGCCCTGAATCCTCTGAGCACACTGCTTGAGGATTCAGGTATAGGCTATCGGTTGAGGAGAGGTGGTCAGGTTATATCTCACCTCCTTTACATGGATGACCTTAAACTCTTTGCCCCCAACAATTTTCAACTAATGGAGCTACTGAAAGTAACTGAAACCTTCAGTAGCGCCATCAGGATGGAATTTGGTGTGGAAAAATGTGCGGTCATGCATGTAAAGCGAGGGGAGATTGTGGAATCCGCGGGAACCCAACTCTCGGATTCCATAAACCTCCGAGCCCTCTCCGCATCCGAAACCTATAAGTATTTGGGTATGTCGGAAGCTTTGGGCATCAATGTTACTGACATGAAGCAATCGCTGAAGGAGCGCTTCTTTGGCCGCCTGAAGAAAGTATTTAATAGTCTTCTATCAGGCGGGAACAAGGTCCGCGCCTTCAACGGTTGGGTCATGCCGGTTTTGATGTACTCTTTCGGCATACTCAAATGGACTCAAACCGAACTCGACGCCCTGGATAGGAGGGTCCGTACGCTGCTGACTGCATATCGAATGCATCACCCACGGTCATCGGTAATGAGGCTGTATATCCCGCGAAAGTGTGGAGGTCGAGGCTTTTTAAACGCTAAGACTCTCCACAATCGCGAGATATGCAGTCTCAGGGAATATTTCCTAGAAACCGACGTGGGGATACATCGAGATGTGGTGGCGGTTGACAAGGGCCTCACCCCGCTCTCCTTGGCTAACGAGAACTGGCGCAAACCTGTAATACTTGACAGTAATGAACGCATGGAAGTATGGCAGAGTAAGGAACTCCACGGACGCTTTTTCCGGGCCCTACATGGACCCGATGTAGATATACTAGCGTCCGTAGCCTGGCTGCGTTTCGGTGACCTCTTTGGGGAAACCGAAGGTTTTGTCTGTGCAATTATGGACGAAGTTATGATGACGAACAATTACCGGAGATTTATTGTGAAAGACGGCACGGTTGACATCTGTCGGGCATGCCACCGTCCAGGGGAATCAATTAGGCACATAATCTCCGGGTGTTCTCGTCTAGCTAACGAAGAATACTTGCATAGACACAACCTAGTAGCCAGGATTATCCATCAGCAACTTGCTCTTAAATACAGCCTTGTGGAATCGGAAGTGCCGTACTACAGGTATGTGCCCGACCCAGTTCTCGAAAATGGAAATATCACATTGTACTGGGATCGATCCATCATCACTGACAGGACTATTGTCGCAAATAAACCTGATATAGTGGTGGTGGATCGAGTAGAGCGGCGCACAATGATTGTTGACATAACGGTCCCACATGACGAGAATCTCGTGAAAGCTGAGAAAGATAAACAGCTCAAGTATCTTGACTTAGCGCGCGAGGTTGTCGACATGTGGGATGTGGACTCAGCAATCATTGTGCCGATAGTCGTCACTGCCAATGGTTTGATAGCCAAGAGCCTCGACAAACATCTAAAGAGGCTCTCGTTAGGCAGCTGGGTCAAGGGCTTGATTCAGAAAGCGGTACTTCTGGACACGGCTCGCATTGTTAGGAGGTTCCTCTCTCTGGAGCCCTGACCGCCGGGTAGCTTGGACCCTGTTCCCGATACCGGTGGGCTACTATTTTTTATATTTCTAAATGTTTTTATATGTTTGTGTACTAATATTTAAAAATATAATTTATAAGAGTTTACAAATGAATAAAGGATAATAGTAATGATATCTTTTGTTGAGCGTTGACTGTAGATCGGTTAAAAACAGGATGGGGTTACTTGAGTACCTTAAATTATTACCTATAGCTAGGTTACAAGTATAATTTGGCAGTGCGCCGAAACTTTTGATTAAGTCTTCTTGGAACATTTGACAATTCATCAAATAGGTACTTTTCTGGAATATGTGAAATTGTGCGACAAAAAAACTAAACGTTTTACGGTGTCCTACGTTTAGGCCTGCCTTAAATCATGAATCACTTTACTAGACTTACATAGGGACTAGGAGTATAATTTCTGAAAAATTTAAAATCAGCGCTTCATTTTAAAATCTAGTGCAAGCAGCTTACAGGCACTTAGTAGTAGAAATTTTGAAACAAGACAATATCTACCTACCAACAGTTTAAAATCGCCTGCTCAATGAAAAAGGCCGGTAATCACGATCTATTCTCGTTCCTTTTCATGTAGTCAAATTACAATCCATTGAGTAACGGGTGAGCAGCTTAGGGTGTGCAACGCCATCTATGTTTACAATGATTCACTAATGTAGTGATAAAGTATCTTGATAAAGTATTTTTGGCAGCTACTAGATGGCGTTTAATACAATTAGGCTTTTCTAGTGATGGGAAGATAAAAAATGTTTCAATAATTATTATTTGAACTAAGAAATGTTTTAACATTAGTGGGGTGTATAAACAACTGAAACCAAAAATGTATTTTGTCGTCATTTATTCGTAAAGACAATTCAATAAATGAACGCACTAAATTACAATAATTTTGAGATATGTCACTTAAATATTAATCAGTGGTGATTATTATGATTTTATTGAATATTACTATAATAATTTTGGTGTTTTATGTTTTATTCGTCCTTAAAAGCGACTTTTCGGATTTTTTGTGCTTGAAGTATCATCCTTAAAGGTTTTAAACCTTGATAGAAGAGTTAGAGAGGGATAATAAATTCATAATTTCACCACCTTTGCGTTATATTCATAATTATGTATATAATAAGCTACAATACTCGCTATTGATATAGATCAGTTACTGGAAGACAAATCGTATGGCTTTTAATATTTTAGTACAATATCATTTAATACAAATGCACCGATATGTACGTTATGCTACCAAACTATTGAGGAAAAAAATCTACAGGAGTACAATACAAAATATTAGGAAAATAGAATTATATTTTATTTATTTTCTCATCTAGTAGAAAAAGTTTTCAGAAACGTCAGAATTCTTAAAATGAATTTAATTATTTTTATTAGATAGTTAGAGCCCGACCAACATTGGCTTTTCTGACATTTTCTTTGTAATTCTTATTATCTGTGTTTCTTTTAAATTATGTTTTTGTGCGAAAACTCAATCATCTAAGTCGGTGAAAATGGCATTGTTTGCTGTGCGTAAAAAAATTAGGAACCATTTTAAGCTTCTGCAAGCCTCTTCGAGCCCAAAAACGATCTCATGTCGAGCTCTATATAAGAGTAAAATCTTTGAAGAAACAGTGCTATCCAAATCGTAAAATTCGAAAAGTGGCTTACCTAGTCAATAAATATATACAATACAATAGAATGAGAAAAGCTATTGTAATGTAATAAATATATCGAAAAATTTAAAAATACAAAAAAAAGCAAGGAGCTGTTGTCAAACAAAAGCTATGTACAGCTAAGCGATTACAGGGACTATAAGACTAACTTAAACTAGCCCTAACTTCATACAAATTATAACTTATGATACAACAATGATCACAAACGCATTTCCACATTAACTTAGATATTATTAATAAACGATATGTGTAGTAATTGATGAGTATTAGTAGTAAATTATATAAAGTCTTTTGACTTAATATGAAGCATAACACACAGCGAATCTTAACTAGCAAAACTTGGTACTAGTGTCAGAGATTATAATACCATTAAAAAATATCTCCATTACTCTAAAATATATGTTTCCTATACAAACTTAAACACTAAAAGGTATAATTTTAAAATATTATTACCTATTCTAAGCAAGCTGTAGAAAACTAAAAGATTTAAAAAAAATATATAGTTTGGAAGATTGTAGAGGTAGATCGACAATAGATATTCCGAGTTGAAAAACTTACTAAACGCAGATTGATACTATTATTTATCTTACAAATAAATGTAAAGTTATACTAAAAGTCGCCTTTAGCAGTAAAATATACACAAAAGATCCTTTACCAGCTTAAAGTAATATAATTTGTATCTATACATGTTTACCTAAATTTAATCACTTAAAACTATAAAAACACTAGTGGAGACCAAGTTTTGCGCACAAATACAACATCTATTCAGCCACAATGTCGTAACGACGGCATTCAATAAAAACGTACTTATTGCTTGTACACGTAATGACGATGGTAGTATAAAACTACACCGCAAACAATCACAAATTAATATATTTTTATTATAATTACAATGATATTTTTAATTAAAAGTATATTTTATTATCCTTTGATATGTATCTATGAGTAATGACCGATAAGCTATGATTATATGATTAAATAATTCGAGCTTTTTAACTTAATATATGGTTTATATGGACATAGCCAGGATTAGCTAAACAAGCCTTTTCTTAATTCCATAATATAATTTTCAGTAGTCTTTCAGATAATGCAGATTGCACCATCTTGCTCGAGTAAATTGATTTCGCTTTTTTAGATTCTCTTTAAAAAAAAAAAAACAGAATTCAATGATGTATATAGAATAAAACTAGAATGTCTGATCTGTCAAGGTTTTACAGCATCCAAAACTACTGGGGAGTTTGTTATGCCGCTTCTTCTTTCCAGCTAAAGCACTAGTAAATGGTGTAGGGAGGCTATGACCTTTTTGACGGTCAAAAATTGCTGATTCTCAGCCTAATTTGCACAAATGACTTTTGATTTTATTTCAACGTTTTCTAAAGTGTAAAACTAAAACAAAAAGTTCTTCAGTTTTTTATCTCAATGTACGGTAACGTTATTTTTCTAGAATTCTAATAATCCTGGTTACACCCATAGTAAAATTATTCTAAGCTATTTCTAATGATATCTCAAATCATATGTAAGCCAATTTTCTCTTTAACACAAGTTACAATTCATAAACCTATCCTATTTAGGTTATTTGGGGTTACATGGGGATTAAATACATTTTTACATCATACAAACCTTTAACAACATCTTTAAACAATCACTTAATATTTTCTGATTATTGAGAGATTCCTTGAAAATACATCAATACAAAACAGTTAGATTAATCGTTTTTACTGTAACTATTCTAATGTCGATAGTTTCGAGCAATCTTATCGATAGCGCCGTATCACTATAAAGTCGACCAAGTGAATATTTTGGCGCGCGTTTTACGTTTTCATAATAAGTCTAAATTTTGTTGAGTTTGAAATAAGTATTTATTTTTATTAAGAAAAAGACGTTTTGTACTTAAAAACAGTTCAAAATATGAGTAAAACATTCACGTCATGATAAACTTTCACTGATTTCACTTCACCGATATTTTGTCATTATTTCTTTACCTTGTCCTTTACAAATTGACAAAAATATGACAATATTGTATTTTGTTATTCTAGAATTATTACAAAAACGTATTTTACAATAATCTCATGACATACACTTGTGGACACATTTAGGGGAACCATTTTTCAAGATTTTTTGCTTTTAAAAATGTTATTTGGATTTGTAAGCGTTTCGTTTTTTTAATATGTAGTTTTTCATATGTATTTTGATATGTAGGTTTGTTAAATTTAAATTTTCTTTCTTTGCAATTGAATTGTATTTTTCATTATTCAATTCCACTAGATGTGTGCAGAAGTTTAAACAATTCACAATTACATTAATAAATCTCACTTGATTCTTAGTTCTTACACATAACAACAGTTTGGTCTACCGCACTAAGAAATTTAACCACTTGGCATACAAGACAATCTTTATAGATTTCACTATATCAACGATCTACTTCAAAACTCGTTTTTATAAATACATTTTTTGAAAAAAAGTTTATTTTCTTTCAAAAAAACTGAGAAAGAAGATTTAAATTCAAACGTAAAAGGTATCTTCCGATTTGAAAACAATAAAAAAAGATAACTTAAGAATAGAAGGGAAAATTTAAGCATATTTGAAATACACTTTCATTTAAGTGTAAAGAAGTTTACCTTGAAAAGAAAAAATATTTTAATTAGATTACACAATTAGATTTTTTTGTGAATTCAAATGCACTATCTAGACTCAATTTATCTAACATGATGAAATTTAGCAAGTAAGTATTCTTTTATTTATTATCTTCAAATCACGTACATTACTTCAAATGTCATAATAGATATTATCGTTAATCTGTTTTTCTATAAATCTTTTTTACAACTGAAAATCTATGTGACAACATTACTACTTTAAACAAATTGAAAAAACCCAAAACTACTACCAACTTTATTTTTACTTTACTAAAAACAACTCTAAAAAGAAATTACAAATAATATTTTTACCCACGAAAAAATTCGTTTCGTGTCGCCTACTCCATAGTGTCATACTGTACCTTCTTGACTTTGAGGTAACGCCAGGCTGCGTAGGCGCAGAGCGTAGCGGCCGTAGCGAGCGCGAGCGCGGCACCGACGGCCACTGGTGCCGCCTCGGCGCGAGCGCGGGCCGCGCGGGCGCACGCCCACGGGGGGCCGAACTCACCGCCGCGCTTGTACATGAACGCCTGCAGGCGCATCTCGCGGAGGTACAGTTTGGCGCGGTGAATTGTGGCGGGGCTGGAAGGTATAGTGGGTTATTTAGCTATAGGACAATATTCCTTATTAAAAAGTCGATTTTTTTAATATAATCAATTTCTCAGTTACCTAAAGAGCAGGGGAAAATCAAAGAAAAGATGCATCAACTGTGTGAAAGATAATTTTAGTGTAGAATGAGCAGTTACCCCCTTTCTATCATATGTATGGAAAAGGGGTGACAATAGTGACTAACAAGATGGCAACTTATAGAGAAGTATGGAAAAAAAAATCATTTTGTATTGACATCAAATAAATTGAGATAAGAGCAGGAGAATAATGAATTAAAGTCCCGCAGTTTACAGCAGAGAGCCGCCAGAGTACAGTAAGTAATTAAATTAAAGATAGCTGACACCAACATCTTTTCCCAACCATGTAGAAAAATTGTGTATTGGATGACCGTACCACTATCTTTAAGCACGATTCAACATTCACGAGATTCAGGGTTTTAAGGGGTTTTGTGATGAAGATCTCATGATAGGTTAGCAGGATTACAGCCACCTTATCCAAAATCCTAAACCCAAAAAAACCATTACAAGCATAACTCACTTGGCATCTTCCTCCGCCAGCTCGATAACAGTTTCTTCAGGACATGTGTACGACTTCCCAACGGGTGTAGGGAACAGGAGTTCCCTGGAATCAGTACTGAGGGTGACCTTCCGTCCCTGGTTGGCTGCGTGTTCGAGGATGCGTGCGCTGGAGTTGTAGGTGAGGCGGAGACTGTCGGCATACCAGCGTTCGCCACCAGGTGTCTGGAAGAGAGAGATGCAAATTAAGAGCACGATCAACCAGGTATTAATACTTTATTTTATTGAGCCTGCAGAAATCCGATGGATGCGAGAAATACAAAAAATAATAAACCTTAAAATTATGAGTCGGCGCTTTGAGTGATCTTTGTTCATTAATTTTTCAGCGCCGACTCAAAATTTAAAGGTTTATTATTTTTTGCTTTTCAGTTTTTTCAGCGGTTTAATTTTTGGTTAAAAAGTTTTTATTTCATATTTTTTTGGCTTTAATGTACTTATAATACTTGGCAAGGTATACCCTATCCAATAAAAAAAAAAAAACATAATCGGACTACTCTGTATAAAGTTATGCGTGGTTATACATTACAATCAGTGAGTGAACAATCAATCATCCCCTGTTTTCCGACGAGGTTCGATTTTGCTTTCCTTTAATATGGGACCACTTTCGGAGTGTACCCTTTCCAATAGAAGAAGAATTATCACAATCGGACAACTATGTAAAAAGTTATGTGTGGTCATACATAAAATATTTACATATATACTAGTTGACCCAACAGACGTTGTCCTGTCTTAACGATAACTATTTACATAATTCGAAATGATATCTATATATAAGGTGTATCTATTCATACACGAAATATTTTAAGAGGTACACCTGTATGTGGTAAAGAAGCTATACATAGAAGCAAAAAGATTTTTTTTATCTAAGCGTTTTTGAATTTTCGTAATTATTATAATTTTAAAACTGCTTGAGACGTTTTGCAAAAACCTTTACTCCAAATTCTATGAATGGCACGCCTGACGCTGTGAGGGCGGCGACCGGACGGCACGAGCATGGCCGCGGTGTCTCGGGCCGTAAAAAATAAGAAGGAGCCAGTATTTCTCGTGTGGGTCAAATAATTTATAAATATTACATTTTGAAAAAAATACATTTAGAAAAAAATATTTTTCGTTGCTATAGCTTCTTTAACACCTACAGGTGTACCTCTTAAAATATTTCGTGTATGAATAGATACACCTTATACAACATTAATTTTTGTTTATGCGAAACCCGAAACACGGGTCTAGTATTTTTATGTAAAGAATCTATGAAAAAAATTTCAAAACTCTATCATTAATAATCACAAAGTTATAAGCTTGATAAGTTACCTGGTTTTCCACGCAATAACTTATGCAGATCACCACAAACAGCTAGCGTACGTACCATCTCCGTGTAATGGACGTTTGAGTACGAGAAAGACATGATCATTTTAAAATATACGTATTGTCGTTCGGTGTCCTACTTGGAAGCGTAATTAAATATTTTTGGTACAAAATATAACATGGTGTAAAAATTATTGGAATCGATTCAGTTATTGATTCTGAACAAACTATATTTAGGTGTCGCATGCATATACTAAAAATAATCTTGTATATAAAAAAAATTAAACCGGCGAAAAAACTGAAAAGCATAAAATAATAAACCTTAAAATTATGAGTCGGCGCTTTGAGTGATCTTTGTTCATTGATTTTTCAGCGCCGATTCAAAATTTTAAGGTTTATTATTTTATGCTTTCAGTTTTTTCGGCGGTTTAATTTTTTGTTAAAAAGTTTTTATTTTATATTTTTTTGTGACTTTAATGTACTAATAATACTTGGCAAGGTATACCCTATCCAACAAAAAAAGAATTATCAAAATCGCACTACTCTGTATAAAGTTATGCGTGGTTATACATTACAATCAGTGAGTGAACAATCAATCATCCCCTGTTTTCCGACCCTTAGGGTTCGATTTTGTTTTCCAAATTTATATGGGACCACCTTGGGAGTATACCCTTTCCAATACAAGAAGAATTGTCACAATCGGACCACTATGTAAAAAGTAACGCGTGGTAATACATAAAAAAAAAATATATATACGAGTCGAATTGAGAACCTCCTCCTTTTTTTTCGTCGGTTTATAATGAATCCCTATTTCCCTTGGTCACGCCATCACGCGTGAACGGCTGGACCGATTTCACTTTTTAATTTTTTTCTTTCATAAGAACCTTCTCCTGACAATAACAAACACAACAAAAAAAAAACGCGTGATGGCGTGACCAAGGGAAATAGGGATTCCTTTTTATATATATAGATATAATATATACGCGTCGAATTGATAACCTCCTCCGTTGTTTTTCGTCGGTTGAAAAGCGATTGAAATGATGATCCTTTGGGGAGGTAAAAATCCAGCAGTGGACGTCTCGCGGCTGACATGCTGTTTATGATAAGCTTGAGGAATGAATAGGTTGAAAACAGTTTCAGTAGGCTTCAAATCGGTATCTATATACAGGTCTTGACCAAAGAAGCGAATGCTAATTCAAACCTCTCTCTCCTCGCTGGGTGCGAGGAGGAGCGCTCTTTGAATAAATAAAGAAAGATAATTATTTCCGAATTCTATCTAAGTATTTTTAAGGTCGATTTAGACCAAACGGGCGAGTGCACATTCTATCTCCACTCTACCAAATATTTTTTGTTTAAACAGGGACAGAATATTCTTTAGATGTCTATTAAAATGTCAAGAAGTTCAACAAAAGAATGCTCTCGGTTTTCATCTTGTTCCTATGTTCGTTTAGTCTAAGCCCACCTTCAAAAGAATGCTCTTATTCTTGCTCTGGTTTCTATGTTACTTTGGTCTTAATCCATTAGCCAACAATAATGTCTAACGGAAATACAGTGCAGACTCTATCTAAATTGTATTTCCATCTGGATAACTAACAATATCTCTTGGAGATCTCCAAACTGATCTCGCAATTCTCGCATAAAGCTAAAACAATAAATATGGACCACTTACTTTAGAAAACGAGAACTCTAGAGCAAAGTCTTTGAAGGTTATCAGGAGTGTCTCTGCATCACTCTCCTTACACACGCCAGCCACATTGGCGTTGTTCGGGACGAATGTATTCGCATCCTGTAAGTAGAAATTTACAATAATTATGAAATACGTTTGATACAACAGGCATCTCAATTGCGTAACACATTTTCAATAACAAAACGAACAATTTTGAAATAATTTGGTAATCCATTGATTCATATGTAAGAAACGTTCGTTTGTTCGACAGTTGATGCAATGAATGTTGTTGAATTGTCAAAATGAAAAGAATTGCCGTTGTGTGCTTCTTCTACCCACCACGACATGAACTGGAACCAAAAGTGTGTCAGATTAACCTCAAACGGCACAAATATTCCAATCTAATTGAAAATTATACAGATTCGAGCCCTTTAGGGTTGAAACTTTAGGGCCGTGGTGTCCGAGTGCTCACATAGTATTCCGAGACATTGCCAAGCGGCTATTCGACTCTTTATGTAACCAGAGGGCTGGCCTATTTTTTGGCCAAAGAATCAGCATTGCCACACAATGTGGCAATTCTAATTCAATTCATGCTTTAACATAAAGCTGGTTCTTTAAGTACAAAAGACTTTGACTTTTGATGACCTTACATCAGTGGCGAAAGCACCATATAACACGATTCCTACCGGCTTGCCTTCGGGGATTCGCATTGGTAACTCTATCACTATTAAAAATACAATAGTATGTAAATAGTGGCTACTATTGTCACGTCATAATCGGGAACTAAAAATTCATACAGCAGCGATCCCGTAATGATGTCACTTTAGGTCACGTGGCACCGCTTGATATGTACGAGAGCAAGCCGCTGTACAACGGGTTATGACAGAGACAGGTATAGAAAAATGCGTCAGCGAGAACGAGATAGAGGAATATTGCATATTTTGTTCGGTTTTCAGCTGTTCAAATTAATTGCATTTAATTCATTACATTCCTATATTAATTTTAGAATGATAGTAAGTATTCTTTATTGATGAGTCAGTAAGTTAAAGTCGACTTCGCTTGGCTTCTCTTTTAGAAAAATTTACACCTCGCCACTGCCTTACATCATTAATCAATCATCAGACTGCAAAGCCTTTTCTCAACTATATTGGTGTCAGTTTCCAGTATACCCGGATGCAACTGAATACCTGTATTTTACATGGAGTGACTGCCTACCTGACATCCACATTCCAGTTACTGAGTTATACGATACCCCTTGTCAAATCGGGAAATCAAACAACCCGTAACGACTTCCAAAAATCTACAAATGATAGCCGGGTCCAACGGCTAAACATAATTTCCGAGGCAAGGAGGAGTTTCCAATATGTTATACTAGCTTTTGCCAGCGACTTCGCCCGCGTGAAGGTCGGATAATATCCCGCGGGAACATACTACCGGGATAAAAAGTAGCCTATGTCCTTTCTCAGGCTCTAAACTATCTGTGTACCAAATTTCATAGTTTTAGCAGGAAAGCGAGACAGACAGACAGACAGAGTTACTTTTGCATTTATAATATAAGTGTGGATAGTGTGGATAGTGTGGATGATGGTCACCCATCCACGCATGGACCGCAACAAGCGTAGTTTAATTTTCATTCGACACGTGAAGCTTATACTAACCAAAATTAATGTTATATCTTTAAACGAGTAATTCTTGTATATATATATATATATATATATATATATAATCTGAATCTCGGAAACGGCTCCAACGATTTTCATGAAATTTAGTAGGGGGTTTTGGGGGCGATAAATCGATCTAGCTAGGATTCATTTTTATAAAATGTCGTTTTATTCGTGTTTTCAATGACCAATTTTATCAATAGTCAACTTGAAAATAAACTTATTATTTTAAACACAATTTACCAAAAAAATACCGAGCAAAGCTCGGTCATCCAGATATTGTATAATAATAGGCAAGTCTACACACCTACATTCATGTTTTCATAACCTATGACTCCGACAGATACCTACGCCCCTGATATTTACAGCAAAACTTTATCAAAACACGCTGATTAATTAAAACATGTACCTACTGAACTTTAAGCCATAAGGTTAATTACTTAAAACCTACATAGCACGTAGAACTTGATTTATACGTTCAAAGTTCATACATAATTTTATGCTTCAAAAGGTTCTAGAAAGTTTTGGAGTTAGGTATTTCAAGTTTATACCAGAAATTAGCTCCTGCCCGCGAGTTCGTTCGCGTCAAATTTCTAGCTTCCCTGACCCATCAAGTCGCTTCGAATCGCCTGCCCGTGCGAGGTCTTCGTATTCGTAACTTTTGCCCTCTTAGGACATTTATTTATTAAAACTTTATGCACTAGTAAAAAATACTGTACAATGGCGGACTTAATGCCTGAGGCATTTTCTACCAGTCAACCTTAGGGTGATGCGGAGATAAAACATGGCAGGTGCAACAAAAGGGATATATATATCGGAAAGCAACAATAAAATACAAGAAATAAATACCAATACATAGATACATATAAACAAAATAAACTGCGTCAGGAGAACTAACGATCGGTCGAGGAGAAAACGAATCCTGTAAATCAGCGCTGGTATGTTTCTGTCACCTTCTGACGGATATGTTCACGAGCTTTCACTTTAAAAGATAAGCGACTGGTTGCCGTCCATGTTCAGAGGATATCTATCACTAAACGATTTTTTCAATTCGAACCAGTAGTTTCTTCAGCTTTATAATATTAGATTTGATGACAATTAAAAAGCTATAGGTGAGCCAACTTTAAAAGAAAGAGATATGCTATCAGGGACTTTTTTTTAACTTTTTAAGAGGAACAATTCCGTGATACATTTATTTTGCGAAATTGTAACCGTTTACGCAGCACACGCGACGGCAGCTTTCAAAATGAATATATTTGCTTTGCTGCTCCGCTTTTATTTGTTGTAGCGTGATATTATATAACCTATAGCCTTTCTAGATTAAAGGACTTGCCATTACTGAAATAGTTTTTCAATTCGAAATAGTGGGTCCTGAGATAGCGCGTTCAATCAAACAAACAAACTCTTCAGCTTTAAAATATTAGTATAGATGAGTCTGTGGTCTTCGATTAAGAATTTAAATATCTTGTACCATAGTGAGAATGGTACTTAGAACCTACATAGAAAGTCGAACTTGATTTATACGTTCAAAGTTCACACATTAAATTTTATACTTTAAAAGATTCTGAAATTTTTTGGAGTTAGGTACTTGTATGAATTTTATTCTAGAAATGAGAGTCTATCTGGTCTTCGACTAAAAATTGAAATATCTCGTAATGTAGTGGAACCAGTAAAACTGACTGAAGAATATTATAATCCAACAGAGTAGTTTCCTTCGAGTAGTAGACGTTCATTCGTCGTCTTATTGCAATGGATGCAATCCTCTTCACCTAGCCTAGCCTAGATACGATGGTCGTAAAAAAGTTTTACTACAATTCCAAGTAGATTGGAGACATATGAAATTGAAGAAATATAATCATTCAGAAGAAGCTGAACTCTTTTGATCATTCTATAAACGTAGAATTTAAGCCCATTTTCCGCCATGGAATGATTATTTTAACAGTCCCTAAATCATCATTCTCCTCCATTTAAGTCGATGAAATATTTTCCATTCTTCTTTATTAGTCGTCATCTCAGAAATCACCACCTTTCTAACCATGTCATCTCATCAAGGCCAAAGAAACGATAGATGTACTGTATGAAAATACAGTCCATCTATCGTTTCTTTGGCTTTTCCCGTCCACATTAATACAAAATTATTTTTTCATCCCCCCATCTCGGAAAGAGTATTTTTGCCCTTCGATATCTGAGTGCAAAAGCCGTTTTTATCCGCTAGGGGATAAAGTAAATTGAATTTAGAACATCGTGTGCACTAAGTTTGTAAATTCAAAACATCATTAAACCTATTTACTTCTACCTCCATGGTGCCGAATTTATCATACAACCTTTTTGTAATTTGTTAAAAACTCAGACTCGGAACCTTATTGGTGTACTTTTTTTAATTTACTTTGCGCGCCCCATTTTCTTTTCACTTTTCACTAACACAAAATATTACACTCTACTTAGGCAGCTGTAGCAACTTTACTTTCAATTTTTCTTAATTATACCTAAGTATTATTTGAAAAATTTAAAGATAATTCTGTAATACTTACCTATCATAATGTAGTACCTAATAAATATTAATACCTAAACTGAAATAAAAGTATCTTGTGATTGTAAATGCTTTTTTTGCATTTAGTCATTTCCTCTCTGAGGTGGGATGAAAAGTTACGTGTTGCACTCGAGTGCAAAGATTTTTCACCTCGCGCTCTTTTGATTCCCTCGCTAATGCTCAGGATTCTAATATTTGAATCACTCGCTGCGCTCGTGATTCAATTTTAGAATCCTTCGCTTGCTCGGTCATCAAAATTGAGCACGCGGTTAAAAAGCAACTTTGCACTCTTGTATAATAAATAACTATTTCATCCCACCATCTCGGAAAGAGTATTTTTAATCTTCAATATCTGAGTGGAAAAGCCGTTTTTATTCTCTACAGGATAAAGTAAATTGAATTTAGAACATCGTGTGCACTAAGTTTGTGAATTAAAAAAAACATTAAACCTATTTACTGCTACCTCTATGGTGCCGAATATATCATACAACTTTTTTTTTAATTTGTTAAAAACTCAGACTCGGAACCTTCTTGATATACTTTTTTTTAATTTGCTTTGCGCGCGCCATTTTACTTTTCACGTCACCAACATTACAGTACCTAACAAAAATATTACACTCGACTTAAGTAATTGTAGCAACGTTACTTTCAATTTTTCATAATTATACCAAAGTATCATTCGAAATAATTTAAAGATTATTCTGTAATACTTACCTATCATAATGTAGTAAATAATAAATGTTAATACCTAAACTGAAATAAAAGTATCTTGTGATTGAAATGCTTTTTTTTTGCATATTTAGTCATTTCCTCGCTGAGGTGGGATGAAAAGTTACGTGTTGCACTCGAGTGCAAAGATTTTTCACCTCGTGCTCTTTTGATTCCCTCGCTAACGCTCAGGATTCTAATTTTTGAATCACTCGCTGCACTCGTGATTCAATTTTAGAATCCTTCGCTTGCTCGGTCATCAAAATTGAGCACGCGGTTAAAAAGCAACTTTGCACTCTTGTATAACAAATAACTATTTCCCGTCATTTTCCTCATTTCTTATCAGTCATTATATGATCGCGTTTTTTACAGCAGTTCAAGAAGACAGCCATGAATTTCTGAAGGTATGTCTAATCGTGTATATAGTGTGAACTTTTCTTGGAATAGGCTAAAATTGTGCTTCTGCATTGGAGGCCAAATGCTTCCCCTTTCTTCTTCTAAGCCATTCAATCTTTCGCGATTTCTGGTTATGTATTCGATCGTACCATAATTTATATCTTAGGAATTAAGTTCTATACTCACAGCTCTCTCATTGAGTTTGGTGACGTATGATATATCTAGCAGCGCGTCCACCACCAGCAGGATGCAGGTCTCTCCGTCCCTGCCCAGCAGTCGATATGTCGCAGTGTTGACACTTCTTTCTGTTACTGCTTCCTGCAAATTGAAAGTATTTCGATCTTAGCCTACGTATCATCCACTCGGTGAGGTTTATACTAGTACCCTACACCCAAAAGTTGTCTGGCACACCCTGAGTTTGCACTTAAGGGCCCATCCATCAGTCAGTTGCCACATTACCGAGCCAGTCTGACTCTAAAATGTTGTCCAAGATGACAGCCTTTTTTTCGTTTGTAAAAAAGGGCCCATAAATCATTTTATAATAACCTTACAGTAGGTAAGCTCTTGATACGATAATATAAAAATAACCTCGTTATCTCATCCTACTGCAGAAAACTGTTTAGAAACGATCAGTAGGAAATTGCGTACTAAATAATCATAAATGGACTGTAAGTCCGTCACAGCTTAATCTAAAACTTTAGTTGAGACAAGGAAAACATCTTAAAACTCAGGTATACACTCTTGAAAATGTGCCTGTGTTAACTGGTATTATAATCTGATTTTCTATCCCAAGCATTGTGTATAATATCTGGAACCAAAAACGAACGTCGCTCTTTTTTTCTAATAAAACATTTAACAATAAAGATTCTGATTTCACAATGTAAACATTAGTTTGGGTCCCTCTGACAAGATCAACTATCTTCAACATTTTGATTAACTGACCGACTCCTTGACCTTTCGAAGGTGCCTGTAAATGATCAAATAGAAATAAATGCTTTGCATTTGCAGTAATTTGGTAACACAGTCTTACCGTAGATCCTCCAGGCGCTACCGTTGTTTTGCTATACTTCGTGACCCTCGGCCTCCTCGTGGAAGCCTGGCTGTCCAGCTGTAGGCTCTGTACTGAGCACACCAACAACACTGCCAACACACACCGCATAGATATAAAACACACCGCACTTTATTGAAGAACCCTTTAGAGTTAACTAGACAACCCTATTTGGATAGTGATTTAATTGAACGTCCCTATTTTTGCACTGACTTAACTGACCGTCCCTATTTTACACCATTTTATTAAAATGCCCCTAATTTACGATTTAACGAATATTTCTTTTAAGTACCGGCTCAATGAGATACTTCTTACTTTTCACTGAATTTAATAAACATGCCCAACAATAGATTTAACGTGTCATTTATCATATTTAACTAGTCCCCTCAATACACACCGGTTCCACAAAAATAGCACTGACCTAACTACATTCCCCAAATTGTTGGTCTGTAAATGTTAATACTTGAATGCGCAATACAAGTTGACAAACAAAGTCATTCCCTTTAATCACACCATTTATTTAAACCTCCCTATTCATAACACATTCACAGTTTGATGATGTTAAACTAATTTTGAGAATATCAAAGACTCGTATTCTTCTACACTGTGTGTACAACAAAAGGCGGTCAAGTGCATATAATAGCGTTGATTTGCTAAGAGATGGGATTTAAGTTTCTCGATAATATTGAAAATATCGACACTCGAACGTTGAACCTATGTCAGTTAAACTAAGATTAAATCATTACGTGCGGATTTCAACAAAGAAATTAAACAAGAACAAGATAAAAAAGAAGAATTAAAGCGGAGAAGAAGACATCACTTTTAAACCGCGTTCAAAGCTGTCAATGTCAAAATTTTATTTAAAAACGCCAATGACAGCTCTTGAGCACTGGACGTTTTACATGCTAAACGCGATGAACGCTTTCAATTAGTGTAATTCGCTCTAAAATATAATCAGTATTTTAAAGCGGAGAGAAAAAAAATACCATAAATATGAACACGTGTTTTTCTAAATATAAAACATGGTCTTTCAACAACAGCATTTTAACGTAACAAACATATCTTTTTCTAGAGTAGCTCTCTAACCTTACGCAATGAAGAGATAACATGTCTCAAGATTGAATAAAATATGTTCTTTTCATTATGTCTACCACACAGTAAAGGGCATAATCCGTCTTATACATACGTCTGACCTAGATTTGCGATTCAACCAGAAGCTTTGCGTAAGATTAATACTTTCCGTAAAAGCTCTCACATTCAGAAGCGAATTCAACATAAATGATTAATGATAGCAGTCTGGTTTTAGTACAAAACATCTTTGTGTTGAGGCGGATTAATTAAATTATCAAAAATGCTTCGTCATCCGTGTAATAGGTGTTTTGAGGTTATTTTTGTACGTTGTAGGAGGTTATGCTTTTATGAATATTATGTCAAACGTTAAAATCAATCTGCCTAACCATTTCCCAGCTTGTTAGGTCGGCTTCCAGTCTAACCGGATGCAAATGAATACTAATATTTTACGTAGAGCAGCAGCGTCAAAATTAACTTCCATTCATTATAAGTAGACATTCATTTAAGGCATTTCTTTTGAAATGAAATGAAATGAAATGAATTGCACCGATCCCAGCGTGGTTTGACCAGACTCGATTAATCGAATGAACCCCAAGATATGCACTAGCCTTTGAAGCCTCATGTTTCATGGTGCTACATAGGCCATTGCATATCAAGAAGTAGACCGGGGGGCGCTGTAATGGTAGGGAAGACGTGCCCATAGGATAGGAAAGGATTACGAGCCTACCGACTATGCAGCCTTAAGTAAGCATTGGACTAGTGGAGAGAAGGGTGATATTTGTCTATAGGAGGGCATCTTTTCACGTCGTCGCCGGCATGTTGATCCAGGTCGAGCTTCACCGATGCATGTTTTGGTGGGGTTGACCGTTTGCTGGCTCTTTTCTATGTCAAGGGTTCGCTATGTTCCGTGTTGTTTTCTTGGTCGTCTTCTGCGTTTTCGCTGCTATCAGTTTCTGGTTTTTTGTAGATATCACGAGCCGCTTTCTGGCTCTTTTCTATGTCAAGGGTTCGCTATGTTCCGTGTTGTTTTCTTGGTCGTCTTCTGCGTTTTCGCTGCTATCAGTTTCTGGTTTTTTGTAGATATCACGAGCCGCTTTCTTGATCTTATTTCTGTCTCCAGCCGTGCCCCTTCAAAACTGGAGTTCCTTTTCGAAGTATTTCATGTCCTGTTTTAGGTTGTCATTCCATGTGTAAATAGGTCATCCGACCTTCTTAGGTTTTGCCCTGTACTGCATTGCTGCTTGTAACAGGTGTGGTTCAGAGCGTCTGAAAATGTGTGCCAGGTAGCAAATCCTGTGGTTGTCCTAACGAAACGAAAATATAAATTCTAATTAGAGACCCCCTCTCCAATTAGAATTTTCATCCTTGTTTCGTTTATTCGGAGGCTTACATTATTTAGCGAGGTTTTAATTTGGTATTGGATGCATTCTAGTCCTTCTAGCTCAACAAAGGGAGTGAAATGTTGCAGTCCCAATTGATGATTTCCATTATTTCCTTTACTGTCGGTCTATTGTGCTTCGGTTATCGGTTTTGTTGGTTATGCAAAAGTACGTTCTGCCTATTTTTGTACTGATTTTAACCTTTTGGAGTATTGTCTGGCATTCTTGTACGCGATTATGCCTATTGGCCTTTTGTAGGTTAGCGAGGGCTATTCGATGGTCCCTTGAGTAATAATTGGCTGAAGACTCGAGAGTTTCCTGGGCAGCGGCTTCTAATACCTCCGTTATGTTGTTCCATGTTATTTCGGTGTTTTCATTCGTTGGGATGATACCTATATTTGCTAGTTGTTTTTTTTATTTTTATATGCGATCTTGATATTTTATTTTGATATGTTTTCGATTGAGAGCGGTATAGTTGCATTGTTTATGATTGAAATACTTAGCATCCATTGTTGTTTCCTTCGTTTCTTTTTGTTGCTTTTGTGTTTGGTTTTTTTTTTCGTTTTTGTTTACAATTCTGTTTGATCTTGTAGTCCCGTCTCGTCAACGTGGACGAGTTTTTCTGTTGCTTGTGGCATGATGATATAGTCCAATTGCGATTTTTGAGTGCCTTTTGACCAAATTATTCTAATGGATGATCAACCTTTTGTCGTTTCTGTTTGAAGTTTTTGTCTGTAGGCTTTATCCTTTAACAGTTCGCCTTGTAGTTGGGAAATTTATGCTGAAAGTTTTGTTTGATCCTTTGCGTTTTCTTTTGGTTAGAGTATCTTGTCGACCAATATGGACGATGAAGTTTCCGAGTATTATTAGCGTACTTTTTGTCTAATCAAGTTTAATAAGACTGTGAAGGGTCTGGTTGCTTTCGGGGAACAACTGTTGAAGTGGGAGTTGAATAAGTGCAGAGGAGTTGGCTAGTCTTTTCCCATGCCAATAGTTGACCTAGTATCCTTGTATTACTAACTGTAGCTAATTCACTTGTACTATTAACTAATTCAATTTGGGAATACGTTCTTAATAAAATTGCAAGATCCTGGTGCGTGTTACCTACCGGTTCGGAGAGATGCCAATCGTGGTATGTGTAGTGTAGCTGAATGTTCCTAAGTTCATCCCTGTTTCTTGTAGGTTGGCTTGAATTCCTATACGTGGCAGTGCCGCGTCAATTCGTTTTTTGTAGCTGGTTTTTCTGTGCAAGTTTACTTAATTGCGTAGACTTCGGCTTTCTCATTATTGCGTATCCCGTGTCGTCCGCGATTACGTTTGATACACGTGTAAGTAGTGTTTGTTCTTATTGTCCAACGGTGTGAATGATTTAACTAATTGGGGGTTGCTCGTTTGAGTTTAGGGTTTCATGGGTTTTGCTCTTCTCATGTGTTGTGCCTGTTACCTAATGTTTTGGTATGATGCAGTGCTTTCAATCTAGTTGAACCTTGCGTTAGGTTATTCCGGTTGTTGTTGTATTGTTTGTCGTTTGTCGGGACCCAGTTTTCATAGTGCTGGTTCATGAACAGTACGTGTTTATTAGCGGGAGCTTGTTCGCTAGTAGGTGAATGCACCTGTGTGTTTCTGTTTTGCATATGTACATGCACATTTACGACGTAGAATTCAGACGCGGCGATTATGATATATATTCACCACCCCAGATTTCTTCATTATGTTGCGCGGCTTTGTATTCTGTTATCCTTTATTCCTGGGAAAGAATGCTGTTGGGGAGAAATTCCTGTATATTATTTAGAAGTGCCAATTATAACCATTATAAACGCATTGTCTGTGTGCCCACTAAAGACACGTGCAAGTTGGAGGCTGAAGCACACTTGTAGTGAGTCAATTTATGGGATGACCTTTTTTTTGGTTTCTTTTGTTTATCTGTATAGCAAAATGTGCATTTATCTTGAAACAGAGAGAATCTGGATTGGGTACCCTTTTTTTTATTCAGCTGCCGCCCATGTGTTCATTTGGAGGGGCTGTGGCCTCTTAGCAAGCTTTTAGGAATTTTAAGAATTCATTACTTTGGCTGACCTGTTAGTCCAGTGGTTAGTGACCCTGACCGCAAAAACTGAGGTCGTGGGTTCGATTCCCACCCAGGACAAACCTTTGTGTGATGAGCACAATCACCTGTTCTGTGTCTGGGTGCAACCCATCCATAATATGTATGTATTCAGAAATATTTAAGCACGTTTATCAGTTGTCTGGTTACCATAGTACAGGCTCTGCCTAGTTTGGGATCAGACAACGATGTGTTGGTTGTCCTAAGATATTTATTTATTTATTTATTACTGTGTTACAAAAATAGGATCTTTTGGTGCGGCGTCTTAATCGGTATCGTATTTTGTTCCAGAATTATAGCGCGAATAGGGTTATTCAGCCTATTGTAGTTAGTGTGAACACAATCATTCACACAACGCTTCCTGGTGTGATGTGATGACGATGATAGGTCCCCAAGCGCGGCACAACAAAGCCGCGGTCATGCGCAGTTTAGTAAACAAATCCCTGAAATGTTAGGAACGGGCTCACCGGGTTCGGCAGGGGTCAGCTGGCAGGCAGGCTCTGCTGAGAGCTGGGCGCACGAATGACACATTTGCTTCCTTGTTTTATACAATGTGTAACTGAATAGACGCAAGTCCACTTATTGAGCCCGAAAGAATTCAATCCTATCTCAAGGCAATAGGACTCAAATTTAAATGCACAAAACAATGCTAGTGTTCACACGATTTTCTTTATTCAATACTCTAATAAACTCAAAACTCTAATTCGGGTGTATGAGGTCTTGCGTTAATTATGTTACACGTTGTATTATGCCACCCGATTTTAAATTATGACTTAGAAGCACGCACACACAATAACACGGTTTGATTTCGAACTCAGGCGGGTCGGACCACATCTGTTGCGCGCGCGCCGACACGTCCGGCTGTGTCGATAGCTCAACTTCGTCCATTCATTATAAGTAGACATTCATTTAAGGCATTTGTTTTTGAGAATTATCTTTTTTAATCATTTACTAAAAATAAACAAAGGAAAATGATACAGTTTAAATGTAATTATGAACTAGTAAATCAATTTCGTAACACACAGTCAATCTCAATCAGAATCATTTTGAAATATATTGTTAATCCATTGCTTTATATATTCAAAAAAATTGTCTGCTAAAGAACGTTAATAAGGCAATGAATGTTATTGTACTGTCAACATGAAAGCCATTGCCACTGTCAGTGTGCTACGCAATTTATCTGCTGGTCATATTTTAAGCACTGAATACCTAAATTGAGCTAATACACATGTTGTTCATCCTTAACCTTAGTTAATTACATAAAAGTACTTACTGAAATATTTCATGATAAATAAGAAAAACATTATGCGTGTCTCACAACAAACGAAGTATGTACATAAACAACTTGTTTATTTACAAAACTATCGATGTTTTTAACAGGAGCTGCACATCACTATGCTAGTTAATCCATTGTGGAAAAGTTTATAGGCAGAACGAGCACCGGGATTGGTGTCTTACACACAACTGCTGTGGGTTATTTAACAATTCAGTTTACGAGTTCATCTGTATCAGATAGGTATAGCTACATATACATCTTTAATCATGATCTGCACAGATTTATGTCGCTGATTATAAAAGTTGAGCGATAATAGTCTCTCAATTGATTATTGTAGTATTAAGGTGAGTGAAAACGCCGTAACGCGCTAGAGAGAGCGTCAATTTCTGGTTTTAGGACACGTCGGTTTCCTCACGAAGATTTCCTCCTTTTTGACAGCTGTGGTGATGAATTAAATTACACAAAGTAAATTAATAATCTACACATAACGCGTTACTCATCTAGTAAGTGGCTATTTCGATTACAGTTAAATATTTAATAAAGTGATCCGTGTAGTGATAGACGTAAAGAATAGCACAATACCATTTCTTCCCGTAGGTGTCGCAAAAGCGACTAAAGGACTTACTAGAGAATGGGCAGCATCATTCTCTATGCATTTTACCACCATACTGCGATCGCCAACCTGCCTGCCAAGCGTGGCGATTATGGCAAACCCTTCCAAATTGGGGCAGGCCTATGTCCAGCAGTGGACGTCTTCGTGGATGATGATAATAAGTTAATATTTTATTGGCGTAATAATAGTTGACGTGTAAAATGTTTGTACAAACCTGCTTGCAAAAATAAAGTCATTTATCATTAATCAATAAGTTCCGATGGGGTTGGCATATCCGTGTGGGTAAAATATCCCTGTGATAATAAAGAATAAAAATGAAACCTCATTACTTACTACAAAATTGGTTCATTTTTAAAACAAATGAAGAATAATTGCCAATACCTACTGAATATGGAATACTACATGAATAAGTAACAACTTGATTCACCAAATGAACTCTTGCATAAAATATGGACCGTATTACGTATTTTAATAACACACGAACGTCAGTTTCGCTGCAAAAATAAAACGTAAATAGGTAGGTACGGTCGGAAAATGCGGGCAGAGGTAAAAGCATTCTGCAAGCCGCGTAAAAGCATCGCAGATTCTATCTCTTAATCAGGATTAGTCTGTCTGTCAGACACATTTTTAAAGACATGTTTTTATGCTATGTATGTATGATATAGCTTTCACAAAAATATACTCATAAAAATATAATGGATCTAGTAGTAGTTTTGTTTCTTTTTGATGTCTGGGAAAATATCAAATGCCTTCTCCCGGTCTGGGTCGAGCGGTAGCGTGTGAGCCTTTTACTGACTAAAACCCACCCGTGTTCCTTCAGTTGCCTGTGCCAGGGCTACGGTAACTCTTTTGAACAAATCCGTAACCCTGGTAGGAACTCAGTAAGTACCTTGGAGTATAGATTTGTGCCCGGTTAATGGCAAAATCATGGTTATTTGGCAACAAGATTGTCTTCCATCACATAGGAGTTAAACAGAATAGAGAAATATAATATAGAGAAATGTAAACGACTTTTGATTCATTTATTTTTGTTTTATTATCTTTAGTAAAATTGTTAAGTAGAACATGTACAATTACCTGCCTGTTAATGGTGAATGAGGCCACAAAGTTTGGTGACCTGTAACACATGTTTTTCTTAAACTTAGATCAGGCACCAGCTCTCACAATTTAAATTTATATGTTAAGTTCTTAAGTTTTAAACTGTAAAGTGCTGCTTAAAACCATTGTGAAAGAAAAGAAAAAAACTTTATTTTTATTCTGCCTACCCTTTAATGAAGTAGGTAGGAGGGATATTAAAATTAATGCATGTCGTGTTTCCTCATTAATACTTTTGCCAAAAGCTGACTATTTTTGGCGGGTCATTCATGAAATTAATCATAAATGCGTTAATTGTTCCAAACCGCGATTCGGACCAATACCACAAGCAATACCAAATTTTCAGTCAGTATATAATGATTTGGTAATTATAGCAAATGCATAATTTTGATCAAACAACTAACTTCTGCAAGACCAGTGGTGGCCCGACTTTTGAGTTGCAGGTCGTGGGTTCGAACCCAGGCAGGTGCTATACTTTGTGTAAATTATTTCATCACCACTGCTCTCAAAACAGTGTAGGAAAACATCGTGAGGAAACCGGCATGTCTTAGAATAAAAAAATCGAAGACATGTGATATTACGGCCCACTCCCTCTCACCGAGAGGAGGCCTGTGTCCCAGCAGTGGGAACAATATAGGCTGGTTATGATGAACTTCTGCCCACGACTTCGTCCGCGTGTTTCTTCTCCTTACGATAGATGCGCGAAGGGAGCCCGCGAAATTAAAGTTTCCTCGCGTTTGCAATGTGCAGGTCAGAATCAGTTTGGATGTTGATTAAAATATGATTTGCAACTGTAACAATTATAGATTTACACCAGCTTTTGCCCGCGGCTTCGCCCGCGTGGATGTCCGAAATTAACGCACAACATTACTTTATTTTTCTAAAATAAAATATTTTTTCTAAAATAAATGTAGTCTAAGTTACTCCTTATTACATCAGCCACCTGCCAATAAAAGTCCCGTCAAAATCGGTCCAGCCATTTCAGAGATTAGCCGGAACAAACAAACAGACAGACAGACAAAAGTTTTAAAAAAAATGGTTTTTTGGTGTAAGTACCGTATTTACTTTCATATGCATTTAGTGAAAAGCTGTTAATTTGAAATTAAAAACAGACACTTCAGTTTTATTTATTTGTATGTATAGATGTATAGATTATTATAATTATTTAAATCATCAATATTTCAAGATAAAGTCATTCAGTGTGATCAAATAATCTTAGAGGATTGCCTCTAAGATTATTTGATCACACTGAATGACTTTATCTTGAAATAGTCGCCGGCAACTCTGCCGCTTCCTCTTTAACATAAAATATACATAATCAGCCTATAATGTTCCCATTGCTGGAACAAATCACACAGGCCTCTTCACCGTGAAAGAGAGTGGGCCATAATTCCCCCACGCGGGCCCAGTACGCGTTGGTGGTTGTTACATGTCATTGTTGGTTCTAAGACATACCGGTTTCTTGACCATGTTTTCCTTCACCGTTTTGGGTGCAGTGGTGATGAAATTATTGACACAAAGTAAATCGCCTGTATGGGTTTGAACTTACGACGGGTAAGTCGTGGCCCTTACCAATGGGCCACCACTGCTAGAGAAAAACAGGCAAGAAATTCTACATAGAAGCTCAAAAACTTTACTTGTTTAAAATCCTACTATCCTACTGATATTAGAAATCTGAAAGTTTGAATGTTTAGATGTCTGTTACTCATTCACACAAAAACGGCCGATAGGATTTGGATGAAATCTAGCGTAAAGATATTTTATATTCTGGGTCTACAATGGGGATACTTTTATCCCGGTAGTACGTTCCCGTGTGATAATTTCTGACCTCCACGCGGGCAAAGCCGCTGACTAATGTTAGAGTTTAAATGAGGACAACTCCTAAAAGTCTTTGCTCAATAAAACTTTTTTAGACAAATCACTTTGAAAACAAGTCGACGACCCTTCTCAGAGAAAGGGGAGATATCCCAAGAGATAAATGCGATACCAACCTTGAAAACTGTCAAGACTATGGAAATATACCCACACCCATAGAACTCCTTAGTGGCTGAAATACTTCAGAGTTGGTAGAATTTACATAAGCATCACGTAGAAACCTGCACCCTAATTGCGAAACGCACAATTTATCAGAATCTGAATGGGATTGAAGATTATTTCTAAACCATGGCGTCATTTGTTCGAATAAGTTGTCAGCTCAGTAACGTAAATAACGCAATGAATGTTGTTTAACTATGAATATTAAACCAATTCCTACCGATAAATAGTTCCGCAATTACCCCTCTGATCGTTTGATTGTTTTAAAACCTTAGTAACCAACCTCCGACAGTCAGTACCTTAAATAACTCTTTAACTCTTTTATTGTTCAGTTTACGGACGGACTAAAATCGTGGCGGTATTTTTTCGCCGAGTATTGAGATTTTAACAGAGTGCATCTTAGCGCCTCGAAAATAGAACCGTGAATTTAACTAGTCGATTTTCAATTATAAGCACAAGCAGTGAGTTGACGCAGGAGACGCCCCGGGCGTCGGGAGTCCATTGCAGACTTCCGGCCACCTTAGGCGCGTTGTGTCACCACGCGCGCCTGAAAGAGATTTCAGTAAAATTGAAGGGGTCCGCTAGGACCGATGCCTGCCAGGGTGACCCAGGCTAAGGCTACTGAAAGAACACGGGTGGGTTTTAGTCAGTATAAGTCTGACACGCCCTTCCGTTCCACCCAGAAAGGAAGACGTCATTTGATGATTTCCCACACAAAAAAAAAAACAGGGCGTTGAAAAACCCAAAACACGAAACAAACCCGCTGCGAATTTAATAGGTCCTTGGGAACGAGGGCTTAATATTTATCCATGATTTATCCATTTACAATAATCATAATTTGACACGACACAAATGTCATTATATTACCAATAAGTTCGTCACCAAAAAGTTTCTAATTCAAGGGCAACAGACAAACGTACAAATTCATGTTCCATTGTCAAGAGACCAATTACAAAAATGAAAAACAAAAGAGTGTGTCTGTGGTTTCACTAACAAAACAAACAGAGCGCGCCACCCAACAAATTAACAAAACACCTTTTATTTTCAGAGGTCGAAAGCCAATTCCCGATACAACGTTGTAATAGGGAAAACAACAAAAGAACGAGTTGTTTGCTGTTCCCTATTACTCTATAGCAAGTCACGTTAGTCGGTGTCGGTTCAGTGAGGAAGACCATTAGTAGCACAAAATCTGGATGGATCCAAGTTTGTTTGAGTATGTACGAAGTACGTGCACTGTGTAGTCGGGAGGAGGGGGCGCCTTGCCTCCTTCCGACAAATATGACGAGGGGTGTAATGGCTGATCTTTGCTTTCGTTATGCTCGTGAACGTGTAAGTTACTGCTTGTGGTAACTAGTCGTCTGGTTTTCCATGGTTTTGATATCGTTATTAATAATTACCTACCTATGTATTTATGTTACGTCGATGGGCCCAGTTTATCACTTGTAGCCTCGAGTTGTAACTCGGGTCGTAACAGCTATGTGAAAATAGTTCAGCGTTGCAATTGTAAGCTGTCACGACCTTTATGCCAGGAGACTTTCATTTTGGTTTCATTTTTTCGCTTTGTTAACTTTTATTTTTTGCTTGAGAATAGTTTTCATTTTATTTGTTGGTATATTGGCATGGCTAGCTGACATTGTGACAAATAATTTAATTTAATGTTCTGTGTCTCGTAATGTTAATTACTTTGCCTACCTACTATTGTAAATAATCAAGTTTATCTATTAAACAAAGAGCTGTGTTGCTAGGGAGTTTATTGCGCCACTTCTTCTTCCCAGCTAAAGCATGAGGAAGTAAGTGGTAAAGTACGGGAGTTTTGGGGGACTGCCTTATGTAAATTTGACATTCAAAAGGCCTCCAGGGCCATGATCTTAAGCCTAATTTGAATAAATGACTTTTAATTTTATTTTTATAGTGGAGTGGGTTTCGTGTCGCCATCATCCGCGTAGGATTCCTAGTGATCCCTGTCTAGTTGACATTTATTTTGTATCTGTTTACTTCGCAAATATCAAAGTGTAATTGTCCGTATTTATGCAAAATGGAACCACAGGACAAAGGATACTGGCGAGAGAATTGTTGATGAAATTATTGAGCGTCTACGTATATCACCCTACTAGATACCGACGAAATAATTTACTAAGTTTTATCAAATCAAACATAAGTACTATTGAAGTCTGAAAAAAAAATCATCATAATAAAGAGTATAATTAACTAGATTATTGATGCTATGAAATAATCGTGGCTTAGTTTTTTTTCTTTCTTGCTTGACTTCATGACTTTTGGCTAAGCGATACTTTTAATGTGATATTGATGTAATATAAATCTTAGTCAAGTTACATACTTGCTGTGGCTTTACGTATTGCATTAATATACTTAAGAAATATATTTCTGCATAAGAATACAAATTTTAAAATAAAAATGATAGTTTGTGCTAAAGATTATAGCGGTCATAATTTTTTAATACGTACAAATGTCATCGTAGTGCAAGTCGAGTGTGTCAACATCGCAAAAAAAAAAACATGACATTTCAATTGTCAATCGGCCGGCACTGACAATTTGTCGTTGTTTTTGCGTGCGTCTCGTTATTTTGTTTTCTATCGATTTTCCGTGATTTTCTACTTCATCGACTGCTTCTGCTTATGGCCTCTGAGATTTACGGTTCTCTGTGTGACTAGTTCTTACCTAAGGATTTTGATTGTTTGTCTATACGACGACATTTTTGTGACTCTGGATTCCGATTCTGCCTCATACCTTGGATTTTGTTGTGTGTGCATCGGTTTGTTTATCACGATGAGTAGCCGTGTAAGGCCTACACGCATCATGTGTGTCAACTGCAACATATTATGTGTCAATAAAATGCGCCGATACCCGGCATTGGCACTTAACTCGAGAGTTGGATTTTGCGCTCATACAATGACTGTAGTATGATATGTAGGATGGGCCAGACATCAACCATATATCACAGCACCCGCAGGTTTTCTTGATGGCATTGTGGTTAGAGAAGATAAGGAATAAATATTTAAAAAAAAAGTTGTTTTAATTTCTATACCAACCAATGACCTACCCTTACCATGTAATGAATCATACTAATCTATAACTAACTGCTCTAAAGATAGTTGACTAAGATGATTAAATAAATATTCTTCTGAACATATAATTAAGTAGGTAAGTACCTGCCTACTTATTTACGTGGACCATGTGGCAGACCTACGCACGTCGTTGGTTGGACTTAATATTCTGAATACGTAGTCCGTAGTTTATTTTATACTAGCTTTTGCCAGCGGCTTCGCCCGCGTGGAGGTCGGTACTTATCCCGCGGGAACATACTACCGGAATAAAAAGTAGCCTATGTCCTTTCTCAAACTCTAAACTATCTGTGTACCAAATTTCATTTAAATCGGTTCAGTAGTTTTAGCAGGAAAGCGAGACAGACAGACAGACAGACCGACAGACAGACAGAGTTACTTTTGCATTTATAATATTAGTATGGATAGTATGGATTTAAAATGCATTTCTATCAATGATATTTTGAGCAATAAGTAGGTATTTCTATATATCTTTTTCGATAAGTCTGTTGTTGACGAGACATAACCTCTAAAACTTCAAGCTGAAATATCTTAAATTCCTGACTTCCTATAAAAGTACAGCTCAAGACAAAACTGTTCAGCAATTCAATCTCTATACTTTTACATATTTTTCATAGACAGACGCTAAAAAAAATGTCAACAAAAAATTGTTTGGGAGTTTTTACTTTTTTGGAAGGATACTAATTTAAAAGTGTCCGTATTTATACAAAAAGGAACACGCACTTCTGAGACATCAAAGGATTTACAAAAACATAGATAGAGCACTTTTAAATTTTGTATTCTTAAAAAAAAGTAAATTACTAAATTTGTCGTGTAGTTCCATTTTGCATAAATACGGACAATTGATCCGCTATTTCAAAAATTACAGCATCTTCCAATTGGGTGGTGACTTTTGGGTCTCCCGTTTTATTAAATCAATTATCATAAAATTTTCAGAATTGATAACAGGGCAAGGCAGTAAGCTTCTATGAGTTCGGCCAATTGGCTTATTCTGTTCACCATGACTAGAACTATTCTCATATTATAAAAACTTTTTTACAAAAAAAAAAAACAACCGACTTCCTTAAAAACACTACAAAGTGAAAAATAACTTTAATTTCGGCAGTCGGTGTCTTAGGATTTGTATTTAAGGTTTTTGCCACCGACTCCCGAAATTAAAGTTATTTTTCACTTTGTAGTGTTTTTAAGGAAGTCGGTTGTTTTTTTTTTTTGTAAAAAAGTTTTTATTTTTAAATTTTTAGTTTTGGTATCTACCCCGCACTAATTCCAAACAAACAATGCATATTAATGCGATAGCAGAAATCGCGGTTGATTTGCCGTCATTTTTTAAAGAGTTCCGGTGTCTGTCTCCAGAACTCATCATCAGATCTACATGAAATTTATATGGGACCATTTTGAAATAAACCCCTTTCGAACAAAAAAAGAATTTTGCATATCCGTTTATATATGACGGAGTTATGGCCGAACATACATAAAAAAAAAAAAAAAAAAATATAAACATCCGAATTGATAACCTCCTCTTTTTTGAAGTCGGTTAAAAATCAGAAGGTTCGAGAACAAGAAGTACCACTAGTGCTAGGTCAAAAATAAAAGTTTATTTCGCCTAACCCGATTATATTCGGTCACGTGCGGTTCGATCCGGTTCATAAACAGATTTCATTAACATGGAGTAACGAGAATCTCCATGGATCCAAGGCTGTACGTGTTTTGTGAGCTAGACTAGGAATTGACATGGGCTTGCAAAGTTGAAAATATGCCTTTAACCTATTTTATTTTCGAAAATAATGTTCTTGATTCCCGATTTCCGAAACGAAGTGGCCGGTTTTGTGGACCAAAAAGTCTATACGGTCTAACAATTTCGATTACACTTAGAAAAGGTTAATTTGTTTTATTAAGGGCTAGAGTTTCTCAAACAAAATTTATCGCAAAATGAATGTGATACATCGTCAAGTGCGCGAAAGCTAATGTTGATAGATCATTTAACCAATCATAGCCGTCATCATCAACGTCGCCATTTCCCAGTTATGTTGGCGTCGACTTCCAGTATACCTAGATGCAGCTGAGTACCAGTATCATGAAGCGACTGCCTATCTGACCTCCACAATCCATTTACTAGGTAATTCGATACCCCTTTTTTTTGGATGGGAAATCTTCTCTGGGCGGAGCGGGAGGGCATGTCAGACTTTTACTAACTAAAACCCACCCGTGTTCCTTCAGTTGCCCATGTGCCAGGGTCACGGACTCACGGTATCTCTTTCGAATAATCTCGCGACCCTGGCAGGCATCGGTCCTATCAGACCCCTTCTGTTTTGCTGACATCTCTTTGAGGCGCGCGTGGAACACTGCGCGCCGTCGACCCGAGCTTGGTCCTTACCGGGCGGCGAGCTACCCATTGCTCGCCACCCGCAAGCTCGCGCCTACGGTGGCCGGGAGTCCGCTATCGACTCCCGACGCCCGGGGCGTCTCCTCCTGCGGATTCGATACCCCTTGGAGAAGACTCGTCACTTGTTAGACTTTCGGGCTTGAAACAACCTGTAGCGACTTTCAAAGATCCACAAACGACAGCCGGGGCTAACGGCTTCACGTGATTTAATATGTAAAAATGGTCAAACATCCTCGGACCAACCGACCGACCCGTGCGGCTACGTACTTAGCCACGAGCCCCTGAAAGCAATCGCAGCCGTAAATATAAAGAATGTACTGTAAGATATTTCCATTTCCAATAAAACAGCCTTTTGAACAAGACCCCAAAAGGCAGGATCACATTTTGAAATCAGAAAACCACGCCTTAAAAAAATCGTGAACACCCTAAATATAAAATGCAAATCCATCTTATGAAAAATTCAAAAGATACCATTTTAACTCGTTACCGAAATCCGCGCCAACATTTCATTAATGATTCTAAAACGTTAGTTGACCTAAATGGACGGGACGGTTGCGGTAACCGCAGTTCGAACGGGTTTTGGCAACCGCGCCGACCACCCGGTTTCTAGGTTATTCATGTTGATTGATTTCAACCACATTTTCATTTAGCAGTCCAACAAACTGTTTGTTTTGAATCGATGTTTGTATAGTGTTATTATTTTTTAAACGAAACGTAACGTTACGCCTGCTGGTTTCTTAAAGGGTAAGGCATTGGATTGCACCCATATTTGGCTAGTTAACCTACCTACAAAATAAACCTAAAATGGTCCCATTTAATATAACTGTCACTAAACGAACAACTGAATTAGTGATCAAAATTTAAAGACACACATAACACCACGCTTTGTTTCCGCGAATGGTAAAGCAGATGTTTACCTATAAAGCACCCACATTTCACTTGTTTTATTTAAGTTCCATGTGCCGAACCCATTCCCATCCACCGGTCAGAATTCTGGACTCTGGGCTGCTACTAAATAATTCCAGATAGAATAACACTTCACCCGACCTGGTAATCGAACCCAATAATTTCCTAAGAAAGCTGTGAACAGTCAATCAATAATGGCTGTCCAAATATAGAGCGTCTTTTGACACTTTAGCTCGCCGTCCGGTAAAGCTCGCCGCCCGGTAAGAACCAGGCTCGGGTCGACGGCGCGTAGTGTTCCACGCGCGCCTCAAAGAGATGTCAGCAGCACTGAAGGGGTCTGCTAGGACCGATGCCTGCAGGGGTCGCGAGATTGTTCGAAAGAGATACCTTGACCCTGGCACATGGGCAACTGAAGGAACACGGGTAGGTTTTAGTCAGTAAAAGTCAGACAGCTTAAGGTGGTATATTAAATAAAAATGTGCTTATTCTTGATAATATAAATAATAAAATAATATTTTTGTACATATACTTACATGTCAATCATATATTTTAAAACTAGATGAGGTCGGCGTTACCTATCTGACTACTCTGACAATAAAGGCCGAAACAAACACAGAGGTCACAGACTCTTTTAAAGTGAACACGATCATGACAACATGATCTGACTAAGATTATGTCTGGACCATGGTCTATAGACCAGTAGATTAAAATCTGAAGTGGTCTTTTGAGGAAATAACCATACAGATTAAGTGGACCTGTCAAAAATTAATTCAATATCTAAATATTTTTTGTACACATAAACGTACATAGGCACTTATGAAATATCAGAAGCTAGGTGCAAGGTTCCAATTTGTTGATTCCTATGGAGAAGAGCCGGCAAAAAAACTCCATTGATACTCTTTTAAAAATAATTAGCTTTTTACAATGGTTTTAAATTTCATTATTAATAGGTATGGGAGGACGGTGTAGGCCTGTCAACAAGTACCAGGTACTTAACAAAGTAGAAAATAGTCAAGGACCGTTCAGTGCACGAATTTGTCAATCATCGTGCAGCTCAACTCAAAACTTAAGGAGGTAGAGCTTATAGCCACAGTACAGACATTTGGGTAGGCCTCATAACTAGAACTTTTTACCTTTTTTAAGTAAATTTAACCGTAAAATACTGGTAAAAAAGACAGATTTGTTTGACGGCCATTAATATGACGCAACCGTTTTTCTAAGAAACTGTAGCTTCAGAGAAATTCATACATTTTTCATGTCTCCACCGCTTTTACGATACTTAACTGTTCAAAGCTCTAAGTGAAAGCGTGGCTTAACATAAACAGGGTTGTCTGGCGTTAAAATGGCTGAATAATACTTACGAAAGTGAAAAGGTTTCGAACGTTATTTTTTATTATTTCACGTTATGATTACTGTCTGTCGTGCCGTCCTGAAAAGATTTCGTGTCCCGTGACAAAATTGATGGAACGGTCAGTCACCCTTTTGTTCTAGCTACTTTCCTAACGTGATAATGACTGGTAAAATTGTCAAACTTCATTAAAAATTGTAATTAAATCATTATGTTATTTTTAGTGGCCGAACATCTTCGATTTCGGCCTAAAAATTATGTTTCGACCAACTTTTACGTTTTCGGCCACCAACCAGCCGGCAAAGCCGAAGATTACGTAAAATCAATTGGTTATAACATGATCAACCAATAAAACAAGAGATCCCTACTTGGAATGTTGTATCCTCTAATGGTAATATCGTGTTTTATTTCTTTTAAAGCTCTTTCTGTCACTAAGTGTAAAAAATAAAAAACAATAATAACAGAAACAAGATTTCAGTGAACAGGGAATTTTTTTTTTTTACTGTGTAAATTATTTTCCATTAATTCAATCTTTATCGGCCGAGAAAATAAGATATTTTTGTTTTCGGCTAAAAATCATTTTTCGCCCGGACACCAGTTATTATATACTGCTTTTGGCAGCGGTTCTGCCTGCGTATTATACATAATATCTGAATGACCGAGCTTTGCTCGGTATTTTTTGGTAAATTGTGTTTAAAATAATAAGTTTATGTTCAAGTTGATTATCGATAAAGTTGGTCATTGAAAACACGAATAAAACGACATTTTATAAAAATAAATCTTAGCTAGATCGATTTATCGCCCCCGAAACCCCACGTATACTAAATTTCATGAAAATCGTTGGAGCCGTTTCCGAGATTCCGATTATATATACAACATTAATTTTTGTTTATGCGAAACCCGAAACACGGGTCTAGTATTTTTATGTAAAGAATCTATGAAAAAAAAATTCAAAACTGTATCATTAATAATCACAAAGTTATAAGCTTGATAAGTTACCTGGTTGTCCACGCAAAAACATATGCAGATCACCACAAACAGCTAGTGTACGTACCATCTCCGTGTAATGGACGTTTGAATACGAGAAAGACATGATAATTTTAAAATCGAAACAAAACACTAAGGCCCGCGACTTGGAAGCGTAATTAAATATTTTTGGTACAAAATATAACATGGTGTAAAAATTATTGGAATCGATTCAGTTACTGATTCTGAACAAACTATATTCAGGTTTCGCATATACTAAAAATAATCTTGTATACAAGAATGGCTCGTTTAAAGGTATAAGATAAATCTTCCTCTTGAATTACTCTATCTATTGATGAAAACTGTATTAAAATCCGTTGCGTAGTTTAAAAGATCTACGCGTACAGATGTGGGAAGCTAATTTGTTTTATATTACGTAAAGAAGATAATTGTATAATAATAGAAATCTCTACCTTTCCAACTTGCCCCCCTGCTTGCCATGCTCGCTACCTATTCCATGGGACGTTAACATAGCTGGCGAAATGTGGGACGACTATACACTTCTGAATATATTGGAGAATTCAGGCGTGTTTTTACGTCAAATTATATTAAAAAAGTTTAAAACATAGTCATTATTCGTGGAACTGTTGCTACCTTAGACTCAACATTTTATTAATACAGAAACTAAAGTTGTACATTGTCGTTTTATGTCTGAACTTTAATATCAGGGACGAAATAAGTTTAATGTAAAAAGGTTTACTATATTTTTATGCTGATTACTTTTTCAGGCCACTGAAATTTAGGGAGTAAGACCGTTATATGACCTGCCTACATCCACCCCACGTATGTTGCCAACTACGTAAGTCATAAAATAAATTAAAGTCTTTGAAATTATAAAGCGTATAACTTTTAAACTATGCATATATAAGGCAAATCACTGTCCATTCCAAGGTTGCCTGGACAGGATTGCAGAAAGCAATAAGCCCGCCACTTGTATATTTTGTAGTGTTCGATATTTTTTTTATCATACAGAATCAGTTTTTACAACTTTTTTTTGTACAACTGACGAAAATTTTCTACACTGGGGTATCTAGAATGATATACTGAATTCATGGTTACAGTTTGCGCACTGGATAAAAACTGATCCTGTATATTTTTGTGGTGTTGTAAAGTATAAATTAATTAATTCCTTATACGAAGTAAACATAAAGTAGTAAAAGGATTTATTTAAATAATAGCGAACAGAAAGAAAATCACTACATAATATAAAACAAAGTCGCTTCCCTCTGTCTGTCCCTATGTATGCTTAGATATTTAAAACTACGCAACGGATTTTTTTTAGTAGATAGAATGATTCAAGAGGAAGGATTATACGTATAATACGCGGGCGGAACCGCTGGCAAAAGCTTGTATAAAATATTCAAAAAAAAATGGTGGGGGAAAGTAACGCCTTTCCCCCACGCAAAACGGGCATCGCTCAGCATAATACTGTGACCGTGGCTGTTACCCTATGTGATACAAAAAAGATAAAAAGTTTTTTACAAAAAAAAACAACCGACTACCTTAAAAACACTACAAAGTGAAAAGTAACTTTAATTTCGGCAGTCGGTGTCTTAGGATTTGTATTTACGGTTTTTGCCACCGACTTCCGAAATTAAAGTTATTTTTAACCCCCGACGCAAAAAGAGGGGTGTTATAAGTTTGACGTGTCTGTCTGTCTGTCTGTCTGTCTGTGGCATCATAGCTCCCGAACGGATGATGCGATTTCAATAAAAAAAAATATGTATTAAAGGTGACTTATCTGCGAGTGTTCTTAGACATGTTTGATGAAAATCGGTTGAGCCGTTTAAAAGTTGTGGGGGGGAAAGTGGGGAAGAGTAACCGAATGTCAGCAAATATACTCGAGTGGGGTCTCAAATGAAAGCGCACTGAAAGAGAATATTGATGAATTAATCGAAAGTGTTCTTAGCTTCGTTTGATTCTACATTATATTAAGTATATACCTATAAAAAGTACAAAATAAAAAATTAAATTAAAAATTTAAAAAACCCCCGACACAAAAACCTAATTTCCCTTTAAAAAGTAAAAAATAATAAAAAATAACTCAATCTTAAAGTACCTAAGAATGTATTAATAATTCAAAAAAAAATACGCCGCGTTGGGGGACCGCTCCGCGATTGCAGACGTCGTTGACTGCTTAGTTAGGTAATAAGACTATTGGTAATTAAATTGTTAGGTTTGAAGCGGTCCCCCAACGCGGCGTATTTTTTTTTGAATTATTAATACATTCTTAGGTACTTTAAGATTGAGTTATTTTTTATTATTTTTTACTTTTTAAAGGGAAATTAGGTTTTTGTGTCGGGGGTTTTTTAAATTTTTTACTTTGTAGTGTTTTAACCGACTTCAAAAAAAGGAGGAGGTTATCAATTCGACTGTATGTTTTTTTTTATGTTTGTTACCTCATAACGTTTGACTGGGTTAACCAATTTTTATAATTCTTTTTTTATTTGGAAGCTGGTGCTTTCCGAATGGTCCCATAATTTGGTTCCATTCGGACAATGGGGTCCATGTGAAAACAATATAAGTCGTAAATTTGCATTACGTATTTGCGTGACAAAAGAACGAATAACGCGATTAGTTGTTTCGCGAGTCGCGATGGCAATATACGTTTAGTGGGACCCAATTGTACCGTGTACCAAATTTCATCCAAATCCATTAGGCCACTTTAGCGCACATCCAGATAAGCAAACATTTTTCATTACTTTTCTATTATTTATTTAGAGACTAGCTTCTGCCCGCGGTTTCACCCAGGTAGCAAAGAGACTCATCTCAGGAACGTGCTATGGGGACAATAAGCCTATGCCTGCATGTTATTCCTAGTCAGCTATCTGCCAGTGAAAGTTCCGTCAAATTGGTATAGCCGTTTCGGAGATTAGCTGGAAGTAACAGACGAGCGAAAAAAGCTATTATTTTGTCATTATAAACAGAAACTTCGATTTTATTTCTTTGTATGGATAGATTATGATGTATTGAGGGTTTCAACGTTTTTTATTTATACTTATATTCATACACGGTATACCTTTCCTAAGATTAATGGCTTCAGTCCACCGTATTGACCTTTTATTAACGTCTAAGAATAGATTTATAGCTCCGTTAAGTGCGTTCGTAAATTATTTATCAGTGAGGTCAATAAAAGGTTTATTACTCCTGCTTGACATTGTCTATTGTAAATTATAAAGCACTTCAGTGCCATTTTGAGTCCAAAGACTGCGGTAGTAAAGTTTAATTATAAATGACTTTTACGGGAAGCGTGGGATGACTAGTAGAAATAAAACGAAGTAGTAGAGAGGTCGAGATCGTCTGAGGGAGTACCTACTAATACCATACCTGCGGGGTAATCGTGTAACAGTAAGAGCAGGAATGGCCTTTTGACAGGTCAACCACATCCATTGCATTATTTACGTTGATGAACTGACACATTTGTCGAATATATGAAGCAATGGATTAGCCAGTGAGTTATTGAGAGGTTTAAGAAGGATAACATAATAAACTATAGTCTCGACCAAATATCGGATTCCTAATGATTTTTCGGACAGTTTTTTTCCAGTTTTCATCTTTTAACATCTTTGGCAGATACATTCCCGGATTTTGGTAGCTACGAAACGAAGCATATGAATTAATGATACGCAAAAGAAGTCACTTGCTTCTGCCGGGGTCGCGTGATTGTTCGAAAGAGATACCGTGACCCTGGCACATGGGCAACTGATGGAACACGGGTGGGTTTTAGTCAGTAAAAGTCTGACACGCCCTCCCGCTCCGCCCAGAGCGGGAGAAGTCATTTGATGATTTCCAATCCTGAAAAAAAAAAGTCACTTGCTTACAAAAAAAAAAAAATGTATAGTGATAGCTAGTTGTCAAATTCTTTGACACTCAATAGTAGCGACATCTGAAATGAGCAAGTAGCAGGTTTTCCACATTAAAAGCACATGATACATTTCAGCATTGTCTTTGGTATGCCAACTCACCTGCGATGCCTCTGGTATAGCAAATGTCTATGAGCGGTGGTGACCACTTTACCGGCAAATGAGCCTATCATCAAATAACATAAAAAGATTGCCGTAATAAGATATATTTTCAATAAAATACCAAGAATAGCTGTACAAAAAATTTCAGTGATCAATCACCGAGTGTCAGGCAAAGGCGTAACTCCATTCAACCTATACTTAGGCACCTGGTCTACGACATACAGCCTCATACGTCACACGCGAAGAGCAATTTGCATGTTTACGTGACGGATCCCCGCCGTGACGAAAATAAAGGAAACATTTTATTATCTGTGGTATTATTAGTGTTACGTGGGTTTTGTTCAGAGGCTGCTATTTTAAAATATAACATCAAGCCTTTTTCTCCGAAGGGTTGGGCAGAGGTCTATAAATATATACTTACCTACATTGTGCCAGTTATGTTTAAGTCCCATGTAATAGGGGGCGAGCCTATTGCCATCAACAGGGCAGAAATCTAGGCTCCGGGCTGCTACTGACCAATTCCAGATAGAAGAACCCAATAACACTTTGCCCGACCTGGGAGTCGAGCCCAGGACCTTATGCTTAGCAGTAGCGCTTGCGACCACCAGACCCCTTTTTCTTTTTTGTGGGTGGGAAATCATCAAATGACGTCTCCCGCTCTGGGTGGAGCGGAAGGGTGTGTCAGAGTTTTACTGACTAAAACCCACCCGTGTTCCTTCAGTTGCCTATGCCAGGGCCACGGTAACTGTTTCGAACAGATCTTGCGACCCTGGCAGACCACCAGACCAAGGGTCTAAATTATAGTTAAGTTGACCTAATGAGGTCTACGATTTAGTTTTTATTTATCATCATCATTTGAGCCTAACGACGTCCACTGCTGGACATAGGCCTCCCCCAATGTGGGAGGGTTTGCCATAGTCGCCACGCTTTGCAGGCGGGTTGGCAATCGAAGTATGGTGGTAAAATGGATAGAGAACTCTAGTAAGTTTCTTAATCGCCTCTTACGGTACCCAAGCGAAGCTATTATTTACGCTATTATTTACGTCCGATACCACACGGAACCACACCACAGTTTTTACTATCTGTGGTATTTTTGTTACATGTGGGTTTGAATCAGGCGCCGCCATTTTAAAAATAGGCATGAATTAAAATCGAAATAACCATTTCAACCATTTACGTTCGTTGGTGGTAAAATGTTATTTTTGTTGGTTTAATTAAAGATAATTGGTGCTTGTGACGAATTCTGTGTTATGTTTAGAGACTTTTCACGTCGAAACTGTAGAGTTTGAGTTCAAACTAATTTAGGTTAGGTCCACAACCTCAATTCTAAAATTGTTTTTGTTGGTTTAAACCCTAATTAATATTCTCCTGCCCTGATCCCAATTTGTTTGGGGTCGGCGTAAAATGGCTTCTTCTTCTATATTTCTCTATATCGTCATCTCAGTACTCACCTCCTTTCTAGCCTGCTAGCCACATGATCTTTAACACCGTTGATCCATCGTTTCTTTGGCCTTCGTCTAGTGAGACACCATTCATACTGAAAACTTTCCTTACAATACCACCAGAGGGGCCATCCCTCATCTCCTCTTAGAATTTTAATATCAATCAACCTGTTTAGTCTTTTTTCAACTATTTTGCACAGGATACAGATAAAAACTTTTTCCAAAAAAATAACAACCGACTTCCTTAAAAAAACACTACAAAGTGAAAAATAACTTTAATTTTAGAAGTCGGTGTCTTAGTGTGATCTGTATTTAAGGTTTTTTTTGCCACCGACTTCCGAAATTAAAGTTATTTTTCACTTTGTAGTGTTTTTTTTGCCAACTTAAAAATAGGAGGAGGTTCTCAATTCGACTGTGTTTTTTTACCCCGCACTAATCTAATCGCGTTATTCATTTGTCGCGCACATACTTAATGCAAAATTAAGACTTATATGGTTTTCACATAGATCCCATTGTCAGAATGGAACCAAATTAAAATGGAACTACACGGGAAGCACCAGCTTTCAAATAAAAAAAGAATCATCAAAATCGGTTCACCCAGTCGGAAGTACAGAGGTAACAAACAAAAAAATTCAAATGTTTATATATTTTTTTTTATGTATGTTCGGCCATAACTCCGTCATATATAAACGGATTTGCAAAATTCTTTTTTTGTTCGAAAGGGGTTTATCCCGAAATGGTCCCATATTTTCATATAGATCTGATGATGAGTTCTGGAGACAGATACCGGAACTATTTAAAAAATGACATCAAATCAACCGCGATTTCTGCTATCGCATAAATATGCATTGTTTGTTTGGAATTAGTGCGGGGTAGATAGCATAACTAAAAATTTAAAAATAAAAACTTTTTACAAAAAAAAAACAACCGACTTCCTTAAAAATAAAAACTTTTTCGGAAGTCGGTTGTTTTTTTTTGTAAAAAGTTTTTATTTTTTAACTTTTTAGTTGTGGTAGATACTCCGCACTAATCTAATCGCGTTATTCGTTCTTTTGTCACGCAAATACGTAATGCAAATTTACGACTTATATTGTTTTCACATGGACCCCATTGTCCGAATGGAACCAAATTATGGGACCATTCGGAAAGCACCAGCTTCCAAATAAAAAAAGAATTATAAAAATTGGTTAACCCAGTCAAACGTTATGAGGTAACAAACATAAAAAAAAACATACAGTCGAATTGATAACCTCCTCCTTTTTTTGAAGTCGGTTAAAACACTACAAAGTAAAAAATTTAAAAAACCCCCGACACAAAAACCTAATTTCCCTTTAAAAAGTAAAAAATAATAAAAAATAACTCAATCTTAAAGTACCTAAGAATGTATTAATAATTCAAAAAAAAATACGCCGCGTTGGGGGACCGCTTCAAACCTAACAATTTAATTACCAATAGTCTTATTACCTAACTAAGCAGTCAACGACGTCTGCAATCGCGGAGCGGTCCCCCAACGCGGCGTATTTTTTTTTGAATTATTAATACATTCTTAGGTACTTTAAGATTGAGTTATTTTTTCTTTATTTCAGTATATAAACATATAAATTATATTTTTAAATATTAGAATATAAATAAAACATTTAAAAATATAAAAAATAGTAGCCCACCGGTATCGGGAACAGGGTCCAAGCTACCGGCGGTCAGGGCTCCAGAGAGAGGAACCTCCTGACGATGCGAGCCGTGTCCAGAAGTACCGCTTTCTGAATCAAGCCCTTGACCCAGCTGCCTAACGAGAGCCTCCTTAGGTGTTGGTCGAGGCTCTTGGCTATCAACCCATTGGCTGTGACGACTATCGGCACAATGATCGCTGAATCCACATCCCACATGTCGACAACCTCGCGAGCCAAGTCAAGATACTTGATCTGTTTATCTTTCTCAGCTTTCACGAGGTTCTCGTCATGTGGGACCGTTATGTCAACAATCATTGTGCGCCGCTCTACTCGATCCACCACCACTATATCAGGCTTATTTGCGGTAATAGTCCTGTCAGTGATGATGGATCGATCCCAGTACAATGTGATATTTCCATTTTCGAGAACTGGGTCGGGCACATACCTGTAGTACGGCACTTCCGATTCCACAAGGCTGTATTTAAGAGCAAGTTGCTGATGGATAATCCTGGCTACTAGGTTGTGTCTATGCAAGTATTCTTCGTTAGCTAGACGAGAACATCCGGAGATTATGTGTCTAATTGATTCTCCTGGACGGTGGCATGCCCGACAGATGTCAACCGTGCCGTCTTTCACAATAAATCTCCGGTAATTGTTCGTCATCATAACTTCGTCCATAATTGCACAGACAAAACCTTCGGTTTCCCCAAAGAGGTCACCGAAACGCAGCCAGGCTACGGACGCTAGTGTATCTACATCGGGTCCATGTAGGGCCCGGAAAAAGCGTCCGTGGAGCTCCTTACTCTGCCATACTTCCATGCGGTCATTAGTGTCAAGTATTACAGGTTTGCGCCAGTTCTCGTTAGCCAAGGAGAGCGGGGTGAGGCCCTTGTCAACCGCGACCACATCTCGATGCATCCCCACGTCGGTTTCTAGGAAATATTCCCTGAGACTGCATATCTCGCGATTGTGGAGAGTCTTAGCGTTTAAAAAGCCTCGACCTCCACACTTTCGCGGGATATACAGCCTCATTACCGATGACCGTGGGTGATGCATTCGATATGCAGTCAGCAGCGTACGGACCCTCCTATCCACGGCGTCGAGTTCGGTTTGAGTCCATTTGAGTATGCCGAAAGAGTACATCAAAACTGGCATGACCCAACCGTTGAAGGCGCGCACCTTGTTTCCGCCTGATAAAAGACTATTAAGTACTTTCTTCAGGCGGCCAAAGAAGCGCTCCTTCAACGATTGCTTCATGTCAGTAACATTGATGCCCAACGCTTCCGACATACCCAAATACTTATAGGTTTCGGATGCGGAGAGGGCTCGGAGGTTTATGGAATCCGAGAGTTGGGTTCCCGCGGATTCCACAATCTCCCCTCGCTTTACATGCATGACCGCACATTTGTCCACACCAAATTCCATCCTGATGGCGCTACTGAAGGTTTCAGTTACTTTCAGTAACTCCATCAGTTGAAAATTGTTGGGGGCAAAGAGTTTAAGGTCATCCATGTAAAGGAGGTGAGATATAACCTGACCACCTCTCCTCAACCGATAGCCTATACCTGAATCCTCAAGCAGTGTGCTCAGAGGATTCAGGGCTAAGCAGAACCAAAGTGGACTCAAACTATCACCCTGAAATATGCCTCGCTCGATCCTTATCGGTTCGCTGTTCCTTTGGATATTTCGACATCCTGGATAGCGAAGGACCGTTCTCCACTGCCCCATACATGAAATCAGGAAGGTGCGCAGAGTTGCATCAATTTTATACAACTCCAGCACCCTCATGAGCCATGTATGTGGCACCGAGTCATAGGCCTTCTTGTAATCTATCCAACATGTCGACAGATCCTTTCGGGAACGACGAACCTGTTGGCTAATGGCCATATCAATGAGGAGCAGCTCCTTAGTACCGCGGGACCCGTTCCTACATCCATTTTGAGAGACAGACATGATAGAGTTAGTGTCTATATGATTGTAAATTTTAGTTCTCAAAATGGATGTAAGAACTTTATAGACCGTCGGTAAACACGTGATCGGCCTATAATTTTTGGGTTCCGCGGTGCTACCTGATTTATGGAGCAGGTGGGTAACTCCTGTTGTAAGAAACTGGGGTAGCGAACCAGACTCCAAAGCAGTCTGGTACTGAGTCGCCAAGCGAGCGTGCGATCCTACAAACCATTTTATCCAGAAGTTGTGCAGCCCGTCCGGCCCTGGAGACTTCCAGTTGGGCAACGGACGAACTGCACGAGCAACATCCTGGGGGCAGATAGTAATAGCCCCCATTTCTGGTATAGGATCGCAGGCTCGCTCGACTTCTCTAGCCCAATCACCTTCGGTGTGACTCACAGGCACCGACCAGATACTGCGCCAAAAAGAACACATGGCATCATTATCCGGCAGATGCGTGTCAGCCACACCTTGGATCGGTCGCTCCCAAGCCCTATAAACCCACCTTTCATCACTCTGGAAGGCACGATTCTGAGTGTATCGGTCCACTCGCCGCTTATACCTACGAATACGGCTTGCCCATGCATAAACTTTCTGCTTCAGGAAGTCTATGCGCTCTGTGACACGGGACATAAAATCCTGAGGGCTGGTATCAGTCCCTGAGAACGCCCGTCTCACAAAGCGCATCACTCTAGGGCGAGTATTGCCCTCCCTGAAGCAGATTAGTTTGCCGATGAGCGCTCTGGCCCCACTAATACGTCGCTCAATTCTGCACTGCCAGGCTGGTACGGCTGGTTTTGGTCGTGTAGCTCTAGAGTCACTAGCAAATTTGACGTGAGCTACACGACATGCCGCTACAGCCGCGCAGTACAGAATTGCATGAGTATCAGTGAGGTCTTCGCAGTCATCAAAATAGTTTGACAACTGCGAATCCAGAGCCGCCACCAGCGCCCTATTTTTGTTATGCATGGGCAAACGAGGTAAGCGTGGTCTAAGTTCGGGTGATATGGACCGATATTCTCGAATCGCATCCTCCAAAGCACTCCTCAATTCCTCATTGCACTGGGTACTTACGTTTGTAGCCCTGTCATCATTCCCCTCATCAGTTTGACTTGTCAAGTACTGTGGTGGGACCACAGCAGTCTGCAACGGGGGTGCGATGACATGGCTACTCTGCATTTCATTTCGTAGGCGATCAAGTACAGTGTCATCCAACATATGATTACGCTGGATGACCCGCACCTGATCCGATAGTCGTTGGGTTGAGACGTTGACAGCTGGCTCAAGCACCTGAAAAAGAGAGAGCATCCGAACACGGTACGCGGTCAGATTGTTTCCCCCCTCTGTAGCCCCATAGTATGAGCGCATGACATTCTCATTGATGGATCTTGTCCATCTCATGCGCTGCACACTTCCGCCGGGAGCTGGGACCCTATCAGTTATTTTTTATTATTTTTTACTTTTTAAAGGGAAATTAGGTTTTTGTGTCGGGGGTTTTTTAAATTTTTTACTTTGTAGTGTTTTAACCGACTTCAAAAAAAGGAGGAGGTTATCAATTCGACTGTATGTTTTTTTTTTATGTTTGTTACCTCATAACGTTTGACTGGGTTAACCAATTTTTATAATTCTTTTTTTATTTGGAAGCTGGTGCTTTCCGAATGGTCCCATAATTTGGTTCCATTCGGACAATGGGGTCCATGTGAAAACAATATAAGTCGTAAATTTGCATTACGTATTTGCGTGACAAAAGAACGAATAACGCGATTAGATTAGTGCGGAGTATCTACCACAACTAAAAAGTTAAAAAATAAAAACTTTTTACAAAAAAAACAACCGACTTCCGAAAAAGTTTTTATTTTTAAGGAAGTCGGTTGTTTTTTTTTGTAAAAAGTTTTTATTTTTAAATTTTTAGTTATGCTATCTACCCCGCACTAATTCCAAACAAACAATGCATATTTATGCGATAGCAGAAATCGCGGTTGATTTGATGTCATTTTTTAAATAGTTCCGGTATCTGTCTCCAGAACTCATCATCAGATCTATATGAAAATATGGGACCATTTCGGGATAAACCCCTTTCGAACAAAAAAAGAATTTTGCAAATCCGTTTATATATGACGGAGTTATGGCCGAACATACATAAAAAAAAATATATAAACATTTGAATTTTTTTGTTTGTTACCTCTGTACTTCCGACTGGGTGAACCGATTTTGATGATTATTTTTTTATTTGAAAGCTGGTGCTTCCCGTGTAGTTCCATTTTAATTTGGTTCCATTCTGACAATGGGATCTATGTGAAAACCATATAAGTCTTAATTTTGCATTAAGTATGTGCGCGACAAATGAATAACGCGATTAGATTAGTGCGGGGTAAAAAAATACAGTCGAATTGAGAACCTCCTCCTATTTTTAAGTTGGCTAAAAAAACACTACAAAGTGAAAAATAACTTTAATTTCGGAAGTTGGTGGCAAAAAAAACCTTAAATACAGATCACACTAAGACACCGACTTCTAAAATTAAAGTTATTTTTCACTTTGTAGTGTTTTTTTAAGGAAGTCGGTTGTTATTTTTTTGGAAAAAGTTTTTATCTGTATCCTGTGCAAAATAGTTGAAAAAAGACTAAACAGGTTGATTGATATTAAAATTCTAAGAGGAGATGAGGGATGGCCCCTCTGGTGGTATTGTAAGGAAAGTTTTCAGTATGAATGGTGTCTCACTAGACGAAGGCCAAAGAAACGATGGATCAACGGTGTTAAAGATCATGTGGCTAGCAGGCTAGAAAGGAGGTGAGTACTGAGATGACGATATAGAGAAATATAGAAGAAGAAGCCATTTTACGCCGACCCCAAACAAATTGGGATCAGGGCAGGAGAATATTAATTAGGGTTTAAACCAACAAAAACAATTTTAGAATTGAGGTTGTGGACCTAACCTAAATTAGTTTGAACCCAAACTCTACAGTTTCGACGTGAAAAGTCTCTAAATATAACACAGAATTCGTCACAAGCACCAATTATCTTTAATTAAACCAACAAAAATAACATTTTACAACCAACGAACGTAAATGGTTGAAATGGTTATTTCGATTTAAATTCATGCCTATTTTTAAAATGGCGGCGCCTGATTCAAACCCACATGTAACAAAAATACCACAGATAGTAAAAACTGTGGTGTGGTTCCGTGTGGTGTCGGACGTAAATAATAGCGTAAATAATAGCTTCGCTTGGGTACCGTAAGAGGCGATTAAGAAACTTACTAGAGTTCTCTATCCATTTTACCAACATACTTCGATTGCCAACCCGCCTGCAAAGCGTGGCGACTATGGCAAACCCTCCCACATTGGGGGAAGCCTATGTCCAGCAGTGGACGTCGTTAGGCTCAAATGATGATGATAAATAAAAACTAAATCGTAGACCTCATTAGGTCAACTTAACTATAATTTAGACCAAGGGGTCTGGTGGTCTGCCAGGGTCGCGAGATCTGTTCGAAACAGTTACCGTGGCCCTGGCATAGGCAACTGAAGGAACACAGGTGGGTTTTAGTCAGTAAAACTCTGACACACCCTTCCGCTCCACCCAGAGCGGGCGACGTCATTTGATGATTTCCCACCCACAAAAAAGAAAAAGGGGTCTGGTGGTCGCAAGCGCTACTGCTAAGCATAAGGTCCTGGGCTCGGCTCCCAGGTCGGGCAAAGTGTTATTGGGTTCTTCTATCTGGAATTGGTCAGTAGCAGCCCGGAGCCTAGATTTCTGCCCTGTTGATGGCAATAGGCTCGCCCCCTATTACATGGGACTAAAACATATCTGGCGCAATGTAGGTAAGTATATATTTATAATACCTCTGCCCAACCCTTCGGAGAAAAAGGCTTGATGTTATATTTTAAAATAGCAGCCTCTGAACAAAACCCACGTAACACTAATAATACCACAGATAATAAAATGTTTCCTTTATTTTCGTCACGGCGGGGATCCGTGACGTAAACATGCAAATTGCTCTTCGCGTGTGACGTATGAGGCTGTATGTCGTAGACCAGGTGCCTAAGTATAGGTTGAACGGAATTACGCCTTTGCCTGACACTCGGTGATTGATCACTGAAATTTTTTGTACAGCTATTCTTGGTATTTTATTGAAAATATATCTTATTACGGCAATCTTTTTATGTTATTTGATGATAGGCCCATTTGCCGGTAAAGTGGTCACCACCGCTCATAGACATTTGCTATACCAGAGGCATCGCAGGTGAGTTGGCATACCAAAGACAATGCTGAAATGTATCATGTGCTTTTAATGTGGAAAACCTGCTACTTGCTCATTTCAGATGTCGCTACTATTGAGTGTCCAAGAATTTGACAACTAGCTATCACTATACATTTTTTTTTTTTTGTAAGCAAGTGCCTTTTTTTTTTCAGGATTGGAAATCATCAAATGACTTCTCCCGCTCTGGGCGGAGCGGGAGGGCGTGTCAGACTTTTACTGACTAAAACCCACCCGTGTTCCATCAGTTGCCCATGTGCCAGGGTCACGGGATCTCTTTCGAACAATCACGCGACCCCGGCAGAAGCAAGTGACTTCTTTTGCGTATCATTAATTCATATGCTTCGTTTCGTACCTACCAAAATCCGGGAATGTATCTGCCAAAGATGTTAAAAGATGAAAACTGGAAAAAAACTGTCCGAAAAATCATTAGGAATCCGATATTTGGTCGAGACTATAGTTTATTATGTTATCCTTCTTAAACCTCTGAATAACTCACTGGCTAATCCATTGCTTCATATATTCGACAAATGTGTCAGTTCATCAACGTAAATAATGCAATGGATGTGGTTGACCTGTCAAAAGGCCATTCCTGCTGTTACTGTTACACGATTACCCCGCAGGTATGGTATTAGTAGGTACTCCCTCAGACGATCTCGACCTCTCTACTACTTCGTTTTATTTCTACTAGTCATCCCACGCTTCCCGTAAAAGTCATTTAAAATTAAACTTTACTACCGCAGTCTTTGGACTCAAAATGGCACTGAAGTGCTTTGTAATTTACAATAGACAATGTCAAGCAGGAGTAATAAACCTTTTATTGACCTCACTGATAAATAATTTACGAACGCACTTAACGGAGCTATAAATCTATTCTTAGACGAATACGGTGGACTGAAGCCATTAATCTTAGGAAAGGTATACCGTGTATGAATATAAGTATAAATAAAAAACGTTGAAACCCTCAATACATCATAATCTATCCATACAAAGAAATAAAATCGAAGTTTCTGTTTATAATGACAAAATAATAGCTTTTTTCGCTCGTCTGTTAGTTCCAGCTAATCTCCGAAACGGCTATACCAATTTGACGGAACTTTCACTGGCAGATAGCTGACTAGGAATAACATGCAGGCATAGGCTTATTGTCCCCATAGCACGTTCCTGAGATGAGTCTCTTTGCTACCTGGGTGAAACCGCGGGCAGAAGCTAGTCTCTAAATAAATAATAAAAAAGTAATGAAAAATGTTTGCTTATCTGGATGTGCGCTAAAGTGGCCTAATGGATTTGGATGAAATTTGGTACACGGTACAATTGGGTCCCACTAAACGTATATTGCCATCGTGGCAGGCCGAGACGAAGATGGTGGGATGAGCTTGCCTCCTACGAAAGGACTGGCCAGCACTAGCAAAAGACAGAATTCTGTGGAAAAGGGAGAGGGAGGCCTTTGCCCTGCAGTGGGAAAATACAGGCTGGTTAGATTAGATTACATTGGTACACGGTTAGTTTATAACCTGAATTAATACATAGGGTACTTTTCTCGGTAGTATAGAGAAGGTTCCTGTGTTATATCTTGCAACACCCACGCGTTCAAAGCCGCGGGCAAAAGCTAGTCTACTTTAAGGGTGATTTGACACGTCGAGCTTTAAAAAGACATAGGTGAGTGATTGAAATGGCATGGTATAAAACAGGATTATTTGTAAAGCTTGGTAAATATTATTATACTAGCTGACCCGACAGACGTTGTCCTGTTTTAACGATAACTATTTAATTCGAATTGGTATCTATATATATAAAAATGAATCCCTATTTCCCTTGGTCACGCCATCACGCGTGAACGGCTGGACCGATTTCACTTTTTTCTTTTTTGTTGGGATTATTTCTAAAGCTTGGTAAATATTATTATACTAGCTGACCCGACAGACGTTGTCCTGTCTTAACAATAACTATTTAATTCGAATTGGTATCTATCTATATATATAAAAATGAATCCCTATTTCCCTTGGTCACGCCATCACGCGTGAACGGCTGGACCGATTTCACTTTTTTTTTGTGTTTTTCTTTCATAAGATCCTTCTCCTGACAATAGAAAACACAACAAAAAAGAAAAAAGTGTAATCGGTCCAGCCGTTCACGCGTGATGGCGTGACCAAGGGAAATAGGGATTCATTTTTATATATATAATATATATAGATTGACTGCTTTTCTCAACTATTTTAGAAAGAAAAAAGAAAGAAAAATTGTTTATTGTGCACAAACAAACTAAAATTAAAATTAAAAAAGATACATAAAATGCAACGTAGCCAAAAGCCCCGTACTTAAGTCAATTAAAAATGTACAGTTTAACAATATTGGCATATTGGGGTTGGTTTTTAGTGTAACCGGATGCAGCTGAATACTAGTGTTTTACATGGAGCGAATGACTATCTCACCTCCACCACCCAGTTACTGGGTAACATGGTATCCCTTAGTATGACTGGGTGGCAGACTTTTGGGTTTTTGATGACTCGTAACGACTGCCAAAGATCTAAGAATGATAACCGGGACTAACAGTTTAACTTGCTTTCCGAGGCACGGAAGAGTTCCGTTATTTAATGGATGGTCACCCATCCATGAATAGACCGCGGCAAGCGTAGCTTAATCTTCGATTACCCCTAGAAAAAACAATTGCAAAAAATTAATATGATTTGATAGCATATAAAATAGAATCGCTTTTTACAAACTGGAAGTTAGTACCGTTTAACGTACAGATGCCAGCACATCAAGGTACACAAAACAGTCAAATTTTCCGAATCAATTTTGAACCTAATATTTTAGAGTTAAAGTTGCAAACCTATTAAAGAAATTTGACAAACTGTAGTAGCTTTAAGTGCTGGTGTCTGTACAAAGTCGTTTCTATGTTCATTTGTTTTTGTAATATCGAAACGTGTCGCACGTTCGGGCTGAAGTACATAAAATTTTATTCGTTCGACATCCAGGGCCACCTGGAGTTCGATACTAATCCAATAATATTGAAATTTACCATAAAGAACATGCCTTTAGAACAGGAAAAGGTTTAAGCAATAAAAAAGATGTAAAGTATTGAATAATCGAGTTAAAAATCTCTTTCGTTGGTTTTAGTACAAAATGTTTATTATTTTACGATACGATTACAGAGGATCTAAAATAGCGGAAAAGCGGGATTTTCTAACATGAAGTACGTCAGCAATTCCGCCATTTTGGATCTTCTGCAATCGTGTTGCCGCCGTAAATGTAGTGATATCAGCTTTAGAAAAAGTTCGAGAGGTAGAGCGGCTCATTGCTACATAGTTCACGCATCGCGTCGCTAATTGATGAAGAGGGTTCCATGGAAAGGAAGAAGAAGCCCTGTTCGCGAAACCAGTGTGGTACCGCTCCGAGTGGACCCAACATGCTGCTGCGCCCTGCTGTGCCTACGACGCAGCTGTACATTTCACGTCTGCATCACTCCACGACGATTGAGGAAGTCGTGCAGTATTTGAAAGTGAAAACCAACTGGACTCTGAGGGTCGAAAGGTTGGAATCACGCTACAACATATACTTCGTTCGTGGTACGAGTTCCAACCCACCATGTACAGACCTGCTTGAGAGAGGATTTTTGGCCAAAAGGTGTCTTGTATCGACATTTCCGAGGACGGTTAGGTACGCGACACCACGCAGCAGAAATGACGCTAAACACGTAAAAAAAGTAAAAGTTTTGTTTTATAAATTTTGTATTAGCGTATAGTTATTGTTTTTATACTTATTTATTTATTGTGTTTTAATAGGCCTTAGTTGCCTAAAAAAAATATTTTATTGTATAATTATTGCTGCACGGTTCGATCGTCGGTTTAGCATATACGCTGTATTAAGCTGTATCTGGGTAGATCGAAAGTCGACCCCAACATAGTTGAGAAAAGGCTAGGTTGATAGATGAACGCTATTGTTGTTTGGCATTTTTCATTCACAATAGCTGATTGGCCAGCAGACTTAGAAAATTGATCAGGCTATAAAAACCGGGTATAATGTGATGGATACAGTGTGATTCAAATATGTGAAGTTTTCCGAGTACAAATCTGCATGGGGCCAATTATTCTCTTTGCTTGCGGTTTCAATTGGCGGACGTAAGTCCGTTTTCTGAATGTCTGGTTTATGTTACGTCTACATTTAGGGACGACTCTCAACCATAAATCTTGATGTGAAACTGGCAGTCCGTTACCATGAATTCAGAACACGATTTTGAACACCCATTTGAAATTTTTCGCCGACGGTTAAAAAAGAAATGCTCTACTATACATTAAGATGCTTGGGTTGCTGCTGTTATAGATTTAATGACTACTAGCTTTTGCCAGCGGCTTCGCCCGCGTGGAGGTCGGTAAACATCCCGCGGGAACATACTATCGGGATAAAAAGTAGCCTATATGTTAATCCAGGTTAGTTTTGCGAGGATAGGAGCTCGAAAGCGCATTTTCATCCGACTTGCTTCAAATTTATCGTCACTGCTCGGCTCCTATGTATCTTAGCGTTATGTTATATAGCCTATAACCTGCCTAGGAGTATGGACTACAATCGTACCAAGTTTGGTTAAAATCGCTTCAGAAATTTTCGACCCATGCGTGCAAATACAGACAGACAGACAGACAGACAAAAAATTTACTGATTGCATTTTTGGCATCAGTATCGATCACCATTCATCCTCCAATACTAATTTTGAATATATTTTCAATGTACAGAATTGACCTCTCTACAGTTTTATTATAAGTATAGATGAAAGGTATATTATCGGTTTGACAAATGTCATGTCTACTTTCAGAGTGTATGTGCACTTTTAGACTCCTGCAAAGAGGCGCGACGTGTGGGTGCGGCGCGATCATTGTAGAACATGCTACATCTTCATGTAGTATGTTCTACAACGGTCGCGTTTTCATAGCAATTGTGATACCAAAGTTGCGTCGGGCCTCTTTGACTTTTACAGATCTCATGAATAAACTAAAAAAAATGAAATAAACAGGAGATACGGTACAAAAACAGGATCTTAGGGCCAAAACCGATACACATTGAATTTTCACAATTTCCTCGATACAACGTAGAATCGTGTCGCGATGCGATGTCGTGTCGTGGAAAACGTAAAAATTCACGACACGGAGTCGCAACGTGCCACGATGCAACGTCGTATCGTGTGTAAGTTTTGGCTCTTAGATCTTATCGCAGCAACCCAGTGGTTGTTATTTTAATAAAACCCTTGTCCTATTCCTAACCCATATTATAATGTCCCCGAAAACAAATTACTCTATATCTAATAGGAAAAAACCCCATCAAAATATCATTTGCGCCGGACATAAAATATCCATCAAGTGGATTGGTTTTTCAACATTATAGTTACGCGTGTATTATGTTATTAAATACATTAGTTTTGTATTCAACATTATTTATGTAGATTGGTGATATAGCCCTTTATTAAAAGGAAGTAATGACTGGCTAATTCAGCTTTACAATGCCGTGAAACTCTGTTAATAGCTTAAGAGATAATTGTCTTCATCTCGCTATGACTGTGCAGTGTATGCGTACTCTAAGATGCTAGTAACTTTGACACAACTGCATTGGACTGTTCATTGATAGTGATGTGAACATTCATAACTCATTTAATTTAATAATAATTTGTTCTGTATCCAAATACATAATATCTAGAAAGGTACCTGCAGTAACATCATAGTTGTATTCCATGAAGGCTTGGGTTGATGTGTACCTATAGCACAATGTACACCCACTTTTCCCCAGTTATGTTTATGAGACTTACATACAACACCTACCTACATACCTTGCCTACAAGGGTAATGGGGACGAGTGTACTGCCATCAACCGGGCTCCAATTTAGACTCCGGGGTAATTGAAAAATTCTAGTCGAAGGACCCCAAAAAACAAAGAAAAGAAAGTAATGTAGGACATTACAAACTAGGGTGATCTGCACCCTAATTGCGTTACACACTATCCATTACTTCATACCCAATATTCTAATTGTCTGCTCAACAATGTTAATAGCGCAATGAATGCTGTCTGATGTTGAATTGTCAAATTGAAGGCTATTCCTGCACCCTAATTGCGAAACGGAAACGAAATCTATCAGAATCTGAATGGGATTGAAGATTATTTCTAAACCATTGCGTCATTTGTTCGAATAAATTGTCGGCTCAGCAACGTAAATAACGCAATGAAATAAAACCAATTCGTACTAATAGCAAGTTACGCAATTACCCCTCTGACTGTTATTGTAATACGCAACTACCATACTGAGTAGAGTCTTCGTCATAATTCTCCTGCCCTTATCCCAGTACAATGACTCGTTTGGTTCTGAAAAACTGTAGCGAATTTCTAAGGTCCACGAATGACAGCAGCCACCAACAACTTAACGTGCTTTCCCTGGCCCGAACTATTCGGAGAGGACAATATTACCGTCAGTTCAGTCGAAAGACTACTCCTAGAAATAGGCCTCTCAGAATTTGGGGAGGTTTGCTATATTCGCCACGCTTCGCAGGCGGGTTGGCGATCGCAGTATGGTGGTAAAATGCATAGAGAACGCTGCTGCCCATTCTCTAGTAAGTCCCTTAGTCGCGTTTTACTACACCCATGGAAGAAATGGGATGGTGCTATTCTTTACGTCCGACACTGACTATACGGACTAAAGATACGGTATATAAGGGTGGGTAACCTGGTATATCGACACGTGCGACTGTCATAACTTAGTCAAAAACTCCACTCGTCCGCAATATATCACCTAATACACACAAGTAATTATATAGCTACATTTCTGCCTACTCTCTCGAGGTATAAAGTATAAGAATATTCAGGGCCGAACAAATAGTCTTTCAACCCTAGCCTAGTGACGTAACTAGATCGCAATTTACATAATATTTGCTTTCAACCCTTGAGATAGCTGAATCAGGATCAAAGATAAAAAAAAACAAAAGAAGAGACCATCCCTTATTGATTCTCATATGCTTATGTAACAGATGTGATAGACTAGCTCTCTCCTAAGGCTTCGCTCGCGTGGCGGTCGGCAATTTTTTCACCGGAACTGCCTACCCGTACAAAATGTATCCTATGAGGACATTGGAAACATTTGGTCCCGATAGCGGGAACCCGAGGTCATAGTCTATCCGTTCCATCATCAGCAGCCTATAACGTTCTCACTTCTGTGACACAGGCCTCCTCTCGGTGAGAGGGAGTGGGCCATAATCCACCACGCGGGCCCAGTGCGGCTTGATAGATGTCACATAATATGTCTTCGAATTTTTGGTTCTAAGACATGCCGGTTTCCTCACGATGTTTTCCTTCACCGTTTTGAGAGCAGTGGTGATTAAATCATTTACACAAAGTAAAGCGCCTGCTTGGGTTCGAACTCACAACCTACTACTCGTAAGTTGCCACCATTGCTCAATTTATCTATCCGTTTGCCGCTTCCAAATCATCCCTTCACCCATTAAAGAGTGAAAAGTAACAAAGACAACGAAGTTACTAGCGCATGTTTAATTACATAGCTGAAGAGAGAGTCTGTTTGTTGTTTTGTTTGAACGCCAATGTCTGAAACTGCCAGTTGGATTAGAAAAATATTTTTGGATTTTGACAGCCTAATTATTGACAAATGTTATAGGCTATTTGACATAGCCCTACGGTCCTTAGGGTTACCGTGACCACAGGCAACTGAAGGAAGACGGGTGGGTTTTAGTCAGTAAAAATCTGACACCATCGCTCTACGCTCTGGACGGAGAGGCGTCATTTGATGAGTTCCCGCCGAGAACAAAAAAGGGTTCTTTAGGAGCCGAGCAAAACGAAAAATAGTCGAAAAGAAAACTAAGCAAGAACAACTTAATAGCGCGGGCAGGCTATACGACAGGGTTGATGAATTTTACGCGGACGAAGTCGCGGGTAGAAGCTAGTCTATACTAATATTATAAAGCCGAAGAGTTTGTTTGTTTGTATGTTTGTTTGTTTGGTTGAACGTGCTAATCTCAAGAACGACTGGTTTGAATTGAAAAATTCTTTTTGTGTTAGATAGCTTATTTATTGAGGAAGGCTACGATCAGAAGGAGCGGAGCAGCGACGAAAAATGGTCGAAAACTGGCAGGCAATTCGATGCGACGGGAAGGGTCAGGGGAGTAAAAATTTGACCCCGACGAAGTCGCGGGCAGAAGCTAGTTTAAAATATAAATATGGAAGTGCAGAGTTCTTACTTCCATATCATACGAGTAGCCCCTTTGAGCCATATTTTTATATTAAATTAGGATCCATCTTTAGGCGTACGTATATTTATATGGACTGAAAAAATATGATAGTACGAAGACGAAAAAACATTGAGAAAAAAAAACATAGATATCACTTAGGTTACTAAAAGAGGGTGGGTGGATAAGTCCTCCTGCCTTTACGTTTGAGGGGTTCTTAGTTCTATACCATTACGATAGAGTCCTTTGAGCCATATTTTTTCTAAATTATTAGTTTATTATTAACTAGCTTCTGTCCACGACTTCATGCGCGTCAAATTTTTGCTCCAATGACCCTTCCCATCGCATAGAATTGCCTGCCAGTTTTCGTCCATTTTTCGTTGCTGCTCCGCTCCTATTAGTGGTAGCGTCATGTTATATAGCCTACAGCCTTCCTCAATAAATAGGCTACCTAACACAAAAAGATTTTTTCAATTCGGACCAGTAGTTCCTGAGATTACCACGTTAAAAACAAACTCTTCGGTTTTATAATATTAGTATAGATTCGCCCACAGACGTAAATAATAGCTGTAGGATTATTTCGCGCACTCGAATTTCAACGCACGGCTTAGCATCGTAAGTAGAAACTCGAACAGTGTGTTTTTTCAGTTTTTTTAACGCGCTGAGAATGTCTCTGTCGGATTATCAATACTCGGTTGAATATCGAGAGTTACGACCCACAAACCGGCGATTCTCGTGTTCCTGTACTTCTAGGTGAACACCGATATAAGCTTTGGCTATGTGGAATAGTTATTAATTACTGATTTGATTATTTTTTGTTTAATAATGATCCAAAGAATGTTACAATGTCAGAAGTGCCTGTGATTAAAAATACTTTTCCAAAAAATGCATTTTGTTTGGTGTAATCCGTTCGACGAATGTTTAGTAACCATGTAACAACGAAAATTGTTTAATTATCTAGGGTTTAACACTTAGGATATGGGATCTATGGGTGAAACATAGCACATGACACCCCAATCCAACAAAAAAAATTGTCGGTCCATACGCCAAACATTCTGTATGTGGCGCACAGCCAGGAACGTGTCTGCGCTACCACGGACGGTACTCTTTCCAAGGTACAGAAGCCAGAAAATCAAGCTACCCCAAACTGTTTTTTCATCCCACCATCTCGGAAAGAGTATTTTTAATCTTCAATCTCCACTAAGTTTGTGATAGTGCACACGATGTTCTAAATTCAATTTACTTTATCCTCTAGAGAATAAAAACGGCTTTTCCACTCAGATATTGAAGATTAAAAATACTCTTTCCTCGCTGAGGTGGAATGAAAAGTTACGTGTTGCACTCGAGTGCAAAGATTTTTCACCTCGTGCTCTTTTGATTCCCTCGCTAACGCTCAGGATTCTAATTTTGGATAGAGTGCTTGCTTTCTTGTTCTCGGATAATTCTATAAAATATGCCAGCAAAACGTTTTCTGAGAAAGTTTTGGCTCCTTTTGCTAGTCGCCACGTGTTGAACATATCGTACTGTTTTAAATACTTCTCGCGTGATTGTTGAGGGAGAAAGCTCATTTGCGCATTATTAACAGTTTCAGTCAATTCTGTTGGCGTCAAGCAAACTTCCTCGTCGCTAGAATCACTCATTTTAGTTTTTTCACTTGTTTTCAAGTTTCTTGTTTTTAATATAAGGTTTAACAATGACGTGAAAAAATGCCGCGTAAAGAACCGCGTACAAAGCAAATTGAAAAAAGAACACCAAGAAGGTTCCGAGTCTGAGTTTTTAACAAATTAAAAAAAAGTTGTATGATATATTCGGCACCATAGAGGTAGCAGTAAATAGGTTTAATGTTTTTTTTAATTCACAAACTTAGTGCACACGATGTTCTAAATTCAATTTACTTTATCCTCTAGAGAATAAAAACGGCTTTTCCACTCAGATATTGAAGATTAAAATAGTTATTTGTTATACAAGAGTGCAAAGTTGCTTTTTAACCGCGTGTTCAATTTTGATGACCGAGCAAGCGAAGGATTCTAAAATTGAATCACGAGTGCAGCGAGTGATTCAAAAATTAGAATCCTGAGCGTTAGCGAGGGAATCAAAAGAGCACGAGGTGAAAAATCTTTGCACTCGAGTGCAAAACGTAACTTTTCATCCCACCTCAGCGAGGAAATGACTAAATATGCAAAAAAAAACATTTCAATCACAAGATACTTTTATTTCAGTTTAGGTATTAACATTATGTACTACATTATGATAGGTAAGTATTACAGAATAATCTTTAAATTATTTCAAATGATACTTAGGTATAATTAAGAAAAAATGAAAGTAACGTTGCTACAGTTACCAAAAGTCGAGTGTAATATTTTTGTTAGGTACTGTAATGTTGGTGACGTGAAAAGTAAAATGGCGCGCGCAAAGCAAATTAAAAAAAAAGTATATCAAGAAGGTTCCGAGTCTAAGTTTTACAAATTAGAAAAAGGTTGAATGATAAATTCGGCACCATGGAGATAGAAGTAAATAGATTTAATGATGTTTTGAATTCACAAACTTAGTGCACACGATGTTCTAGATTCAATTTACTTTATCCTCTAGAGAATAAAAACGGCTTTTCCACTCAGATATTGAAGATTAAAAATACTCTTTCCGAGATGGTGGGATGAAAAGGTTTTTTTTTGCATTTAGTCATTTCCTCGCTGAGGTGGAATGAAAAGTTACGTGTTGCACTCGAGTGCAAAGACTTTTCACCTCGTGCTCTTTTGATTCCCTCTTGAATTTTAGAATCCTTCGCTTGCTCGGTCATCAAAATTGAACACGCGGTTAAAAAGCAACTTTGCACTCTTGTACAAATAACTATTACCCAATCAATTTTGAACCTAATACTTTAACGGTAAAGTTGAAATTTGACAGTTTGTAGTAGCTTTATGTGCTGGTCCGTGTCCGTCCATAAAGGTACGTCGTTGCGGGCTGGTCCGCGTCCGTCCATAAAACGCACCTTGGGAAGCCAGTTTCAGTATTTAAAGGGGTCACATAACAAACAACCCCACGAACAAAAGAATAACAACGCACTGTTTTAACAAAAGACGAAATGAGTAAATACAAAACAAAAAAATAATACAGAAGAAGGAAAGGTTCTTGAAATATTTACGTGTTGGTTCAACTTTGCAACAATAACGGCTGGTGAAAAGCTTTGAATGTCTTTATGGTACGCTTTATTGTTTTGTTTTTTTTTTGTTTGTGGGTGGGAAATCGTCAAATGACGTCTCCCGCTCTTGTGCGGAGCGGGAGGGCGTGTCAGACTTTTACTGACTAAAATCCACCCGTGTTCCTTCAGTTGCCCATGTGCCAGGACCACGGTATCTCTTTCGAACAAATATCGCAGGTTTATGGTACGCTTAGAGCGAAATTTAGTTTTCAAACTGTATATTCTACGGTTTCCTATTGTGGGAAAGAGAACCAGGGGAACATTCGAATCGACTACGAAAATATCGAAGTAAAAATTATGTGTCATACGATTTTGTTTGAAGATTTTCTTTTTATTTGAAGGGAAATGACGTTGATCCCATTAAAAATTGAAAATCCAGCATCGAGTGTAGAAAAAAATAACCCAAAAAAAAATACTTTTCACAAAAAACTAAATCAACAAAAAGAGAAATTGAAAAGCAAAAATTAAACTGTAAGTCTAACGAAGCTTCCAAATTGATGTAAATTACAAATTTTGAGTCGGCGCATCATAAAGGCGCCAAGTAAAATAATGGCACTTAGGTATGTCAAGAACTGTATCAGGTAACAACTATGTCCTATTTTCCCATTACCTCCAGAAATATATAAAATCTTATTTAGTTGTGCAGTCGTTGAGTTAAGAAAACACAATTCTGAGATGACCAATTTAATATAAAATTGTGACTCTTAAAAACTGACTCTTACAAAATGCCTCTTACTAAATGACTCTTAGAGAATGACTCTTACAAAATGACTCTTCCTTCTATTTTATTTATTTAATGTTATATTTTCCTTGAAACTCTAAACTTAAAGCGGTGTAAAGTACCGTGTAATGTCAACCATTCATGAAAAATATAGTAACATGGCACAGCTCTAGTGTCACGCTGAAGCGCCGTTAAAAGTTCTGAACAGCGTGACACAGTATCCAGAGCGTGATTCAATTTAAAAGTTGTCCGACAAATGTTTGGCCAAGTCATTTGTTCTCTTTTGGCACGCTGTGCCAATATTGGAGGAATGTAACGTTTGGGAATGTAGATAGTCCTGATTTTCTGTCAACAATCGAATCATGGATTTGGTTTACGAAGTTTGTCACGTTTAGATGTGAATTTTTAAAAGGTTACAGCTTCATAAATAGTTTTCGATGTTTTCATGAAAATCTAGACTTACACTGAGAATTTCTCATAGTTGGTTATATCTTCAATTTGACTTTCATGAAATTGAAAAGATTTTGTTAAAAAAAAAAACGGAATATTAATACGTCAAGTAAAAATTTTGTACCAAACATTTTTTAAGAAAATTACGCTGATGTTATAGTATGAAACATGCAAGCTAATATTTTTATATATAACTTCAAACTTACATAATTGAAATGAATTATGGTCAACTTTCGACCACCCGGGCAACCACTTGTATGAGTAATAAATATCCAAACTTTACTAACTAACTAACAGTATGCAAGGCGAAGGAAAATAGAAAACCTCGAAAATGAAAAACATCTTTAAAATCTTCTTTACTGTTTAAAAGTCTACAAAAAAAATCTTTTATTTTAGAAAAATACCTGCGTTAATTTCTGACATCCACGCGGGCAAAAGCTAGTAAGCAATAAAATTGGGAATACATGTGGAAATAAATAGGTTTTTTTTATATTCATGTATAGTAGGTATACTATAACAATACTTGATATCGAAAACCAAAGGTCAAACAATGTATGTATAGCTGTTGTATTCTTATTTACTACATTCAGATTGACTGAAGAGTACGCATCCACGGTTCTACGTAGGTTGTAAATAAAGAGGAACAAGGACACTATAGAAAATGTCACATCTCGTATGACGCGTGGGTTGTAACTTACAACTACCCACGCAATCCTATGATCTTTGACCCCTGACTATTTGTAATCATAGCCCCCATTAATCCATACTTAATATTATAAATGGGAAAGTGTGTGTGTCTGTTTGACCGTCATTCACGGCAAAACGGAGCGACGTATTGACGTGATTTTTTAAGTGGAGATAGTTGAAGGGATGAAAAGTGACATAGGCTACTTTTTTTCTTTTTTACGTGGCTGGGGTGAACTTAGAAAAGCCGTGCTTTTCCCATGGACAATTGTATGTAGCAATTCTGTTCAGAGTTCTGTGTTCTAAATCAGGAAAGGAAAGGGGAACTGTGTTACCCCGAATTTAACGCGAACGAAGCCGCAGGCAAAAGCTAGTAGACTATATTCCCACTCTATCGGGAATTTCTCATGACAACCCAGAAATTTGGATTCGTGCCCGGTTTTTAGCAATAGGGTAGCTTCTATGTTTGTTTTTGTTATAAGGTTTAGTTTCCGCAATTAATCCTTCAAATAAACCATTTTACGTAGGATAACCCTGAACCCCGAAAGTCAGTCTGACCACCAGTCTTACCAAGGGGTATCGTATTACCCAGTAACTGGGTTGTGGAGGTCAGATAGGTAGTCGCTCCATGTAAAATACTGGTACTCAGCTGCATCTGGTTAGACTGTAAGCCGACCTCAACATAGTTGAGAAAAGGCTGGACAGATGATAATATCTATAATATCTTAGGACAACCAACACACTGTTATCTGATTCCAAACTAGGCAGACCATGTACTATGACAACCAGACAACTGATAAATATATGTTCTTATATATTTCTAAAAACATACATATTATTATAGATAAATTACACCCAGACACAGAACAAATGATTGAGCTCATCACACAAACATTTGTCCTGGGTGGGAATCGAACCCACGACCTCAGTCTTAGCAGTCAGGGTCACTAACCACTAGACTAACAGATCAGTCAAAAAGTGTCAAGGGTAGGTAGATGATGACGCAGGATAACCCCTAATGTGGGACTTATACCTAACTGACGAAATGTGGGTGATAAAACGCCTCTGCTTACTCCTTTGGGGTATACTAGCGTCATGTTATTTCATGCTAAGTAGGTTCTCGAAGCACTAACGCCTACACAAGTTGGACTGAAAATGATAGTACTAACTACCTACGCAGTATAGCCATCTATGACCTACGTAGGCCACGTATAATTACAGTACCGCAACAGTACAGTTAATTACAGATGCCAATTACCAGGAACTTCGAAAGGTCAGGCAGAACTAGTATTATTATGAAACAAAAAACTAGTACCCTCAAATTATCAACGTACATAAATATGAGGAATACTAGCTTCTGCGTGACTTCGTCCGCGTCAAATTTCTTACTCCCCCGACCCATCCCGTCGCATAATATCGTCTACCCGTGCGATTACTTCGTATTTGTGACTTCTTTCTTTTTGTTCGGCTCCTAAGGGTCCTAGCGTGATGTCACGCTAGGACAATAACCTTCCTCAGTAAATGGGCTATCCAACACTATTTTTTTTTTCAATTCGAACCAGTCTTTCCTGAGATTAGCGCGTTCAACCAAACCAATTCTTCTTCAATTCTTCTCATAATATTACTAGCTTTAGCCAACAGCTTTGCCGGCGTATTATACATATAAACTTTCCTCTCGAATCAATATCTATTGATGAAAACTGCATTAAAATCCGTTGCGTAGTTTAAAAGATCTAACGCGGGACGCGACTTTGTTTTATACTATGTAAAGATTTAAAATAAAGTAAAATATATAGATAGATTCACGACAACGAAACCCATCTATAAGATAGAATAAAAACTTTTTGACAAAAAATTAAACCGCCGAAAAAACTGAAAAGCATAAAATAATAAACCTTAAAATTTTGAGTCGGCGCTGAAAAATCAATGAACAAAGATCACTTGATTTTTCAGCGCCGTTTTTTCGGCTGTTTAATTTTTTGTCAAAAAGTTTTTATTTTATAATTTTTTGTGACTTTAATGTACTGATAATACTTGGCAAGGTATACCTTATCCAACAAAAAAAGAAATATCAAAATCGGACTACTCTGTGTAAAGTTATGCGTGGTTATACATTACAATCAGTGAGTAAACAATCAATCATCCCCTGTTTTCCGACCCTTAGGGTTCGATTTTGTTTTTCAAATGTATATGAAACCACCTTGGGAGTATACCCTTTCTAATAAAAAAAGAATTATCACAATCGGACGACTATGTAAAAAGTTATGCGTGGTCATACATTAAAAAAAACATTTAAAAAAAAAATATAGGCGTCGAATTGAGTACCTCCTCTGTTTTTTTTTCGTCGGTTGAAAATAATTGTTAGCTATCTGAATCATTCTTTTCTTGCTACAAAATATTACCCATTAGATGACGTATAGTTGACCAGTGTGTGTTGCCAGTAATGCACTCAGGCACTGAAACGTGGTCGGTCACAATGGGCCTCATTAGAAGTTTGAAAGTCACCCAAAGGGCAATGGAGAGCGTTAGGTTTGGTTAGGTTAGGTTGGAGCTTCCTAACGCTATCGAAACAGAAATAAAGAGATCTGTAGGAGAACCAAGGTAACCGACATAGTACAAAAAATTGCCAGCAGCAGCAGTGGAGCAGTGGTTGCAGTGGTCAGGGCCCATAGCTCACAGAATAGATGGCCAATGGGGACAAAAGGTTCAGGAGTGGCGAAGGTCCTACAAGCTAGTCTGATGACCTGGTAAAGACCGCAGGAATCCGCTGGATGTAAGAAGCACAAAACCGGTCGAAGTGGCGGTGTTTGTTTGAGGGGCCTATGTCCAGCAGTGGACTATTTCAGGCTGAAATGATGATGAAGAATAAAACAAACAGGAAGCGCAAGTAAAGACCTTGGAAGAGGTCCACTGTGTGTAAAATTTCCCAAAAAGTAACAGAATGCGAATAATTCAACACCCGAAAAGCTCGTAGCATCGTAGCACCGTAGCACGTAGCGTTTTGTAGCTACTACGCGTTAACTACGCACGCGGGAAATGAAGGAACTGCATAAGTGACGGGAAATGTGTCTGCTTAGTACTTTAATGGGACGCCATGACAGTTCCGCTAGTAGAATATAGTTTGAAAGGGAGTTTACAGTCACGTGCTAACAAAATGTGAAATAGAACGAGGATTTACAACCAAAAAATAAAACGTTGAAACATCAGTTTATCAATTGATGTTTTGCAAGAAGTCATTATAGTAAACTATTTGTAAAACAAGTGTGTAGTTGTAGTTAATTAAATAGGTTTACCCGTTAACTAAGCAAATCGCTTTTAAATTAGGTAGGTACATTAAAATATTCGTCAATAACAAGTATTTTCGTTCCTCCACAGCATATTCAGCCTATAAAGTTCACACTGTTAGAACAGAACTCTCTCTGTGAGATGGAGTGAGCCACAATTAACCATGCGGGCCCAGTGCGGGTTGATAGAAGTCTCATGTCGTCGAATTTTTATTAACAGGACATGCCAGTTTCCTCACGATGTGTTCCTTCACCATTTTGAGAGCAGAGGTGATGAAATTAAACAATCAAAGTGAAGAACTTGCCTGCCACCACTTCTTCCAATTTGGTTTTCTCCATGATCTCCATTGACGAAAATAAGCGACGTATGGCAACAACCAAATCTCTCACTCTGTAGAGCGTCTTGTCGTGCAGGGTAGAGTTGAGGGCACTACACCACGTGGACGGCCATCCATGAGATGGACTGACCAAATAAAATCCGCAGTGGGCGATCCATTGTATAAATGCACCCACAATTCCAAAAATCAGATTGGATGGCGAGAAATCGTGAGGCGAATCACATCAGCCCCTAGACAAGAAATTTCATGAGGATCACGACCACTCTTACAAAAGGGTTACGAAGAAGAAGAAGAATATGATAACCATACGGAACCAACAGTTTGATAAATCGAGGAAACGTAACATCAACAGGAAGACCCAAAAGGAGTTTGTTGCGTACCCTATTTACTTAATCCCTTTAGCAGCCTTATCTTTACCAAGAACTACGTAATAATTAGTTTTATTTGTGGTTCTGTTTAATTATTCTACCCGCGTCAAGTGCTGAGTAAATTTAATATAGAAGGGTCCTTATTAACTTAAAACTGCGTGGCTTGGAAGTCAAGAGAAGCGGTTGACAGAGTAGTAATAAGTTGTACCTACAAATAATTATAATATATGTCTCTGTAACACTCGAGATTTTAAACTAAGTTATCAACAAAATCACAATATAAACTTTGCACATAAAACATTAACTGTATTTTCCAAAACGGAAGGCATAGGTGTAACACTACTTAACAGCAGAATTTCACATAAGTTTACACCCTATGTAACTTTGTTTGAGTAAAACTCATAAACCACGTATGTAAATGAAAATAGAAATAAAACTTATTACAAGATATGAGATTGGTACACAAAGTTCCAAATGAAACAAAAACAAATGAAAACTTTGGTACTTAGTCAAAAACTGTCTAAACTGTACCAACAATTTCATAACTGTAGGTTCACTTGCTATTCTGTTATACTAAGAGCAGGCAGTAGACAGCTGTCACGCTGTTCAGAATCTCCAGAATATATCAGAAAAGCTGTCACGTTCACGTAATATTATAACAATAACCGACAGATGAAAAGTGTTGAGAGCACAGCGTGTTGGTATTTGCAGCGTGATTCTATTTCGAAGTAATAACGGAATGTGTTCGGTTGTGCCAATGTACCTGCTTTCTTGTTAGGTGTTTTGTAGTGTATCTATTGCTAACGTGAAGATGTGGAGAATTGGGCACGCCACAATTGCGGCGGTAAGTCCCCTCTTTGAGGAGTGGATAGAGAGGCGTCACGGCGTCCTCACCTTCCGCCTGACGCAGGTTCTCACCGGGCATGGGTGCTTCGGTGGGTTCCTGTTCAGAATAAAGCGGGAGGATACGTCCGGGTGTTTCCATTGCGAGGATCGTCTGGAGGACACGGTGGAGCATACGGTGGAGGTGTGCCCTGCCTGGGCGGAGCACCGCCGTGTCCTCGTGGAGGCGATTGGCGGCGGCGACCTCTCGCGTCCGGCCCTGGTGCGAGCCATGGTACGGAGCGAGAGGGAATGGGAAGCCGTCACCTCCTTCTGCGAAGCAGTAATGCTCGCGAAGGAGGAGGCGGGGCGCGTGAGGGAGTGGCAGTCTCTGCGCCCTCACGCCCCTAGCCGCCGCAGGAGGAGACGCCCCGGGCGTCGGGAGTCGATTGCGGACTCCCGGCCACCGTAGGCGCGAGCTTGCGAGTGGCGAGCAATGGGTAGCTCGCCGCCCGGTAAGGACCAAACTCGGGTCGACGGCGCGCAGTGTTCCACGCGCGCCTCAAAGAGATGTCAGCAGCAGTGTAGGGGTCTACTAGGACCGATGCCTGCCGGGGTCGCGTGATTGTTCGAAAGAGATACCGTGACCCTGGCACATGGGCAACTGATGGAACACGGGTGGGTTTTAGTTAGTAAAAGTCTGACACGCCCTCCCGCTCCGCCCAGAGCGGGAGAAGTCATTTGATGATTTCCCATCCTGAAAAAAAAAAAAAAAAAAAAGATGTGGAGAATGAAGACCCGGTATTTTGTTCTAAAATGTTAGACTTTTTGCTAACGAACGCATTAAGGTAGCCCATTCATTCGATTAATTAAAAAATCTACAACCAAATTATTTCAATTAATTATGTTCAAAAAAAAATTTTTATTTTTATATTTTTTTGTATTTTTTTTTTAATTATTTTAAATTTTTTGTTCTTGTTATTTTACGAACTGTATCAAATAAACGGTATTCTTTCTTTCTTTCATGGTGATACTTAAAGCGTGCAGGTCATGTAAGTTTGTTCCACTACCGTCTTTCTAACAGGCTAATATTTTTACCACGGCATTACCTATTCTTACACATAGTCTAACAAATAAAGAAAGATCACGCCAACACGAGACAAGGTCACGCTTATTATTACCGAAACGTGTTGCTAGAGAGTTTGTTCCGCTATTTATCTCCAACTCAGCGCAAAACTGATAAAGGCAATTTTGGGAACTGTCTTTTGTAACTTGAATGTTTGTAAAACACTTATTTTAGGGCATTTTCAACAAATTAATTTTAAGTCCGATTTTATTGCGAGTACGCCAAATTTCAAGATATTATTTCAGATAGTAGCAAACACGTTTTGCTACGGAAGATGTTTTCGTTTTGTTTAAAACAAAAAATGTTGAACCACTACCGCCTATATGGTGGTAGTGGTTCAACATTTTTTTTTTTCTCAGAAATAAATTATATTCTATTCTATTCATAGTGGTTAATTACGTGTTATACCAGAAATTCTACGGTAAAAAATATATTTTATAGAACAACACAGGAGACGAACTTCTATTTTAAACAGCGTGACATCTGGAGCATGATTTAATCGCAAAGTTGCAACTACAGACACCGTGTTGGACTCAATTTTTCTTTGTTGTAGAAACAGTCTGATATTCCACAGTATTTTTTTTATACTTAAAAGGCGTTTTTATTAACAGATAAGACAGGTTACTGAAACAAATGTCATCTTTATTTAAATAATGCCAAAAATGTTATTTAAAAGTAACCAGTTATGTAAGACTTACATTTTTAGTCGCTAACGATTTTCTCATAAATACGGGTCAAGTTTTACCAAAGAAAAAGTTCACTCAAATGAGTTTTCACCCAGATCGGAAATCAGACGATAAATAAAGAAACTTCTACACAGAGCGTGACAGATTTAATTCCAAAGTAGCAACAACAGCGACCAACTTTCTTCGTAGTTTCCTGTAAAATGATTTATTTTTTTATTTTAAAAAGTTATGGTTTTTTGTGGATAAATGTTCGGAATACAGTACATTCCAAATATTTACATTTCATCTAACTATAGTTTTAGCAAGACACTTTGTAAAAGACTAATAGCATAAGTATGGATGGCAACGATGGTCTGTGCTAGTATTCTAGTCAAACATTTAATGCCCTTATCCTAGTGATCCTAATCTTAGCTAGTTACCATGAAGAACTGAGATCAAACGCTAAAGAAAGAAACTTCTCTACACAGCGTGATAACTGGAGCGTGATTCAATTTCATAGTAGCATCAACGAGCGGCCATCTTGGACTCAAGTTTCTTCTTAGTTTCTCGCAAAATGAGCCGTTTATTTATACATATAAAAATGATGAAAGACACGAAATATTGGTAAGACGACATAATATCCGGGGTCGCGTGATTGTTCGAAAGAGATACCGTGACCCTGGCACATGGGCAACTGAAGGAACACGGGTGGGTTTTAGTCAGTAAAAGTCTGACACGCCCTCCCGCTCCGCCCAGAGCGGGAGAAGTCATTTGATGATTTCCCATCCTGAAAAAAAAAAAAAGACGACATAATATAGTGACCTTGTTGTTGATGTTCTTCAGAAAGATCAGGTGCGTAAAACTCGCAGCCAGCATGTGTCTATGACCAGATGTATGAACCTAAAGGAGGTAAAAGGAGTACCTATTAAGGATCGCAGCAGGTGGCGTTCTGTAGTTCCCGCCTACCCACATGTGAAAAAAGCGTGAGTTTATGTATGTATGTATGTAATTGAGTATACAGGATAAGTTTTTATCCGTGCGTAAATTGTAACCATGAATTCAGCATATCATTCTAGACTCCCTTGCGCAGAATTTTTTAGCCGGTTTTCCAAAAAAAAATCAGCTGTTTAATAGAAAAATGCAATACCTACGGGGTCAAAATGTATGGAACAGCAGATATTTTTTTGCATAACCGACGAAAATTTTCTATGCTGGGGTTCCAGAATGATATGCTGAATTCATGGTTACAGTTTGCGCACTGGATAAAAACTGTTCCTGTATAACTTGCTGTCATTTGATCAGGCTTCGGTACTACTCTCCTCCAGGAGAGTCGAAAAGAGACCAGTACAGCTAGACCAGCACACAAACACAAACCGTACCGACCTCGCCGCCGAGGTCCGTCGTCGCGACCTCGACATATTAGTCCCTCCCGACCCTTGCAAGAGCCAGCCCGCGATGCTGCGCCGTTAGCTTTAAATTAGTCCCAAAATAATTTAACCCAGATCCAGCCAGTCCCTTGCTGTCCCCCCACCAGTGATTGCCTAAGCCGAGGTTCGTACCCCCCTCGGGGTAACCCTTAGAGCTTTCGCTTTAGTTTTTAAGTATAATAAGCCCCGGCTGGAGGCCTAAAAAGGTAACTTTTTAGAACTCGCCGGGCCACAATCCGTTTAAGTAGTAAGAATCTTTTCAGATTAACTACGAGATGTCCTACAAAAAAAAAAAAAAAAAACAGGCTTCGGTTCAAGCCAAAATACTTATTAAAAGACTGGAGATGGTAAAACGCTGGATTAATGGTTATGCAAGCGTCAGAATTCTAGTCTTATATTATGCTAGCCATTTCCATCGGCTCTACTCGCGTGGAGGTCGAAAATTATCCCTCGGGAACGAACTACCGGAATAAAAAGTGTATTTATATAAACCTAGGTTATAAACTGTCTGTGAGTCAATTTTCATTTTAAACTGTTTTACCCGTTTTTTGCGTGATTGTGTAACAAATATCCAAACATTTTAATTCATTCTTTTTTAAATATCCGACTAATCCTACTAATATTATAAATGTGAAAGTTTGTGAGTATTGATGTATGTTTGTTACTCTTTCACGCAAAAACTACTGATCGGATTTAAATGAAATTTGGGACACAGATAGTTTATAACCTGGATAAACACATATAAAACATACTTTTTGTCCCGGTAGTACGTTTCCGCGTGATAATTACAGACCTCCACGCGGGCAAAGGCGCTGGAAAAAGCTAGTTTTTAATATTAGTTGGATAACTGATCGTATATGTGATTACCAATAGGTAATCAGAAACCATATGATCAATCTATCCCATATCCCATATCATGTGGGTATCATATACAAGTTTTTTTTTAACGAGTGCGCAATTTTTATTTTTTTTTTGGATATTCAGTGTCAGTAATATAACACATTTCAACTATTTTTCAAAACTTTTTTTTTAATTTTTATCCGACCTTAAATCCGTAATCAGTATCAGTAATCAGTAGTAAACTGTGGATACCCTACATATTTCGTAATATGATATCAACAATAGGAATAGGTCAGTAACGTGTGCTGGCGTAGGTACTTCGAAATTTTTAGAATTGTGACCGATCTAACAGCTGATAGGTACTTGTAGCTACGCTCAGTCGTTCACCTTCGCCGCCGCGCTGGCGCACATCTTTCGTTAACGATAACTTATTTTTTTTGTACTAAGATATGTATATCAAAATAAAAATTGCATGGTTATTATAACTCGTTAATGTTTAATTTGTTAAAATTTGCGCACTGGTTACAAACTTATCCCGTATAGAATCAGATAGCTAGATTCTAATTAGAACTGAATAAAGAAACTTCTCTACACAGAGCGTGACAGCGTGATTCAATTTCAAAGTAGCAACCACAGGCGACCATGTTGGACTGAACTTGTCTTTGTTCGTCATGATACTGGCCGTTTGTTTTTTAATTAAAAAGTGGCTGCTTTCTACTGTGTGCTATTATCTACCAACGCACTTACAACGTAAGGTTTATTTTTAAGTGCGTGTTCGAACAATGAATTCTGTACGAAGAAAGTACGAGTACAGATGTAGATCATAATGAGTTTCTGAAGATCTCTTTAGCCTCATAATAAGGTTTTCTTAGATAATTTCATTGATTAATTTTTAAATTTAGAACTTTTCCAATTCCTTTATTTCCCCAGGGCTAAAGATCAAAGAGATGTCAGCAGAACTGAAGGGGTCTGCCTCGACCGGTGCCTGCCAGGATCGCGAGATTGTTCGAAAGAGACACCGTGACCCCGGCACATGGGCAACTGAAGGAACACGGGTGGGTTTTAGTCAGTAAAAGTCTGACACGCCCTCCCGCTCCGCCCAAGAGCGGGAGACGTCCTTTGATGATTTCCCATCCAGAAAGGCTAAAAGATTAAGTAAAGGTATTTGATACACCTTTTTTAAAAATCAATCTAGGTTTACAGTCTCCAGTTGTATGAATGAGCAATGAATACAACAACGTTAGACACACCTTACATAGATATCTTCAATAAGCTAGCTGGATTCACAGAAAAAAATCACGCTATCCTTGCGAAATTGTTTGTAATTTCAATTTTTTATTTCTATTTTAACCGACTCTAAAAAAGGAGGAGGTTATCAATTGTATTTTTTTTATGTTTTTAGCTCATAACTTTTGACTGGGTAAACCGATTTTGATAATTCAATCTAATCGTGTTATTCGTCCATTTGTCGCGCACATACTTAATGCAAATTTAAGGCTTATATGGTTTTCACATGGATTCCATTGTCAGAATGGAACCAAATTAAAATGGGACCATACGGGAAGCACCAGCTTTCAAACAAAAAAGAATCATCAAAATCGGTCCACCCAGTCAAAAGTTCTGCCTTCTTTTATTTATTTACTAGCTAGTCGCATCGAATTGCCTGCCAATTTTCGTCCACTTTTCGTTGCTGCTCCGCTCCGTTTAATTGTAGCGTGATGTTATGTACTATATAGCGTTCCTCAATAAATAGGCTACCCAACCCAAAAATAATTTTTCAATTCGGACTGGTAGTTTCAAAGCCTATTCAATACAAACATACAATTAAATTTTTCCTCTTTATACTTGAACGGGATAAAAAAAAGTATCCTATGTCCGTCTCCTGGTTTTAAGCTACCACCCTACCAATTTTCAGCTAAATCGGTTTAGCCGTTCTTGAGTTATAAATAGTGTAACTAACACAACTTTCTTTTATATATATAGATTAGTAAGGCCGGATAAATCATACTTTATTTTCTTTTTTGTGGAATTGCATTTATTGTGAAATATCATGACAAAAGCAGCTGTAATTGGTACACCGGTATATTTGACAGCGTCTGACAGTTAATTTCTACGTCAGTGTTTCTGAAACCGGGTGTAAATGTCTCTCTCTCTCTATTAACACATAATAAAGCAGTTAATTACTAATGGATTCTGAAGGTGACCCTTTCAAAGAACACACCTAAACTAACTTCTAATGGTACGTTATGAGATTTTGAACTTCTAAATAATTACGATAGACAATGGTGTCAATGAACCAGAATGGTAGAATATCTCTTTCGATATTTGAAAGTGACTCAACCCTGAATCATCATTATCTGTCCCTAACCTTTTCCCAACTACGTTGAGGTTGGCTTCCAGTCTAACCGGATGCTGCTGAATATCAATATTTTCACAGAGCGACTGCCTATCTGACCTTCACAACCCAGTTACTGAATTATACAATACCCCAAGGGCCTCTACAGTTACTGGGCAATACGATACCACAAAATATCTTTCCACAGTAATTTCAACACAGTTTGCAATAAACCAGAAGTAAAAATTATTTCACATATTTATTTTGAAATAATTATTCAATTCTACTAATATTATAAATGTGAAATGTATGTTTAGATGTTAGTTACTCTTTCACGCGAAAACGCCTGAACGGATTTAGATGAAATGAACGGAAATGCTTTCACACCTTTGATACTTTTATCCCGGTAATTCGATCCCGTGGAATAATTTTTACCTTCCATGTGTGCGACGCCGCTAGCAAAAACTAGTCACTCATGATTCATCTGTGACTAAGCTTTCTTAGGCGTTTGCTACGAAAATTCCGCTACGGAAAACCGTAGACTTCCATTACGAAGTTCTACGCCCCGTCCGTAGCAGCCATTATGAAAATCTGTAGACTCCTTATAAAAACACCTGTTAGCCTTATTAATATGACTACCATTACAAAAACCGGCCAAGTGCGAGTCGGACTCGCGCACCGAGGGTTCCGCACAAACCTGTAGGTATTCTCGGTTTAAAAATAAATGTTTTTTTTTTTAATTTATTAAATATTTCAGTTGATTGAATGTAAGGTAAATTGCGGTTTACGATTTATGACGTTTTAAAAAAAAACTACTCACTCGATCTCGTTCAAACTAATTTTCGGTGGTAGTTTACATGGTAATGTACATCATATATTTTTTTTAGTTTTATCATTCTCTTATTTTAGAAGTTACGGGGGGGACACACACATTTTACCACTTTGGAAGTGTCTCTCGCGCAAACTATTCAGTTTAGAAAAAAATAATAATAGAAACCTCATTACCATTTTTGAAGACCTATTCATAGATACCCCACACGTAAGAGTTTGATGAAAAAAAAATTTGAATTTCAGTTCTATGTATGGGGAACCCCAAAATTCATTGTTTTTTTTTCTATTTTAGTATGAAAATCTTAATGCGGTTTACAGAATACATCTACTTACCAAGTTTCAACAGCATAGCTCTTATAGTTTCGAAAAAAAGTGGCTGTGACATACGGACGGACAGACAGACAGACAGACATGACGAATCTATAAGGGTTCCGTTTTTTGCCATTTGGCAACGGAACCCTAAAAACCCGTAAACTAAGGGTCTTATCTACAGATTTCGTAGCAAATTGCTACGAACACCTGCGACCGCCGTAGCAGTGCGTAGCGATAACCTGCCTTCGTAGCCAATCGCTACGAAAATCAGTCAAGACGATAAAATCCAAAATCACTCTCTTTACCGACTCTTGACCCAACAAGAGCCTCTTAAAAATAAACTTAGCGTTTAATATTGTCAAGAATTTTCATAAAATATACGAAGGATTCTACGGACATAATGTAGGCCCTTTTACAAAGAATATCGGGGAGAGGGTCCTCCCGAGGGTGTCGTGAGAAACAACGTTAAAAGATTATGTAAGGTGAATGAGCAGAGCTGCCGTCTGTGTACTATTTGATATCATTAGATTAACTGAGGCCTCCGAAAAGGCAAAGGCCTCCGAAACGGCAAACATTTTTTTTTTAATAATTGAAATTGATTGTAACTCTGTAGTCAACGATGTCATTTTTTTAATTTTAATTGACAAAAAAAAAACGTGGACGTTCTCAAGTTGACGCGTATTTTATATTTTACTGTATGAACACGTATAACTTTTACTGAGTACCTAGTCCGATTTAGATATTTTTTGAAATTGAAATATCTTTTACTTTTAATTTTATACTTTCGTATAAAAAAAATGAACTAGGTGATGTAAAAAACTAGACGAGATAATAATTGTTATCACCGAAAAGATATTTGTTAACTACCTTCATTGATTAATGATATTTATTTCTGAGAATAAATTTAAAACAAATACTTTTCGACGAAATTATATTCAAAAAGAGATCAGTTCGATGTTTCCTAACTGACTACTCTGAGAAGAAATACCGAAACAAACTCATAGGTCACAGTCTTGTATCCAGACATAATCTTAGTCAGACCAAATGGTCTAGAACTTATTCCAGGAAGGCACGACTTGAAGCGTAAATCCACCTAACCTGTCACTGCCAGGGTCGCGAGATTCGTTCGAAAGAGTTACCTTGGCCCTGGCATAATGACAACTGAAGGAACACGGGTGGGTTTTAGTCAGTAAAAGTCTGACACGCCCTTCCGCTCCACCCTAGAGCGGGAGACATGATTTGATGATTTCCCATTAAAAAAAAAAAAACTGTCAACCTTATTACATATCTAGCTTCTGCCCGCGACTTCGTCCACGTTAAATTTCTTGTTCCCTCGACCCTTCCCGTCACGTCGCATCGCCTACCCGTGCAATTTTCCCCGTTTTTGCAACATTTTTCATTACTGCTCCGCTCCTTTTAGTTGTAGCGTGATGTTATATAGCTTATAGCCTTTCTCGATAAATAGGCTACTCAACACAAAAAGAATTTTACAATTCGGACCAGTAGTTCCTGAGATTAGCGCGTTTAATCAAACAAACAAACTCTTCAGCTTTATAATATTATATATAATATATATAAAATATATAAATATATATAGTATAGATTAGGCACCATCTGCAAGATAGGTAATCCTTATGGCTAGTGAAGTAATGTTCATCAATCTACCTCGCCTTTTCTGAACTATAACATAAAGAAAACAGTTTCTAGTAGGACTTGAAGAAAGCCTTTGTCCAGACATGGGCCATTAAAGTACTAAACAATAAATTTAAAAAATAAGTCGATTTATTAGCCTAGCATTTTTCCAACTATGTTACGGTCAGCTTCCAGTCTAACCGGACGCAACTGAATAACAGTAATTAACATGGGGCGATTTGTTATTTGACCTCCACAAACCCAGTAACTGGGTAACAGGATATCCGTTAGTAGAACTAGTTGTCAGTCTTTCGGGCTTCTGACTAGCTTAGTAAAGGAATTTTGATGTTGATAAATTATTCAATTATGACGAAGCAAGAACAACCACGTTACTAAAATATCTCTTGCCAGCAACAACGACAGTCTTCAAGATTTAAAGCACCCTTGAAAGTATTGTCTCTACGATCCTTACACGGATAAATATTTTAAAGGCTTATCGTCTGAGGCTTTCAAGACAATGGAATGACACTATACATCTAAACGGAGTTATAAAACACCTAACTTGAAAAGAAACAAAATTATAATCTAAAAAAGATCTTATAACGTTCTCATTTTTATATAGTAATTAGAAAACCTGATTTGTAACTAAATTACAGAGGTAAAATACTTCGCTCTAAGTAATTTCCTTCATACAATTTACTACCGTACAAAAAACAATGTTTTCTAAACAACTTGTAACCAAGAAGGTCGAATACTTGAAAATATAGAAAAGCTAATTGTTATAATACTCCTTCGACACGTTAATCAACTCAAAGAAACACGCGATAACGGAACTCCTAATTTGATTTTAATTATAATAAAAACACGTAGATCGTGTAACAAAGGAAAGTGCGTAATGTATGTTCACGCTAATTGAACGTATTAATTATTCAACCCTTGGAATTAACACTACTCGAAATAAAATAAAAATTTGGCTGTAAGTTGAAACACCATGTTGCTTTTTTTGCCCAAAAAAAGAAGAAATATTTTTTTTAATCTACGGGACGAGTGGTAGTTTTGATATTTTGAATTTAGAATCTTGAATTTGCCGACGGGAAATTCCCGTTCCTCGTTTGAAAAATATTTTCACATAAAGACAGAAAAAATAACATTCCAGAATTAAATATTTTCGTTAAATTCTTTGATAATGCTTCAAGTTTAAGTTAAAAAGCAAATAATAAAGAAATTCTACTCACATAAACATATTAACTTGACCAGCATCGTAGTAGTAACGTCGAACATCGCCAGGAAATTCTTCTGTACTATACGATAAACCATCTCCTTAGCTACCGTATCACTGTCTAACTAAACACACGCGGTTTAATATCATCTATCTAAGAACTAGTGTTAACAAATCCCTCTTTATCATCAGTCACTGGAGAATTTGGCATAAACTTGTTACATCTGACGTTCTTTTCCTAACTGTCGCTCGTGTTTCTTATTTTAAAATTTTTATACTGAGCTCCTCTTGTTCAAGCGACAGACATCTTGTTTTGTGACGTCAGGGTGAGGGAAAATCAATTCTTTCGCGCCTGCGTATATTTTCTCCTTGGCCTATTTAGCGACGCGTCCCGTCCCGACCATGATAGAATACATTTCGTTTTATATGTAACCTTTCACAAAATGGCTGACATTTTCATGAATGAATCGCTTTTGCTCATTCATTTCATATTTAGATGTTTACTTATCGTAATTAGATTTAGATGTCTGGAGTTTTCTTTTTGTTTTGAAAGGTTTTTGTAGGAGATTAAAACCCGTTGTATAAATATGACCTTTTTATTAAAATAACAGTTAAACGTAGAACTTTATCTTAAGTGCTGTACGTATGAATACATTAGGTTTATTTTAGCTTGATCAACGTAGTCAGACTTGAGTTTCCCATATCATCGCAGACATATCGGTAACTGCAGTTTGTTTCAAGGTTTTGAGTAATAACATAGATGTGTGGAAATTGTTGTTTATTGCATAGCTACCAATTTCCAGTAACAGACAGTATGTAGCCACTAATATCTTGTATCTAAGCCACGATTGGAAATAGACCTGCATGCAAACATGCTATATCCAGTAATGATGGTTGGAAATAGCACTACAAAATACAACTTTGTTATTAACTTTATTTTTAGAGGGGATTGTGGCTAAGTTGTAACAGCCAGACGAGTCTACCATCCGTGGATAGGTAAAAAGCACGTTAACCCGTTGGTTTCCACTGTCATTGACAGTGGATCTATGGCAGTCACTACTCGTCATCAGAATCCCGTAAGTCTGACAGCATTACTGTAACGGACGCCGAGCTGCATGTGATTGAATGATGACTAAAGTGTTTAAAGTAAATAAGAAACTGTAGTATTAGTGTTTATAAGTGTACCTAAGTAAGTTAAATAGGAATTCAAATAGCTACACCGTCTGTGTAGTTATAAGCGTAGTTCAGATTTATAAGTGTTTAGTTAAGTTCTATTGTGTGAAGAGAGAGTAATTACATAATGGAAATCATTCTTATAAGAATCTAATTAGCATATGAGCGAGCACTATGTAAGTTTCCTATGTAAGTTTACCGCAACGGGTCCGTATTTTAAAGTCAAATAAATATATAATAAGCAAGTGGTCGCCGTTGAGGTAAAGATTCGACATTGAACAGTAAAATGTAATTTTCTAGTAGCTGCATTATGATTGGTTAACGCTCGCTCGACCATTAGTTCCGTATTACTGCGCGTCCGTAGATGTCGTTAGCTGCGTCTAGCGAAACTTGATGAAATTGTATATAAGAAGGGAAACTGTGGGCTCGAGGCTCTCATCCGATCCGTGCAGGAGTCCCTCAAGGCTCTGTACTAGCCCCCCTCATTTTCACGCTGTTCACTAGCGATATCCCCAGAAGCAAGAAGGCAAGGTTAGCTCTGTTCGCAGACGACACTGCCATCTTCTTCTCGGGATTTAGTGACACAGCGCTGTATCGCTACCTCCAAACCGCAGTCGACGAGCTCGGCGAATGGTTCAGGAAGTGGCGAATCGAGGTCAATCCCGATAAAAGTCAGGCGGTCTTTTACACCCGACCGCGACGTAATCACCCCCCTCCCCGACCCATCTCAATGTTCGGCAAGCAGATCCCTTGGGCGAAGCAAGCCAAATATCTAGGTGTCATCCTCGACGAACACCTCACCTTTTCTGAGCACATAAAGCAGGCTCGCTCGCGGGCCGCTTTCGCTCTCGGTAGGCTCCATTGCGTCCTGAACAAGCGGAGTAAATTGTCTCTTCTGTGTAAGAAGCGGCTTTACACCGCTTGTATCAGGCCGATTATGACATACGCAAGCCCAGTCTGGGCACATGCCAAGCCCCGATTCATCCATAGGATGCAGACTCTCCAGAACCGTTTTCTCCGTCAAGCCACAGGCTCGCCTTGGTTTGTTCGGAATATCAATCTTCATTTAGATATGAAACTCCCGACTATCCATCAATACATAAAACGCGCTTCGAAGCGCTTCTTCGATAGGGCCGTAGCCCACCGCAACCCTCTGGTTGTGGCGGCAGCTACTTACACCCCCTCCCGTATTAGCAAAGTCCGCCGCTCGCGGCACATTCTTACCGATCCTGATGATCCCACTACTCTCCTCTAGGAGAGTCGAAAAGAGACCAGTACAGCTAGACCAGCACACAGACACAAACCGTACCGACCTCGCCGCCGAGGTCCGTCGTCGCGACCCCGACTTAACAGTCCCTCCCGACCCTTGCAAGAGCCAGCCCGCGATGCTGCGCCGTTAGCTTTAAATTAGTCCCTAAATAATTTAACTCAGATCCAGCCAGTCCCTTGCTGCCCCCCCTATCAGCGATTGCCTAAGCCGAGGTTCGTACCCCCCTCGGGGTAACCCTTAGAGCTTTCGCTTTAGTTCTTAAGTATAATAAGCCCCGGCTGGAGGCCTAAAAAGGTAACTTTTTAGAACTCGCCGGGCCCCAATCCGTTTAAGTAGTAACAATCTTTTCAGGATTAACTACGAGATGCCCCACAAAAAAAAAAAAAAAAAAGGCTCGAGGCAGTGAATTCTACGCTCGACGCCCGCCCTGGATGGTCGTTACGCTGCCGCTCGCCGCTCGTTCGCCCGTCAGTTGTGCTCCACGCTGCGTAGTCGCCCCGACTACTCTCCGCTATTTTGCGATTTAAATTTATTTAAATCGCAAAATTCGGACTTCCTGTTTCTTTCGTCAGATTCAGTCTAAAACGTACTGTCTTGTTCGCAAGACAGTGGTATTTCTGATTCGTCAGAATCGTCAAAAACGTGTGTTGTGTTGTGGCCCCTTCAGGGCAAATCCACAGTTTCGTGGTCACTCGGTGGATACCTTAACGGTGCCAACGAAGCCGAGTGGGTGCAGACCCAACGCACCCGTCCAACTTTCGTCATCCCCTTCAGGGCTAGACGAAAGTTGGACGGGTCCCGGATCGCTGGCCTTGGGGGCTTCCCTCGTCAGCCCCGGTGACAGTCTTCCCTCCACAGCCGCGTACTAGTGCCGCGGGTATATCTATACCCCCCGCACTAGACTGGTCGGGTACCTTCAGTACCCATCGCATGACCGGTTAGGAACCCGTTCGCACAATAAGATTGGCGACGGGAGTCACTCTTAGGGCTCACCAGGATCACCTAGCTGTCTATACCCGACAGGGAGTGTAACACTCACCCCTGGCATCCCACCGGGGATTAGGTTGTTAGGCTTAGGGCTTTGGCGATAGGATCACTCTCATGAGTGATTAGGTCCCCCTCCCCTCCACCATGGATAAACCCATGGAGAGACTAGCCAAAATCGAGGCGCTCCTGGCTGAACTTGCGAGTCAGCTCAGCATTGAGCACTCGGAGGTCGGGGCTGTGGTCTCTGTTTTTCTTTTATTAATAAAGAAAATCAAAGATTTCGCTGCCGAATTCTCCGAGCTGTACAGAGCTGAGCAGCTCGCAATTCCGGCCAGCCCGGGCATCGCTGACTTCAGCGATGCCCTCGAGGCCCCAACCGCCACCGACGAAACGTGTCAAATGGACACAGAGGATGTACCCATCCCCACTCCTTCCGACTCTGCCGCGCTCGCTCCCCAGACGGACTCGCACTCCTCTTCGTCCTCGGACGCAGAGACGTACGAGCTCGTCTCCCACACAAAGGGCAAAGGGAGCAAGCGCAAGAAAAACAAGGCGAGCAGCTCAGCCCCAGCCGCTAAAATCATAGCGGCTGAGGACTCCGCTCCTCCGTCTCGCGCCCCTACCCTGCAGGCGACCTCCGCCACCGCGAATCCCCCCCACCCCGCTACGCAGGCGACCCCCGCCACCGCGACCGCGTCCATCCCCTTCACGCCGCCGGCGACCGCCGCCAACGCGTCCCCCTCCCGTCCCTCGCCTTCAACCTCCGCGAAGGTTGCCGCGCCCCGCGCTAAAACTAGCGCCCCGTCCGTACCCTCTGGCTCAAACACCGCCAGGAAACTCCCTCCACCACCCCCTGTATTTATACAGGACAAGGCCAAGTGGACGGAGGTGTCCAAATGGTGTGTTGACCAAAGGGTCAACTATACTAGTGCCCGTGCCACCCAGCACGGGATAAAAGTATCGGTCCCCACGTCAGGCGATTATCGCGATCTGACCAGGCTCCTCTCTGCCAGGAACGTGTCCTTCCACACGTATTCCTTGCCCGAGGAGCGACTGACCAGGGTGGTGATTCGCAGGATCCCCTGCGAAATCGCCACCAGCGATATTAAGGCGGACCTCGAACGACAGAACGTGCTTGTCACAGAGGTCCATCGCATGCACCGGTCCAGGCAAGGTGCCGCCTTTGATATGGTCCTGGTGGTGTGCCCTCCCACAGAGGGTCACCACCCCATATTCAATGTAAAGTCCGTCTGTAACCTGTCAGGCCTTAAAATCGAGAAGCCCCGTAAGTCAGGCATCATTGGCCAGTGCCACAGATGCCAACTGTACGGGCACTCAGCGTACAACTGCTACGCTACTCCCAGGTGCGTCAAGTGCCTGGGAGACCGTGGGGTACAGCAGATTGTACCCGGCCTAAAGACCGCACTCTTTGCACCGAGCCACCTAGTTGTGTGCTCTGCAAAGAGCCCGGTCATCCGGCAAACTACCGGGGCTGCCCGAAAGCCCCCATGTCATCTTCCCCTAAATTGGCGCAGCGTTTCGACGCTCGTCAGACTAGGGAATCCCCCTCGGTCAAACTCCCCGTGAGACTGGCCCCACAGCGTCCCTCCCAATGGCCTCTAATGAGTTCCCAGAAGGAATTCCCCCCACTGGCCTCCAGGCCTAAGCCCGCTCCCATCCCTCCATTAGTGGACCCGCGTACCCGTGCCCCCACGCCCCTTACGCCCCCCGGTTTCCCCGCGACCGCACCACCCGCCCGCGCCGCGGCCCCCTCCACTGCCCCTATGGCAGGACCAGTTCCCGTACAGAGGAAAGGTCAGGCTCTCCTTGATGCGTTTAACGTCATCACTGGGACCTTTAATACCTACAGCACGTTCCTCTCCCCGCGTGCCCAACAGATGGCCCAGGAACTAGTTGCCGCCGGCGGTAACTTGTTCCGAATCCAGTCAATTTATGCTGCGTATCCCGAGATCACGCAAGCAATCCATGTCATGAACTCCCAACGCCCCCATTATGGATAGTCGCGGAATATTAACTAGACAAAAACCCCGTTCCCTAAAGCTAGGCTTCTTTAATGCCAACGGCATTCACGGCCAACGTGATGAGATCGCCACGTTCCTCCGCGACCATCACGTAGACATTTTACGCATTCAAGAGTCGTTCCTAAAACCTCACCATCGTGACCCGAAAATTGCAAACTATCGTTTAGTTCGCAACGACAGGTCACGTTGTCATAGAGGCGGCACCCTCATATACTATAGGAAGTCCCTGTACTGCATACCTATGGATACTCCCGAACTCTCCCGATTAGAAGTTTCGGCCTGTCGGTTAGCACTGACAGGTCACCAGCCGATCACAATTGTGTCGGTTTACCTTCCTCCCCAACATGAGTCAGAGGACCCTCAACTCCTCTCTAATGACCTTTCCGAACTCTTCGGCATGAGTGACTCCGTTATCATAGCGGGCGATCTCAACGCCAAACATCCTGCCTGGAATAGCACCAGGACCTCGACTAGAGGTAGGCAACTTTTTAACCTCTGTTCTACCATGAACTTTGATGTCATCGCCCCGATGACTCCCACTCACTTCCCCTTCGATACCGATCAGTTACCCGACGTACTTGATGTAGCACTCCTTAAGAATATCAACTTAAGGTTGCATTCTATCGAGGCTATTCACGAACTCGACTCTAATCATCGACCAGTAGTCATAAACCTGGCCCCCCGATTAGGTACCCGCGACCCCACTCAACCCCCCGCCACTAAAGTGATCACTGACTGGAAGAAAGTAAGCGAACGCTTACAATCTAACACGTCACATCACTTAGACTCTATCCCAGATCAGTTCGACTCTGTCGCCGACACAACGGCCGCGATCGACTCTCTCACGGAGCACGTACAATCGATCGTGAACGAAAGTTCACGGGAGGTTCCAGATACGGGTGACCGTAAATGGAAGCTCCCCGACGATGTACGTGATCTGCTGACAGAGAAGAACGCGGCCGTTCGTGCCTACAGCAACTTTCCCTGTGACGCTAACAAAGCTCACATGCATTACTTACAGCGTGCTGTAAGGACACGTGTGACTGAGCTGCGTGACGCTAACTGGGACAAGATGGTGGGCGAACTAGAGCCGACTCATCTCGCTTTCTGGGAACTTCAGAGGAAACTGAAATCCTCTGAGTTTTCCACTATGCCCCCCCTGACCCGCCCCGATGCGACCATTGCATTCGAGGATATCGACAGGGCTGAATGCCTAGCCGATAGCCTCGAAGCCCAATGCACACCCAGTTCGCAGCCAGTAGACCAAGCGTTTGTCGATAAGGTGAACGCGGAAGTCGAACGCAAAGCCTCACTCCCGCCCGTTGAAGACCCTGATGATCCCCTGCCCCCAGTCACACCTGACGAGGTGCACGAGATCATCAAGGGTCTGAAATCTCGTAAAGCCCCCGGATCAGACGGCATCACCAACAGAGTGATCAAGCTGTTCCCCGCGCACCTGATTATGCTCATGTGTACCATCTTCAATGGTGCCTTGAGTAATAACATTTTCCCCCAAGCGTGGAAGGAAGCCATCGTCATTGGCATCCCTAAGCCCGGTAAGCCCAAAACCGAGCCCACGAGCTATCGCCCCATTAGTTTGCTCAAAGTTTTCGGCAAAATCTATGAGAGACTTATTTATAAGCGACTCAGAGATTTTGCCGAAACCAAGGGCCTCATTCCCAACGAGCAGTTTGGTTTTCGAACCCAACACTCGTGTGTCCATCAGGTACACCGTATCGTCGAACATATCAATGCTGGTTTTCAGCGTGGTATGTTCACGGGCGCTGTATACTTCGATATAGCGAAAGCGTTCGACAAAGTCTGGCACAACGGCTTATTATATAAGCTGTACCAACTCGGAGTGCCAGACCGTCTCGTGCTCATCTTACGAGACTTTCTTGCGAACCGTACCTTTCGCTATCGCATCGAAGGGGCACTTTCCTCCCCTCACCCGATCCGTGCAGGAGTCCCTCAAGGCTCTGTACTAGCCCCCCTCATTTTCACGCTGTTCACTAGCGATATCCCCAGAAGCAAGAAGGCAAGGTTAGCTCTGTTCGCAGACGACACTGCCATCTTCTTCTCGGGATTTAGTGACACAGCGCTGTATCGCTACCTCCAAACCGCAGTCGACGAGCTCGGCGAATGGTTCAGGAAGTGGCGAATCGAGGTCAATCCCGATAAAAGTCAGGCGGTCTTTTACACCCGACCGCGACGTAATCACCCCCCTCCCCGACCCATCTCAATGTTCGGCAAGCAGATCCCTTGGGCGAAGCAAGCCAAATATCTAGGTGTCATCCTCGACGAACACCTCACCTTTTCTGAGCACATAAAGCGGGCTCGCTCGCGGGCCGCTTTCGCTCTCGGTAGGCTCCATTGCGTCCTGAACAAGCGGAGTAAATTGTCTCTTCTGTGTAAGAAGCGGCTTTACACCGCTTGTATCAAGCTGATTATGACATACGCAAGCCCAGTCTGGGTACATGCCAAGCCCCGATTCATCCATAGGATGCAGACTCTCCAGAACCGTTTTCTCCGTCAAGCCACAGGCTCACCTTGGTTTGTTCGGAATATCAATCTTCATTTAGATATGAAACTCCCGTATAAACCATCAATTCATAAAACGTGCTTCGAAGCGTTTCTTCGATAGGGCCGTAGCCCACCGCAACCCTCTGGTTGTGGCGGCAGCCACTTACACCCCCTCCCGTATTAGCAAAGTCCGCCGCTCGCGGCACATTCTTACCGATCCTGATGATCCCGCTACTCTCCTCCAGGAGAGTCGAAAAGAGACCTGGGGGCCGATTCTACTAACAAATTTGTGCAAAAATCGCAATAGCACCGCGACTGGATCACGACTTTTAAGGGTTTTCTCATTCTGCTAATGAACAACGATCCAACTGCGGCTACGTTTTAGTGGACGCCAACGATCGATCGAAACAATGTAAAAATCTATTCTGCTAACAAAGTCGTACATGAGCGTGACGTATAATCACATTCTGCTATTATTTTGACACTCGCTATAATCGAATCAAAGCTGAAATTCGGCATTTCATCTGTCAAAATTTGCGGTTGAACATAAGTCAGTAAAATGCAACTTTTATCGCATCGATCTAGGACTGCTTTAGTTTTATTTCCTAAAAATATAATGTTTATACAGATTTCGTTGAACTTGCCCATGTGGGTGACGTTGGAAAGGTAAGAGGAAGAAATTTTGCGTCAAGAGTATGCAGTAATGCTTTGGCCCTTACGGATCGTCAGTGCGTTACGACATACCAATTCTCCAGAGACCTCTTATGAGCTTTGATTGACGAGATCAGTGACCACACATGCTTCGTTTTTACGGTATTGATGACGGAAAAGGTAACATAGTTACAGTGTGTTACTACGTGAAACTCTATTGACTCAATCTTGGACCGCAACTTGCACCGGCTTTTTATGTGCCGCAATGTATATGCAGTGTCAAAACTTTTAATTTCTTGAGTTTTAGTAATAAACTAGCTACTGTCCACAACTTCATCAGCGTCTAATTTTGCTCCTCTGAACCTTCCCGTCGCACCGCATTGCCTGTCAGTTTTCGTCCATTTTTTGTTGCTGCTCCGCTCCTTTTGATTGTAGCGTAATGTTATATAGCCTATAGCCTTCCTCAATAAATAGGCTACCCAATACAAAAAGAATTGTTCGATTCGGATCAGTCGTTCCTGAGATTACTGCGTTTAACCAAATAAACCAACTCTACAGCTTTATAATATTATATAGTATAGATATAATGGAATATTTGGTAGTTAAAACAACACAAATTTACAGACTGCCCTTGTAACATATTACGCCTATGTCTATGCATGGCTTAGTTACGGCATAATAATTTGGGGAAACAGTAGGTACAGATGCACCAACATTAGCAAACATTTAAGTGATAAATCCCTGAAATGCAGTTAGAATGCCCAAAGCATGTTTTTAATTTAATTTGATTTTAGAATAAGTTAGATTATAAGTCCTACTCCTACTACTATATTTCTTTTGATGTGCCCGACAGGGTCCCACAATTGTAACTAAATCCAATGTTTACCACCTAAGCAAATTGTGAAATGCAATAAAGTATTGAGTATTGGAATGGTTCATGAAATCAAAAAACAAATAATGGAATAAAGCATTTTTATTACTATAAGTATATCAATTTTAACGTCAGACCACTTGAGAAGTAGATACTTAGTATTTCATCTAAAATAGTAGGGTCGTTTCACCACTCATGTTGATACCGTGTGCCAGATAGAAATACATAATATATTAATACTGCATGCTCAACATTATAAGTGCACAACAGTCAACAGAATGTCTGCCTACCAAAAAATTTACCGACCACGATCAACTCTTAAGTCAGAAATTGATTTTTGGGTGTACCTAAGTAATGTTTCTGAAAAAATATATATTTATGTTAGAAGTGGCTAACTTATATTATTATTTTTCTCATCGGTGTGCTGGTACCTACTGCAAAATAATGTTTTTTCCCCACTGAGTCAACAGGTATAGGTAGTATGTTTTTGTTTTTGCAGATTTCCATGGAATGTAAATATTCCTGTATCCAGATTTCCATATTGAATAAACAGTTTAAATTCTTCTTGCATCATCAATACACACTTTCCTCAAACTGCATCTAAATGGTTTTACTGAAGACAGGGAAACATTCATAAGTTATTTCAAATCTGGAACAGTCTCGGGCAACATCTTCACACATTGTGTTGAAATCTTACTGAACAGTTAACAGCACATTATTTTGCATTAAATGCTGTACCATCTTGAAGATTCTATTTTCATTATAATTCTACAAGTACACACATGAAAACAAATATCAATTTCGTGCAATTAGAAAGAAACGGATTAACTACTCCCTCTCACAGAGTCACAGAGAGGAGGCCTGTATCGCAGCAGGGGGAACATTATAAGCTGCTTATATAATATGTATGTTAAGAGGAATAAGAGTATTATTATAAATCAATTAAAACTCTTGAACTAAAGTAAATAGTGTTGCTGTCAGTTGACAGTTGACACTTCTTTTTTTTTTTTTTTTTGAATTTTATGACCTGGTAACTGGACCTTTAGGTCAAAGTTGACACTTCTCAATAAGCTATGTCAGGTAGTGATGCGATTCGATTTTGTTTAACTCGATACTCGAGTAACTAAAGGCTCGTGATCATTTTATTTATTTATTTTCTCACGCGTTGTCACTCGATGTATAGCTTGGCAAAAAAGTCTGGAAAAAATGAGGGCGCCTGCTTAGCAGGTATGGCCACCCTGTATACTAGGACTAAAAGTGATAAGATACTTACTGTTTTAATCCACAAACACGAGATCCCGGAAATTCTCATCAATCAAGATTTCAAGACTTGATAGGCACACAGTCTTTTACTTTCATTGTATTTAGTAGATTGCGCATTATTTCGCTGGAATAACCTTTTATCTAAGAGCGATTTTGCCATCATATTAACATAGTGAAAACTTATTTAGTTTAAAAATTAATTAAATTACACTCAGGGATTGCCGATTGAACCCAATACACAAGACATAACGTTCAGCAATCGCATTTGCGGTCACCACCTAGGGTATTCACAACCATTCGATGGTTGGTATGCCTGTATCAAATTGGACATGAATAATGCTGAATGAATTCTGTTAATGCTGACAGTTTATAGTCGCCAAGGTGACTTACAGCTGCTTACTGTCGGAAACTAATCGGAAGTCACAGAGTACCTATAACATGTCGCATTCGAAAGGTACGGGTAATATGGAATAAACTTGAACAGTTGACTAATGAAGGCGTCAGGTATGTCTATGTGGGGTACATAACATTATCACTATTCACATGACAATGAAAATGAAATAACACGCTAAAATGTTAGATTTTATTTAAAAAGAAAAACGTGACATAACATCATTCTTGTATTCCTTTTCGGTGCTATGATAGATTTTTTCCATTAACACTGATGTGTCAGTTTTACATTTCTTATTTATGAAATCTAAATAGTGTAAAAATCTTTCTTACACATTTACGGTTCCCATTACAACCCATCTCCTCAAACTATAGGTAATATATTACGTAGAATAGGCACCTGAAAAATAATAAATATAAATTATACTTTTTTTACTGTGGTATGCGATAATGGCATGAACAAAAAAAAAATACTTGCCTGTTTCGTTATAGTGTTGAACTTTTTGTCTAATTGCACACAGATCAAAATCGTCTAATTCTTTCTTCCGCCAACTGTTTTGGTGTTCTTCCAGGTGTAGAAAAAATCCTTAATTTTTTTCACCTTCATTAACAATTTCTCTAATTGTACTGTGAGATTTACCTTGAAAAAAACATAAAGACAATCATATTAATTCCATGTAGGTACATTTTTCAATTTCAAGTATCAAACATCAAGAGTTAACGTACACGCGATTTGTCAAACTAGAAAATAAAACCTCAATAATCTATTAGTAAATAAAATAATAAAATCGCTTGAAACTTATATAAAATTTAGTATGAGAAAGGAAAAACAATGACTGGTATTAAATAAAAGATAAATTTCTTGGATAAATACCTGTCGTGTCGGCAGTTCTTTCGTAAACATTGTCAATCGGAGACAAAATTTGTTCCGCTTCAGATTCCGCCAAATTTCTTACGAAAACTTTGTATATCACAGCTCACACCACTACTCCTTATTGTTTTATTCATTTTTTATATGTTCAAAAGCATTAATAATTGATAGTTAATTAGAAATAAGTAAAATACAATTATGAACATAACGCAATGACAGATTAGCTACTTGTTGATGATAAACAAAGCAGTGCTGCCACCAAAAAAATATTTTAGTTCCAATGGTTACCACGACAGACTCTTTTTTGCCAAGCTATAGTCGTGTTTAGATAAGTATCACGGAGTTTTCAACAACTACACCAGTTCATAATTCAATATTAATAATATCGTGTAACAAACTGTCAAAGTAATGTGATGTATTGAATCACGGATGTTTTAAATAAGAGTGATTATGCATTACATTGTTCTGTAAGTATTAGTCAGTTGATAACGTGTAATTCTCCCCAAACAGCAAGAGTCGATTGTAGCCCTAATATTGATTGGATGCCGCATTTTGAATTTTGCTATGATTATTTTCTTTTAAGTTATTATTTAATGTCTCGTTTTTAACTAACAAAGCTGCTAGAAACCTCCCTAAAGGGAGGTACCTACTTTAGATTCAACTTGAAATAAATTGAGAAAATCAGTGCCTGACGATTTATAACTAGTAGTAGTAACATCACTAGCCAAACTGACAAGCCACCAAAAACTTCAATCCATTTCACGAAGATTTTTAACCACTTTATGCGAGAGTAAGCGAACTTAAAAACGGGATTAAACACCGGACCGTCATTATTATTTTTTTTTAATCAAAACAGATTAGGTTACTACCTCTATCTGTAAATAGGTACATATGTACTAAAGAAAATCATAACATCGTTAAAAACGCTTCAATAAATGAATTTTTAAGTAAAATACGATTAACAGAAATACTCTTCGAGTCTTTAACTTAACCGAAGGGTTTGATTTCGTAGCTTTAGCTAGTTAGGGACGTAGAACGAAACGTTCTTCTGAATTTTTGTTATCTAGTAAGTTAAAATGTTGTATTATTGTAACAAAAAAATATCAGTACAAAACTATAATTATGGTCAAGATATCTTTTTATATTAGAAAATCCTTTATTGCCACTTATTCGTGTTTAGTGACATTTTTAGATTCAACTTTTTTCTTTGTGGTAATAATAAAACATACTATTTGGCATGTTGGTAACACAGGAAGCCCACTTGTGTGTTCTCGTAACGAGTCAGTTGCGGTTTGGCGTAAGTTTAGTTTCCCTTGTGCTTATCAAATAGTAGAATGACTTTATAGGACATCATCGACCTGCGATCGAAATCTAACCGTTGTGAAAATACAATTGAGCGTGTAACTTTGCAAATTAGTAGAATCGCCCCCCAGTACAGCTAGACCAGCACACAAACACAAACCGTACCGACCTCGCCGCCGAGGTCCGTCGTCGCGACCCCGACTTAACAGTCCCTCCCGACCCTTGCAAGAGCCAGCCCGCGATGCTGCGCCGTTAGCTTTAAATTAGTCCCAAAATAATTTAACTCAGATCCAGGCAGTCCCTTGCTGCCCCCTTATCAGCGATTGCCTAAGCCGAGGTTCGTACCCCCCTCGGGGTAACCCTTAGAGCTTTCGCTTTAGTTTTTAAGTATAATAAGCCCCGGCTGGAGGCCTAAAAAGGTAACTTTTTAGAACTCGCCGGGCCACAATCCGTTTAAGTAGTCACAATCTTTTCAGGATTAACTACGAGATGCCCCACAAAAAAAAAAAAAAAAAAAGGCTCGAGGCAGTCGGTCTCCAGCTCCGCAAGATTAAAACAACCCACAGAAGATCGAAGTTTTTTTATTTGAAGAAACCCCAACACAATACAGTCCATTTCAGTTTTTGGTCCTTCGGAGCGGCGGATATCAAGATCGAAGAACCCGCGGCCACGTTGCGAAGAAACCTGCAGGAAGGAGCATATTAAAGGAGACCGGCTGCCGCCAGAAAAAACCGTTAATTTTCATCGCGTGTGGGTGCGTGAAATTCAGTAGTGTTAACGGTGGAAGAAAGTAAAACGTAAGTGTACCAGTGTCGCCATCAAGAACAGAACCAGGACGCCAATCGCCGAGCCAGCAACACTGCGTCGTGTCGAGCAGCCGCGTGGTGTGACGTCATAGCGTCGCCGGAAAAAGGCGGGAAGAGGAAGAAACCGCCGCGCGGTGAGTAACGTCATAGCGTCGGTACGCCAAGTGAGAAATCCACGCGGGAGGTTCGAGCATCGGCGCGCAGAAGGTGTCGTGTGAAGAATCGACCACGTGGTGTGGTGTCATAGCGTCCTCGTGGAAAAAAGGCGCGAAGAAGCAGGAATCGACCGCGTGGTGTGGCGTCATAGCGTCCTCGGGGAAAAAGGCGCGAAGAAGCAGGAAGCGACCACGTGGAGTGGCGTCATAGCGTCATCGAAGAAAAAGGCGCGAAGAAGCAAGAAGCCGCCACGAGGTGTGACGTCATAGCGTCGGGGACGCCGAGCGAAGATAGCTACGTGGCGTGCCCAAGCGTCACCGAGCGGGAAGCGTCTGTTTCAGGAACCAACGGCGTTGGCGCCAAAAGGTTAGTGGCGGCAAGTGCAGAATATCATCACGACGTGTGGAGCCGTCCTGGGGTGAGCAGAAGTCAAACATCGCGTTCAAGTGTCAACGTGTAGAATATCATCACGGCGCGTGGAGTCGTCGTGGGCTAAGCAGAGAGTGAAGAATCGCGTCTTAAGTAATCATATTTAACTATCGACGCGTTAGTATATCATCACGGCGTGTAGTGTCGTCGGGTAATAAGCAGCGAGCTAAGAATCTCATCGAGTGTCGTCGTATCGAAGCACCGTCCGTCGCGAACCAGGAAAATGGTGGTCACGAGAAGCCAGGCGGACGCAGCCGAAATTGAAGAGAGAGAGGCGCGCCGCAGGGAAGCGGAGCTAATTGAACGAGAGAGATTAAGAAGATTGTCTCTGGACCCTCCGGCGTCGCCGTTTTCCAGACTAGCGGCCACCAGTACGGCAGGACCATCCGGATTACAAACAACGGACGTCACGGTGCAACATAGAGTGGGATCACCGACTCGATCCGTCAGGTCTCAACGATCGACGACTAGTATTGCGACGCGGCTGCGTATGGCGGAACTGGACGCAGCGGAGAAGCTGGCTGCAATAAGGAGGAAGGAACTGGAACTGGAGGCGGACCTGGTGAAAAAACGGTTGGCCACTCAGGTAGCTGTAATACAGGACGATGAAAGCGTGCAAGAGGAACCCGGAACCCAGAACCCGCGTGAGGAACCCCATCAGAAAGTGGATGCGTGGCTGAGGACGAACCCCATCAGCTCACAGGGGGAGGAAAGGGCCCGGGACGCAAGGGAGGAACCTAAGCAAATACGCTTTGAAGAACCACGGGGCAGATCACCAACTCCGACGAGGAAAAGCAGCATCGAGCACCTGGCCGCCACACTGGAGAAGATGGCCAGACCCAGGCCGCGGCACACCGACCTACCGACCTTTTCCGGAGCGGCCAACGAGTGGCTGCCGTTCAAAGCGGCTGTACGGGACACGACCAACATGTACCAGATATCGGCGGCGGAGAACATCCAGAGGCTGAGGAGCTGCCTCAAAGGGGAAGCGAGAGACGCCGTGGCCGCCCTCCTACATACGGCCACCGATCCAGATGTCATATTGAAGACCCTCGAACAGTGCTTCGGCCGACCGGAGGTGATAATCGACCGCGCCCTGGAAGACCTAAGGAGACTCCCGAAGCCTGGTGCGTCAGCAGCCGAACTGAACGCCTTCGCCATCAAGCTGCAGAATGTTACGTGCGTGTTAAGTACGATCGATCGAAGAGGTTACCTGTTCAACCCCATGATGACGCGGGAAGTACTGGACAAACTCAGCCCACACCTGCGATCACGATGGTGCGACTACGCCTACGACCACGAGGGGACAGCTGAGCCAGAGATCGTCATGATGTCTCGTTTCTTGATGCGTGAAGCAGACCGAGCGCTACGGTACACCTACGCCCCATCCACGAGCACCGCACAGCAGAAGAAAGAAACCCGACCTGCCACGATATTGAAGAAGAAGGCGAGTGTCTTCACCACGGTCTAACGCAGTGTCCGAGGTACAAGGCGCTCACGGTGGACGAACGGTGGAACTTCCTGAAAGAAAAGAAGATGTGTCTCAGATGCATTCAGAAACAGCACCGGCGCATGAACTGCAAGGCGAAGGCATGCGGCGTGAATCAGTGTCGCCGGCCGCATCATGCAACCCTCCACCAGGAGCGAGAGGCGAAGAGGGAAGACCCGAAGGCAACCGAACCGAAGGAGGAAGCAGTTCTGTCCGTGGCGTCGCGACCAGTCGCCGGGCCGCGAGCGGTCCTGTTGAAGATGTGCCCTGTCGTCATCTCCGGACCACGGGGGGAGGTGAAGACCCACGCTCTCCTGGACGAAGGAACAACCATCACTCTCATCGACGAGGAACTAGCAGCGACCGTCGGGGCGGAGGGACCAACGCAGCCTCTGCACCTGAATGGGGTCAACATGTCGCAGCAAGAGATGGAGAGCAAGCTGGTGGACCTTCGCGTCAGAGGACTGAAGAGCGGTGACCACCACAAGGTCCGAGCGAGGACGATCAAGAATCTCCAACTGCACCAACAGTCTATCCCTCACACCCTGCTGCAGTACGAGCACCTGAGGGACCTGACGCCAGAAGAGGTATGCTACGAGCTGACGCGACCTGGGCTCCTGGTGGGAACAGACCACTGGGAATGCATCGTATCCCGCGAACTTCGAGTCGGCCGTCCCGATCAACCGGCCGCATCGAGGACCCAGCTAGGATGGGTGGTGCACGGAACAGCACCACGCAAGGCCTTCTTTCAAGAAGGGAACGTGCTTCACGTCTACGAGCCCGCACGAACGGCAGGAGCAAGCGACCAAGAGCTCCACGACTTAGTCGAGGCCCATTTTAAGATCGACGCTCTCGGCATACAAGGAAAGCCGAGGATCAAGGAGACGGATCAGCGAGCCATCGACATAGTCAAACGAACGACGAAGAAGATCGACTCCGGTACGAGGTCGGACTACCGTGGTGGCGAGACGACGTCACCATGCCTCCAAGCTACGGGCAAGCGTTACGCCGGTTGAAAAAGATCGAGCAGAAGATGGACGCAGACCCAGAGTTCGCAGCTGAGTACTCCCGACAGATCGACAACCTCTTGAGCAAGGGGTACGCGACGCCATGCGACGGGACGGAGGGAACGAGCGCCGTCTGTTGGTACCTGCCACACTTTGCCGTACAGAACCCGAACAAGCCCGGCAAACACAGGCTGGTATTCGACGCAGCGGCCAAAAGCAACGGCGTGTGTCTCAACGACGAACTCCTGGAGGGACCCGATCTACTACTGTCGCTACCTGGAATCCTGTTTAGATTTCGAGAGAAACGGGTGGCCATCACAGCGGACGTACAGGAAATGTTCCTAAGAATTAAGATAAGGGCGGAGGACCAACCAGCACAACAGTTCCTGTGGCGAGGCAACGATCGAGAGCAGAACCCGAGAAAGTATAAAATGACTAGCATGATCTTCGGCGCCGCGAGCTCCCCGTACATGGCCCACTACGTCCGTAACCACAACGCGGACGTATACGGACAGGAGTACCCACGGGCTCTAGAAGCCATAAAAGAGAGTCACTACATGGATGACCTGGTGGCCAGCTACGAGAGCGCAGAGGAAGCACGGCGAGCGGTCGATGAAACGAGAGCGGTACATGCACACGCGGGCTTCACGCTGAGAGGATGGAGCTCTAGTGACCAGGCAGTGCTGCGCGTCGTGCCCTCGGAGCTGCACGCTACCTCCCCCAACCAACTGGGGGGAGAACGGCCCGAGAGTAAAATCCTGGGACTGTACTGGAGCGCGGATCGAGACGAGCTGGGCTTCAATACCTCAATGAACCGGGTTCCAGCTGAAGTAACAACACGGACTCGCGCACCGACCAAACGGGAAGCACTAAGCGCAGTAATGTCGATCTACGACCCACTTGGATTGCTGAGTCATTACACCATACGATCGAAGATTATTCTGCAGAACCTGTGGCGGCTACATACAACCTGGGACGAGCAGATTCCGGACGAAGAGAACGAGCTCTTCGCGTCCTGGCTGGCGCGGCTTCCTGAGCTCGCCCAACTCCGGCTACCGTGGTGCTACTTAAGACAGAGGTACGAACGCATCGACCTTCACATCCTGTGTGACGCCAGCGAACAGGCCTACGCAACCGTGGCCTACTGGAGAGTGAAGAACGTCGATGGAACTGTGAACGTCGTGCTGGTGGCCACCAAGGCGAAGGTGGCGCCCCGTCGAGCACAGACCATACCTCGACTGGAGCTGCAGGCTGCCGTCATCGGGGCGAGACTAGCTGACGCCATAAGAAGAGAGCACCGGGTCAACATCGGCCAGACGACCTACTGGACGGACTCATCCACTGTGGTACATTGGATTCACCACGACATGCGACGCTACACCCCATTCGTCGCGCACCGGCTGGGCGAGATCGCGGAGCTGACACAGAAGGAGGAGTGGCGTTGGCTACCTACCGCCTGCAACACCGCCGACGATGCCACTCGGTTGGTGGACGCACCCATCAGCGCGACGGACCGGTGGTTCCAGGGGCCAGACTTCCTGCGTGTACCGGAAGAACAGTGGCCCGCGGCGTCGACGAACGACACAGAGGAAGAGGAAGTCCTCCACATGACCGAGAAGCCCGAGCAAGACAACTGGCTACCGGACCCGGCCCGATTTTCAAAGTACGAGGTGTTAGTGAGGGCCGTCGCGCGAGCGATCGAAGAACATGGCGAGTCAGTCAAGCCCTCGTTGATCACTTCTGGCGTCGGTGGTTACGCGAGTACCTACCTACCCTGGTACCTCGCAGTGAACCACAGAACAACGTGCGGGCGATACAAGTCGGCGACGCAGTCCTCGTGGTCGACAGCACGCTACCCCGAAACACCTGGCCGATGGGGATCGTCGAGCGCACACACCAGGGACCAGACGGCAGCATCAGGGTCGTCGAGGTGCGCACCAGAACCGGCGTGTTCCGACTAGGGCATGCAAAAACCGGGTTGTTTATAAAAACCGTTTTATTCGGGTTTTTTGTTTACAAAACCGGTGAAACCGGTTAAATCGGGTTTTTCGGTTTTTTTTAATTTTTGTTAAATAAATGAGAAATATATCTGTAAACAAATGAAGATGCTGAAGTCTAATCAAAATATGTATTTTTTACGGACTGAAATAAGCTACAACTACTAACAAGCAATACAAAAGTTTCTTATCTTTATACATAGCATAGAATAATAATCATAAAGCTTATTATTTAGGAAAATAACATATTCTTTAAAACTTAAGGTATACAAACATACACAATTAGGAACATTTGGTAGGTAGACAAAGGCCTAAAATTACAGAATATTAAATAACAATTTAACTGTCATAAAATACAAACAGGCAAAATCAATGAGAAATCAATGAGATCAAAATAATATTCTTATAGATATAATAGATTACTAATTCTAAATTAAAATTACACTGCTAAATCAAATTACTAAGTATTTTTTACTTTGATAAAATTACCATATATGGCCATATATTTTTTACTTTGATAGGATACAACTGCATCGAGGAAGTCATCATTTAGAGTACTACGGTTTTATTACACACTAGCTTCTGCCCGCGACTTCGGCCGCGTCAAATTTTTGCTCCCGTGACTCTTTCCATCGCATCGAATTGCCTGCCAGTTCTCGTCCATTTTCATTGCTGCTCCGCTTTTTTAGATTGTAGCGTAATGTTATATAACCTGTAGCCTTTCTCAGTAAATAGGCTACCCAACACAAAAAGATTTTTTCAATTCGAACCCGTAGTTTCTGAGATAAGCGCGTTTAACCAAACGAACAAACTCTTCAGCTTTATAATATTAGTATAGATGAGACCTGCTGATAAAAAGGCTCTCTCTGATTCCACACTTGTTGGAGGTATAGATTCCAAAGCTTTATATACTTTTATTAAGTGCTCTCCCATTTTTCCTCCACCATCGTAAAGTGCCATCTCCACCCTCATTTTAGTTTTTAAATCAAGTTCTGTAAATGGGCTTGCACCAGAGGTATGTTGTTTGAGCGTATTCTTTATTTCTTGTCCGAGTTGGTCCTTGATGTTCCATGAAACATTTACTACTGTATAGTCTAAGTTTTCCTGAGTTGTAGTTGCCGTCGGTTTAGTAGTCGAAAAATGATTATTTATAATGGTAACCGAAAAAACCGAAAACTCCGGTTTTGGTATCCTTAAAAACCCGGTTTTCAAATCAGTCGGTTATCCGGTTTTTTCGGTTATCCGGGTATCCGGTTTGCATGCCCTAGTTCCGACGCCCCGTGAGCAAGCTCGTCGTCGTTATGAAGAAAGAAGAGGCTACGCGAGCTACGCCGGGAGGAGAGCTGTAACGGACGCCGAGTTGCATGTGTATATAAGTGATTGAATTATGACTAAAGTGTTTAAAGTAAATAAGAAACTGTAGTATTAGTGTTTATAAGTGTACCTAATTAAGTTAAATAGGAATTCAAATAGCTACACCGTCTGTGTAGTTATAAGCGTAGTTCAGATTTATAAGTGTTTAGTTAAGTTCTATTGTGTGAAGAGAGAGTAATTACATAATGGAAATCATTCTTATAAGAATCTAATTAGCATATGAGCAAGCACTATGTAAGTTTCCTATGTAAGTTTACCGCAACGGGTCCGTATTTTAAAGTCAAATAAATATAAAATAAGCAAGTGGTCGCCGTTGAGGTAAAGATTCGACATTGAACAGTAAAATGTAATTTTCTAGTAGCTGCATTATGATTGGTTAACGCTCGCTCGACCATTAGTTCCGTATTACTGCGCGTCCGTAGATGTCGTTAGCTGCGTCTAGCGAAACTTGATGAAATTGTATATAAGAAGGGAAACTGTGGGCTCGAGGCAGTCACATGCTAAGCCCCGATTCATCCATAGGATGCAGACTCTCCAGAACCGTTTTCTCTGTCAAGCCACAGGCTCGCCTTGGTTTGTTCGGAATATCAATCTCCATTTAGATATGAAACTCCCGACTATCCATCAATTCAATAAAACGCGCTTCGAAGCGTTTCTTCGATAGGGCCGTAGCCCACCGCAACCCTCTGGTTGTGGCGGCAGCTACTTACACACCCTCCCGTACCAGTAAAGTCCGCCGCTCGCGGCACGTTCTTACCGATCCTGATGATCCCACTACTCTCCTCCAGGAGAGTCGAAAAGAGACCAGTACAGCTAGACCAGCACACAAACACAAACCGTACCGACCTCGCCGCCGAGGTCCGTCGTCGCGACCCCGACTTAACAGTCCCTCCCGACCCTTGCAAGAGCCAGCCCGCGATGCTGCGCCGTTAGCTTTAAATTAGTGCCAAAATAATTTAACCCAGATCCAGCCAGTCCCTTGCTGCCCCCTACCAGCGATTGCCTAAGCCGAGGTTCGTACCCCCCTCGGGGTAACCCTTAGAGCTTTCGCTTTAGTTTTTAAGTATAATAAGCCCCGGCTGGAGGCCTAAAAAGGTAACTTTTTAGAACTCGCCGGGCCACAATCCGTTTAAGTAGTAACAATCTTTTCAGGATTAACTACGAGATGCCCCACAAAAAAAAAAAAAAAAAAAAAAACTCGAGGCAGTCGGTCTCCAGCTCCGCAAGATTAAAACAACCCACAGAAGAACGAAGTTTTTTTATTTGAAGAAACCCCAACACAATACAGTCCACTTCAATTACCTAGTAATCGGATTGTAGGGGTCATATAGGCAGTCGCTTCATGAAAATACTGGTACTGACTGCATTTAATTAGACTGGAAGCCAACCGCAACATATGGAGGAAACATCTAGGCAGATTGATTTATTCATGGGATTTTTGTATTAGGTAGGTACTCTTATCGATCAGCGCGCTATGGAGCGGCCTGCGGAATTTCTTTAAAGAAAACATCAGAAATGAAATCATAGGGAAAAGAGCCGGAATTACTGACATAGCTTGCAGCGTAAGCAAGCTGAAGTGGTAGTGGACTGGCCATGTCTGTCAAAGGACCGATGACCGGTGGAGCAGACGAGTCCTGGAGTAGAGACCGCGTATCGGAAAGCGTACTGTGGGACGCAACCCAGGTATATGGACCGATGACCTTCATTTTCTTCTTCCCAGCTAAAGCACTAGGATGTGGTGAAGGGCGGGAATTTGGTGAACTGTCTTATGTAACTTTGACGTTCAAAAAGTGCTGACTCTCACCGCACTTTGATTAAATGACTTTTGATTTTGATTATGACCTTAAATCGAGGCTGGAACAGACTAGATGCGGTAGACGGAGGACAGGGTGTTGTGTCGCAACATGGGCGTGACGTATGTCCAGCAGTGGACTGCGATAGGCTGGGTTTATTGATTGACGACCTATTAGTCAAATAACTTACTAATAGTAGCTACCTTACCTTAACTTATTTGTATAGTTCTTTACTAAGTGAATGTAAACAAACTAGGCGGGTAGTTAGTACTGGTTAATGCCTACCCACTTTTCAATCAATCACTATAGTATTTGTGTAGTTGACAGCCCCTAACAAAAGAGTTTAGGCCCGGAACAACACGAACGGCAGTTCCGGTTCGGATCCGGTTACGAAACGGGAAACATGATTCCGGCTCGAACGTGTACGTTGTTTAGAAATCGCAAAGAAACGGTTTGTTGTTTTATTTTAATCTTGTTATAGTTTTTTATTTAAAACTAGTTGCCTACTCACAGTGGCGTGCATTACGTTACTGTGTAGACACTAGGCTGCCTATTCTTGTCTAGGCACATAAACGCGGGTTTCTTTTAGGTATGATAATTTGGTTAGTTTCTTAATAATTTCGAGACACACATTAAAGTGTAGGCACTGCTTATATGCGCATATATAATGTACTCCATTGCCTACTCAATTTATCTATACTAGTATTATAAAGAGAAAAGATTTGACTGTTTATTTGGTACGCTTTCACGCCAAACGGCTGAACGGATTTGGATGAAATTTGGCAAATAAGTCGTCCATGACCTGGATTAGGACATAGGATACTTGTTATCGATCGATTTAAAATTGGTCATGTGCGTGTTGGTCCACGCACAATGCATGGTTCCGTACATGGAGTGGATTTATCCCAAAAACAAATTTCATTGTAGATGAAAAACATGATCTAAGTACCATCATCATAATCAGCCTATATTGTTCCCACTGCTGGGACACAGGCCTCCTCTCGGTGAGAGGGAGTGGGCCGTAATCTACCACGCGGGCTCAGTGCGGGTTGGTAGATGTCACATGTCGTCATGTAAGTACCATACTGCAAATGGAAGGTCGTAGTCCCAAAAAAATATTATAAAACTATAAAATTTAGGATAATTGGATATTTTTTTTATCCTTTGGTTGTAAGACCTTCATCATCATCATCAGCCAATAGCAGTCCTCTGCTGGACATAGGCCTCTGTAACTGCACGCCAATCAGCTCGATTTTGGGCAACTCTCATCCAACTGCAACCAGCCACCCTGCGACCTTGCTTCTCGCCAGCTTTTACCAATAAGTAGTAGGTACTTTTGTAGAGAACTTCTACACTATAGGTTTTGATTTCTTTGCGAATACCACCATATGTCACATAAATGGCCTAATTTATATTGCGTTGACTTAGAAACTTGATTTTTTAGAGCTCTTAGGGTCTGTAGATCTACGTATTTGATAACGAGTTCAACTTGATACTTCCAGGCTTTTCTGAAAAACGGATCTTTGCAGACTGACAAACGCAAAACCAAGCGATCCTATAAGGATATCGTTTTTCCTTTTGAGGTACGGAACGCTATAAAAACTGCGAATTTTACTATAACATAAATATTATAATTCGATCAAGGAATATCTCAATAACTCCCTAGACTTTCATCCATCATAATTTATGTGTATTGCTATCTTACTTTTGTGTCTCTCCGTTATTACATAGAATAGTTCTACTTAGTACATAATTTCGTTTTCGTTTTATCCACGTTAGAGCATTATTTGTATTTATTTTCTTATAATTTTTTGTACTTACACCCTAGAGGTATGTTGTTGAAATACTTTTTTTTTATTTAGACCAACCTCCAGTAACCATAATCATATAATACTAGCTTTTGGCAGCGGCTTCGCCTGCGCGGAGGTCGGTAATTATGTTACGGGAATTTCCTACCGAAATAAAAAGTATCGTATGTCCTCACCCAGAGAGATTATTCCGTAATACACTATCAGTAGGAATCGTTTTCATTTTTCAATTTCAATTTATTTAAAGAAAACGGAGGCACAGTCTGTTACAATAAATATAATGTCACAGTGTAGGGTTAAATCGAATAGACAGAAAGTAGCATGATTTGAATCTGGCATCTAGCTAGGTTACATAGTAACGCCAGCCCAGATTCCCGAGATAACGCGGCCCTGGCACATGGGCAACTGAGGGAACACGGGTGGGTTTTAGTCAGTAAAAGTCTGTCACGCCCTCCCGGTCCGCCCAGAGCGGGAGACGTCATTTGATGATTTCCCACCCACAAAAAATAAGCCCGGGTTCCCACAGGAGTACAAACATTTTAATAGAGACTGCTTAGCACTATAAGGAGCAAACGCATTTAACTTATACTGTATTTTGACAGTTCCACAACATTCGTGGCGTTATTTACATTGCAAAGCAGAAAATTTTTCGAACTTTGGAAAGAATGGATTACCTTTAAAGTAATTCATATTCTGAATAATAGTGTGTTACGCAATTAGGGTCCAGGTCATAGTCTATTTCTTTCATCCTAATCCGTTCACCCAAGCTCCTTCACACTAGCACGACGCGACGACGTCGCGCGCGAATCATCGATTTATATCTATAGAAATAGTTCGCCCCTGCGTGAAGTGTCGCGCGCGTTTTCATAGAAATTGTTCAACGGATATAAATCGCCGAATCGCGTGAATTAATTGGTCGACACTTGATTAGTTTAAAAAAAAAACTTTATTTAAGTGAACAGCGTTACAGTACTTAAAATAGTAATGATTATTCTAGTTCTGAGATTGTATTTATAATTAATTATTGCTAAGTTTACAATATTCATATAACCTACTTATTTGCTACTTTGAGAGAAGGTGGGTTTGCTGACAAAGCAAATAACGTTAAGGTCGTCACACTTAAAGCCTCCTACAAACCGGCGCGACGCGACAGCGCGACGCGATTCTTGTAGAACAATTTTTATGTGAACTTCTTGGAAATTGTTCTACAAGAATCGCGTCGCGCTGTCGCGTCGCGCCGGTCTGAATAAGCCTTAACTCGCGCGTCCGTCGCGTCGCGCTAGTCTGCACAAGCCGTAAAGGTGCGTTTACATCTGTTCAACAACTTGCAATTTTGTAGAAAGCAACATGTTAAAAGCAACACTGCTGCCGTTTGTGGAATGAGTCTTGCAACAGAGCGTCGACCGTTCTACAAAATACGACTTTTAGAAACATGTTGCTTCTGTAACCACAGCTGACGCATTCATTCAACAATATTGCTTCAACAAATCATATTTTTGGTAGTTTGTGTTGTTAAAACCGGCCAAGTGCGAGTTGGACTCGCGCACCGAGGGTTCCGTACAAATCTGTAGGTATTCTCGGTTTAATTTTTTTTTTTTTAATTTTTATATTTCAGTTGATTGATTGTATGGTAAATTGCGGTTTACGATTTATGACGTTTTAAAAAAAAACTACTCACTCGATCTCGTTCAAACTAATTTTCGGTGGTAGTTTACATGGTAATGTACATCATATATTTTTTTTAGTTTTATCATTCTCTTATTTTAGAAGTTACGGGGGGGGGGGAACACACATTTTACCACTTTGGAAGTGTCTCTCGCGCAAACTATTCAGTTTAGAAAAAAATGATAGTAGAAACCTCATTACCATTTTTGAAGACCTATTCATAGACACCCCACACGTATGGGTTTGATGAAAAAAAAACATTTTTGAGTTTCAGTTCTATGTATGGGGAACCCCAAAATTTATTGTTTTTTTTCTATTTTAGTGTGAAAATTTTAATGCGGTTCACAGAATACATCTACTTACCAAGTTTCAACAGCATAGCTCTTATAGTTTCGGAAAAAAGTGGCTGTGACATACGGACGGACAGACAGACATGACGAATCTATAAGGGTTCCGTTTTTTGCCATTTGGCAACGGAACCCTAAAAATGGAAATTCAAGGGAGTAATGAAAAAGTTATTCAGTTTATTGAGGATTATACTAATGAAGTACTCTGGAATATAACCCTAAGTGAATATAAAGACAATAAAAAGAAAAAAAACCGGCCAAGTGCGAGTCGGACTCGCGCACCGAGGGTTCCGTACAAATCTGTAGGTATTCTCGGTTTAAAAATATATATATTTTTTAATTTTTATATTTCAGTTGATTGAATGTAAAGTAAATTGCGGTTTACGATTTATGACGTTTAAAAAAAAAAAACTACTCACTCGATCTCGTTCAAACCAATTTTCGTTGGTAGTTTACATGGTAATGTACATCATATATTTTTTTTAGTTTTATCATTCTCTTATTTTAGAAGTTACGGGGGGGGGGACACACATTTTACCACTTTGGAAGTGTCTCTCGCGCAAACTATTCAGTTTAGAAAAAAATGATAATACAAACCTCATTACCATTTTTGAAGACCTATTCATAGATACCCCACACGTATGGGTTTGATGAAAAAAAACATTTTTGAGTTTCAGTTCTATGTATGGGGAACCCCAAAATTTATTGTTTTTTTTCTATTTTAGTGTGAAAATCTTAATGCGGTTCACAGAATACATCTACTTACCAAGTTTCAACAGCATAGCTCTTATAGTTTCGGAAAAAAGTGGCTGTGACATACGGACGGACAGACAGACAGACAGACAGACATGACGAATCTATAAGGGTTCCGTTTTTTGCCATTTGGCAACGGAACCCTAAAAAGATGCATGATTAAAACTAGCCAATCGGTATGAGTATTCAGAAGAGACAGTGAAGAGAAAAATTAAAAAATATCAGAACAGCATTCCAAAAAGAACACCAGAGAATTACTTAAAAGAGAAGTGGATCTATCTGCTGCAGATACATTCAAGAAGTGGTTTGCCTACGAGAGCCTTTTTTAGGGTTCCGTTGCCAAATGGCAAAAAACGGAACCCTTATAGATTCGTCATGTCTGTCTGTCTGTCTGTCTGTCTGTCTGTCCGTCCGTATGTCACAGCCATTTTATTCCGAAACTATAAATGCTATGCTGTTGAAACTTGGTAAGTAGATGTATTCTGTGAACCGCATTAAGATTTTCACACTAAAGTAGAAAAAAAACAATAAATTTTGGGGTTCCCCATACATAGAACTGAAACTCAAAAATGTTTTTTTTTCATCAAACCCATACGTGTGGGGTATCTATGAATAGGTCTTCAAAAATGGTAATGAGGTTTCTATTATCATTTTTTTCTAAACTGAATAGTTTGCGCGAGAGACACTTCCAAAGTGGTAAAATGTGTGTCCCCCCCCCCATAACTTCTAAAATAAGAGAATGATAAAACTAAAAAAAATATATGATGTACATTACCATGTAAACTACCACCGAAAATTGGTTTGAACGAGATCGAGTGAGTAGTTTTTTTTAAAACGTCATAAATCGTAAACCGCAATTTACCTTACATTCAATCAACTAAAATATAAAAATTTAAAAAAATATATATTTGTAAACCGAGAATACCTACAGGTTTGTACGGAACCCTCGGTGCGCGAGTCCGACTCGCACTTGGCCGGTTTTTTTCTTTTGAATACATTCAAAAATTAAAAAAGGCGCAGCAGCTACGACTTGTTCGGTAGACATAACTGTAGATGCTGTAGAACGTATATAAAATGAAACTGTCGAAACTGTTCTTGCAACAGACGTTGATCACTGTTGACCGTACAACACTGTTGAAAGATGTTGCGTGCGACAATCCGTTGCTTCAACTAATTGTTGAACAAGCGTAAACGCACCTTAAGGCCTAAAAATGCAACAGGTAAAGTAAATTCGGTATTTAAAATAAAAAAATTGCCTGTGACTTTGTCTGTGTGGAATTCAGAACTGATAGACGATATTGTAATAAATGAATTACGCACTTACTTACTTCTTCCTAATTTCAGTAACTTATCCTGACACCATGCTTGCGATTGCCCATAAGGCTGCTGCTCAGAGCAGTACCTACGTGTCAATAGGAATCCGCTATGGACTCCCGGCCACCGTTGGCGGGGGCTTGCAGACGATAAGCAATGAGTAGCTCGCCGCCCGGTAAGGACCAGGCCCGGGTCGATGCCGCATTGTGTTCCTCACGTGCCTCAAACACATGTCAGCAGTAAGTGAAGGGTTCCGATAGCAACTGAACGAACACGGGGGGGTTAGCCAGTAGAAGTCTGACACGCTCTGCCGCTCCGCCCAGAGTCGGGGATGACCAAACCACCACGCGAGGAATAGAATATCTCCACCCGAGTGCATAGGTCATTAGCAGTCAAGTTTTTTTTAGTTCATTTTAAGACTCGAGTCCTTTTTATTAGGGTTCCGTTGCCAAATGGCAAAAAACGGAACCCTTATAGATTCGTCATGTCTGTCTGTCTGTCTGTCTGTCCGTCCGTATGTCACAGCCACTTTTCTCCAAAACTACAAGGGCTATGCTGTTGAAACTTGGTAAGTAGATGTATTCTGTGAACCGCATTAAGATTTTCATACAAAAATAGAAAAAAAACAATAAATCGTGGGGTTCCCCATACATAGAACTGAAACTCAAAAATGGTTTTTTTCATCTAACCCATACGTGTGGGGTATCTATGAATAGGTCTTCAAAAATGGTATTGAGGTTTCTAATATCATTTTTTTCTAAACTGAATAGTTTGCGCGAGAGACACTTCCAAAGTGGTAAAATGTGTGTCCCCCCCCCCCCCCCCGTAACTTCTAAAATAAGAGAATGATAAAACTAAAAAAAATGTATGATGTACATTACCATGTAAACTACCACCGAAAATTGGTTTGAACGAAATCGAGTAAGTCGTTTTTTTTTAAAACGTCATAAATCGTAAACCGCAATTTATCTTTCATTTAATCAACAGAAATATAAAAATTAAAAAAAAACATTTATTTTCATAAACATGAACCTTCTGCATAAACCGAGAATACCTACAGGTTTGTACGGAACCCTTTGTGCGCGAGTCCGACTCGCACTTGGCCGGTTTTTTAAGACTAGAGTGCTTGACTCTAGACTTCGAACCTTTTGAGCACACTGAGTCTTGCATAATCGAGTCTTTGAAATGACGAGTCGAGGACTCGAGACCTTTGCAACACTAACCTGCAGTCTATCCTGCCCTCGGATGAGGATACTGTTTGTAACGGAAGTGGTTATTACAGGTGCTTTATAGATACCACCTTTCCGTGTTCGTTTCATGTCAGACGACCCTTTGTAGGTACTATGTCACGACGTGTACCTACGTAGGTTACGATATGAAATTTTCCAGTTTCCTGGTGACAGTGCCATGTCTTCATAAAAGCAGTGGTGGCACCGTGGTAACTGCCCCGACTTATGAGATTTAGGTAGTGAGTTCAAACCCAGGCAGGCACTTTGTGTCAATAATTTCATCAGCACTGCTCCCATAACGGTGAAGGAAAACATTGTGAAGAAAATATGTCTTGATATAATAGTTAAAATAAGCGAATTTGAATTATTTTCTACTTTTTGATTTGGTTTTCTATGGAAGCGTGTTTATTAAACTATTTTTTTTTTTTCTATGAAAGATAGTTTCATTATTTGACTCATATTGTTGTCTTAAATTCTTTTAACAGTCTCCTTACAGAAATATATCCTATTATAATATTTTTCTTTGAAACAAATTCAATTTGAAATTATTATTTATGTGTCACGAGATCCGAATACTTAGCTCCTGCTATGCTAGTTAGTGTGTTTTTGTAAACGACGTTCTCAAATTTCTTCTCATTTTCATCTATTTCCTATAACAGCTGGGAACATTTAGTGTGAAGCCTTCAGGTCATGGATGAATGTTTTCAATTCCAACTCCACGTCCTGAAACGCAGCCTTACGGGTCATCACATGCTTGATTTAAAAAAACCGGCCAAGAGCGTTCCGTACCATCATTTATAAATATTTTATTGCATATGTATGGTTATTTTAGGTCAGCGCCATCTCTTGATCAATAGTCGAACTAATATAATCTTTGATTATTGAAAACTAGTTTTCTTTATTCCGTGGGGCAGCCCTTCCGCGTCTGTCGCGTATTCGCATGTTAATGTACCACACGTGCTGTAGGTAATAATTTCTAGGATGAGGCCGAGTCAAAATACTGTGTAATATATAATCTATACTGTGCTAATAGTGGCGCTTACGCAGGTGGCGTGACCCTGACCTCTGACCTGTCGTCGATAGGTACTCATTAGTACCACACGTCAAGGCACAGCCCTTCCTCGCATAAATGTGTTTCTACGGGTGCTGACCAGACCTGCCAATCAGCTCCCTTTCAAGATAAATCTTATTTCTCTAAATCAGAAATGTCAAAAACGTATTAATACTACGAGGGGCTGGGGTACTTATACACCGCGCGGTAACGAAACCATAGCGAGTGTTAATTCGCCACTAACGCCATCTATCGAGCTTGTGGACAAACTTTACGATTTTACTTGGGTACTTGTTTCTAAACATTTTCGTACAAACATTGTTAATTCCAATTAAAAGTTACTTACCTAGTATAAAATAAAAACTTTTTTTCAAAGTTAACAAATACGAGAATCTCGTGAAAACTGAGACAGCTAAAATAATCAGTATCTTGACTTAGCACACGAGGAAGTCGACATGTGGAACGTGGGTGGACTCTGCAAACGTTGTACTCCTATTAGGCCATTAATTTTAACGATTATTATGAGTCTCATAATAATCATTAAAATTAATGGCCTAATAGTGGAGAGCTTCGAACTGTACATTAGGAGCCTTTCATTGCTCAAAACCTATTAGTTATTAGGTACATATTTTTAAGCCTTTTATTTTTGAATAAATATTGTGTTATGTTTTTGAATAAATATTATGTTATTACACGGCTGGGTCAAGGATTTAATTCAGAAGGCAGTACTCCTGAACACAGCATACATAGTGAGGAGGTTCCTCCGTAGACAGAACAGCACATCGGCTCACTTGGACCCTGTTGATAATGGAAATGGACAACTCAGTATTGTTTTGTTTTTGTTTGATGATTGATTTGCGTAAAAATATTTAAATATGTTAGCAATCTATTTATTTACACATGAAATGAAGAAAATAGCATATTCAAATTAATTATATTTAGTATGTCTTCAACCAGCAAATTGTAACCACATATTTGTACACAGCAGTGATAAATGACCAAAATCAAAATCATACATGTTTTTAATGGGATCTATCTGTTGCTTAGGCTCGCATAGTTAATAAAGTTGCACCATAAGGTTTGGTTTATTTTCGCGGGGTATTTCAGAGGTGTGTTTCGTTCGCTAAAGTCCAAAAGGTTATTCCATTACGTTTAGTTTCTTCTAGAGCCAAATTTAATCATCTTTTTCAAAGTTTTCATACTGAACACTTTGAAAAACTAATGGCTTAGCTGTATTTTATGTTAGTCATTTTTTTGGTTACAATTATTTTAATTTTTTTTTTCCATTCACACTTTCAATTCATAACTTGTGATTGTAGCATTATTCCAGAGCAGTATCAAAACGTCAAATAACAACAATATAGCGTGTGAAAGGAATATTGGTTTTTCTAGTTAAATTGACTATTCTTTAAGAAAGGATACATGTAATTGTTATTGTTTTTCATTTAACATGTCGTTGAACCCACTGAATGGTAAGATTTTATTCCAAACATGATTAAAATGATCTCTCTAAAACTTAACCTCAACGCTTAAAAAATGCTTAAAGTTTTTGAGTATTTTATAAATACCAATCATAGAAATGCCAGAATTTATAAATTTACAGTAATTTCTTAACCTTCATATAATTGGTACATGGTCCGTTTCTAACGCCTGTTTAGTAAATCAAGTAGGTGTACCTGTTCAAAGAGGTTGGATTCCCAATCACAACACATTTTCCAGTCCCGTTGTGTCCTGTCCTCTACCCCACAACAATATCTGATCAACCTTAATTAATTTCAATCCTCTGAACTTAGACTTTTAAAATCATTATTTATTTGATAAGTTCTGATTTTCAGAATTAAAACGTCGATTGGACGATGACAAGACACCGCTACCCAAGCGGCTCTGTCTCGCCAAAAATGTCGTTCAGTCCCACCACTTCCCCACGGCTCCTAAAGAGAGAATAGTGGGTGAATGGCTTCATACCTTGACGGAGAAGAATAAACTAAAAAGTGATGAGCTGAAGAATGTACTTGATTGGTTGTCAGCAGTTGATGACTTGACTAGTGAGCTGAAGATGAAACTGATACAGGTATGTAAAGCTTTTTATTGATATTTAGAATAATATTTTCCAGTAAATTTTAACAAGATGGATTAGATGCTTTTTCAACGGGCTTAGCAAGCCAAACTGGCCGAGACATTGTCTCAGACGAGAAGAGAATACTTTATTGACACCCGTTGGTTTCTTACAAACGAATATGTGTTTTGTGAATTTGATCTTTATTTGTTACTGGAATTGTCACACAGACAGGTGTTCAGACTGCATTCTCTCTACGGCCGTACTGTAGTATGTACTTATATAGATTATACTATAATGAAGCATAATCAAATAAATAACTGGACATGAGGTGCATTTTTATTGATACAGGTGTAATGATACTTATAAGGCGTTGCTGGCCTTCCCAGAGGAGCTGGAGTGGATCGAATAACCGATTTCCCACCCATATGCAAAATACGCGCTGAGACGTGGATTAATGCCATTAATTACTTATCTGTTTCTCAACATTAAATCTTACATACCTATAATCAATGTTAACTCGTCATTTACTCTTTTATTTATTATCAGTACAAACTGTTCCAAGTAACATTGTACAAAATAATAATTAATATATTGATATCAATCACTGAAGTTACTAGACTTGATAATATTGCTATCTACTATTTTATGTTGTAACATGATGCATTAACCTGACAAACGTCTTTTGAACTCGTAATTGTTGATAAGAAAAAAATAAAAATCATGAAAACTGATATATGCCTGAATGGAAACAGCTACTAGTAGGGGATGGTTTAATGAGGTAACCATAATATAAATATAATATGATTTTAGACTCAACTAATTTGAACTTATGACTTATTTCAGATTATATCACAATACATACAGCGGAACCCACTGCAAACCTCTGACATAATGTACATCTCAACATTTCTAGAGAACCCGAAACTCTCATCACTGTTGAGTTTACAAATTGATGACTACCTCACTATAACAATTACATTGCTTCAGTTCCTAAGAAATGATGATACAAACACACAATTGACTCAAAAAATACTGAACAACTTTATAAAATACTACAGAGAATCCAAAAAGAAATTGGAATTTATCATCAAATTGTTGAATGGTGAACATCTGGAAACTATTTTCAGTTTCCTAGACACAGAATGTCGAAAATCTGCTTTGGATGTGTGTCATAATATTTTGTTTCCGATTAATAAAAAAACATTTTTCATCAGCTTCTTGCAAACATTGATTCGTAAAGACAATATTGAAGAATTGATTGCAGAGAAAGGTGATAACATACAATCTGTTATCAAAATTATGTACACATTCTTTGAATTTCCCAAAAATCGGTCTGAAAATGATTCAAAATTCTTACACAATTTCATAGATGTATTTGTGAGTTCATTTCAAAAGGAGAATCAGATTATTTTTGCTTTCTACATTATGGTGGCTAATGTTTTGAATATGGAACAGAGTTTTATAGTGCCAGCTATGAATCTACCCACAATTTTAGAAGAAAATGATGCCAAAACCAAGAGAACACTCTTTTTAAATATGCTTGAGGTTTTAGTGAAGAATGAAGTAGATATTAATGTACGGCTAACAGACACTTTCGGCGAAAGAATATCAAAAGTTGAAATAAAGAAAAATTTTACATCATTCCTTCAAGCTGTTATGATGGGGCAGCTAAAACTTGAAGGAAAATTAGACAAGACTACATTACAAATCATAAAAACTGCTTTAAAATTAGATCCTATATTGATTGAGCAGAAAACAGACTTAATTCTACCTCCAATCATGACAGCAAAGAAAAACAGTATAAGTATAACAGAATCATACACAGAAACAATGAATTGTTTATTAGAAATATTATTCAAACTAAGCAGAGGAACTCTTTTTATAAAGCAAATTCTACCATCGGTAAAGAATATTTTGGAAGCTGGTAACACTGAGCAGTTTGAACTGAAACAAAAGATGATAGAGGCGAAAGAAAATGGCGTAGACTTTGAAAAGCTGGAAAGCAAAATAATAACAGGTTCTGATTTATTTCCCAAAGAATCTGTAGCTTTGTATGGAAAGATGACTTCTGAATTGATGTTCAGACAAAATAAAGAGCTTTTGGAGTCATTACAAAAGGATTTAGAAGTACATTGCTTGATGATGTTGGAAGAAGGATTTGTCAGTAAGTGTGTTTTGTCAGTCCAATTTTTTTTAAGTCATCACTTGGTTATTTATTTTTACTCTAAGAATTAAGGGCGGACATGAATAGCACCCACATTTCGCCAGTTGTGATGTATTTTAAGTCCTACGCAATAAGGGGGGAGCTTACTGTCCCATCTCAAAACCCCATTCTGTATACACTTTATTTATCAGCAGCATGAAAGACACAGTTAAGTAAACTTTCCTAACTTTTAAAGAATTGTTATCAACCGCCTGAATAACTAAAAAAAAACTCAAACTTTTCAGGTCCTTCAATCATAGTGCTAACAGAAGTACTATCGGCCATTTTGTCGTCATTCTTGCAACACAACAAGATGGCGGACCACACTGTACCAATGAATGTAGCAGAAGATTTCTGGAAATTGTATACCAAGTTCGAGGAGGATTGCTTGGGCAAGTTCGGAGTCTGTGTTTTGAAGCTTAGTTATGTAAGTATATTTTTCTAATCTTGTGTTCCCGCCAGCTGTACTATACAGGATAGCAGGGAAATTGACGCGCAACCTGTTACCATCCTGCCAGGGTCGCGAGATTTGTACCACAGAGTTACCGTGGCTCTGGCATATAGGCAACTTAAGGAACACGGGTGGGTTTTAGTCAGTAAAAGTCTGACACGCCCTTGAAACGTCATTTGATGACACAAAAAACAAACCTGTTACCATACATTCAGTATATAATTCTGAAATCCCGTGTGTTGAAATTCTTTGTCGGTTCTCGTCAACCGTGGCACACACAGGACAGGTTCTGAAGCTCCGTCGCCAATCCGGACACGACGTGTGTGATCGAGTTCATATAAAATGCCGTAACACCAATATTTTTGAGCCCCTGAGGGCTGAAACTGCGTTAAGCGGGCGCCCGCGACGGTCACCCGTCCCGTGTCTACGAGCGTGGACACGACAATTTTATTTAACGTAGGGTCCAGCAAAATTACCTCTATCGGCAAAGACCTAAAAGTTCGGAGCGTGCAAGCCCCACCACGACAGGATATTAATATTAAGCATAGGGCCCCCGCGACGAAATTTTGTCGTAAGTTGGCGAGCCTCGTTGGCCGGCGCGGACGCCCGCGCGTTTCCCCGTGACGGTCCACTTTTGTATGGAACCGTGCGGGCGTCCGCTTAACGCAGTTTCAGGCCTGATGGAGCACAGCCCGTTCACGTTACCGGCACGGCCCTGATAAGCGTATATAGACCTTATAACTGCTGCTATCTTGAGTTAGGAGTGCACAATTCACTCGCGCATGTTGATGACCCGAAATAAGATATCTAAATAAGATTTGTAATTAATAGTTTACTGGGTATCATCCTCTTGCATGCTAGATGAAAATAATAAGATTGATCCTGTAATCCTCTTGAATTATTAGGTACTATAAAAGCTCTCTGTGCAAGAAAGACTCATGTAACACTTATAACTCAATTGTACGACAGCAAAGACAGGTTCTGGTTTTTTAGTCTAGTTTTTATAGTTGAAACCTTTCTAAATACTAACCACAGATTTTATACATTTCAGAATCCACCTCTTATAATATCATTCCTCAAGCTTTGCCAAAGTTTTGCTCAACTCAAACTCCTGAACATAAAGTACAGTAATGTGAAACTGGAAATAACTCCTGGCAGTGATACATTGGAAGTTTTCGACCTTAGTGTATTGTTACCTTGTTTGAGTAGCAAGCAATGGATAGCGCTCGCTGCGAAGATTGAGGATGATGAAGCTGTTGTGCTTTTGGTGAGTTTTGAGACCATCGCTATATTATTATTTTTTTCCATCGAGTAACATGACTCATATACAATACTTAATACATTACGCACCCTACAGACAATAGGTAGATTAACACCACAACACAAAACAAAAACCACTGCACTATTATGACTTACATTAGTGACCGACGACTGTAGGTGTGATGCAAGTCACTGCAGTGTCGTATGTTTATTGAGAATCAGCACTTTTTGTTCGAGAAAATTACATAGAACAGTCCTCCAAAACGCCCGCCCTTCACCACATCCTACTTTCCAACTCTAGCTGGGAAGAAGAAGTGGCAGTAGCTGTCTGTTCCATAAGAAGCAAAAAGTATTTTAATAAAATAGAAAAAAAACTTTGTTATCTATAGAACAGTTACTCTTAACACTTTTTTGCAAACGACAATCGAGCCTGTCCGTTAGAGACGCTCTACGCATCGTTGCATAAAAGCGGACAGTTTTTGTTCCTGACTATTAGCCTCACACTTACAATAGTTATAAAATACCCTCTACTACTACGTTTGTCTTGGCCTTTCACCAGATCAGGGTTGTCAGAAAAAGAATGAAAAATGTAAATTTGGCATATCTGGTACGAAGGGAACACATTAAAACAAAATCAAAACGATACTTAAAGGATAATACGATTATGTGCACCTCACGGCTGTGCTAAATAGGAAAACTCTTGAAGTACCTAAATGATATAAGAAAAATACAAGACACAACTAATATTATTGTACTTATCTTCCAGGACAATCTACTCTTAGCCAAAACAATGGCTCTCCAGTTACTTTCAATAAGAAATAAACAGGAATACCTAAATCCAACAATAACGTCGACTGAAACTCATTTGATCAAACAAGTCAACGCCAACCCATCTCTTTTACAAAACACGCATTTCTGCAAAATATTGTTCGCTAATTTAGACAAATCACATATTAAATTGTTGGCCAAATGTTTGATCAAACTTTGCTTGGCCGATCCTGACTTGGATGTGCTGAAAATTGATTCTATAACTAGTAACAGAGATTTGTTAAACATGCTAGTACTAGAAACAGCTAAGAATGTAGCGAAGTGCTTCGAAAATGGAGATTCATTGAGCAAAATGCTTGGCAAATCTGATTTCAATATGGCTTCCTTTGCAAAGGAAGTACCAATTATCGGTTATTTCAATGAAATAACTATAAATCCAGAAACACTAGATGTGATAAAAAACTCTGTGAGCATTTTTAAACAATTACCAATCCACTATTTAGAAGAAAACTACCAATTGGTAGCAATTTTTATTATGCTGGCAATCAAGAAATGTTCAAGTGCAAAGAAAGTAAAACGCAATATAGATTATGTACTACAAAGCATATACGAATTGAGTCTACAAAGACCGGACTTATATCAAATATTCCCTGCAGATTCTATTTTCAATTTCAAAGACAACTCGTTATTAGAATTACTAACACTAAAAATAAAAACACCAAACAGTTTGTTAATAATCAAAAGCCTTCTTGAACTGGCAGTGAAGAAGGTACGTATCGACAGTGACCAAGTCAAAAACATCGTAGAAACACTATTGAAGAAAAATAAGAAGACTATTTCTGATATGGAATCATTTAACGATCCCGTATTCCAAATCACTTGCCTAATTCTACCTTCAATAGTCAAACAGAAGAAAGCCATAACCGCCAGTGCCTTCAGATCTATATTAGCAGATCTACAAGAAAAACTACACAAAGCTTTATTGGAATCGTTCCAAAACATTACTTTTACAAATAGTAGTTTTTCACACAATGATGTGAGTAACACTGAAGATAGTGTGGTAGAATCTGAGAGTAGCGTGGCAACACTGAACGCGATGGTGGCGTATTCTTTGACTCTTTCGAGGTACTGTGATGCTACAGATGGGGATGATGTCAAGAATTTGGAATGCTTGTTGACTGCTTTGGAGTTCTTTGTTCAAAATGCTGTAAGTAAACCCTTTGTTATTTTAATATCATTATCATATTGTCATTTTCCGGGGTCACCTACCTCTCATGAGGATAAACTCTAATGCTGTGGTAAAAATTAAAAGCAATGAGCATGATGGTAGCGAAGCTGACTACCCAGAGAGCGCCGGACGTGTATTTAAGTATTGCTACTGTAGAGGCTTTAATTGTCTACATTGCAGTCAACATACGCTTAGCCTTTACCTAACTATACTGGAGTCGGCTTTTTTTTGCGTGGGATATCATCAAATGAGAGCCTAGAGCGAGAGAAGTCTCCCGCTCTAGGGTGGAGCGGAAGGGTGTGTCAGACTTTTACTGACTAAAACCCACCCGGTCAGTTCGGTTCAGTTGCCCATATGTCAGGGCCACGGTAACTCTTTCGAACAGATCTCGCGACCCTGGCAGAAATTAGAGCTTAACGTTATAATTTAGTAAGTCGGTTTAAAATCTAACCAGAACGGCTAGACCACGATCGCAACGGGATTTATAGCGCACTAGATTTTCAACTTTCGTTGTTGATCCGGGCATTTTGAAACTAACAGTGCATCACAGTGCGTCGAAAAAAATACACTATTCGTTTTCTTAACTCTCGGCACCAATAGTGCGTGTAGTGCGTGTAGAACAAGTGCGCGATAAAAACCCGCTAAGATATTTTTAAGTCCGAAAGAACATTGACTTAGTCCGGTCATCGTCATCATAATTTCAGCTGAAAAACGTGCACTGTTAGACATAGGCGCCCTTCAAAGAGAGGGAGTTTGTCATAATCACCACGCTTGGCAGACGGTATGGCGATCGCAGTATGGTGGTAAAATGCATTGAGAACGCTGCTGCCCATTCTCTAGTCTAGACTTACAAGGGGAGTGTCAAACTTGGGAATCACAGATTCCCATCACATTTATATATATTGTAGGGCAGGGTCCCCTCAATAAATATATAAAGCGGCAAGACGCCATTCGTTTTTATTATTGAGAAATTTCAACTCAAAGTTCTATATGTAACTTAAGTAGAAGGAACCTTTTTACCGGTTGCAGCAATGGTTCCGTGGCGTAGTGGTAACGCTCTTGCGTACTGAGCGACCGGACGGCTGTTCAAGTCCCGGTTGAGTTATTTTTTTAATTTTTTTTTATTTATAAATTATTTAATATAAAAATAAATAATGAAATAATTCTATAAATATTTTACTTTAATTTTATTTAATATTGAAATAATTTTACCTGCTAAAATACCTACTACCTGAGCGACCTTCGTACGACACAGTTTACCTGCTCTACCATGTATTGTCTAGGGGATGGACATAAATTGTTAGGCTGGAATACCATTTTTTTGGGCGACTGTAGCTTTTACCTTAAAAATTCCATGAGGAATTAATTTAATTTAGCCGGATAATAAACTTCTATTTTACGTATTTTCCAGATAAAAACAATCGAAAAACCAGACTCGAAACCTCAACACATCGACTCTGCAATCCAACTTCTAAATGTAGTTCTAAGACGCATAAAGAAACTAGAAACACACTCCATTTTCCAAGAAAAAGATAAGCTTTTCGTTCAAATATGGCGAAGTATTAAAACCAGGTTGATATTAGAACAAGACAAGAAACGGATTACTAGCAGTTGTCTAGAAGAAATGGGGACTACATTGAAGTTTGTATGCGAATTGTCGTCTGTGGATTGTTACGTGACGAACTTTGTCGGTGATCTTAATAATTTGGTGGTTTTGAAGGTAAGTTCCATTTTATATTAGTTCTAGAGCCTTTTTCGGGTAATCCCATACTTCAAATTGCGAAAACGAAGAATGTTTCTTTATTGGACACCTCTTAAAACAAATTGGACAAATATTTATAAAACTAGTGTAAATTGGGTGATCTTATCGCACGACGCGATCTCCTTTTTTTGGATGGGAAATCATCAAATGACATCTCCTGCTCTGGGTCTCCACCCAAATTACACTAGTTTTATAAATGTTTGTCCAATTTGTTTTAAGAGGTGAAAGGGCGTGTCAGACTTTTACTGACTAAAACCCACCCGGGTTCCTTCAGTTGCCCATATGCCAGGGCCACGGTACCGCTTTCGAACAGATCTCGCGACCCTGGCAGGCATCGGTCCTAGCAGACCCCTTCAGTACTACTGACATCTCTTTAAGGTGCGCGTGGAACACTGCGCGCCGTCGACCCGAGCTTGGTGCTTACCGGGCGGCGTGCTACCCATTGCTCGCCACCCGCAAGCTCGCGCCTACGGAGGCTCCCGGCCACCGTAGGCGCCACGATCGACTCCCGACGCCCGGGGCGTCTCCTCCTGCGGCGGCTAGGGATGTAAGGGCGCAGAGTCTGTCACTCCCTCACAACGAGGCGATCTCTTACTGACAACCTATAAATGGACAGAAAGAAAATACAAAAACTGTTCTCTCTTATCGGCATGAACTACAATGTGAAAAGTGTATGCCATGATTTTTATCAAAGCATGTTTGTTTTGTACTAGTGTCTAGTACATCTTTCAACTGAAAGTACTTGTATGTGTCATAATTTATTTATTTTGATTCCTACTGTTAGAATGTATTGTTTTGTTTACTCTCATCTGAAAACCATGGAAATACTATATTTTCTCGTAACACACTAGTTTTAAGAGCGTGATTATTCAGTTAACGGGTTTTAATTTTTAAACTTACTTTTTTGACTGTTCAATTCATCAACTTTCATTGCGTTATTTACGTTGTTCAGCAAATAAATTATTCGAAGATTTCAAGCAATATCCTTCAAAATTATTCAGATTGTGCTTAAAAGTGTGTTACGCTATTAGGGTTCTGTGTTCAGTCACAGCGACGGGATTCAATTTGCATTATCAGCAATCGTTTGATACGTACCTTCAGCAGAATCAAAAGAATACTTGTGTAACTGCCTCAAGTAATAAATAATTTTAACTATAATTTCAGAAACCAACACTAATCCAGAAAGACAACAAAGCGGAAATAACATCACGAAAAGTATTCAAATACCTTTGGTCACAATGTCTCAAAGCAAATATAGTGGGCCCGAAATGTGTTGCCATGTCAAAATTAATGTACCGTGCGTGTAAGAATTTGAGGAATTGGATGCGGCAACACTATGAGTTTGAAGACAGTGCCAGGATAAATGAAGAAATTTCTACCGATGATGTTGTCGTGAAAGTTATTAAAGTTGATGATGATATTTGTGAAATTGTGAGGTTGGACTTGGATTCTTTGTCTGAAATACTTTTGGCGGCAAAAAAGGTATGTACCCCATCAAAATTTAACATTTTGTTTTTTAATTTGCATAAGAAAAAAATATATCAATCTCTCCTACTATCCTTCTCATATCATAAATGAGAAAGTTTGTTTGTTCGGATATTTGTTACTCAATAACGCCAAAACGGCTAAACGGATTGGGATGAAATTAGTCACAAAACAGTGTTTATACACTGTTTTGTGACTAATTTCATCCCAATCCCAATCCCTTCTTATGAAGGATTAATATTTTTATTCATTACAATATCATTAAAATATTGCAATGAATGAAAGGTTATTTGTATACCTATAAATACGCGACAAATATTTTAAAGACTAGGCAATGAAAAGGTCATCATTTTAAAATGTACAGCTTTTATTCGATTTTCAAAATATCACTGACTTACTCAACACTTGATCATCAAAAACGTCACGAAGCAGGAATTCAGTTTTCTTGCTCATGCTCATATAAAGCCGCCATTAGCATCTAGTTTACACGTATTTTGTCCCGTTGGTCTTGTGGTCACTAGCGCGACTGCTGAGCATGGAGTCCTGGGTTCAATTCCCAGGTCGGGCAAACTGTTATTTGATTTTTTCATTACGAATTTCTAAGTAACAGCCCGGAGTTTGATCAGTGTGATACCTCTGTGTCTACGTGCACGTGTCGCAGTTGGTCCTGCGCCTGATCTCTCTCCAGTCGTGTCAGATTGCCGTCCCTAAGGAATATGAGAGTGAGAGAAGAGTGAGTGCTACTGTGCCTGCGCATACACTTGAGCACTATAGTATCTCCCGCGACGATGGCTAGTCTCCGTTGAGATTGGCCGCCGTGGCCGAAATACGGTCTGGAGGACTATACATGGTTTTCGAATTTATACGCTTTCCTAACGTGACGTCAACCAACGTCAGTATCGAACCAACTAAATACTAACTAACGTTTCGTATGGTGCCGGACGTAAAAAATAGCACCATCCCATTTCCTTCCCGTGGGTGTCGTAAAAAGCGACTAAAGGTAGAATTCCGTGCATCGCGATCGATCGCGGCCGCGCGCGGCCTACGACTGTCGTCGATCGCTCGCGACAATAGTCAAATTATGAAAATGTATGGCACCGCTGCCGAGGCCCGCGACAGACGCGCGCGGCCGACGAATGTCGTGAGCCGCGCGCGGCCGTGCGTGTCTTAACATGTTCTAGCGCTTAGTAAGTTAGTAACATCGTGGATTTCATGGCGCAAAATGTCTAGGAACGCAGGAGAAAACTTTTCGGTCGAGGAAGACGAAATATTAATAAATTTTGTGTCTCAAACTCCAATCATATATGATATGCGGCATGGAGATTATCCTCCTCTTCTTCTTCAAGGATGTCAATTAGCACTTCGACCATGATTTTGACTTTGGTAGATACACGTCTAGAGGGAACTGACGAACAACATCTACTAATTTCAAGACACGGCCGCGCGCGGCTCACGACATTCGTCGGCCGCGCGCGTCTGTCGCGGGCCTCGGCAGCGGTGCCATACATTTTCATAATTTGACTATTGTCGCGAGTGATCGACGACAGTCGTAGGCCGCGCGCGGCCGCGATCGATCGCGATGCACGGAATTCTACCTTAAGGGACTTATAGAGAACTAGCTTTTGCCAGCGGCTTCGCCCGCGTGGATGTCGGAAATTATCCCGCGGGAACATACTACCGGGATAAAAAGTAGCCTATGTCCTTTCTCAGGGTCTAAACTATCTGTGTACCAAATTTCATTTAAATCGGTTCAGTAGTTTTAGCAGGAAAGTGAGACAGACAGACAGACAGACAGACCGACAGACAGACAGACAGAGTTACTTTTGCATTTATAATATTAGTATGGATGGGCAGCAGCGTTCTCTATGCATTTTAGACACCATACTGCGATCGCCAACCCGCCTGCCAAGCGTGGTGATTATGGCAAAGCCCCCAAATTGGGGAGGCCTATGACCAGCAGTGGACGTCTGTCGGCCATAATGTTGATGATAAAATACTTACCTAACTTTCTACATGTTTCAGATATCCCTGGATTACAACTTCGTAGACATAACGTTTGAAGTCCAACATCTTATACACTACGTGCTTGGAACTAAGTCTGGAGTGAGGTGTGAAATATCTTGGGAAGCTTTCTTCAAGCTGTTCGAGGGTTGCGTGGCAGTACTGAATAACTTGCTACTGGCTAGAGAAGAGGTTTTAGAAGACAGGTTCGTTATATTTTCATTTTGTTTCATGCAAGAAAACAAACAGAAGTATACTGAATATAAATAAGAAACAACTTAACACATATTTATAAATTTACGAACTGATGGCAAACATTAACTGTAACGGGGCAAAATCAAGTTAACACTAGATAGGCCTAAGGCAGTAAGTCCGCCTTCATACCTATTTTAATCTCCGAAAACTTTATAATACATAAATAAAAAAACAGTAGAACCTAAGAATAACTAACTAAAAAACTCTTAAAATTCTATTATAAAAACACTGGTCAGCAAAATTTTGTAAAAAGAAAGATGTTTATTAATTTTGAATAACCGACCTTCCCTCATTCTAACACCATATTTATATTGATTGGATCAGGTCTCGTTTTTGTGTTACAGCTACTATCCGAAAATAAAAGATCAATCGTTTTTACGTTTTTCTTTCCCATTCAAAGTATGTATTATTTGAAAAGCGTAGTTGTATCTTCTGTTTTTCGAATGAAATGATTCTTAAATAATGTCAAGAAAGTGTAAAAATGACCCTGACAAGTTTTATTACAATTGTGGCGATATAAGTTTTGAAACTCAGCGAAGAAATTTGACGTCATTAGCAACTTAACTTATTTGAAAATATTTGTAGGTCCTCAAATCAGGCAATTGATGAAAATGAAATATTCAAAAAAGCTTAGTGATTTAGAAAAAGCAGCCTCGGAATCTTTAATTAATGTGGCTTTTAATTTTCTCGGCAATCACCGCTCAAATGACTATAAAAGTGAAATTTGAAATCAAATTTCAAAAAAACTATTCGTATTTGATACATTTTATTTTAATTTTATTTCTATTGTCCTTATTATTGTTCTAACCATAATTAGACAAAACATTTCATGTTACTTACAAAAAGTGTTTTTTTGTTGACCAGTGTAATTTGCTTATGCATACGGAATCTACTGCTCATCCCTTAAAAAAATTTGTTGCCATGCTTTTGGATTGTATTATATCTATACTATTATTATAATTATTATTTATTATATATTATATATTATATAATATTATAAAGCTGAAGAGTTTGTTTGTTTGTTTGTTTGATTGAACGCGCTAATCTCAGGAACTACTGGTCCGAATTGAAAAAATATTTTTGTGTTGGGTAGCCTATTTATTGAGGGAGGCTATAGGCTATGTAACATCACGCTACAACTAAGAGGAGCGGAGCAGTAATGAAAAATGTTGCAAAAACGGGGAAAATTTATTCCTTTTGAGAGTTTCCGTTGCGTGCGCTGCGTAAACGGTTAAAGTAACGCAAAAATCATGTATGACAGAATTGTTCCTTTTAAAAAATTCTAAAAAAAAGTCCGCGAGAGCATATGTCTATCTTTTAAGGTTGACTCACTATTAACTCAAAAGGAGCGAGCAGCAACGAAAAATGGACGAAAATTAGCAGGCAAATCGATGCGACGGGAAGGGTCAGGGGAGCAAAAATTTGACGCGGATGAAGTCGCGGGCAGAAGCTAGTATTGTATACTATTGATTGTGTTCCAACAGCGGCTAAACAGAAGTGTTAAGTAGATGCACGACCACATATTGCCAGTTATATTAGTCCACTCACCGTGTCTGTAATATGTAGCAGTGGCAAGCCAGGCTAATGCCATTAACTAGCTATCATTATTCTTTATTTTATAATCCAGTAACTTGGATTGCAATTCTTTATTCTGTAAATATAATATACAATTTAATTTTCAATTTTTTTTCTTACATGAGAATCGAACACACTCAGTTACATTTGCAAACACTGCAGGCTTAAAACGAACACCGTTTTGTCAACGGAAGTGTACACAAAAACGACGTTCCGTGTAGACAATACGACGGCAGTAAAGTAGAAAGAGTCAACTGCATTTTTATATAACCGGTACTTTGTGGCCATCGAAAGTTTCCTGCTATGTTTAGCATGGTGATTACAAAATCAAATTGATAAATAAATGATAAATGATAAATGATTTTATTTCTGTAAGTAGGTTTGTACAAACACTTTTACAAGTCAATAATATTTTTTTGAGCTAGATGAGGTCGGCGTTTCCTATCTGACTACTCTGAGAAGAAAGGCCGAAACAAACTCAGAGGTCACAGTCTCTTTTAAAGTCCAGACATAATATTGGTAACATTATGTGAAAACTATGTAGGTAGCTGTCTGAAATGGTCTTTAGAGGAAAGAACCAAACAGATTGAGTGGACCTGTCCAGTCAGTGCACGCATTTGTCACTAATCGTGCGGCTCAACTCAGAACTTGAGAAGCTCAACGATCCGACGAACAATACCAAAGAAAGGACATTTGGGTAGGCCGCAAAAATTACTCAACCTGCCAGATCATAATTACAACATACTTGACAAGTAAAGAAAGATAAAATAAAAGAAGAAACATACCCACACAGTCTTCACATTCACAATGATTAAACAATATGATAAAAGTAAATATTCATGTCATTGTATAAATAGAATTTATCAATGTCAATGTGTATATGAAAAATCCGGAAAGGATCTCGGTCTAATCACTTGATGACCATGTTAGTCGCTGTCTGAAATGGTCTTTAGAGGAAATAACCACACAGATTTGAGTGGACCTGTCCAGTCAGTGCACGCATTTGTCAATAATCGTGCAGCTCAACTCGGAACTTAAGGAGCCCAACGATTCGACGAACAATACCAAAGAAAGGACATTTGGGTAGGCCGCACAAATTACTCAAACTGCCAGACCAAAATCGAAAGTAAAATAATGACCCACATAGTCATCAAATTCACAGTAGTTAAAACAATAAGTACATATAGTAAATATACATGTGGCTGTAAAAAAGAAAAGAAAAAATAAAATAAAAAAAATATCAAAATAAAATCAGAATAAAGTAGCAAAATAATATATAAAATCAACATTCAGTGCAGTTATTGGAGCAGCTCAATCCCAAGCAGTTTTATCCTCAATATAGTCTTTGACAGTATAATAGGCTTTTTGACATAGTTTCCGCTTTATAAAAGATTTGAATTTATTTAAGCTTAGTTCTTGAATGAGGCTGGGAAGTTTATTATAAAAACGTATACATTGGCATCTAAAGGAGCCACCTATTTTCTTGAGCCTGGTTGTAGGAATAACAAATTTGTTTTTGTTTCTAGTATTAACATTATGGATATCACTGTATCTTTTAAAGAGATTAATATTTTTATGTGCATACAAAAGATTTTCATAAATATACTGAGAAGGCACAGTCATTATATTAATCTCTTTAAATACTGTAAAATCTCTTTAAAAACTGGCTGAATTTAAATAATTGTCTTCACTACCTTAGACAACACATAGTTGTCAGTGTGATTTTGACAGTTTGGGATAGAAAACTTTCTTCTGAAATACTCTACATAAAAAGGACCTAGACAAGGATCTTTGGAAACGAAAGGATTTCCACGATGCGATGTTAAAAATAGATAAACGAAATGTCACGTTGCATAGAAAGAGCTATGTGTATTCTTCGTAGAAATAGAAAGCGTCATGCTCCGCCTGTTGGACCAATAAATTAAAAGATAAGCAAAAGCGTTTATATTTTTCTTTAAAAAAAAACTACGTTCCAAAAACTATTTTTTTTTAATTCATTACTCTATGTCCTCTAGAGGGCGCCATAGTCAATTTAATGTTTAATGTAACATCACCAGCAGACGATGAAGATGGTTCGAACGTTTCCTCATTTGTCGAATTATGATCTGTAGTTTAACAGATAAACGTACATACATACCCACATTCATTCATACTGGTCAAAATAATAACTCTCTTTTTTGCTTCGCCGTATTTTTTTTTTAATAGTCTATTTTCTTTAACACGATTTGTATGTACTACATAGCTAGATAAGAGTGTCCTTTTAAACATATATTTTCCTTTATTAGGACACTAATAATTTGAAATTTTTCAATTTCAGATGGCCGTGCTACATGCAGTGCTACAGAGCTCTGATATCGGCGCTCTGTGAACGAGCCACGACGCACGTGCAAGTAGAAAGGAGTATTGAAGAAAAACTGGCTGAAATAGCACATTCTATTGAGAAGTAAGTATTTTTGTACAGCCACCGTATCATACCTGTATCTGATGCCAAGCAGCATTTTCAATGAGTATTTACTAGCTTTAGCCAACGTCTGCGCCCGCGTTGAAGTCGAAAGTTATACCACGAGAACGTATAAAGTATCTGTATGCCAAATTTCGTTCCGTGTGTTGCCGGACGTAAAGAATAGCACTATCCCATTTCTTCTTGGGTGTCGTAAAAGGCGACTAAGGGACTTTCTAGAGAATAGGCGGCAGCGTTCTCTATGCATTTTACCACCATACTGCGATCGCCAACCCGCCTGCCAAGCGTGGCGATTATGGCAAAGCCACCCAAATTGGGGGAGGCCTATGTTCAACAGTGGACGTTTTTCGGCTGAAATGATGATGATACCAAATTTCATTCAAATCCTTTCAGCAATTTTTGCGTGCTTGAGTAACATACTTTCAAATTTATGATACTAGTAGCATTAATAATTAATTAATATGATTAGGATTTATTTAAGGATCGCGAAAGGTTCCATAAAAAGTATCCTATGTAAACCCAGGATATTATATATTCAATCCCTTTTTGGTATAAGACTGAATGTGTCCCAACTTTCATCCAAATGCGTTCAACTATTTGCACGTGATTGAGTAACAAACATCCAAATGTTGACATTTATAATATTAAGTAGGATGAGACATTTCGTCTTTGTTCTTAAGATGGCAATTGGCCTCAGACGGCTTTGACCAGTTACCATCTGGTGGACCGCACGATTGTTTTGCAATCCGATTATTTAACAATTATAGACACATTAAAATTTCCTCTCAGGGGGTACCTATTTAGATTTTTTTTTATGCTTGTTAACCCAAGATGCCACTGGTGGTGTTCCGTAGATTCTGCTTACCCCTGTGGCATAAGAAAGAAGAAAGAAAAAAAGATAAATTGTTTATTCTGCACAAACAAAACGCACAATATGAAATATAAAATGGTGATACACAAACTCACGCCTCTGCGTGAGTTTGTGTATGTCACTGATTTTCTCTTTTTCTCTTCTTACACATACACCAAGGGCTAAGAATTTTTGATAATTATCAAAAATACTTAGCCCTTGTGCTGTTGCATTAAAAACTGTTTTTCCCTATACATAAATCTCATTTTTCTAATTACAGATTAACCCAGTCAATAAGCAAACGTAAGAAGCACGTGTCCCGTATCGCAGCATACGCCGTAGCCGACCTCTGCACGTGCCTCGAACGAAACGCACCAACCAAGATGGTCCGTCAACATCTAGAAAATTCTGTAGCCCTACTCATACAAGCCTGTGATAGTACTTATGCTATGTCGTTCTTGAAGAGGGGGCTGGTTGGCTATGTGGGGCAGATGACTATGAGCAACTTGTATATTATGTATAAGAGATATCATAAGTATATGGGGAATTCCTAGATGTATATATACTTTGTTGGTGGAGATATGCACTGTTACCAAAAGAGATAAGAAACTATAACTATATGTGATGATCCTGGTAGTCGTCGAATATTATAGTTAAAGTTTAGTATGAAAGCGATGTATGTTTTCGCATGAAATTTAATTTCATAAATGAATTGTTTGCATTCTATTTAATCATTTAAATTTTTATGTATGTTTAAAAGTCTGACAGCCAATCTTACCAAGGGGTATCGGGGTACATGGAGCGACTACCTATCTGACCTCCACAACCCAGTTACTGGGTAACAACCCAGTAACTGGGTTCTAGAAGTCAGATAGGCAGTGGCTCCATCTAAAATACTGGTATTCAGCTGCATCCGGTTGGACTGGAAGCTGACTCCAACATAGTTGGGTAAAGGTTAGGCATATGATGATGATGTTTTTTTTAAAGTATTATCTTCACTTGAAAAAATTGTCTTGTCCTTTCAGCTACTACCATAGTACAAAATAATTACCACAAAGTACAAAGTTCCCCATTTCTTCCCGTGGGTGTCGTAAGAGGCGACTACGGGACTTACTAGAGAATGGGCAGCAGCGTTCTCTATGCATTTTACCACCATACTGCAATCGCCAATCCGCCTGCCAAGCGTGGCGATTATGGCAAAGCCCCCTAAATTTGGAGAGGTCAGGTCCAGCAGTGGACGTATTACAACTGAAATGATGACAAAGTTCGACGACACATCTTATTTCATTGTCGTCACCACTTGACACTGGCAGAACAGTCGACATCGGCCCAGTTTCAATGTAAAGACAAAAGACTATATCCGACGACCCTGGTTACGTATCTCTTTTGGTAACTGTGCATAGATTTAGCTTGGCAAAAACTCGTAACAATGTATAAGGAAAAATGTTACTGTCAAGTAACTGCAGGCCAATTTCCGTAAATAAAACCGATTTAGATCTCTCTCGCATTCTCATATCAGCGACTATCACTGTCAAATATATAGATATTTTTGAGAGACCGGTACTAAAATTTTGATATACGCGTCATGTAACATCATGCATTATAGGGTGCAGTTGAAACTGGTCATCTTTTAGCTGCCAGGGTTTATTTTTAATCTTAAATATTGAACTGTTTCTTTTTCATTGTTTTCACATACACGCTAAAAAATACTTTAAAAAACGCAAAATTTACTACCCTAGCGGGTCTGCAATGACGGTGCGTAGTGTTAAAAGTCTGACATGCCTTCCCACTCCAAAATTACCCGAAACTGTCAAATTTTCCCAATCAATCTTGAACTTAATACTTTGGCTATAAAGTCGAAAATCTATTAAAGAAATTTGACAGATTGTAGTAGCTTTAGGCGCTGGCGTCTGGAAATGCCACCATGTAGAGAAGCAACCAGAAGAATTTACTCAAGATTTTATAATATCTTTATTTAAAAGAGTATCCCTGTAGTTTCTTGGCCGTTTTTCTCAATAGTTTTCATTATTTTGGAACGAGACAATAGTTTCATCTTTCTAACAAACTGGTCGACTCCTTGACAGTTCAAAATTGCCTGTTAATGGTGTAATTGAAAAAAAATGCTTTGATTGTGAGTCGAATGTTAAGGTTCTTAAAAAAATACGTGAACTGCACCCCTGAGCTGTGTAAAAAAAATATTGAAAAAAATTTACCACACACATTTAAAAGTCAGTTGCAATGAATTGTGACATAAAAACACTGATGTATTTTCAGCGATAACGATCAAAAGATTTAAGGATGTTTATTCAATGACACATGTCAAATTCTCGTGATGTTTTAACTACCTTACTCCCCATTTTCGTTGATTATTTAAAAAAAAAATAGCTGTTCCATACATTTTGACTGCGTAAGTATTGCATTTTTTTTTTATGAAACAGCTGATTTCTGTTTTTAAACATGTGCTGAATTCATGCTTACAGTTTTCCCTTGCATCCTGTACATGTATTTGAAAAACGTCTAGAACAATGACTAGCCATAGAAATGTATGAGTAGTATTTAAATGTGATGTGGTGGAGACCATAAAAACTGCCGTCCCATACAAAACGTCAATAACAAATCAATAGTAGTATAGTGGGGACTATAAGGGATAGCTAATATTTTTTTGGGATGACTGTATTGGAGAAAATTGTTAAAAATGGAATGAAATTGTTGTTGGATGAATTGTCGTGGAAATTGTTGCACTTTGATGTCTGTACCACATCCTTAAAATTGAACATATCATCAGCAGCCTATAATGTTCCCACTGCTGGGACACAGGCCTCCTCTCGGTGAGAGGGAGCAGGCCATAATCCACCACGCGGTCCGAGTGCGAGTTGGTAGACGTCACATGTCTTCGAATTTTTGGTTCAAAAACATGCCGGTATCCTCACGATGTTTTCCTTCACCGTTTTGAGAGCAGAGGTGATGAAATATTTACACAAAGTAAAGCGCCTGCTTGGGTTCGAACTCACGACCTACTACTCGGTAAGTCGCGGTCGTTACCACTGGGCCACTACTGCTCTCCATTTGAACATATCGACGCTTGAAAGGCAAAATGGCTTAGCGACATTGTGGCCCTATGTCGCTTAGTAAATTTTGCCTTTCAAGCGTCGATATATTTTATATTAATTGACAAGTTTTCCTCTGTAAAGGGTTTAGCCGGATAAGTATGACGAGTCTGCCCCCAAATAGAAACCTGTATCGAAACTTATGTTTTATAATTGTCTTTATGAGTAAACACAATTTATGTAAGTTTTGCGATCGCCTTTCGCTTTGACCTTGAGATACGAGTAAAAATAATCGTACGCATGACTATTTTTCAAAATAGTATATCTCAAAAACTAATTGAGGTAGAGGAATGAAACCAATGCGAGGCTTTAGGTTACATTACAGAGTATATCATATATATATTTTTTTTAATTTTTAGAATATATTTTTGTATAAAAAATAAATAAATAAGGAAATCATAATTTCTTTTTTTGTGTTCTCTAAAACTTACAATCACGAAAATAATATATGTTATGCTCCTTTATATTTACTAATACTCATAAAAATTGCGTAAGAAAAAAATTGGTGCAACACTTCGAAAAAAAAATAAAATGTGGTTCGCGCCTTATAGTACCTTGTACTATAAGGCCCACATCACAATTTTTTTTCGAAGTATTGCACTAACTTGTTTCAGAATATAGATAATTATGTTCAAGAGGTGGAATAAAAGGTTAAAAAAGAAAAGAAAAAACATACAGTGCTCAATATTTATAATTATCGTCACTTTTATTACTTTTAGACCAGAAATCTATATCTATACTTATAATAAAACTGTAGAGAGGTCAATTCTGCACATTGAATATACATTCAAAATGAATATTGGAGGATGAATGGTGATCGATACTGATGCCAAAAATGCAATCAGTAAATTTTTTGTCTGTCTGTCTGTCTGTCTGTATGTGTACGCATGGGTCAAAAACTACTGAAGGGATTTTAATCAAACTTGGTACGATTGTAGTCCATACTCCTGGGCAGGTTATAGGCTATATAACATAACGCTAAGACATATAGGAGCTGAGCAGTGACGATACCCGCGGGATATTTTCCGACCTCCACGCGGGCGAAGCCGCTGGCAAAAGCTAGTAAAAAATATTAATCATCATCAATGTTGTGAGTAATTACTACTGGAACATTTTGAGTCGCAAATAATTTAGTTAGAATGTCAGCAGGACGCACAATTTTGGACAAATATCGTCCATACGACAGATAATAAATAATAGCTGCTGTATGTGAACAGCACTTCACTGTATGGTTGCCATTGGGGCAATCACAGCAATAACGGAGAACACTGTATAAATCATTACCGTCGGAAATACAATGAAAGTAAATACGATAGACTTTGCTTTTTGTCTTGATTTTACTTCTGCTTTAATAATATTAGGTGCTGATTTCACATATTGTACTGAAAGATTATTTAGATCGTCTATTACAGGGTTTCTCAAACTTCTGGCTCCACGTATTCAAGTTTCCGGATGACATCGAACCCCTCCCCCCACCCCCCACCCCCCAACAAGAAAAGAATAACTAATTTTGATTAACACTAAAAGTAATAAAAGTGGCGATAATTATAAATATTGAGCACTGTATGTTTTTCTTTTTTTTAACCTTTTATTCTACCTCTTGAACATAATCCACACTATCCACACTAATATTATAAATGCAAAAGTAACTCTGTCTGTTTGTCTCGCTTTCCTGCTAAAACTACTGAACCGATTTAAATGAAATTTAGTACACAGATAGTTTAGAGCCTGAGAAAGGACATAGGCTACTTTTTATTCTGCGACTAGCTTCTGCCCACGACTTCACCCGCGTTAAATTTATTGTTCCCCCGACCCTTTCCGTCGCGTCGAATCGCCTACCCGTGCGATTTTCCCCGTTTTTGCAACATTACTGCTCCGCTCCTTTTGGTTATAGCGTGATGTTACATAGTCTATAGCCTTTCTAGATAAATAGGCTACCCAACACAAAATAATTTTTCAATTCGGACCAGTAGTTCTTGAGATTAGCGCGTTCAATCAAACAAACAAACAAACAAACTCTTCAGCTTTATAATATTAAGTAAAGATAACCGACATTTACGCGCACGAAATCGCGGGCAAAAGCTAGTTATCTATATTCTGAAACAAGTTAGTGCAATACTTCGAAAAAAATTGTGATGTGGGCCTTATAGTAAAGGGTACTACTATAAGGCGCGAATCACATTTTATTTTTTTTCGAAGTGTTGCACCAATTTTTTTCCAACGCAATTTTTATGAGTAATAGTACTTATAAAGGAGCATAACATATATTATTTTCGTGATTGTAAGTTTTAGAGAACACAAAAAAAGAAATTATTATTTACTTATTTATTTATTTTTTTATTTAAAAAGTTATTCTAAAAATTTAAAAAAAAAATATGATATACTCTGTAATGTAACCTAAAGCCTGGCATTAGTTTCATTCTTTTAGCTCAATCATTTTTTGAGATATATTATTTTGAAAAATAGTCATGCGCACGATTATTTTTTCTCGTATCTCAAGGTCAAAGCGAAAGCCGATCACAAAACTTACATAAATTGTGTTTACTCATCAAGTCGATATTAAAACATAAGTTTCGATACAGGTTTCTATTTGGGGGCAGACTCGTCATACTTATCCGGCTAAACCCTTTATAATATTTTAAGGAACATTATAATAATAATATAATATTCCACAACTATCACACAACGCCATCTAGTCCCAAGCTAAGCAGAGCTTGTGTTATGGGTACTAGACAACTGATAAACATACGTATATATTTCTAAATACATACATATTATAGATAAATTACACCCAGACACAGAACAAATGATCGTGCTCATCACACAAACATTTGTCCTGGGTGGGAATCGAACCCACGACCTCCGGCATAGCAATCAGGGTCACTAACCACTAGACCAACAGGCCTGTCGAAGTTGTATGTTACAAAGGTGTAGTGTTTTTATGATTAGACATTAAGTTGTATGTTACAAAGGTGTAGTGTTTTTATGATGTAAGTTAAGAAATAAAAACTTATTTTTATTAGAACTGTGTCAATTTTTATTTAAGGGTTACCCCATGTCGTGAAGAACAAAAGAATATTTATTTGTAATGTCGGACTTAAAAATAATGGGATGGTTTTTCCAAGCTGCAAGCAGGCTAAAAGAACAGTGGCGAAGTGTTTCCATAAAATTTCTGCAGAAAACTTGCCACATTTTATATTAATTGCGTATATGGCAATACCTATGCCTACTTTTAGAGAAAAGGAGAACTCGAAATATTTTTGCCCTATCCTGTAGGAAATCCCAGAATATAAAATTATTATATGCCCATCTTTTACGACTTGCGCTCCGTAGAAACAAGCTTAATAGTTACAGGTACCAGGATTTTGGATATTTAAATACTTTCAATTCTTCGTCTACAGTCTAAATTTTACAGTCGTTACGAGACTACCCGTCTGAAGCTCAGTCTTGCCAAGGAGTACCGTATTACCCAGTAACTGGGTTGCGGAGGTCAGATGGGCAGACGCTCCATGTAAAATACTAGTACTCAGCTGCATCCGGTTAGACTGGAAGTTGACCCCAACATAGTTGGGAAAGAAGGCTAGGCAGATGATGATGATGAAATACTTTCAATTCTTCAAACTTTTGCTTTCAGTACCGTGAATTGCCGATCAATACAATTGTTTCTAGTAAAATATAGATTAAATAATCCTTCACGTGACCAGAGGGCTGTCCTATTATTATTTTTCACTTTTCCTATTGACAACAATGCGGACGAGTTTTTGATGCCGTGTGTATCTATTATTTCTGTTTTTATTACATTGAAATTGATAATGGATAAATCCTTTGAGTAAATAACACGAATCGCTAGATCTTTATCAAGGCAATGATGATTATAATTATTTTCAACATAGTCATGCGAAATATCACTACCATAAACGGTAAGGAAAACATATTTAAACTCATGCTAGTTTCTGAGTAATTGAAACAGTAGGTAAGTCAAGGTCAGAAATATTTTTTTACAACAACATTACCGTAGATTTTGTTTGAAAAGTTTGGTAAAAAACTTAAATTGCGCGCAAATTCCAACGTCATCTACGATTTTGCGGCTGTTTCCGTCTCTCCGTATATGGGCATTTGTGGAATACTAAAATCTGATTGGCTGACGCGCTGTTGTCATCAGTGACTCACTTTTTAAAGTTGATTACAGAAAAGTATTTTTATCCTTGGCTCAGCAAAGTGTCATGTATTCCGATATCTAATCTTACCAACATTGAAGTGGCTTTTATTTATCAATAGCTTTTTATTCGAGCGCTCAGTATATTTTATCGCGTAGCTCAATAGAGTTGCTAGTATATTTTTCTGATAGTTGTCACCTTGCTGCTGCCATTTAAAAATTACATTTTATAATTTAAACCCATACCGAGCCTAAAAATAATAATAAAATATTAAAAGTGTTATAAAAAATCATTGTGTTAATGTTGATTTGTGTGTATTCGTCATTGTTATAAAAGGACATTGTATTGATTTTGTCAATCAGTTTGACGCATGCGCTCATTGGGTGTTGTAAAAAAAGGTTGGCCAACATTACGAACAGTGTCGTTCCGGTTGCCGTTGTCGTTGTGTCGGTGAAGTTAGTGGTGGAATTTTTACGTGTATAACATCAAAAAATGGTAAGTGAAGAAAATAAATTACAGTGCATAACAGCCGCGTTGTGTTTTTTCATTACGAGAGTGGTCAATTACGAATCGGAATGCCGCAATTTCACGGGAAATCGCTCTTCAGTGACCGGTGCCGCCATATTTCGCACAACCCACCGCCGAGTTTGCACGCCTTTTCGTAAAAATCGTTGTCACCGTTCAGTGATTTGATGCCACGTGTTGTGTTTTCGAGTTTATGATCGCGGAGATGTCGGGCTGCGGCGACATGATGAGTGACCATTGCGCCTTGATGGGCCGGTATTGGATTTCACGTACGTTTGAAAGGTTATTCCTGCAACGCCTTTTTTGACGAGTCAGGAGTGCCGAATGCGGTGATGTATGATATTTGGGGTCTGTAGAGCCAGATGTGGTGGTCAGATGGGTTATCAGTGGTGTGTAGCGTGCCGGGGGCAACGAACTTTACAGGGAATGCATCGTCGCGCAATCGCACTCGCGTTTGACCATATAAGGCGTAGTGATCGCGGTACTGCTTGTCACATTCATTTCGCGTCTATTTTGGGGCGAATAGGCGCGTCCGAAGACCTCAGCCGGTGATACGTCATTATAAAAGTGAGCCGGGGGTATTGGCCTGGCAATGTCAAGGTTGTTACTCATTCAATTCTATTGACGAAAATCTAGTTGTATCAGACTTTTGACAGGTACCTGCAACGCGCAAAACTGTTCTTTACTGCTAATCAATAAGGTCCCACGAGATGGCATTACGCCAAACCGAATTGTAGATATCAAACTGTATTAAAGGCTTAATTTTCTTATCATTGTAGTTTTCCTGCTAATAATACGGCTCATTGGCTGAAACGGTACTGAACAATGATAAAAACCCTTTGATAAAATGTAAATTGTGTGTCTGTTAGGGAAAATAGTTTACTGAAACAGTCTTACATACTATATTTAGTATAATTTATAACCAACTTCCTACGAACAGTAGTTTATGACCGTGTATGTCCTTAACTCAGGAGTATGAGTAATTGAAAATGTGTAAAATCATTCTACATAACTATGTGAATAGGAATGCTACAGAGTATATCTATACTTGAACTTATGACTAATGATAGTTATCAACATTTTAATCATCATAGTTTACTAACCAGTATTTCCAGTAAGAATAAAAAACGCCTATTCGAGTAATAAATAAGATTCTAATTAATTTGAATATCAAGATAATTTATTCGGACTAATTAATTCTCTCCAATCTGTATTCTAATAAGAAATTCAATTTCATTACTTCTGCAATCATAATACAATGAGCCTCTATCATTATAAATATTCACTTACAATGTTGGAACCAATATAAATCAGATTTTATTTCAATACTGCCTTTAGTTAGTAAGCAGTCGCTTGCATTTTAAATGTGGTATTTAGCTACACCCGATTAAACTGGAAGGCAACCCCAACATAGTGGGAAAAAAACCCTAGGCAGATGATCGAAAGTGCATCAGGACCTCCATAATACTATTAGTTACCTAAAGATACTGAGTATTTCTTTGCCAATCAGTCGAAGCAAATGTCAGAAGCACATTTATTTTAAACTAGTAGTTGCCGATTTCACCGATGGAACGAAACGCGATGAGCACATTTAAATCCAAAAAATCAAATCCATCACATTCAGGAGTTCTCAATTTCAATATTTCAAATAAACACTGACACCGCAGGTTTAAATGAGCTGAAGGTAGAGTTTTATTTGTGAAATCAATCTGTAGTCATAACCCTCACTTATATTGCTACTATAAATGTAGCACTGCCATTATAGTCATGCATGGTTGACATAAATACTACCAAAACTTTTAGGTGCCTATCAAATATAAGGATAATTGTTGAAAAGAGGCAAATAGGCATCTTTTATTGAATTCAAGCGGTATATTGATTGAGCCAATTATTACAGTACAGTTATAATATTAAAAACTATCGGTACAGCTGTTACATAGTATAGATGCACAAAGCACAAAACTCATTGAAGTGCCAGTGCTCGCAGGGGGCCTATATCAAGCATTGGATGTTTGTCCACTGAAAATATGATAATATAACATGTCTTGTGAAATGGCGATGTAATAGGTACACCTTTGCTTAACCCTGTGGGGATTACATATGTTATAGGTACATACGTAAAATCACGCCTTTTTCCCATGGTGGTAGGCAGAAACTACAGAAGGCCTCATTTAAGTTTATACAATATCTGGTTGACCGAGCTTTGCTCGGTATTTTTTGGTAAATTGTGTTTAAAATAATAAGTTTATGTTCAAGTTGATTATCGATAACGTTGGTCATTGAAAACACGAATAAAACGATATTTTATAAAAATGAATCCTAGCTAGATCGATTTATCGCCCCCTAAACCCCTTGTATACTAAATTTCATGAAAATCATTGGAGCCGTTTCCGAGATTCAGATTATATATATATATATATATATATATACAAGAATTGCTCGTTTAAAGATATAAGATACATACCCGCTCGCCGTTTACTAATGTTATCGGTATAATTTGAAACAGGGTTGGCATGAATAAATCATTTTGATTTAAATCATGATTTAAATCATGATTTAAATCAAATGATTTTTTTCAATAAAAATCAATGATTTAATCAAAAATGTTTAATTTCACTTTCTTTTACAGAAATCAACATAAAAAAAAAACAGATTCAGAAATTATGATTAAGTTACAAACTAGGGTCGTTTAAATCTGAGAAATTAATATCATTATTATAATATTTAAATAAAAAAACTAGTTTTCCAGCCTTTTCAATTCCCAGTCGGTTTCTTAATTTGCTCTGAACAATTCCAAAGGTGGAAAACACTCTTTCCACAGCAGCTGAAGAAGCTATCGCCCCAAACAATTGCTTCACCACTGGAAAAATTTTTGACTGTTCTTCTTCACTAAATATATTTTTCTGTGACATCCACCACTCTAGTGGTGTCACATTTTTTACTATTTCTTCTGAGAACATCACACTTTTGAATGGTTTTGATTTTGACTTAAGCTTTACTATCAATGGTAGCAAAACTGAACCACCATAGTTATTTCGCGCTTCCTCCAACGCACTTTCTTCTTCATCATCTGTCAGTGTGAATTCTGTTTGAGTTGGGTCTAATAAAAATGCCAAAAAGTGACTGGGAGTCATTGCTTGCTTATATCTCTTTCGAAACTTCGACATTTGGCTACTATTTAAATCAGTTTCTTTAAATTTAGCTTCAAGCTTCTTCCAAGCAGTTACAGCAGTGGACAAATTTGCATTATTTCTTTGTAAAGTATCCAATGTAATAGATATTGGCTTCAAAATTTTTAGATAATCTTCCACTGACCTCTTTACGATCATATTTTCAACTTTTGCTCTAATAACAGGATCTATGACGTCCCTGTTCTCTTCACATATTTTTAGTAGCTTTTGCCACTCAGACACAAAGACTTCGAAACAATCAGTTACAGTATTCCAACGAATATCTGATGGCAGCACTAATGCATTCCCTCCTTCCGCTTTGTACAAGCTGTTAGCTGCATGATTGTTTCGGAAGTACTTTATTATTTGCACAACATGCTCTTTTATACTGCTAATTTCTAAATCTTTGGAAAGTAAGTTCAACAAGTGTGCAGAACAGCCGTATGTGATTATTGTATCACTATTATTTAGTTCCTTTCGCATTTTAGCCATATTCGCAGCGTTGTCGGTAACAAAACTTGCAACATTACAATTATATTGAGACTTTAATCTTTCTATCAAACCCTCAGCTAGTTCAGCTAGGTATTCACCAGTGTGCGGCTTTCCTGTGGTGTCTATCGAGTCAAAAAGAATTACTTCAGATTGCTCCGTCGTAATAGTGGCGCAAATAATCGGTTCATTGTGAACGTTAGACCACCCATCTATAGACATATTCACATAACTACCAGATAGATTAGAGAAACACCGTTCTTTTTCTTCAAGGTATATTTGATCCAATAATTTGCCTGATATATCCTTCCGAGATGGTGGGATATACCCTGGGCGTAATAAAGAAATGGCTTTTTTTACTTCTCGATGTTCAATACTTCTGAAGCTACAGTTTGTAGCAAACATTGCCTTTGCTATTTGTCGGTCTATTGTTTCTTTTGTAGATTTTGGCGTTGTTACTAAAAAGGAGCTTAAGTTTGCAGATAGTTTCTTTTTTTTAAACAGCGGTTCCGCGCAATCATCGCCTTTTGCCGAAGAACTTGCAGATGAGCTAGGTTCGGAAAGTGAAGCCAATTCTGAAAAATAAATAAATATAGTTTACTTATGATGTTGTTATTTGTTACGCAGTTAGTACCATTAAAACAATCATGCCTACAGTCTTTCATGTTCACAGACATCAAGCAGTAAAATTTCTCCACTAATCATACTGTAGTCCACTGAGTACGATCACCAAAACCATATAGAAAACCAGTTAGTATTTTTTTATTTGTTTTGTAAATAATAACTTTCACAACTTACCTACAACTTCAACGTCGTCACGAGATTCCGGAATATTATTTTTGCACTTTTCGTAATGTATTTTCATCCTCGCAACCAGACCTTGCATTTCTTTTTTACATTTGTTGCATATAGCCCGACAGCCAGTTTTGGTAGTGCTTTTTTCTGTGAAATGTGCCCAAATTCCATCTCTTTGGCGAGGCATTTTATTTATAATAAATTGGTCACGCACGGATCACAGCAATAAAAATAGTAAACAAAACTGAACGAATGAATGCTTGTTAGAACGAAAGTAAGACCGTAACTGCAAGCGAAATAAACATAACACTACACGGGGATTTCCCTTTTGCTTTGATTTGTCAGACAAAAAGGAAATCCCCGCGCTGACCGCGCGATCCCTAGAGAGCGCGTTCCATTTTGCGCAAAATAGTGAAATTTAATAATCAAACGAAAAAATCAAAAAAATCGTGATTAATTAGATTTTTTTGAAAAAATCGAATTTTATTCGATTTTTTGAAAAAATCATGATTTTTTCCAACCCTGATTTGAAAAAGCTTCCATAATGACTACTCTTAATTTGTCTCAAAATATTCTAAGCCCTACTATTTCATATATTCCAAAGGGAGAGTAAACCTCTCTCTGACACTTGAAAATATGTCAACACCACTGTTTACAGATCCCACAGACAGCTATTGATTTTATAGTTTTTAACTACATAGCTGTCCTTTTTTATGTGCCAGTCTCTGAGGGGTGACTTGCAAGTTTCGTTTTAGTTTATAATAATGAGGAAACGGTGTGTTTCAACACCTCAAAATATATTGTTGTTGACTTATTGACTGATAAATTTCATACAAATTTTGTTCAATTCTACAAGTTTTCTGGTAATTATTAAAAACCCTCAGGCAGGCTACTAAAGCAGTTTTTCACTCAATCCTATTGGAAAGTTGCTAGTGAGTAGGGTATGAGTCAACTTGAAACGGACATTAGTCATTGATTAATAGTGCTGAGAGGAATACTAAATAGAAACAAATAATGAGTAATTTGCCATTTTAAAAATTAATGAACACAAGGTGTTGTAAGAATTATTTATACTACTATTGCATACAATAGGAATAAAATATGGATCATATTCCTCCACTGTGAGGTAGGCATACATAAAAACGTTATCCTGAATTTTTGCTCCAATTTACACAGAATTGGTAGGAAGGATGTAAGATTAATAATTACGATAATTATCCATGATGTGTCATAGAATTTGCCGAATCTTGAATGGGTACAGATTATATAGGATGTAATGACTAATGATAATGCATTGATAATCCCGCAACTTACCAGAGAACCATGGCATGGCACTAAAGGAAGGAGGCCTATACTGCCGTGATATATCTATAATGCCGTTATCTACCAAAACCGTTGTTTTGAATAACATGCAAAAACCGCGTTAAAAATTTAAACCGATTGTCACTTTTCAATGAGAACATCTATTTTTATTTCCAATACAATTCAAGGTATTGAAAATTCGGAAACACAGATCGATAGATTTTTTTTTTCTAATTACCTTTAATTTAATTTTTCGCATTAAAAATTAAAAATCGACCATATGTCGGATAACGGCATTTTACTTATGCCACGGCAGTATATTCGGCAGTGGATGAATCTTGGCTTTCAATAATGATGCAGACAACTTGAATAGACACAGCATCATGTCTGGGCGTGACCTAGGGCAAGGCCGTAGCCGGCAGTGGATTGGACTGCTATTAGGCTGGATTGTTTGACATTCCACATTCACGAGTATAACAGTAGATCGAGTCAGTAACCGAGTCGGTCCATCTGGATAAGCTACGCTACTAGACTGCTACGCTTGGTCCGTGGATGACGATCTTTACATACCCAAATTCTTCCGTAACCCGGATAGCACGTTAAGCCGTCATCAGAAGCCCGAAAGTATTGACAACCAGTCTTACCAAGGTGTATTGTATCGTATTACCCAGTAATTGGGTTGTGGAGGTCAGGTAGGCAGTCGCTCCATGTAAATACTGGTATATTCAGCTTCCGTTTAGACTAGAAGATTGAAGTATTGATTGTTCGACATTCACGTAAAATACGTAGATAGTCACAACCTTATTAGAGTTTCATTTAATAGCCAAAGTTGAAGTCAGCCAAATTGCTTTATATGTGAACTAGCTTCTGCCAGCGGCTTCGCCCGCGTGGATGTCCAAAAATTCACCATTTCAACCTCCCATTATACCCTCTTAGGAATGGAATTTCAAAAAACCCTTTCTTAGTGGATACCTACTTCTCACAAACAACACACCCTCCAAATTTCATGTATCTACGACCAGCGGTTTAGGCTGTGCGTTGATATATCAGTCAGTCAGTCACTCAGGACTTTGAATTTTATATATATAGATTATCGCAATAATTCGTCGCCTTTAAATGCTAAGCAATCATCAGCTAAAACTGTATTAGAAGCTTGTTATTTTTTTGTTGTAGATATATCGTACACAAAATACTGACCTACGCAAAAATCCATGACCTAGCTGCAAAATGGTAGCAACGTTCGACAAACACAAATGTTAGTCTAAATTACCGTAAAATGCGTATTAAACAAACAAAAATATCGACTGCCTCATTGGTCGAATGAATGCAAGCGCTACTGTAAGCATGAGGCTGGATTCAATTCCCAGGTCGTAGCAGCGCGACACTGGATTTGTGCCCGGTTGATGGCAACAGGCTCGCCCTCTATTACATGGGAGTTAAACAAAACTGGCGAAATTTGGATGTAGGTACTATAGGTACACCTCTATCCAATCCTTCAGGTAAATAAGGCGTGAAGAAAAACATCAACATAATCCCTTCTTTTTATAGAAAAGCCTGTAAGTAAAACCTTTTAACTCCATTGACAAACGAAGTTTCTCTCACCATATACGGTCATCAGCGTAAAAAAGTCGTACCGTGAGTCACATTACATCTTATGAGTCATTCCGTAATGTTTAGACCATGTTCGTAGTCTAGACTTTCTCTGTATGAATAGTATTCAATTTATTAGCTGAATGACAGATGTCTGATCTGGTTTAGATTGTAATAGCTTGAATGCAATTATAGAATCCGTTTTCCATTATGGAATGTAAGTTGTTTTACGAAGGAGTTGGAATTTGTCTTTGTCCGTAGTCTTTGTCATATGAATCTTGTCATCTTCTAGTAAAATATGCAAGTAATAGTTATTCATAATGTCACTTGAAGGAGGATATAGTACGCATACTGCTCACATTATCTACAAAAGCTGATAGCAATAGAATTTGCATATTCATGATGGCATAACATTCACTTTAGATATTCTCATCTGAAAAGAAATTCTGCTATCGGTCCGTAAATAATCCACAGAGTTCAAGGAGTATCATCTGTCTTCAGTCCGGTTTAATCTCACTAGGCAGATAAAAAGGGAGTACCCAAACGCAGTTTGGTGCTAAAGTTAATTCCATTATGTAAAATCAATTTGTTACGATAAAATCGTCCCCTTATCGGTAATTTATCGCTCTATCGAAACCGTGTTTGTAATTCGATGTAATTTACCATTTTTGTTTTGGACGGCGATAATCATGTTACCATTATAAAATTGTGGTTAGGTCAAAAAGTTAACTAATTAAAAGTATATTACCAAACTAAGAAAACGTAATTTTATCGAACTTACACTATCTCGTCTTTCCTGTCCCTCTGCACTAGACCTTAGCTATGCACTAAATATTAATTTATGACTGACAATAATGAATCTAACATGACTCTGCTTTAGGCTAGACTTAAGTCAACAAAATCGACAGCACAATAAAGAAAAAAGGCAAAACTAGTTACTCCAAACAGGTTTTAAAATAAAAGGATAAATAACAGGATTTAAAATCATACTTGTCATAAAGATCATTTGAATTTTAATTAGACATGGAATATATTTTCTCATTTAGAGGTTGTGCTGGCTGAGATCACAGGCCTCTTGATCTTTACAATATAATAGATAGTATCGTCTTTCAGCCTAGCCTTTAATAAACTTAAAAGCAACTGGAGGAACATGTCAAATTCAAATTAGAAAAAAAAACGAGTAATCTAAACCGATACTACAATTTGGCCAAAGAATGTTCTTTGGTCAGATTCAAAAGCAAATTCATTATAACATACACAGTTGACAAACAGCTCTTAGTCGTAACGGACAATGTAGCGCACAGAATGAATTACTAAGTTGGAACCACTTCGCCCCCTGCCGAAACTCCCCTTTTGAGTTGCTAATAGCATGAGGGGAATCTCCGAGGGCATAAACTGGAGCTACAACGACACGTATCGTGCAAGCGTAAAAATAGAATAGAAGAGTGGCGTAGACAATCTGTCTGATTTTGCAATGAAGTTGTAATCTTTTAGCAATAAAATGCTCATTTTAAATCACTTCCATTGAATACGAGATTACCAGCTTCAGCTGTTAGTGATTTCACTAGATGCGTCCGAATTATGTTAATCACAGTATTCACCTAACGGTGTCCGCTTTGGGCTCGGAGTTTTACAGCTAAAGTTGCATAAATCAAATCACAAACAAGCATAGAAGAGAGAAGCTCGTGGAAGCTCCCTACCAATGTGCATCTGGATTGAGGGCCCATTTTTTGAAACCTTGCGTACCGAAATAAGATTTATAGGGAAATTAGTTAAAAATAGTAAAAACTTAAAGCAAAGGGTCATAAATTTCTTAAACGTGAATTAAAACTGTTATGATGAAATAACTTGGGCCCTCAATCCAGACGCGTGCATAAAGTGGCATAGCCTAAATCTCAGTAAGTACTATCTCTGGGTTAATAATTTTTGTTTAAGAATTTATTAAATATTTTAAGAAATTCCCAAATCTGTAAAATATAACATTACCGATTTATGGCGGCATATCTAGGGCCCTCACTTCATTATTGTTTGTACTAAGGAATCTGCAAAACATGAATATATCTGAAGAAATACATAAATACGACTTTAACATGTTTTACTTACATACCTGTGTGAATTAGTTAAAAAGAAATAAGGACACAAAACTTAATTGTTAAGAAGTAAATGAAAGTTGAATTTTACTAAAAAGTCTGAACTGAGAGCCCAATATTTTCGGCTTTATTGACTAGGCTCAACCTCATAGATTAACGCAAATTAGAATAAAAGTTTTAACTATTTCTTAATTAAATTGTAACATATAGTTCGTTCTTCTAAATGTCATACTTTAAGAGAAAATTGATTTTCAATTTTTTGTAAGAGATTTATTTGTAGGGTGACCATAATGTTCAAAGTAAGTAGCTGTCTATTTTGTAAAGTGCATTCGGAAAGTCATAATATTTGCAGCTAAAAGTACTATATGTATACATACTAATTACAATTTGGCTTTCCTTATTTTTAATGTAATTTCTATTTATGTGATGTTACTTTACAAGTAATTCTCTTTCAAAAAGTTGAAAATCAATTTTCTCTTTAAGTATGACATTTAGAAGAACGAACGATATGTTACAATTTAATTAAGAAATAGTTAAAACTTTTATTCTAATTTGCGTTAATCTATGAGGTTGAGCCTAGTCAATAAAGCCGAAAATATTGGGCTCTCAGTTCAGACTTTTTAGTAAAATTCGACTTTCATTTACTTCTTAACAATTAAGTTTTGTGTCCCTATTTCTTTTTAACTAATTTACACAGGTATGTAAGTAAAACATGTTAAAGTCGTATTTATGTATTTCTTCAGATATATTCATGTTTTGCAGATTCCTCAGTACAAACAATAATGAAGTGAGGGCCCTAGATATGCCGCCATAAATCGGTAATGTTATATTTTAGATTTGGGAATTTCTTAAAATATTTAAGAAATTCTTAACTAAATTCTTAAACAAAAATTATTAACCCAGAGATAGTACATACTGAGATTTAGGCTATGCCACTTTATGCACGCGTCTGGATTGAGGGCCCAAGTCATATCATCCTAACAGTTTTAATTCACGTTTAAGAAATTTATGACCTTTTGCTTTAAGTTTTTACTATTTTTAACTAATTTCCCTATAAATCTTATTTCAGTACGCAAGGTTTCAAAAAATGGGCCCTCAATCCAGATGCACATTCCCAACCACCATGACTGAATGCCATAAAATGCTATCGCTATGGCTGAAATGGACCAGATATCGCCAGCTTACTAACAGATTGTCGTCTGAGCTCTGAGCTGATGGTTATTCATCAAATAGCCTGATTAACGACGTTAACTAAGCAGCTGACAGTATTCGTTTCCCATCACAAATCATGACCTCTCAAGGGTCATTACAATCGTCTCATCGCTTATGAAATACGTAAAGAAAAATGGCGTACCTAGTCCAGTCAACCGTAACTTATTCATCAGTACATTCGCAAGTCCACCTGAGTCAGCCGGTGACGCATACTTTTATTCTTAACCGACTGACATTAAGGTCGTTGACCTTCACAGCAGTTTTTTTATAGGACAATGCCGCCCGCGTTGATACTTATGCGGCGATTATAATGTAATGAGGCAGACTGAAAGTAGACAATATGGGAATCTGAATATATGTGCTTACATAATGTATGGATTTATATTGGTCGAAGGCAGCTGAACTTGATTTTACAGCTATAAATAATTTATTGGTTAAATAAAATATTTCAACTATCTTTGCCATTCAAGTAATTCGAGAAGAAAAATCGAACACTACTTAGTTCCTGTCCTGCATCTTTTTTTTGTCGATCGTTTCAAGCACCATTTTTTCTATGAGTAATGTTCTGTTGTTGCTGAAAAGATTTGAAACCCTGTATTCTGGGGTGTTTCACTTAGCATTTCCAATTTCAATACTGCGCAACATCTCGTATCGTAATCTCTCGCCTCTCATCCCAGCTAGGATTTTTTTTTTTTCTCTAACAGTAATAATACAGAAATAACTTATTTCTGAAGTAAATTTCAATACTGACATTGTTCCCACTGGCTTACTATAGTGCTATTTTCATCTTAGTTTCTGCTACTTAGTTTCTGCTACATGAGTACCCGTTGGTATATCCTCAATTTCAATCCATTTTGTCCTTTTAACAAACATTGTCCTCATTACTTGTGGCGACCGCAACAGTTTTAATAATTTTCCTGATTTATTGCCTAAAGTTTCAACTATTTTAAGAATATGAGGTAACAGTGGAATTCTCGTGACCTCATTTGGTAGTATAACGCTAAACTGCCATTTGGTCAGGTTAGCAGCAGAATGGAGTTGGATGTGGGAGACCCAGGACCCCAGCGAACATTCAAGGAACTGACCTACACTCAGCATTGTGTGGATTCTGGATTAGGTACTGGTTGAAAAGAACACCACTACACTAATCTCAAAATAGACCATTTGTGTCAAACATACCACATAAACCTATGTCAATCGCGAAATGGTTGGCTACAGTGGAGTATATATTAATTTATTGGTACTTCGGTCAGTATTCGTCATTAATAAAAATTACTAGGCTAGTTTACTATAAATTCAATAGTTAAATTAATAGGAGTTTTTCCGTAACCGTAATGATGTTATTTGATAGTGATAGTCCAAGTGGTGGTCCCGTTTGAAGTTGCCTCTATCTCGAGTTTCACACGAAATCATCTTATATTTTCCCAGAAATCTAATAGTTAACTAGAATAATGAAAATCGTAAATATCACACAGAAAACTAAAGCTGCTCGGCAGATAATTTAATAAAAATCTTCAAATTATTAACACGCCAAACTCCAACACATCAAAACCCACCATTCTTATGTAATACTGTGAAAGATATTCTGAAACGTTTCTGATTAATGATTGCAGAACTATATGTTGCTCCAAAAACCGCGCTACTAAGCAGAGGCTGGATCTAAATACAATTATTCAAATGTTCAGGAATAGCGGAGTTGGTCGGGCGACAATAAATTAATGTGGGTAGTATATTTTTTCCGTCCCGATTGGCGTCACACTGCTATGATACGTACCAATTTCGTTGATTGTGGCATTTTACCGGGCACCAAATTATTGATGCAAGCATAATCTACTCGAAAATATACTGTATACCTATCATAGCTTAAAAAGTCTGCTATTGCTTTTACCAACCTTGGAGTATGCTCAAATGCCAGCGAATGGAAAGGCATAGAATTTCTAAGATGCTTATCTTCTCGCACCGTTTTTAAAAGTCGGTCAAGTGAAAGAGCTTACTCCATTGTAGAGGTTCCTAGGATTGCCAAATAGGTACATTCCGTAATGTAGTAGTGCTTCTTTACTCGAATTAACTTATTTTGTAAGAAGGGTAGTTGCATAAATGATGTTTTTATCACCATATCCGTGAAACAGAACGATTCGTGTTGTTAAAAAACATTTAGGTATTCTATCCGCGGCTTCTGTAATATTAGAAAAACTGGAATGCTTAGTTGCAGAGCAAATGAATGTAATGAACAATAAAGCTAATTCATGTGTGAAACATGATATGAACAGATATACGAGCATTTGTACCGTTATCTTATTTTTTTTAATGTGTGAGTGTGGAATTTCGTTCAATTTTATTGCAACTAGGACAAAATTCTCTCGTAAAGCAATTTCTAATTTAAGTTGCAGAAAATTGGCGTTAATTGAAAACAGTTTTGATTAATCGTGATATTTCTACGGTCTAAAGCTAGCGTTATTTTTCGCATGCTCAGTAAATTACAGATTTTCAAGCAGTTTGAGATGTTCGTGAACTATTTTCTGCAGTCTTTTAAGACGAGACAGAAATAATTCTAGCTACATTGCGTTCTTGAAAGCATCTTTGAAAGCTCTGTTATATTGCCTCCAGTGAATCGTATCCCCCATTTCCAAAGCCTTCAAATCGACTTCCATTAATATACAGAAACTTGGAACTGGCTTCACCAATTCAAGGCCCCTCAAAGGCCGTATAAACTGAATAGAGGCTAATAAATAATTCAGAAGCTTGCCGGGAATTCTGAATTGCAGTACTGAACCGCAGCCAATCGATCGACTGCCGTTGCCGTATGATTGCATGACGATAATCTCCCCTAATGCGGCAAAATGGTGCAGTCTGGGAAATGTGGGTACTCAAGCAGAAATAAAGCAGGTTATATAGTGATTAACTAAACGTGCTGTGAATACATTAAATATCGTTTTGTGAGGAGGTACGTGTAAGCGAGACGGGTATTAACGAAGTAGTATGATTTAAACGTTGAATCACTGGTTTTGGGTTACTAGTGAATTTGACGAATATATGACCAACAAATAGATAAGTACGTGGTCCAATTCTAACCAGTGTTTTGTGACCTTAATATTCAGCTACGGAACGACGCCACATACAAAAATAGCCCTGTTTCAAAGGCCAAGGTGGTGTAAATAATGTACCTTTTGACATTCAAAAGGCATCGCTAATTTAGAAACACTCCGGCCATCCCATCGTCCTTAGCTCGCCGGAGTGAATATAAATGACGAAAAGTGTCAAGAAAATGTTTAACGAAAATACATTTTCATTTCGGTAGCCAATAAGTAAAACTATGTGGATTTGTGTATTAATCAACAACCCCCAAGTCCACTGATGGAGAAAAATCTGTCTCATGCAAGTATTGCCGGAGCTAAGCTTAGCTATTGATACCCAATGAATCAGATAGAATTTGCAAGAACATCACCTTCTTTGTGGGAATAGCATCATACTGTGAGATCACCGATCCGTTCGCCCATGATTTACCAAAACCCTGAGAAATGGTTTTCGTAATTTACGATGGAAAGGTGGGTGACGTTCACGATCATTACAATGAAAATGTATAAGAAATACGTAAACGTACTGATGTTTACACGTTATAAAATAAGAAATGCAATAATAATGGCATCATTCAGATAGTTACTGAAATAGAAATAGATTCGCTTTTATACTGCGATATAAATAGGTTCATTGTAGTCGTTAGTGAAGAATGGGCGGACTATTGCTCACAGTTCACATTCATTCTTCAGTTGCTAATGGCACTTCTTATAAGTATCACTTATCTGTGCTGTTTCCAGGAAACCACAAAAATCTGGTTAAAGAATTAAGTATATAATACATAATATATGTTTCACAACTGTACCGAATTCCCGGAGCGTATCAAAATGCTATAGTGCCTTTGGAGAAAATTTGAACCCTGGAGACTCAACGAGTCGTGCAAAATTATTAACACACTACTTTCATTTTGACATTTCAAAAACAGTAATTTCGTTATTTTACGTCGTTGAGCATATTTTTTTTTTAACTTGTGAAGCAATAGATTCGCAAAATCCTGCAAAAAGATTCAGGTTCTGATTGATGGTGTGTGAAGCAATTGGAGTGCTGATCATATCTTCCCAAAAGCATAATTTTGAAAGCCTAAGCTACACCGAAACATGCTCACATCTAAGGATTAGTACGCACGTGTCTTAGTTCATGCACCGACGTATTATTAGATTGCTACGGCCAATGTCTTCAGCGGGTGTGGACTAGAGCTATTTTTACCGTACCACGCGGGGGACTGTCGCTTTTAGATCCCTCTAGCAATGTTACGGTTTTGTTAAGTGTTTAATGTTTCGTTTAGACAATTTTCAACGGTGAATCATTAGCATTTTTTACCTAGAATTAAAGTCCAACGTTCGATTTTAGAAATGTTACTTTGATTTGTATTTGTGAAATTGTCTTTGCAAGATAAATACTCTGGGATTTCAGCTCTATCATCCAAAACTATGTGAAATGTCGAAATAATTATAGTAACTTTGTAGATAAATGACAGTTTGTCTTATCTACGCCCAAAATGTGTAACCAATGACGAAAATATGTCTGAATTTATCACGTGTTTTTTAAATGTAATCCAAGTCCCACTACCAGTATTTATTACGTATGATATCCAGCCAGAGCGATCGACCACAAGGTCTGTCTCGGACTAGGTCAAGGCATTAAATAGTCGAGTCTAACATTACACAGTATTGTTGACTAAACAACTCTAGACCGAGCCCACTTGATCCCGCAATAAAACGTTACTCATTGAACCGAGAACCACCTGTACAAACAAAACAAATGGGTACAATTATACCTATTTTAAATGTATGGCAACATTACATTTGTGCCCCGAAGCACTAAACGGTGATAACATTCCCGGTGAGTCATGAGTTCATGACATGACATTTACCCTCACAAAATTTTATAGACTTTGTGGGTATCGAAATAAAATTTCAATTTGAAGGTTGGTAGTTTGCAAAAGTTTGAAAATTGTCTGCGATTCTTTGGTACAGTTTTGAAAGAGGCTTGATATTTCCTTCCTTTGTTATCGATATCTCAGAGGTAAGACGGCTTCTTGTGCTCGCTGTGATTAATATACTTGTAGGATTATGGATGTATCATTGTTTTGTGATTCAAATATGATAAGAATGGGGTTAATTTCCAGATTTTTATAGACAAATAGATTCCTGTCTACATAAGACAGTGAAGACCTATACTAGACCTAAACAGCATACGTACATTAAACTTTCTTTTACACTTTCAATACTTATTTCTCATAACAAATAAAGCGAAACCTCTCTTTGACCTATTACTAGCTAATTTATTTACTAAAATTGGCAAAGAAACAACATATTTTATTAAAAAATACTACAATGCAGTATCTAAAGTTAAATATGTTAGAACTAACTGCATCAACCTTGTGTTTAATTGAAATAGAACTGAATGAAATGCGACAACAGCTGCCTCCGTATATAACGCAGATTATTTCAGACTACCCACATACTTACATAATTTATTTTGCAGTGAGTTTCTGGTCCGAGTTTCTGGCAAAATTATAAGAGAGTACTCTGAGAATTTATTCCCGATTTTACAAAAGAACTTGTTTCCGTTTAGACTTTGCTGATGAATGTGCGAAAATAACAAGTTTATTGATGCAATAAAAAAAAACACTTTCTAGTCTTTGGTTCTAGAGAATTGAAAAAACGGTCTTCTGTTTATGCAATGCTCTTTTGAAACATTTTCTGTTAATAAAGCCACACAAATCTTACAACCACATTAGAAATCATAAATGTCTCTTCCATAACATCTAAATAAACTGTCGTATCTACGCAGGTCTATTTAAAATCCGTTGGCTGGCTGCCTGAGACAATAGGCACCCATTTCATGCCTATTGACTAGTTCCGTTGAAGCGGGGTTTAGGTCTACAGGAAATGTTGCTTTTGGAATTTTTAATGGTCATTTCGTACGCGGAATTCGTGATTATCGGAAGTAGTGGATCTTGGTACTAGATTTAGTATTTTTTTTTTTTACTTTTGTGTCAATTATGGCAAAATGAAGGACGTAGCTGATAGAACAGCGTTATTCTAACTGGTGACTGTTTGTTTGATGTTATATTTGATGCAACTGTATGTAATGTGTGTGCAATGTGTGTGTAAATATGTGCCAAAAGACATGAGCGTAGAAAAAACACTGAGCATTTTGCAAACTTTTCACATTGCTAAAATCGATACTGCCTAAAGTCGTAACATCATTCTTCAAACACAATCTTTTAATTGGATTATTAAAAAGATACTGCATTCATTCCTCGTCAATATAATTGGAATGTAAACAAACAAATCCAAAAATCAATAAAATAAGAACATACGGTCATCCCGATAACCTCGCGTATAGACTGAACATTGTGCAGAAAAGACCCAAAGAAACATTTATTTCTTCAGTCCAACTCTAATAACGTGGGAACGGATAACCAAACATTTAGTACGATGCTCAAACTATGAAAAATCTTCTTGATCTCGCCGTTTCTCTGGCAAGAGCCCAAGGAACGCCCTAGTTGTAATTGATCGTGCATTCATCTTGTAAGTAGCACATTCATGCATCATTTGGCTTTGGTAGAACTACCGTTTGACCTCTTAAACCCTTATGTCTGAATTTTACAGCCAATTTGGTTGAATTACGGCTTCTTTCGTGGCCTCCAGATAAGTTTCGCTTGCATTATTTCGCAGCCAATAGTGGATAGTGTCCAAACGTCACTAATACAGGTTCTCCAAATTTATCACCCTTGGTTAGTAACTAATTTCAGAGAGGTCAGATAGGCAGTGGCTCTATGTATAATACTGGAATTGCTGCATTTGGTTAGTTCGGAACTCGACCCTAACATAGTTGGGAAAAGGATAGGCTGATGACGGTCAGTAAGTAATAAGGGGGTGCATTGAAATAACATCCACGAATGGTGATACGATGCAACTTCTTCCGACGTATCTGGAGCTTTCAGTCCGATTGCTACCACCCGGCTCGTTGCCTTATATCTTTACCCAAAACAGGAACTCTGCAAAGAGTTTCTGCCGATAGAAGAGTTGCTATTTCGTGTAACAAAATTGAATCCGAATTTGAATGTCTGGATTCCATATTTGAATATACAAATAGTGATACATTTTAGGGATGAAAGGAATGTGCTTATTCGACTGAACGGTTCATAGGTAGAAGAGCATTTTAATTAAGTACGGAAAGAATGCAGGGGTGTCGATATTAAAGGATTCTTCGCTTCACCCGCGCCGGCAATCTCTTCAAATATTTCATTAGCTCTAATGTTTTGAAAGAATTTCTCTTTGAATTGCTTCCCAAAGGTATCTCACATATTCGTTTAAAAGTCTGCATCGTTTATTCGTAAACATTTTGTTCGTCCATTTTAAACAAAACAATATAACTACTGGCTTTAATATAAATGATCGGAAATTAATTCACATACTACGCTGACATTAACGGATTGGCAATGGCTCTTGAACATCTCTATCTTTTAAGAAAACGTCCCCTCGCTACATTCAACGATCCGTAATAAATTACGGATCGTTGAATGTAGCGACTCGAAATATCAATTTATCTCTCTAGTAACAAATAATGCAATCTACAAAACAAAAGATTTGGCAGCGTTAAAAGTTTATGACGCCGGGGACAGGACGATGCGCCTCAAGTGGACTTTGGCTGGACATCTAGTTAGACGAGGAAATGGCTGATGGTAGTAATGCACTGGCCGAATGGTGGCCAAGGATAGGCCAAAAAAAAACCACTGCCGTCCAAAAGCGGGTTTTGTTGAGGATATCGTCAAAGTAGCAGGAAACGCATGGATGAGAGAAGCATGATACCGAGAAGTATGGCGGAAAAATGGGGAAAACTATACCCAGCATTGGGTGATTCCGGGCTTAGATGATGATGATGATTATGCAGAAAGAGTTAGAATTGGCCCCCTTGATTTATAACGTTGCTTAAAATTAAGAAACTTCTTGAAATGGTATGGTTAAGCGTTCGTTAATCATAACTTTAACCTCTAAGTCCCTGAGATACCACATTTTGTATCGACACAATGGTTTTTTAATTGTGTCTGTAATTACGGCAATTACAAAACACAAGCTCTGCTTAACTTGGGACTAGATGGCGTTGTGTGATAGTTGTGGAATATTATTAAAAAAAAAAAAAAATTGACTGGTTAAGCATCGTTTATAAATAAACCCCTGTATTTGGACTATTCAAAACAGAACACTATATTCTAAGACCACTACAACAATTTTCCATTGCTGACTTCCGCACATTCTTTCGTAAAAATCATACTAATTCCCCATCTTGTTTCCAGGCGTCAGGTGTGACAGTGTCCGACGCTTGCAAAACGACGTACGAGGAAATAAAGAAGGACAAGAAACACCGCTACGTGGTGTTCTACATCCGCGATGAGAAACAGATCGATGTTGAGACCGTCGGCGGACGCAACGCTGAGTACGATCAGTTCCTTGAGGATTTGCAGAAGGGCGGCACCGGAGAGTGCAGGTAATGTAGTGTTCTATTTGTTCGTTTAAATATTCATCGTCACCATTTCAGCCGAGACACGTCCACTGCTGGACCTAGGCCTCCCCCAGGTGTCTTTTGCCATAATGGCCACGCTAGGCAGACGGGTTGGCGATCGCAGTATGTACATGGTAAAATGCATAGAGAACGCTACTCCCCATTCTCTTATAAGTCAGTCCTCAGTCGCCTCTTACGACACCCACGGGAAGAAATGGGATGGCACTTGGGTTTTCATATTAGCTAGACATATTACCGACCTTTGTGGCATGGGGTCCAGAGTCGAATGATCAAGATAAAGTAAGGTGACGTCGCTGCTTGCCCCGAAAATCCGGGACGGGATAGTCCATGTACTTAGGTATTGTCTGTTGGTCGTTTTGCGTGAGTGTGACGCATATTTTCCCCAACTTGTTCTTTTTTTTGACGTGACAACGTCTTATAAATTGGTTTGCCGGGTGACACTTCAAGAAACTGCGTTACGCTCCGCTCACGTTATGCGCTCACAATGAGAGCGAGTGAGAGGCACGCGTCCCTTCCACTCGGGCATGGTTAGCCCGCCTAAGAGCGAGAGAGACAGACATAAAAAGTGAAAGGCATGCAAATAAATGGTTTAAATTGTTACTATTATTTCATCCTTCTTCCTACTATACGAATGAATATTCACATTAAAATTATTTTACCACTCAAAGTCGTTGTCACGTAAAACTTTCGCCCGTATACCGACTTTACAGGCAACCAATTTTTTTTGTTCTTTTGCGTCATGTTAACCGCACCTTTTTTGTACGGATTTCAACAGGAATCTTCAAACGAAGAAGAGTAGGATGGCCAGTACTATTAGACAATTTTAACTAAAATAAACACAAAATCAAAACAGTTTTGTTTTAGTAATAGTAAAAGGGATCTTTATTAATCTTTTGTACGAAGTTCTTAGACGAATCATAGACAAAAATACGCTAAAATATTGTATGACTTGCACTTTCATATATCCATTCACAAGCTCAAAATATCTATGGAGCTTTTGAAAAAACTTGGCGCGATGCCACGTCTACTATGAACATATTACGTCTACCGCTTCCTTCATTATGATACAGCATTTCAAAAACTTACTTGAATCATCATTATCAGCAGCCTATAATGTTCCCACTGTTGGGACACAGGCCTCCTCTTTGTAAGAGGGAGTGGGCCATAATCCACCACGCGGGCCCAGCGCGGGTTGGTAAATGTCACATGTCTTCGAATTTTTGGTTCTAAGAAGACATGCCGGTTTCCTCATGATGTTTTCCTTCACCGTTTTGATAGCAGTGGGGATGAAATAATTTACACAAAGTAAAGCGCCTGCTTGGGTTTGAACTCATAAGTCGCGGCCGTTACCACTGGGCCACTACTGCTCCGAATGCACCAGAAGAACTATAATGTTTTTCCAAGAGTAATTTATTCAATATTGTTGTAAAATTTTCCAGATATGGCCTCTTCGATTTCGAGTACACGCACCAGTGTCAGGGCACGTCGGAGGCTAGCAAGAAACAGAAGCTCTTCCTTATGTCATGGTGCCCCGACACCGCTAAGGTCAAGAAGAAGATGTTGTACTCCAGGTAATTATCATTATTTTAAAGCCATTGTTCGTATACCACCAAACTACATGAGCAGCTCGGTGGATTGTGATTAATTCCCTCGCACAGTTGGGAAAAGCGTCCCAAAAGTAAGTAGGTTTATACAAACACTTTAAACGTTAATCATATTTTTCATGTTGGGAAAAAAAGTTAGCCTTGTTAGTAGTGTGATGTCTGGGGAGTGGCCAAGGCCAACTTCAGAACTACAGTATTATTATCAGAAACCTTAAGTCTTTGCGGCTAATTGTGTAATTATAAGCTTTATTATTCAAAGCAGTTAGCATTTAAATACTAGTATTAGCGTCCGTGTAGAATATTTACAACGAGCTGCCAAATGAGCTATTCCAGAAAAAATACTAGTCTAAAAGCACGAATTCCCTCGGCTGGGCGGTCGCACGTGTCTTTAAAAATACGTCAGCACCCCAAACCAATTATGACATACGCCACGCGTGATTTGAGTACTGAAATGCACATTTTGTCCACGTCGAGACAGTATTGCATTATAGATAATGCATTTATATCTAAACTAGCAACCCGCCCTTGCTTACGGGCAGGGCAGCCTAAACATCGAGGTTTAAGTTTCGTGAAAATCAAATTTTCATAAGTCAGTGTAAGGATGTAAATTGAATACAATCCTGTAAGTTCATTTACCTAATCCCAGTGAATGATTTGTTCATGATAGTTATTCAATGGGATTAGGGGGTATACCTGCCAAGGTCGCGGAATTGTTGGAAAGAGTTACCGTGACCCTGGCACAGGCAACTGAAGGAACTCGGGTGGGTTTAAGTCAGTAAAAGTGTGACACGCCCTTCCGCTTCACCCAGCGCGGGAGACGTCATTTGATGATTGTTTTTTATGTTTTATGATTAATGACTATAATTCTGTAAGGCTATATTAGTTACAGTCGCGAATCATATTATTATCAACATACAAGCTGACACTGACCTGCAAATTGCAAAAAAATACTAAAAAATAAATTTGACAAGATCACTGACAAGATGGATTTTATTGTTGTCCGAAATTGAAAAAACAAATAAAATAAAAATTGCTCATCCACCTTTAATTGCGATATCTAAGATAAACATGTATTCTACATTATGAATACATAAACACACATGCATACATACTCACGTCTTTTTCCCATGGGGGTGAGTAGGCAGACACCACGGAACGCCATGAATAAATATTCCGGGATAAATTCTCTAAATGATGGTGAAAATCCAATCAAACCCCGTTGCATAGTTAGTTGACTTTGATTTATAATCTGTATAGATATAGATACAGCTCTCTAGTCGTTCCAGACGCAATCGTGTGATCATAAACTGGAGTCCTTGCACGCAGCTGCCAAATAACACAGAATTAAATATAGCGAGCGTTTACAACGCGTTTCTGTACGGAAATATTGTTTTATGGCCCACCGCGACCGTGGCGGTCGTTGTCACTATTTTTGTGGGCAAAACGTTTATTTTTTTATAAAAAACAAAGCGACTTCCAACTCAGTTCATAGTTTTTTTTTTTTTAATCGGTTTTTTCTTATTTGTAGGTTTTATTTTCTTCTTACGTTTGGTACCCTATCTTATACTAATTCGTATAACATTACTTTGCTATGTAAACAACAGTGACTGAGTCTAAAAAAACATCATGAAGATACACAAAGTGAATTAAATAAGTAGTATCGAAGCTTACGCAAAAACCACCCAAGCACAGTTAATAACATTTATATGACACTACCCCTGAGGCATAGCCTATCCATTAAAAATAAACTAACGAAATCGACCCACAATATTGCCGGAGAAATCGTGAACATACATACAGACGAATTGAAAACTCCTTCCTTTTAGAAGTCTATAAGAAATAGGTCGGAATCCAATTTTTGAAATTAAGAGAAAAATCCATCGTGTCTGGAGCCATTTCACGCTTTAACAATTGAAAGAATTTTGATAATATTTGGCACATACCATGACCTGCGTTATGTTTTATACACCGGCAGTACGTTCCCAGTGGGATAATTTTCGACCTCCGCGTGGGTAAAGCCGCAAGCAAAAGCTAGACTTGAAAAATATTTTCAGTTCAAGCCAAGCTAGCATAATTCTGCAAATCTGATTGTTTGCTATCAAATAATGCAATTATTCTTACATTATTTGAGTTAGTTTTGATTACAATCTCTTTGTTTTGTTATCTTGAAAATCTTAATGATCTGATAGAAAAGTATGTGCAATGTTATTGTGAAATAATGATTAGGGACTGCAATTCCTACATTAATAGCAAAAATATGAGTTGGCTTATGAATTATGAAGAAAAAAAATGTTGTTTGCGTTCCTACGGGTTGCCATAGATTTTGACAATGTAAGTAAAAATTGAATACTAAAAAAAACTTTACTACAAGCACTTCGCCCGACTCTCCCGTGATTTCGTTCGCGTGAAGTTCGTATATATTTCGCCTGCTCTGACTCCGTTTATTCTTTCCAATTTTGCTCGGCTCCTCCTTGTCGTAGCGTGATGTTAAATGGCCTTTATATAACCTTCTTCAAGAATTGGACTATCTAATGAAAAACAAATCTTTCAAATCCTACGGGTAGTTCCAAAGATTAGCACCTTCAAATACAATACCCCTCTCTTAGGCTCTTTGTAAGCATGCACACGTTTTTCTTGCCTTGAAAAACTACGGTTTATACGCCGTGTCTAAGCACGGTCACTGTTGTATGGATCATTAGGGAAGCTTCAACACACACGTTTTTCTACGCCGTGTTATTTTACTCCGAATGCGATCATAGAAATATATTCTTACAACTTTTCTACTTTATTTGACAGGTTCAAATAAACATTTTCCGTTATTTTTCTCAAATCTTTACATTACTGCTATACGGCCGCGCCCTACACTCAAATCATTCCGATGACGCATACAATCGAATCATGTTTACTAAGAACCAAGATATTATATCCTTATCGACACGATAACTAATCGTTGGAAATGCTATTTGCTAATCATGACGTAGTCAAACTGTGAAAGTCATGCTTTAAGTTTGAATTTTCGCTTTTCATTGCCCTTTTCTCTTTGTTTGATTATCTTTTTATTAGATAGCTAGATGGAAGTTCTGTGTTCAATCATCATCATTTCAGTAAAAAGACGTCCATGTTGGACATTGGCCTCGGGTTTGCCGTAAGATAATTTAATTTTGTACATAAGTGAAATGTATATTACACATGTAGGTAGACATTCGGTTGTGTACAATCGAGTACACAATATTATCAGATCATTCAATCATTCATTCATTCTTTCATTATTGTCAGGTTTCTGGCCCCTAAATTAGGTATCGCCACGCTTGACAGGCGGGTTGGCGATCGCAATATGGTAGTAAAATGCATAGAGAACGCTACTGCCCATTCTTAGTAAGTCCCTTAGTCGCCTCTTACGAAATCTGCGGGAAGAAATGGGACATTTGTAGCAAATGCGTGCACTGGCTGGGCAGGTTCACTCAAATCTGTTTGAATTCCTTAACAGGCTGTTTCAGTCAAACCTACATGGTCTTCACATGATCTGACCAAGATTTTGTCTGGACTTTAAAACGAGACTGACCTCTGAGTTTGTTTCGGTCTTTCGAAGTAGTCGGATAGGAAACGGCAACCTCATTCAGTTTTTAAATATGATTTTTATGTAAAAGTTTTAGTATAAATCTACTAACAGATATAAAATAATTGAATGAGAATTATAATAGCTTCTACGATCATCGTCCCATTACCATCTTGCTGTAAATTTGAATTGGCAATATACAAAGTTGAAACAAAACCAACATTTTTATTTTTCACTTTTTAGTTTTTGTACCCCACACAAATTCACATGCAACTATGTGCAGGTAACATTATCATCAGACGAAGTCGAACGAAGGCTATCCACGTTTTGATATCTTAAATCAGTAATTACGTCAATATACCCTTAACACTAGAAGAGCGGCCGTCCCAAATTTGACCCATTTCGATGTTCTTCCTGCTCTAATTAATATTTTATTATGCATATAATCGTAACTTTTTATGAATTTTCATGAAATATGATGATTATTATATTTATTATTTATACGAGACTTCAGTCACGTAATTGCAATATATATATATATTTTTTTTTTTTAATCCAAATTTACCTCAATCGGTATGTTCAGCGCTTCTAGTGTTAAGATTATCTTTCGGCATGGTTTAAAATCTTCCCATCACACTGTTGTCGACAAAAATCTACATGTCTCGATTGAAATTTTGACAATGCGTCTGTAAAAAGTTGTTATGATACTGTATCTGTCTCATTACCCGGTTATAAGGAAATCTAGCTCAATGTTTTTCTATGTTTTTTTAACTTATCTTTTACTAAAATGATGATGTTTCGTTTTTCTCCAGCTCGTTCGACGCACTGAAGAAGTCGCTGGTGGGCGTACAGAAGTACATCCAAGCGACCGACCTCTCGGAGGCCTCGCAGGAGGCTGTTGAAGAGAAGCTGCGCGCCACCGACCGCCAATAAGTCAGCATTTATCACCTCGACCGATGTGCGGCGCATCGCGACCGCCCAGGAACACAACCTTCAGCCGCCACAGCTTAACTAATTACATGCAGTCGGACAACGTCACGCGGCGATGCACCACTGCATGAAGTTCCTACACTGTGGTCTTAGTCAGTATTGTCAGGCGGCCCGCGGTGCTACCCACAGTTTCGCATGGGTTTTTTTATATATCGTTTCAATCCTTAAGCTTTTGCAGTCGATTCTACTCTCTGGAGCGGCAGTAGTCGGACAGTCAACTGTAAACCCACGGCCGACTCCGCGACAGCCTCTATTAAAGCAATTAAGGAATCTTTATGTAATAATTTAAATTATACTAATTATTATATATATTTTTTTCCTATAAAATAACTAAAGAGTAAGTTAAGCTCAAACTAAATTTAAATACAGCGTACGCGTCGATCTTTTATTTAAATGTAAACACTGGTAAGCGAACGCCGGTCGGCTTTTATACTATTTAGATTGTAATATAAAATATGTACGATTTTATACGGTCACCTAGTTTTGTTTGAGATTCATCTTGCTAAAGGATGTAAGCTTGAGCTGCGGCTCGATACATGGCGGGCGTTGGATAAGTATTTTGTAACCGATTTATCCAGAAATACACTCGATATAAGAGAATATTAGTTGTTTTATTTGTTATTCATTATGTTAATCACCTATGACGTCGTGTTTCCTGTGTGACGCATTGATTAGTCAGAAAATTGACAAGTTTTGCAATGTATGACGTTATGATTGACCTTAATAGTTTAGATGTGGTTTCTGTTACTGTGACATTTCAAGCGAAACTTTTTTTTCAACTGTAATCAAAGTTTTCAAGCCTGTTACGAGCATGGATGTGTGTAAAACAGACGACTCTGCCGACCCTAACAGGGACTTGTAAGCATCTAAATCCATCACATCCTATTAATATTATAAATGTCAATGTAGTTTGTTACGCTTTCACGCGAAAACTACTTAACTAATCATCATGAAACTTTGTACACATATTCTTGAAGGTATTAGAAGTAACATAGGATACCTTTTATGAAAAAAAAACTATATTTATTGTTATTTTTAACGCCAGCAAAGCTGCGGGCAAAAGCTAGTCTGTGAATAAAAGGTGTGTTCCGTTCTGGCCCGGCCACGATGCCAAACAAGGTCAAAGTTATGGCAGTAGACTGTACGGATATGTACCTTTTGATACTCGAAAGAGAAATAATAGTACCTCATTATTTCATGACTTACACACCATTTTCAGTGGCACGGCCACGCTCACATTGATGAAATCCAGAACTTTAATAGATGGTTAATGTCTGAGATAAATGTACGTGTTATGTACTTTACAATGCACATACTTGTATTCGAAAGAAAGCCTTTTAAATCTATTTAATATTCACTTAAATTTTTCAGGTAAAATACGCCTGATAAAAACCAATAGCAATACGTCAACTTACAATAACTATTCAAGTCTTGTAGGCGTTTAATACGCAATAGAAGGATTCCAAGTTTACCAATGAAGTTATATATATGTATAGTTACATACTGACTTAAACTTATTATAGTTCTGTTACGATAAATACTTAATAACTTAAAAGTGCACAAAGGCCTAAGCTGTTTAAAATTCAATAAAACTACTCTATTTCTCAATACTTGTAAAATTTGAACTACTCACAATATGATTTTACTCGTGTAACTTTCCGAAGAAATATTTTCATTTTAAATGCACGTGTTTGTGATTAATCAGTTCCATTGATGAGTTTTTTTTAGTATCGCATCGTTAAATATTTTGACAAACAGAACAGTAGTTGGCAGCATATTATTGATATCTGCTAGCTGGTCTTCGTATTTATAAAAATTTATCACTCTGTTCGTCGAGAGTCACTGACTAACTTTTCCCACGTTTATTCATTTTCAAATCAAATCAAAATTAAATCAATTTATTTCGGGCTACAAAGACCCATATCATAAATACCTTACAGACTAACATACATACAAATATAAAACAATATAAACATAAAACTATTGAATACGAAGTGACTGCGTCGTGTTGCGCTGCGTGGTGTCAAAGAGGGTGGGTTCAAAATAGTTAGGCCCGGCTTCTGGCACGTGTGACAAGGATGGCGTCGTGAAGGTGGAGAGGAAGAAGAGGAGGAAGCCTCCTAGTCGGAACCAGTGCCGGACCACGCTAGCAGGACCTAATATGCTGCTGCGTCCAGCTACACCAACGACGCAGCTCTATGTGTCCCGTCTACATTACCCCACGAAGGTTGAGGAGATCGTGGAGTATGTACGTGTGAAGACCAACTTTACCTTGAGAGTGGAAAAGTTGGAACCGCGCCACAACACTAACTTCAAGTCATTCGTGGTGCGAGTTCCAACGCATCAAATCGAGACCTTCCTCAAGGAAGAGTTTTGGCCGAAGGGTTTCGTGTATCGGCGATTCCATGGAACCCCATTTTATTATGAACTAGCTTTTGCCAGCAGCTTCGCCTGCATGGTGGTCGGGAATTATCCTGCGGGAACATACTACCAGGATAAAAAGTACCCTATGTGTTACTCCAGGTTATAAACTATCTGTGTGCCAAATTAAATCTAAATCGGATTAGTAGTTTTAGCGTGAAAGAGGAACAAACATCCATACATCCATACGTACAAACTTTCGCGTTTATAATATTAGTAGGAAATAGGATGTTGTCCTGCTATCCCAGTCACAAAAAAAACAGTAAGAGAAGTTTTTTTGAATATTTAAATCATTTAATATCTTAGTGCACTTTTATCTTAGTAATTATTCATTGTAATGGAACTACATATAATAAGTTTCAGTAAGTAACTATATGTAATGAAATAGTTAAAAGTGGATTCTCTTTTTAAGTATTAAGCGCCTACAACAATTGAGTAGTTATTGTAAGTTGATGTTATACTATTGCTATTGATTTTTGTCAGGCGTATTTTACCTGAAAAATGTATGTGACTATTACATAGATTTAAAAGGCTTTCTTTCAAATACAAGTAGGTGCATTGTAAAGTACATAACACGTACATTTATCTCAGACATTAAGCATCTATTAAAGTTCTGGATTTCAGTCAATGTGAGCGTGGCCGTGCTAGGACGGATACGCTGTAGCCCGGCCACTGAAAATGGTATGTGAGTCATGAAATAATGAGGTACTATTATTTCTCTTTGGAGTACCAAAAGGTACATATCCGTACAGTCTACTGCCATAACTATGACCTTGTTTGGCATCGTGGCCGGGCCAGAACGGAACACACGAATAAAAGTACAGTTACACAAAACACTGCAAATAACCGGAGTCATACTCCGTACGAGTACCTACCCAAAAAAAATTGCTTGTTTGAAATCAAGGTGTGGTACACGTGTGGCTAGCTCTGGCTTAGCCATCATTAGGAATTTAGATTACACAAAAAAATGTCGCCTAATATCAGAACTAAAGTTGGACTTTCAATCCTATTCAGTAACTTGGCAGCTCAACGAAAGATAATGATACCATTCTAAAACTAAATAGTGTTGGGGTATCGAATGATTTCGCGTAAAAAATGAATGATAAAAATGGTTTATATTAAATAAAACTTTAAAAAATCGTTTTTAGGATGTGGAATATAAGAATAATTAATAACAGTTATTTCCTTTTTTATTTTCTTCTGAGAGCAACTAAACTAAATATAATTATTTTATATATATTAATAAAACATTTTACTTTTTTTACTATAGTTATTTTATTTCCTCTAGCAGCCATAAACCTGGTATCCCTCCAACTGTCAAGTTACTGAATAGGATTATAAGTCCAACCTTAGTCGGTCACTAGCAGTCACTAGTTAAAAAGTTATATGCGTTTCTAGGTGGCCGATCTGGAGAGAATTTCCCCAGCTTAGCCACATTTATATCTCAAAAACTAGTGTTTTGATGTTGAAAACAGGAGGCAGGCAGGAGCTTCTAAAATTTGGCTCGGCGAGCATTACAATAAAATTTCTTTCCTTTTCTTCGGTTCTTACAATTTGAATCTGTTCTCCGTATGATGATCGCGCGGCCGCACTGCGGCGCGGCTACAGAATTCTCGCGAACAAACCGTTGTTTCCGTCGGTAGCGCTGCTTGACGAAACACTAGGGTACCTGGTGGAGATCCGTTTTCTCCCAAATTTAGTCTGAATTAGTCGCCAAGTCACAGATTTAAGGTCTATTCACACAGCGACCGCGGCGCGACGTGACGCGTGCGCGGCGAGAGCCTTCACACTGCGGGCGCGATCACGTCCCGTCCCGCCGGCACACATATACAATACAAGCAGTGTAACGCGAGTGTCGAGACGGACTAAACAATCTTGAACCGTTAGAATTATAATGCGGTATTTAGAGATTTATGAAAATACTTATTTTAATTTATCCAGTATTTGTGTTTATGTTATGTAAAGTACATAGGGGCCGTTCAAGTATTACGTAAGCACTATAGGGGGGCGGGGGGGGGTCTTTGCTTTGCTTATTTTTGATGACATGGGGGGTGGGGGGGTCTAGATGGTGATTACGTCAGCAGTAGTTATTTAATTTTTTACACATATGGCAACCCATAGTCATTTGTATGTTTGAAAACGAAACGCATTTTCGTGGATTCCCACAAAGCGTCAGCGCACATCAAGAGCAGAGCATTTTCTGAGACTAATAAAAAAAAATTCTAAGACAATGCACAATTAAATACACGTCCAAACTTGATGCTCGAACATGCTTGAGTTTGCAGGATACGTGTTCTAGTCATTAGCAGCCTATAATGTTCCCACTGCTGGGACATAGGCCTCCTCTCAGTGAGAGGGAGTGGGCCATAATCCACCACGCAGGCCCAGTGCGGGTTGGTAGATGTCACATTTCTTGGAATTATTGGTTCTAAGACATGCCGGTTTCCTCACGATGTTTTCCTTCATCGTTTTGAGAGCAGTGGTGATGAAATAATTTATACAAAGTAAAGCGCGTGCTTGGGTACGAAATCACGACCTACTACTCGTAAGTCACGGCCGCTACCACTGGGCCACCATAGCTCTCCACCGTGGTCTAGTATGCGTTCTATATGCGCGAGCACCCACCGCGCGCCGCCGCCCGTGCTCAGTGTTGCCACAGCTAGAAAATTGTCTGGTCGGGAATGTGTTGGTGCATTTGGAAATCATGAACGGAGAAAAGTTGTTTGATTTGGTGCAGCGTTTTGAAAGTTTGCAGTATATCGAGTCCAACATACAGCGATCAGGTAATAGCTCGGTTGTCAAAAAGTGTTTGCTAGCTATCGTGTTTGTGGAATATTGAACGGAGAAATGTATTCACTACGAGCAAATATTCTCGAGCTAAACAACGCAGTGGATGCTAGAGAAAAAAGATGGGCGGAATGCAAAAGACGTCGTCGAGCCCGTCGCTTGACGAGAATGAACACAAACCTCATAAAGGAGGAGATTTCTCAATTCGACTGTATATATATTTTTTTATGTGTGTTCACCGATAACTTCGTCGTTTATGAACCGATTGTGATGATTTTTTTTTGTTGGAAAGGAGATATTCCAAGAGTAGTCCCATGATAAGGAAACCAGGATCTGATGATGGCATCCCAGAGTAGTCGAAGGGAACCTTCGAAAATCGTAGTGGCGACTAGTGCGTTTTTATTTCTTTCATTATCTTAAAGCACTATTATTTAATGAAGGTTTGAAGTTGCTCTGATGAAGCCGAAAGACAGTCGAGGGAACTCTTCAACGACTTACAGCAATTACCCGGTGTTTGGACTTAATTAAATTCTATTCATGAGAACTTTGCACCCATTTGGGTATAAGTGCCATTACAGGTCTGATGATGGAGACCACAGACTGACAGACAGTTGAGGGGAACCCTCAACGATTTACAGCAGTTCCTCATTGTTGGGCTTACTTTATACGGTTCAAAGTGCCAATTTTATCACTACTATTTAATTAAGGTCCGGAGTTGATCTGATGATGGAGCCGAAAGAGAATCGAGGGAACTCCTCAACGATTTACAGCAATTACCTGGTGTTTGAACTTAATTCATTTCTATTGATGAGAAAGCTCCCATAAGGCTTATAAGTACCATTACAGGTTTGATGATGGAGACCATAGACAGACAGTCAAGGGAATTCCTCAACGATTTACAGCAGTCGTAAAGTATTAAATTTCACCTGGCGAGTAGTGGCATAGGAATTAGTGAAGGGTATATACCGTAACTAAATAGTAAAAAATAAAAAATTTTTCCAAAAAAAAACCGACTTCCTCTAAAACACTAGAATGTAAAAAATAACTTTAATTTCGGAAGTCGGTGGCAAAAAACTCAAAGATCCTAAGACACCAACTTCCGAAATTAAAGTAATTTTTCACTTTCTAGTATTTTTTTGATATTCCCGAAGCGGAATTTGTAAAAACGTTTTGTAACATAAACAAACATAGTTGTGTTGGTTGTTGGAACGGCTTCCATTCCCTTAATGTTATGATAGTAGTAAGTATTGGGTAGAAAGCAAAAATGTCTACCTACTGCCCAAACTTTTACTAATAAATTATATGTAGTGTAATAATAACTAAGTACAAATAATATTTAATTCATTTACAAATTTGCGATGTTCATTTAAATATTTTATGTGTGACACAAGCCACCCAGGCTCCGCGCATGATTCCACTGTATGGCAGAGTCATCCACTCAGTCACTACATAAAGCAAATTACAGAAAATACTAATGAAGAAGTATTTTTATTAGGTATTACCTTAGAGTAATAATGCATAGAGAGATAGCTTCATTCAAAATTCCGTTTAAAATTGAAGCAATAACACAATCAATGTGTGCATAAGCGTCACGTAAAAACATTCACCGACACACACAGAAGCAAACTAGTAATGTTGCAAGTAAATGACATTTTCCCCAAATAGTGTGAAAATAGAACTGTTTCAGGATTCGTGAGTAGAAAAACTATTAAATAAAACATGAAATTTAAAATATTTATTATATACCAAGATCGATTACTTAAACTACCTTACTTAATAACCCTGAATTTGCAACTGTTTTCTAAACAACTGCTGCTTTGATGACGCTATTCGCGAAATATTATCTTTTTTGGATTCATAAAAGAATCAAATTCTTAGGTAACAAGAATTTAGGCAGAATGTACAATATAGGTAAATTCTTAGGTTGGCAAGCGGGACCCCGAATAGTATTAGGCTAATAAAAATACCTACTTAAATGTGATTTTGCAATAAAATTGGCAGTACATAGTTATAACAACAAAAAAATGGGGTAAAATGTTTTTCTTTGCCTAGCAACACTTTTATTGTAATGGCGTCTGTCAAATTTACGATTTATTTATTTTGTTTCGATGAATGTTTTAATCAAAAATATATGATGTTAGGCAATAGTTACCCGTGAAATGGGATCTTTAAATGTTTTCCGTGGTTATGTGATGAGTTGTGACACCCTTTCACTACACAGTACGTCATTTTTTTGTGAAATTGCGGGAGCTCTTTACAATAGCGCTTGGTATTTTGTACTAACGGTCCGAAAGTCGTACTTAGCCTTAAAAGGCTACCTTGAAATGGCTTCACTTTTCGTGCAACTACTGCGGTTCTATGCGTTATTATTGTAAGAGGTATTACAATATTTTTTGTGGGTGTACTATAGGTACACCTCTGCCTAACCCTTCGGGGAAACAAGGCGTGATGTTATGTTTATGTTACAATATTTTTTTAATGAATAATATCCTATGACCTTTATCATGTTCATGTGGTAGTGTTTGTTGGAAAAATCAATTAGAGCCGAAATTAGTTCAAATAGAACCATTTTGTATAAAATGAAATATATAAATAACAAACAAAACACCAGCCGCTAGAAATAAAAAACAGATTAACGCCAGTAAGCAGTAATGTCACATTTGACTTTGACAGCTTAACAGATAAAATATTATTGAGTTGTCTATTTTCACATTTATCCGCGTTACACATGTAAATGCAATGTTTTTGCTATTTACGATCTTCTTACTACTTCATATTGTTTAAAACACTAACAAATAATATGTTAAAATATATATAAATGAAATCTGGCATGATTAAATGTTCAGATTTAGTAGTAGTTTTTCGAAAATCATTTCTACTAACGGGTTTTATAATAATGGCAATACGACAATGTCATTGTACCACGATTCTATTACGAGACCACTGACCGAACAATGATCCACCATTATGATTTAGCAGATTACGAACTTTTAGCAAAATGACAATGGGATCGTGTTGGAATGACGGATTTTTATAAAATAGCAGACTTGAGGCCAGATGTTAAAAGCCAATGCTTGGGAAAGAGTCTGCCAAGAAGTCTTTCCCATTTCTTAGTCTCAGAAAATGCTCTGCTCTTGGTGTGCGCTGACACAATAATGTATACGTTTAGGTCAAAGACATTAAATTATATAGACGGGACATAACGAACAAACTCGTAATCCAATACTTGTGTCCTAGTGGTCATATGGCGTTTAGTCTAGGATGGCATGTCTGCATGTCAACACGCATTTGTGTCCGTTTGACAAGTAAAGAAAAACATTTCTTAAATAAATATGCCGAGTTGCGCTTTACGATATTGTAAATCACGCTGTGGTAAAACGTCTGGACCGAACTTCGGTTTATTTTCATAAATATTTTTTAATATTTCTCAGTAATTTTAATTAAATAATATTCATGGATAGTTCTAGAACATACGATAATTTCGTATCAACGCCCTCTATTGCTGAGTAGCTTTACTACTGCCTTGCAGAGATGTTATGATGTTTATCGACTTTGTTATCGATAATATTTAATTAGGTTAGTAAAATTCAAAACTATTTGAACTTATTTATGTAATTTAAATAATATTTCAATTTAGCAACAATAGTGCTGTTCGCTCACGTAGATATTTATTTTAGAACTCTGTATGTATATATTATGTTTGATTGTTTGTTTTTATGTACAGACGCCACCAGGTCAAGCTACCCGAAACTGTCAATTTTTCCCAATGAACCTTGAACCTCATGCTCTAGAAATAAAGTCGAAAATCTATCAAAGAAATCTGACAGTTTGTAGTAGCTTGATGTGTTGGCGTCTGTACCTATGTAAGTAGTGTTCTCATATTATTTGTTTTATTTTCTTAAGTGAACTGTTTTTTTTTATATTTTCTCTTTTACTTTTACACACGCTGACTACATCTTTTTATCTTCTCTTCTATCAGAGGTATGCTGGAAGGTATTTTTTTTTAGAAATAAGCATTACTTTTGTATGCACATGTATTTTGCTATTCTTATCTGTTTGTATATGTGCGTGCGTTTCGCAATGTAAATAAAGTTGAACGTGAAAAGTGGATACAGTTTGTTCAAAAAGATCGTAGAAAAGTAAATTGGCTTCCATCTGCTTCGTCAAAATTATGTTCCAAGCATTTTAAAGCAAAGACTTTTACTTTGGAAAGACGGGTTGATCAAATTTAAAAAAAGGTTCTGTACCTTGTACTACAAGAGAAGTTAAGAGAAAGAGTTCGTAGTCGTTCTTTATGTTTGTATGGTAAACTAGAACACTGCCTATAATTCCCACTACTCACTTGACTTTTGATATCTGTCTGCTAGACTATTTTAGGCCTTTTCCCCAAGAAAAAAATAAAATGTTGAAATATTACTTTCGGCCACATTAGCAATCGAGTTTCGCAACCAGTTTTCAGCTAAAGAAGATGCGAAGGAAAAGGCAAATCTCAGTTTTTATGTTGTTACCAACAAAAATAATACCGATTCACTACAACGTTCTTAGTACAGTTTAGAGTGACTACGCATCACACTCCGTTTTTTTTTGTTTTTTGTAATTTCAGGATGATGAAATAAATCCGCCACCAGACTTACTACACCAGTTAATGCAAATGTAATGTTAATAAAACTGATTTTATTTGATGGGACCTAAGTCCCATGAAATAAAACCAGTTTTGTTAACTTTTGCCTTAATTTTAATTAAGCTTTAATTTTAATTTGTCACATTAACATTAGTGATCGGTGAAAGAGTCTGTGAGGTCACAGACTCTTTTCTGAGTTTGTTTTGGCATTTCTTCTCAGAGTAGTCAGTTAGGAAAAGTACCTAGTCACTCATGTAGTTTAAAAAAAAATAAGATTGACGTGTAAAAGTTTTTAGACGTGTCAAGTGCCCATAATAATGATAATTTAGTAATTAGTTTGTAAAAAGATTTTTATAAATAAATAACTTGTAAACATTGAATATAGTAATCATTGCAAATTGTTTGGAATTTTCAAATGTGAAAAAAAAATGTAGTCACTTTCCAATATTATCGATATATTATGTCGATAGAGAGTTGATGAAGTTCAGCCTTAATCAAGTTTTGGTATTTGAATGTTTGCTATTCAAAGCTAGATGGCGTTACTGACGCTGGAGAGTAAAATTTTATACAAAAATGTTTTTCCTGGCCGTTCTAATTTTGCTATACTATGCTAGATGGCGTTACTAAGGCCTCCCCCACATTAGGCGTGCGCGATCCTCGGGCGTGTGAGTAGCGCGAGCGCCGCGCGCGCGTCGCGAGCGCGCCGCGAGCGCGCCGCGTGAGCGTCGCGTTTAGCTGCACTGCGGCGCGCTCGCGGCGCACTCGCGGCGCGCACGCGGCGCTCGCCTTGGCGTTTAACCCCCTTCAGTCAAGTCAGTCACAATTTGGACAATTTTCGTTTCAAAATCTACTACACTATCCACACTAATATTATAAATGCAAAGTAACTCTGTCTGTCTGTCTGCCTGTCTCGCTTTCCTGCTAAAACTGCTGAACCGATTTAAATGAAATTTGGTACTCAGATACTTTAGAGCCTGAGAAAGGACATAGGCTACTTTTTATTCCGTGACTTTGTCTGCGTCCGCGATAAACGACATTTACGCAGAAGAAGTCGCGGGCAGAAGCTAGTCTTTTATAAATAAAGTGCTGATTTCTTCCCACACCTTTTTTTTGCAATACGATCACTATACTCCTTTGTAGTCATGTCCCATATCGCAGGACGATTCTGTATTTCTAGGATAACGCTTTCGATATTAATTTCACTCGATGACTCTATTTTTAACATGTGCCAACACAACACTGCCCACCATGTGACTGACCGAAACAGTAGCAATATACAACAAGTTACCAGAATCCATAAGGAGAGAGAAAAAAAGCCATCTATTTACTAATAAATTAAAAAAGCTGTTGTTAAGCAAATGTTATTATAGCGACAACGAATTTTTAAATGATAAATCCCTGAAACTAGTTTAGAAAAGTCCAAAGCATGTACTTCATCTATTTTTAATTACTATTTTAGAATAAGTTACATTATAAGATATTCAATAGGTCCTCCTTCTACCTACGGTATTTTCCTTTGCTGTGCCCGACAGGGTCCACAATTGTTTCTAAATAAAATGTTTTACCACCTCAGCATATACATTGTGGAATGCAATAAAGTATTGAGTATTGTAGCGGGCGAAGGGGTAAGAACGCGACTCGAGCGCCGCGTGCGCGCCGCGAGCGCGCCGCAGGGCAGCTAAACGAGACGCTCACGCGACGCGCGCGCGGCGCTCGCGCTACTCACACGCCCGAGGATCGCGCACGTCTAATGTGGGGTCAGCCTAAGTCATGGGATCACAATTTTTCTTTGAGATTTCTTCAGATGGCCTCTCTATTTGTCTTACATCTCTTTGGTTTAGGTACTCGCTTAGAACCGAGTAGGGGAATTACCGCGCGCTATTCAGTTGTCTAATTTTTTTCCGTCAGTCTATTATTTAGTTTCGGTACGATTGACTATTTGACTATTGATTTGATTTGTATTTTTAGCAAAGCAAAGCAAGTTAATATTTGTGTTACCGTAGATCAATTTTGGCCAAAGGAGAATTGTTTAGTTAAGATGTTGTTTCAAATAAACAAATCCAAGTTAAACCAAAAATTCTTCGAATGTTTTAAAAAATCTCATACAAATACGAAAGTACAAAATGTACAGAACTTAGTTAATGAAATGTGGCGTAATTATAAGCTACAAGCAAAGTTCGACAAGGAACTTAATATTATTGTCTCTAAGAAAATTTAACAGATTTCTATAATTATAACTGCTTCTCGTGAATCAATAAAAAAACAATACTTTAAAAGAAAAATGCAAATAACAATGTTTACGTCAGCATGGGGGGGGGGGGGGGTAAGAGCTTTGCTTACTTTTGCTGACAAGGGGGGTGTGGAGTAAATAATTGTAATAAATCTGCTTACGTAATACTTGAACGGCCCCATACATATATGTTAAAAAAATAAAGCAAAAACATTATTGTCAAGTAATAATGACTTACACTTGAGGAGTGTCTTTTCAAAAGGGGATACCTACATTCTATCTTATTTTTCACAAAATGGGAAAAACTTATATGGGAAATATTTACAGACCTACCAAAAAGCATTATTTCTGTTATGAAACTATTTCATTGCAGTGTTCTAACTACACATTTTGCCAAAAAATATGACTTGTTAATTTAAAGCTGCAGAGTTCAGAAAAGTCATAATATCCTCTTTTGACACGGATCTTTTATAATATCCCCCTTTGTTCTGTACTAAATGTAAATATCCCCTTTATTTGTGTACAATTTTGTAAATATCCTCTTTTGTATTTTAAATCCCAAGATTTTAAATGATAATAAAACACAGATTATTCTTATTATTTAATAATAATGACCAAAAGCAAAGACATACTTATTAATGCTACTAAACAGAATTATAATTTTTTAATTATTAGACAGTTAAAATCCTGATTTGTCCAATATCAGGTGTCAGTGACAATCACACATATATTCCATTTCGGTATTCTGTTCTTCTTCAGGGCTGCAGTTTGGATCATCAATTAATATTTTTTTATACCTCTTCAGTTCATTTAAATTGTACCACTCTTCGTCAAACTGTTTCTTGTGCAAATTTGAAATATCTTCTTCTTGCATTCTTTCAGTGGATGTTGTACTACATCTAAATTATGTAAAGACAAAGGAGATCGCTTGCCCTTTTCGAGTAATGACGTAGGTTTTTCTGCACCTGTTTGAAATTCTGTAGTTTTCATAGACCTGCAATTCAACAGTGGCTGAACCACGAACCCGAGATTTTTTTTCTATAATAATAGAAAAAAAATCTCTTCAAGGACTGTATACCATCCAGTTTTCTGTACCGCTCTTCCAAGCTTTTTATATCTTTAAGAATCCAGTCTTCTCCCAGTACTTTTAGCTGACCATATTTCTTGAAAACGCTGTAATAATATTCTTTGTTGGTTATCACAGGTTTCTTTCTTATTTCTTTCTCCAGCCGACCAAAGACTCGGTCAGCTGGGAGAAAACTATGTCCCATCACAGGGAAAAATAGTGTTATGTCTTCAAGATGTGATGGTGAGTCATTTAAAAGGTAGAAAAGCAGCATGTGTATAATGTGGCTGTTTTTGTTCTGCCCACCACACCCGTTAAAGGAAATAAAACACTATGTAAAAGTAATTATCGCGTTTTGAAACGGCTAATTGGTGTAGTGTAAATATTTGTATTGTAAATATTCTCTCATGTTATGAAATGAAAAAGAACTATTATATTTTGAATTTTGTAAGTGTAAATATCCTGTTCTGAAATGAACACTCATATTTGAAGCTGCTTTACTTGGAGTATATCCCGTTTTGATTAAGATTCAAGTTATGAAAGTGTGTATTTTAGCACTAAGAACAAGACTGCATACTCAGTTTAATAAATAATAAAAATTTAAATATCCCCTTTTGAAAAGACACTCCTCACTTCGTTAAATAATATTTATCATAAAGACATTTATCTTGCCTTCCTAGGATCTATGATTTCTGGCAATACGCAATTATGATACGGCTGCAGAGTGTTTATTTTGCCTTTTTTTGACACAATGGTATAAACGACCCCCACACTCCATTGCTAAACAGTTAAAACAAAAATATAATATGATTCTACAATCTATTAAAATAATACTTGATAATAAACGAAACTCTTTTACAAAAATAAAAAAATGGGAAGAGTAGCAAAATGTTGTAGTCGTAGTATATTTTTGCGTTCACGATACAAGCGTACTACTACATACGTAAACCATACAACACAAAGTGGTGCACAGTGGATCGAAACTGCTATATGAGGGAAATTCGTATTTTTTTACAAATTGCATTTTTTTTAATACTTATCGAAAGATCTCGTCATTCCGATAAGTAATTATCATTACAAGTAGCAAAATATCTAAAATATTGTTTCTGGAAAAATATTTTAGATATTTTTGTAAGAATTGAAACAAACTGCTTAAAGGACAATGCCAGAAACTCTATAGAGCTTTGACCCATAAAATAAAAGTTTGTTTACAAGCATGAACAATGTAGCATTCTATTGCTGCTTTATTAGAGATATCTAAATGATGTCTAAATGCCTTTAGAACTTGCTGTGTCTGTTTAAATCTACAATGTTTATTATATAGGATTATTCACTACGGTATAATCCGAGCAATAAATACCGTAGTATTTACATACCTGTTACAACAATTTCCATGTTGCAACAACATATCTTAGTAGCATCCTGTCGATGCACAAATGACCATTTATGCACCTCGACATCGTTACCCAACTCGAGCATTGTTCAAAATGGAAGCAATAATCAGAATCCGTGGCAAATAGTAAAAAGTCGGCGAATAGGCGAGATCGAGTCTATGTACAAGAGCAAAAATCGTCGGTATAATGTAACAGTAATAATATTGATCACGTTGAGATTAGTGAGTGTAAAATACAAACATCAATGCAACGGCAAACAGAACAGAGCTAATGTCAAAAAGTCAAAGAATGACTTTTTGTAGTGGTGGGCGTTACGACAACGAACCGTTTCCGAAGACCGTTTTATGTTTTGCAACAATGAAACCGTTTTTACGTGCTGGGTCCAAACAGTGTTCGTTGCTCAAACCAGTCTTCGAACGACTAGATGCGATTATTTATTTTACAGCTAAGAAAATACGGTCGAGAACTCATCGGTTCAACTATCACACTCGTCGCGTCGTCGTCCTTAATCCGTTCCAAAGACCGTTTTATGTTCTGCGACGACTACGACGATGAAAGTGGTTTTACGTCTTGGATCCATATAGTTTTCGTTACACAAACCAGTCTTCGAATTACTTGATGCAATTTTTTATTTTACTGCTAAGAAAATACGGTCGAGAACGCATTGATTTTATTGATTGAACGGCTCTTCAAACCAGTTGCGACGACAACCGTTTTCTGCAACCGTTTTCGTCGTCGGAAAAACGGTTGCGTTTCGTCCATCGAAAATTCGACAACGACCCACCACTAACTTTTTGACATTACCATTAGCTCGTCAATGACGTTTCATTACACCTTAACCTACTAGTGTTCAAATGCGAAACATTTATTAGAATATATATTCATAATAATATTATACAATTACATATAGGTATTCACAAAGATTATTTTCATTAACTGTGTGTAATTTAACCAAATACATATTAAAATCCGTATATAGTAAATTAATAGATATTATTTTTTAAATTAAATAACTGTTTTTGTTCCGCGTGTGTGCGTACTAAGTAACGCAGATGGTCGCGATTAAAACAGGAAATACGTCTTAGGTTTTTAAATTCCTTTTTATCGCTAACTTATTATCCGCAACTCTAACAGAATAATAGTTAAGCAACAAAGGGTCATAATTTCTTGTGATATTTTTGATTAAGTTACATTTTCGGTACGGTGGTGAAGGGTGGGGCAGGATCTGGCATTGTCATTTGGCCATGTCTTGTAAGACCAGGCTTTCAAACTACTATATTCTTATTCTTTGACTTGCTGGCTATAATTCGACGCTAACAGTGTGCGCTCATAGTTGCCCGTTCAAGAGTTATGAGGTTCGGAAAAATGAAAAAAAAAGTAAGTCAAAAGTACCTTTTCACTAATAATATCGATACCGGAAATTTCAATTGTCGTAAAGGACAAAACACGAGTTTTCAGTAGAGCCAAAAAACAAAAAATATTTGTTTTCTTCTAATATCTTTTTCAAATAAAGTACTATATTCATGATGTCAAAAGAAACCCTCACTATTTTTTCGTGTTCTATCCATAAAAATTAACAAAATAAACCAAACATAATTATTGACAAAAATGAGAGTCCTTTACAGCCCAAAAAAAATTAACTGAAGTACTTTACAGCCACGAAAAATTGGTTATCATAAAGTCAGATGTGTCGTAAAGGACTAATCTTGATCATCAAGGGGTAGTACAAGTCATTTAAACCTGAGACTAAGGGGGTAAAAGGAACAAAAATCCTAAAGTTCTAAATAGAAATACCTACAATAGGTAGTAAAACCAAGTGAAATAAAAGTATTTTTATTATTTTTTATTTATTATTCAAATATTTAGTAAAAAAATATTATTCTAATACGAACTCAAAATTTAAAAAAATGTTTTGCGCTATTACGTTTTATTTATAATTGTGTTGTGATGGAAGATTTTGTTACCAATTTGGACATTTTCCTGTTTTTGGCAAACACCAGTTGTTTTTAACAACCCCAAATGTTATTTGAAGTTTTTGCGAATATAGTTGATTTGTCAGAAAATGAAAAGAACGAATTGAAACAATTCTGTCAGACTTATATGTGCTTGTTGAGGAACAAATGGATCTCGTGTAATCGCACGAGACGTACATTCATAAAAAAAGTATGAGAAATGGCTGCAAGAGGACATGAAATGGCCTGAGGTCGTGACGGAAAAGATAACCCCTTCTGTAGTGTTAGTAGAACAGCACCCATGTTCCAGTTTTGACTTCGCTATAAATAAGGGTACATCAACATGACATTGACTGGCCTGTTAGTCTAGTGGTTAGTGACCCTGACTGCTAAGACTGAGGTCGTGGATGCGATTCCCACCCAGGACAAATGTTTGTGTGATGAACTCAATCATTTGTTCTGTGCCTGGGTGTAATTTATCTATAATATGTATGTATTTAGAAATATATAAGTATGTTTATCAGTTGTCTGGTTACCATAGTACAGGCTCTGCCTAGTTTGGGATCAGATAACGTTGTGTTGATTGTCCTAAGAATTTATTATTAACATCCTGTGGACCGGAAACGTGCAGTGTTGGAATATCAACATCAGTTGTGAGTCCCAGAAAACCATTTGTGAAGCTAAGCCCGCTACAGAAGAGTGGAGAGCTCCTAACGTACAGCAATGAAAGTCTTGCTCATGCAACTGGTTTAAAAGCACAAATAAGAAAGTAGCAGATATCATTAAACTAGTCTCGGAGCATCCCGAAGAAGCTACAAATATGAAGGAATTGTTAAAGGCATAGAAAACTATGCCCATATATTCTGCTGATAAAGCTTTGGGTATTTTGACTTAATTGAAGCTTTCTAAGTGCAGTATATAACATTAAGATCTTGTGCAAAAGAAGAAGGAATACCATTGTATCCTTCTTACACAGCTATCCTTGAAGCGAAGAAGAACTGCTATCCGCCAAAAGATGCCACAGAAGTCACGGAAGAGGGGTTAAAGTAAAAATCCAAGCTATTTTGAACAAAACTGTGGTTAGACTTGGAAAATTCCTACGTGTAGAATCTGGATGGCAAAGAATTTATACTTATATGCAAGTGGGGTTTTGATGGTGCTTCAGGGCAAAGTTTGTATAAGCAAACTATGGCAGAGGATGACGATTCTAGCATTTTTATGTGTTCGTTTGTGCCTCTGCGCTTAGTTTGTGGCGAAGAAGTGATATGGGAGAATCCAGAACCATCTTCCACAATGTTCTGCAGACCAATATATTTTAAGTTTACAAACGAAAACAAGTTGAACATAGTTGAAGAACAGGCTACGATTGCAAACGAGATTGAAGACCTGCAGCCTTCTATTATGGGAAGCCATTATGGGAAGAACTCCTGCGGAAAAGAATAAGTTAGAGGTAGGGTTGCCAACCATACTTTATAATAACGTATCCGACTTTATTTTTGATAACTATACTTTATACTTTTACATACAAATAAAGTATGCAAAAATACTTTATTTTCAACGTTTACTGTGATGCGTAAAACAAAATACTCATTATGGGTACTTAACGATTTACAATTGCTGAACGAACTGTTTAAAACGGATAATGGAAACGATTTATAATTACTGAACGAAATGTCAGATGTCAGTTGTGACATTTGTCACAGATGTCACTCAGTATTTGTCACTATCGACGAAATTGTTCAAAACCTTATTCAAAACTGGTCGTTGTTTTTGTCACCCGAAACATTCAATACAGTTATCAATAACTTTTCACTTTTTATTGATATGAGCTTAAATTATATGATAAAATGGTTTGATTTTAGCGAAGATAATTGGCTTTCAATGCTTCCTAACATGTCTTTGAAAATTGAGGTAAAATTTGAACATTTTGAAATGGTTATTACAAAGGCCCAATTATAAGACATTAAATATTAAGATGGACGATGTGTATTCCGAATCTATAAGACTTACAGAAATCCAAAGAAAATTCACTAATGATGATAAAGAATTTTCAGTGAAAAGTACAGTAGAAAGATGGCAATATATACTTAAAAATGCATCTGATAGCTTACCAAATATAAAAAAAATATTTCTTACGTACTCTCCATTCCCGCCACTTCAGCTTTCACTGAAAGAGTTATGAATCTAAAGTGGCGAGAAGAGAGAAATAGAGCATCAATAAATTTAATTAAAAACGAATTGTTTATTTATTTAAATTTAAATGTTGATTGTCAAACAAGCTTTGTAACATTTAAAGATAACAAAAAAATGTTAACATGTGCTAAAAGCACACAAAAATACGTTTTTAAAACAATAAAAACATAAAATTTTAAAAATACTTTTTTTTTGTCCCTAATACTTTATTTTTTTCCTATCCAAACTAGTTTATACGTTTTTTTTTGTCAAAAATAGTTGGCAACCCTAGTTAGAGGTCTTTTTTGTGTTTGGGAAATCATCAAATAACGTCTTTCGCTCTGGGCGGAGCGCAAGGGCGTGTCATTATAACTCAGCCATAGTCACGGTGATTAACAAATGAGGTACTTAGTAACATCAGTTTTCAGTCACTTATTAACGTATTTAATTATTCTCACCAAAAAAGTCATTAGTTGGCTATTAACAAACGATAGTACAAGTAAATCGATGGTCAACTTCGTTTGACCATTTCAAAGATTTGAAAAATCACCTATCGAAAATTCAAAAATTTGGTATACGCGAAGCGGCACTGAAAGGTATATGAATAATAATTTGATGTCACCTTGATCGCCGTGTATGGTACAATACCTCGTGTGAGCACCAGCCCTTCAGTTCCATTCAAAGCCAGCAATGAGTGCATACAAGTGTACTATCAGAATGTCCGAGGATTACGAACGAAAACTTCGACGTTCCATAACAATTTACTGGCATCGACGTACGATCTCTTTGCAATTACAGAGTCAGGTCTCAATGAAGGAATTCATGACGGAGAACTAATTCCAACTGAATTCGACATAATACGTTGTGATCGAGCAGACGGGCGTAAGCAAGGAGGAGTATTTTTGGCGACTTCTCCGCGCTTTGGTTTAAATCGCGTTTCCATTAATAATGTGGACAAGGCCTTATTTGAGATTGTGTGTGCGACGGTACACAGAAAAAAACATTTTCTGTTCTTGTGTTGTGTTGTTTACATTCCGCCAAAATGTGATGCTAATGAGTATATGCATTTATTTCATATTTTAGAGAATGTTTGTGTTAAGTATGACAAAGTTTTAGTGATGGGTGATTTTAATATGCCGTCTGCGACGGTTGAAATCCAAAGTTACTTGGAATATTTTATTGCCTACGGTGGATTTCGGCAGGTAAATAATGTTGGTAATATTAATAATCGTGCCTTAGATTTGGTATTTTCAACGTTTGAATTAAGTGACGTAGGGGTGCAACTCTCTGAGGAACCGTTAGTGAGTATTGATACACAACATCCGCCGTTAGTATTTAGCGCCAGGCTTTCTCATCGGGAACCAGAGGGTGGCCGGAGACTTTCTCAAAATGTAAGTGTGTCGTCACCCAATAGACACAGATGGAATTTTAATAAAGCTGATTTTTTAGGCTTATATAACTCGTTTAGGTTAGTAAATTGGGAGGCCTTGTTTAAAATACAAAACTCCGAGGAGGCATTAAACTACTTTTATAAACTAGTCAATAGTATCTTTGACGAGTGCGTTCCTAAAAAATATAATAAAGTGAATAAACATGGGTCTAGGTTTAGTTATCCAGAATGGTACACGTCTGATTTGATAAGGGACATTAAAAATAAGTGGCGTTATCATAAATTATATAAAACAACTGGATCGCAAAGTGATTATAAGATGTTTTCTTGCTTTCGAACTCGTGTCAAATTAAAGATAGCTTCAGCCTATGAAATCTACCAAAATAGACTACAGAAGAACTTACAAGGAGATCCAAAATCGTTCTGGAACTTTATTAGGAGTAAGCAGTCTAGGCGCAATAAACCCAAAATCACAAAGGACGGCTTTTTGCTCAAGGAGGAGGAATGTGCGAAATGTTTCGCCACGTATTTCCACTCGGTGTACAGCGAGAAGCGGCCGGCGCTAGACCCGGTAGCTGCGGAGCGCACGGGTGGCGAGGCGGCGGGTGCGGCGCGCGTTCATGTCGACCGCCTCAGCGCGCGAGACCTGCGCTCGGCGCTCCTACGTCTCAAACCCAAACGCTCTGTAGGTCCTGACGGCATACCACCTTACATTGTCAAAGATTGTCGTATGGTTTTTGAGGAGCCCTTGTTACATATTTTCAACTTGTGTTTGCGGGAGGGTCACTACCCGGATGAGTGGAAGATAACCCGCGTTATCCCGGTCCCTAAAGGGGGGGCAGGTACTGATGTGAGTGGATACCGACCGGTGGCAGTGCTGTCGGCGTTCGCTAAGGTATTTGAATCTGCGTTGCATAAGTGTATTTATACTCAAGTGAGCTCGCAACTGTCAGACGCTCAACACGGCTTTCGGCCAGGTCACAGTACGGGGGGTAACTTGTTGTCATTTGTTACCTACCTGTCGCCAGTCATTGACGCTGGAGGGCAGGTAGATGTGGCATATTTCGATTTCCGAAAAGCTTTTGACACCGTGGATAACGATGTACTTTTGTGCAAACTCTCGGCGATGGGATTCACACCTCACTTGCTTAAGTTCTTTGAGAGTTACCTTGGCGAGCGCCGACAGTACGTCGAGTATGCAGGATATGAATCCAGACCTTATTATACGTTCTCCGGGGTAAGTCAAGGAAGTAATATTGGACCTTTGGAATTCATTCTAGTCATTAATGATCTGCCTACAGTCGTGAAAGAGGCGAAGTGTCTACTGTTTGCAGATGACTTGAAACTGTTTCTAAAGGTGGAGGACACGGCAGACTGTAATCGGCTCCAGTCTGACATTGATAATGTAGTCCAATGGAGCAAATCAAATAAGCTGCATTTTAATATTGAAAAGTGTTGTGTGATGAGCTACAGCCGCGCGCGGACTCCGTTACAGCACCAGTACGAGATGGACAGCGCAGTTATACCGCGCGTCTCTCATGTACGAGACCTGGGCGTACAGATGGTGTCAGAGCTGACGTTCCGTAAACACATTGTTGAGATGTGCGGCAGGGCTTTCAGAAATCTCGGTTTCATCTTGAGACAATGTAAGGATTTTACCGATACTGCTGCGGTTAAAGTCTTGTTTAATGCACTTGTGAGGAGTCATTTAGAAACAAGTGCAATCATTTGGAATCCGCATGAAGGCAAATACAGCCTCATGTTGGAAAAAGTACAAAACAAATTCACTAGATTTCTTTACCGAAAACAGTATGGGGTTTATCCCTTTTATCCCCTGATGTACCCGAGTCTGTTCGTTCTGGGCATGGTCGGATACACCAGGCTGGCAGTAAGAAGGGACGTCGCGCTGGTCAAGTACGTGGCTCGCGTACTGCTAGGGTTGCTGCACCACCCGGAGGTGCTGGCAGCGCTGCGGCTGCGCGCGCCGGACGGGTGCGTTGTTGCGCGCCGCCGACCCGCTCTGTTAGACGTGCCTGTGGCTAGGACTAATCTACTCAAGTTTGCCCCTATGTCACGAGCTGCACGTATGATAAACATTATAACGGTATCGGAGGATATATTTGGGCAAAACCTGCTGAAATTTATACAAAAGGCACAAATGCTAATTGAGGGCGGTCTTAGTACCTAAGTGTTAAGTTTTATGTATAATAAATATATGTGTGTTATATAATAAGTCATATATTAGTAATTTTTGGTGTTACTTTTTGGTAATTTAATTTGTTTGTCTTGCTTATAACATCACCTTGGTAAGCTGTTATGGTGTTATAAATGTAATTAAAATAAATAAATAAATAAATAAAAATTCAGTTCCAAATAAATTAACTTTAAGTGTTTTCTCCCATACAAAAAAAAACTGGAGTTACTATTACGTGGAGTAGGTAACCTTATATAAAGGTATGAATAAATCAACGAACAAATCAAACACATAGATTTTTTTTTGCTGACTTTGAGTTTGAGTATGGTGCTCGTCAGACCTCTGTGCGCCGTCGGTAATAAGAACGAAACAAAAACTTTAATTGTGTTTTTGTTAAAATTAAGGTCGTAAAGGGCAATAAATAAAACAAACTTCCTTTACGCCCTAATTACGTAAGTTAAAACAAAGCATAGATTTGGTCGTAAGGGTTTCGATTATCAAATGAAATGTTTACGACCTTTTGATTTGTAATAATAATTATTGTTTATAACGTCGTATAAAAAGTTTAATGCAAAAATGAGGATTACTACCTCTTAAATAATTAAAACATGACTTTACGCTCCCCTATTGAAAATTATTTTTGCGATACATCCCAAATAGTAAAAAAAATCGCGCTAGAGCTGTTGGAAAGCCAGGTCGTAAGGGGCTTTTTTAGGGTTCCGTTGCCAAATGGCAAAAAACGGAACCCTTATAGATTCGTCATGTCTGTCTGTCTGTCTGTCTGTCGGTCTGTCTGTCTGTCTGTCTGTCTGTCTGTCTGTCTGTCCGTCCGTATGTCACAGCCATTTTATTCCGAAACTATAAGAGCTATGCTGTTGAAACTTGGTAAGTAGGTGTATTCTGTGAACCGCATTAAGATTTTCACACTAAAATAGAAAAAAAAAACCGGCCAAGTGCGAGTCGGACTCGCGCACCGAGGGTTCCGTACAAACCTGTAGGTATCCTCGGTTTATGCGTAAGGTTTATGTTTATGAAATTAAATGTTTTTTTTTTGAGTTTTTGTATTTGAGTTGATTGAATGGAAGGTAAATTGCGATTTACGATTTATGACGTATTAAAAAAAACTACTTACTGGATTTCGTTCAAACCAATTTTCGTTGGAAGTTTACATGGTTATGTACATCATATATTTTTTTTAGTTTTATCATTCTCTTACTTTAGAAGTTACGGGGGGGGGGGGACACACATTTTACCACTTTGGAAGTGTCTCTCGCGCAAACTATTCAGTTTAGAAAGAAATGATGTTAGAAACCTCAATACCATTTTTAAAGACCTATTCATAGATACCCTACACGTATGGGTTTGATGAAAATTTTTTTTTTGAGTTTCAGTTCTATGTATGGGGAACCCCAAAATTTATTGTTTTTTTTCTATTGTTGTGTAAAAATCTTAATGCGGTATACAGAATACATCTACTTACCAAGTTTCAACAACATATCTCTTATAGTTTCGGAGAAAAGTGGCTGTGACATACACGGACAGACAGACAGATATGACGAATCTATAAGGGTTCCGTTTTTTGCCATTTGGCAACGGAATCCTAACAATAAATTTTGGGGTTCCCCATACATAGAACTGAAACTCAAAAATGTTTTTTTTCATCAAACCCATACGTGTGGGGTATCTATGAATAGGTCTTCAAAAATGGTAATGAGGTTTGTATTATCATTTTTTTCTAAACTGAATAGTTTGCGCGAGAGACACTTCCAAAGTGGTAAAATGTGTGTCCCCCCCCCCGTAACTTCTAAAATAAGAGAATGACAAAACTAAAAAAAATATATGATGTACATTACCATGTAAACTACCAACGAAAATTGGTTTGAACGAGATCGAGTGAGTAGTTTTTTTTTTTAAAGATAGATTTTTTTTTTAAATATACCAATCGATAGAACTTGCGACGCTGATTCCAAATATATATATACTTAACTCATTTTCGGCAAAATGTCCTTTACGACAATTGAAATTTCCGGTATCGATATTTTGGGGACATAGGTGAAAGGATTCTATCTGTGTCCTCTTACGAGTACCTACTGTAGGTGAGGTTGTGGAAGCCGGAAGTAAGAATCATGCTTGTAGGTAATAATATTACAATTATCACACGTTCACGTAGTACAGTTTAGAATTACATACACTATTTAACACAGTTATATAAGTAATTAAACTAATAGGGCATAGATAGAACATTAAAACATTTATAATTAGCAGTTTTTGTTTCATTCCATAAAAAAAATCTAAAATATATTTTTCCGGGCGAACTATCAGTTTTAGAGAAAAACTTGCAATGTCAATTATTCATTGGAATGACGAGACCTTTCGATAATTACATATAAAAAAAAACAATTTGTAATTAAAAATGAATGTCCCTCATAAGGTCCCCCAATTATCGACATTTTAACGTACGCATTCGAGCATTTTTTAAGTATCTGATTTCTCTATGATAATACATGATATTTTAATGAACTGGTTAACATTTTAGGGTTCATTCTATACCTACTATTTTAATGTAAAAACAAGTGTGATACCAATAAGTAAAAAAATAAATCAAAATAGATTTAGGCTCTTTTTAGCCTAATTATCGACAGCATTATTCCATAAATCGACATCCAGTAATCGACATGTTCTAATAATCGTGATCTAGTAATCGACATGTTCTATTTATCGTCATCCAAATATCGACCTAATCCCAATACTATTCCAAAAAAAGTCTTTTTAATTATTTTAATCGTTTTAATTAGCATTAAATAAACAAACAGGGTCATTGGGAATGTCTGCTTCAATCAAGTCAACTTCAGTTTGAATCGAAGATCGTTCATTAACGTGATCTGAACTTTCGACTGTCTATTTATTACTAGCCCATATTATATACAGCGAGGTGTCTTCCTCATTTAAGCGGAAATTTAACGTATCTCGACCTTTGTAAAAGAGTTCATTGAAAAACTGCAACTTTTCTGTCCCCAACTTTGCCACTATTTCTTTTTCCAAGTAATTAAAAAATATTGTATGGTCCGTTGAAACTTGCTGTTTTTGTCGAGATTTTATTTTAGTTAGATCGACGTAGTCTGGACCAAAAGGATACAAACCACCAGCGCGAAATCCATTCTTAATAGAATCTTCCGTGATTGATTGCAATGCTGTCTTAAGGACAGGGGCAAAATTTTCTTTTTTTTAAAGTTGTCCTAAATGTTGTAGTTTCCAGTCCTGTACTGCTTTTCTCCAGTATGTTTTCAGTGGTCTGAATATAGCCAGGTCCATTGGCTGTAGAACGTGCGTGCTGTTTGGGTGTAATGCAATGATTTCTTTGCCATTGTCAGCACAAAAATTCGACAAATGCAGGGTCAAATGCGATCGCTGACCGTCCAAATAGAACACAACAGGTTTTTGGATATTTGCTGTAACAACCATGGATTAAAAATGTTCACAATATATTCATAAAACGTGCTGCCACACATCCAGCCGCTTTGTGAACGTCCAATTGCCCAATCTTCGGGAAAGTGAGATGAAATTGTGGACGGAATTCTCTCATATGCAAATACTACCATGGGAGGTGCCAATTGTCCAGCAGCATTTCCAGTAATTAATACAGTTAAATTATCTTTTTCATCTCCGGAGGATTGGTAAATATGTTTGTCACCTTTTTTTGTAAGAACTTTACTGACCTTAGGCGACAAAAAAAAAGCGCTTTCATCGGTATTAAATATTCTAGCTGGATCTTCTATTACATCTTGGAGATTTTTTTCATGTAGATATGGTTTAACTTCTTTGAACCAGCATCTTATATCTTCTTCTGTGACGGCATCTCGAGCCGTCGTTAAATTTTGGGGCGTTCTCTCAGACAGTGTCGGATGTCTGTTCAGAAACAGGTTGTACCATATTCTGCCCGGCCTATTGTCAGTAAAATTGTTTTTTTTTTTCTGATCAATGATGATACGTTGAACACTGTCGAGTAATTCATCTCGAGTAACAGGAATATGTTTTTCTGCCATTTCGAGTACCCATTTCTCTAAAATAGCCTCCTCCATCGTTGACAAATAAGTTTTGGGGCCCATAGAACATTCTTCCGGAGTCCTACCGGATATCTCAATTCTTATCATGCAAAGTTACCCGGGGCACACCATACTTTTTGCAGCAGTTGAGATTTTTTCACCTCTTTTGACGGCATCTATCGCCTGTGTCATTTGAAGAGGTGTGTAATTTTTTCTAGGCGCCATTTCTGCAAAACAAATATAATGTCGATAACTAGAACATATGGAATATCCAATCATCGACACGGCTGTCAATCATTAGAAGCAGTTTGACGATTTAAATGAAAGAACTATATTTTTAGAGTGCTGACAAAACTTAGCTAAATAATAAAATAAGATGCACAACATAACAACAAAAAAAGTTTCGACATTTGTCGAAGATAGGAACAACCGAAGAAAAAATTACAATTATCGACAGGCTTGTTTTTACATTGTATTATAACCTCACCCTTGAAAAAGTTTATTAGAAAGTAGACTATTCGTGTCCTAATTTAAAAAATAATTAACATTTTCGATAAAGCTTAACAATTAAAAGTTATGGGCAATACATCTTACTCACCTCCTTAGTGATTTCACTAATAAAACTGGATTGTCGTTTGAGATCTCTGGCGGTCGAAACGTTCGACTACGCCATTTTTTACAAAATAGCCGAATGTATGAAATGTCATCCGCAATGACAGCTGGACAATCATCGTATTTTGTATAGGTTTGAAATGCGTTCAGAAATAAGATATTACTCTTATTTTTTTTAGTAAACTTTTTTAATGTCGATCAATGGTGCTTTGTCGAAGATTGGGTGTTTTACCTTATAGCAGTTTCGATCCACTGTGCACCGGCGTCCTGCCGACGACGCTGCGCTCGCGCCCCGCCCCGCCGCCTCTGAGTTGTATTCCGACTCGGCGCGGCGGCGCCGCGCCGGCGCGGCGGGGGCGGCGTGACCGGTCGCGCCGAGCGCTCTGTGTGAAGGCGTCCGTAATATCACTAGATATTACGGACGCCTTCATACTACGGCGTCCGTAATATCTAGTACATTACAACTACTCAGCGTCGCGTCGCCGCGCGCCGTCACGTCACGCCGCGCCCCGCCCGCTGTGTGAAGACACCTTTAGTCGAGTCTAGGTTTAGAAGATATAATAAATTAAGTTTTTAGTCCAAGAGCTAGACCGAAGAGTTTACGTAAAATTGCCAAGAAAACATATTTCTGTTATTATGTGTATAACATACTTCTAGTTTTATCGGTCTAAAATCCTTAGAAATGTCAGAGAAAAATACATTCTCAATTGAATACTTACATCAAAACAGAGAGGAAAGAACCAGAGGGCATCAAAAAACTTGGGAAAGTGTCCAAAAGGCTGGCAGCAATGCTGATACTTTGGACAAAAAATTGGTCACGTAAAGAGCCGCTTGGCTATGTCACGCAAAACCAAGTGGGCACTCGGACCCCATGGTCCTAATTTTTCAACCCCAAACGGCTCAAATATGTAACTTCCAATAAGATTGGAATATTTTCGCCGTTTGAGGTTTTCCGCACCTGCAGCAGCCGCGCCCCAAGAATATTTTGGAAATTGTTATTTTTTATTTTAGCATCATTAACAACTAAAAGATTACAGAAATTAGGAAAAAAATCTAGCTTTCGAGGAATGAGGTGATTAGTGTCACTAACCACCCTGAGTATTGATACAAAGAAAACTATGATGAATTATGTAGAATGTTTGTAAATATTTTATGTTATAATGAACTTTTCCACTGGCAAAATGATGTAAAATTACTTTACCTAATGAAAATCTAAAAACAAGTTTTTTCTTTGCGTTAGCAAAGGGGCACTTTTTATGTTTTGCGTTACCATACGGTACGCTCTGGAGATATTTGATTGTTACGTGTGCTGCATTTTGCCGACGTACTAAGCTAGACAAACGGAGGTCATCATCGAAATCATATTTGTTAAAATCGGTTACTTGAATTTCTCCAATCAAATCACCTAACACCAGCGGATTTGGCTGAACTTCTATAACTTCGTCATCCCTGTCGTTACAAATACTCTCGCTAGCTGAAGGAATGCTTATACAAGTATTCTGTGCTTTCTTTATCTGTAAGCTAGCGCGACATACGGCACTTATAGTTACTGTATGCATAAGTTTTATGAATGTTTTGGCCAGAAATCCGCAACCACAACAAAATGTGTTAAAACGGTATGGTGGTTAGGGACACTAATCACCAAAGTTGTACGAGCTACGCTGTACATTGACCTTAGGTGTAATTGGTACGTTATACTCACTAATGCATTATCATCAATATTGTATAAGTGTGCATTTCTAATACAATAAATAATGATGTAAACTAATTATAAATTAGTAGCAATTAAACCTTTATACCAATCGGTTGTCTACTCATTCAACATTCAACAAAGCATCAACATCAACATAACATATTCAATGTTGGGAGTTACGCCCCAACATTTGGTCCTTCGAGCAACTAAGTGTTGTGTGATTTACATCTTTTACGATCGCGAATCGGTTGGACTGGTCTCTCACAAGCGAGTCGCCCCAGTAACCAATTGAGAAGGCGCATATCGTAGAGGGGAAAAGTTGCACAACACAAGGAAACCAGGAGTGTGGAACGAAAGTCTACGCTCGCAACAGAAGAGTTCATCTTGAAGTCAACAAGAAAACATCAACAACATGTCGTCAGCTGATTTATACCAGAATCAGAACGAACTCTACGACAGCATAAAAAAGATCGGGATAAATATCAAGAAAGATGGTTGGGACAGAAAAAACCCCGACTATTTCAAACGCCGTATGGCAATGTTGGAAAATTTGTGGTCAGATTTCCAATTCAATCATGACCGATTGTCTACGGAAAAAAGTGTAAGTCATCCCTACTTTGCGAATGAATGCTATAGTGTAACGCTGCAGTGCTACAATGAAGTAAAGGAGCTTATTCTTCAACAACACCAACAATTCACGACTCTCGCTCGTTCACCAAGGGAGCAAGCAGTACAAACAAAAACATTGGGAGGCGCAAATCAACAAATAGGAGAAGGTACCTCCCACCAAACAAAACAGGAACAAGAAACCTTGAAGGGTGAGGTGGACGAACAAGCTAGGCATGTCATTCAAGATAGAGAACCATCACCTCCTCCTCAGCAAGAACAACAAAACTGTGTGAAAAAGGATACGGGGTCCAACAGCAAGCTGGACGACATGATGCGCAAACAAACAGCAAATTTCAAAGCCTTCATGAGAGCAGTTGCAAACATACACGTGGAGTTTCTATCCGAAAAATGGGAATTTCAAGATGCTCTGCAAACACTACAGACGCGCTGGTCAGCAATTGACAACCTCCACTGGGAGATAGAGTGTGAAACCAACGGAGAGAAGATAGTAATGTACGAAGAACGCTACACAAGGTATGAAAACCAGTTTCATGAACTGAAAAAGGCTTTGAATACAAAAATGTGGTCCGGCGCTCATCGTGAGAAAACAACACCGAAGTTAGAGATACCAGTTTTCCACGGTAACTACAACCAGTGGATCCCATTTAAAAATCTTTTCACAGAAGCAATACACAACAACAATTCCCTTTCACCTGCTCAGAAGATGCAGTTTCTGAAGAGTAAAGTGCAAGGAGAAGCAGAACGCTTGATTCAACACCTGCAGATAAGTTCGGACAATTACCTCGTGTGTTGGGATATCCTCAATCACCGATATAATAATGAAAAACTTATCTTCACATCGTACATCAACAGGCTTTTCAATCTGCCAAACATGCAACAGCAATCAATGGCCCAAATAAAGAAAATCCACGACGTCAGCATAGAATGCTTACATGCGATAAGGAATTTAGGAGTGAATATTGACACTTGGGATCCAATTCTTGTACATATTTTAACTCAGAAATTAGACGCAGACACACATTCTGAGTACAATGACTCTCTGAAGAATTGCCGAAACCTACCAATTCAGAAAGATTTGTTAGACTTCCTAGAAGCGAAGTTCACATCGTTGGAAATATCACGTCGCAAACAAGAAAACATTCAAAAACCGAATACAACATCGAGTTCTCATCAAAATCAAGCTAAAAAACAATACAGCAGTAATCAAGCAACTAGCAACAAGAGAATTACGAAATCTTTTCATGCGTCAACATATCGTTGCCCTCTTTGCGACGACGAACATGGGCTGTACAGTTGTGCAAGGTTTTTAGAAATGCCGAATCAATTAAAACTTAGCACAGTAACAAAAATGAACATTTGCGTAAATTGCCTGTTCAGCCACAACGGAAAAGCATGTACGTCAACTCACCGATGTCGCAAGTGCGCTGGTCAACATAATACACTGCTACATGATGCATGTATTAAAAACAAAACTGTGTGGTGGAAGAATCATTCTACATGGATGACCTCGTGCATGGAACACATACAATCGAACAAGGAAAGAAATTAATAGCTGACTTGAAACAATTGTTCAAAAATGGAGGGTTTAACCTGCGCAAATGGTCAGCAAACAATCAAGAACTTTTGGAAGATATCTCCGAACAACAAAACATCGACAAAATTGTCTTCAACTTCAAAACTGAAAATACATTGAAAACGTTAGGCTTGTGCTGGAACTCAAAGGAAGACAAATTCACGTTTCATTGCACAATTTCGAACGTAAACAAGAAACAAACCAAACGCAGCCTACTAGCCGAAATATCAAAACTGTTTGACCCACTAGGCTGGCTGGCTCCCGTATCAACAAAATTGAAATTATTGTTTCAAAAATTATGGGACGGAAACTTAAAATGGGACGACGAAGTGTCCGACGATATACATGCGGAGTGGTGCAAGATACAAGCGGACGTAAGCGCGATAAACGCTTGCGAAATGCCTAGATGGCTTAACTGTGGGGAAAAGCAAGCAATGGAGCTACATGGGTTTAGCGATGCCTCTCTTGATGCATACGCCTGTGTCATCTACGCACGGGTTCACTCATCAACAATACTTGTAGCCGCAAAGTCAAAGATAGTACCACACCGAAAAACAACAACATTACCTAGACTGGAATTGAATGGAGCGCACCTTTTATCACAACTAATGCGCAAAGTCAAACAGTCATTGAATCAATATGAAGTACACGTCTACGGCTGGACTGACTCCATGGTGGTCCTGGGTTGGTTACAAGGAGACCCATCTCGCTGGAAAGCCTACGTGGAAAACAGAGTACGAAGTATTACTGACGTCATACCACGATCGTCATGGAACTACGTCAAAACAAAAGAAAATCCCGCTGACGCCGCAAGCAGAGGCCAATACGCTAATCAGCTGAAAGAAAACAAACTGTGGTGGCAAGGTCCTGGGTGGCTTTCAACATTTGAATTGAAGAACCTGGTCAAGAAGGTCTATACATCAGATCAAGATATTAAAGCAACGGCAAAGAAACAAGTTAATGCAGCCCAAATTAACACAGAAACAACCAACATTATCGAAAATTTATTGCAAAAACATAGCTCTATCAATCGTGTCATTCGAATAGTCGCATGGATACACAGAGCATTGAACTTAAAACTTAGAACATTGCACCCAAAACATCGTGAATTACCAAGTTACCTTACGTTGCAAGAACTGAATAATGCAACTAAGGCGATTGTGAAACAAACCCAGCAAAAGGTATTTGTAACAGAAATGAGTGATTTACGTAAACATGGCAGAGTGGCATCAAATAGCAAGCTATTACCTCTCAGTCCTTACATTGATCAAGAAGGTTTGCTTCGAGTCGGTGGAAGATTAAAAAACGCATCGCTAACTGAAGAAATGAAGCACCCAATGATCATTCCTTACGACAGCCGGCTAACGCATTTGCTCATCGATCAAGCACACCAGATGACGTTCCATGGAGGACCGCAACTCACTTTGTCGCACCTTCGTCAAAAATACTGGATCATCGGCGGCGTGCGAGTCACGAAGATGCAAGTCAGAAGATGCGTAACGTGCCGAAAAATAAGTCCTACAAAACAACAACAAATCATGGGTGAACTGCCGAGCGCAAGAATAAACCCCGCCCCGCCATTCTACCATACAGGAGTGGACTACACGGGATTCGTCGATATCAAGATGAATAAGGGAAGAGGCGCTAAAACAACAAAAGGTTACATAGCCATATTTATTTGCATGGTGACAAAGGCAGTACACATAGAGTTGGTCTCCGATCTTACAAGCTCAGCATTTTTGGCAGCCCTACACAGAATGGCAGCAAGGAGAGGTGCTCCCCGCCATTTATACAGCGACAATGGCACTAACTTTGTCGGCGCCAACCGACTCTTAATGGAACAATACGGGGAAATAGAAAACACCTACAGGGATGAACAATTACAGAAGGAAGTTGCCGAAATGTTCATCCAGTGGCACTTCAACGCCCCGGCTTGGCCATCAGCAGGTGGATTATGGGAGCGAGCCGTAAGAAGCTTGAAGCACCACCTCAAACGAGTGGTGGGCGAACAACGGTTAACATTCGAAGAGTTCACAACAATATTAACAAAATTAGAAGCCTGTCTGAACTCCAGACCGCTGTGTACGTTAAGTGAAAATGTGGAAGACCTGGACTGTTTGACGCCAGCGCACTTTCTAACAGGGAGATCAGGATTGACTGTAATTGAAACAAGAGAAGACGCCCGAACAAGATGGGATCTGACAAAAAAGATATACACAGACATTTGGAAGAAGTGGAAAAATGAATATTTATGTCAGCTGTTATCAAGAACAAAGTGGCAAAAGCATCAGCACAACTTGAAGGTTGGTGACTTGGTTGTTGTCCATGACGACCAGCGGCCTGCTGGAAAATGGTTAATGGGCAGAGTAACAGACCTACATGCAGGAGACGACGGTTATGTTCGTGTCGTCACCCTAAAAACAAGAAACGGCACCATGAAGAGACCTATAACAAAGTTGTCTATTTTACCAATAGACAGCGAGGAAAACTTTAAACAATCCAAGACCGACAAAGAAAACAAAGATCAAACAAATGAGAATACAGCAAAACGTCAGCAAACTGCAGTTACAAGCAAAATCAACTTTATCGGATTAGTGATGACCCTGCTATACCTACTGAGTCCAGCAACTGCGGCAACGAATACAACAAACTTTACCGAATTGCAACAAGGCTTATACTTCGATAAAACAAGCAACATGAAATTGATTCGCGACGAGTGGAAGATAGTTGTTTACTACGACGTCAAACCCTACTGGCATGGAACAGCAGTGTTCAACAAATTCAACGATCATCTCGAAAACATATGTTCAACTATAAAACAAAAAACTCAATGCGAAATAATTGCATTACAACTGCGTCACGCGTTCGCGGAACTCGAACACTACAATCATATGTTGCTGAATCCGCAAGGTCGGGTGAATATGAGAAGCAAACGCGGCCTTATCAACGGTGTCGGGTCGATCGCACGTTCCCTGTTCGGAGTATTGGATGACCAATTCGCCGAACAATATCAACGGGACATAGAACTCATCAAACAAAATGAAAAACATCTAGCTCTATTATCTAAAAATCAGACATCTATAATAGAAGCCGAATATAATATACTTAGGAGATCGGAAGAAACAATTGAAAAACAATACAAGTTATTCAATCAACATCTGCTAAACCTAGACAAGATAACAAGCAACCTTCAGCATGAGATTGAGTCTCAAGAATTATCAATCGAGTTTGTGATGTCCGCTATCTCTGCAAACAGCTTTATAGAACATTTAAGAAACGTTCAAGAGATTCTGTTGGACACCGTAACAAACATTTACAACGGCAAGATGAACTTACACCTCATTGCGCCAGAACAACTAAAGGACGAACTGAACGTGATATCAAGTCAGCTGTCAAACGATGTAGCACTTCCTATCACCAACATCCAAGAAGATCTGTTCCACTTGTATCATCTTCTACAAGTGAAGGCGAAAATGTCAGAAAGGTATCTCATCATTGAGATACGGATGCCGTTAATTAGCCGAGAACACTATGAAGTTTACAACATCATACCTGTCCCAAAAAGACTCGGTGAAGAGATGGTCACCCTACTGCCCATTGCAGAAATACTAGCAATCAACATACATAAGGATTCTTATGTCCCAATGAGTGTAACTGACCTATACGAATGCATGCACTTCGACAGTACGACTCTGTTGTGCCACATGAGGACACCAGTATACCACATGAAGTCTGACGAGAGTCTCTGCAAGAGGAACAAAGGTTCGCCTGACTGTAAAACCAAAAGGGAGACCTGTCGAAACATATGGTCGGCACTTAGCAACATAAACAGTTACTTATACTTTTATTGTCACGTTTTCAAAATACGCGTCATATGTGGGAATCAAATTTCAACAGAAACACTTAGCAACGCAGGGGTAATGACACTCGGAAGTGACTGCACTATCAACAGTGAGAACTTTACTGTTCATGCGCAAAGACAATCAATGGACACAATTAAGGCCCAAGTCGAGGAAATCACAATGGTAATTCCTCCAATCAATCGGATCATCAATCTTTCCGTACCAGTTTCAAAACTTGAACCAGACAGTGAGACATTTCTGGAGCACAGCACACTAATGCGAGATCTGGGAAAACAAATAGAACAGATGAAGGCCGCAACAGCAGAAGATCTTCTGTCAGATCGAGCAACATACCATGATGTTCACCAATATGTTGTCTTATATATATTGACAGCAGCAGCAGCGATAGCAGGCGCGATATATGCCTACCACCGACTGAAGAAACATTGCAGGAAGCAACAGATACCTGAGGCACCACCTGTTCCTAATCCAGCACCTCGAAGGAGGTCGACTGCAAGCATCGGGGACAATGTTGTATTTGACGTCACAGACAACAGCGGTGTAGCGCACTTATCAAGTTCACGCACCCTGAACAAAGCAACGTCACCTTAGTATTAGTCTTTAATGACACTCGGAAGTGACTGCACTATCAACAGTGAGAACTTTACTGTTCATTTCTTTTTGATCTTATTTTTTACATTATGTTATTTTGAATTATATTTCTTTCCTTTCAATTTTATATTATAACACAACATTTTCAATTGTTACATTTTGTGAGGGGGCAATATGTACGAGCTACGCTGTACATTGACCTTAGGTGTAATTGGTACGTTATACTCACTAATGCATTATCATCAATATTGTATAAGTGTGCATTTCTAATACAATAAATAATGATGTAAACTAATTATAAATTAGTAGCAATTAAACCTTTATACCAATCGGTTGTCTACTCATTCAACATTCAACAAAGCATCAACATCAACATAACATATTCAATGTTGGGAGTTACGCCCCAACAAAAGTCTTGGTGATTAGTGTCACTAACCACAATACCGTTTTAACACAAAAATAATAGTACTTTTATGTGAACACGTATAATATAGATATATGAAAACACATTGATTAAAAAACATTGAAGAAAAAAGCTTACATACCGTTACACAGTTTCTTTTATCAAACATGCGGAGAAAAGTTAGCGCGATATTCAGTTTAGCGCTAATAAACTGTCATTCATTAAATAAACCACCAACTGGTCGCTTCTTGTCAAGCATGATTCAAGCTTTTATGATCATTCAACAGATTGTCGCTACATGGCACAGATTTAATTTAAAAATCGGATAAAGGTGGTTAGTGATACTAACCACCAAAACTGAAAGAGTTAACACTTAAGAATAGGTAGCTAAGCTAAATAAAACCACAGAAGTAATGATATTTTAAAACATTTATTAAAACTCGTCGTGGCAACAATATTGCTATCACACTATCTTCTATCACAAGTGAAATCTTAACTACAATCAAAGTAGTAAGTTTCGAAACATTAATCATTTATTTTGACGAGATTTGATATATTTCATTGCCGTAGACATTTCATTTTATCAGAGGTATAATGTAATCATTATAGTTATAACTAACACAGCACAACTAAACATTTATACTTATAAATGAATAAGCATTACAATATATAATTCAGGCAGTTTTTTTTACATAATATAAATTCAATATTTTCTTTGAACCTTACCAAAAAATACATTATCCCGTTTTGGTGATAAATAATTTTAATCTGGCAACATTTTCAAAATGAACCACTAACTTTTGTCGTAGCATTGTTACAAAATTTTAACACATTTGTAGGCCTATTTGCAATGACATTTTGTGCGATTCGAGTACTTACAGCTTCTAAAGATTGATGAGGATTGCTTGTACTCGTCATCAATATTGGACTGTATATTTTATTTTCAGTAGCACTTAGCGTGTGAAATAGGCCGTACGTAGCTCTTAACGCGGGTCGATTGTCGGTACAATGTGACCCGAATGAACCTCAATTTTACTCCTGACTAAGTTCATAGTTAAAAGTTGCAGACCTGAATCAATGCAATACCGTGGGTATTGCATCGATTCATGATACATCGTGCCGACACGACAAGACCGATATCTCTCCAGCAAAAGTTGTATAAAATTATATAATATAACATGGGCGTAACAATTATAGTATTTTCAGGTAGTTCCCTGGGCAGTATCTATTTTTATTACAAGTTATTGTCTTTGTAGATTCTTCATATGATCAAATATAAGAATCATATTATAAGTGGAGGTTCATGTTCCACTTTGCTGCGCCCATGGTGTGTAAATAATATTTCATATAGCTCGTATAAGCGTAGAACTATCAATATATGTCCGTAGGTAATTAAATTATTGTCAGCAATCTGACCAGCCCATGAGTCAAACTGTTTTATTGCTATGAATGAGATTTTCTTGAAATGTAGAGTTCTAGAGTTATAACTTATTTCTAGTAAACTTTGCGGTAGAAAAGTCCTTATATAATATAGATTATAAAGTCTAGAGTCAGTAACCTAATCTTTTTAAATTTAGACCAATAAAAGCAGGTGGCATTTTATTTTTTTTGCCCTTTCATGTTTAAATCAAATACATTCGTCGAAGCCACAGAACTTATTTTAATTGCCTATTTTCAGAACAGGCTTATAGACGTTAGGGTCTAGAGTAGTTTTCTATGTATTGTTGTGCGAGTTATATTTTGCCACTGCTTTTGTCGATATTTCATTACCTACTAATAGGCATAAAACTCCAAGAAATAAATCGGAAGCATATACATTCCAAATCTACGCCATATTTATCTAATATTATTTGAAATGTAATTGAATTAACTTTTTTTAACACACATTATATCTAAACCACTTATTTTTATTAAAATTCCTTTTATGAATCACATTAAAGTTGAATTATGCTAATGATTAAATTCTAAATGCATTTCTTGGGAGAGAAAGATACTGTTCTGAATTTTTCAGGGTTCAGTTCCTACGTAACACTATTTAGATATGAATAATAAGAAATATTTTTAGTTATAATTAAGATAAGAAGACACAATTCCTCATTACAGTTGGCCCTAAGAATACATCCTCAATTCGTACCATTTCGGCACACCTAAATATTTTTACATTCTTCTATGTCAATAGTTGATATCAAGAAACACCATTATTTTCTTATATAAAACCTTAACAGAGTGGCGTAATGATATGAATTGAGGTTCCGACTCCATTTAAACGACAGTGATGTAGCTAAAATGGGACGCCATCGGGCATTGTCGCTTAAACACAGTCTTACAGTTAAAAAGTCACATTGTGACGAAAATGTTATTTAGGCTCTTTACATTTAATTGTAACTCTAAAATACCAACTAATATCTTTTAAAACAAGAAAAGCAACAAAACAGAAGCTCTTGAGTTTTTAAGGCATCCTTAAGCCCTTAGCTTTGTAAGTACGCAATATTGTACTGTGGTGGACTGGTGGCTAATAACAGCGCTATAAAATAACTAAAAAAAGGAAAAGATAGACAAACTCTGGCAGCATTGAAGAATTGATTTTCAATTATGATACCAGTGCAAAATTCTAGAGACAGTATGGTAGAAATTTAATTGACTATTGCGGACTGTTGCAAAAAAAAATGTAATGAATGGGTGAGTAATAAAATAAATAGCGCAATTACAATTTTAAAGGCCATTTATAGTTTTTCTATTGTGGCACATCTAAACGGACTTTCTGTTGGCTAAACCAATTTCCATTATTTTCAGGTTCTTAGTCTGATAACGCCAACTTTTTCTTTTAGTGTAAGTTCGTTACTGCACGAACACATAACCAAACATTTACTTTCAACATCAAATGGCTGCATGTACCCCAATATAATAATATTAGATTTTTCTGACTGTTTCTGTGAATTATTTAGAATGGTATGACCCTGGGCATTCCTTATTTTTCTCTTCAAGATTAGGGTAATTTCACTCCCTAGTCTAAGTACCAGTGCTAAATAATTGTCTGTCCTACCCTCAAAAACATCTGATCTTCTGGACGATTTCAATCGATTTTTTATCCAGTGAAGTCGTTTTTACGACTGTACTGTTTTAACCAAGTCATTGTATTTGTAACGAATTAAATACTGATAGTACTTATGGTGTCCGCAGGCGCTGGACTCACTATTGGCTGTTGAATTGTAGGGTCCAAGAGAGGAATGCTGTCCGTGGTCCTGTAAGTAAACATAGAGTAGTTAATTTTGTTTCGTATCTTCTCAAGTATCGATTATGGGAATTTTAATAAGTGGAATAAGTAGCAGAATAGTTGTACTTATTAGTTCCCACAAACCACACAACTGTCTGTATTCATTCCAGCAGTCTATCTTGGGTATTCCTAAGAAATTTATATACAGGATAAGTTTTTAACCAGTGCGCAAATTTTAACAAATTATACTTAAACGAGTTATAATAACCATGCAATTTTTATTTTGATATATGTAGGTATCTTAGTACAAAAAAAAAAAAAAAATAAGTTATAGTTAACGAAAGATGTTTATTTTGAAACTGGTTTTTATGGTAACTTGCGCGCGGAGCCGGCGAACAATCAAGCGTAGCTACAAGTACCTACCAGCTGTTCGATCGGTCAAAATTCTAAGAAGTACGAAGTACCTGCACCGGCGCGCGGTTACTGACCTATTTCTATTGTAGATATCATATTACGAAATATGTAGGGTGTTCACAGTTTACTGATTTAAGATCGATTAATTTTTTTTAAAAAGGTACTGAAAAAATAGTTGAAATGTGTTCTATTACTGATACTGAACAACCAAAAAAAAATTGCACACTGGGTAAAAAAATCCTATGTGTACCTGTTTCTTGGTAATGTTGGTTCACTGATGACTGCCTCGCAGCAAGGCGCCGTTGTCTTCGGCTTTACGATCGGCAGAGTTGTACATATCGTTGTTGTCAGGTAAACGTACTGAAATCACACATAATAAAAATATAATGTACAAACGAAAGAGTTAAATGAACTTATTGGATGTTGCACCAAAATAACTGTAAAATGATTCTCAAACTCTATTTTTTATGATCTTTCTAGTTTTATCCTTCACTAGCTTCTGCCCGCAACTTCGTCCGCGTTAAATTTCATGTTAAATATTCCACGTTTTTGCAAGATCTTTCTTTGCTACTCCGCTCCTATTGGTCGTAGCATGATGTTATATAACCTTCCTAGATAAATGGACCAAGCAACACTAAAATAAATTTTGAATTCGATCCACAAGTGCCTGAGATCAGAGCATTCACCCAAACAAATAAACTCTTCAGCTTTATTTAATATTAGTATACATAGATACCGAGCGCAGGTAGATAACTTACTTTATCACAAAATATCAAAACGCTTACCATAACAACGACGAGTATCAAATAAATCGTAGGCGTAGACCAATGGGCCGCGTTTTCTATGGCGACCACTCCCATTACCCAGTTGATGGCAAAGAATGGTTCCAATACAAGACATAAGTTCAAATATGTCTTTAATTCATTGCCTTCAGTATTCCAGGTCCATTTCCAAGAGACATTGTCCATATACAACATATTGAGAAGACTCTTATCATGCAAGGCTTTTGCAGCTTGAGCCAAATTGGGCTAAAATAGGTAAAGGTCATTTCTGTAAGTAAGTTTATTACTACCATTCTGGATAAGACCTGAAAAGTACCATTTGTATTAAAATTTTGATATAGCAACTCACCTCACTGCCAGTGTCAACGTTTTCTCCCGGTATTGCCATGTTCACATAATGGCAATCATCCTCACTCCCAATATAATCTTTGTCCAAAGTTTCTGAACTATCCGTATTCTTCCTACTACTGCCTGGCGTATAAATATTATCCAACGTATCAATGCTACCATTTTTATCTTCCATTTGATCTGTTTTAGGCCAATTAGCTATGTGATGGTCTACTAATTCTTGTATTTTGGCTGTTAAATTTTCTGCTTGCTTTTTATTGACACTTTGTAAGCCCAAGATTATAATAGCTGTGTTGATAAGGATTAAAATCATGGCTGGTACCATGAAACCCATGACCATGCCTTTCTCTATTGACATCCAACAGTAGTGCTTTATTTCATAGTGCTCCATTGAAAGAGCGTAGTTGAACTGGAAATAAGGTAATTAGAAACACAGTTGTAAAAGAATCGATATCCCAACCTTTATTAGACCACACGGTTTGCCTCAGTGACGTCTGGTTAAACTTATATAACGAGTATTTGTGCTATATGTTTGTTCTCAAGAGCTATAATATCAGATTATGAATTATGCTCTACCGACAAGTAAATGTTTCTTTCAACTTTTACTTTCAAACTTCTTAAGCGAAACCCTAAAACTATTAGTTCTCTTAACGTTTTATAAGGCTCAGTTGAAGCTAGCTAGTCAGAAGTAGATCTCTAAGGAGCATAACGTGCAAAGACTCCAAGGACACTCTTTTAAATCAAAATATTAAAGTCGTGAGTAAATTGTTCTTGTTATATGTGAGAACAACGTAAAAAATGTAATGAAGTCTCAATTCAACATAAAAGATTAAAAATACGCCCTGAAAGTTAAGAGATAAGAAAGAAAGAAAGAAAGAAAATACGTTTATTTGCGGTAAACATGACGCACAGTAAAACTAGAAACATACAGAAATAAAACAATAAGATGTGGGAAAATATGCGTCATATCCACGCAAAACGGCCATCACTCAGCATAATGCTGTGACCCTATGCGAGACAGAGCCCCAGCGCTGGTTCCCAGCTTCTACCATTGGCGCCCTTTCACGAACAAGAACCTCAACCATTTTGATTTGAACAAAATGATCTAACACAAGCGCCACCATCAATGACACATTTATGTGAGCACTAGTTAATTGTGCCCGCGGTCTCACCCGCGTGGTTTTCGGAAACACAAGGACGTGCTACTTAGACAAAACGTAGCCTATGTTACTCCTTACTGCCAGTGAAAGTCCCGTCAAAATCAGTCCAGCCGTTTTAGAGATTAGCCGGAACAAACAGGTAGACAGACAAAAAAAGTTTTTTTTTAATGTAAGTACAGGATATACTTTCATATGCGTATGGTGAAAAGCTGTTAATTTGAAATTACAAACAGACACTTCAATTTTTTTATTTGTATAGATGACATACTCAAGTATATCATTAATTTATTACCACATGGTACTCACATTGGTACAAAATTGAAAATATTTCTAAATTTCACAAAGAGAGGAATAAAATTGCACATCCAAAAAGAAAGAAAATGATTAATATCTATTGAAGTGTACTACAGTTAAACTAGAGGGGTAATTGCGAAACTTTTTATCGGTAGGAATTGGTTTAATATTCATAGTTATACAACATTCATTGCGTTATTTACGTTGCTGAGCCGACAATTTATTCGATTAAATGACGCAATGGTTAAGAAATAATCTTCAATCCCATTCAGATTCTGATAAATTGTGCGTTTCGCAATTAGGGTGCAGATTAACAAAAATAAACATGAAGGTCAAAATGCCAAAAAAATAAGGGGTAGGTACATCTCTTCGAAATACAAAAATGTTAACTAGTGATCCCAAGTAATCCAGTGTGGAACTAGGACAATAATTAAGCTAAGCATTTTTATCTACGACTAGCTTCTGCCCGCGACTTCGCCCGCGTTAAATTTCTTGTTCCCCCGACCCTTTCCGTCGCGTCGAAACGCCTGCCCGTGCGATTTTCCCCGTTTTCGCAACATTTTTTATTACTGCTCCGCTCTTCTTGGTTGTAGCTTGATGTTATATAGCTTATAACCTTCTTCGATAAATAGACTACCTAACACAAAAAAATATCAATTCAGACCAGTAGTTCTTGAGATTACCGCGTTCAAACAAACAAACAAACTCTTCAGCTTTATAATATTAGTATAGATATAAATAATAATGATCTAACTGATTGCTTGTCTACATAGTGTGCGTTTTAACTCGGCATACTCGAATTCTACCCTGTGAGGCTAGGACCAAAAATCCACACAATTTGTAGATTTTCTTTCGGTGTAATTACATGTTTATTAATGTAAGTAGAACAAAGACACTTTAAAACGTCAATATTTTGAAACTAGATGACGCTGGAATTTTCTAGCTGACTGATCCCTTATACGAAATGCCAAAAGAAACTCAGAGGTCATGGTCAAAGTCAAACATTATATTATTAGCATTTTATGTGAGTCGAACAATGCAGTACCATGTCTGAAAGGTACCATGTCTTTTGATGAAAGCACCATCCCAGCTTTGAGCTGACTCAATAGGCGGCTTACATGCATCAGTTAGTCGTGTAGCTCTAGACTATCTTAGAGAACTCAACGATCCGTCACACGTGTAAGACTACTGCTCTAGAGGTTCTGGATATTAGTTGAAAATGTTAGGATCGTATTTTGTATATCTCCGCGTTCAATATAGTTGTTATATTGGATTGAGGGCGCTGCTGTGGCTGCCTCGCTTCTGCAGCATCGGGAATGTTCGCAAAAGTCTGCATTTACTGTTTTTATGCCAGCATGCGCAAGAGGGCGAACTCGATGGCGAATAGAGTACGGGGCAGCGGCAACAGTCTTCTTACCATTGTTGCCAACAGGTTAAACGGGCCTTTCTTGCAGAACTGGCAGGCATTACATGCACCTGTCTATCGGGCTTAGGGCAGGTAAAAATTGTATTTTATAAAGTATTTATGTAAAACTATGGACTACAAATGATGTCTGCTATAAAATAAATAAATTTGTCATACCATAACAACGACAGCAGGCACGCCATAAGCCAACAGGTAGTTATATTTCAGAGGTAGAAGCGTGTCACACGCACAGTACTCTGCGACTGCCGCCGCTAGTGCCACTATCCACATAGCGCAACACACGTGCGTGTAGTGCAGGAGAAGAGCTATCCTCTCGCATTGAGAGGGGGATGATACGCCCTGGAGAAAAAAGAGAAGGATTATTTCTTACAAGACCAATGTGTAATATAAAATTATTTTTCTTTCATATTCATATCCTGCCGCAGTTTAACCGGTTGGTCCTGGCTTTCATTCAAAGATCTTTGACAGTCGTTACGGGTCGTCAAAATCCTGAAAGTTTGATAACCACTCTTATAGAGGGGTATTGTATGACCCAGTAACTGGGTTGTGGAGGTCAGATAGACAGTCGTTCCATGTAAAATACTGGTATTCAGCTGCCTCCGATTAGAGCGGAAACTACACCCAGGTTCGGTTTAGCTTCCAATATAATCGGAGGAGTTGGGAAAAGGCTAGCCCGATGGTGATTCATGTCCTGCAGCCTCGGCTTAAGAGTCAGCAAACTTTTCTGTTATATAGCGATCGTAACACAGGTGTTCACAGAATTATAATTATTGAAATCATCAATACTAATATATCGCCGGGTTAAAGGCAAAACCGACTATCTGCGATTTTTTGAGATTTTCACTTTAATATACCATTGGGTAAAGAATCAAATGGCGAATCTAATGGTATATTAAAGTGAAAAACTCAAAAAATCGCAGATAGTCGGTTTTGCCGTTAACCCGGCGATATGTAAGTTCATTTAATCTCATTGAACGACTATTTCATGAAAAGTCATTCAAAAATAGACTTACTGCAAACTGTCAAAAACGTAAAAAAGTTGAAGGATGCCCTGACGCTGTAAGTACTTTATATTATAAAAATATTACTCACCATAACTGCTTGTACATAAATAACAGTGCACATAGCTAGACAGCAGCACAAGTTAATGTTAATGGGGTAAAGCTTGCTGCTCTTACGGAACTCAGCCGCATACTCGCTCCACATCAACCACATCACCGCGCCGATGAGGAGGACCACGGCTATGCCGCTTGTGATGAAGATCTAGGAAAATTAAGGATTAACCAAAACAGGTTCTCCTATTGTGAACCAGTTTATTACGTCGTTCTTACAGGGTTATGGAAGACTGGGCGTTTTCATATTTTTTCCTTATCATACAGTACTCCTGTCATTTCATCATTCTCCTGCCCTTATTCCAATTTAAATGGGGTCGGCGCAACATGTCTTTTCAACCGACGAAAAAAAACGGAGGAGGTTCTCAATTCGACGCGTATATTTTTTTTTTTTTTTATGTTTGACCACGCATAACTTTTTACATAGTGGTCCAATTGTGACAATTCTTCTTCTATTGGAAAGGATATACTCCCAAGGTCCCATATAAATTTGGAAAACAAAATCGAACGCTAAGGGTCGGAAAATAGGGGATGATTGATTGTTCACTCACTGATTGTAATGTATAACCACGCATAACTTTATACAGAGTAGTCCGATTTTGATAATTCTTTTTTTGTTGGATAGGGTATACCTTGCCAAGTATTATTAGTATATTAAATTCACAAGCAAATATAAAATAAAAACTTTTTAACAAAAAATTAAACCGCCAAAAAAACTGAAAAGTATAAAATAATAAACCTTAAAATTATGAGTCGGCGCTTTGAGTGATCTTTGTTCATTGATTTTAAGGTTTATTATTTTATACTTTTCAGTTTTTTTGGCGGTTTAATTTATTGTTAAAAAGTTTTTATTTTCCAAACTTCTCTACTAGTCGTTATCTCAGTAGTCACCCCCTTTCTATCACACATAATTCACACAGTCCATCCATCCTTTCTTTGGTCTCCCTCTACTCTTATAGCCATCGACATTCATACTCAATACTTTCCTCTCGACATTGACAGTACTCTTGTATTAGATAAAAAATAAAACGCAGACATTTTTTATAAGAATAACAAAAATCTGGTTCAAATATGATAATGTCGTCAAAATAAACTTACCAGTATCATCCATTCGTTCCTGACTCCATGGCAGTTGTTAAAGCCGTACAGATACGTTACGCTGTCTATAATGTTGTGCTCTTTCAGATCTGCATCAGCTAAGGAGTCATCTGGTAGATCTGACTCCGAATCCACTTTGTTGTCTCCGGTCTTGCTTATGACTGCCAAAACAAATTATAGTGTAATTTGAGTGTAGTGTCTTTGTAACGATTTGTCCAAACAGTTATTTGGATTACAACGTTCGTTGTTGCTTTATTTGAGTAGAAAAACATAACATAACATCATGCCTTATTTCCCCGAAGGGTTGGGCAGAGGTGTACCTAAAGTACACCCACATTTCGCCAGTTATGTTTAAGTCCCATGTAATAGGGGGCGAGCCTAATGCCATCAACCGGGCACAAATCCAGACTCCGGGCTGCTACTGAGAAATTCCAGATAGAAAAACCCAATAACACTTTGCCCGACCTGGGAATCGAACCCAGGACCTCAAGCTCAGCAGTAGCGCTTGCTACTACTAGACCAACGAGGCAGTAGAAAAAGTGGTGTAAAATACTATTCAAACCTAATAAAAAAAAAACTCAATTAATTGCGACTATCGCACCACCGCCCTTTCTTTATCACCTTCATGTATGAAAGGATATTTAAAAATACTTACCCTGATTACTCCTAGACACGAACTCCGGATTAGGATACAACTGAGGGTTATCATCGTAAATAGAAGACGTAAAGTTGGAAACAACCCCACCATACTCCGTGTCATAGGAAGTTATATCATAGTCTGATCGATCATCAGCTCTGGGATACGTTGATTTGTGATATCTAATAGAAACTGGCTGAAAAGATCGATATGATGACTTGGACTTGAAGTAGCCATCGTCTCCTAACCTTCGGAGATGATGAGACGTCTTGTTTGGTGAGGCTGAAAATATATATTTTATTCAGTTAATCTTTATACTTATCAGTTGATCAGTGTATGTTTCTTTTTAATGGCTGAGTTCAAACATATATGTATGAACCTGAGTTCGTGTTTTCTCATTAATAGTTAGCTGTAAATAACAACAATAAAAGTAAAATAACAACAGTTCCAGCTCGTATTTTTTACCACACGTATTTATGAATAGAAATGCTTTGCGTGTATGAAAATCCTAATTATTGCTTGCTCATTAGCGTAAGTTAAATCAAGGTCAATGTAGTATTTGTAAGTTTATTTCTGGCACGAATAAACAAAGAAAAAAGTTTGTGTTTAGTTTTCTGATGCCTAGGTTATAAATATAAATTCTTACCGTTAGCGTCTACAATATAACACTGTATTTTTAAACTTATCAAAAATATGAATTTAAAAACATATGACTGCATGTTGATTTATTTAATTCCTTCACTCCTAAATGAAACTAACTGAAAACAACATCAATTTATAGTTCCACTAAAGAAAATCATAGTTCTAGTTATTTATTCCACTTATTTTATTTGATACTATAGTTTTATCCACTTAATTATTAAGGCGGCGATAAAAGCCAGCCATTTTCACAATTACCGCGAAAAATCGATACAGTAGTTACGATCCATTACACTTAAATATTTTCGTAGCTCTGGTGTCCAATTAATGATTCAATAGTTGAATACAATGTTTTATTAAATACTAAACAGTGGTTTCAAAAAATGTATGTTAGGTAATAAAACATTTCATTGTTTTATTATCAACTAGATCAATCAACGACGACATCTCGGCGGGATGGCTTGGCTTTTATCGAAAAGACTGGCCAGCATTAGCAAAAGCAAGAATTACGTGGAAAATAGAGAGAAAAAAGAGAATGGCATGCAGTGGGACAATACAGGGTACTTAAATAGATTAGACAATCAACTAGGTCCTGTGAAAACGACTTTATTTATTGATTAGTAGAAATTCTATTTCCAGATATAGCAATACAATACATTATGTAATGTCAAAATCCATGGTCAGGAAATAATTTAAAAAAAATGTAATTTCAAAGAAACGTTCCAGCACCATAGTGCAATGTTAACGATCTTATTATTCTGTCTCTGTCTCTTAGCACAGACTTCATCCATGCATCCCTTTCTCAAGTTTTGCATAGACACTTAAATGTTTATTTATCATAATATTCTCGCGAACCAGACAAACCTGTCACATTCACAACAAATTCAATAACGCAATAGAAATGTAACCAAAAATAGATACAAAAATGAGTGCAATATTGAAATTTATCCGTGAAAACCATATCTTGGCCCTGATTGAACAGGCCATAGTCAAAAAGAAATCCCGACTGAGTTTGAACGCTTTCGAAATCATTGAAATACCCGATTTGCTTTACACCTGTTACGATATAGAACATCTATACTTGCATAAAAATAAAATAACAGTGGTTCCTCAACAAATAACACAGTTAATGAACCTGACAACGTTGACCCTAGACTATAATAATATTACGTCCCTTCCGCCGGAGATAGGACATTTAAAAAACTTGGTGAATTTAAACCTAAGCTACAATCCTCTAAAAGTGTTAATTCCGGAGATCGGTGAGCTTGAGAACCTTGAGGCGTTCTGGTGCAACAGAATAGGGTTGCGGGAAATTCCGAAAGAAATAGGCAAGTTGGAGAAACTGGATACCTTTGGTGCAAGAGGCAATAAATTAGTTGCCTTACCTGAAGAAATTACCAAGTTATCAAAACTAAGGTAAGTTTATATACAAAATAATTGGGGATTGGATTATGTGCAAGCTTTCACCCATAGACCCTATGTCCTAAGAGTCACTGTAATCGAAATAAAATTAATTTTTTGTTTGTACCAAAAAAAAAAGTTTTTTTGTATTTTCACCAAATGACTTTAATTGCCTTCTCTAATGTATGATTATTCTAATTAAAACATATTTTCTTAGCATAGGTAAAAAAAAACCTGACGAGCTTTCAAACTCTTAAAAATGAATTAATCTATGAAAAACAGTGACACTTAGGGGTCTAATCAATGAGTGACACTTAGGACATGGAGTCCCCCAAAAAGTTTTGTGGGTCCATGTGCCAAACAAACCTGTAGAATAATGCATAAAAGAAGTTTTTTATATTTTAATATAAAGTCGAGATTCTCTCAGCAAGTACCTAACTTCCTACACATTTTTTTTTATCAACTGTTCACATTTAGAATCTTTTTTTGGCATAAGCATGACCTCTTAAAGTTGTCATTAAAATTAACTACCTACTTCTGTGTACTGTGGTCAAGGTTACTTATAATACAAATAAAACCTTGAATTTGGCCTTAACAACTTTTTATCTATAATTTGTTAAACTATTTCCTAACAATTAGGCTTAGAGCCAAATGTCTTCAATAACATTTGTCTCGATAATGCCTTGGCATGGTTTTTTTGGGCCTTAACTTTACCTTCTTGTCAAATGTAATAGTTTTTTTTATAATTGCAGTGTAAATTCTTTATAACATAAAACTTCCTATAATACATATACAAGCTATATTGATTTGGTTTGTTAAGTGGTTATTTATTATGACTAAATACTACATATTTAGATTTCAGTAAATACCTATATGTTATCAGCATTACTGTTTATGTTATCAAAATATTTGAGGTGCCGAAATCTAAGTAATCTACCCGGTCATAAACAGCCCCCTTGTTTTATTAAATCCTAATGACCTTCTGCCATTGTCCTCTTGGATGTCAGAAATAGGGGATCTATAGAAAGTTTCTGTGGGATAATTATCTAGTCAATGTTACTCTTTATAACATCTAATATCTGTCAGTGGAAGTCCCATGAAAATTGGTCCAACGGTTTTGGAGATTAATCTGAACAAACAAATGGAAAGACAATTTCAAATTTGTTTTGTTTTATTTACTTTTATATGTATTTATTAAAAAGTTGTTATTAAAAAGTTCCACGTTAACAGAATCCTTAATTTTATTCATTTTTTCTGTATCTGTATAGATTGTTTACTATAATGTGTGACATTACTTTTGGTTTTATTGTCTTTAGAAATGTTTGCCCCAGTTACTAACTACACTAGACACTTCTACTTTTATCAGTTGTAAACATCTTTGAAACTGTTAACATAGTCAGTAAAAGAAAGGCATTGTGCGTTGATGAAAAATTGTGTTTGATAGAAAAGGGAGAAAATAGGCCCATCTACTATTGCTAGAATTTAAAAAAAGTATAACTTCTGCAGGCAGATCTAGATTTGATTGTTTCTCTTCCTTCACTCCACATAACAAAAACGCACTATAACAAAAATACTTGGTCCGTAGAGTTTTGTTATTTATAAAGAACTAGCTTTTGCCAGCGGCTTCGCCCGCGTGGAGGTCGGAAATTACCCCGCGGGAACATACTACCGGGATAAAAAGTAGCCTATGTCCTTTCTCAGGCTCTAAACTATCTGTTTACCAAATTTCATTTAAATCGGTTCAGTAGTTTTAGCAGGAAAGCGAGACAGACAGACAGAGTTACTTTTGCATTTACAATATTAGTTTAGATTTACACTGTATTCAAGCCTGTGGGCTAATCGCGTAACTCACTAACAGTAAAAATGGCTTTCATTTTGACAGTTCAATAGCATTCATTGCATTATTTACATTATAGATAAGTGATTTTCTTCAAAATTATTCAGATTATGATTAATAGATTGTAGATTTATAGTTTGGTATTAAATAGTTTGACGTGTAAAAGTGTTTGTTTGACGTGTAAAAGTGTTTGTACAAACCTACTTGCAAAAATAAAGTCATTTATCATTTAAATTTGGTGGCTGATTATTTTATGAATGAAGAAACTATAATTTAAAGAAATATTCACTAATTTCCTGCCGCATTTTTTTTTATCCTAATCGACAAGGCTGTCAAGTAAGACATATTCTTACAAAAAAACGATTAAAATATTTAGAATAATTCAATGAGATTATTCAAACAACTTCTAACATACAAATTAAAGCAAATGTAACTTCCTGTAAATTAAGAACAAATGCAGAGTGCAGTGAGGCTCAGTAGTAACGGCCGCGACTTACGAGTAAGTAGGTCGTGAGTTCGAACCCAAGCTGGCAGTTTATTTACAAAATTGTGAAGGAACTGGCATGTCTTAGAACCAAAAATTCGAAGACATGTGACATCTACCCACTCGTACTGAGCCGCGTGGCCCACTCCTCTCCGAGTGGAAGCCTGTGTCCCAGCAGTGGGAACATAATAGGCTGCTGATGATCATGGACTGGTTTTCAGGCATGAATGAGAAATTAGTTTCATTGGGAATAAACTAGTATTATAGTAACATAACATCACGACTGTAATCATTAAAGGGTTAAGCAGAGTTTGGAGAGTTAAAAACGCAAGCAAAAAGTGTAGCAAAAAAGTTAAATAAAAAATTTAAAATACCCCCGACCCAAATAAAAACTGACTTGGTTGACTGGTAGAAAATACTTCAGGCATTAAGTCCCACCTTTGTACAGTAGTTATATTTGTGCAAAAAGTTTTAATAAATATCTCTATAAAGTTAAGAAAATAATATGTGTTGGCTCTTTACGTTTAAAAAAAAATTGTAGGTAATATTTTGATCAAAACATTTGTCACGTCTGGGTATGGCTAGTGAAAATTTTATCCTTAATTCTACAATAATAGCAGCATTCATTCATTATTGCTGAGCGTCATCTGTTTGCCGTTTTCATTGACTGTCCCCCCGCGGCTACGATGCTTTGATCAGAATATTAATTAGTATTTTGTAGATTAATTAAAAACGCAAGCTAACCTAAAATAAAAATTATTTGCCGTTTTAGCCGTCAAAAAAAGGTCCCCCCAGGTTTTCGAGTCGACACGTATATTTTTACACAAGCTTTAATTTTGTTACTGAATAGCGAATTCTGATTAAAAAAAAAGAAAAACATAATCCACAGCAACCTCCTCCTTTTTTTAGTTGGTTAAAAATGCACATAATTTTATTACGTACTAGCTTTTGCCAGCGGCTTCGCCCGCGTGGAGGTCGGAAATTATCCCGCGGGAACGTACTACCGGATAAAAAGTAGCCTATGTCCTTTCTCAGGCTCTAAACTATCTGTGTATCAAATTTCATTTAAATCGGTTCAGTAGTTTTAGCAGGAAAGCAAGACAGACAGACAGACAGACAGACCGACAGACAGACAGACAGAGTTACTTTTGCATTTATAATGTTAGTATGGACGTATGGATAAAAAAAAAAATACTGGCTTCCCACATTAATATTTATTTTCAAACAACTCTTAACAAGATTGAATGATTTAAGAATATCCTTGAACAATAAATAATTTAATTCAATGAATTTGTAACCTTCTAGAAATCATTTACTTATTATTAATAATTAATAAGATTGTAAATTTTGCGACGTTTTAATTTAAATTAATTTTAAATTATATATTTTACTAGCTTCTGCTCGCTACTTCGTCCGCGTCAAATATTTGCTCCCCTGATCCTTCCCGTCGCATCGCAGCCTGCCAGTATTTGTCCATTTTTTTGTTGCTGCTCCGCTCCTTTTGGTCGTAGCGTGATGTTATATAGCCTTCCTCAATAAATAGGCTACCCGACTTAAAAATATTTTTTCAATTCGAACCAGTAGTTCCTGAGATTAGCGCGTTCCACCCCCCCATTTTAGGGAAGTGGGGGGTTAGAAAGAGACAAAAAGAAGCCTGTGTCACTATCCATCCCTTCAACTATCTCCACTTAAAAAATCACGTCAATTCGTCGCTCCGTTTTGCCGTGAAAGACGGACAAACAGACACTAGATTTATTCTCTATAAAATTTGAAATATTTCAGATGGTTAACGCTAGAGATGAACTTAATTGAAACACTACCCAGCAATATGAACACCATGGAGGCCCTGGTCCACTGCAACCTGAGGAGCAACAGGGTGAAGGAGTTCCCGATGTCCATACTGAAATGCGCCGACCTAATGTTCCTGCAGCTCAACAATAACCAGGTAATCTTACCTTTTATTTTATTCATGGCCGATGGGGCTAGAAGGTTCTGGAGTACCGCGTACTGGAAGACGTAGCGTTGGAAGACCTCCCGCCAGATGGACCGATGGCCTGGTGAAGGCTGCAGGAATCCGTCGGATGTGGGAAGCACAAAACCGGTCGAAGGGACTTGGGGAGCAGAACTTGGGGTAGGCCTATGTCCAGCAGTGGTCGTCTTTCGGCTGAAACGATGATGATGATGATTTTGATGATATTATATTATACTAGCTTTTGCCAGCGGCTTCGCCCGCGTGGAGGTCGGAAATTATCCCGCGGGAACATACTACCGGGATAAAAAGTAGCCTATGTCCTTTCTCAGGCTCTAAACTATCTGTGTACCAAATTTCATTTAAATCGGTTCAGTAATTTTAGCAGGAAAGCGAGACAGACAGACAGACCGACAGACAGAGTTACTTTCGCATTTATAATATTAGTGTGGATTAGTGTGGATTAGTGTGGATAGTGTGGATGTGAATTAGGAATCGCCCCACAATCAAGTTTCAGTTCAGTTTTCTTTTGAGGCAAACCGTCGGTTTATCGTTTATCGGGTGCATTTCTTAAAACGGAAACGGCTAAGGCTATAAATAACTGGGACAGGACATAGAAATCCGTGGATATTTACTCATAGCCGTGCAGTAGATGTATAGGTATCCACACCAAATCATGATGACATGCCAAATGCCACTCCTGAAAATGTATATTTTTTGTACAAATAACAATGCGCCCAAGTGCGAGTCGGACTCGCACACAAAAGTTTCCGTATCACTACTACAATATTTTCTAAAAACTCCGAAAAAACATGTTTCTTTCTTGCGGGGTCCCTTTACCTACTTTTAACTTTATTTTGTTTTCATTGTTTGTTGTTATAGCGTACACACTGTAAAAAATGTACTTAATCTAAGCCTGTGACAGATAGACGGACGGACAAACAGCGGAGCCTTAGTAATAGGGTCCCGTTGGCGTCGTTTGGGTACAGAACCCTAAAAAAAGATAAATGTTCGTAAAAGTAGCAAGGTCTCGACCGTCACGAGTACTAAATATGCAAACACTTAGCAAAATAGTGACCTTGTTGGGTTCTTCAGAAAGGCCAGGTGCGTAGTACTCGCAATCGGCGTGCGTGTACCCAGGGGTAATTACGTAACATACTATCAATAGGAATAGCTTACATTTTAATAGTTCAATGACATTCATTAGGTACGCTATTTACTTTGTTGAGTAGATATTTTTTTTCTAACATATATCGCAATGGATTAGAAATAATCTTCAAAACGAATTAGGATCTGATGAATAGTGCGTGACGAAATTACGGTGCAGATCTATGAACTTAACGTAGCAAAGGTAAGAATCATAGCAGGTGGAGTTCCGTAGTGTCTGCCTACTTACATTCTTCCTACCCCTATAGAAATAAGGCGTTAGTGTATGTTTGTGGACCTAGCAAAATCCTAAAGCGATTTTTTCGTTGAATAACCAGTGCAAATGAAGAGACACAACTCGTAACTTTGCAGCAAATAGTTCAATTTAAAAAGTTGATTATTTTGATTCATGTAAATGTTGAAGATGAAGAGCAGTGGTGGCCCAGTGGCCAAGCAGGCGATTTACTTTGTGTAAATTAATTTCATCCCCACTGCTCTCAAAACGGTGAAGGAAAACATCGTGAGGAAACCGGTATATCTAAGAACCAAAACTTCGGAGACATGTGACATCTACCAACCCGCACTGGGCCCGCGTGGTGGATTATGGCCCACTCCCTCTCACCGAGAGGACGCCTGTGTCCCAGCAGTGGGAACATTATAGGCTGCTGATGATGAAATGTTGAAGGTGTAGTGGTCCCCAAACTAGGCGACTCCTGTATCTTGGGTAATCTAAACTCTATGATTTTTTTTTTTTTCCAGTATCTTGCAATCGGCTTCCTAAGCCTTCAGCAGATGCGTTCTGTGCTTGTTGGCGTTTCGAGTACGGTCCTCCAGTGAGGACCGTCCCTCTTCTTGTTGCTTGACCAGATCAAGCTATGTCCCATGTGTGCTGTATTTCAATCGACGGTGTTCCAGTGGGTTAGTCAGTACAGAGGCCAGGCTGTTAACGTGCTTTTCAATGCGCATTTTGTATAATTTTGTTCGGTGTTTAATCTCTTCCTTTACAGCATTAATTTTGAGGATGTCATGTAGCTCAGTCATTTTGGTAAACCACGGAGCATTTGTTATGTTTTTCAGAACTTTATTTTGGTATCTTTGCAGGATCTCTACATTGGAGTTTTTGGCTGTTCCCCAGAGTTCAATTCCATAGGTCCATACCGGCTTCAAGATAGCTTTATAGATGAGCATTTTGTTATCGAGAGACACTTGTGAATTTCTTCCTAGTAGCCATTTCAGTGATTGCAGGCGGTGATTTAGCTCATCTCGTTTTTTCTCGATATGTTGTCTCCAAGTTTGTTTTCTATCCAGGTGCATACCAAGGTATTTGGCTGTCTGATGTTGGGGCAATACATCGTTTCCGAGTTTAACTGGTGCACAATTTCCCTTTCGAAGAGTGAACGTTACATGGACTGACTTGCTGACACTTGCTTTGATACGCCATTTCTCCATCCATGTGTTAATTTTATCGAGGTGTACCTGCAGCATTTGCGATGCTTTAATTGGATCTTGGTTATTACAGAGGGCTGCGGTATCGTCAGCGAAAGTTACGGAGAGGATATTTTCGGTATCGGGTAGGTCAGCTGTGTATATCAAATACAATACCGGGCCCAATACTGAACCCTGCGGCACTCCTGCTTTTATGTCATAGCAGTTGGAGTATGACTCGTTTATCTTAACTCTGAATATGCGGTTGTTTAAGTGCGATTCCAAAAGCAGGTAAAGATTGTGTGGAAGATTACTTTTAAGCTTAAACAATAGTCCTGGGTGCCAGACTTTGTCAAAGGCTTGTTGCACATCCAAGAAGACCCCCGAGCAATATTCCTTATTCTCCATTGCATTTCTTATTTTGGTGACTACTCTATGAACTTGTTCTGTTGTGGAGTGTTTACTTCTAAATCCAAACTGGTGCTCTGGAATAAGTTTGTTTTCTTCTAGTATAAGATTTAATCTACGTGATAGTACTTTTTCAAATAGTTTTGAAATTACCGGTAGGAGGCTTATGGGTCTATATGATGATACAAGGTGTGGTGGTTTGCCCGGTTTTAGAATCATTATGATTTCTGAGACTTTCCATAATTTGGGGTAGTATGACAGCCTCAAGATACCATTAAACAGCTGCGTGAGGAATACTATCGCCTTTCTGGGTAATTGTTGAAGTACTTCCGCTGTAATTAAGCAAAATCCTGGAGCCTTTTTTCGGTCTAGTTTCCTTATCTCATGGGATATTTCTTTTGGTGAGCAACTTTTTAGTGGAGGGCTCAGCTGAAGATCCGATTTCAGGAAGCTGTTTATTTCGTCGTCAGTTTCGGCAACACTGTCATTTGGCGTGAAGACTGTACTAAGGAATTTTCCGAAGGCTTGACAACGTTCCTCATCTGTTCTGGCCCAGGTACTATTATCTAACTGTAACGGATATTGGGCTGGCGTAGGTGCTGCTTTGCTGGTTTTTACTGCATTCCAAAGTGAGTATTCATTTTTTGCTGAGCTTGATAAGTTTTCTAGTTTATTTTTCAGGGTTTCAGCTTCAATGTTCTTTATGAATTGCTTCAATTCTGCGGCCACTTCATTCAGTGCCTTTTTGTCCATGGCATGTTGGCTGCTGTGCCATACCCTTCTGAGTCTTCTTTTTTCCAATACCTTTTCCTTGATTTCTCTAGGAATATCATTACTAGACGTTTTTTGCTTCGTCTCCGGTGTGCACTTCCATGCTGCCTGTTGAATGAGGTTAGTAATATATGTTGTGGCCGAGTCAATATCATCACATGCCTTCAGTGGTACTTTTAATTGGAGGTTTGCCTCGATATATGCTCTGAAAGCGTCCCAGTCTGTCCGCTTATTGTATAAACATTCCTTTTTTGGTGTTGTAATTATAGTTGCACTTATCGTTTCTATCACAGGTGTGTGATCAGAGCTACTATCCAGGCAGCTTTCAACTTTCAGGTACAAGTTTGAAAGACCCTTAAATATAAAGAAATCTAACAGATCTGGTTTTTTGTGTGGGTCTGTTGGCCAGTATGTTGGTTGTCCTGTGCTTAGAATTTGTAGCTTGTTTTTATCGATGCTAAGTTTTAGTTCTCTTCCTCTAGTGACGGTTAGGCGTGACCCCCAATGTACATTTTTTGCATTCCAGTCACCTCCAGCCAGGAACCTCTGACCAAGCGATTTGAAGTATTGTGTGAAATTTTCTTCTTTTAGAGCATGTCTTGGCGGACAATATATGGCTGATAAGGTTATTGATCCCTTTCTATCGTGTACCAACACTGATGTAGCTTGTATCTCCGACGTTCTGTATTCTTGTATAAGTTCATGCTTTTTTTTTTTTTTTTTTTTTTTTTCAGGATGGGAAATCATCAAATGACTTCTCCCGCTCTGGGCGGAGCGGGGGGGCGTGTCAGACTTTTACTGACTAAAACCCACCCGTGTTCCATCAGTTGCCCATGTGCCAGGGTCACGGTATCTCTTTCGAACAATCACGCGACCCCGGCAGGCATCGGTCCTAGTAGACCCCTACACTGCTGCTGACATCTCTTTGAGGCGCGCGTGGAACACTGCGCGCCGTCGACCCGAGCTTGGTCCTTACCGGGCGGCGAGCTACCCATTGCTCGCCACCCGCAAGCTCGCGCCTACGGTGGCCGGGAGTCCGCTATTGACTCCCCACGCCCAGGGCGTCTCCTCCTGCGGCGGCTAGGGACGTGAGGGCGCAGAGACTGCCACTCCCTCACGCGCCCCGCCTCCTCCTTCGCGAGCATTACTGCTTCGCAGAAGGAGGTGACGGCTTCCCATTCCCTCTCGCTCCGTACCATGGCTCGCACCAGGGCCGGACGCGAGAGGTCGCCGCCGCCGATCGCCTCCACGAGGACACGGCGGTGCTCCGCCCAAGCAGGGCACACCTCCACCGTATGCTCCACCGTGTCCTCCAGACGATCCTCGCAATGATAAGTTCATGCTTAATGCTTTTTCTTATTATCACTGCAGTTCCTGCATGCGCTGTCCCATCTGGATTGCAGGTCAAGTATGTGCAATAATTGTCCATTACAAAGCTATTGTTTGAGGTAAGGTGAGTTTCGGAAACTAATAGTACATCAATGTTGTGCAGTTTTATTGTTGTTATGACGTCTTGCTTATAGTACAGGAGACCATTAACGTTCCACGTTGCGATCTTTAGGGTAGCCATTTATCGTACCAGTTTATTAATAACAGTTGTGAGTAATATCATCATGTTGCGAATTTGTTCAATAAGCTTATCTAGCTTTTCAGCTTGTTTTGTGAGTAAGACTTCTAGGTTTGATTCTTCTTTTGTGTGATTGTGCTGACCTTTGGCCGCTCCTGCGTATGTCTTGTCAGGACTTATAGTGGGCAATGGTACTTTTCTGTCATGAGTTCCATTATAGTACCTACGCTCTATCAATAATTGTTGCTGGTGAATTGTTAGTTAAACTCTATGAAATGAAGAACATACATACATAAAATCACGCCTTTTTCCCATGGGGCTAGGCAGAAACTACAGAACGCCACCTACAACGATCCTTACATACATCTTTTGCCTCGTTTAAGTTCATACATGTGGTCATACACGCACGCCGGTTACTAGTGCTACGCACCTGACCCTTCTGAAGAACATCACCAATAAGAAATGAAGAAATCATCGTAAAACATCTTTCTTATTGACTGCTAAGTGGAACCGCTAGGGTAACCCACAAAATTCATTTTGTCATGAATATCTCATGAAATGGTCATTGTATGGGATTAAAGGAACTTAGAGAGAGGGTTGTATTGATAAATACATACGTGTTTTTTTTTCTGGATGGGAAATCATCAAATGACTTCTCCCGCTCCTTGTGTCAGACTTTTACTGACTAAAACCCACCCGTGTGCCCATGTGCCGGGGCCACGGTATCTCTTTCGAACGAATCTCGCGACCCTGGCAGGCATCGGTCCTAGCAGACTCCTTTAATATCGCTGCCCTTGAGGCGCGCGTGGAACACTACGCGCCGTCGACCCGAGCCTGGTCCTTACCGGGCAGCGAGCTACCCATTGCTCGCCGCCCACAAGCTCGCACCTACGGTGGCCGGGAGTCCGCTATCGACTCCCGACGCCCGGGGCATCTCCTCCTGCGGCGGAATTTAGAGAGTTGTATTGATAAATAGATACGTGTTAGGTTGCTAATCATATTTTAATCAACATACAAACTGAAACTGACCTATAAATTGCAAAAAACTTAGAAAAATTGAATTCTGCAGGCTACCGTTGTGCTTCCCTCTTTAGGAGCGGAATCGAGTTCGTCGTCAATGTCCTGCAGATCTGGTGGCGTCTTATGACGGGTCGTTGAGCTCTCTGAAATAGCAACCGTATTTCAGAGAGCTCAACGACCGAGCTTCACGATGACTGATACATACGTGCCGTCTGTTGGAACAGGCCAGCTTAAAGCTGCAATTGCTCTGTCTTCAAAAAACTCTTCAGACATTGGCCCTGCATTGTTAGACTCACATAAAATTCTAATATCTGGTTGACCGAGCTTTGCTCGGTATTTTTTGGTAAATTGTGTTTAAAATAATAAGTTTATGTTCAAGTTGATTATCGATAAAGTTGGTGATTGAAAACACGAATAAAACGACATTTTATAAAAATGAATCCTAGCTAGATCGATTTATCGCCCCCGAAATACCATACCCTGTATACTAAATTTCATGAAAATCGTTGGAGCCGTTGCCGAGATTCAGATTATATATATATATACAAGAATTGCTCGTTTAAAGGTATAAGATATAATGTTTGGACTTTAAAAGAGACCATGACCTCTGAGTTTGTTTCGGCATTTCTTCTCAGGGAACAGTCACCTAAGAAATGCCGGTGTCATCTAGTTTTTAACCGACGAAAAAAAAAGGAGGAGGTTATCAATTCGCCGCGTATATTTTTTTTTTTTATGTATGATCACGCATAACTTTGTACATGGTAGTCCGATTGTGACAATTCTTTTTTTATTGGAAAGGGTATACTCCCAAGGTGGTCCCATATAAATTTGGAAAACTAAATCGAACCCTAAGGGTCGGAAAACAGGGGATGATTGATTGTTCACTCACTGATTGTAATGTATAACCACGCATAACTTCATACAGAGTAGTCCGTGTTTGATAATTCTTTTTTTGTTGGATAGGGTATACCTTGCCAAGTATTATTAGTACATTAAAGTCACAAAAAATTATAAAATAAAAACTTTTTAACAAAAAATTTAACTGCCGAAAAAACTGAAAAGCATAAAATAATAAACCTTAAAATTTTGAGTCGGCGCTGAAAAATCAATGAACAAAGATCACTCAAAGCGTCGACTCATAATTTTAAGGTTTATTATTTTATGCTTTTCAGTTTTTTCGGCGGTTTAATTTTTTTAAAAAACATTGTCCAAAAAGTTCACGTTTTAGTGTCTTATACGATCTACTTACAGAAATAAACATTTCATTTCATTTCGTTGGCGATACAAAAATGTTCCATACATGTGTCGGTCGAGTTGTCAGACTGTTTTACCAAGATGTCTAGTTATTCATGTATATAAATTACTCGCTATGATTGTCCTCAACTTTTTATATCGATTTGCCTTCGAACGACCTTCGCGCCACATAATTGGTACCTGTTCTAGGTTGCAGATCTGAATATGATTAAAGGTAACACATCATTCTTCCGCATTCAGATATATTTGTGTGTGCAATCACTTATACAGGGTCAAGTTAAATAAGTAAGCCAGGCTTGATGGATATCGTTATCAAAACATACATGGGTCGTTCTTCTATTATACCGACAGTAAAACGAAGTTTTTTGTTTTTTGAACTATCCATAATTGTGGTTTGTGTGTGGGATTAAACAAAATTGCATCTGTGTTTTCATTAGGACTAATTAAAATTTTCTTTCAGGCAAATATTTTTTTTAAATGTTTGTTTTAGAAAAAAAATATGTGACAAAGTGATATTTTTCTGTGGAGACCACATTTCCGCTTACCACTCTGTCACGGCATTCTACGGGAAAAAGACGTATTAAATATGCTGAAATGAAAAATGACATAATTAATACATAATAAAAATACGGACGTTTATTTGAACCAAATTAAAAAAAAACCGTAAATATCAATACTCCAACGAGATGTCATAACAAGACGAAGGACAGACCGTTGTCGGTAGAAAAGTAGAACGACCCACATATAATTATGTTCTGTGTTATGGGGGTTTGGTTTCCGCACTTGGTCCTTTGAGTGGACCATTGTGCGTACATTAAATCACTCCTTTTTCCCATTGGAGTAGGCAAAAACAACAGAACGCGAACTGCTACGATCCCTATAATACTCCTTTTGCCTCGTTTAAGTTCATACATCTGCACCCTAATTGCGAAACGCACAATTTATCAGAATCTGAATGGGATTGAAGATTATTTCTAAACCATGGCGTCATTTGCTCGAATGAATTGTGACTCAGCAACGTAAATAACGCAATGAATGTGAAAACTATGAATATTAAACCAATTCCAACCGATAAAAAGTTCCGCAATTACCCCTCTGGTCATACATGCACGCCGATTACCAGATTGTTATCTAAACATAATACAATAAAAACAAAAAATATTTCATGTTTTGTTTTGGGCAGGGTCAACGATTGATGTTTTTTTTCCTCATCTACCCCATGGTATGTCGAGTGTCGTGACGGTCTTGCTTTGCGGGTTTGCAAACTCAGTTTTTCGATTTATGAAATACAGGTACTCCAAATTGGTAATTTCTATTTCAATCAAAATAATGTCCTCCCACCCTGCCACCTAAATAGTTAATTTTGGATGAAAAAATCATGACATTAGTATAAACCAATCTATCACAGATAAGTGGGCTTTTTAACTTGACAAGTAATAGTCGACCAACTTACATTTGCAGTTAGAATAGGAGAATATGTTTTTCAACTACAATGTTAAGTTTGTTCTTACGATAAATTCATCCCAACTACGGAATTCTTCATTGTGCGTGGTCCGACACGCAATTGGCCAGTTTTTTTGTATTATGAGAGTAATAGGGAATATGCATGTAATTTTTTTATATTTTTAATTCACTTTTCACGTCGTTATAAAATAGTAAAAAATATAAATACTGCTGGAAATGCTCAAATTATTTTCTAAAATAATATTTAAAACATCACTTAAATTTGATCTGTTTGAACACCGCCATTTTTCGCGGGCCTTTATTGACGTCACAAACCACTACCAGTGTTTGTTCACTATAAGTTTGACAGATACTTTTGGTTCTTTTATAGAAATTTTCAGTTTTAAAAGCTATTTACGCCATGGACAAAGCTTAAAACCATTTTATAGATATCGTCTTGTACTAATGTGCAAAAACACTATTATAAGTACACATGATAAAGTGTTTTTTCCTGTTCCAAAAGATACACGAAAACAATGGTATAAGGTTATGAGAAGGTATAATGTATCTTCATTATCGTGTTTGCATTGTTGTGAAGATCACTTAAATGTAAGTATGTTATATTTGGATAGTTAGCATGATTACATTTGATCAGAAGTAGATTTTGCATATTTTGAAAATCAAACAGAAGGTCCAATAAAACTTTTGTTTAAAGAACTATACTTATCTGTCTCATCGTTGGGATTTTACAAAATTTTGAATTTATTTCAGCAAATTATGATCAATACCACATTATGAAACAACAAGGGGAAAAGTTACACTACGGTTTAAGGAAGGAGTTGTAAATTCCAGTGCCAAAAACGAAATACCACCCGAGAGAATGGGTGTTAAGAGACAAAGATTGGCACTGATAAATGAAACTCTCTCCGAGTTTGCTGTTAAGAGTAGTAATTGCACTTGCTAATGAAAAACACTACAGAAACACAAATAAAAATCATTTTTCTTTCAGATACCATATAAACAGCAACGTCTATAAATCCGATAACATGGTATGTGACGTCACGTTTCGGTTCGACCAATGGTGATGCGTTTTGCAAATTTGAATTTCACTCGCATATTTTGCATTTTTTAATTAATATTTTATGCAATTAAAAACAAACTAAATAAGGAAATAATGGTTCGGATACAATTTCAGGACGATATGGATTCAGGGGAAAAAAAATCAATTCATTTTAATCCAAATGCATATTCCCTATTGAAATACTCACCGAAGATCATCATCTGCCTAGCCTTTTACCCAACTATGTTGGGGTCGGCTTCCAGTCTAACCGGATACTGCTGAATACCAGTATTTTACATGGAGCGACTGCCTATCTGGCTTTGACAACCCAGTTTCTGGTAATATGATACCCCTTGGTTAGACTGGTTGTCAGACTTTCAGGCTTTTATTTTGTTGGTGGGATGTCATCATATGACGTCTCCCGCTCTTGGGCGGACCGGGAGGGCGTGTCAGACTTTTAATGACTAAAACCCACCCGTGTTCCTTCAGTTGCCCATGTGCCAGCCAAGGTGTCTCTTTCGAACAAATCTCGCGACCCTGGCAGGAGACTTTCGGGCTTCTGACGACTAAAATACTCACCTACAATACAGGATAAAATACTTGAAAGTGGATTTCATTGATGGGGCAACATTCTATAAACAAAAGACGGAGAAAACTACGGTTCCGTTCTCACTGCGCTGAGTAGTCCTTTTTTTCTAGTTGGCCATGGGACTACTTAACAATATGATTTTGTGGTCTAAATTATTTATTGTATTTACACCTAAAATGCTGTGATGACCTGGAGGTTAGGGGGCCTGCTTCTATGAAGTGGGACTCTTAACCTCTGGGTCTCGAGCGAATGCGGGTTTGAAACAGGCAAGTAACAATGTGACTTTGACTTTCATTTCATTATTGTATTGTTCTGGCCTTCGAACGGTCTAGTCCTTGAGTGCATACTGTGGATCGGTAAACGTAGCGTGGGACACCTCACAGCCGGCTGTTGGACCGACATTCTTAAGAGCGAGAATCGAAATAATTGCATTCGTTTGAGCCCTTGCTGCAACGTTATTACTTAACTACCTATTTGTTAAGCAATTAATATGGAAGATATAAGGATTCAATCTATGAATCATTTACTTTAGAAATACGATTACTCGTAGTTTCCTCACACAGATTACGCTATAAAAGGGGTGTGGTGCCAGACGTCAAGAATAGCACCACTCCATTTCTACCCGTGGGTGTCGTAAGAGGCGACTAAGGGACATACTAGAGAATGGGCAGCAGCGTTCTCTATGCATTTAACCACCATATTACGATCGCTAAACCGCCTGCCAAGCGTGGCGATTATGACCGACCCCCCAGATTGGGGAAGGCGTATCTCCAGCAGTGGACGTCTTTTCGCTGAAATGATGACGCTATAAATGAAATACCTATGTAAACCCAAACACACCTGGCACGTGCGCAACTGAAGGAACACGGGTGGGTTTTAGTCAGTAAGAGTCTGACAAGCCCTTCCGCTCTACACACAAAAAAAAAACCTAAACAATTATTTTCCTTATGCATCAGTGCATTATGAGAATACCTTGGTTATGTTATATTTACAAACATTGCAGTTTAATATGTCAATAAGGCAATGACCCACATTTTTATTGAGCGAGTTATCATCACGGGCTGATATGGAATGATTTAATTTGATAACATTTTATTTACTTTTTTACTGCGACAAATTGTGCAAAACATATTGTTTCGTATGTGACTATTATATTACTTTTTGTAAATGGTAAATGTTATTTGGTCCACAGATATCACACCTCCCACCGGAGTTCGACACGAGCGATCTTTCGGTTCTCGAGATGATCGACCTCCGTTCGAACCCCATTTGTGAACTGTCGCATCCTGTAAGTATATATTGAATAATTGGCTGACGATCGAATGTGTGTGCAGCTAGACAAAATAGAGTAGACAATAAGCGCCCGTAATTTTGTTAGACACGGATCTGCTATTTTCAAGCAGAGTAAACAAACGTACATAACTCCAAAAAACTTTGTCGAAGGAAGAAGGATAAATCATAAATGAAACTATCCGGGTAAGAACTGGACTTACCGACATAGCTCGCAGGGTAAGCAAGCTGAAGTGGCAGTGGACTGGTCATGTCTGTCGAAGAGCCGAAGGCCGGTAGTTTAGACGAGTCCTGGAGTGGAGACTGCTTAACGGCAAGCGTGAGACAGCCCCAGCTATGTGACTGACGACCTCAAATAGGTGGCTGCCCCAGCCACTTTCTTTAAGTCGCTCTAGGTACGCTTGCCGATACTCATTGTCAGTCTCCACTCCAAGACTCGTCTGCTCCACCTGCCATCGGCCCTTCGACAGACATGGCCAGCCCACTGCCACTTCAGCTTGCATACTCTGCGAGTTATGTCGGTAACTTCAGTTCTTACTCGGATAATTTAATTTCTAATTTTATCCTTCAAAGAAACTCCGAGCATAGCCCGCTCCATAGCGCGCTTAGCGACCCTGAATTTGTGGACCAGCCCAACTATCAGTCTCCACGTTTCGGCCCCGTATTTCGTAGAAATACCTTCTTTTGTGGATGGGAAATCGTCAAATGACGTCTCATGCTCTAGGTAGAGCGGAAGGGCTGTATGTCAGAGTTTTTCTCCTATATGCCAGTGCCACGGTAACTCTTTCGAACAAATCTCGCGACCCTGGACTGCCAGGGTAAACATACCAGTGGACATACCTAACAACTTTTAAATTATCTTGTCGATTCAACCCCAATTGCTACATTCTTACATAGGAGAATGTTGGTTTCCTAATAATATGTAAACCAATTTCTACAAATTAGTTTTAAAGGGTACATTCAACTATTGGAAAAAGTAAAATTATAATTTTTCACAAGTTTTTCCATAGTCAAGTTTATTAATTAATGAATTTTATTCTCAGGAACATCCCCTAGTAAGATACGCTGAAGAGTTGCCAACTAGTGACGCAAATCTACAGGATCTGTCATTACAACCGTCGTCTAGTAGTCGCCACGGTGCGCAGGCGCTGGCTATAAACGCGACGGCCCTACGACTGCCAGCCGTCCCGGCCAACAGGCTTAATGATCCTATGGTTATTGGTAAGTATAATTACCAAAACGTTTAGGCTAAAGGACACCGATAGGCAAAATTTCGACCAATGCGTATATGAATTTTAAGCCAATAGGTACTCAATATTTAGATCATTACGAAATATTTGAAACAATACTTATCATTATTTTGTACTAATAGCCAAACATTGGGACCAATACTGATTAATTATTTGGACCAATTCTTATCATTTGGACCATATCACAACAGCCTTTTGGAGTTGGTCACACGTGGCCGTACTTAGTCTATGTTTGACGTACCAAAGACTGGCTATTCAGCCCCTATTCCAACTACTTGGAATACTACCTGGCTAATAGTTCGTTCTTAATAGAGAATGGGCAGCAGCGTTCTCTATGCATTTTACCACCATACTGCGATCACCAACCCGCCTGCTAAGCGTGGCGATTATGGTAAACCCTCCCGGTTTAGGGGAGGTCTATGTCCAGCAGTGGACGAGTTCCAGCTGAAATGATGATGATGACGAATAGTTTGTTCTGATACAAAAGAAAAAGAAAGAGTCATTTATCAGCTTTATAAAATACTAGCTTCGCCCGCGTGGAGGTCGGAAATTATCCCGCGGGAACATACTACCGAGATAAAAACCTATGTCCTTTCTCAGGCTCTAAACTATCTGTGTACCAAATTTCATTTAAATCGGTTCAGTAGTTTTAGCAGGAAAGCGAGACAGACAGACAGAGTTACTTTTGCATTTATAATATTAGTGTGGATTGTCAACTAACCATTCCGGAGTGAAAAGTAGACTATGTCCCTTACCCTGATCATTGCCTATCTGGGTGCCAAATTGTATCCAAATCATCCGTTTTACAACAAAAAAGTCATTTTCGCATTTATGATAGTAGTTTTTTTCCTTTCCTCCATTGATTAACAAGTTTTTAAGATATGCTTTTAGCGGAAATGGACATTGAAGGATCCTCAGTAGAATCTTCTGAAGACTGGGAGAACAGCGTGAACAGTTCCGAACTCGATGTACAGTACCAGAGTGACGAAGAACGGGTTGAAAACGAGGTAAAAATTGATTCACTCCGCGATATAGTCGCTAGTGTTGCCATAACTATGATTCTATTATACTACTATTATTATTTCTACTGTATTCTTTTCTGCTACTCTCTGCTAACTCTTGTCCTAGTGTTTTTACTTAATAAAAGACCGTTTGAGGGTAGTGATAATGTTGCAAAGATTATTTTACGATTCCTTATTATTGAGTGGTTTCTTTTTCCTTTTTAAATTTGGGACTGGGAGTTTTACCTATATTTTATAATTTTTATTAATTTTAAAATTATTTATTAAATTAGAGACTTTTTATAATGTTTTAATTTTATTTGCTATTTATTGAAAATTTAAACATCAGTCTTTTTTGGTTTAGCTTCGTTTTTCTTTTCGTTTTTTATCTATTCCAAGAGTGTCCTATTCTCAAATCTTCTGCCTATCCGAGTCGAATCGGGCCCTTTATTTACCCTTATTACCCTAACTCTTATCACCCTAACCCTTATTACCCTTACCCTATTTCCTCCAACCCAGCCACTGCCATGTAGTTTTTAATTCCTGCTTCAGTTTTTCATTTTGATACCCAATTTCGGCTCGGATAGATTTAGTACTACCATTTTTAGCAATCTCTCAAACCAGAAAAAATAAAACATCTCCTTAACAGTTCCTACCAGCTTACACCTATTTTTATTAGTAAGAAAACATGTCCCTAATTCTAATGTGTTTTTTAATTTACCTGACGTACCTTTACTACTTTGATAATATGTTTACGTCACAACCCGAACCCTAAACCCTAACCTCTCCTTTACCCTTCCCTTACCCATCCTATCCATTTTCCTACCACCGGACGGTGTTGTTAATAAGCTCATGTTAGATTGCACAATTCTTCCAGGCAGTTGGCATGGTATTACCAGAATTATCCCGATACGCGTCCACTGCAAGTTAATCTACAACTGAAGGAAAACCGATATGGCGGCAAAACGGTTCGCTCGGATAAATTACGTAAGTTGGAATGTGCATTCTGAATTTGAATTTAAATGTATCAAGTACTGGCTGATATTTTGTTAGCAGTTGGGATTTAAAATTGTATTCGAAATTAAAATTGAAACTGCCAAGTTAGAATTTAATGATGAACTCTCATAAAAATTATAATTTTTAAAAAATGTAATTTTTGCTCTAAAATGTCAATAGAACGTCTGCAAAACAACTACTTAACCCATTCGTTGCCACCAACGCACCATTTGCGTTGATCGAGGCAACTACGTCATGCCACCAACGCACCATATGCGTTGAGTGTACTTTAGGACGTTTTTTGGAATTACTTTAAAATGATGGAATTTATTTAAATATTTGCCAACATACACGGCTAGAAACAATTGTTAAATGTGGACAAACTGTTGGTTTTTGCTTCGAACTGTCATTCTTGTTTTGGTAAGGAAAAAACGGTTGGTGTTGTGAAGGTCTTGGTGAAAGAAAAATATTAAGTGGCACCAAGGTGATGTTTTTAAAATTTAAGTGGCAGTGAATGGGTTTATTACTTATACTATAGTTTATATTCTAATTCATTTTGTATCTGTGCACAATATTTTTTAATTCATAATATTTAGGCAATAGGTATTATTATTAAGCCCTATGAAAACATTCATTTTTGTGACCTTCGCAATAATACATAGGTTCGGTCAAGTCACAAGCTCTCAAAATGTTTCACGATAAATATTATATTATTACTCAAATGTAGGTAAATATGTTTAGTTCAAATCCGGGCTTCAATTTTATTGTGTTTCGGAAATTATCCATATCTTACTACAAAAGTAAATTGTTTTTCTTTACTTCTAATGCACCCTAATTAGATTTCCATTTATATATTTCTTAAATTGAGTATCTAAATAAACAAAGAAACGCTTTGCCGATTGACAGTCATCAGATAATTGTTGTCTATAGAATAAAAATGGCAATTTGCCACAATTTCCATACAAAACCTGTCAAACCGTCATTTGTATTCTGCAGTTGAAAGTTATCTGAAGATTGAAATATCAGTAGAAGTAGACATGAACACCCTATAAAAACTTGTAAGCGTAATATTATCCTGTATTTTATCTAAGTCTTGCATAATATCATAATTTGTATTTTAAACATATAAAATATTATAATTCCACAGCACAAAATAAAGCAATTCAAAGTTGCAAAATATGTTGCTCTATGTAAAATAATTATTGTTTATATACAAAAGTAATTTTTATAATAATTTTTGTATTTAATTTTCATGTGGTTGGTTACTGGTTTGAGAATCACCCTCATTTTCTGAAAGCCTCTTTATCTTTGGTCAAATATAATGCATGATCTGTGATTGGTTGTAAATATTTTCGTCAGCCAATCACGAGACGCGATAACTAATTTAAAATCAGAGACAATCAGGTTTTTAGAAAATTTGAGTGATTTCTAGTGCGTTCTGCGGATAAAGCGGAAAAAAGAAACATTTTTTGTAAAATGCATAGAAGCTAAGGCGTAAAATGCACTAAGAGCCAGTTTCTCGAGCGAAAATCGCGTGAAACTTATAGGATTTGTTTTATGATTTATCAATACTTAATCACAGCAAGTTACAGCACTTAACGATTTTTCACGTTAATTTTGCGATAAATTCGAGAGAAATTGCTTTACATGAATTTATTCACAAATGGTTTTTGCTTTGAGAACACGACAAAAATAAATATATTTCCAAGATAATATGCCTGATTATTTTATTGCATTATTTGCCTTAGTTGTCCTTTGTTTCTGAAATAATGGTCAATTTAAAACTATCAAATCTTGGTCTTAACCATTTGGTGTCCTAATCACCATTGACTAATCAAAGGACTGCCTCGTTGGTCTAGTGGTCGCAAGCGCTACTGCTGAGCATGAGGTCCTGGGTTCGATTCCCAAGTCGGGCAGTGTTATTGGGCTTTTCCATCTGGAATTTCTCAGCAGCAGCCGAGAGTCTGGAATTGTGCCGCCTGGTTGATGACAATTGGGTTGCCTCAAATTACATGGGACTTGAACATAACTGACAAAATATTATTTTATCCAATCAATTTGATGTAAGGTTTGAATTGAAAGATTTCAGAAACAGAGGCAATTTACTTAATAAGAACCCACTTTTTAGGTTATTTATTTTCAAAGTGTAAAATGAATTATTGGTTGAATATCAATTAATAATGAATTATTGGTTGAATATCAACTAATAATGAATTATTGGTTGAATATCAACTAATAATGAATTATTAGTTGAATATCAACTAATAAATGTGATTATTAAAATGTTATTTGGTTGTAACTACATTATTTTATTTTTCGGTTCCTATTGTATTTTTAAGTTTAGAAAAAAGAAATGTTGATATTACATGTGTCAAAGAGGGGATGGGAATAGACAAGTAAAATATTTAGAATTACTGTAATATCATGAAAAATTGTTAAGTTCAAGTTTCTTTAAAAAAAAAAACTAGTTATAGAACTTTTTGTTTGCGGTAAAGGCTCGATATGTAATTCTGAAACAAGAGTTTTAAGCTATAATAACAAAAATATTTATTTAATAAATCAAGACCACATTGCACTGTATACATTGTAGATTATAAATTTTACTATGGTAACACTGAGGCGAATGCGGGTAGTGACAGTTCGCGTCAATTGTTTTAACGACGGGTATTACTGCGGCTTTAAAAACACTGCCATACATTGTTTATTCTGTAAATACGATAAACTATTGTATATCGGATTCGACATTTCCTATCCTACCTTTGATAAGAGATGGCGAAACAAAGTCAACGGTCAAAGTCTATTTTAAAGTCCAGACATAATCTTGGCCAGATCATGTGAGGACAATGTATATATCCGAAATGTTCTTTAAAGAAAAGAACCACACATTTGAGTGGACCACTCCAGTCAGTGCAAGCTTATGTCAATAATCTTGTAGTTAACTCAGAACTTGTGAAACAATTGGCGCGAGATTCGCTTCATTTTGAACCGAATTTTAAATTTGCACCCTAATCGCGTAACACACTACCAATAAGAATCCCAAACATATTGAAGATTATTTCTAAACCATTGCTTCATATGATCAAATCATTTGTTTGCTCAATAACGTAAATAAAGCAATGAATGTTGTTGAACTGTCGAAATGAAAGCGATTCCTACCGATAGTGTATTACGTTATTACCCAAAACTGCCATTATTGGATTATTACTTCACTTTACCATTTAAAAATCGGAACAGTTACACTTCAAATTCTATCTAGTAATTTTTTATACTATTATGTAAGCATTTTAACACGTTAACTGCCTTGTCGGACTATGTGTCCGACACTTTTTGTTCTATTCGGGCCTTTGTCGGACTATGTGTCCGACACTTTTTGTTCTATTCAGGCCTTTGTCGGACTATATGACCGACAACACAAAGAAAATCTGAACATGTCATTGCTGCCTGGCGGCCATGTTTTTGGAATAAATAATCTATTTAAAGTGAAATAACACTAAGTACATTTTTGACTTTTTCTTATTTTAACCATGTCAGTTAACGCGTTAAAATGTCACTTCTGTTTTGTTAAATTTTATCTTTCACTCTTCATAGATGAGAACATATCATGTACCGCCACTAAATGGTGCTATAGAGAACCATTTATATAATATTCAGACATTTTTGAATTAGGTGACCTTGACCTCGTAATCACTTAAACACCCAAGGTTGAATGTCAGTTGCACATCATAAAGCAATAGGGTCTATTTGTCTATGTGAGACCTAGAGACCTAGAAAGTTTCAACCTTAGTGAAGTTTTAATGTACTGAGAATTGTTGTCGGAAGAAAGCTGGAAAGTCTGTCAACCAGTCTTACCCAGTTAATGAATTGTGGAGGTCAGGTAGACAGTCGCTCGATGATAAATACTGATATTTAGCTGCATTCGGTTAGATTGGACGCCGATCCCAACATAGTTACGAAAAGTCTCGGCAGATGATGATATTGTCTCTTTTGACAACTTTGGTTAAGCATTTACGAGGTCAACTACACCTACATAAAATTAACCGCAATGCCCAATCATCATGTATACCAATATTGATATTAATTAATAAATGTATACGTAGAAATACCATTCACAAATTATACATCAATTGTATCTTAATAAAATATTATTAAAATTAGTCAATGTAATCGCAGGGCTAGAATTCAGGCTGTTTTTCAAAAGACATGCCAATATATTGAGCGCTCTATAACATTTATAAAATAATTATGTAGATATGAGGAACCGCGGTCACGTGGTCGTTCCTCTATTTTTTCTGATATTTATTTTTCTTTTTCTAAATCTATATACAATATTAATACGGAAAAGCAAAAAGTTTGCACCCCTTTTTACGAAAATTACGCGGACGGAGTAGTTCGAAATTTGGCACAGTTAAGGTTTTTATGGAGGAGTGATGCTAATAGAAAGCTAATATTTTGATATGTATATATTGCATAAGAGATAAATTTATGTTTTATTGAATTAAGGTCGAATTTCGACCACTGGTCGACCACTACTTATACAACATTAATTTTTGTTTATGCGAAACCCGAAACACGGGTCTAGTATTTTTATGTAAAGAATCTATGAAAAAAAATTCAAAACTGTATCATTAATAATCACAAAGTTATAAGCTTGATAAGTTACCTGGTTGTCCACGCAAAAACATACGCAGATCACCACAAACAGCTGGTGTACGTACCATCTCCGTGTAATGGACGTTTGAATACGAGAAAGACATGATAATTTTAAAATTGAAACAAAACACTAAGGCCCGCGACTTGAAAGCGTAATTAAATATTTTTGGTACAAAATATAACACGGTGTAAAAATTATTGGAATCGATTCAGTTACTGATTCTGAACAAACTATATTCAGGTTTCGCATATACTAAAAATAATCTTGTGTAATTACGCTGAGAAACGAAACGGAAAGACAAGGTAGTGATAGAGGTACATTACAATTACCTACGTAAAAAAGATTTGGATCAGTATAATTTTCCAACAACCTTTTTTGAGACAATTGCTTCATATGTAAGAAAAATTTGTCGGCTCAACAATGTAAATAGCGCAATGAATGTTGTCAAATTAAAACAATTCCTACTGGTAGTGTGTTAGGAATTCGTTAGTATGCATTATGGAATGATTGAAAAAGGACCACGTGACCAAATTTCCTTTTATATAGTACCCCGCCATAAATATGACTCATCATGTTTAGACAAGTTCAACTTTAAAGACCGTCGTCTCTTTCTAACAGTCGATGCGTCTTGTTTACGCCCGGGCACTATATGGCACTACCAAATAAGGTTACAAGTCTTGGTTGTCAATATTATATGCTCATCATAACGAATGTAGTAAACATATTTATGCTAATAAAAATCTTTTTGAAAATGCAATTTTGAGTTTTATTTTATATCACTGCTGTACTCACCACAAGGATGAGCAGAATTGAAGGGTTACGTGGACAAAGGTGTTATCTGACAAAATAAAAAATCCGACTTTTTTATGTTTACACATTTGCAAATCTGAAATATAAACTTGATTGACAGTTAACGCCTTTGCTAGCATCTGTAACTATGTAAGTAATTATAATTGGTGTGTTTTAAATCCATGAATCGATTAATCACTAGCTAAAACCTATGTTCATGCAAAAGAGTCGGATTTTTTGATTTTGTCAGATAGGTAACACCTTTGTCCACTTAACCCTCCAATTTTGTAAATTCTATACATTTGGCATGTAAAGTACGAAGTTATGTCAGATTTCACGGATACAAGGTGACCTCTGAATGAAAAGCGCTAATTTAGGTGTCCCTTAAAATAACGGACACAAGTCCTATGTAATGCGGGCGCACATATTGCCATTCAACAGCGCATAAATCCAGACTGGGCTGCTGCTGAGAATATACTAAAGGTAGCTGAGAATATCCTAATCGTAAGTTGTGTCCTAAATTGGATACTTCCATGCACGATAAAATATGCGCGATATTTTTACGTCTGGGCGAACGTGGTCTAACTTCGAATTTCCTGTTTAAGTTTTTCGCTAATATCTCAAAAACTAGACGTACACGGTCAAAAAAAAAATTACATGCCCAGGATGTAAATCCTTAAATCCACAATTGCATTGCTCACGCATATTTTCAACCTGAGTTTCGAGACAGGCACATGAGGCACATTCCCTGAATGTTGGTAAAAATACCGGCCACCATTTATACAATCGGCGCCAAAAAAACAAATCCAGAAAAGTTTCGGCAAAGTTCAGAACAGTTTTCTAGAAAAGCATCGATTGGACTCAGCTAGAGGTAAGTACACCAGGACGCCGTGATAGATACATCTGGTTAATGGAATAGCGTCTTACACGGATAACAGAGATAAGTGCATTGCGGTCATTCTTAACCTAGCAAATGTGTTCGACTTGGTTTTGGTATATTTACTTTGGAGAAAATTGGAGTGCTAGAAATCCGAGGAGTACCTACCTTACTACTGGTTCTAAAGCGACCTCACAAATCGCAAGCAATTCATTAAAAAAATATAGTCAATAGCTAACAGCTCCCTATAAACCACGGAGTCCCTCAGGGCAGTATACTAGGCCCCACACTTTTAAAAATAGGTATAAACAACATCCCTAACATGGATTAGTAACTTCTGCGGATAACACAGTGAACCTATTTTATGACAAATCGTGAGGCTTGTATACAGTCATGCTGAGGAGGAAATGATTCTTATTACAGAGACACTTGATAAAAACTTAGTCACTAAATGCAAAAAGTAAGAAAGACCTCAACCTCCAAGTGACCTACAACTGACAATACACTCCTGTCGACCTTTGTCAGAACCACAACCTGCAAACTACACTTCTGTCCGATTAAACACCTTGTCAATCAGATATGTGGACGTCACTATTCATTCGAGGTTTTCCATCTGGTTGCTTATCGTCGCTTTGGCTGGCAGAAAACACTGAGAACACTATTTATTTTCATTATGAGAATTCCGAGAAGAGCTCTAAAAAAGTTCGAGCTCGACATTCTTGCTTCTCGACTAAAACGTCTGTGGAAATGAAAATGTACCTTGAAACAAAAATATCCTTCAGGACGCGAGAACCAAACTTTCATTTTGTGTGTGTTTATTCTTTGCACCATGCTTACCACGAGTAAATATATTTTCTTGCTTTTCTTTATAGTAACATTTAGCAAACAATGAAAAATTATCAAAAAAAAAAACAAGTATAACGGCGAAAGCAAAACGACGGAAAACCTAACATAAACTAACGGAAGAGGACCGGGGGCCTCATTTTGTTCCGTCACCACAGGCCTCCGACAATTTCAATTCGCCACTGGTCTATTACTAGTGTGTAATTAACACGGTTTTAGTGAGCATATACCATGTAATAGCGTGATTCCACGAAACTGGTGTCTCGGATTAAACACGGGAAAGGACATCCGCGAATTGGCGATAGTAGAATAGGTAATATGGTGAAAGAAAAAGAATAATATGATGAAAGAAAAAGACAAATTTTGGACAACATCAATATTTATTTTCTAATTCCAAAGTAAAAAATATTTATCACATTATAATCTCCATAAATATCATGCATTCAATACATTTATAGTTTCCCTGGCATTCTAGACACGATCAAATATTATATTTTGCTCATTTGTGAGGAATGCAGTGAGTAGACAAATTTTTAATCATCTAATCATTTCTTTAAGTAGGTATTTAAGTATTTCATCATGGCGCTAAGTACATTTTCTGTCTCGACTAATTTTATCCCTTTGCTTAAAACAAAATCTTTTTAACCCCTCCGTTTGGAACTCGAACTAGGTATCACAATACGTAATAGAATTGCATTTTTGGATTTTCAATTCTCGGATCAGAGCCGAAAGCTGAAAAACCAACACTACGCTTTTATTTTGACATCCCTGCCTTTAAATTAAGAAAGAACAGGCAACTTCTGGGCACGCTCGGTCTGTCATAGACCTCAACCATTCCATTTCCATCAGGCATCATCGAGGTCAAGAGCAGGCCCATTAAGCAAGAAAAAACATAATAAAAAATCATTTGGAAGTTGATACGCAAGCCAAGTTCTTCAATATAATTCAGACATCTCATCATTCACAACAAATAAATGTCAAAATTTCTTATACAAATTATACCTTTAATTTCTTTACCATACAACATGATATCACGTCTGAATTCCCCAAACTGGTAGGCAGATATGTATAGCACACCCACATTTCGACAGTTATGTTTTAGTCCCATTTCGGGCACAAATAAAATGATATTTAGACATTCCTAATATAATGGAATATCCAAAAGAAATCACAAAGGAGCAAAATACAGTACAATTCACACTTTACTATCTAAAACATCATCTATCACATTGAATTCCCTTCATTAAAAGTTTATAACATTTATTTGTATTATCTAAAAACATCGAAAGCGGACATGTCATGCGAATTTGCTTTTTTTGAAGGCACTAGTATAAAATTTTTAAATATATTTTGTTCAGTCATATAATAAAATATTGTTAACTGCAATAAGTCTATTTTTTATCATGTGCATTTAAAGTCTAAACATCCAAAACTCTAGGATATAGGACAGATTTTTAGTACAATATAGACACAAAAGATGAATACAGGTGAATTTTGAGATAGACTTGAGTGAAAGCTAAAGTAAACTTATGTGAAATCTATACTGTATCCACACTAATATTATAAATGCGAAAGTAACTCTGTCTGTCTGTCTGTCTGTCTGTCTCGCGTTCCTGCTAAAACTACTGAACCGATTTAAATGAAATTTGGTAAACAGATAGTTTAGAGCCTGAGAAAGGACATAGGCTTTTTATCCCGGTAGTATGTTCCCGCGGGATAATTTCCGACCTCCACGCGGGCGAAGCCGCTGGCAAAAGCTAGTGTGAAATATTTTCTTTCACATAAACCTGCACATGCACTTATAAAACGTCAGAAGCTGGGTGCACGGATCCAATCGGTTGTTTCCCATGTAGAAGAGTCGGAAAGAAACTCCATTGTAAAAGTTCAACTTTAAAACCGACCCTTACGGTTCACATCTGACGGAAGATGCGTCAGCGTATCATCGGTCGCGTCTATTCGGTCAAATAGTGTGTTTTCATATCTGACGGAAGATGCGTCGGGCGTAATTTTGCATTTCCGTGATAAATCGTTCTGTATCAAACATTTTCAATGCAAGAAAACTTCGAACGGTCAGTACACAAATATCTCCGCAGATGTTACGTCTAGTCTGAATGCATCAGTCAATATACGCGTGGCACGACGGTGCTGCCCTTTACGTCGGCCGACAATCCGTTGACGGAAACGGAACAGACGCTGTACGCTCGACGCACTAACGCATCATCGGTTAAGTGTGAAAGGTTCAATGTTTTCTCATATAATTGTCTGTTCTGGCGTTACGCGACCGATGATACGCGACGCATCTTCCGTCAGATGTGAACCGACCCTAAAAAGTGGTTAAAGGAACATGAACTAAATTGTTGAGAAAGTAAAAAATGAAATTTTATTCCCACCTCATAAATTTACCTGTATAATCATTTTCAATTTAGGTACATAGGTATTGCATTATAATTGAATTTAGGGCTAACACAGTTATTTTTAAAATACGTTACAGATAATAATCTTTACGTCGTTCTATAATTATGATTGTATTATTCAAATGGGGGGGGGGGGGGTCATTTCATGTATGGGGTGTCATCAGGGGCTAAATAATAGGTACAGCCACCGTGAAGATTCGGGAGTAAGCGGTTTTTTTATCTCACTCTCTTATATTTTACCATCATTTCAGAGTGCTGGCTCCGTAAAAAGTATGATGTATTTAAAATGACATTAAGTAGATAAAATCGACCAGTATCTCACAAATATAGTGTTTTAATTAATAAATTAAGTGTTCACTGGGTGCGTAAAATTGTATAAAGAGCATTAAGACCCGGTTTCTGAGAAGCAATTATTAATTTCAAAAATATTTTATTATCATATTCATATTGTCTAATTTGACAAAAAAAAACATTTTTTTATTTTTATGAAATGGTAATTTGTAATCGTCATCTAGATTTGCACACCATATTTGTACGTCTCCTGGCATAACATAGCGCTGTGTTCATCAACATTAGACCTGTATTTCTTTACCTATGTTATAAAACAAATAAATAAACTGAACTGACAAATTCTTGTTAACAGCAGGATAAGACGTGCTGACCGTAATATTATCACAGAAATACAAGATGGCGCGTAAGTTCGGAATTTGGCCACGCGCGAAATAACCGTTTAACGTTTAGTTGTAAATACTCTTTCAGATAATTACTCACCGGGGATTAATGTTAAAATTATAGACATACACATTTAATAAAGACATTTTTACAATATATGGTAAAAAACTGAAAAGACTCATTGAATTTAAAAATGCATTTTTAACATGTGGTAACTTTGAACGAGACACAATAGAGGTTTTAGGTATTTTTATTACCTCTAGTAGCACTTAGTGTCCCACAGTGTTAATATTATAAATGCTTACTTGTACCCAAAAGTCCGATATAGACTGTGATAGAAAGTTGTCCATAACCCACCACCGTATTGCCCAGGGCGGGTTGGTGGATGTCACATGTCTTCGATTGTTTTTTAATTCTAGGGCATGCCAGTTTCCTAAAGATGTTTTTGTTCACTGTTTTGAGAGCAGTGGCGATTATAAAAATTACACACAGCGATATGCTTGTCTGGGTTCGACCTACGACCCAGTTAAGTCGGGGACGTTAACACTGCACAAAACTCCGTAATGGCAAAAAATTACTGTATGTTTGTTCGAGAGGTAAAATTTTCTCTATATAAAAAAAAAAACACAATGGCACTGTTTATCACAAAAACTCAGTAAAATAAATGCAAGAGCATAGAAATATTTGTACTATTTATCTAACAATATTTCGTTATCATTCAAGAGCATTTTCAGTTTTTTCCCCTAACTCATTCATACGTTAAAATATCACTAAGTACTCATTTTAAAATAATATAATATCGTAAATCACAATTGAGTCTTCTTGGTTTCTTTATCTTCTTTCGATTCGATTTGTTGGAACTCTTTCAGAAGAGCGTCTTCTTCGAAGTACGAAGCAGAATCTAGAAATAATAAAACATATTAACACGCTTTTATTAGGTCGACCTGTATGTAACTATGTAATGGAATCTAAGGTAACTAATTTAACCATCTACCAAGGATCGTAGCGTCATGACAATTGGCAGCTGTATGTAGTTCTGATGACAATACAATAATATGGTACTGTCGAACTGATCTGATGATGGAGCCGGAAGATATGAACTGGAACTGCATGATGGAACATCATATCATAGCTGTGTTTGAACTTGTTAGAAAAGCCATGTAATGAACTTTGACCACGATTAGGTTTCAAGGTCTGATAATGAAGCCGGAAGATAGGCACTGGCATTCCATGATGGGATATCGTATCATAGCCGTGTTTGGACTTGTCGGAAAGGTCTTGTAATGAACTTTGACCACGATTAAGTTTTTGGTTTTACGTGCATTTATAAAAGCGTGTTTTTCTATTGTTTTTTAAACTATAAATTTATTTATATTTCTTATGAACCCGTACTGACGTAGTACGCTTGAAAATAATAAAAAATCTAAATAAAGAGTCATTTGTTCAAACTAAGCTGGATAGCAGCATTTTTTAACGTTTAAAGGTAGTTTTATCACCAATGTCTGTATTGGTATTAATATTTTTAACTTAAATCCCTTCCCTTCCCTAGCTTATGTCCTAGGGCACCATGATAGCGCAACAATAGTCGCACTGCTAGCAAAATATATCTGCTTTGTGTTGGATTCCTCATCAGGCCTCCGAACGGTTGCACAACCAACTATACATATTTTTCCAGTGCAACCATGGTTGCGCCTCCATAGATATCCTCGTGTGTTGGGGCCCTTAAGCCAACTTACCTTCTCTTTCCAACTTCACTTTGCCAAAAAATGCTTTGTCGTTGTTTTCTTCAGTCTTTATCTCCGAACGAAACTTACTCTGAAAGCAAAAGGAATATACTGCTTAGAATATAAATTGCACTAATACTGTTTCCTAAGATTTGGGATCCACTGAGTGGTGATTAATATTAATATAAAACACTCACTTTGATAAAGTCGGGTAACCCGTCCTGTAGATGGTACCAACTCAGAATAAACACCAATGAAACGAAGAATAAGTTTGTGCAGATACCTGAAACAAAAAACGTTAATTTAAGTGATGGCTTTTTTCGTGGGAAATCATCAAATGACGTCTTCCGCTCTGGACGGAGCAGGAGAGCGTGTCAGACTTTTACTGACTAAAACCCACTCGTGTTCCTTCATTTGCTTACGCCAGGGTCACGGTACCTCTTTCGAACAAATCCGCGACCCTAGCAGGCATAGGTCCTAGCGGACCCCTTCAATTTATGCTGACATCTCTTTGAGGCGCGCGTGGATAAAACGCGTCGTCAACCCGGGCGTGGTCCTTACCGGGCGGCGAGCTGCCCATTGCTCGCCGCCCGCAAGCACGCGCCTACGGTGGCCGGGAGTCTGCAATCGACTCCCGACGCCCGGGGCGTCTCCTGCAGCGGCTAAGTGCGAGAGGATGCATAGATTGCTTTTCTCTCACGCGCTCCGCCTCCTCCTTCTCGAGTATTACTGCTTCGCAGAAGGAGGTGACGGCTTCCCATGCCCTCTCGCTCCGTACCATGGCTCGCACCAGGGCCGGACGCGAGAGGTCGCCGCCGCCGATCGCCTCCACGAGGACACGGCGGTAAGTGACGGTGTATTTGAGCGTGTTGGTGGGAATGCTACTCGCCTGGAGGCGGGTTGTAACATCATCGGAAATTTCTAAGGTATGCCTTAATCGGCGAATTCTACTAATGCGGGATCCCTCGCGTAGCGGGCGGCTGCTGCGACCAGTGGATTGGGATGTTTTATAGCGGAGCCGAAGAAACGCTTTAAGAGAAGAAAAGACGTTTCATGAACTGCTGGATGGTCGACATTTTGAGATCTAGATGAAGATTCTCATTGCGAAGATAAAAGGGAGCTCACGTAACCATTCTAAGGAAACGATTGTGAAGGGTTGGCAACCTATGCAGTTGGTGGGGTTTAGCGTGTACGAAGACGACAGAGTAAATGTGGAATTTGCAGTCAAGGGACAATTTGCTGCGAGCGGTCCAGCCGGCGTAGCATGACCATTTCTACATCTATTCTACCAAGAACAAAAAAAGTTCCTTATCTTATACCTTTAAACGAGCAATTCTTGTATATATATATACATATAATCTGAATCTCGGAAACGGCTCCAACGATTTTCATGAAATTTAGTATACAAGGGGTTTCGGGGGCGAGAAATCGATCTAGCTAGGATTCATTTTTATAAAATGTCGTTTTATTCGTATTTTCAATGACCAACTTTATCGATAATCAACTTGAACAAAAACTTATGATTTTAAACGCAATTTACCAAAAAATACCGAGCAAAGCTCGGTCAACCAGATATTGTATTATAATTCTGTAAAAATGTATCTATCTCAACAGAAAAATATAGTCATCATACTTGACGTCGTAGTCTTGTCGACTGAAGAATAGAAACATCTCTTCTTTTCAGTTTTACACAATTTTTCTACGATACAATCTATCATTTTGTCTTATCTTCCGTCGACAAATTCCGTTTCTATGGCGGTCATGCTACGCGTGCAGATGAACTGAAACCTACGGAGAGCGAACGCAGCGGGCGGTCTACCCAGTTTTATGTACTCGGTAAAAGTAAGTTAGCGGTCAAGGATCACACCTTGGTATTTGGCTCGCTAGTCGCAAGAGATAGGCTTGCCATAAGTGATCAAACTGGGGAGGGATGGAGCTAGTCGACACGGTTTCGAGAAGAGAACCACCTGACTTTTATCGGGGTTGTCATTAGGCACTACCTATTCCTATCACTGATAATAAATAATAAAAAAAAAAACAATAATGAATCCTGGAAAGGAACTTCGTTCCATCCGGGTGTCCCTTGACACCTCTCAAGTTTTTTTTTGTGTTTAGGAAATCCTCAAATGACGTTTCCCGATCTGGGTGGAGCGGAAGGGCATGTCAGACTTTTACTGACTAAAACCCATATGAGTTCAGTTGCCCAGGCTACGGTACCTCTTTCGAACTAATCTCGCGACCCTGGCAGGTATAGTATATCTTACACCGGAATACAGTAAGGCTACCTTGCAGTAAAGCTCGATGTGTGAATTTGAATTTATGCCCGGGTACAGTGGGCTGCACACCATTATCATCACAATTTCAGCCGAAGGACGTCTTCTCCAGGCCTCCTCAACCATCGCCACTTCAACTAGTTCTATGGTTCTCGTATCCAGCGGATTCCTGCAGCCTTCACCAGGTTTATAGTCTTATTAGTCCACCTTGTGGAGGCTTTCCAACGCTAAGTCTTCCGATACGAGAGCGCCACTCCAGAACCTGGCACATCAGTGCTTACTAAACCAGTATAATCTGGCCTTTTATTTTATTGAAACCACCCAAGGTCAAAGTACTTAGCTCTATGAGTGAGTACAATCTATATAGGTAATAGGTAGAACGGGCTGGTGTCCGCAACTCCACGTCTGAGCGCGAATTTTGCGTACGGTACAATCTATATATTAATACGTGAAGCGAAAACTTTGGATCCCTTTTTACGAAATTTGGGCGGACGGAGGAGTATGAAATTTCGCACACTTATAGTTTATACAGAAAAAGTGACGAATGCTAATATTTTTTTTTTAAATTTTGCGTAAAAATACATTATTTTCAATAAATAACACGTTCCACACACTACTATTCATTACCGTGTATTTAATACACACATGCATAGATATTCTTTTGTTTATAGTCCAAATCTGTGCTCCAATCGAGAATATCTGTCTTTAATATTTTGTGTCTATAGTCTTACTGAATGTCAAGTATAACCATAGGTAATAAATTAATTTTAAAGATATATAACCTATTTCATTTTTAAAATCTATGATCATATCGAGAATATTTGTCTTTTATATTATTTGTCTACATATAGTGTTACTGAATGTCAAATCTAACCATATTATTTTTATATATTTTTTCATTTAATAATGTATTTCTATTCAAATGAAGTACGGTCGAATTTCGACCAATGGGCGATCACTAGTTTAGGTAAACTCACCAAAAATGGCAGATATCTTGGGCCAGTTGAACATGAGGTATCGCAGCCCGGTGAAGTGTGCTTCGATGTGCAGCTCACTAGAGTAAATCTCAGCGAAACGCGACTGGAGTTCTACATACGCGTCTGTTGCGGGTTTCTCCTGAAAATGTTTAAAATTATCTTATATCTTTAAACGAGCAATTCTTGTATATAATCTGAATCTCAGAAACGGCTCCAACGATTTTCATGAAATTTTGTATTAATTAAATTAGTTAAACCCCCTGTGGGTTTCGGGGGCGATAAATCGATCTAGCTAGGATTCATTTTTAGAGAATGTCGTTTTATACGTGTTTTCAATAATCAACTTTATCGAAAATCTACTTATACATAAACTTGTTTTTTTTTTATTCGATGAAAAATAACAAAATGTAATTTGTATTTAAATATAATTTCTAAAAAACACAATTTACCTAAAAAAAAAAAATACCGAGCAAAGCTCGGGCATCCAGGTACTATAAAATTGTAGGGGTAACTTCACTGCTAATGCGAATTACGATCTAACCGAATGCAGCTAAAAATAATCAGCCTGTATTGTGCCAATGGGCAAAGGCCTCCCTTTCCTTTTTCCACTCAACTCTATCCTGAGCCAATAAGGACCATCCCTCATGTAGGCGTCGAGTTCGTCTCGCCATCTACGCTTGGGTCTCCCGCGATGCCGTATGAAGTTTTCGGGGACCCATGTTGCAGCTAAATATTCGTAAATTACGTGGTACGTCTGCGTATCTGACCTACACACCTAGTTACTGGGTAACATAAAATCTCTTGGTGGTTGTCAGACTTTTGGGCTTCTGACGACCAATCGTAACGAACGACTGCCAAGGATCCACGAATAACAACCGAGACCTCGGTTTGTGCAGATGGTCATCCATTCACGGAACAACCGCACTTGAATACGGGGCTTTTGGCTACTTTGTACGTGTATTTTTATGTTACTATTTTATATTGTGCGTTTTGTTTGTGCAGAATAAACAATTTTTCTGTCTTTATTTTTCACCAAGCGTAGATTAAGCTGATCGATTGACCCATGCGGCTATTATTACTTGGCCACGTGTCTCGAAAAATTAAACCGTTGTTTTCGGGTGTCATTTGTGGATTTTTGACAGTCGTTACGGATCGTTAGAAGCCCTAAACTCTGACAAAGAGTCTTAACCAAGAAGTATTGTACTACCCAGAAACTGGGTCAGGGAGGTTAGATAGGTAGTCGCTCCACGTAAAATACTGGTATAATATATCTTAGGACAAACAACACACCGCGTGTAATAATGCAGAACTAGGATTAGTTGCTATAGATAGATGGCTCAAAGCCAATCTACTAACCCTCAGTGTTCCTAAAACAAACTATATTTGTTTTTCTCCTAGTATAAGATCTAAACCAGCTCTAAACTTTAAACTTAGAATCCACACGTGTGCGGACCACTTGCACCAAAATTGTGATTGTCAAGCCATTAAACATTGGGCACGCCACAATTGCGGCGGTAAGTCCCCTCTTTGAGGAGTGGATAGAGAGGCGCCACGGCGTCCTCACCTTCCGCCTGACGCAGGTTCTCACCGGGCATGGGTGCTTCGGTGGGTTCCTGTTCAGGATAAAGCGGGAGGATACGTCCGGGTGTTTCCATTGCGAGGATCGTCTGGAGGACACCGTGGAGCATACGGTGGAGGTGTGCCCTGCCTGGGCGGGGCACCGCCGTGTCCTCGTGGAGGCGATCGGCGGCGGCGACCTCTCGCGTCCGGCCCTGTTGCGACCCATGGTACGGAGCGAGAGGGAATGGGAAGCCGTCACCTCCTTCTGCGAAGCAGTAATGCTCGCGAAGGAGGAGGCGCGGCGCGTGAGGGAGTGGCAGTCTCTGCGCCCTCACGTCCCTAGCCGCCGCAGGAGGAGACGCCCCGGGCGTCGGGAGTCAATTGCGGACTCCCGGCCCCCATAGGCGCGAGCTTGCGGGTGGCGAGCAATGGGTAGCTCGCCGCCCGGTAAGGACCAAGCTCGGGTCAACGGCGCGCAGTGTTCCACGCGCGCCTCAAAGAGATGTCAGCAGCAGTGTAGGGGTCTACTAGGACCGATGCCTGCCGGGGTCGCGTGATTGTTTGAATCAAACTGAAATTAGCAGCTACCAGCTAGCAGCCGACAGGGACGAAACATAGCAGATAGGGCCCGGGCCCGAAATATTTTTAAAAAATTAGAATTTTTCATTACGAAATTACAAATAATATTAAAAATTAACATGACATCTGCTTATTAACAATAATTGGAATTTCAGGTGTAAAATCAATCCTTTTTACTTTTTTAAGAGTTTAAGTTTGGGTGCCTTTATCTCCTCACATAAAATATTTTTTTATAACCAATCTATTAGAGTATCTTGGCTGAAATTACTGTCACTATTTTATCACACTAAAAAGAAGTCCTGGAACAAATTTCAGCGAGTTCGTACGTGCACGAGGAAAGATATAGCTTTTTAAAGACTAGTAAATCATTCTCCTGAGATAAAATATTTTTTTACAACCAAACTATTAGAGTACCTTGGCTGAAATTACTGCCACTATTTTATCACACTAAAAAAAAACCCTGGGACAAATTTCAGCAAGTTCGTATGTGTAGAAGGAAAGATATAGCTTTTTAAACAATAAAAATCAGTTTCCTGAGATAAAATATTTTTTTACAACCAAACTATTACAGTATCTTTGCTGACATTACTGCCACTATTTTATCACACTAAAAAGAAGCCCTGGGACAAATTTCAGCAAGTTCGTATGTGTACGAGGAAGATATAGCTTTTTAAACAAAAAAATCATTCTCCAGAGATATTTTTTTTCACAACCATACTTTTAGAGTATCTTGGCTAAAATTACTGTCACTATTTTATCACACTAAAAAAAAGTCCTGGGATAAATTTCAGCAAGTTCGTATGTGTACGAGGAAAGATATAGCTTTTTAAAGACTAGTAAATCATTCTCCTGAGATAAAATATTTTTTTACAATCAAACTATTAGAGTATCTTGGCTGAAATTACTGTCACTATTTAATCACACTAAAAAGAAGTCCTGGGACAAATTTCAGCAAGTTCACATGTGTACAAGGAAAGATATAGCTTTTTAAACAAAGAAAATCATTCTCCAGAGATATTTTTTTTTTACAACCAAACTATTGGAGTATCTTGGCTGAAATTACTGTCACTATTTTATCACACTAAAAAGAAGTCCTGGGATAAATTTCAACAAGTTCGTATGTGTACGAGGAAAGATATAGCTTTTTAAAGACTAGTAAATCATTCTCCTGCGACGAAATATTTTTTTACTACCAAACTATTAGAGTATCTTGGCTGAAATTACTGTCACTATTTTATCACACTAAAAGAAAGCCCTGGGACAAATTTCAGCAAGTTCGTATGTGTACGAGGAAAGATATAGCTTTTTAAACAAAGAAAATCATTCTCCAGAGATAATTTTTTTTTTACAACCAAACTATTGGAGTATCTTGGCTGAAATTACTGTCACTATTTTATCACACTAAAAAGAAGTCCTGGAACAAATTTCAGCGAGTTCGTACGTGCACGAGGAAAGATATAGCTTTTTAAAGACTAGTAAATCATTCTCCTGAGATAAAATATTTTTTTACAACCAAACTATTAGAGTATCTTGGCTGAAATTACTGTCACTATTTAATCACACTAAAAAGAAGTCCTGGGACAAATTTCAGCAAGTTCATATGTGTACAAGGAAAGATATAGCTTTTTAAACAAAGAAAATCATTCTCCAGAGATATTTTTTTTTACAACCAAACTATTGGAGTATCTTGGCTGAAATTACTGTCACTATTTTATCACACTAAAAAGAAGTCCTGGGATAAATTTCAACAAGTTCGTATGTGTACGAGGAAAGATATAGCTTTTTAAAGACTAGTAAATCATTCTCCTGCGACGAAATATTTTTTTACTACCAAACTATTAGAGTATCTTGGCTGAAATTACTGTCACTATTTTATCACACTAAAAAGAAGCCCTGGGACAAATTTCAGCAAGTTCGTATGTGTACGAGGAAAGACATAGCTTTTTAAACAAAAAAAAAAAACATTCTCCAGAGATATTTTTTTTCACAACCATACTTTTAGAGTATCTTGGCTAAAATTACTGTCACTATTTTATCACACTAAAAAAAAGTCCTGGGATAAATTTCAGCAAGTTCGTATGTGTACGAGGAAAGATATAGCTTTTTAAAGACTAGTAAATCATTCTCCTGAGATAAAATATTTTTTTACAACCAAACTATTAGAGTATCTTGGCTGAAATTACTGTCACTATTTAATCACACTAAAAAGAAGTCCTGGGACAAATTTCAGCAAGTTCATATGTGTACAAGGAAAGATATAGCTTTTTAAACAAAGAAAATCGTTCTCCAGAGATATTTTTTTTTTACAACCAAACTCTTGGAGTATCTTGGCTGAAATTACTGTCACTATTTTATCACACTAAAAAGAAGTCCTGGGATAAATTTCAACAAGTTCGTATGTGTACGAGGAAAGATATAGCTTTTTAAAGACTAGTAAATCATTCTCCTGCGACGAAATATTTTTTTACTACCAAACTATTAGAGTATCTTGGCTGAAATTACTGTCACTATTTTATCACACTAAAAGAAAGCCCTGGGACAAATTTCAGCAAGTTCGTATGTGTACGAGGAAAGATATAGCTTTTTAAACAAAAAAAAAACATTCTCCAGATATTTTTTTTTTTTTACAACCATACTTTTAGAGTATCTTGGCTGAAATTACTGTCACTATTTTATCACACTAAAAAGAAGCCCTGGGACAAATTTCAGCAAGTTCGTATGTGTACGAGGAAAGATATAGCTTTTTAAACAAAAAAAAAAAAATCATTCTCCTGAGATAAAATATTTTTTTACAACCAAACTATTAGAGTATCTTGGCTGAAATTACTGTCACTATTTAATCACACTAAAAAGAAGTCCTGGGACAAATTTCAGCAAGTTCATATGTGTACAAGGAAAGATATAGCTATTTAAACAAAAAAAAAAAAAAACCGGCCAAGTGCGAGTCGGAGTCGCGCGCCGAGGGTTCCGTACAAACCTGTAGGTATTCTCGGTTTATGCATAAGGTTTATGGTTATGAAAATAAATGTTTTTTTTATTTTTATATTTCAGCTGATTGAATGAACGGTAAATTGCGGTTTACGATTTATGACGTTTTAAAAAAAAACCACTTGCTCGATCTCGTTCAAACCAATTTTCGGTGGTAGTTTATATGGTAATTTACATCATGTATTTTTTTAAGTTTTATCATTCTCTTATTTTAGAAGTTACGGGGGGGGGGACGACACACATTTTACCACTTTGGAAGCGTCTCTCGCGCAAACTATTCAGTTTAGAAAAAAATGATATTAGAAACCTCAATACCATTTTTGAAGACCTATTCATAGATACCCCACACGTATGGGTTTGATGAAAAAAAAACATTTTGAGTTTCAGTTCTATGTATGGGGAACCCCAAAATGTGTTGTTTTTTTTTCTATTTTAGTGTAAAAATCTTGATGCGGTTCACAGAATACATCTACTTACCAAGTTTCAACAGCGTAGCTCTTATAGTTTCGGAGAAAAGTGGCTGTGACATACGGACGGACAGACAGACAGACAGACAGACAGACAGACAGACAGACAGACAGACAGACAGACGTACAGACAGACATGACGAATCTATAAGGGTTCCGTTTTTTGCCATTTGGCAACGGAACCCTAAAAACATTCTCCTGATATATTTTTTTTTACAACCAAACCATTAGAGTATCTTAGCTGAAATTACTGTCACTATTTTATCACACTGAAAAGAAGCCCTGGGACAAATTTCAGCAAGTTCGTATGTGTAGAAGGAAAGATATAGCTTTTTAATCAATAAAAATCAGTTTCCTGAGATAAAATATTTTTTTACAACCAAACTTTTACAGTATCTTTGCTGACATTACTGCCACTATTTTATCACACTAAAAAGAAGCCCTGGGACAAATTTCAGCAAGTTCGTATGTGTAGAAGGAAAGATATAGCTTTTTAAACAAAAAAAATCATTCTCAAGAGATATTTTTTTTTTTACAACAATACTATTAGAGTATCTTGGTTGAAATTACTGACACTATTTTATCACACTAAAAAGAAGCCCTGCGACAAATTTCAGCAAGTTCGTATGTGTACGAGGAAAGATATAGCTTTTTAAACAAAGAAAATCATTCTCCAGAGATATTTATTTTTTTACAACCAAACTATTGGAGTATCTTGGCTGAAATTACTGTCACTATTTTATCACACTAAAAAGAAGTCCTGGAACAAATTTCAGCGAGTTCGTACGTGTACGAGGAAAGATATAGCTTTTTAAACAAAAAAAAAATCATTCTCCAGAGATATATTTTTTTACAACCATACTTTTAGAGTATCTTGGCTGAAATTACTGTCACTATTTTATCACACTAAAAAGATGTCCTGGGACAAATTTCAGCAAGTTCGTATGTGTACGAGGAAAGATATAGCTTTTTAAAGACTAAAAAATTATTCTCCTGAGATATTTTTTTTTTTTCTAACCAAACTTTTAGAGTATCTTGGCTGAAATTACTGTCACTATTTTATCACACTAAAAAGTAGTCCTGGGACAAATTTCATCAAGTTCGTATGTGTAGAAGGAAAGATACAGCTTTTTAAACAAAAAAAAGTCTTGTGGCTGCTAGTTTCAGTTTCATATTGTTCGAAAGAGATACCGTGACCCTGGCACATGGGCAACTGATGGAACACGGGTGGGTTTTAGTCAGTAAAAGTCTGACACGCCCTCCCGCTCCGCCCAGAGCGAGAGAAGTCATTTGATGAAATCCCATACTGGAAAAAAAAAAAAAAAAGCCATTAAACATGTAACGTCCACGCGATATCTGGGAGTTGTAGTTGACGAGAGTTTAACTTGGCATTTCACATATTGACATTGTAACGTCGCGGGTTCGAAAATTAATATGGATCTTTAAAAATCTAAGATACTTATGTGATGGCTCCAAAGACACTAAATAGCATCTACATTGCGCTCACACAATCAGTTCTTTCATACTGTTTACCAGTCTGGGGAGGAGCCACTAAAACTAAATTCCTTGAGTTAGAAAGAGCCCAAAGATCGCTTATAAAAGTCATGTACTATAAACCATTCAGATACCCCACACTCGATTTATATAGAATCTGTGGCTTACTTTCAGTTAGAAAACTTTATTTCTTAATCACGACTCTAAACTTACGAAAATCTATTCCGTTTAACAAAGACAGTCAGGAGAAAAGACGAAAGGATATAGTGGCCTACTCCCCAAGGGTACGAACCGCTTTTGCTCGACGTCAGTATGACACCCAGTCAGCCTACATCTATAATTTATTAATATTATAAAGCTGAAGAGCTTGTTTGTTTGTTTGTTTGATTGAACGCGGTAATCTCAGGAACGACTGGTCCAAATTCTTTTTGTGTTGGGTAGCCTATTTATTGAGGAAGGCTATAGGCTATATAACATCACGCTAAAACCAAGAGCAGCGGAGCAGTAATGAAAAATGTTGCAAAAACGGGGAATATCGCACGGGTAGGTGATTCGACGCGACGGGAAGGGTCGCGGGAACAAGAAAATTAACGCGGACGAAGTCGCGGGCAGAAGCTAGTTTATAATAAAATAAATGCAAAAGTAAGGTTCCACCATCAGGACTCACACGTATGCAAAAAGGCAATAACAGAGTGGCTAAAAACCTTAACATACGAGGAAACGGAGCAAATCTTAGTTAGACTTGCTTAAACAATTTTTATAATCTTTTAGTAATTTAATTTAAATTTCGGCACTTCAAGAAGACATACACACACATTCACACACACAAACACTTACTCACACACACACACACACATATGTACATACATACACACACCCCAGCACAAAACTTGTTTAAAATAAGACGCACATACAGATTCACACAGTAATAGAACTATACAGTTATACAAAGAGCTGCAAATTAGTTTTTAGGTTACTTAATGTTATCTTTCTTTTTAATTTTTTGTTGTATTTTTGGTCACCTTCTGTGAATAATAGTCTCAATATTGTTAATAATTAAGGGAAAGAGCGAGATATCCCCAACACGAGTATTATCAATTACTTACTGGGGATGTCTCATTTATAATTCATGTAACTGATTTGGGACAAATAAACATATTTTCATTTCACACACCGTTATCTGATCCCAAACGAGGCAGACAGGCTCTGCTACTATGGTAACCAGACAACTAATAAATATACTTATATATTTATAAATACATACATGTTATAGATAAATTACACCCAGACACAGAACAAATAATTGTGCTCATCACACAAACATTGGTTGGTGGTAAAACGAACCCACGACCTCCGTCTTAACAGACTAGGGTCACTAACCACTTGACTATCAGACCAGTCAAAATTCAGCCAGTATTCAGCAACTTCCGGTTAGATCCCAACATAGTTAGGCAAAGGCTAGACAGAAGATGAAGGATGGTTTCTTACCGGATCATCTTCGAAGTCACTGAACAGTTCCACCGTGAGCTGTTGTTTCTCCTCGTCCACTCCGCCGAGGTAAAACGGCGAATATACGAATGTTCTCATTATATGATGCAGCAATGATCTGTGAATCAATAGTACTGATTAATGCCTTCCTGTGATGATGTAATGGCCTGTAAAATAGGTTATTTCAAGCCTGGAAATCATAATCAGACTATATTCTTCCCACTGCTGGTACACAGGCCTCCTCTCGGTGAGTAGGAGTGGGCCATAATCTACCACGCGGGCCAGTGCCGGTAGGTAGGTGTCACATGTCCTCGAATGTTTGGTTCTAGGACATGCCGGTTTCCTCACGGTGTTTTCTTTCACCGTTTTCAGAGCAGTGGTGATGGAATAATTTACACAAACTAAAGCGTCTGCCTGGGTTCGAACCCACGACGTCTGGTAAGTCGGGGCCGATACCACTTCGCCACTACTGCTCTTAGCCTGGAAATGATAGATGTAAAAAGACAAAGGAGCCGGTAGTCACTTGTACTCCCCGTCATTGTAATAATTATTTTGTTATGGACCATACCTGGGAAACTTGTGGCTGCGGAGATTTCAGGCCAAAGGTCAATGCCTATTCCTGGCCCAACACGAACACGTTTCGAAGGATAATTAAAAAATATATTTTTTTAAAACAGGAATTATCCGTTTAACTTCTATCTCTAACTAAGTCGCCGTCTTTATAAGCAATAAATAAGTAATTTAACGTATTATTATCACTGAGAGTTTGACTGTCAGGTAAAGTTTAGGGTTGCTAGTATATTGTCAATTTAATTTCGAGTCGTATATTGAATACGTCTAATCGATTACGGATTAATTAATAATTATAAAAATCAATCCGTATGCTCAAAGGCGTGCATTGTAACCACACGGCACGCCGTCATAATCATGACGGCCATTTTAGTTTCTGTGAACGTGTGTACGTACTAACTAACTCCAGTTTAAGACAAAACAATTATGTTCATAAACATCTCAAACCAGATATCTTATAGTCCAAACATACATAAACATGGAATGGTAATATCATTGTATTGTTTATGGCTTTGCCGAATTAGATAAAATTAAATTGTTCAAGACCAATAATCGATTCACGTAATCGATTATATTTTAAAATATGGCAGCATTATTCTATGAGAGATGATGAAGTTGACATTTGACACCCAGTAAACAAATAGTTAAAGATATAAAATATAGTTTGTGTTCTTTTGTGAGGTTTTTTATGACAATGGACTCCGATCAATATCACCAGAATGACAATCCTTGCACGAACTTGGATCGTGGCTCCGCTTTGAATGACGACCCTAGTGTGAATGTGAAAACTGCTGGCTGCATATGACGACCCTCGCATGCATTTGGACTGCGGGAGTCCCGCTTTTACTAATGATTAATTCGGCGCGAATTCGGACCTGAGTAACTATGCTGTCCCGAACACGTCGCGTGGATTAACCGGCGCAAGCAAGGTTCGCTGTGCGAATTGAATAATGGATATGAGGCACTTACGCTCTCATCAACTCACAAATATATATTGTATAGCAATGGGTTCTTCCACAACAGGTAAGTATTATATTACTCACCTACATTAAACAATACCTTTAGAAAACTATGATAATAACAATAGCCAGTCCTAATGCAAGCTTATAGTGATTTAACTTCACTACACAATATAAAACAAAGTCACTTCCCTCTGTCTGTCCTTATGTTTAGATCTTTAAAACTACGCAACGAATTTTAATGCAGTTTTTTTTAATAGACAGAGTGATTCAAGAGAAAGGTTTATACGTATAATAGGCGGGTGAAGCTGCTGGCAAAAGCTAGTATTAAATAAGTAAAAAAAGATATTTTTAAATACCTAAATACTTTTACTTTATTGAGAAAGTAACCAAATCTTACAGCTCATCATCATCTGCCTAGCCTTTTCCCAATTATGTAGGGGTCGGCTTCCAGTCTAACCGGGTGCAGCTGAATACCAGTATTTTACATGGAGTGACTGCCTATCTGACCTCCACAACCCAGTTACTAGGTAATACAATACCTCTTGATAAGACTGATCTGAATGAAAGTCTGACAGACTTTCGGGGTTCTGACGACCCGTAACGACTGTCTAAGATCTACAAAAGACAGCCGGGACCAACGGCTTAACATGCTTTCTGAGGCACGGAAGGGTCTTGGTTTGTAAAGATGGTCATATACACGTATATGTACTGACGTGACATCAGCATTATTTCATTACATAGCTTTTGTATTGTTGGGGGAGGGGGGGGGGATGTTGTTTGGGAAAAATGATAAGTATTGATTGATTAATGAATAAAATATATGGTGCGGTGCAAAAGTAAATATTTGTAAAGGTAAACATTACAAAATGATATATATGTATATTTAATTTAATATTTAATAATGTAATAATATAATAATTTAATTAATTACTTAATAGCTACTTAATGCTTGTGTGTGCATCTATGAATGAACATATGTATGTGTGATGTATGTGTAGTGTGGGGTGTGCTGTATTTGTGTGTATGTGTATGTATGGGTTCGGGTGTATGAATGGGGTTGTGTGACTTTATTTTATTATTTTATACTTTCTAGAAGTTTTTCAGTATTTCCATAATTTTGAGAGAGAAGGAAGTCATTTATGGTAAGTTTTAGTTTACTTATTGGTAAGTGATGTAGCTGAGTATTTTTACTTATTTTGTTATATAGGTATGGACCCATATAGCACGGTTGTCTTCTGAAGAATTCTGTTTTACATGGTTTCAGGTCAAATACTAGGTCGTTTCTGCGTTTGTTTTTCAGTCTTACCGGGTCATACGTTGAGCCTTTGTGGCTTATAAGCAGAACTCTCCTGATATAAAGTTGTCGAACCGTTAATACCATACAATCCTTATATAGCTGCTCCGTTGGATACTGGTAGTTCCTTTTGTGCATTACTTTGAGAACTGCTCGCTGGGATCTTTCTAGGTTTAATATATGGGTTTTGTGTGTACTCCCCCAGACTGTTTAAACTTAGAAGGTGACTATTATTCAAAGGTTAAAATGAGTAAGTGACTTTGAAATGAACAATGACTGTGTTAATACCATTCAAAAGTCATTGTAAGTGTATAAAATAAGTCAGTGCTTGTGAAAAAATTAAAAATTATAAAAAATTAAAAACTGTTTTATTTCCAAATGGCGACTTATTTTCTGAACTGATAAGTACTAGAAGGTGCTCATAACACTTTATAATATCATTCCTTACGCTATTTGTAAGTGTTCACTGTGGGCCACGGTTGTTCTAGTATGTGGGCATTGTCCTTTCCAACTTTTACTGACATTTTTAAGATAAAAAGTTTTTTATGGTATAACAGAATTTTAAATGGTCCCGCGACCAAGCACGACTAAGCAGAATGCCCTTGCATGCATCCGTAAGCAGAATGTTTTCCGTGTGTTACATTGCGCACTACCGCACACAGCCTATTCTCGCAACAAATAGTCGTTTCCCAGCAATTATTTTTGTGCAATGTCACTTAGTTCGAATGCGTAGTTGACGGGTATGTGAATCGCATACTGTATTTACAACTCTTGGTGTTGAACCGAGCATTGAGAATCGAACACAGTGTTGCGCGTTGAAAAAACACACGGTTCGATTTTAAACTCTCGGCGCTAAGCAGTGTGTAGAAAATCTAGTGGGCGAAAAAATCCCAACGCCATATTTTACAACCGTGGAACATGGGGTCGCGAGATTTGTTCGAAAGAGATACCGTGGCCCTGGCACAGACAACTGAAGTTAGATGGGTGGGTTTTAGTCCGTAAAAGTCTAACACGAAAGGCGATTATCACATGGGCGGTGGCGGTCTAGCGGATTTTGTAGCGGTGCCCCGCGCGGTAAGGCGGTTTACCGCCTAACCGCGCGGTTGTAATTTAACTCGGTTTTATCCATTTTTAAATAGCAACACTTCCTGCACCTACGATGATCCGCGTGGCTATGCGGCGCCCCGTGTGTGAGGCGCCGCCCCACCGCGCGGATTGCAGCGCGGAGGGGCGGTGGCGGTGACAGCGCCGCATGACCGCGCGGTCGGTCGGTGTACGTGTGTCCTAACACACTCAAACCTAACACAATCAACGGATTTAATAGAGGGCAATGCGACATGAGATCCGCTTCACCGCCTACCGCGGCGGTGCGCGGTGCAGTGTGATAATCGCCAAAGAGCGCGAGAGATCATTTGATGATTTCGCACTCAAAAAAGGGATAATTTGTTAGTAAACCTTTAAAAAGAAATTGAAATGAAAAAACAAGATGGGGGCGTTAGTTCTGTTGGCCACGCCTCGGAAGTACCTTGTAACGTTGTACATTATAAAGGTTTACACTAACTTATAACGTTTTTTTGCGAGCTTGGTTACAAAACGTACATAAGACGCGGCGAACGATTGCTTTGAGGACTTAACTCAAGGGTGCTCCATTTGTATTCAGAATCGAGGAGGTAGAAGGTTGTGTGTGCATTTATTTTGGAAAAGAAGTTAGTAATTTTTATTTTGTTATTTGTAAATATGTGTTCGCCGTGTGGTACCGGACGTTAAGAATAGCACCATCCCTTTCTTTCCGTAGGTGTCGTAAGACGCGACTAAGGGACTTACTAGAGAATGGGCAGTAGCGTTATCTATACATTTTACCACCAAACTGCGATCGCCAACTCGCCTGCCAAGCGTGGCGATTATGGCAAACCCTTCCAAATTGGGGGAGGCCTGTGTCCGAGTGTACGTCTTTTGGCTGAAATGATGATGTACTCGAGTGCATCGAGTGGCTCGGCTCTTTGCACTGACTACTGTAACGCGTTTCAAAGGAATTCTTGAAATACCCGACAGTCAACTGGAGGATCGCTCACGTCGTGCGAACATTACAAAAAGAAGGTTGCAAGCCCCGGTAAGGACCAAGCTCGGGTCGACGGCGCATAGTGTTCGACGCGCGCCTCAAAGAGATGTCAGCAGCAGTGTAGGGGTCTACTAGGACCGATGCCTGCCGGGGTCGCGTGATTGTTCGAAAGAGATACCGTGACCCTGGCACATGGGCAACTGATGGAACACGGGGGTGGGTTTTAGTCAGTAAAAGTCTGACACGCCCTCCCGCTCCGCCCAGAGCGGGAGAAGTCATTTGATGATTTCCAATCCTGAAAAAAAAAAAAAAAGGTTGCAAGCAAAGAGAATATAACCACTAGAGAGCGTATAGGCCAATATCTTCTAAGCACACGACTCACCACTGCGGGCCGGGGGACGAGGAAGAACGCGCGACTGCAATTGGTCAGTTCAAGGTCAAGTTGCGTAGGTATGCCCATCGTAGGCCTGCTCTACTTCATTAAGGGAAAATAGTCGATATCGATAAAATGGATTTAAAATTGTGATAAATACTCAATTAAAATCAAAGAAATCATTTATTTAATCAAAGTCAGTCACTAATAAAATGAAAGCTAGAGAATCCAAGAACAAAATTTACGCCACTATCATATTCGACGAAATGGCATTCAGAAGCGGGTTCGAATATCATCCCCAAGGCAGAAGGTACTATGGCTACGTGAGTTTTGGCGCCAGTTTACAAGTGGATTGTCAAGACGAAGCTAAAGAAGTCACAGTATGTGAATTGAATAAAATTTTCACTTATTTTAATTTTAATTTTCGATATATACTTTCAGCTATTAAAAGTAACAGCACTCATTTTTACGATAAAAATACAAAGGGAAAGTAAGGGATAGATGCATTACAATTGTCTAATGAAAGAGCGAGACTTTTCTAAAAGACATCAACGCGCGCGACTCAACCGTGTGCTCTTCACCCAACCACCATTTTAAATAGACCCCAACGGTGGATCATAATATGATTAAATCAAAAGATTTTTCGGTACTGTTTACTTACTGAAGAAAAGTTATGCGATCCTTTTTGTAACTAGAAGTCTTGGAATGTTTCCCACACCACTTCATCCCGCATGAAGGCATTTTGATGCGTTATAATTACAGATGAAGTTACATTATTTCCATTAATTTAGCGTGCACGGAGGTCTAAAAACTGGTCACAACTAAAATGGTTACTAGAACCGTAGCCTACGCATAGGCGACAAAATACTAATAGTTTTCGAGCGTCGGGGCACTGTATGAGCAGTCAAGTGGTTATATAGTCTTTGGTTGCAAGCCAGTCTCCGCCGCATGAGTACATACCTGTATCTGATCATAGCTGATCTGCACGACGAGGAGACTAAGAAACCGCCTTTGGCGCGCATTTGAACGCAGACCATGAACATACCTGTAATATAACGATATTTATTTTAATATTTATTCAAGTTATGAGGGTTGGATTATCACATTTATCACATTTATAAATCTGCCTTTTTTTGTGGGTGTAAAATCATCAAATGACGTTTCCCACTTTGGGCGAAGCGGGAGGGCGTGTTAGACTTTTACTGACAAAAACCCACCCGTGTTCCTTCAGTTGCCTATATGCCAGGGCCACGATAACTCTTTTGAACAAATCTCGTTGCCCTAGCAAACTTAATCTGCCTGACAGCAAGTTATGGAACCACTGAAAATTAAGCGAGTTTGTTTTTGTTTAAATAATAGCTGTCGGTGATTCTTAGAGGTGGTATAAATAAAATATCATCATCTAAACTTTTTCCTAACCTGTTGGGGTCGGCTTCAGGGGGCTTACTCTTCAACCTAATTTTAATTCCAATCTAATGCCAATACGATTCCAATCTTAATTTTGCATACACGTGATTCGGTACTCTTGAAAACAATAGTGTCAACATTGGAACAACAACAACGCCCGATCTCGATTCCACTTAGTTCAAAAAAATGGACTTTAAACACATTTATTTTGGCGCTACCGTCAAATTCAAGAATACGAAAAGCTCCAATTCCAATGTCAATCGATCGGAATTAAAATCAAGAGTAAGCACCCAGGTCTAATCGAATGCAACTCAATACCACTATTTTACATGGAGCGACAGCCTATCTGACTTTCATAACCCAGTTACAGGGTAATACGTTACCCCTTGGTAATACTGGTTGTCAGATTTTGACACGAACGACCCATGACGACTGTCAAAGATCCACAAATGACAGCCGGGACTAACGACTTAACGTGCTTTCCGAGGCACGGACGGATCTTGGTATGTAAAGATGGTCACCCATCCACGAATCAACCGGGGCAAGCGTAGCTTAACCTGATCGATCGATCGGTGCGGCTGTTATTACTTAGCCACAAGCCCCCGACGACGGCGACCTCTCGCGTCCGGCCCTGGTGCGAGCCATGGTACGGAGCGAGAGGGAATGGGAAGCCGTCACCTCCTTCTGCGAAGCAGTAATGCTCGCGAAGGAGGAGGCAGGGCGCGTGAGGGAGTGGCAGTCTCTGCGCCCTCACGTCCCTAGCCGCCGCAGGAGGAGACGCCCCGGGCGTCGGGAGTCGATAGCGGACTCCCGGCCACCATAGGCGCGAGCTTGCGGGTGGCGAGCAATGGGTAGCTCGCCGCCCGGTAAGGACCAGGCTCGGGTCGACGGCGCGTAGTGTTCCACGCGCGCCTCAAAGAGATGTCAGCAGCAGTGTAGGGGTCTACTAGGACCGATGCCTGCCGGGGTCGCGTGATTGTTTGAAAGAGATACCGTGACCCTGGCACATGGGCAACTGATGGAACACGGGTGGGTTTTAGTCAGTAAAAGTCTGACACGCCCTCCCGCTCCGCCCAGAGCGGGAGAAGTCATATGATGATTTCCCATCTTGAAAAAAAAAAAAAAAAAAAAACCACAAGCCCCTGTTATCAATAAAATAGTGGACTGTAATAGTAGGTATGGTACGTTAATTGTACGTAAGGGCGCGCGCGTCTCGTTCCGTCCTCTTTTGAGGTGAAGGGCAGTTCCGGTCAGCGACTATCGGCACCTCGCCCGCATTCCCCGTTCGCTGCTGTTCTGCGCCTATTGTCGCAATGGCGAGCGTTGCTAGGTTTTGTCTACAACACTAACAGTGCCCCAGGGTTTCGCCCGTTCGGGGGGTCGTTGAAGAAGGTTATACGCAATTTATTATCCCGGTGATTCTAAATACCTCCAAAAAATAAACAACACATACATACATAAACTCACGCCTTTCCCCATGCGGGTAGGCAGAAACTACGGAACGCCACCTGCTACAATCCTTACATACTCTTTTTGCCTCATTCTTACACTTAGGGTCGGTTCACATCTGACGGAAGATGCGTCGCGTATCATAGGTAGCGTAACGCCAGAACAGGCAATTATATGAGAAAACATTCAACCTTTCACACTTAACCGATGATGCGTTAGTGCGTCGAGCGTATAGCGTCTGTTCCGTTTCCGTCAACGCATTGTCTGCCGACGTAAAGAGCGGCACCGTCGCGCCACGCGTATATTGACTGATGCATTCAGACTAGGCGTAACATCAGCGGAGATCGTTTGTGTACTGACCGTTCGAAGTTTTCTTGTATTGAAAATGTTTGATACAGAACGATTTATCACGGAAATGCAAAATTACGCCCGACGCATCTTCCGTCATATATGAACACACACTATTTGACCGAATAGACGCGACGGATGATACGCTCGACGCATCTTCCGTCAGATGTGAACCGACCCTTAAAAACAAAAAAATAAACAATTTCGACAAATTCCAGCAGCAATTAATTCATAACCACTGTTTCGAAAAATTACTTAATTACCCTTAAAATTACTCAGAATTACCCTTTAACCACAGATAATAGAAAACCGTTAGATAAATTACAGATAAGAGCATGAACCTTTTTATCTGAGCATGATTGAATTCTGCTGATCCTCTGACCTCCGAAAGGGTGATTGCTCTCTTCATGACTTACATGGTTATAGTGCTGTATATTTCCATTGGTAAAAACTTGAAAATTATTTTAACTCATCATTATCTGCCTAGCCTGTTCCCAACTATGTTGGAGTCGACTTCCATGCAGGCATTATTTGGATAGGTAGTCTAAGACTCAAAAATATTGATGTTCAACTGTATTTCCGTACACTGAAAGTTGCCCTGCAGATTATTTTGTAATTCATTTACTTTTTCTTCTAACTATAGGCAACAAGTATGATAGAGTATACTAACCTAAGTCCTTATTGACCTGAGACTCAGGCATTTCAAGCGCCAGTTTGATCCGGTATGGCTGCTTTGTCATCAGGATGTTGCTGGCTCGTGTCAGCTGTACGTAGGCATATGGGTATGAGCATATTCCTGCCTTGTCTTCGCATGGTCTGAAATTTTGTTTTGTTAATGTTAAAATCAAGGAACTTATATGTATCTTTACATAATATGAAACAAAGTACTATTTCGTGTCTGTACACTTAAATCTTTTATACTATGCAACGGATTTTAATGCCGTTTTCATCAAAGTGATTCACGGGGAAGGTTGATATCTATAATATGCAGGCGAAGCCACTGAAAAAGCTAATATTTTATAACTTTTACTTTTTATAATCTTTATTTCATGTTTTTTACTTTGTTGTTTAAGAAGTTAACCATAATTTGTTACTCAAAAACAACAACATTATTACAAATTCATTTACTAATTGCCATTGCTATCAAACTATTAATATGTGAAAATGTGTAATAGGTACAAATCACACCTATAACCAATAGAAGAAATATACAGGCAAATTTAATAACACTATGGAGGCATCATAATATTTAAAAAAAAACTTACTTGAACTGAAAATGCACTGGCCGCACATGGGTAACATTTGGCATGTAAATATTATAGAAGCCCACATACATAAAAATTGATAACCACAGTATAACTGTCACAAATAAAGTCACAATAGCAACCCTATACATCAATTCCTTAACACTTGTTAAACTTTCATCGGTTTTCTTCTTATATCCCACATATTGATTCACAAGGAAAGCCTCAATTGGTTTCCGAACATACTCCCTCACTACTAAGAAAGGATTCAAATAACGCACTATACTTTTTTCGAACATTTTTTCTTTTTAATTGTGCCAAGGAAATTGATCAGTGCTTAATCGTGGGTAGATAAAAGTGTAGTAATGATAGTGCATATCGCTAGTACAAGGGTTAAGTCCGTTTTATTGATAGAAGCGTGATAGATGACGCAGTGCACCACGGATGCTTGGAGATTAATAGATAAGCGAGGAGGTCAATAAATGTTGTAATTTATTTGTTATGGTTGTTAGTGCGCAGTGAATAGATATAAATCGAAGTTATGACAGATACAACCCTGTTTTGAAATTTGACACTACTGGTGCAGCAGAAACTTCACTTTGGGATCGGGCTCCCATTTCGCAAAAAGTAAAATTCCCCTTTGCTCCTTGTTCCTAAAACTTGAAAATAGCCAAAAGTTACTGAATGAGTGAATGACAAGGAAAGTTCCAACGGTAATATTCCCACGACACACGGTAAAATAATAATCAGGCAACACTTTAATAATACTGTCAAGTGTAGTCGACCCTCATTTCGTTGCACGCAATTTGATTGTTGTGCGAGAAGCGAAGTCTGAACAAGCGTTCCATGACTTCTACAAAAAGATTTATGACTGCATAAAATATTATTAATTTCTCTTAGGTGTTATTAGTATGTTAACTATTAGTTATTTGATTTTTTTTCACGACCAATTGGTTTGTTTTGCAAACCAAAATGGAACGTAATTTTAAAATGTTAAATTGTCAAAGCAAATATCGTTCCAGCTTTTCTTTTCCTAGGAGTAGTTGCATGGAAAAGGAAAAGAAACGTAATTTATCAACAGGCAAAAAAGAGAGAGCAGACAAAATAAAATAAACTTGAAACCCACTGCACTCCTGCAGTGTCAAAAATAACAAAACAGTTTGACTTCATAGAAAATTTAAAATTCAAAGATCGCCGACTAATGTAGAACTTTGGTTCTATTTATAAATTCGTAAAATGATACGTTTACTAAATTCTAACGTGCCGCACCTGCGTATTCATAAACGGCTCAAAACATGTACTACAACCTTAGTCCGCAAACCAAATGTTACTGCCACTGCCTATCAACCTAAAAACGTAGAAAAACTGAAATATGAAAACTGGGAGAAGTTTAATCTTTTTACAGCTGCAAATCTTACTCCAAAGCCTAATTTTAGCATGGTGCTACCTCCTCCTAATGTCACAGGAAGTCTTCATTTAGGTTAGTTTTTACTACCAAGTTTTTATTTATTTTTATGTATGAAACTTGAAAATCCGAAGCCATCGACTGATTCATGAGCTCACCATGTAAACTGTTGTAGCCCACATCCTGGTTGGTGCCACAGAATCGTCTGCAAAATAGGTTTCCTTGCAAGCTCTACCTCTAAGGGCAATGCTTGGTCACCATAAATCTTTTTTTTTTTGGTTCTTTTCGTCCCTCTTTGGGACAGGCAAAGGGAGCTGAGCCCATACAGCCAATCACCATAAATCACTGCTATTTCCTCTTGTGTGCTTGTAGTACTAAAAGAACGTCCATAGATAAAAAAAAAACAAAACATTACAATACTTAGGCACATTTCCTGGTACTTCTTGGGGAGTCAGTCACTCTACCAATTCACAGACTAACAATTAACTATTTATCATTCTACAATTTTATTTATAGCCTTTTGCAGAGTTATAGTTGTATTATTAAACATTTATGTTCGTTCTGACTCTCTGTGTGGCCTTTGGCAAAGGCCTCCTCCAACACCTTTTACTTCTCCTTGTTTCTTGCCTGTCTAGTTCATATCTTTCCAGCTAATCTCACCAAGTCATCATACCATCTTTTCAGGGGTCCCTAGTGGACCATAGGGTCACTTTGTTCCATTTCTCTTGCACTCATTCATTTTACAATTACTATTTCTAAATCTATTTACTTCAACTTGTACCAATTACAAAATACCACTCAATTTGGTAAACAGACAGCTAACAATGTGCAACAAATTTTAAACAATGATGTTAGTTTTGAGCGGAAAGAAAGGAAAGGAAATAAATTTATTAAACGCAGGCTAAGAAAAAACAGGAAAAAAAAACATAAAAATCTTAAACAGTAAAGCTTCTTCCCACAACACTCAGTACTGCTTCAATAGTCAACTTGTGGGGATCAGGTAGGCCAGTGATTCCGATAGGCTCCATGTAAAATACTGCTCTTCAGCGGCATCTGGTTAGACAGGAATCTAAACCCAACATAGTTACAAAAAGTATTTTACCTTCAGTTTTTTTTTTTTAAATAATAATGTTTTAAAAATGAAACCTTTTCCTACATTTTTATAAAACACACACGCTTTGCTGCTTAAAAGAAAGGCTCCAATCACTAGTACTAAGTATTACTTGTTACAATAATAAACCATTTTAATTCATTTTTTCACGTATTTCTAGGTCATGCATTAGCTTGCACAGTTCAAGATGTGATTGTGAGGCACAAGAGGTCTACGGGCCACAATGTTCTATGGCTACCAGGCATAGATCATGCTGGGATTGCTACACAGGTACTTTAAATTCTTTTAAAATAATGTGGTTTAAGGCTGTTGTTATAATAACCAGAAAACGTTTATCTACAGAATAATTAAGATAGTTCGGGAAAGTTTCTATAGAAAAGCAGTAAAGTGGAAATATAACATAATTATTTATTCCTCAAATAAATGTAAATCTGTCCATTGAAATTCGGCATTTACCAAAAATTTGAAAAGGCTAAGCATGCATAACATCACACCTTGTTTCCCCGAAGGGTTTGGCAGAGGTGTATCTATAATACACCCACATTTTGCCAATTATGTTTTAAGTGCCATGTAATAGGTACTAGCCAATTGCAATCAACCGGGCACAAATCCAGACGCTGGGCTGCTACTGAAAAATTTGCCTGATCTGGGAATCAAACCCAGGACCTCAGGCTCAACAATGAATAGGGCTTGCAACCACTAGACCAATGAGGCAGTTTAAAAAGCTAAAATAAGATGAAATGGGTGGTTCAAATGTTTAATTGTATTAAACCATCTGATAGTAGTGGAACTAAAGGAGGATTTGGGGGAGGCTCATAAGAGAAAACTGCGCCCAAATCGGTTCCTTCGTTTAAGAGCGACGGGGCCACAGACAGACACATAGTAGTCAAACTTATAACACCCCTCTTCGTGCATTGGGGGTTAATAAGAAGTATAGTAAAATAAATCTAGATTCCATAATCTCAGGGTAGTAACCACATAATCTACATCAGGACTTCTGTCTTCTTTTTATCTAATTATGTTATGAAAAAAGTGAGTTTCTCCTATTTTTTTTTACAGGGCGTAGTAGAAAGGTATTTGAAAACACAACAAGACATCACCCGGTACTACATTGGTCGGGAAAAGTTCCTTCAAGAAGTCTGGAAATGGAAGGGGAAACACGGCGACGCCATATGCCATCAATTGAAGACCCTGGGCTGTTCCTTAGACTGGTCACGAAAAACATTCACAATGGACGAGAAGCATACAAAAGCAGTAAATACAGCCTTCATAAGATTATTCAAAAAAGGTCTCATATACCGCAAGAAGGCCCTTGTCAACTGGTGTACTGCATTAAAATCCACAGTTTCTGATATAGAGGTCGAAAATGTCCCTATAAATGGACCCAAAGAGATTACCGTCCCTGGTTATGACAAGAAAATAAAATTTGGATTGATGTATTATTTTACCTATATGTTGTTGGAATCTGATGACCAGATTGTGGTGGCTACCACTATGCCGGAGACTATGCTGGGTGATACTGCAATTGCTGTACATCCTAAAGATGAAAGGTACTACTTATTTGTGTGATTTATTAATGTTGTTTGTGGCAATGTTCAGCCGTTAGGGTCAAACTGAAACGGTTTACCAACAGTCAATTGGTCCATGAACCGTTGGTCAACATAATCTTTAAACCATTAACTTTTCATCCAAAGGACTTTTCACCCACGAACGTTTCGCTAACATAACTCTACATCAGTGAATGCTTAACCAACAGAATGTTTTTACCAATAACTTTTCACCCAAAGAACAATTGGCTCATGGACTGTTCCCCAACAGAACGGTACGTCAGTGAGTTTACACTCACAACGTTTGGAATATTAGTTTATTTATATTGTGGTTTTAATTTTTGACAGTATAGTTGCGTTGCATTGCACTACTGCCTTAAATATACAAAATTAGTATCTCTGTTAACAAGCTTAGTGGCGTTTTTCCCTTGGTGTCACCAGACTGTACTGAGACTTCAAATAGAACAGCCGGGGTTCGAACCTACGACCTGTGACTTGGTAGTCCAACGGTCATATCCTTAGGCTATTATTGCTTTTAGAGGTTACTAAACACTCACTGACGTACCGTTCTGTTGGGGAACAGTCCATGGGCCAACTGTTTTTTGGGTGAAAAGTTATTGGTCAAAACATTCTGTTGGTTTAGCATTCACTGAAGTAGAGTTATGTTGGCGAAACGTCCTTTGGATGAAAAGTTAATGGTTTAAAGATAATGCTGATCAACGGTTCATGGACCAATTGACTGTTGGTAAACCGTTACAGTTTCCGTTAGGGTCGATCAATCAGGTTAAAGCTACGTTTGCGACGGTTGGTGCGGGGATGGGTGACCATCTCTACATATTAAGACTCTTCCGTGCCTCTCGCTAAGCACGTTAAGCCGGCAGTCATTCGTGGTTATTTGATAGTCGTAACGGGTTGTTAGTAGCGTGAAAGTCTAACAACCAGTCTTACCAAGGGGTAGGGGTATTACCCAGTAACTGGGTTGTGGTGGTCAGATAGGTCAGTCGCTCCATGTAAAATACCGGTTTTCAGCTGCATCCGGTTAAACTGGAAGTATTAGAGTCCAATATAGCTGGAATAAAAGGCTAGTTGTTAGTTGATGAGTTTGGTGATTTATTCATAGATGGTCTACATTATTTTTGTAAATATTAAAATTCCACACTTCTAGGCAAAAGCCTCCCTCCATTCTTTCCATGTATCGTTCTCCTGTGCTTCATTTTTCCAATTCCTAGCGATATTCAATTCGTATCGACAATTGATTGTCAATATCGTGTCCCCGATTCGCTTTCTATGACTTATGATATGCAAGCTCACAGCTCATGTGATAAACGTCATTGAGCTGCCTTCTGAGCCCCATCAGTTATTATATGCATCAAAAACTAGTTGGTCTATCAAAATTTCAATAGTTCAAGTAAAGAGGACATTGTTTTTCCCAAAATTTTTAATTTTTTTTTCGGGAGAATCCATTTTTAAAACAAAAAATACCCAAATCGGCCCAGCCATTTACAAGTGATGTGCCAAGGTGCCAACCAAAGCTAAACAATTAATGTTTAATGCTTATTTCTTTAATTACAGGTATACTCATCTGGTAGGAAAAAGAGCATGGCATCCCTTTCGAAATGTTGATATACCTATAATATTCGACGAGCGGGTCGACCCCAAACTCGGAACGGGGGCCGTTAAATTAACTCCAGCGCACAGCAAAACTGACTACGACATAGCTAAAATGAATAACCTTCCCATGCTTGAAGTTATCGACGAAGACGGTAACATGAAGAATGCTGAAACTTTTACTGATATGAAACGGTATGACTGCCGTGATGCTATAGTGCAGGCTTTGGATGTTTTGGGACTCATGAAGGAGATCAAACCACATCATATGACCTTGCCAACATGCAGTCGGACGGGATCCATCATTAACCATCTGCCAAAAGAACAGTGGTTCTTATCCTGTCGTAAACTTAACGAGAAAGCCGCGCAGCTAGGCAAAAGTCGCGAGTTGGTTATTGAACCCGAAAAATATGTCAAATACTGGCTGGACTGGACCGGAGACGATCGCGATTGGTGTATATCTAGGCAGCTTTGGTGGGGACATCAGATCCCGGCCTATAAATGTACCCACAATCGTAATGTAGCGTGGGTAGCCGCGGAGAATGACATAGAGGCCAAACATGAGGCTTCGAAATATTTAAGAGCATTGCCAGAAATGATAAAAGCTGAAAGAGATCCCGACGTTCTAGATACTTGGTTCTCTTCAGGAATATATCCGTTTGCGTCGTTAGGTTGGCCTGATACTACTGAGTCCAAAGACTTCGACCAGTTTTACCCTCTTGATCTAATGGCCACAGGACACGATATATTGGGATTCTGGGTCCACAGAATGGTGATTCTCGGCTTAGAATTAACAGGACAAGTGCCGTTCAAAAAGGTTCTATTACATGGAGTCATTTGCGATGGTAGAGGGGCGAAGATGTCTAAAAGTCGAGGCAATGTAATAGATCCATTGGATGTTATAGACGGCATTAGCTTGGAGAACCTCAGAGACAAGACCAAAGAAATGAATAAAAACGGAATATTGAGTTTCGTTGAAATGGAGAAGGCATTGACATATCATCAAGATAATTTTTCGGCTACAAAAGGGATACCTGAATGTGGAGTTGACGCGTTAAGATTCACTCTGCTCTCTCAGGATATCAAATCACATTATGTTAACTTTGACATCGCGATGTGCAATGCTAACAAACTCTTCGGCAACAAAATATGGCAAAGCGTTAGATATACACAGATATCTTACGCAAAACTTGAAAAATCCCGGTTACCTGATGACTTTGAATTGACTAGGGACGATCTAACGTATTTCGACAGATGGATCCTTAGCAGGTTGTCTGATATGGTAGAAATAGTTAATAACGCCATGGAGAACTACGACTTTCATTTAGCAACCAAAGCGATAAGGACCTTAATGTATAACGAGTTTTGTGACGTTTACTTGGAGGCCACTAAACCAGGGATCGACAGTTCGGATTGCTCAGTGGCGTTCGCTCACGTGCATACATTATCGGCTGTTCTAAACACGGCCCTAAGGTGCCTCTCCCCTTTCATGATCTATTTGACAGAAGAACTAATACCAAAAGTACCCACATTCTCAAACAGCGTCATATATGATTTTAAAGACGCCGACAATAAGTATTACGACTTCCCGCAACACAAAGACTTTAAAAACTGGAAGGATGGAAAGACTGAGAGTCAAGTCAGCACATTTTTGAACACTATCTTTTTAATCAGAGAAGTTAAGGGTTTGTACAATATTTCTAACAAATTAAAGCCTGCCATTGTTATTGATAGCAGTGATGGTGCTTTAAAAGAAGATATAGAAAAAAATGAAACGGTATTCTTAAATCTGTCGCGTTGTAGTGATGTCCAATTTGAAGAAGACCTTAAGAAGGATTACGTAAGGGCTGTTTTGAATAAAAACACTGAAGTGAAAGTGGAATTACTGGGTGAAGATCTTCATGTAGCAGTATTTGCAGCGAGGGCTAAGCTAGAGAAGAAAATCAAGAGGCTAGAAGACAGTTTATCGAAATTAGAAGCGAAGTTTGCAAGTGGACATTATTTGACGCGGGCGCCACAGTGGGTTCAAATTAATGACAAAGAAAAATTAGATTCAAAGAAAAAAGAAATTGAGGGATTGCAAAGACTGATGATGTAGCTATAAAAGAAATTAGACTAAATAGTTTTAGGAACAAAATGACAGATTGAATGGTACAGAATCCGATTAGTAATTTTAAAGCAAAGTTTTATTTATACTTGTTTTGTCACCGCTTCAAAACTAAGGATCGGATCTTTCTGTTATCAAGTTTCGACATTCATTTTCGATGAAAATGCTCGATCTAAATTCGTTTTAATCTAAACTCAAAGAACGAAACGAATACTGGCAATAAAATTGTTGTATATCTTGTATTTTTTAATATTAAAGTTGCATTTGTAGATTTAGGAAAGTTAATGTTTTAAATAAATAAGCAATGTTAAAAATCAAAAAGTTTATTGTTTAAAAATTCAATAAAATGCTTTAAATTTACAACATACGATAGATTTTTTAAACTTTAATTGACTAACAATTAGTGGCCCCTTTGAACCAAAATAATACATTTTTTTTATGTACAGTAAGTAAATATTTATGAAACATTTTAAAGAGAGCATCGGGTACTATCCTTATCCATTTGTGTACTCAAGGATTTGTATAAAATTTTTAATCATAGCTGATTATTAAAAATACTTACTGATGCTCACTGTAAATTCTAACAAAAATCATTATGAATGATACATAGACACTACTCAAATGTAACTTAATAAACACAGTTAATACATAACAAACATACCTATAATACATATATGTATTTTTGAGTGATACACAACACAAAACATAACACATGAATACAATACAACAACATTGGTTATTAGCTAGATCTGATTCTATGGACTGAAGTTATTCTTAAATGTAACTTATCTACTCTATTCCAGGCTCATTTTAAATAAGGGACATATTCAGAACATTCTTGCCTGTTTTTGTGCATAGCATAATCAGCCTATAATATTCCCACTGCTGGGACATACAGGAGATGAAATAATTTACACAATGTAAAGCGCCTGCCTGTTTGTGCCTGTTTTTGTGCGTTAACAAAATACGGGTAAATCCACATTCGCATGGACGTACAGACGCCAGCACATCAAGGTACCCGAAACTGATAAATTTTCCCAATCCATCTTGAACCTTATACTTTAGCGATAAAGTTGAAAGCCTATTAAAGAAATTTGACAGATTGTAGTAGCTTTTTGTGCTGGCGTCTGTACAAATATCACGGTGGTATTGTTTCAAATATTGAATCAGCGCCGAGAGTAGAAAATCAAACAGTGTGTATTTCGACGCGCTGGGATCAGTTGCGTGCATTGTATTGTATATAAGCAGTACCTACCCCGAAAAATCACCATAAGTCTGTCAATTACATTTTAATGTGTATCTGCCAGGGTCGCAAGAATTGTTCGAAAGAGATACCGTGGCCCTGGCATATGGGCAACTGAAGGAACACGGGTGGGTTTTAGTAATAGTAACAGTCTGACACGCCCTTCCGCTCCACCCTAGAGCGAAGCGGAGCGGGAGCGGGAGAAGTCATTTGATGATTTTCCAACCACAAAAAAAAAGTTTTATCTCGAAATTATTAAGTAACTAACTATCATACCTAAAAGAAACCTGCGTTTGTCTGTCTAAACAAGAACAGGCGGTAGTGCCTACCTATACAGATAAGCAATGCACGCCACTTGCTGGGATGCACTGTTGGATTCACAACGTTCGGTACAACACCGAGAGTTGAAAATCCCGCCTCGATATTTTTACGTCTCCGTGCGAATGTGGTCTTAGTCATCATTGTGGTCGGTGAGAGAAAGAGATAAAGATATACAAAGCGAATAGCGCCGTCTATATTTAGTAACTGAACAATGATGGCTTTTACATATAGAGGGTACCTCTACCCTCCATACTATTATAACACTTTCCTAAGGTGTCGGGTCTTACTATGGCCGAATGAAATATGTCTACACGTGCTATAAAAGTAAAACTATCTAACTTCACAAAAACCACGTCTTTATTGATTGCGCTCCACCCAAAGAATTAAAAAAAAAAAGACATTTAGACATTTTTTTATCAATAACATGTCTGTTCTGGTTTGATCTGGGAACTGAACCTAGCACCTCATGGATCTCATCTAAAAATATTAATGCGCTGAATTATGACCCTTATTCAAAAACAACAACCTGTGTATAAATAAATGTCTTATCAATTAGAAATCAATGCTGTCGTAGTATAAAATTTCGATTTCGTGTCGCTCTCGATTTTACCCTAAATATTACAATTTTAAAACAAAAAAAAAGGACAGCGCTACTTGCGGAAAATCTTGGAACTATTATTATGACATATAGAATATTTCTTTAATTAGCACTAGAGGGCGCTAAGCAAGGGATACATTTGACGCTTTGTAACATTTACTACCCTAACATTGAATTATACACCCTAATAACTACAGAATAAAGTCTATATTAGACCGTTCGATGACCCAGGCTTAGAGGATAAAATCGAGAGCGAGATTCATAATTATATTTACCGAAAGACTCACTTGTTTGGTAAGTGCGAGCTGTCACTTTGATAAACAATTACCGTGGTCAATTAATGTTACATAATTCATGCTGTTGACTATGACATGTGTGCGTCTCTGTCTTGCACCTGTAGATTGACAGTGAGTGCCGATCACGCGTAACCATCAATCTGTGTTTGGCGCTCAACGTGTTAAGAAACGTTTATAGATCTCGGCCTCATACAGGGTGACATGCACAAACATGGATTCAGTAAGTACATGTAGTGTTGGGATTTTATCCGGATAAATACTCAAAATGGATAAATACTCGATAAATATCCGTTTTTACTGAGTATTTATCCAAAACAGCGGATAAATACTATTTAATGTTTTCGTAACGTAATTTTTGTCATTTTACTAACAAAAGGATTAAAATGAATGAAGAATAGACAGTGCAGATTGGTATCGTACCTTATTAATCATTTTAACAATTACAAAACGCCGATATTGACAATAATTTCATTCAATTATGAATACAGTTAGTCAATCACTGTCAAAGTTAGATAAAATTATACATTTGTACATTGGTTTTTCACATACATACATGAACTCATGCCTTTCTCCCATGGGGGTAGGCAGAAACTATTTAAGTAATGCTTAAATCATTGTAAAAAATAAAAATAAAACTACCTCGTGAAAGTCGAGAAAGATAAACAAATCAAATAACTTGACTTGGCTCGCGAGGTTGTCGACATTGTAGGATATGGATTCTGCGAGCAATGTGCAGTTTTGAGACCAGTGGTGATGTAATTATTTACCACAAGTAAAGCGCCTGCCTGAGTGCGAACCCACGACCTACAAGTTGTAAGTCGGGGCTGATACCACCGGGCCACCACTGCTATCGCCAATATGAAAGGCATGTCAGACTTTTACTGACTAAAACCCACCTGTGTTCCTTTAGTTGCCTGTGCCAGGGTACCTCTTTTAAACAGATCCGCAACCCTGGCAGGCATCGGTCCTCGCGGACCCCTTCAATATGTAATGACATCTCTTTGAGGCGCGCGTAGAACACAATGCGCCGTCGACACGGGCCTGTTCTTTACCGTGGCGAGCAATGGGTGGCTCGCCGCCCGCAAGCCCGTGGCTACCGTGGCCAAGAGTCCACAATGAACTCCCGACGCCCGGGGCGTCTCCTCCTACGGTGGCTAGGGACATGAGGGCGCACAGACTGACTCTCCCTTAACGCGCTCCACCTCCTCCTTCGCGAGCCTTACTTCTTCGCAGAAGGAGGTGACAGCTTCTTATGCCCTCTCGCTCCATATCATGGCCTGCACCAGGGCCGGATGCGAGAGATGGCCGACGCCAATCGCCTCTACGAGGATACGGCATTGCTCCACCCAAGCAGGGCAAACCTCCACTCTATGCTCCACCGTATCTTCCAGGCGATCTACACAGTGGTAAAATTTACTGAAACCTGCTTTTAGATTTTTTCAAATCCAATGACTCATTATCAGTATCTATCTATAAATATAACCCATTTTGTGTTGATTTCATATCCTTAAATATTATAAACACTAGAAGTGCATTGCATTTGTTGGACTCTTGTTGAAAGACAGGTTCTGTTATGGGTTCAAAAACAGATATGCATTGATATACCTAATCCCAAAAATCCCAAGAGCGTGTAAGCGAGAGCGCGAAACAATCGATAGACGGCACGATCGGCCTTAGCGTTCGACTTGTGAAATCTATCTCTCTTCCACTCCATCGACTAATACATCCGAGTAAAAGAGATTATCGCCGTATATCAACTTTACAGACAACCGATTGTTTTTTATCAAAAATTTTATCATATCTGCATAAATTTTTGAGACTACCGAATTTCAGTGCACCATGAGCCAGTAAATTACTAGTGTGTGCTGCGTAGTTTAAAGGCTCAACACCTTTAACTAATTGAGAAGCCCTTTGCATGTTAATAGCGTTGGCAAACAACAACAACAAACTTGTCTTTGCCGCATTTTTCTTGACTTTTAGAAGCTCTTCACAGAGATAATCAATTATGTGGCTATTCTCTACACTCTCAACAAAGAAAGATTCTAAATTTGTATCTAAAGAGCATGCTCTATTAGAGACGTTTGGACTTCTGACACAATTACAGCCCTGGCAATTGACATTAGAACTAAATAATGTAATAACGTAGTATTTTGAAAAGCCTAAATAACAATAAAAGTCATTAAAATTTGAAATAATTATCCGATGCACAAAAAAGATATATATCCATCATTTTGAGTATTTATCCGATAAAAATGAGTAAAAACGAGTATTTATCCGTTTCGGATAAAAACTCGAGTATTTATCCTCCAAGTATTTATCCACTGCCCATCACTAAGTACATGACTCTGAACTCCCTGCATCGACTTTTTTTTTGGTTATTGGTGGAAAGAAATTTCTATGCCATACATTCTGACCGCGTAGGTATTACACTTTTCTATAAAAACGCATATATTTTTTTATTTAGCGTACTAGGTGGTCTAGAATCATGTAATCAATTTATGGTTTCAGTTTGCGCGTCAAAGTACTGCCAGCCTGTATTATATTACTCTTATAATTACATCTTAGACATCTCATCTACACAGTAAATACACATCTATGGAACACATTCGAACCATATTAATTATAAGAACACACAGAATTTTATTTAAGGTAGTACGAACTGCCACTAAATTTGCACTTCTCGTGGTATAATTTCGTTATTTGGCCGTTAAAATATGACCCATACATTTATAAAAATAGAAGTCATTTTGTATTTGCAAAAAAGGGTAGTTAAGTTTCGTTTATCAATGCAATTCTATGGAATCTTGACAAATATGTCGATGCATAGGCAGCCTTAGATGTTTTAAATACACAGCATGAAACAACTGTATAGGACTTGACTAAATGCATCAAAACATATTTTACATCTTTACAGGGACAAAATAAAGTAGCTAACGTAACTCCGCAGGCGTAATAGGTATCAATTGGGCGCCCTCATTGAGGCTGCGCCCAGCGCGCCGGTTGAGTGCGGCCCAGAGGGTCATGGCCATCCGGCTAATCCGGGGATACGCACGGTCTCGTGCGAGGCGGCGAGCCTCCTTGCCGGAGTGCCGCCATGGGATCTGGAGGCGAAGGTCCTCGCGCACATGTGGAAGTGGCGCGAGGAGGCAAAACGCCGGGGCGAAACTCCGCTGCTTGATGCTATGATTGGGGGGGGGGGGGGGGGGGGGTCACCATGAGCACTGAAGAATATTTTTAGGAAGGTACATCTCCTTGTTGGTCGAGTAGTCGAAAGCGCTACTGATTAGCATGAGGTCCCGGGTTCGATTCTCAGGTCGGGAGTATTTCAGGCAAATCGTTCAGGGTCTCGACAGCATGGCTGACTTGGGGGGGTCATGACCCCTAGGACCCCCCTCTCTCGGACCGCGCCTGCATGGTACGGAGCGAGAGGACATGGGAAGCCGTCACCTCCTTCTGCGAAACAATAATGCTCGCGAAGGAGGAGGCGGGGCGCGTGAGGGAGTGGGACTCTCTGCGCCCTCACGTCCCTAGCCGCTGCAGGAGGAGACGCCCCGGGCGTTGGGAGTCAATAGCGGACTCCCGGCCACCGTAGGCGCAAGCTTGCGGGCAGCGAGCAATGGGTAGCTCGCCGCCCGGTAAGGACCAGGCTCGGGTCGACGGGGCGTAGTGTTCCACGCGCGCCTCAAAGAGATGTCAGCAGCACTGAAGGGGTCTGCTAGGACCGATGCCTGCCAAGGTCGCGAGATTGTTCGAAACAGATACCGTGACCCTGGCACATGGGCAACTGAAGGAACACGGGTGGGTTTTAGTCAGTAAAAGTCTGAAACACCCTCCCGCTCCGCCCAGAGCGGGAGAAGTCATTTGATGATTTCCCATCCAAAAAAAATTGGTATCAATGTCTAACCATGATAAAAACAAAATGTCTTCGGTTACGGACTTAATGAGTGAGATGTCCTCCTGATACGGGACGGTAGATTGCAAAAAAAATTGAAATTTGATTTTCGCGGACTATCCAGGTGCTTTTGACTTAATCGCGTTTATAGATAAACATCTTAATGATTAAGTAATAAGAAAACACAAATAAGGGTCACAGCGAAAATTATAATGACGTGGTATTGTTTTAATCATGTTTTCAAAACTAGTATATTACTGTAATGGTTACTAGGTTTTATTTTAGGAGAACTATCGCTTCGCCCGCAGGTTCGTTAAACAGAATTCATACTTCCCCTCCTAACTTCAACATAAAAAATGACGTATTTACACTAACCTAAGTGGTCACATTGATTTAACGAAAAGGGGCAGGCCAAACGCCCCTATGCCTCATAAATAATACATTCTAAATGCACATATAAATTATATAAAATTGGGTTCTAATATAATTTTTCTTGCAATTATACAACTCAAATATATGTAACACGGGTACTGTAATGTTTCATTTGAATAATACATGGTTTAAATAAAAATATACAATATTGGCCTACACACATTTTGATAATGTATGGACGAACAGACTGTTCAACATGATCAGATAAAAAGAACTAAGTAAATTAAACTTTATCTCAATGTGGATAAAAACTGCTACTTGCTCACTTCAGATGTCGCTGCTAACGTCCAGGAATTTGACAGCCAGCTGCCACTATCCATTCATGTTTTGCAAAGTAGAGATTTTTTTTACGCAATATAGCTCGATTCTTCGTAGCGACTACATGCTATTCTGTTTGGGGATGCTCCCAAGAGAACTAGATCAGTGCTAGAATTAACATCTCCGAAGTTATCAGTCAGCAAGATTATCCTCGAGTTTGTTTTATCTGATCAGGTCTTTTCCACTAAAGCTGCCTTTTACTTCTGCCTGTCTTTAAAAGTGTTTCATACTTGAAGTATCATATTTAACCCTTTCCTAACTGATGGTATTAATTTATACCGGGTGATTCCCCGTCAATTATTTCGACACTACGATCGCGCATTACGTATTGGACACTGACGTTCCTTTCGAATACCACTACGCTAGCCAATCACAATGATTTATTTTAATTATGCCTATATACCGCCCGCAAGTGACACTTTCAAGTAGCGACCGCCCGCAAGTGACAGTTTTGGGTTTGAGAACTGCGGATTGCTTTTGTTTTAGAAAACATTTAAAAATGGAATAGACGGGGTAAGTGTTATTTGTTTTATATTATTTAAGATTGTAGTTTGAACTGTACAATTAATATGGTTTTAGATTACAATTTTATATTTTAATGCTAAAATAAAGATAAAATTGTACAAGGATTTATGAGTACCGTCAGTGATTTTGATTGATTTTTTTGTTAATAAAAATAAAAAAAAATATGGGCATTATTTTTACCTTCCTTATTAATATTTTGAGGTTCAATTGGGAAATATCTTTCAAAATCTCTAATCCGTTAGGATAGGGTTAACTAGTTTTCGTTTAACTTCGGCACAAAAGAAAACAAAGCTGGCGATTTGTAGACGTTGAACTGTGCTGCCACCTATGACGAGCTTACAGTTTTTAGCCCCAATGGCAATTCTTGTCCAACCAGCACCCTAATTGCGTAACAGACTATCAATCAGAATATTAAGGATTTAGCTAATCCGTTCTTTCATAAGTTCGTAAAATGTGTGTGCTCAACAACGTATCGACATAACGAAATGAATGTTATTGAACAAATTAAATCCATTCCTACTGTTAGTGTGTTATGCAATTACCCCGTTTTTTTTTTTTGTTGTGGGTGGGAAATCATCAACACATAACGTCTCCCGCTCTGGGTGGAGCGGAAGGGCCTATCAGACTTTTACTGACTACAACCCAGCCGTGTTCCTTCAGTTGCCCATATGCCAGAGCCAAGGTATCTCTTTCGAACAAATCTCGCGACCCTAGCAGGGCAATTACCCCGATGAATGATAGTTAGCATTCACTGTATTCATTCTGAAACAACCCTTGTGTCATTGAGATATAGTTTTAATTGATCGGATCAATTTGAACAGTCTGTTTATTTAAATTATTTATCGTTCAACAATAAAAGCAGAATTAATAATGTCTTAGGCGTTTTCTATCAGTAAACATTTGTGTGACGTAGAGAAAAACTATGGCTACAATATTTTTAAACTGATTGTACCAAATTCGATAACAGTGGAGTGTGGACGAAATAACGATTCTTTTTACAAACTAAAATAACCATAAGATTAACTTATGACTTTAACTTTAGCCTCTTTGGTTGTTTTCGCTTACTTTTTTTCGAGTCTGGTAACTTTACTTTCTTCTTACCTGTATGCAGGCAGATGTATTCTTCAGGTACAGTTTTCTCTGGAATAGATGAAAGTTTTTGGGTATAAAATTATGTATGTTGGCAGTACCTAATAAGTGGTAGATGCAGGCGTTTGCCGTTTATTTGGTGGTGGCGTGGTTCGATTCGATTCGCCATGCAGTAAAATCCCAAAAAAGAAAAAAAAAATGGCTTATATTATTACTTCATCTTTGGTTGTGTAGAAAACGTCGTAATTAATACATATTTGGAACAAAGTTGTACAGTTCTAAGATTTTTTAAATGCCTTCTATTGATAGAACCTCAGAGATAGTCAATGACGGCCACTTTTCAGATTATTTTCATCCCCTATAAAATTTAAGAAAACCCCAGACAAAACAAAAACATTTAAAATGAAAAATAAAACATATTGGCCCTTTAAGTTTAATAATTATCAAAGGATCGGCGTGTCGAAACGGCTGAACCGATTTTGATAAAATACATCTAAGAAACCACCGCTAGAATGCCTACTTTTAAATTAAAAAAACCGCACCCAAATCGGTCTACCCGTTTAAGAGCTACGGTGCCACAGACAGACACAGCGGTCAAACTTATTACACCCCTTTTTGTTGCGGGGGGAGGGGTAAAAATAACTTTTATTGTAATCACGAAATTTTCACTGTTCGGCGATGATATCCTGACACTGCTACTATACACAATACTTAGAGGAATTTAAGAACTATCAGAATTGGCGCGTATTCTTATGGCCATAGAATAATTAGTGGGAGCTTTCGAGTAGAGAGGATAACAAGTCCTTTGTGTGTGCTTTTTTCTATAGGAATTTGACATTACACCTGTCAAATTAGTCTCTGGAATGTAAAAAACGAAGATACAGGCTGAAAATAATGTTAAAATAAAACCAAGATTACTATTGTATAACTATTTATTTAAAAAGTCTTTTGTATTCTTTATTTTTCCTACTGCTGCAGCGATTCTGAAAAAGAAAAAACAAGAAATAAAAATTGTACTCTATTCCTTGAAGATTTATTATAACTTGCTATAAGTAATTCTGTCGGTGTGGTGCCAGACGTAAAAAATAACATCATCCCATTTCTTCCCGTGGGTGCCATAAAACGCGACTACGGAACTTACTAGAGAATGGGCAGCAGCATTCTCTATGGATTTTACCGACATCCTGCGATCGCCAATTCGCCTGCTAAGCGTGGCGATTATGGCAAAGCCCCCAAAATGAGGTCGGTCTATGTCCAGCAGTGGACGTCTTACAGTATAAATAATTTTAAGGATGACTATAAGTACAATAGTTCTTCAGAAAGGTCAGGTGCGTAGTACTCGCAACCGGCGTGTGTGTATGACATTGGTCATACACACACGCCGGTTGCGAGTGAACGTAAACAAGGCAAAAGGAGTGTGTAGAGATCGTAGCCGGTGGCGTTCCGTGGTTTCTGCCTACCCCCATGGAAAAAAGGCGTGATTGTATGTATGTATGTATAAGTACTAAAGAGCAGTGGTGACGTAGTAGTAATGGCTACGACTTACGAGTTTGTAGGTCGTAAGTTCGAACCCAGTCAAGCGCTTTAGTTTGCGGTACGTATTTCATCACCACTGCTCTCAAAACGTTGAGGGAAAACGGTATGTTCTAGAACGAAAAATTCGAAAACATGTGAAATCTACCAACCTGCAGCTCTTCTCAGAAAGAGGAGGCATGTGTCCCAGCATTGGGAACAATATAGGCTGATTATACTAAGTACTAAAAACTAACTACCCACCTTGCTAAAACTTCTATTTTCTGCATTTTATATTTCTGGTCCAGTTCATTTCTTTCTTCCTTAACTAAAATGAACTCTTCCTCTAGAGGAGCTGAAAAAAATATATACAGTTTATAGTTTAGAAAAGCATGCCTGCAAATATTGATCATAATATCATTTGCTTTATTTATACTACATTAGTATTCAACAATAAGTTGTATTTTAATTGTTTTTCCTCCTTTATCTGCAATCGGCTTATCTAGCCATAATCAGATGTGGTCTCGTTAGGTTAAATATATTTTTGACAATGTGACTCCATTGAGCCGACATCGACATAAAGCATGAAGAGAGCTATTCTCAGTCTGTCTGATCTGCCATCTTTTTAGGCGTGTTGTGGTTTGGTTATTTAGGAGGTTCTTAGCCAATTCATTGACATGTCCTAGTAGTTTCTTCTTGTATCGTGTGCAGTTTCTGCTTACTTCTTCCTTAACCGTGGGCATCTTTAAGTATTCGTGGATTTCGGAGTTTCTCACAAACCGCGCTGCGCCTGATATTGATCGTAAGGCTATGTTTTGGAATCTTTGTAGAATTTCTATGTTGGAGTTACTGGCAGAACCCCATAGTTCTATACCGTATGTCCACACCGGTTTTATGATGGCTTTATAGAGCAGTAGTTTGTTGTACGGAGATAGCTGTGATTTGCGTTCCAATAGCCAAGAGAAAGTCTTGTATAGTATTGTTGCCGATTTTTTCTTTGTTTTGATGTGGTTTGCCCATGTTAATCTTCGGTCTATATGCAAACCCAAATATTTTACACAGTCACTCGTTGGTAGTTACTTTCCTTCCATATAGACTGGTGTACATTCTCCTTTTCTTAGGGTAAAGGTTGCCTGCAAAGATTTGCTTTTGCTTACACTTGGCTTTATTCTCCATTTTTGGAGCCATTGTTCTATTTAATCAAGTTGGATTTGGAGCTTTTGAGTAGCACGGTCAGGATCTTTGTCACTCGCAAGACATGCAGTGTCATCTGCATATGTTGCTGTTGTTACATCTTCAGTGTTTGGCAGATCTGATGTATATATGGCGTACAGTACTGGGCCAAGTACTGATCCTTGCGGGACTGAGGCAGCGATGTCGTACAGGTTAGAGTACTCGCCTTCGTATTTCACTTGAAACCTTCTTTAGTGCAGGTATGATTTCATGATCATGAAGAACGAGTTAGGTAAAAGTGTTTTGAGTTTAAAGAGTAGTCCTTTATGCCACACTCTATCAAACGCCTGTTGAATGTTTAGGAACACCGCTGAGCAATATTCCTTTTTCTAGAAGGACTGTCTAATTTTATGTGCCACTCTATGTATTTGTTCCACAGTAGCATGGTTCTCCCTAAACCCGAATTGGTGGTCGGGAATTATTTTGAGCTCCTCTAATATTGGTTTTAGTCTTCGTAGGAATATCTTCTCAAACACTATTGATAGAGTTGGGAGAAGACTTATCGGTCTATACGAGCTAGGGTCAGTTGGAGGTTTCCCTGGTTTAGCCATCCTACAAATCTGTGATATTTTCCACAGTTTAGGAAAATAGTTAGTTCTAAATATAGCATTTACCAGCATTGTTAGAAAAACTATTGGTTTTCTAGGAAGTCGTTTGAGTATTTCCCCAGTAATAAGGTCGAATCCAGGTGCTTTTTTGTTTTTCAGATGGTTTTTTTTTTCAGGATGCGAAATCATCAAATGACTTCTCCCGCTCTGGACGGAGCGGGAGGGCGTGTCAGACTTTTACTGACTAAAACCCACCCGTGTTCCATCAGTTGCCCATGTGCCAGGGTCACGGTATCTCTTTCGAACAATCACGCGACCCCGACAGGCATCGGTCCTAGTAGACCCCTACACTGCTGCTGACATCTCTTTGAGGCGCGCGTGGAACACTACGCGCCGTCGACCCGAGCTTGGTCCTTACCGGGTGGCGAGCTACCCATTGCTCGCCGCCCGCAAGCTCGCCCGCAATCGACTCCCGACGTCCGGGGCGTCTCCTCCTGCGGCGGCTAGGGACGTGAGGGCGCAGTGACTGCCGCTCCCTCACGCGCCCCGCCTCTTCCTTCGCGAGCATTACTGCTTCGCAGAAGGAGGTGACGGCTTCTCATTCCCTCTCGCTCCGTACCATGGCTCGCACCAGGGCCGGACGCGAGAGGTCGCCGCCGCCGATCGCCTCCACAAGGTTCAGAGGTCCAGATGGTTTATGGTCCGCTTCATCTCTCTTGGTGTAACTAATTTAATTGGTAGTGAGAGTTCTTGATCACTGTTGATAAAATTATTCAACTCTTTCTCAAATTCAACCACTGTAGATGGATTGGGGGTAAAAATATTTCTTAGGTGTTCTGCAAAGACTTCAGCTTTCTGGTTTAGTTTCCTAGCCCAAGTTCCTGTGGGCGTTTTAATAAATAAATAAATAAATAAATAATATTTATTTCAGACCATCAGTCCATATTTTAAAACACTACAGTTTTACACACAAAAAATAAAAAGAAACAAAAAGATACACAAAAAATACAAAAAAGCTCTATTTTATATACTGGAATGAGTGTTTTGAGTGGTGGTATATAATTAAGCGGCCTTTTGAAATTCTTGGTAATCTTCCAAAGAGAGTAGTTATCTTTGTTCTGAGCGGATAGTGTAGACAGTTTCTGTTGAAAAGTATCATTACTGTTCTCATTTATCATGTCCTTCAGTTCTCTAGAAATCCTATTAAATTCTCTTCTGGCATGTTCTGATCTGCTTGCATGAAGCCACCTCCTTGTTTTACGTTTTTCTTCAAGTTTACGATATCTGTATTTTAATATACATAAGATTAATTTCCTTATGGCTAGCGTGACTATAACAATGGTTATGATTCTGTTGTGCACCAACTAATCTTAATCAGGTTATTGCTATCTTTTTCTTTCTAATGAAACAAGGAAGAGACAGAAATAAATAAGAGCTGTCATTTTAGTGAACTAAGATTTTCTTCGATGTAACTAGGACGAACTAAATTCATCATATTTAAAACTGCACCAAATTCTAGCCAATCGAGATGTAATTTAGTTTGATAGTTCAAAAGCTTCACTTGTCTTCTTCTTTCGCTTCGCGTCAGTAAGAGATAGCAATATTCTCATTTTAATTTAGATGGTGAACAATAGAATTGGCCCCAAACTGAATACTTCTACAGGTTGTTTTGTTAAATGACAAATTTTTTAATAAACATATGTATTTTGCTAGATTATAGACCAACCAAAAGCCATATTGTGGCAAGTGGCAATTTAAGTAAAAAATTTGGTGGATCTATAAATGATCAACATATTGAATAAGTATTGAATTATATTTACTTACCTTATTATTATTACTTAATATATTTTTTTAGTTTCTGAGATTTTGACACCACTATTACCACAATATGGCTATATATTATTAGAAACAAATCACAATATTTCTCATACATTATTATGAATAGTTGAAAACTTCTCACTTTAGTCAATAATATTTTTCATTTATTTAGTACCTATTCAGTTTTTATCAGACAGTAAAAATAAATGATTGAATGATAAATTGGTTTATTAATTAAATTAAGATATTATTTGAGTTATTTGATGATAAAATTGCACAGTAAATTATTAATATTGTCCAAAAATTTCAAGACACCAGCAGAAAAATATAACAAAAAAGGTACTCACTCATTTTTCTTAAATGCGGTGCTTTCATCAGTTTATTCTGATTTTCGTGCCATTTAACATGTTTCACTAGACAGTACAAGTACTTGAACACCTGTGAGCACTTCGCACAAGCGTACATCATCTCTCCTTTCCCTGGAGGAACACTTTCCGACCTAGCAGGTAATGTTTCACAGTCAACCATATTCTTGATAACACCGCCTGGCAATATTTCTAGTGTTGGCCAACTGACTGATTGGTTTGGTTTGACTTCAGTCTTCAATTTGATGCCTTTCTGGTGGAAGAAATGTAAAGTATTATTTTCATAAAAAAGTTGCAAAGGTTTTAGAAATGTAATGTGGTGTGATAAGTTAAATGTGCAAATATCTAAATTTGAAATGATTAATCGATTTCCCACCCATAGGCGCACAGACGTGGAGTTGCGGACACCAGCCCCCTCTACCTTTTACCTAATGTCAAATTAATGTTTTTTACTAAATGCAAAAAAGTTTATACGGTAATCTTTTTCAATTAAACTTTTGTCTGTTTGCTCTGGCTAATCTCTGTAACAGCTGGACCGATTTTTAACAACAGATTGCTGATGTTATAGGGGTAACTTAGGCTACTTATATTTTAGAAAAAGAATTGGGGTTCTCGCAAAAAAGAAACCTATGAAATACTTGTCAACGATATCGGGGGTACAGCAAGTACTTTATAATAAAACAAAATCAATAGCATTCAAGTGCGTGAAAGAACAAGGTCACCATAGGTACCTCCAAAACCTCAGGAACAATCAGGTGTCCAGCCTCGCTGTCTTCCTCTTCTTCTCCAACCACTTCCTCTTCTTCTCCAACCACTTCCTCTTCTTCCCCAACCACTTCCTCAGACTGAATGGACACCATACTGCCGATGTTCGAGTCACTATCATCATCAATTTGGCACTCATTCTCATACTCCACTTTGTCATCAATACAATACTCGAATATTTTGTCTCCTGCAGCAGGGATGTGTATGTCTACACTCCTCTCAATCCTGATTATCCTGTCTCTCGACGGCTGCACGTCCTCCATTCTAACGAGCGCCACATTCTCCAAATCCTCATTTTCCAATGCTGATGACATTGTTGATATTTACTTTTCAAAACATTTGAGTCTCACAATATTACATTTCTTTCAGGTAGTTGCAAACTTATTGCTTGTAAAGTCGTTTCAGATCACTAGGTTTGTATACAGATTTTTCAAGCTCTTCGTTTTGTAAATAGATATTATTTTGATATTACCAAAACAAATCAAGAAATAGAACGAATGACATCGACTAATATTGACGTTTTTGTTTCTCTGATTTTGACAGCTGTCAAAAGGACACAGATTACGTAACTTTTGTCTATGAGTTCAAAGTCCAAGACTAGAGCTCGCAATCAGAATACCTGTTCACAACCGTTTGATTACGCTTCCATGCCTCATCGAATATCCAATTTACACATACACATAAAATGATGCCATTTTATCATGGAGGTATGCAGAAACTATAGAACGCCACCTACTACGATCATTAAATATTCCTTTTGCTTCGTTTAAGTTCATACATGGTTTTATACGCACGCCAGTTACCAATAATACGCACCTGACGTAAGTACATCACCAATAAGGTCACTATAATGTTCTCCAAGGTCCCCTTCCGGCGTGTCCAGTCACATCTGCCTTGTTAGCCGCCCTTCATTCATCCTCTTAAGATGATCAAACCATTTAAGGTGAATGCTCCAACCAGCCCACGAAATTCAAAATTTCTAGCGTTTTTTGCAATTTGCAGGTCAGTGCTACGTTGTATGTTGATTAAAATATTATTCCCGACTGTAAGATGTATGTAGTTACAGAATTATAATCATCAAAATCACCAATACAACCCTCCAAGTTCATAAAGATCTAGGAACAAAAAAATAACAGAAAAAGTCATTCCTACAGCTTTATGAACTTAGAGCGTTGTGTTGATGATTTTGATGATTATAATTCTGTAACTACATATGTCTTACAGCCGCGAATAATATTTTAATCAACATACAACTTAGCACTGCCTTGCAAATTGCAAAAAACGTTAGAAAATTTGAATTTCGCGGGTTCGTTGGATACTCTATTCAATTTTTCAACCGACGAAAAAAAACAGAGGAGGTTCTCAATTCGACACGTATTTTTTTTTTATGTCCTCGCAAAACTTTTTACATAGTGGTCCGATTGAGACAACTCTCTTTCTATTGGAAAGGGTATACTTCTAAGGTGATCCCATATAAATTTGGAAAACAAAATCGAACCCTAAGGGTCGGAAAACAGGGGATGATTGATTGTTCACTCACTGATTGTAATGTATAACCACGCATAATTTTATACAGAGTAGTCCGATTTTGATAATTCTTTTTTTTGCTGGATAGGGTATACCTTGCCAAGTATTATTAGTACATTTAAGTCACAAAAATTATAAAATTAAACTTTTTAACAAAAAATTAAACCGCCGAGAAAACTGAAAAGCATAAAATAATAAACCTTATGTCACTACGTCTTCTTTTAAACCGCACTGTTGTTTTATAATCACATAATTCCTCTGCCTATCATTCTCAGTCACACCACACATGCTTCGCAAGGAGTGGACTTCATTTGTCTGTACTCAAGGAACTCAACTTCGAACCTAAAACATTATCCAAAGAATCTTCTAAATACCCGAAAATTTGGTGTTTTTTTTTTTAATCGGCCGCTATTCGTTGTCAGGGGTTAGGCCAACTTGTGATTGAAAATGTCTCATTTTCGATTTGGTAACGTGTCAGGTAAAGAGGGTTCCACAAGGTACGCACGGCTACAAATCGAACTATACATTTCCAGTATAAGCTGACGTCTCATTGTACTAAAAGCTGCAATACGAATGCGAGGTCAGCTAAAACTGGAAATGTATTGCTTGACCTGTAGCCGTGTGTACAAAACGCAAGTGAGGCATCCCCTCTTTGAGGACTGGATAGAGAGGCGCCACGGCGTCCTCCCCTTCCACCTGAAGAAGGTCTCACCGGGCATGGGTGCTTCGGGGGGTTCCTGTTCAGGATAAAGCGGGAGGAAACGCCCGGATGTTTCCATTGCGAGAATCGTCCGGAGGACACGGTGGAGCATACGGTGGTGTGCCCTCCCTGGGCGAGCACCGCCGTGTCCTCGTGGAGGCGATCGGCGGCAGCGACCTCTCGCGTCCGGCCCTGGTGCGAGCCATGGTACGGGGCGAGAGGGCATGGGAAGCCGTCACCTCCTTCTGCGAAGCAGTAATGCTCGCGTAGGAGGAGGCGGGGCGCGTGAGGTAGTGGCAGTCTCTGCGCCCTCACGTCCCTAGCCGCCGCAGGAGGAGACGCCCCGGGCGTCGGGAGTCGATTGCGGACTCCCGGCCACCGTAGGCGCGAGCTTGCGGGCGGTGAGCATTGGGTAGCTCGGTGCCCGGTAAGGACCAAGCTCGAGTCGACGGCGCGTAGTGTTCCACGCGCGCCTCAAAGAGATGTCAGCAAAACTGAAGGGGTCTGCTAGGACCGATGCCTGCCAGGGTTGCGAGATTGTTCAAACGAGATACCGTGGCCCTGGCATATGGGCAACTGAAGGAATACGGGTGGGTTTTAGTCAGTAAAAGTCTGACATGCCCTCCCGCTCCGCCCAGAGCGGGAGAAGTAATTTGATGATTTCCCACACAAAAAAATAAAAAGGCATTGTTAATGGGTTTTTCCATCAGGTTTTTTTTATAAGAAAGCAAGTCTGCATTTGAGACAGTAGGCGTGTGATGAATATGGCGTTGCAGGATTTGCAGGTGATAATAAAACTAAGCGTTGACATGATACATTTTTATTATAAAAGAAACAAACTTTTAGCAGACAAGTTACTCAACAAAATATTATGTAACTTAAAAACTTAGGAAAATATCACATAGTACTATGGTATTGAATACCTTTACCATCAAAAAAGTACATAAGGATAGTAATTTTATTCAGACTTAATTTACCGAATTAACAGTCTTCATCATAATCCACAATTTTAGTTTTTATTTAAATGCACTAATAAATTAGGCAAATGAGATAAATTATTCAAGATGATGGAAAACTTCAGTACCTATCTACTCAGACCTAGCATCTTCATTATAATTCCACTCATGAACTGGGAAATACATTTGCATTAATGTCTCATAGATTTCAACATCTACAGGCATGAATAGACAAAAGATGATACGCTCCATGTCATGATTCTCTTCCAGGAACTTCCGTGCAGTACGTAGAGCGATGTGGGCTGCCAGACGGTTGGGAAACCCGTAGATGCCAGTGGAAATGCAAGGGAATGCAATAGATGACAGATTGTGTGATTTATGGAACGCGAGGGAGTTTTCGTAGCATTTTCTGAGTTTCTCTGCATTACCGTCTTGAGGACCCACTGTGTGAATTACGTCTGTAATTAAAATAATATTAATTAGTTTACAAATTGCCATGAAAAAACCACCACAGAGACACTATGATACCAAACCGCGAAACAGAATTGGAAATCATAAACGAACATGTCAAAATGGCCATAGTTTCCAATTTGGACATTAACGAGATCGATGAATATTCGGAAATGTTCACGCCATTTCAAAGCCTGGACTCAACATCCAAAAAAGAGCTGAAACAAGCGTTCAAAAATCGCAAAGTACAAGGCCCCGACGGAACCCGTGCGAACATTCTGAAGCTGGGTGAGGAAACAGTCATTGTCACATCATCAAGGCTTCTCTATCTACAAGGCTCATCTACTTTCCAAAACGAAGGAAGGAAATCACCTGTATATTTTTAGACAAAAAGAACAAAGACATGACATTCTAAAAATGGTGTAGTTATACAGTAACTAATAGTTACTGTATAACTGTATGGGGTGGAGCCGCGAAGACCTGTCTTATGAGAGCAGAAAGGTCCCAAAGGGCTGTATTTAAAGTTATGTTATGGAAACCCTACAGCACAACTTTACGCTGATTGCAAAGTGCTGACGGTACGGCAGCTGTTTATCCTCCAATCTGTCCTGAGGATACATGCCCGCTTACCTCCATCTGATCCAAGAAAGCGTACATATGTGTACTCACTGTACTCTTGTCGCATTGTTATGAACTGTGTCTGTGTGTATTATTTATTGGGATAAATAAACAATTTATTTATTTATTTAAAGATTGCACCCAACCAAAGTCTTATCGACCTATTTCGCTTACTTAACATCATAGGCGATTGGGCAGAGAGAATAATTCTGTAATATGCAAAAAAACTTCGTTCGGCAAGATCGAAGACGCAGTAGATCGCAGACGCAGTCGATCGCAGACGCCTTCAAGAAATCGCAATAATATCGACTGACCTCTCCAAGGCATTTGACTCGATCAATCACAAAGGCCTCATCAAGAAATTTTACGACGGAGGAGTTCGTAATACTTAACAGAGAATTATCTCTAAATCGATTCTGTATTTGCGTTTGATTTTTAGTAAAAAATCAAGCACAAATACAGAATGTGCGCTAAAAGATGCTGAAGGATTTGACCGACGATAAGGCACGGACAGACTATAAGAAATGCTAAAACAAGACTCCTGGCAGATCAGACGCTAAACTTCAGCGCGATATGATCTACAAACTCCAATAACTAGCGATTCCTAGTCCAGAAGATCCCCGACCCAAATAAACGCGATACGGCAACTCCTTTCACCCATAGAATAGGTGAAATTGAATATGTAAGTAAACGGAGAGACATAGGTCACAAATGAATGGCCCACCCAGGACTTAGGGACTACCCAAATTAACACATTCGCGAGCATACCCAAATTAAGTCCAACCAAAAATCTTTAGTGTATTATTGGCTTTATGATATTTGAATACAGCTAGCACCATCTCATATTAACTGCGGAGTATAAGGAGGTAAAATTCTCTGTCAATTTTTAGAAATCATATAACAGTTGAACCAAAATTGACCACATAATTAAAACTGCCCGTGAAAGGGTTAATTAATAAAAGAAAAACATGTAGACAGTTATTTGTATAAATAATATAAAATAATGGGTTTTTCCTACCCCACAGCTTGTTATCTACAGCAAAGAATAAAGGTTATCAATTCTGGATTGATTACGTGTCTAGAAATACTCAAAGATTTATTAATATTGTTTTGCTTACATGTAGCTGGTAAGTTATAGCCACAGGTGATCTTGGCTTCTCCCGTTGGACATCCTTTAAGCGTGTTGCATTCCTCCTGTAATAAAAGTGTATGATTATTTGTTAGCTGGGAATGGATAAAAAAAAGAGTTCATAAATTACACATAAAAAATTGTCTTATATTCATATACTTAATGTACATTTACTAATGTACTACACAACAACTCCATGAAACAAGCTTGATATGGAGTGCAAAACAAAGCAAAACACTTTCATTGTGTCTTATTAAAATAAATGTAAACTTAGCATTAATGTAGACTTTAAGGAAATGTAAAGAACTGTTTTTGGCAAATTAACATTATACTGTAAGCTGTCAATATACTATTTTTACTCTGTGTTTATTGGATAGTGGGTACCCATTCTGTAGGAATATACTATAGAGAAAAGTGTAGTTAACCAAGAAACTATAATGTTACACTAGCTTTTGCCAGCGGCTTCGCCCTCGTGGAGGTCGGAAAATATCCCGTGGGAACATACTACCAGGATAAAAAGTAGCCTATGTGTTAATCCAGGGTATAAACTAACTGTGTTCCAAATTTCATCCAAATCCGTTCAGTAGTTTTTGCGTGAAAGAGTAACAAACATCCACAAATCTATACATCCATACATACAAACTTTCGCATTTATAATATTAGTAGGATTCACTTATTACTGTATGAGCGGCTAGTACTTGCTGGAATAATTGCAATTTTATTACATTTGCATCATTCAATAGTTTCATGCAGGTTCATGACTACTAAACTGCAAGAAAGTGTTCCAACAAATTAGCCTACCTGTAGAAGTGGTCCGGCTGCACGGTGTATGGCACCGTCAACCCCTCCTCCAGCCCTTAACTTGGAATTAGCAGCATTCACTATAGCACTCACCTGAAAACATTTTATTGTTCATATCTTTATTTTTAAACAGTAGGTAATAGGTAGAATGGGCTGGTGTTTGCAACTCCATGTCTGAGCGCATATTTTGCATACGGTTCATAAACATTAGGTAAATATTTGGATGGCAGTGGACTCTGTTAGACGAAATTAATGATTTAAATAGTAAAGCAGATATTTCAGACTGTATATGTATAAAACTTTAGCCTGCCTCCGCCCCTAAGACCAAAAGCCTTAATTTAAAAAGGACTTTCTTGATCTTCAGGTGCAGCAGTGTTATTGGGTTTTTCCATAAAAAATCGCTCTTTTATATGGGACCTCATTATAACTGCAATTTGCATATTATGCTGTTAGTGTTCCTATATAAAAACAATAACTGGCGAATGGTGTACCAATACAACTCTGGCTACCCACCGGTCCGAAGGCGGACCGAAGCGTGTCATTGTGTTTATATATAAAAAGTTATCAAAGCTGCACATAACATACCTCCAGTTGAGTAATATCGCCTCTGAAAATAGATACTCTCTCAGACAAAATTTTGTTCTGTTCGCTGTCTAGTTTGATTTTTTTGAACTCCGTTAAATCGTCCAGATTATGCTTTCTATCATTCTCAATGCTTTTATTCCTCACAATGTAGTTTTTCCAGGGATCAACCATGTCCAAAGTTACCACTGTCTTGTTATCATACATGCCAGCTTTCCTCCTTTCTGCTGGTCCCAGTTTGAGTAACCTATTACTCTCAATTTTCCACTTCGGGTCACTCATTTTTATCAATGAACAGTAATGCGTGTTGTATATTCCGGTATTCTGACAAACGAATAAAATTTTATCAAGAACCTTGCGGAAAACCGGTGATAACATTTTTCAAGAGCTGCGCGATCCAATAGTTTATTTGTCAATTTTGACGTCTTCATTAGTCGATTTGTGAAAATGCTATTCCACTTCATGGTTTTTTAAAGGATTTTTTATATTTTTTTCTCATTCCTCATCTTAATGATATGAAGAAATCTGTCTCAAATTGGTAACAAAACACGTGGATCCGATTAATCAGAAGATATCGAGACACATCATTATTTTGTAACATCATCAAACAGGTGTTTTCCACTCGTTTCCATTGTGGAAGGGAACATTCAGTAAGTTTTAAGTGCTGGTAACCCGCATAAAAATAATTGTCAAACGGGATATCTCCACGTAACGTGTGCGTGTGTTTCTATCGTTTTCTCATCATAATTAATTGATTAATATTATTTCCGCGGCGATGAATATATAGAAAAATTACCACATAACAGTACTACATTATTTAGGCGCTAGTTATATAAATCTGGCCAGGTATGTCGTATAATAACGAAGCTGCAACTCGTGTTACTTTTTGGGTTTTGCTTTGACACCGGTCTTTGCATGGAAATTTAGTACGGGGTCTTTGTTAGTGATATCACATTTTAGGCTAAAATTATTATTTGTATTGCAGTATGAAGACTTGGGGGCTTCTTCTGGTCGCCGCTTTGGCGTTAAGCGGTAGTTATGCCGTAGATAAGAACAATTTTAAAACTTGCGATCAATCGGGTTTCTGCAAGAGATTGCGTGGTTTCAAACCCGAAAAATCGCAATATACGCTTAATTTAGATTCTGTAATGGTTCATGGGAATGTCTTGTCGGCGGAAGTGAACACTGTGGACACATCAACGCCCGAGAGAACCACTTTGGTAAGTACAAATATTATGTTTTTATTTATGTCATAAACGCCTACAAATGCATTGGAGATTGGGCGTCTGTCAAGCTATTTTTGTAATAAACTTATTAGATGCAGTTAAATAGATGGAATGTTTTTCCTTATCAAGAATGTTTGTTAAAAACAATCCTTGTCTCATAAGTTAAAAGAAGCATAAACTTCATGTTTGGTTTCTATCAGATCAGAAATAGGTATTCTGACGAAGTCGCCAAATCATTAAAAAAAAGTCCAAACACCAGAAAGTAATAAACACCAGAAGAAAAACATAAGCATACATAATGTCTTAATGAAAGAATTTTATAGCTTTTGTTATGAGTTGATAGTGTTTCCATCGTTGTTTCAATTCATAGAGTTCAATGGTTAATATAGCACTAAAAAGTAAGACTTCAAAGAATATTGTTAACTTTTTTCATCAATAATGCGTCATGTGGACTAGCAGTGGTGGCCCAGTGGTAACAGCCGCGACTTACGAGTAGTAGGTTGTGAGTTCAAACCCAAGCAGGCGCATTACTTTGTGTAAATTATTTCATCGCCACTGCTCTCAAAACGGTGAAGGAAAACATTGTGAGGAAACCGGCATGTCTTAGAACCAAAAATTCGAAGACTTGTGACATCTACCAACCCACACTGGGCCTGCGTGGTGGATTATAGCCCACTCCCTCTCACCGAAAGGAGGCCTGTGTCCCAGCAGTGGGAACACAATAGGCTGCTGATGATTGGACTAGCAGTGTTTCCAAGGGGTAAGGGGTTTTTTTACCCAATTGATTGGGTTGTCAAGGTCAGATAAGCAGTCATTCCTTGTAAACCACTGGCATTCCACTGCATCCTATTAGACTAGAAGTCGACCATATCAGTCGGATAAATTTTGATATTGATGAGTTTTGTAACACCTTTTTCCGCTCTTCCAATAAGCTCTGCTGATTTAAATATTACTTCCTGTGCAATTTTTCACAACACATTAAAATAATTAAATGGATTGGAACAACAAATAAAACAGAAAGAAAGAAAAATAATGCATTTGAATGAGGCTGGAAATTCGTTATTATTGATATCCTAAATTTTAGAGATTTGTAACCACACTCAACTCCCCTAAAAATGTTATAATAGTATGAAAATGAATAAAAACCTAAAATAAAAAACAGTTGTATCTTACAAAAAAAAGACCATGCTTAGCCTATAAAATGTTCAAAACAAGTTTTTTAGAGTTTAATATTGTATTTTATTGGTTTTTTTCTGTTATACAGTGGCATTATGCTATGAGGCTGTCAGCTCTGGTCGATGGCACATTCAGGGTCGAGATTGATGAAGCAGATCCTCTGTACCCGAGGTACAGGACACAGTTGGCTCTCAAAGGAGAACCTAAGGCTGACGGGTAAGGAAACAATATTTATTAATAAACTAAAAAAATAATAACATATTGATGGTGAAGTGCCATTACCTCCTATCTTACATTTTTTGAGAAATATAACTTTAAGGTCGATTTCTGCGTGTTTTGATTTTTTACGTAACTGGAAAAAAAAATTGTTTAAATTAAAAGCAATACCTCCTATCTTACATTTCATTAAGCCTATCTAACAAAATACGTTCTAAACTATTGTAAAATATATTAAAATTTTATCAAAACTTCAGCTTTCCTTATTTGTATGTTCTCTTTTTATGTGGATTCATTCATTTAATTTTTTTAAGGAATTAAGCGTTTTGCCACTTTGTGTAAAATTTGCTCTATTTTAGAAGGTATTGGCACTTTGCCATTGATATACAGGATGGCAGAAACTTTCACATGCAGACCAGCACATTATTCTAACCTTAGTGTAGAAATTTTTCACCTGCCACTGTGTATGTTTTCAAAGGCCAACTATGACATGCTGCCATAAAACGTAAAGAGGGAAACGTCACTAAACAAACTACACCACCAAATCCAAAAGCAATTGATAGACGAGAAAAAAAATGTGTATATGGAAAAGCAACTTTAATGCCAGCTCAAAAAGTTCTGTTTCTGCTGCAACTTTTTTATGACCTAGTCATTTTGAAGTCAACTTAATTTATACAAGAATAGAGATTATATTTGTTTAACTTAAGGGTATGTGATTATACTTAATGAGCTTTACTATAATTTAATTGCTCTGCATAGTTATTCCATAATTATTATGTGAAAATAAATCGTTTTCTAAATTCATAAACTAGCATATTACACTAATCAACCATGTGTAGCAAATTAACATAAAACTAATTTCCGTTGATTTTGATAAGCCTACTAGAAACATGGCAATCCTTATCAAAACCAATAGTTCAATTATACTTCAAGCCGTAATGAGTTTGGATTACACGATAACATATATATGTACATCGCCTTTTTCCCATGGGAATAGAAAATACAGAAAGCCAATTCTGGTAATTAAAAACTTTCAAAATCTAGTTTCAGTCTCATCTCGGAGATAATCAAATGTTAAAAATGAATGGACATTCAAGGACAGATCGATACTGAGACCAGACTGTGAATATTCATAAAATTACGAGAATGGCCCTACATAACACCACCTACCATAATCCTTACCATACTCTTTTTGCCTCTATAACATTCATACACTTGTCATATACGTCAGCTGCGAGTACTCGCACTGGTTGTATTAAATAGAAAAAAAATATGATAATTCTGTAAAGGGGCCGTCCATTAATCACGTGATGTTTTTTGGCATTTTTGAACCAGGGGGGGTTCAAAAATGCCAAAAAACATCACGTGATTCCCCTTGGTGATACATGGTGAGGTTTAAGACTACCCCCCCTCACCCTATATCACGTGTATTTTTTAGTTCCTACAAAGAATGTAATTTTTTTTGTATTTTTTTTAAATACTGGTATAAGTATCATCTAATTGAAAAAAGAAAAAATACACGTGATATATTACTACACCCCCCTCCTCCATTATGATATTTCGTGATTTTTTATGGACCCCTCCCCCCCCCTTTTCGACCCTCACGTGATTAATGGACAGCCCCAAAGAGTAAATGATATATTTAAAAAAAGCTAGGTGGAGTCGTAATTTCCTCTTTGACTACCCCTGAGACGAAACAGCAAAACAGACTCAAAGTCTGGACATCATTTTGGTCAGATCATGTGAGGACCATGTATCTGAAATAGTATTTTGAGGAAATAACAACACAGATTTGAATGGACCAGTCGAGTCCTGTTTAATCATTTTGATCCCAAAACAAAAGTTGAAATATGCTTGTAATAAATGATCAGTCATAAAACGGAACACAGCGAGGTTGCTTTGTAGTTATAATAGTTATGGTATAGCACTAATCTAAACAAGCACTTTCAAAACACTACTGTTATCATAAAATACCTACTCAAAAATTCTTAGAGCCAGCGCACATCTGGCAAGGCGTAGCACATACCGGTTTTCACTGCCAAACAAATACCAACTTTGCCCTTCTAGAAATTAAAGCGAAACCGCCAGGGTAGCCCACATAATTCATATTTTGTTTTCTGCCATGTAGTATCAGCGTTTATGTTAATAAAATATGATCCGCGAACGTTACAAAGGTGTATAAAATTTGAAATCCACGGGCTACTTTTAGCGCATTTCCATTATGAGGAACTTGGGCCTACTTTGATGCATCCTCCAAAACTTGAAAACAAATAATCTTATCTTACCTCCGCTCTTTGTTCGCTTTGCTCTCTCCAACCAATTTGTTTACATTTGTTTGAAATAATACAAGATTTATATTTGTTTGTCTATGATAACCGCACATCCCTAGTTTTGCAGCGGCTCTAACACTAACCCTCTTTTACAGCATCAAGCTCGTATCCAACGAGAATGGCAAGCTAACCCTCGCCAACACCCAAGGACACAAAGTCATCGTCACAGCAGAACCTCTGAAGATTGAGTTCGTCAACTTGGCCGGTGAAGTAGCAGTGGTCCTGAACGACAACGGGCAGATGGTGGTCGAGCCACTGAGGGTTAAGAAGGAAAGGATCGATGATGATGATCAGAACCTGGTGGAAGTCGTGAGTGTGCTTTTGTGTTTGTTCAGCTTTAAAAGTAGTTAGAGAGTTATACACGACGACAAATCAAGGTATACATTTCCAGTTTTAGCTGGCCTCGCATTGTATAGGCATTTTAAACAATGAGAGGTCAGCTTATACTGGTATTTCTTGATTTGTCGCCATGCGTAAAGTGCTCCCAAAAAGAGTATGTGCTTCGGCAACAATCGCCTATATTCGGAAATTAAACGTGCGATGATGTTTATTATATATAGAGCTGTTAAAACCATTAAACCATGAAAGTAATTTCCTATTTTGTATTAACATAGTAAAAAAATTAGAGATTATCAACTTTATGCAATTCCAAAAACTATTCATAACTTTTGAAAGACAGTTGACGATGTTTAAGCGGAGTCATGTAGGTAACCCAACAGAGAGAAAACTTTATACAAACGCACATAATGATATGTGCACTACAACAAAACTTACAATCTTTGCCTCTGTGGAAGGTTACTCTGGCGTGACGCTCGTGCATACTCGGAAACAGCAAGATTAACGAAGTGCATACCTTTTCTGGTTTATTTGTACAAATCTTTTGTGTTGGTGAAGGGCTATATTTGTAGAGATCTTTATCTACTAAAAAAGCAGGAAGAATTTCTCCCTGCCTCTTCCAATTAGAATTCTTCAGGTGGATGCCCTAAAACTCGAAAGTTTCTTAGGTCTTTTGCAATTTGCAGGTCAGTTATCAAACTGTATAATGAACAGAGTCGCGAATCATATTTTGTTGAACATACAACCTGACACTTGTTCTTAGCGTGTCGATAGCAATCTAAATAGAGTTAGCTCAGGATGTGGCTACGAGCTTAGCATTTTCAGTAGCGTCCACCAACTCCTGTAGCGTGCAAACAACAGGACACGCTGGAAAAGATATCAAGTGCTGCATTGTTTGTGGGACAGCACCACATTTACACTCCAGGGCGGAGTCATCACAGTCGCTCCATGTAGAATAATGGTGGTACTCAGCTGCATCCGGTCAGACAGGAAGCCGACCACAACATAATTGGGAAAAGGCTAGGCAGATGATGATAAAATCTGTCACTGACCTGCAAATTGCTAAAAAAACGTTACAAAATTTGAATTTCGAGAGCTATCTTATCGGAATTCGTGTGAATATTCCATGTGAAAAATTCGACGCATGATGAATGATTTGACCATGACTGTTACTAGCTGAAAATGGTCCCGATTAGAACATAGATCTTCCGATAATCGCATTTGGGTGGATGTTTAAAAAAACTTTCTTTCTTTATTAAGCCTTTGTGAATAGCGTCTAGCACAAAATGTTGTGTTCTATGTTTAATTGTATACAGGTGAAAGTAAATGTCAAAGGTCGGTTCCGTGTCTGTTTACACAGGTTGGGTTTCATAGCACGAAGTGTATCGAATGGCTTGATTAAATAGTACTATAATTTATGAGTATTGCGAATTGATACGGCTCATAATCAGCCTATATTTTTCCCACTGCTGGGACACAGGCCTCCTCTAGGTGAGAGGGTCCCTAAATAAAAAAATAAAAGTATCTGTGAATGGTTTAGAGTCGGCTTTCAGAGTTTCTGCGTTCTGAGTTCAGAGCTGTTATTTTGTTGTCATCTTGTCACAGTCATTACGGATCGTTAGAAGCCCGTAAATCTGATAACCAGTCTTACCCAAAGGGTGTCGTATTACCCAGTAACTGGGTTATAGACGTCAGATAGGCAGTCGCTCCATGTGAAATACTGGTATTCAGCTACATCTGGTTATGCTGGAATCCGACCCCAACATAGTTGCGAAAAGGCTAGGCATATAATGAGGTTGACTTTGAAGTAGTCATTGATTGCTCATAGATAGGAAACTCGGTCAAAACACAGGCTTTTTTTTTGGATGGGTAATCATCAAATGACTTGGAGGGTGTGTCGGACTTTTACTGACTAAAACCCACCCGTGGTCCTTCAGTTACCCATATGCCAGGGCCACGGTATCTCGTTTGAACAATCTCGCGACCCTGGCAGGCATCGGTCCTAACAGACCCCTACAATACTGCTGACAAACAGTATGCTGACAACAGCTGAAACACAGGCTTTACAGTGTCATTCGTCTCAATTTATCTGAGTATGATTGATAAGATACAGATGTTAATCATCTTTGTTCTTTCATTCGTTTCTGTTTATCCCTAACAAAAGAACACTTCTATATTTTTACAAGGGGTTGAAATTCCCCTTTATTACTTTTATTCTTTTTCTCTGGTCCAGTTGCTGTACACAGTACAGGTTGGCCGCATCCGACTTTAAAAAAAAAATGAAAATGCGTTTCGTTGCGGATCTTTTTTTTCCCTTACCCCTATAGTGTGCGCTTAGCATTACAGGCGAAATGTGGGTGCAATATTGTTAACTAGCTTCTGCCCGCGACTTCGTCCACGTCAAATTTTTGCTCCCCTGACCCTTCCCGTCGCATCGATTTGCCTGCTAGTTTTCGTCCACTTTTCGTTGCTGCTCGCTCCTTTTGAGTTATAGTGAGTCAACCTTAAAAGATAGACATATGCTCTCGCGGACTTTTTTTTAGAACTTTTTAAAAGGAACAATTCCGTCATACATGATTTTTGCGTTACTTTAACCGTTTACGCAGCGCACGCAACGGAAACTCAAAAGGAATAAATTTTCCCCGTTTTTGCAACATTTTTCATTACTGCTCCGCTCTTCTTAGTTGTAGCGTGATGTTATATAGCCTATAGCCTCCCTCGATAAATAGGCTACCCAACACAAAAAGAATTTTTCAATTCGGACCAGTAGTTCCTGAGATTAGCGCGTTCAATCAAACAAACAAACTCTTCAGCTTTATAATATTATAAAGTATATAAAGTATAGATATAGATATTCACATGAAAGTCGTGACTAGTCAAAAACTAGCGCCACGCTACTGACTAGTCAAACACAAGTACGCTCCAGTCGTTACTAATTTTAAACTAGCCCGCCACTAGTCGTGACTAGTCAAAAACTAGTCGGACACAAGTCGAGACTAGTCAAACAAGTCGTGTCTTGTCAAACACTACCCCGAAATAGCATGACTAACAGACACTGTAGTCAGACAGTTGTCTAACCGGATGTTAGTTACACTAGAAGTGGACCCCGATATAGTAGAGTTTTACCTGAGCAAATTGATTTGTAACAGCGAGCATGTCTTTTGGAATCAACTGGGCACAGTTCCAAATCCTTACTGCTAATGTGAAATTTGAGATGAAAAAATCCAATAACACTTTGTCCGATCCGGGAATGGAACATAAGAACTCATGCTCGTGGAACACTACTTCTACTACTTCCACGCGCGCTCCGCCCAGAGCGGGAGAAGTCATTTGATGATTTCCCATCCAAAAAAAAGACCTTATGCTCAGCATTCGCGCTTCCACTAAATCAAAGACGCAGGCAAAGATTCATGTTTACGCATTATCATACGATTGACCGCTTCACCGACACGCGCAGCTTGAGGATGTCGTTGATCTTCACTTATCTGAATACGTGACTGATAAATGTTTCTTGGTTATCTATTATATTTCTAATATTAATGCGTACTGCATACCTACATGCGGATTTCCGCGTCAAAATATATGATGGAAATGAGAAAAATTTTGCAAATTTTCTCAGCTTGTTAATAGTTCCACAACCTTCTTTACTAGAGAGACCAAAGAAAAGAGATGGACTGTGTGAATTATGATATCTTTTATAGCCATCGACATTCATATACTTTCTTCACGACATTTTCCTCATTCCTCCGTATCACGTCACCATACCATGACAACCGATTCCCACACAACTTTTTCAGTTATCGGTGCCATTTTCAGACTTCCTCATATTTATCATTTTAATCCATTGCTTTATATGTTTGAAAAAAATATCTGCTCAAAAACGTGAATAGCGTAATGAGTTTTGTTGAATTTTCAAAATGAATTAGGTCTATATTACTTAAAACTAGACTCGAGCCATTTTTGATTGCTTGAAATTACTTGATTGGTTACGCAATTACTCCACTGAACATATATTTAAACCACTTGAATCTTAGTATTGACCGCCTTACCTACATACGCTGTTTGGTCATGTCATTGATCTTGACTTATCAGCAATACGTGATTGATAACAGACTGATTTGTTTATACTATCTATATTTAGGCTCGTATCATCTTGAAGTGATCTGTCGTATATGCGCGTTTATATTCGGAGATTACGTTAGTTAAATTCGTAAGAAAATAAAGGCAAATCTTTGTCCTCTTGTAAATTTGTAATAGGTTAAAATAAAGCTTTGAAGGAAAACATCGTGGGGAAACTGGCATGTTCTTAAAGTAAACATTTCAAAGACATGTGACATCTACCAACTCGCTCTAGGCCAGCGCGGTGGAATACAACCCACAGTGGGCTGTATTCCACCGCGGGCCCAGACTCTCAGCCAGAGTAGGGTAGAGAAATTTTACTAGTTTCCGCCTGCGATTTCGTCAGCTTCATATTTCTTGCTATCATGACCCACCCCGTCGCATCGAATAGCCTCCTCGTATGAGTACTTCGTATTGCTGACATTTTATTTTTGCTCGGCTCGTAAGGGTGCTAATCTGATGTTTAATAGAATATGGCCTCCCTCGATAAATGGGCTACACAACACTAAAATAATTTTTCAATTGGAACCAGTAGTTCCTGAGGTTAGCGCGTTCAACCAAACCACAACAAACTCTTCAGCTTAGTATAGATTTTACGGAGTACCTAATAAAGAGTAGGTTCGATCTATCTTGCTCTCATTGAGAGGAGGCCTATGTCCTAGCAGTAGAAGCCTATAGGCTACTTTATGTCATCATCATTTCAGCCGAAAGACGTCCACTGTTGGACATAAGCCTCCCCAAGCACCGCCACTTCGACTGATTTTGTGCTTCCCGCATCCAGCGGATTCCTGCGACCTTCACAAGGTCATCGGTCTACCTTGTTAGAGGGCTTCCAACTCTACGTCTTCCGGTACGCGGTCGCCATTGAATTGCTAAACTTAAGTGGCAGTGGGCACATTGCTCGCAGATCAGATGGCCGATGGGGCCGAAAGGTTCTGGAGTGGCGACCGCGTACTTTATGTACAGTCACCAAAACGGATAAGTAACCACCACGGTAGTCAGTAATAGTTGGAGTTTACTGAGTTTCGGATGTCTAAACAAAACAAGATACAAAATGCGCATGTGACAATGCACGATGTTCACTACTTACTATAGATATATTATAATTCTGGTCTACTCGTAATATTTTTGATCAGTTTAGCTTCTAGACTTAGACAAATGTGAATATAAAATAAACTGTACAGTCATAAACTCATAACGCAAGCGGTGCCAAAAATCATAGACAAAGTGATTCAGACTTTTAAAATAATATTGGCTATTCATTTTTTTTTAATTCTAGGCCTATGATTCATCTTTAGAAATGTCATAGAGCTTAAACATTATTATCTGTACACATTTAATGTAATTGAAGTGACTGTTTGTAATGTCAAAAGAAAACAGCATTTAATAAATGCAAATGGAGGTATACAAGGTGAAACAGGATTGACATAAGTTCTGAAAGTTAGTTCATAATTGACTACTGAATCAATTTCAGTCGTATACAAATATATATATTTTTCTTTTAGATTATGTACTTTTCCAAACCTACCGCCGATTGAGTTAACAAATTTTTAAATGCATAAAGTATTGCTGCTCCATAAAGCCCCCCGCGAACGGACGTGATGTGAGTCTAGACCAACTTCCATAAAATTTGATTAATATAAATCGATCTGATAATAAGGTCGGTCACGTCTATCTACGAGACTCGTTGCTCCCGGTTATCCGCTTTCCGCCTCTGTTCTTACCGAATATCGAATCAGTATAACTATTGTTAAAAATTGTTGAAATGATTTAGCACGTCGGTCTTCCTTAATGACAAAAGAACTACAATTCTAAATAGATTGGTTAATTAACTTTTAATGAACGCCTCATTACGTCATTTTCAATCATCCTTTGTTTACCAACTAACGTGACTATTATTCTGTAAACAAACATTGCATAACCAGCCTATAATGTTCCCACTGCTCACCGCTGGGACACAGGCCTCTTTTTAAGAAGGAGTACAAACATTGATAATGACAATGATGGTGATGGGGGACTCCCATTTCCGCAGTAAGACTTTCATTCGGTATGTTGCGCGTAGGCATTCTGGCTAACAAAGCCAGCCTAGCTCTTCCCAAAAGCACAGAAGCTTCCTGAGAGCTTCACAGACTTCGCGGAGCGACCTCATTGTTCCGAGGATTTCTTCGCGTTGAGAAGCCACGGCCTCGCATTCCAGGATGACGTGGGTGGTTGATTCCTAGGCGTCAAGGAAGCCCCTGCTAAGCGGGCTGTCTGTGGCGCCTATATTATAAGGATTAAGGGGCTTATGGCCCGCAATTGTTCCTATGATTAGTCGAAGGTTATTTTCTACTCAGGCTGAGAAGTTTTTTGTTAATCGTGGGTATACAGTCGGTAAAACCAATTTTGACTATCTACAGTCTGTTACCCGTGGACATCTGTTGTTTTGAAGTTTGGTCGATCTTTAGTGAATCCACCCTCGAAATTGTGAGAAAGGCAGCGGGAGATGTGGGTACAGGGTTTGCACTATCATTTCGGAGCCTCTCTCCACAAGTTCATCTCCGGCATCATTGCCTAAGGATCCACTATGCCCTTTGATCCATAGAGAGAGTAATACGATTAGGCGTTGATATACTCTCCAGGGCTAGACGTCACTCAACGATTAATTTGTTTGTTTTCTAAAGCTTTGAGCACAGAATGGAAACATTGTAAAACAGCAATTAGATCGCAAGAGAACTTGATTTTATCTTTTTAGTTGACAGTTGTTTTTCCTCACATTGTGGTTTATTGGTCGATATGAGTTCTCTAGATAAACGGTTGAAAGACCCTGAATGAGACACATTTGTTATTACATTTCATAATCATCCTATAATGTTCCCACTGCTGGGAACCAGGCTTCCTCTGTGCTCGGTGGGCCGTAATACGTCACACGAACCCAGTGCGGATTGGTTGATGTCGCATGTCTTCGAATATGGTTCTAAGCGGGTTACTTGCCGGTTTGCTCCCGGTGTTTTCCTTCACCGTTTGGCGAATGATGAAACAATTTACTCAAATAGAACAACTGTCTGGGTTTGACTACGATCTACGACTCGTACAAATGATCATTAAATGTATTTGAAGGAATGAACTTAGAGGTTTCTATGAATGATGGGATGATTTCTTCCCGTGGGTGTCGTAAGAGGCGACTAAGGGACTTACTAGAGAATGAGCAGCAGTGTTATCTATGCATTTTTCCACTATACTGCGATAGCCAACCCGCCTACCAAGCGTGACGATTAAGGAAAACCCCCCAAAATTGGGGGAGCCCATGTCCAGCTGTGGACGTCTTTCGGTTGAAATTATGATGATTAGACACGGATTTATAAACGTCAATTTTTATAATTAGAATTTAAGTTTTGTCGGAATAAAACCGAAATTTAAAAATGGAAAAGAATAAAACTCTAAAGATAGTTCTTCTGTTGCAATAAGGCCGGCCCACAGTGTTTTAAGGAGCTCGATTTTAGAACATCCCATTTTTATTGAGAAAGCTGACAGAAATAATCATTCAAATGCAAGATTTCGTATCCCGACTGAGCTACCAAGTCTACTTTTTGAGTTATAGTTTTTCGAAAATCGTATTTTTTTCATCCGGATAATAAGAAAAAAATCAATTTCGTTCCATGGATTTGGGATGTTATAATTATGTGGTGTATTGGGGAAGTAAATAGAATTATTTCTGTATAAATAACTTTTCCCGAAACGGCGGAGTTTTCGAGAAAAAAAGAAAAACTAAAAACCAAAAAACTCGTATAAATCTGGATCTAACAAAGTTGCGAGGTTCATTTATGGACCAAAATACTCTGCATAAGATACGCCATGGATGTACCTAACATCATTATTTCGTATCATGCTTAGTTTAAGCGTAATTAATTTTTTCTTATTATCCGGATGGAAAAATTACGATTTTCAAAAAGCTATAACTCAAAAACTAGACTTGGTAGCTCAGTAGGGATACGAAATCTTGCATTTAAATGATTATTTCTGTCAGCTTTTTCAATAAAAATGGGATGTCCGAAAATCGGGCTGCTTAAAACACTGTGCGGCCCGTTAAAACCTTTGTTCCATAGACATAACAGTCTTCTTTATCCACCGCTTAGTCACATTCGGAACTGTTCGCCTGTTGACACGCCTCAGATAAGCTAGAATTTATAGTGTACGTGAGGTCAGTCCACTTCTTATATCTTATTTATTAATATGTTAAGTGGAAGTAATTAGCTATTAGGTCGCATTTGTTTATTTTATTGGTATTTTAATACAGATTAGTAGTGGGTCTATTACCCATTCGATGTATCCGACTGTCCTTCATATTTTTTTTTTTAATTATGTTCAAATGAATGTTCAATGGAACACAAGAAGGGAGGGAAGGGAGTGTGTAAAGATAGTAGCACAGGTGGCGTTCCGTGGTTTCTGCATACCCCCATTGGAAAAAGGCGTGTTTGTATGTGTGTGTGTGTGGAACACAAGAGGGTTTTTCTTAAACACGAGAAGGTTTTTCTTTAGGTATAGTTTAAACCAACGAGCCTGTTTTTGAATTAAGAACCGAAAACGTTTAAAAATGCAGTTCTTTTTACAAAACTAACATTTTTGTCTAGTGCTAATTTTTCACTTTTGTGTTAAAAACTTTATCCAAATTAAAATTGCAAATGCAAAAACTGGCACTGAGCTTTACGCCAGAGCTAAAGTTAAATCTACTTTTGTAATACGACGGAAACCATTTCATTATTTGTCATCCAACGCATTGAAAGAGTTCAAATAAAATTTATAAAAAGACTCTTATGGAGCAGGTATAAGGAATACAGTTAAAAAGTATGAAGATAGACTGAATTACTTTAAAATGAAACCTTTACGCTGGCGTCGAGACTATGCAGGTCTAATTTTCTTATTCAAGATATTAAATAAAGGCATGGATTGCCCACAGCTTCTATCTTTAATAAATATTAATACGCCCCGGTCGTCAGCTAGACTTCATAATTATAAACCTTTTGCTCCTCGTGGCCGCAAAACCAAGTACGGGAATAATGCCCCCCTTTCCTATATTCTCAGAAGGTGTAACGATATTTTTCACGATTTTGACTTCGACATATTTTCAGGCAGCATCGCTAAATTTAAAAGAGCTGTGCTCGATAATATGCAATTTTTGTAATTTTTGCTCATTATATTTGTAATTCTAATGTAATATAATCTTTGCTCATTTTTGTAATTTCTGCTCAGTAATGTTTATTTTCTATCTATTTTGTGTGTTTTTAGTTTGTTACTTTATTCAATCTTATTTAATTTAATTTATTTAATTTTATTCAATTTATTTAATTTCATCCAATTTATTTAATTTAATTCAATTTATTTAATTTAATTCAATTTATTTAATTTTATTCAATTCAATCTTAATTAATTTAATTCAATCTTATCTTATTTGTTACAAATTAATTTTAAGTATAAAATATTGTTGGTCTTAGTTTGCTTTGTTATTTTGTTATCCATCTTTGTATTAATTATTGTATAGTGAGATTTTAATAAAATGCTGTGCTCACCTATAATTTAGATGCATGCAATGCTATTCCATTTGAAAATGATATGTGAATGTCTTTGTGTGTATTTAGTTGGTTTGCCTAAATAAATAAATAAATAAATTATTTCAATTAAACTATTTACAGGCACTGAATTGTCAAGGAGACTCAGTCAGTAAGATGAATAGTCCAAAGCATTGTCAAGATCCTATGTAGAAGAACAGGCAAGAAACTCCATGGACACTAATTCAAAGAATTTAAATCTCTGTTCATAATATATTGTTTCGACGCTTCATAGGGCCACAATGTTGTTTAGTCAATTTTGCCTTTCAAGCGTCGGTTTCAATGTCGTTGCCCGCGAAACGTTTTTTTTCAATTTGCCGGTCAATGACAGACTTTATGTTGAACAAATAATGATTCGCACCGTAACGAATATGGCTTCACAACATTATATTCATTTCAATCATCAATACAACCCTCTAAGATTATTTAATCCCATTGAATGACTTTTAACTTAAGTGGTAGTGGGCAGGGCACGTTGCCAGCAGAACAGATGGCCGATGGGGCCGGAAGGTTCTGGAGTGGCGACCGCGTACTGAAAGACGTAGCGGTAGAAGGGCTCCCACAAGATGGACCGATGACCTGGTGAAGGCCGCAGAATACGTTGGATGCGAGAAGCACAGAACAGGTCGAAGTGGCGGTGCTTGGGGGAGGCCTATGTCCAGCAGTGGACGTCATTCGACAGAAATGATTTTGATGAATGACTTAAAAAAAAAAATGTCATACATTTGATTGCATAAATTTTTCGGGCTACTTAGGCGTCATCATTTCATTTGTCTTTTGTTTAAGTTATCTAGTTTATCAATAAACAACTGAGCCAGTCTGTTAACCCGTACCAGATTGACAAAGTAACACAATCTAAACAAAATTTTACAAAAAAGTTCTCACAATTCCGATCGTATAAAATGGCTACCGAATAAAACAGTGTATTTTAAAACATCCGTTTGTTGGCAAATATTAGGTAAACCAGCCGCCAGAATAATATATTTTACATGTGTGCAAACAAAAAATACATTTACTCAATAACCACCTCAAGTGCAATTTATACATAAACACCCAGTTTCATTTTAATGTGTTTTTTTATGAACTAGTAATTTACAAGGCCCAATACGCTTCATCGTTAACCCTCATTCGGGTATTGAAATCAAAAATAATTCAGGCATATAGACCATATAGTTGGCTGATTGAAATGTAGATGTACTATAATTGAAAGAAGTGTACGTATTGAAAACAACGATTTTGTATGGAGACGCGTACCAATCCGTTCAGCTTAACGAATGCCTACGCGTCTTCATACAAAATCGTTGTTTGCAATGGGCAAAAGCTGAATAGAGCTGAATAAGTGTGACTAGTCCCTAAGTATACCTCTGCGGTCTGCCCAACCTATATCCTAATATCCGAATTCGGGTGCGTAGTGATATTGCGTAGTAATGTATGTCTTGTGTAAAGACCAGTGGTGGCGCAGTGGTTACGGCCACGACTTATGTGTTGTAGGTTAGAAAGCAAACAGGCGCTTTACTTTGTGTATATTATTTCATCACCACTGCTTTTAAAACGGTGAAGGCAAAAATCGTGAGGAAACTGGCATGCCCTAGACCTAAAAATCGAAGATATGTGATATATACCAACCCACACTGGGTCCGCACGGTGGATTATAGCCCATTCCCTCTCACCCCGAGGACCTGCCTGTGCCTGTATTGCAGCAGTGGGAACATTATAGGCTGGTTAAATTACGTATGTTTTGCGTACAATAAAGATAAAGAATTGTTCATGCCGCCGTATTAATGATGTTCTATTCTATGTGATCCCCAGCAGGAGGAGGAAGGCACTTGGGGCGAGAACTTCAAGTCTCACCATGACAGCAAGCCACGAGGCAATGAGGCTGTCTCACTTGACTTCAGTTTCCCTGAGGCCGATAATGTTTATGGTAAGTTAATGTCGTCAGTACTAAGTCAACTTAAATAAAAAACAATTGTGAAGGGCTATTACGTGGTGCCGGAGTCCCGTATGGTGTCGGACATAAAGAACAGCACCATCCCATTTCTTTCCGTGGGTATCGTAAGTGGTGACTAAGGGACTAGAGAATGGGCAGCAGTGATATCTATGAATTTTATATCCATACTGCGATCGCCAATCCGCCTGTCCGCGTGGCGATTATGGCAAATCCCGGCTGAAATGATGAAGATGATGATGTGGGGGCTCGTAGGTAATTGTTAACAGCCGCACGGGTCGATCGATCTATCGATGAATGGATCTTTACATACCATCCGTGCCTCAGAAAGCACGTTCACTATCAACGTGCTTTCAATATAAATGAGATGTAGCATAGGATCCTAAGTGTATTTTACAAGCTAAAGTGATCTATTAGTTTTGTCATTGAGTTCCTTGGATCGAAACTTTGAATCCCAGCGTGGCCATTTACAACCAAAATCGCCACACTTGGCTGGCGGGTTGGCGATCGCAGTATGCTCAAAACGTCAAAAAGTAAAGTGAAAACGGATAGAGAACACTGCTGCCCATTCTCTAGATAAGTCCCTTAGTCGCCTTCTACGACACCCACGGGAAGAAATGGGATGGTGCTATTCTTAACGTCCGGTAGCACACGGAACGTACCTCTATCATAATCCCTTTAAAATAATACTAGCTTCTGCCCGCGACTTCGTCCGCGTCAAATTTTTGCTCCCCTGACCCTTCCCGTCGCATCGATTTGCCTGCTAGTTTTCGTCCATTTTTCGTTGCTGCTCCGCTTCTTTTGAGTTATAGTGAGTCAACCTTAAAAGATAGACATATGCTCTCGCGGACATATATGATTTTTGCGTTACTTTAACCGTATAGGCAGCGTACGCAAAGGAAACTCTCAAAAGGAATAATTTTTCCCCTTTTTGCAAAATTTTTCATTGATGCTCCGCTCCTTTTGATTGTAGCGTGATGATATACTTAGTCTGGCCATAAATACGGTTACAGTTAAAAATAAGAAAGAAATTACATTTGAATTTGGAATCTGTCATTTTTATACGATTGTTCATTGAGTTTTCTAATTTTGGCGCCAATACATTGTACAATATTTTGCGATATTAAAATGGAGTGGGGTGATATAGAGAACCGAATCGTTGTGATTGCATTACACAAAGTTGGTATGGGGCCAAATGCAATTTTTAAAACTCTCCATACGCTTAGTACTAGTCAAATGTTTGTGTACCGGGCTATTAATAGGTACAATGAGACCTCCTCTGTTTGTGAGAAAAAGATCTGGCCGTCCACGTAGTGTTCGTACGAAAAAGGTGGTCAAAGCAGTAAGGGAAAGAATTCGAAGAAATCCTGTCCGAAAGCAAAAGATTTTATCTCGGGAGATGAAGATAGCACCCAGAACCATGTCGCGTATTTTAAAAGATGACTTAGGACTTGCAGCCTATAAGAGACGCACTGGTCATTTTTTAACTGATAATTTAAAAAAGAATAGGGTGGTAAAATCGAAACAACTACTGAAGCGGTACGCAAAGGGAGGTCATAGAAAAATTTTGCTTACGGATGAGAAAATCTTTACAATTGAGCAACATTTTAACAAATAAAATGACCGTATTTATGCTCAAAGCTCTAAGGAAGCTTCCCAATTAGTCGACAGAGTGCAACGTGGGCATTATTCGACTTCAGTGATGGTTTGGTGGGGTGTTAGCTATGAAGGAGTGACTGAGCCATATTTTTGTGAAAAAGGTATCAAAACATCGGCACAAGTGTATCAAGATACCATTCTTGAGAAGGTAGTTAAGCCCCTTAACAACACCATGGCCTCAATGTTTAAAGGACAGTATTGCAGCCAATGGAGACCACTTCGAATAAGCTTTTTATATTTTAAATTGTTTTATATTTATGTATTAAACTAACACACTGTAAAAGTTATAAATATTATATGCTATAAAAAATTTTTTTTTTTCTTCGTGTCAATATTTATGGCAAGACTAGGTATAATAGCCTTTCTCGATAAATGGGCTACTCAACACAAAAAGATTTTTTCAATTCGAATCAGTAGTTCCTGAGATTAGCGCGTTCAATCAAACAGACTCTTCAGCTTTATAATAATATAGTATAGTATCGTTTAAATCAGCGCATTGTGGACTTAACAAAATACTTAAAACTTGCTCGTTCCCCAGGTATCCCGGAGCACACGGATAAATTCTCCCTCCGTACAACAACATCTGGCGAACCTTACCGCCTGTTTAACCTCGATGTGTTCGAGTATGACCTGGACAGTCGCATGGCCATCTACGGTGCTGTTCCCGTCATGTACTCTCATGGGTAAGTAATTATAACTCCCTATCTATAACGTAAGATTGTATTATCATATTTTTTAAGTAAAACTTTCTGTTCTTCCGTGGGGTGGGGATCTGGTGATTTGTAATATTTTTTTTTATGCCTAACTCAGACACCAGCTCCTCACATTGCTAAAAAAACAAATAAATAATATGTAAAACCTAGAATAAGTTTGTGATTGTGAGGAGAAATAAAGTTTTTGATTTGATTTATACAAGGATCTTTTGGCGAGCGGTCAAAATTGGAACTAACGTCGCGATCTTGTATATGTGTGTGTGATTGTCTTGTATATGTGATTTAAAAAAAAGAATTTCTTAAATCGGTTGTTTTTTTTATTGTTACCTCAGAACTACGTCATATATGAACCGATTTGAAAAAAAAATATTTGAAAGGGTTTCGAAAGAAAAAAAATATTTGAGACATTTTTTATTTGAGAAAAATATTCTTCTATATTTTATTTTTTACTTTTAGTGTCAAATTAAATTAATTGTCAATATTCTACCCACGTATTAGGTATCCTAAAAACATTATTCTATGGGTGAAGCGCGTCGCTGTCACTGAAAGAAAAATGAGGAAATTACCAATTAAAACTAAACAAAAAAACCTAAAACTGTTTGCGACAGTCGTAACTTTCATTTGTGGAACCTATTTAATTTTTCAGCTTAGCAAAAATCTTCAACAATGTTATCATTTTTTTACTATCAAATTCTACAAACCCATGTACTCACTAATCTATCTCTATCTCTCTTTCCTCAGTCCCAAACGCAGTGCCGGTGTATTCTGGCACAACTCGGCTGAAACGTGGGTGGACGTCGTGAACTACGCTGACAGTACCGTTGTCTCATCTCTAGTCAACTTAGTCACCGGGGGGCAGAAGCGACGAGTGGATGCTAGGTATGTTACTGCACAATAAGATTTTATTTTAGAGCGATTAGGGTTCCGTAACAAAATGGTAAAAATTAACCCTTATGGTGAGACTCAATCTGTCAGTCCGTCTGTCTGTCGGTCAAGAGATGGCGATGAACTAAAACTGCAACAATGTATGTAGTAACATATTTTTATATGATCGTACGGAACCCTCGGTGTACCAGATAGTAGAGTGCGATGGTTAAGAGCCATTTACATTTTTGCGCGAATATCTAAGATTTTAGTCGCCTTATTTACCTCTCATCTCATCATTATAAATACTCTGGCATTGACGAATACATGTAAGAAATAGATCAATCTTTTGTTTTGTCACTTTTAGTAGCACATTTACAAAAACTTATTTGTATACTTTGTAGTAATTAATCTCCCACAACTAGTTTTCTTAAAAATCAGCGCAGAGTCCATTTCAGACTCCTATGTCCATCATTAATATGTAGAAATTTGAGTAAAAAAATACACAAAACAACAGACATAATCTATTTGTTAAATTTAGTACAAGAATATTGATTTTTAATAACATTAATTAGTAAAAAAAATAAAGTCTTATGGCAATTTTTACGATTTATTCGCAAGTTTATCGCGTTTTTTTTGTTTGAATAAAGCATAATTACATTAAAAAATTCATGTCAATATAAAGTATGCTCTATAACAAATCGAATACTCAAGTTTTATTTAAATCTGTTTATTTAATTAGACATAATATCGTTTTTGAAATCACTCTAAATTAGAATAAATTACGATGCACAAGCGGGCAGCGTTTAGTACGGCGCAAGCGCCCAACGGGGAAGGACCTGTGCCATTTTTTCCCGCGTCTCAGTTTACGGGTACTCGTATCGTGAACGCAAAAATATACTACAACTACAACATTTTGCTACTCTTCGCATTTTTTTTTTAGTATCAGAGTTTCGTTTATTATCAAGTAAAGCATTATTTTAATAGATTGTAGAAAAAATTTGACTAAAATAATTTATTTTAACTAAATCTGACTATTTTTAATCGCGATTAAAAAGGTGTGGAATAAAACTAGTGGTCATGAACAAAAATTCACACCAACGGCAACGCCTCGCCTCACGTGCAAAAATAGTACTGTTTTTTTTTTCCTTTTGCTTATATCTCGAAAATGGCGTGTCCTATCGCAAAAATAATGAAATTTTCGACCCCCTTTATAGAACCCCACACATATAAATCTCAACACGTGGGTAATATTTTTTTTTATTTTTCAAACAAAAATGAAAAATTCCATATAAAACACGTCTAGGATGCCCCCTTGCGCGCGCCTTCGTATCTCAGCAAGTTCATTGCGTAGCGCACAAGTACTAAGTTGCGAAGCCAAAAGAAAAAAACCGGCCAAGTGCGAGTCGGACTCGCGCACCGAGGTTTCCGTACAAACCTGTATGTATTCTCGGTTTATGCATAAGATTTATGTTTATGAAATATTTTTTTTTTTTTAATTTTTATATTTGAGTTGATTGAATGAAAGGTAAATTGCGGTTTACGATTTATGACGTATTAAAAAAAAAACTACTTACTAGATCTCGTTCAAACCAATTTTCGGTGGAAGTTTACATGGTAGTGTACATCATATATTTTTTTAGTTTTATCATTCTCTTATTTTAGAAGTTACGGAGTTACACACATTTCACCACTTTGGAAGTGTTTCTCGCGCAAACTATTCAGTTTAGAAAAAAAAAAATATTAGAAACCTCAATACCATTTTTGAAGACCTATTCATAGATACCCCACACGTATGGGTTTGATGAATTTTTTTTTTTTGAGTTTCAGTTCTAAGTATGGGGAACCCCAAAATTTATTGTTTTTTTTTTCTATTTTAGTGTAAAAATCTTATTGTTGTTCACAGAATACATCTTCTTACGAAGTTTCAACAGCATGCTCTTAAAGTTTCGGAGAAAAGTGGCTGTGACATACGGACAGACAGACAGACAGACAGACATGACGAATCTATAAGGGTTCCGTTTTTGCCATTTGGCAACGGAACCCTAAAAATACCACGTTGAGTCGCGATTGTCAAATTTGATTTTAGTCATGTCAAAATAATTTTTAAAAGAAAATAATTTTTTCTTGCAGAATAGCGTAACAATTCTCATAGCTAAAAGTAAGCAATTTTAGAGATAGTTTTGTTAGTTTAGTTCGGTGTACAACAGAATCGGCACCAATATGTAATTGTTTTAATTTTTAATTTTTATTGAATACTTTACATAACATATAGTTACTTGTATTTTTTTTTATTAGTCTAGAAATCTTTATTAGACTGGATAAATAAAAATAAGTATTTTCATAAATATCTAAATACCGCATTATAATTCTAACGGCTCAAGATTGTTTAGACCGGCTCGATACTCGCGTTACACTGTTTGTATTGTGCATGTGTGGATAGCTACGCACACATACATAAGATTGCCGTCTTTTACCTAAACTCGAGCGTTCAAATTTTGTGAGAGGCCTCTTAACTAAGGTTTATAAAGCTATTATGCTTGCATAAAAATACCAGCTTGTATTATATTAGCATAATCAGCTTATAATGTTCCTAGACGTAGATTACGATGAGAGGAGACTGTGTCCCAGGAAATAGTTCCCTCTCGCCGTAATCTACGCGGCACGGGCCCAGTGCGGGTTGGTAGATGAAATAATTTACACAAAGTAGAGCTCTACTTGGATGCGGAAGGCGGAGGACAGGGTGTTGTGGCGCAACATGGGAGAGGCCTATGCCCAGCAGTGGACTGCGATAGGCTGCTTTGATGAGAGCTCTACTTTTGGCCCACTCTTCACCGAGAGAAGGCCTGTGTCCCAGCAGTAGGAACACAATAGTCTGGTTATTATGAACCAAGCTTATCCAAAATAGAATATAATCGACAACAAACCTACATTCATCATCATTTCAGCCGTAAGACGTCCACTGTTGGACTTAGGCCTCCCCCAATTTGGGGGGCGTTGCCATAATCGCCACGCTTGGCAGGCGGGTTGGCGATCGCAGTATGGTGGTAAAATGCATAGAGAACGCTGCTGCCCATTCTCTAGTAAGTCCCTTAGTCGCCTTTTACGACACCCGCAATCCGAAACCTACATTAATTATGACGAAATATCTGTTTTAGATTCATGAGCGAGTCTGGAATCATCGACGCGTTCGTGTTCCTGGGTGAGAAGCCAGCTGACCTGTTCAGGCAGTACACCACTCTTACTGGAACGGCTCCCCTGCCTCCTGTAAGTATAGCAGTTATATTGTTATTTTAATGTATACGTTTTTTGATATATACCAAGATAAGAATGCTTGGAAACAGGCTGGTCTTGCTCCATCGGACAGTCTTAGAGTCTATCAAATTGGTTGCTAACTTAATTGTATACTTAAGAAAAAGATGGCGACGAATGAAAGATGACGCTGGAAAAAGTTAGTAGAATACTAAACTATAAATATTTTTTCCCCAGAAATTCTCGCTCGCCTATCACCAATGTCGCTGGAACTACGTGGACGAAGACGACGTGCGCGGCGTCGACGAAAACTTTGACGTTCACGACATTCCCGCCGATGTCATCTGGCTGGACATTGAGTACACTGACAGGAAGAAGTGAGTACTATTTCTAGACTATTGACCCACTGTAGGGTAAAAGCCTCTAATCAAACAGAGAAGGCACGATCCACAAGCTTTCTCAAGACGGTTTGACGTTTTCAGATTTGTCTAAAGTAATCCTACTGTGCTACTTGGGCCCACAGTTTGACCAAATGCTGCAAACATGTCCTGCCCATTTAAGTTGAGCAGCCTTTTGAGCCACGTCAGCTATCTTTTGTTTTGGAGCGCAGTATTGTGTTTCTGGCGGATTTTTTAACTTATTCATTTACAATAATTATATGAAATGCTATATATATGTAGGTAGGTATGTAGGTATTCATTAAATCTATCAGTACTGACTGTTTGCTGCACCGATCAACGTCATTACGTCAGCGCCGGCTGTCACTGAAAACCAGCGCTGGGGCTCTGTCTCGCATAGGGTCACAGCATTATGCTGAGTGATGGCCGTTTTGCGTGGATATGACGCATATTTTCCCACATCTTATTGTTTTATTTCTGTGTTTCTAGTTTTACTGTGCGTCATGTTTACCGCAAATAAACGTATTTTCTTTCTTTCTTTCTTTCTTTCTTAGGTGACTAGCTTCTGCCCGCGACTTCGTCCGCGTTAAATTTCTTGCTCCCCCGACCCTTCACATCGCGTCTAATCGCCTATTTTCCCCGTTTTTCAACATTTTTCATTACTGCTCCGCTCCTCTTAGTTATAGCGTAATGTTATATAGCCTATAGCCTTCCTCGATAAATAGGCTACCCAACACAAAAAGAATTTTTCAATTCGGACCAGTAGTTCCTGAGATTAGCGCGTTCAATCAAACAAACATACAAACAAACAAACTCTTCAGCTTTATAATATTAGTATAGATTCAGCTTTATAATATTAGTATAGATGAGTTCGAGACCTGCGTTAAGAATGAATGACTACATATTTTGACAACTGAGTCTACTCCCGATATGTTTTTGCCCGTCCGAAAGAGTTCATTAATCGGCTGTAGGATTCGCTTTGAGGTTTTGAGTAGTTTCTTACGGGCCCGTATCTTCATCGATGGGCAGGAATCGCCGGTAACTTGGCCCGAAATTACATTACAATAATTAATTATTGAATTTCGACCTTGAGGAGAAGACGTGATCCAAATGAATCCTCTCTCCACAGGTACTTCACATGGGACCCGCTGAAATTCCCGACCCCAGCCGACATGGTAGCTAACTTAACAGCCAAGGGACGCAAACTGGTCACCATCATCGACCCTCACATCAAGAGGGAGGCTGGCTACTTCCTGCATGAGGACGCCACCGAGTTGGGGTACTATGTCAAAGATAAGGATGGCAAGGATTATGAAGGTAGGTTTGATAAGAAGTGGTTTTTTGTTTTTTTTATTCTTAAAAAGTGACAATCGCGAGTGTAGAGACAGAAGTGGGGGAGAGGGGGGGTAAAATCATTTATTTCTAATAAAAAAACAAAAACATCCTAGTTTCGCCCGTGGCTAAAAAATAACAATCGCACAGGCCCATCGAAAGTTAACCCTTTATCGGGCACAGGGAACTATTTTCCCACCTATCAGTCTAGCCAAATACACGAATATTTTTTAAACGACAATTCCCCAGACTCTTTTTCGATTTCGGTAAAAAATAATGTCTAGAGAGTTGTCATTTAAAAAATATTCGTGTATTTAGTTAGATTTACGGGGTAGGAAAATAGTTCCTTGTGCCCGATAGAGGGTTAAGCTACGCTTGCCACGGTCCACTGGTCGATGGGTGACCGTCCTTTACTTATCAAAAAAACTTTCGTGCTTCGGAAAGCACGTTAAGTCATTGGTCCCGGTTGTCATTCGTATCTTTTACAGTCGATTTCTCGGGCTTCCGACGACTCGTAAGTCGTCGGAAGCCCAAAAATCTGACAACTAGTCTTACCATGGAGTATCGTATTAGCCAGTAACTGGGTTATGGAGGTCGGATAGGCAGTTGCTCCATGTAAAATACTCGTAAACAGCTTAATCCAGTTAGGCTGAAGGCCGAACTCAACATAGAAGAAAAAGATGATACCTTTATGATGATACCTTTATCCCCCCCGCCGCCCCGCGTACATATTTTCGATCTGTTTAGTGTAGGCAACTATTGCATAAAATGATTAGCTAGCGACCTCAACAAGTTGTCATTCAATTCTTGCCTGACCAACCGGCAGCAAGTTCGTCATGCTCCCTTAGATGTCACTGCTTGCGGTAGCGTCGGGGGTCGGGTTACCACCTTCCCTCAAATAAGGCGAGGGGGGTAATGGCTGATCTTTGCGTTATGCTTGTGAACGGGTGCTGCTTGTGGTGACTGGTCGTCTTGCTGACCTTGATGTTGGTATTGTTGTTAATTACCTACCTGTTTATTCGTTTTTACGCCGATGGTCCTAGTTTATCATTTTGTGGCCTCGACTTGTAACTCGGGTCGTAACAGCTATGTGAACGTGATTCAGCATTGCATATGTAAGCTGTCACGCCCTTTATGCCAGGAGGCTTTTATTTTTATACTTTTATTTACTTTATAAAAATATTTTTTGCTTTTGCTTTAGTATAGATTTCATTTTATTTCTTGGAATATTGGCTTGGCTAGCTGAGATAAGGCAAATCATTTAATATAATGTTTTGTGTCTCTTAATGTTACCTCCTTACAGTTGTATGGAATCAAGTTCTTCTAACTTAACAGACAGCTGTGCTGCTGGGGAGTTTGTTCCGCCACTTCTTCTTCTCAGCGAAAGCACTAGGAAGTGTCGAAGGGCGGGCGTTTTGGGGGGACTGTCTTTTGTAACTTTGACGTTCAAAAAGTGCTGACTCTCAGCCTAGTTTGAATAAATGACTTTTGATTCATTGATTGATAAAGACCATACAAAACATAAAATGCAAATATAATATTTTAAAAAATCTATTCATCTACCAGGTTGGTGCTGGCCCGGCTCGTCATCGTACCTGGACTTCTTCAACCCTGTGGTGAGCAAGTACTACGCCGACAGGTACCAGTTCAACAACTTCCCCGGCACCAGCAAAGATGTGCATGTGTGGAACGACATGAACGAGCCTAGCGTGAGTATTAAAATATAGAATCTAAAAGTAAAACTTAAAAAGCCCCCGACCAAAAAGAAAATCTCTAAAAAGTAAAAAATATATATGTATTGGCCCTTTCAGTTTCATAAGAAGTTTTAGGTATTTTGATCAAAGGAACGTCTTGTCGAAACGGCTGGACCGATTTTGTTGAAACATGTGTAAGAACCCCCGTAAAAAACCATACTTTTATTTTTTTTTTAAACCGCACTCAAATCGGTTCAACCGTTTAAGACTACGGTGCCACGGTAACTCGATCGTCTCTACCAGCCACTCTGCGAAGACTTGCAGTAAACCACGAAATTATACAATATTTGGTTTGCCGCAGGTATTCAACGGTCCCGAGATCACTATGCCCAAGGATTGCCGTCACTACAAGCCTCCTCAGGATGGAAATGATGGACTCGCCGCTTTCTGGGAACACAGGTAATATTCCCTACTTACTCTACCATCTTTTGGATTGTCATCTTGTATGATATTTCGCAGACTATTAACAAAATAGTAGAGAAAAATTTAACTTATTTGATAAAAATGAATGCAAAATATATGCCACAAAAAGAATGTTATAAAAATCGAAGCAAGTATGGGCAAATCCGATCCAGTTTTCTTTGTTGAATGAGCAAAATAATATGCGCTTACGCAAACGATATCGACGCATAAAGTGAAACTCTGAAATCAGCATATGATTCTAGACCTCCTATTGACATTTTTCGTCGGTTATTAAAAAAAAATACAATTGTCATAGAATAGTGTAATTAAAATAAAAACCTATTTCAAAAATGGAACAGCATTTTTTTTATTTGACTGACCAAAATTTTCAATGCTAGGGTCTAGAATCCTGTGCTGATTTCAGGGTTACCGTTTTCTCGTCGATAGTCCCTGCCACCATGCTTAAGGAAGACACTTGAAGTCGATAACAGCCTCTATCGAACAAATAATGGTCACAAACAAAAAGCTACCTTCTGCAATTAGCTTAAAACCTATTTTAAAATTAACCAAACACAACAATCTCATTTCAGACACGTCCACAACGAGTACGGTCTATGGAACATCCGTGCGACTTACGACGGAATGTTGCTGCGATCTGACAGCAAATACAGGCCCTTCATACTGACACGGTCTGCCTTCGCGGGCACCCAGAGGTAATACTTATATATTTTATTTCAGACCAGGGATCCATAGTGTTAGTAAGAACTTAGTCTATGTTAGTAAACTCAAATTTTAAATTACCTAGTGAAGCAGCGTTGTAATTCCCACTGCTGGGACACAGGCCTTCTCTCAGTGAGAGAAATCACCACGTGGGGGTTGGTAGATGTCACATGTCTTCGAATTTTTGGTTTGAGGTCATGCCGGTTTCCTCACGATGTTTTCCTTCACCGTTTTGATAGCAGTGGTGATGAACTTAATTAGACAAAGTAAAGCACGGATAAATTCGTCCCCACTACAAAACCCTTTATTACTTGTGGCCCGAAATGCCGATATGAAATTTTTCTTTTTTCCGTTTTCAAAATCTTAAACAAATCTTCTCACCTCCCAGATACGCGGCAGTATGGACAGGGGACAACGCAGCCGAGTGGGGCTTCCTGGCGGTGTCGGTACCGATGTGCCTCTCGCTAGCCGCGGCCGGTATCAGTTTCTGCGGCTCCGACGTCGGCGGCTTCTTCAAGTACCCTGAAGCCGAGCTCATGACGAGGTGGTACCAGGTATGTTTGATCTAGTTAAAAATAAAATAAATGAATAAAAATGATTGATCAAGAAAGCAGGACAAATTGGAATAGCATTAGTCTCTAGTTTAGGATTCCCTGTGTCGTGGAGACTAGTCCTTCGTCTTACATTATTATAGCATATTAGGTAGGCACATACGTAATGCCGGTTGGTAAGTTTACAATAATGAAAAGTTATTCCCAAACAAAAAAAAAATACTTAAAGTTAACTGATTAACTGAAGTGTATTAATTTTAGACGTGTATTATGTATGTGTATGGTGTGTGTGATTAATGAGTGAGTTAAGATGAGTTTTGACCAGACGAAGACAATCAGACCACGTATGATAGCATTCCTTTCCTACTTAACATTTTAAGCAACAAAATCAGAATCGTAAAAAGACAAAATATTACCTGTATGGTGCCGGACGTCAAGAATATCACCATCCAATTTCCTCCCGTGTGTTTAATAAGAGGCGACTAAGGGACTTACTATAGAATGGGCAGCACCATTCTCTATGCATTTTACCAGCATACTGCGATCGCCCACCCGTTTGCCAAGCGTGGCGATTATGGCAAAATGGGGGGGGGCCCATTGAATAGGGGGAGGCCTTTGTCCAGCAGTGGACGTCTTTCGGCTGAAATGATTATGATGGTATATAATTATGCGGCTAATGATATTTATAGAGAATTTTATAACCCGTTAGTACTCTATTGGTATTCATCATCAAATGACAAATGATTTACTTTAATGTTCTGTGTCTCGTAATGTTAATAACTCTACTACTAATGTATAGAGCCAAATTTATCAAACTAAAGAGACAGCTGTGCTGCTTGTTGTGCCACTTCTTCAAAAAGCAGTGGGAACTGTGGGAAGTGGTGAAGGACGAGCATTTTTGGGAATTGGTGAAGGATGAGCATTTTTGGGAAGTGGGGCAGGACGAGCATTTTTGGGAAGTGATGAAGGACGAGCATTTTTGTTATTTTGACATTCGAAAAGTGCTGATTCTCAGCCTACTTTGAATAAATGAATTTTGATTTCCCTCCTTTTTACCGATAGGAGGCCTGTGTCCCAGCAGTGGGAACATTATAGGCTACAGATCATGACTTTTGATTTTGATTGATTGATCTATCTATATATTTAAAATTCAAAGTCCTGAGTGACTGACTGATATATCAACGCACAGCCTAAACCGCTGGTCCTAGAGACATGAAATTTAGAGGGTGTGTTCTTGTGAGGAGTTGGTAACCATTAAGAAAGGGTTTTTGAAATTCCATCCCTAAGAGAGTGAAATGGGGGGTTGAATTTTCTGTGAAACTTTTTATCCTCTGGGTCGGATAAGACAAAGCAAACAGTGCGACATTATTTACCTGGATTAACGCATAGGGTACTTTTAATCCCGGCAGTACGTTCCTGTGGGATATTTTTCCGCATCCACGCGGGCGAAACCGCGGGCAGAAGCTAGTCACCAATATTAACATACTTTCTATTTTGTTACCAGGCAGGTGCCTTCCAGCCATTCTTCCGCGCTCATTCGCACATCGAGACCAAGCGGCGCGAGCCCTGGCTATACGAGCCTGCAACGACTGCGCTTATCCGGGACGCGAACAGGCGCCGATATGCGCTTATTGACTACTGGTAACTATCTTAAGAATTACTAGAATAAACAGTCTTACTACCTACAGTAACAGTCTTTCTACCTTCCTGCTTCAGCAGTCCGGTGGAGAGACTTGTAATTTTAGTTAAAACGGTTGTTTCGCACAATACTTAGGTACACAAACTCTTTAAAATGTTGTTCATGTAATAGGTGGTAGTTTAAGTTATTTAGAATTGGTTTCATACTGACAGATTTGTATATTCTTTAGAAATGTCAGTCTCCGAAAAGTATGTTAATGGATTTAACTATTGATGAGGTATTGTTTTGTAACCGCGGATTATGACGATTAAAACAAAAAAAAAACACGGTATATCAAACATGTTTTTTTAAATTTTTGTATCACTTTAAAACAAAAAAAATAACATAGATTTGACTCTATACAGTATTTTGAGTACGAAAAAACTAACTGAACCGTTAACCAGGTGGTCGCAAGCTGAGCATGAGATTCTGGGTTCTATTCCCAGGTCGGGCAAATTGCCTGCTATTACATAGGCCTTAAAAATAACCGGCGAAATGTGACTGTATAGGTACCCTTCGGAAAACCGAAGGGTTGGGCAGAGGTTGGCCAAGACGTGATGTTATGTAAAAACTAACATAGTAAATGTTCTCTCCAGGTACACACTATTCTACGAGCACTCCATCGACGGTCTGCCTGTGATGAGGCCACTGTTCCAGGAGTTCCCTGCTGAAGAAGACACCTACACTATTGACGACGAGTACCTGCTCGGTAAGTAACATTATCATTACAACTAGCTATAGCACGTACACATTTATAAACGTGCTAAAAAAATCGGTTTATCAATATTCGAACTAATATGTTGAAGATGTTGAATGTTGGTATAAGGACAGAATATAAAAGTAAAACACTAGATGATTTACAATTGGCATTAGTGATTTAAAATGAAAATCTAAAAAAAAAAAATGTAAAACCTATCTATAAATGCCAGGTGTCCGGTGATTTATGGATAACCCTGAAAAAAAAAAACTACAAGTAGTGCGAAACGAAATGTTTTTTGTTACCCTCATTTTACGTTCTTGTACACCACGACCACAAATTGATGAATCGCATCGTTGTCTTATTGTTATAGTGTTTTTTTTTTTACATTAACTCTGATAGGCAATAAATAGTTTGACTGCTTTTACAAGACTTAAAAAAAACAACTTGAATGTTTGGTTTCGTGAAAAATACCTATTCATTTTGACAAAATATAAGCAATTAAGCATCCAAAAACACAGTATGGAAACCCAAGTAACCAATCACTAAAACAAAGTCCCCTGCCGCGTCTGTCTGTCTGTTGACGATAAACTCAACAAATACTGGACGGTTTTTCATGCAGTTTTTTTTTCACCAATACACGGAGTGATTCATGAGGCAGATTTAGGAGTATATTTTGTTACGGTTCTGTGTAAATTGGTTGTAATATGACTTTATATTTTGCAGCGTATTCAAAGCTCTTTGAGATATAACAACAATGTTTGGTGGGATATTCCTCTTTTATAGGTTACAGAAAAGTCCGCGTTGGCATATATCTCTCTTTTAAGGGTAGCTAATTTTTTAAATGGTCACGTACAGTGCGGTGATTGGAAAGCTAATTAGACAAATACAGTACAAATCCTTATCAACTTAATACGCTAGTTAACTTAGAGTGTTATACGTGTCGGCGGCAGCTGCCGACACGCCATCTTCAAAGATCAGCGTCATCATCGCGTGTTGACGGCTGCCGTTGGCAACATTTCGCTCGAGAGCTCTTAAGCATTTCATGCATATTAGAATAACCTTTACCTGGACCTCTCCTTTAAACGAAAGCCCCATTTCGTATTTACCCCCTTAAAGGTCGAATTTCGAAAACCCTTTTCTAAGTACTCCCCAACATTATAAAAGGAAGCTGAATACAAAATTACACGTTCCCTGGTCCTAGTATTTTCGGCTGTGCGTTCATATTCTTGATTAACGTCAGTCAGTCAATTTCTCATACATATATAGATTACTAGCTAGGCAGCGGCTTCGGTCGCATATTATACATATCGACGCTTGAAAGGCGAGATTGACTAAGCGACATAGTAGCATTATGTCGCTTAGTCAATTTCGCCTTTCAAGCGTCGATATAAACCTTCCCCTTGAATCACTCTGTCTATTGATGAAAACCGCATTAAAATCCGTTGAGTAGATTAGAAGATCTAAGCATACAAACAGGAAATACGACTTTGTTTTATACTATGTAAAGATGTTCACATTAGACAGAAAACTGTCCACGTACGTGTTACCGTATTTGATACAACTTTGGCGACCTATGTACACTTTTTAACCAACGAAAATAAGGAAGAGACTCAAAACTGACGCGTATTTCTTTATTCTCAAAAGCCATAACATCTGTTTCGATGAGGAAGTTTTTTTTTGCTTGTTTCTTACTTTATAATTCTTTCTTTTCTCCAGGTAACTCGCTCCTGGTCCGTCCGGTAGTAGAGCCAGGCGTGACGTCCGTAAAGGTGTACCTGCCCGGCGCGGCGAGCCGGACTATGTGGTACGACGTGGACACGTACCACGTACACCATGCCAGCGGGTACCTCACGTATGACGTCACTCTCGCTAAGGTATGTGCCACACTGACTGTGACTGGTGACTGAGTTCCGTGAAGGTGTACCTGTTTATACAGGAAAAAAATTTAATCAGTGCGCATATGATTTTGGTGGTTCAGTATCAGTAATAGAACACATTTCAACAAATTTTTCGATATTTTATTTTTATTTTTGTCCGACTTTAAATCAGTAGACTGTGGACACCCTACATATTTCGTAATATAAGTTCGACAATAGGAATAGGTCAGTAACCGCGCGCCGGCAAAGGTACTTCGAACTTCTTAGAATTTTGACCGATCGAACACCTGGTAGGTACTTGTAGCTACGCTGGGCTGTTCACCTTTGCCGCCGCGCCGCCGCCGGGCGCACGTTACCATAAAATCCAGTTTCAAAATAAACATCTTTCGTCAACTTAATTTTTTTGTACAATAGTAAGATATATCAAAATAACAATTGCGTGGTTATTTTAACTCGTTTAAGTTTAATTTGTTAAAATTTGCGCACAGGTTATAAAGTTATCCTGTATTTCCCTGACATATTCACATTATGAGGAAATAAACCACAAGGAACTATTTAGTTCCTTAAAAATAATCAACTAACCTATTGGTTAAAGATTTCACGAGCTACTGCAGTTAGTGTCCAGAGAGCAATTATTCTGCCAAACAGGCTATAAAGTTCACTCAACTTCCATAGAAAACGGACGATCCTCCGACGGGTGTTTTGCCTGGTGAAATACCCGCCGCTTGTTGACAGTGTAGTTGCGCGGCAAACTCTGATTGCGCGATGCAGGATTTTGCGCGTCATCGGTATCATGAGTACTTCGCATGTGTCTTGTGGTCGCAAGCGCGACTGCTGAGCGTGGGGTCCTGGGTTCGATTCCCAGGTCGGACAAAGTGTTTATTTATTTATTTTATTAATTTATTTATAGTTAATTAAAACAGTACAACAACAATTACATTAATTAACATAGAAAAATGATAGGTGTCATTGGGTTGGTGGTAGTGTTGCAAAGGACTCGAGTCCTCGAGTCGTCATTTTAAAGACTCGAGTCGATTATGCAAGACTTAGTGTGCTCAATAGGCTCGAAGTCTAGAGTCAAGCACTCGAGTCTTAAAAAGGATTCCAGTCTTAAAGAGGACTCGAGTCAAAAAAGGACTCGAGTCTTAAAATTAACTCGAGTCTTAAAGAAAAACTTGGAGCATGAAGATGAAACTTGTAGCTCGTCATTCGAAAAGACTCGAATACAAGAATGATAAGTTCTAATGAGTGGTTATGATGTAATTATGCGTACAAATAATCTGATGAGTTATTCATAGACTCGAATTCATTTTAAGACTCCAGTCCTTTTTTAAGACTCGAATTCATTTTAAGACTCGAGACCTTTTCTAAGACTCGAGTCCTTTTTAAGACTCGAGTGGCTTGTAAATGACTCGGGCTCAGCGTGACTCTAGACTCCGAGCCTTTTGAGCACACTGAGTCTTGCATAATTGACTCGAGTCTTTAAAATTACGACTCGAGGACTCGAGTCCTTTGCAACACTAGTTGGTGGTGTTATTGGGTTTTCTCCATTAGGAATTTCATAGCTCGGAGTTTGGTAGTTGGCGATGTGATACCCACGTGCCTCGGAAAGCACGTTAAGCCGTTGGTCCTGCGCCTGATCTCTCTCCGGTCGTGTCGGTTTGCCGTCCCTGAGGACTATGAGAGTGAGGGAAGAGTGAGTGCTCCTGTGTCTGCGCATACACTTGAGCACTATAATATCTCCCGCGCCGATGGCTAGTCTCCGTTGAGATTGGCCGCTGTGTCCGAAATACGGTCTGGAGGACTATATGTGGTTGTGTAGATGTTGCCACATGTGCAATACAGGTATTCCTACACCCTGTACGCTCGAAAATCGACCGTCTGATTCCTTCTGAATTTTCGTGTGAATTCGTAAGCTAATGATATAATTTTTTTCCAGATCCCCGTGTTCCAACGCGGCGGTACTATCATTCCTCGCAAAGAGCGCGTGCGACGTTCTTCTGCACTCATGGCTGACGATCCATACACGCTTGTTGTGACCCTCGATATTAACGTAAGTTCACTTTTAATTATTCAAGAATAGGTGGAGTATTTTTCTGTGGATGTCGTAAAAGGCGACTAAGGAACTTATTAGAGAATGGGCAGCAGCGTTCTCTATGCATTTTACCACCATACTGCGATCGCCAACCCGCCTGCCAAGCATGGCGATTATGGCAAAGCCCCCCAAGGCCTATGTCCAGCAGTGGACGTATAGCGAATAGCGGAATTTTCTTTCCAGTACTTTTTCGCTAACTGAAAGGAGGTGGGTAAAGTTTAGATCATTTTTCGCCTATCATAGTCATGAAAATTCAAAGTATTTATTGACGTCATGTTAGTGTGTTTATGTAAAGTCAAGGTATCGAGCTTTACATCTATTCTAAAATAGTAAGGAAAAAAAAAATAGCAACTATTAGTTTTGGTGCGTAAAGCTCATAACAGTTTATTTTATGATGAAAGTTAAAATAAGTGCTTAAAATATTAAAACTTGCCAAGTTTCTTAATATTTTAGAATAGATGTAAAGTTCAATACCTAAACTTCACATAAACACTATAACATGACGTCAATAAACATTGTACTTTGAATTTTCATGACTATGATAGGCGAAAAATGTTCTAAACTTTACCTAACTCCTTTGGCAAAGAATCGCGAGTATTCGAGAATGATCAGCTTGGCATATAAATAACGGATTGTTGGACTGGGAAGACAGTTCAGTTACTTATACGGTACAGTGAACTACAAGCGAAACAGTGAAGTAGAAGCGAGACAAGTGATTCTGTTTGACGTAACTGATTACTGCGTCATTTGTGATTAGTTGATTAAACTGTTCTTCTTCTTATCGTTTCCATAGCAATTTAAATAGAGTTAGCCCAGAATTTGGCTACGAGCTTAGCATTTTCAGTAGCGTCCATCAAACCTTGTAGTGTGCGAAACGCAGGACACGCTAGACAAGATATCAAGTGCCGCACTGTTTGTGGGATAGCACCGCATTTACACTTACACTCCAGGGCGGAGTCATCTGTGAATCTCCACCTGAGCAAGTTTTCTTTACTCCGGCCGACCTGAGTCCGGAGTCTATTTAAAGACTTCCAGGAAAACCAAGGCAACTCGTGTCCAGGCGCGAGATTTTCAGCAGGTGGAACGAATGGGTTGAATGTGTTTAATTAACTCATCGAATGCCGTAATTAGAGACACAATAGAAAGACAATTGCTTATGTCGAACTGTGTAACTTAATACGTTCGAGGGGTTAAACTGGTTTTGTGTGTTTCGGTAAAATTAGTTTAAGTTTATTTATTCCGAACCCCAACTCGTAACAATATGTTCTGTTTCCCTCAGGGCACGGCTACAGGCTCGCTGTACATCGACGACGGCGAGACGTACGAGTACTTGAACAACAAACATATCTACGCCAGGATCACGTTCGAACCCAACGTCATGAGCTATTCGTGAGTATTATATTATCTATGCATTTAATATAATATTAACCCAAAATAATTTGGGATAACGGCAGGAGAATGATGTTATACAATATCAACGGAGTCGCCACAATTATGGTCACCAAAAAATTAATAATAATCATTTATATGTATGTTTAATGTAATAAAGGAAATCATAATAAGGCCACTCTGCCGACCGGCAGCTTGGAATCTGCTCGTGATGCCGATGGGCCATTTTTTTATATTTTGTAAAAATATACCTACTTAATATGTGAGGAAATCAATAATAACCTATTCCCGATGGGGTACTATTTTTGTAATTCTAATATTTAAAAATGGACAGAAGTGGTGGCCCAGTGGTTCGAACAGGCAAGCGGTTTACTTTGTGTAATTAATTTTATCACCACTGCTCTCAAAACGGTGAACGAAAATATCTGGAGATAAATTGCATGTCCTTGATCCAAAAATTCGAAGACATGTGACATCTACCAACCCGCACTGGGCCCAAGTGGTAGATAACTGCCCACTCCCCCTCACCGAGAGGAGGCCTGTGTCCCAGCAGTGGGAATGGTATAGGCTGATCATGTAAACCGTTAATTTATCAAATTAAATTCATCTTCAAAAATAACTCACGGTTTTTCATTTCACAGATTCATCGACGAAAACGCCCACTACCCGACCCGGTCGTGGGTAGAGCGCATAGTCATCGCGGGTATCAAGTCTCCGCCCAAGACCGCCAAACTGTCGCAGGGGGGTAAGCAGAGCGCTCTACAGATGACACTGCACAAAGGTAACGATGTACTGGTCGTTAGGAAACCTGCCGCCAGTATGGCACAGCCTTGGAAGATTCATTTTAGTTATTAGGTGTAGACTAAGGTGATGTAATGGCCGAGTAATCAAATGTAACTAGGATTTTAAGTCGGTGTTCAGTGTTTGTAACCTAAATTGATCCTTTGTTGACTTATTAATCAGACAACTCACAAAGCACACCAAACAAAATTAATACAATCCTGAAACGGTATTAAGAATGTGGGGTCGCAACACCGGCAGCTTCTTGAGTCAGTAATAAAAAAGTCGTGGCCCGGAAAATCCAATCACCAAAAGCGATAAGTAACCAGGGTCGTCGGAAACAGTTGAAAATTAGAAAGAAACAGATGGATGTTTTCAAATAAAATTGAATTCTATAATTGAACTGATTGTTTTCTATTAATTTAATTAAATATTATTCGAAAAAATCCATCTGTTTCTTATCTCTTTTGGTGACTTTACGTTGAGCAAAATCGCTTATATCATGGGCCATCAGTTTCTAGTCGTCATTGTTATGACGTAGTGCGAGTTACCGGTGACACCCACTTATACCGTCGGTTCCTATTTGGTACTTTATGCGGGTGCCTAGGCGCCTCCTTGCTCTGTGAGACAGCTAATAAAATATATAAAAAGTCAAATTAAATTTGCTAGTGGAACTCCACGAACGTAATGTGAATCGATATTCAAACATGATAAAGCAAAAAAGTTTTTTTTTAATGGTCCGTCGACCGCCTGCGGCAAGATAGGCACTTGAAATATCAGTTTCAAAAATCCTTCTTTTTTGTATAAACAAAAGAAAGCAGATTTTCTCAACTCATAGTTCAAGTAACCACAAGAAACCAACGGTCGGCGAATAAAAAAAATATAAATCAATTACATTTTTAATTTATCATATTTCATTTACATATGACGTCTGCGGACTTTCGCTACCTAATGTAATACGACCCCGAATTGTCGTGCGACCCCCGGGGGGCCAACACGGATCTATAAGTTAAAGCATCGTCGAGGCTTAAGACCGTCTTAAATTTAAGTTGCGTTTGAATATTCGGTGGTATTTATAGGTAGTCAATAGTGATTTCTCACTATTACTACTTTTATAATGTGGTACGGTTATAGTTTAGTTGCGTTAAACCACTGGATTTATTTATATAGTAACACTTTCTATGTATGTCTACTAAATACAGTAGAGCGTCGATTATCCGAACTAATTGGGGGACAGGAGTGTTCGGAAAACCGATTTTTTCGGATAATCTAACTGTACTAATTCAAGCATACATATGTATTTATGTACAGGTGGATGAAAACCTTATGTTTAGACATATCTTTAATGGGAAATAGTTTCTTTCCGCGGTAAAATTTAGTTTATCAACTAACGGCTACTTGGGAGTGACACACAACTAACAATCCGAGATAATTTCGCGAGTATTGTAACGCGAGAGGAGGATAGCCCGCGCGAGTCGGGCGGACGTAGTAGTTCGGATAAGCGGTCGTTCGGTTAATCGACGTTCGGATAATCGACGCTCTACTGTATACCTTTATCATATTTAGTAGCACTTTTTTCCGTGTACGGGTGACCATCTTTACACACCAAGACTCTTCTGTGCCTCCTAAAGCACGTTAAGCCGTTGGTCCCGCCTGTCTTTCGTAGATCTTTGTCAGTCGTTACGGGTCGTCAGAAGTCCGAAAGTCTGACAACCCGTCTTAACATGAGGTATCGTATCACCCAGTGACTGGGTTGTGGAGGTCAGATAGGCAGTCAGTCAGACAGACTAGTCAGATGATGATTTAGTAGCATTTTTTAAGTAAACATGACACTGATGTAATAGACCATCATCATTATTTCAGCCGAAAGGCGTCCACTGCTGGATATTAGACCATACTCTTGTCTAATTCAGAGATTATTATCTCTCTTTCTCTGTTTTATGGCTATGAAAGAGACTGCTAACAAAATAAAGCTCTCTAAACACGAAGTAAAGCATATAAAGAAGTCCAGTGGTTCTTATAACGCAGTTAAATTGTAGCCAGAAAAATCTGTTTTCGTTTTGACACTGTTTTTGAGGATTGGTGTTATCTGTGATTGGTTTGCGGTATGAGCATAATAACGTTAAATTATAATATTTATACAACGTGTATGGGATAACTACTTTAGTTTCCATGATGCACGTAAAATTGCTTCATGACAAAGTAGTCTTAAACTAACGGGTATAGAGAAATATGGAGGATTGAAAAAAAAAAGACCTTAGAGGGTATAATAAAAGTGCAATAAAAAAATTGTGTGTCTCAGCTCCGATGCACAACTGGAGTTTACTCCTTACGAACGATTATGAAATATGTATATTAGTAAACATAACGCATAACGTAAGGGAGAAAGATTGATTTTACTCCCCATATATTTTCATACCCCAGGCTTATATATAAAAATCGATTCTTTAGGAGTCAACTCCAAAAAAAAAAATACCCCTAAGCTTTATAGTTTGACGAAGTCGCGTGCAAAAGTTAGTGAACAATTACTTTATGATTGTAAAATAAAATGTTGTAAGGGATATCGTAGACAGACTGCAGTGAAGCATCGCGAACTGTTCGCTCCAATGAACGCGCACAAAGCATACACATATTTAATTACAAATATTTTCTACACTTCTTAAGCCTACAGTCTGTGTACCCTAGCTCTAAGGAATTAAGTTAATAAACAGTGTCAAACCGAATGCAACTCTATTACAAATCAGTAAGGACAAGATTTCAGTGTATCGTAACTCAGTGATCAATCATTTTTTTGTTTTGTTATACAAACAATATGTTGCGTTACCTGCTTGTATCGAACTACTATAAAATTTAAGAACACTAATGTATAAAATTATCTGCCAGATAATGTTAACTGAAACTTATTTTGAGGTGTTGAAACAGGGAATGAAATGAATTATTTCCAATTCAGATAATCTTGTAAGCAAAGTAAGAGTATATTGTTTGTATAAGAATACCTCCCTATAGTTGTAATATTTAGTAATTCTAGCGTATTTTTATCGCTCTGTAAGATTTAAAGTACCTAGTGTTTTTTTTTAATTATTGATATTAATACAATTACTATTGTATTCACTACATTCACAATACTTTCAAGTATTTGCACGGTTGTTTATATATTTATCAACAAAAAACTAAGTTGGGATCTTTTATTTTTTGAACAAAAAAAGGTAGTTTTTTTTCATAAATAATATTATGACCAGTATGTATTATATTCCATATAGTAGATGTTAGATATCAAATTGTAATATTATCTAGTTGAATTTGGTTTTGGTATGATAGCTGCCATCAATGATACTAAAAGTAAAAAGAGGTACATAGATAATACACGCTCCCCAAGTAGCATATCAACACTTTGCTAATTAGCCAACTTTTCTTCGTCTTCTCTTTTTCGCAAAACGCCCATATTTTCTGACTGAATGAAAACGAACGAATGAAATAGTTTTATATTCATTGTGGAAATGGAGGACCTCTTCTCAAAGTAGCGCCAGCTGGAGGCCTAATTTTTTTTAATACCCTCATAGTGAGTGACAATGTGACGTTTTTGAAGTTCGAATGTTGGGTTGGCAACCTATAACAGTCTTTTTACTTACAATATCATTACCATATTTAGGAAGTGACTGTAAATATGCCATATCGAGTTTAAGAGGGGACACGCTAAGCGCTTACGAAATTGTTTAGCTATAAAGAGCGTCGTCTTTGTCTAATCACACCTGTGTGACTGTCTCTTTCTAACTCTTGATGTGACATATTTACGTTTGGATAGTTTACTTGTGTGTCAACATGTAACGGGTAAGAAGTAACGAAGAATTTTATCGTATGTATATGTGATACTGATAATAAAAGAAATTTTAATTTTGACTGGTTTTTTTTGTCTCCTTTTTATGGCCGTTATAGGAAATGAATCGCATCTAGCCGATCTTGCGTGAAAGATATGTCTAGCCAGAGTAGCCAGTGTAAATATCGAGACGACTAATCATACCCATTCCTATAATTATTGTAATTTGAAAACAATGTTAAAGCCAATTATTTTTATTTTTATTTATTTACTAGCTTTTGCCAGCCCCATTGTCTTCCCGCGCTATCTCTTAGCTTAGCGTTCAACGGCCTTAGCGAGATATTTATTAGCTTATAGCCTTCTTCAAGAATTTAATCAAATTCAAAAATATTTGTCCATGTATTTTTAAATAAGTGTTCTTAAATTTTCTGATTTTCCGCGCAATTTTTTAATTTTTTCTTTCATAAGAACCTTCTCCTAACAATAACAAACACAACAAAAAAATAAAAAGTGAAATCGGTCCAGCCGTTCAAGCGTGATGGCGTGACCAAGGGAAATAGGGATTCATTTTTATATATATAGATTTATTTATTTATTTCACCAAAAATAGAAAATACAGTGGATTATACATAGTTATGGGCTAGTACTTGGTGGTGCATAACATGTTAGCATCTGTAGTCGAACTAGGACGAGTCCTGTATCTCGACATACAGCGCCAGTCCCCTCAAATTTGAAAATAGCATATTAGCCCAAATGACATACAAATACATGGAAGATCTTAACTAATAAAAAAATTGCAAAATATAAAAATTGGTGTGTGTATGTGTATTTGTCCGTGGAGTTTTTTTGTTGGCCCTTCTCCATAGAAAACAACCAGTTGGAACCTTTTATTATTATCCATACTAATATTATAAATGGGAATGTGGAATATTATAATGGGCTGTTTTTCCGTCTTTCACGGCAAAACGGAGCGACGAATTGCCGTGGTTTTTTAAGTGGAGATAGTTGAAGGGATGGAAAGTGACAGGCTACTTTCTTTCTTTTCCCATGGACTTGAATGCAGCATGTTTGCGTGTGTCAAAGCCCAGAATCTTTACATTCTACTCCCAAATGGAAAGACATAATATCGTCTACAGTAGCGTATTAAAATAACATTCTGTTCCGAGTTCTCTTCTGTACTAAATCAGGAAAGGGGAACCGTTTAACCCCGAATTTAACGCGAGCGAAGCCGCGCGCAAAAGCTAGTTTTGAATAAAGGGAAAGGTCGGCTCCAATTAAATTTTGATAAATAATAAATGCAAAAGTAATGGTCTGTAAAAGAGATGTGTCTGTCACGCCTTAACGGCTGAACGGATTAGATGAAATTCGACACACTAATAAGAGCATAACCTGAGCAACGCAAAGGCTATTTTTTATTCCGCTGGTAAGCCTCCGTGGGATAATTTCTGAACTCCAAGCAGGCGAAGCCGCAGTGTGACTGAAACTCGCTGAATATACAGGATAACTTTTTATCCAGTGCGTAAATTGTAACCATGAATTCAGCATATCATTCTAGACCCCCCCCCCTCTTATCCCCCGTAGAAATTTTTCGTCGGTTTTACAAAAAAAATCAGCCGTTTCATAGAAAAATGCAATATCTACGGGGTCAAAACAGCTGATTTTTTATTGGATAACCGACGAAAAATTTCTACGCAGGGGGGTCTAGAATGATATGCTGAATTCATGGTTACCGTTTGCGCACTGGATAAAACCTGATCCTGTATAAATATGGCCAAGCTGGTGAAAATCTCGCCAGATCGGCCACTTAGAAGCGATTATATCTTTTGAACTAGTGACGGACTAATTTTGATATTTGGCGATTCATTAGCGACAAAATTTGGAAGAAAACAGATCTTCGCTAGGTGCACTAGTTTTTAAGATTCAAATGGACCAAGCTGGGGTAGATTATCCAGTTCGGCCACCAATAAACACTTTAACTTTTGAACCAGTGACAGACTAATTCTGATATTTGGCGACAATTTTTTTTGTGTTATTAAAATTAAAATCCCTGTGTTCAACGCCAGGCCAAGGCCCCGACCATAGGGTTTAAATAGCGCAGTGGAAACGTGATGGTGGGGCTCTGGAGCAAGAGTGGTGAGCGAACTGTCCGCCGTGCGCGGAGCTGATTAATACAATATTCAAAAGACTCACCTGATGGTAGAAACCTGGTACTGGAGCCTACCTGGACTTATATATGTAAATAAGTGTATATTGTATTGTGTAGTGACGTTGTAAGTAGGTATTCAGGATACCAGGCCGTTCAAGACGCTCTGCTACCAAGACATGCGGTCCCAATCACTATCACATCAAAGTATTTCAATCAAACAAACTGAACCCGTATTATTTCGTCAAAAGGGGTTGGTTACACACAAAACAATTGGGTCACGACAAATTGTCCACAAATCGACCGGTTCAAACGGATTACTTTCAAACGGTCGCGAGATCCAAGCGGCGACGATCCTCCAATTTCAAAGACCAAACCAAAGTGTCAAAGTCAAACTGACAAGTGACAGTTCTCACTCTGTTACACGTCTAGAAACGTAGGCGCATAGAGTAAACAATTCAAACGGGACGAAACACCCTGTTCTCTGCCAATCCAGTGTCAGTCACACGAAGCCGCAGTCAAAATATATAGCTAGAATAGAAGTAAATGCCTAGATAATAGCTGATACATAATGTATAGAAAAATAAAACAAGAACACGCAGCGGCGACCCTAAAATATCTTGATTAATGGGTTCTAAGATAAGGTTTGAAGGAAACCACAAAATACTGCTGTTCAACAAATATATTTTTCATCTGTTATACATTATGACTACTTCGAGAACTAACATAATAACAGGCACCGAAATACACAACAATTTTTAATAACGGTTTGACACATTAGCGAAAGCAAATGACGGGATCAACTGATTTCTAATTTGTTAGACGAAAATGACAGCACCGATTTTTTTTTCAATATGACAACTAAGCGATAGTCATAGCCGTCATTTTAGTCTCGTTATCATCAGTTTAGCTCAAAGATAGCCACTAATGCTCATAGACCGACACTTCCAATCAAATCGACACTTCCACCGGTTCTATGTTTTGTTCATACTGCAAGACGTAGCGTTGGAAGGCCTCCTAAAATGTGGACCGATGACCTGGTAAAGGCAGTCATTGTGGTCTAACACATTAAAAATAAAGGGTACCTATTAAAAGTTTTTGATGATCGAGCAGTTTTTCATTGATAATAACATAGCCTATAACGTTCCCACTGCTGGGACACTGGCAAATACAAAATCAAAAGTAATTTATTCAAACTAGGCTGTCTCAACACTTTTTGAACGTCAAAGTTACTTAAGACAGTCCCCCAAAACGCCGCCCTACACGACCTCGTAATTCGGGGTTGTTCCGGAGCCACCACTGCCCTTAAAAATCTATATGAATAAAATGAAATACTGTTCTTTGGTAAGCGCCATCATTTGTGAACTGTGGGACTGATTTGGTTTTTTTTTTCTTGATTCAAAGTGTTTCTTATAGTCTAGAAAAGGTTGATAAAAAAAATAAAAATTTGGCCGGATATTGGAAATTCGGGAAAACCCAAGAGTAAAAGACACACAGTAGTATGAATGATTGAATTATTTACACGACAACAACTGGTTAGCTAGTTGATAGTAAAATTACCAAAATCTCAACTTAATTAACCAAAGAGTATGAAATAGTATCACGCCGCAGGGAATTATCGCACCATTTTAAACTCTATTTCAGTTAATTTACGTTCCTTTTCAATGAAAACTGCTCGAGCGTTTTGCTGCTCTGCCTGAGCTTTTAATTCGTTTCGGTTTGCTTTCGCTGTAATGTGCGTAATTATTAAAAACCAAAACAGTTATTTACGATTGATTTAGGCAATACATTGTGGGAAAATTAAAACTACATAGTAGTAGACATAAAAAAAAAACAGTTTCAAAGTCAACATATTTCACTGATCCTTCTTAATTATTATGAGGCCAGACAAGGGTTTCAACTATCGCTCAAATACAATCGCTCTAACTACAAACGAGTTTTAATCTAAATTGTAATTTTTTGTAATAGTTGGAATAAAGTTCGTTATTCAAAAATGACTCAATGTTTTTAACCTACCTACCTATATCTAAAGTTAGAACTCGTTTTGTACATTATTTAGATGTTGTGACTGCTGTTATTATCGTTGTTGTTGTTTTACTGAATAAAATCATGAAATATCACATAACATAACATTACGCCATGCCTAGTTGAGTTGGGCAGAGGCGTACCCATAGTACCCCTATATTTCGCCAGTTGTTTAAGTCCCATGTAATACAGGGCGAGCCTATTGCCATCAACCGGGCACAAATCCAGACCCGGGCTGCTACAGAGAAATATCAGAAAAAATCGTTACGTAATACTGATTACGAATTGCAATACCTCATATGGTAACACTGAACTGTTACAAAACCTCATTTGTAACCATTTCTAGTGTATTAAAGCATTTTAAAAGGACCCAAATGCTTTTTTACTCCTCTAATTAAATATTCAGTATGGCGATATTCATCCGTAATATTCATAATGAATTGCAATACTTACATTGCAATACATAATAAATATTACATAACGATATTTCATAATTTTATTCAGTATTAATGATAACAGCAAAAAAAAATATGACAGTAACATGTGCGACATTGTCAATTTTCAGAATGCACTCTCATCATAAAAATGTACAGACGCCAGCACATAAAGCTGTTACAATCTGTCAAATTTATTTTATTGGTTTTCAACTTTATCGAAATTTCGAAGGTTCAAGACTGATTGAGAAAAATTGATAGTTTCGGGTAGCTTAATCTGCTGGCGTCTGTACATTTGCAAGATAACTTCTGCCACATTTGTAACTGATGTGTCCCGTACTAACGTTAGGAGCGTGGTCTAGAATCTTAATAGAACTTGAACGTGTCGTAAGTACACAATTCTGCCGTGATATATCTATAATGCCGTTATCTACCAAAACCGTTGTTTTGAATAACATGCAAAAACCGCGGTAAAAATTTAAACCGATGTCACTTTTCAATGACAACACCCAAAACTATTCAAGGTATTGAAAACTCGGAAACACAGATCGATAGATTTTTTTTTAAATTATAATAGCAAGAAAGTTAAAAATCGACCATATGTTAGATTTTAGTTATGCCACGGCAGAATTAGGGTATGAACAAATTGAGAAAAAACGAAACGACGCGCGACGTATTTAATGAACAGTCAGTCACACGTGGCAAAATATTTATATATAAATAGGAGAAAACTCAATCATTTTTGTTATTTACAAAAAATCAAATAATAAAATCAACTCAACAACAGTTTAAAATAAAATTATTATTACGAAACACCGCTCGACATGTTAATTAACTTATTACAATAATCAGTGCCAAATAATCAGAATTTTGGGAAAAGTTTTAAGTAATTATTTGCAATCAATGCTTAACTAAAATATTTCGTGACAAACTCAATATATTATAATTTTATAACGATCAACATTGTTTATTATAATCAGCTTAATATAAAATAAAATAAGACAACCTCACAACTTAAGCGACTATGCTCAACTTAGCCTTTTTTATAATGAGTTTGAAATAATTATTTTATAATTATTACCAACAGCACGCGTAGCATGAACGCTATAGCAACTGAATTTGTCGGCGGAAGAGAAGACAAAATGATAGATTGTATCGTAGAAAAATTGTGTAAAACTGAAAAGAAGAGATGATTCTATTGTTCAACGATGTCAAGTATGATGACTATTTCTCTGATGAGATAAAAACATTTTTACAAAATTAACTTTTTTTTATATATAGAATAGACATAGAATTGGTCATGCTACGCGGGCAGATCAACTTGGATATTTTTATAATTGGATCAACTGTTAATGCTTAACAACATTATGTAACTCAACATCGGTATAAACAGCTCAACAGAATGAACAGTGGATTTCTTCCAATGACATTGTTCGCACATACCATAAAAATATGTGCGTGTGGATTGAGAGATCTTTTCGAAAAACTCTTCCAATCCCAACCAAATTATAAGAGGATTTAGGAAATAATTGTGAAAACTTCATGGTAAGGTATAAAATTTGTGAAACCTAAACAAAGAAAGTTAGAACTCATTAACTGGATCTCTCAATCTGGACAACTGAAGAAAAAGACAAACGTTTTCGATAAGGATTGTAAAAAATGATTTATCTTTTTAAGTATAACACTTACAGGGACGACTGATACGTCAAATTTTAGTACAACATTTTTCACAATTTCTGATGTATCTACCTTCTACCTATAAGTTTTGGTTTATTAAATAAAGTTCAAAATAATGATCTCTCAGTTGGGACGATCGACAAAAAACAAGATTTTCATTTTCTCTTGAACCAGTAAGATTTCAATCACAATTTTTGTTTCACAAATTTTCTCAGAAGCATAATTTGCAATAAACATGATAATTATTCATACTTTTTCAGTATTAGGTCGTGTTTTACAAGATCACTCAATTGAAAATTGTCCACTCTGAGTGATCCATATAAACCGTTATAAATCTTAAACGTGGCTTTGAAACTAATCGAAATCTTGTTTAGCAGCTTTCACAAATCCTTCACAATTAATTAAAATGCAAATTATAAACACATAGGCAGTATATTCTTGGATACGCGTTATGGCTTTTTCTTCAGTTGTCCAGATTGAGAGATCCAGTTAATGAGTTCTAACTTTCTTTGTTTAGGTTTCACAAATTTTATACCTTACCATGAAGTTTTCACAATTATTTCCTAAATCCTCTTATAATTTGGTTGGGACTGGAAGAGTTTCTCGAAAAGATCTCTCAATCCACACGCACATCAGAAAAATGTGGGGGCGCGAAGAGGATACATCGCTTTGCCTTGCTTTCCACCCTAATGTATCTCTTTATAGCAAAAAAAATATCCTCCGAAATACGCACAAACAATGTCGAAGCAAGAAAAGAAAAACAGTTTTTCTGGTCCTTGGCAAACGTTTTTATAACTTTCGTTAATGCATAGGAAATCTAGCTGAACCAGCAGGGCGAGCACGGCCTACTGTCACACATTTTTATCACAGTTTGAGAGCAAAAACCGTGATAAATTGCGTGACTGAACTAGTTACAGAGGTCGTGCACGCCATGTAGGCGAAAGGGAATCGAAACACTCGCGAACAACAAATCTCTCTAAAGTTGTTTTTGATGATTTCTCCTAGCATCGTAAAAAACCATTTTGCACAAAGTTCTTCGAAAGCTTTCTTCGTTCTCAAAGCACCTTCCCAACTCAACACAAAACATTTTAGTTACGAAGAATTTTTATAGGACATCTTTATTTTAACATCGTAAGCAACCGTAACGTTAATTTATTGAAATAGAGTTAACTATTAATAAAGTAGACTAGCTTGAACTCCGTAGACCCGGGCACCGTATAAATACCCCGCCAATACATAAATGCTTAACAAAAACTTACTATACAAAAGCCAATAAGTTTAATAACTATTCCTTAATTAAATAAATTATGTTTTTTGTTGTAGTGATATCAGTGCTAAGTTTCAACGCAAAGTATTTTTCTTGCATTAAATAATACCCATTGTTTTCAGTTCCTTAAAGTGCAAATTAGTCCGCCCGATTGTTCGGCTGAACTGTTTGATTTCGATGTGGATGACGTAATTGGAAGACTTTTAATCATTTTGGTGTCAATATTATCTTAGTAATCGTATTTATGGTTAAGAATTTAAGAAATTATAAGGCATCTCTGTTTTTGAACATTTTAGCTTGCCGCGTTATCTATACTATCTATATACTAATATAAAGCTGAAGAGTTTGTTTGTTTGATTGAACGCGCTAATCTCAGGAACTGCTGGTTGGAATTGAAAAATTCTTTTTGTGTTGGGTAGCCTATTTATCGAGGAAGGCTATAGGCTATATAACATCACGCTACAACTAAGAGGAGCGGAGCAGTAATGAAAAATGTTGCAAAAACGCGGAAAATCGCACGGGTAGGCGATTCGAAGCGACGGGAAGGGTCGGGGGAAAAATAAATTTAACGCGGACGAAGTCGCGGGCAGAAGCTAGTAATCCCATAAATTACTTCAAATCTAAACAATACACAAACTCATATCCACCACAATATAAACCTGAAAATAATACAATGTCCCGATGCTTATACTTTACGAGAAGTAAGACTGTAGGTTTTGATAATTCAATTACCAAATTCATGTACAGTCAGCTTCAATAGTATCAGGACGAACAGACTGTTCAGAATGATCTCAACGACTATGAAAATTAAATAATAATTCTGTGAAACAAGGAATGTTTCAGAGGAAGGCATTACACGACAACCGTCATTCTGACAGTAACTTTATCCAATTGAGATAAAGTTTAATTTACTTAATTGTTGAAATCATTTTGAACAGTCTGTTTGTACTGATATTTTTTACGCTGACTGTACATGCAAATACCCCCAAAACGGGGATTTTTTTTATTGCACCTATATCACTACAACATAGCACAAAATAGGCAAGATTAAACTTTACTTAAAAAATATCCTACTAGGTGTATCTTCATTAGGGAACTCTATGAAAGGGTGAGTCAGTTTGTGTTCCAACATCTCACTTTCACTAGGGAATTTATCCCCACAAATGTCACAAGCCACTTCACTGCACTCAGAACGTGACTCACTTCGTGATTTCTCCTTTTTCTTCTTCTCCTTGACCTGCCATTCTTTCTTCTTCAAAGTCTCTTTTATTTTCTCCTGTTTAGAAGAAGATTCCGCTTCCTGAACCAAGGGCTTTCCAGTAAGTAAAAACTCTTTCATATTAACATGTTTAGGCGATAATTTGTGTAGTTTTAGTCGATTTTCTGAACTACATTGGTATTCGCAGATGAAGCAGACGTATTTCATATCGCCTGTATGGATATCCGCGTGCGCTTTCCGCTTTTCGGGCGTAGCGAAGCGAAAATCGCAGAATTTGCAGGGGTACTTTCTATCTGGCGAATGGTACCGCATATGTGAGACTAAGGCGTTCATATCCTTACAGATCTTTCGACATTCTAAGCACATGACACCCTGTTCCACAGGCTCGGACTCTTCTACAGTTTCCGTATTGTGGTGTATGCGTCTATGGGACGTAAGTCCTTTCTGACTGATGAAAACTCTACGACAATCCGTGCACTGAAACTGCATCTCAGCTTTCAGATCTGGACTATGTTTTTCAATTTGATGCATGGCTAGTTTATCTGCTTCGTGAAACTGTAGGCCGCATTCCTCACATTTCCAAGCTTTCACTAACTTCGAGAAGGCTTCTAGAACATCTAAGACGGATTGTCCTTCCACTTCTGGGTGGAAAGTCTTTGTGTGGTTTCCGAAGTCGATGATTTTTGAAAACTTTCTCTTACATCGTGGGCAGCTATATGGTTCTTTGTGGTCGTCCATGACATGACACTTTAGGTCTGATATCTCAACGTAACTTTTTGGACACATGAAGCATTTGAGCTTCTGTTTGCCTTTGACAACTTCTGAAATGACTTTATACTCCATTAACTGGACTTTTTGATGGACCTGTAGATGTTTAAAGAGTTCTTTTCTGGTGTGATAGTCTGTGGGACAGAATTTACAAGGGAATCTCTTCCTGTGTAATCTTTTGCGATGGAGGGCTAATTCTTCTTTGTCCTTAAATTGTTTATTACAGGACATACAGGGATAAGTATTTATGTCAGAGAATAGATTGTGGGATCTCAAACAAGTCTCCATTCGACTCCGTCTTTGAAACGATTTCCCACAAGTACACTCATAGCCTTCCTTCTTGACTTTGTCTTCTTTTTTAACTGCTTGACTCTCGAGTTCTGCTTTCAACTTCTTGTTTTTATTCTCTTTTTTAGTTATCTGGCTTCTAATATGACCTTGTGCGCGTTTTTCAATTGAATCATGGACAGCTAAATGCCTTTTCATATAATTCTTTTGCCTGTAAGTTTTGGGGCATTTTGGGCAGGTATGGAGAGTTTCTGTTACATCTTTTTTCTTGCCTTTAGCTTTGAGTAAGCCGTAAGCTTCTTGTTCAAGGGATAAAACATTCCCAGTAATAGAATTTAGTTGGAAAGCATCTTCGTAGTCCATGTAATTATCGCTATTATGGTATGTAGTTGGTAGAATTTCCTCTGGATTCCCAATTTTCGAGTATGCCATATTTGTTTGTGTTATTGGAATTGGAAGTATTTCCATCACTAATGTCTTAGTGGTTTTAGATTCGATAAGACCGTCGTGTGGGTTTGTGATTGTGGATGTCGTGTTGATAACTTTGTTGGATATTAAGTGTGTTTCTGTAACTGTGACTTCGGATTCTTCTTTGATGTTAATTTTGTCGTATTGTTCTTTATGATGATGCTGTAAAATATAATCGGCCTATAAACACAGTCTCGATGGTAAAGATGACGTCAGAACTTAGACTTGACGCAGTTAGAAGTAAATAAAGTCGAAAATTGGATACCTTAGTTTAGACCAGAAAGAATATGTCATTCAAAATGTAACAAATAATGTACACTGAATTAAATTCAAAACAAACGGTACTGGTTCGCATGAACCTCACTTTTAAGATGGATAAGTTGAGACTCAATTTTAGACCATAGGTTTAACATTTAGAATAGCTATAAAGGTTTTTTTTATTTAATTCCGTAAAATATCATACCTCATCATCATCGTCCTCACACTTGATATTCATATCATCCTGCAGACATGCTTCCACCTGATTCAAAGCGGATGCCTCATTGCTATCCATACTGCCAATATCATCAAAATTGGGATAATCATATGTCACCAAAGATTCATCTCCCAACACCCTTTCCACCTTAACTTGTGATTTTTCATCACAATCCATCTCAGATTTAGGTACTGTTGCATAATGTTCCAAATCATGTCTGGATTCGTGGTCAAAATCATCCATTTTCGACACAGAATCTTCATTTTGAGAGTCAATACCTTCTCTTTCTATACTTATGGAGATTGTTTCCTGTTTCACTTCTAACTGTACATTTCCAAAAGGGTTGTCATTATGTTCTTGTGTACCAATATCATCAATGTTTTCTGATTTGATATCGAATGCTGTGTCTTCTGTGTTTTCATGGTCCTGGTGGTTGATGTCATCTTCTTCTTTTATTATAGTGTCTGTTTGTAATTCTGCTATCTCTGATGGCGTGGGGTAGCTAGATTCCATTCTTGGTTGCTGTAACAAAAATTAACGTGGTTCAGGCAAATAATGTATTTTATATCAATCATGTTTTAGTATTGGTAAAATAGGCTAGTGCCCCAGCCTTTCTTACAATAACACATTCAGCTCCACATCAAAGCGCATATTTTGCCTTTGGTAGGGTAAATCAATCATTTGTTCTGCCCCAGCTCCTCAAATAAGGCCAGCAAAGGCTTAGTGTTCCTAAAAATCTTGCGGAGGGTCTATTTTCTATGTTATGTTATAAGGGTTTGGTTTCGGCACTTAGTCCTTTAAGTGGACCACTTTGCGTGGGCTATGGCGGTCGTTGGCGTACCTTGCGGAGAGTCTGTATTAATCATGCTTTACTGTTAGTAGTAGTTGACTGTTTGAAAACATGACTTCTAGGTATAGGTGCTTTGGAATTGCTCAGTGGCAGCCCTTAGGCCCATTTTTACTTTGGGCACGCCACTATTTCGGCGGTAATTTTATTCTTTGAGGAGTGGCTAGAGAGCCACCACGGCGTCCTCACCTTCCGCTTTACGCTGGTCCTCACCGGACATGGCTGTTTCGGGAGGTTCCTGTTCCGTATAAATAAATAAAATAAATGTGGAGGCGATCGGCGGTAGCGATCGCTCGGGTCCGGCCCTGGCGCAAGCCTTGATACGGAGCGAGAGAGCATAGGAAGCCGTCACCTCCTTCTGCGAAGCAGTAATGATCGCGAAGGAGGAAGCGGAACGCGTGAGGGAGAGGCAGTCTGTGCCTCTCACGTAGTGTTGCAAAGGACTCGAGTCCTCGAGTCGTAATTTGAAAGACTCGAGTCAATTATGCAAGACTCAGTGTGCTCAATAGGCTCGAAGTCTACAGTCAAGCACTCGAGTCTTAAAAAGGACTCGAGTCTTAAAGAGGACTCGAGACTTAAAAAGGACTCGAGTCTTAAAATTAACTCGAGTCTTAAAGAAAAACTTGGAGCATGAAAATGAGAATCGCACATCATTCGAAAAGACTCCAATAGAAGAATGATAAGTTCTCATAAGTGGTTATGATATAAATATGAGTGAAAATAATCTGAACTCGTCAGATTCATAGACTCGAATTCATTTTAAGACTCGAGTCCTTTTCTAAGACTCGAGTCCTTTTTAAGACTCGATTGGCTTGTAAATGACTCGGGCTCGGCTTGACTCTAGACTCCGAGCCTTTTGAGCACACTGAGTCCTGCATAATTGACTCGAGTCTTTTAAATTACGACTCGAGGACTCGAGTCCTTTGCAACACTACTCTCACGCCCCTAGCCGCCGCAGGAGGAGACGCCCCGGGCATCGGGAGTCCATTCCGGACCACCGCAGGCGCGAGCTTGCGGGCGGCGAGCTACCCATAGCTCGTAAGGACCAGGCTCGGGTCATCGGCGCGTTGTTCCACACGCGCCTCAAAGAGATGTCAGCAACTATTGAAGGGGTCCGCTAGGACTGATGCCTACCAGGGTCGCGAGCTTTGTTCGAAAGTGTTACCTCAGCCGCCTGACATAGGCAACTGAAGGAACACAGGTGGGGTTTTAGTGAGTAAAACTCTGACACGCCCTTCGAAACCACCCAGAGCGGGAGACATCATTTGATAATTTCCCATCCACAATAAAAAGAAACCATTTTTACTTGGGACTTAAATATTACTGGTGAAATGTGCGCCTTCTATACTCTACCTAGCCCATGGAATATAGGCACAACATTTTTTTTTTTTGCTAGCGTACACTGTGCCACTCCTGAGCAAAGGCCTCCCTCCCTCCTCCCAAGGAACAACATTATTAAATTTATATTAGAAACACATTAGAATCAGTCCTTGGTAAGTTTATATTTGTTTAAGCTAACTGACTCATAGACAACAACAAAATAGATAATTATTTAAAATAGGGAAATAGGAAATTTATAAATAAATAGAACAAAGGAATTAAAACACTTAATCTATTTTACAATACCTATTCCTAATAGGAGTTATAAAATAGGTTCAGAGTTTTGGAATTAAATAAACAAATAATAATATAAGAAATCAAACTTTTTTTATAGAAAATGTTAAATAGTAAAACTAAGAAATATTATGCAGACTTTCCTTAATGTTATTCAAGACATCTTTTAGTGCATACCTTAAATGTTTGGTCACAAAACGTTTGTAATTCTTTGTGGTTTATCTCAGTTCTGACTTGTAATAAGCTCATAGATTCTAGCCCGTATTGCTGTGCAGCATACAAACAGAAATCATTTTTCTCATGTGGTTTTAAATTTTGTTGTCTTCGATAAACACGTTGCTGTAACAACCTTCTTTGTTTGTCCTCAAAGGATTCATTGGCTAATCTTTGTATTCTTTTCAGTTTTGCCTTTGCCAGCCTTCTTTTTCTTTGTGTTGCTGTTTCTTTGGGCATTTCACTTGTTGCAAGGGAACATTAAATGCAAAGTATTAAAAAGAGGAAGCTTGTCTTTTCAATCCATTTCTTATAGCAATACCTTGAATAAATTATGTTGTTGTCACATTTAAGCCCGAAACCTTTTTCTTTATTAGCTTCATACATTTTCAGGCCTTATTACAGTAGTATTTATTTTATTAATAATTTTTGTCAGAGGCAACCTCTTGTTTTTTTTTTTATCTACAATAATAAAAGTTTGCAAATATTGTGTGTGGAAAGAGCAATGCTTTCAGTACATTAATACAGCGGTTATTAATAATTTTAATAAAATGTTTCAGTTTGACGGAATTAATGTTTGATAAACAGGTATTTTAATTCTGTCAACAAAATTCTTTTTACTGGATTGATCAACCTTAAAACATTGTATTGAGATGGTTTTATGGTGTTATACTAAGCGTGACCACTAAGATGTAAACACTAATAAAATCAAATATGACCTTCAAGGTCGTACGTACCTATTAGAAATAGATTGCAATCAGTGTCCCTTTAGAGACAGGTATCCATTAAAACATCGACCAAATATATTCGGTAGAGCCTTTCAATGCGTATTCTTTTCATTTCCCTGGCTGAAGGCACGACCGGAACATTGCTTCATTATCTTCAGTCGCCGATTGTTCAACTTAATTTGAAATTGAATACAAGAATCACTAATTAGCACCAGTATGACCGCTGATTATATTGAAAATTACCTAAATACGTAAGTCGCACAAGCTGTTTATAGGTATTTTAACATATACAGAATTATTCGTAAGTTTTATGCTTCATTTGTAACACTGATAACTATTATAATTGATCAAATTTCAAATTATAGTGCAAATTACTCAAATCTAAACATTTCATCCACTTTGCACTATAATTTTGACAGTAATAAAGTATAGCTTGGCAAAAAAGAGTCTGTCGTGGTAACCATTGAAACTAAAATATATTTTTGGTGACAACACTGCTTTGTTTATTAACAACAAGTAGCTAATCTGTCATTGTGTTATGTTCTCAGTTGTATTTTACTTATTTCTAATTATCTATCAATTATTAATGCTTTTGTACATATAAAAAATGAATAAAACAATAAGGAGTAGTGGTGTGAGCTGTGATATATCAAGTTTTCGTAAGAAATTTGGCGTAATCTGAAGCGGAACAAATTTTGTCTCCGATTGACAATATTTTCGATAGACGTTTCACGTTTTTCTTTTCAAATAAAATCTAAATTTTAGCGTGTTATTTCATTTTCATTGTCATGTGAATAGTGATAATGTTATGTACCCCATATAGACATACCTGACGCCTTCATTAGTCAACTGTTCAAGTTTATTCGATATTGCCCGTACCTTTCGAATGCGACATGTTATAGGTACTCTCTGACTTCCAAATAGTTTCCGACAGTAAGCAGCTGTAAGTCACCTTCGTGTCGACTATAAACTGTCAGCATTAACAGGATTCGTTCAGTATCATTCATGTCAAATTTGATACAGGCATACCAACCATCGAATGGTTATGAATATCCTAGATGGTGGCCGCAAATGCGATTGCTGAACATTATGTCTTGTGTAGCAGGATCAATCGGCGATCCCTGAGTGTAATTTAATTAATTTTTAAACTGAATAAGTTTACATTATGTTATTATGATGTTATTATGAGGTGTGCCTCCTAGATAAAAGATTATTCCAGCGAAATAATGTGCAATCTACTAAATACAATGAAAGTAAAAGCCTGTGTGCCTATCAAGTCTTGAAATCTTGACTGATAAGAATTTCCGAGATCTCGTGTTTGTGGATTAATACAATAAGTATCTTATCACTTTTAGTCCTAGTATACAGGGTGGCCATACCTGCTAAGCAGGCGCCCTCATTTTGCCAGACTCTTTTTTGCCAAGCTGTACATTGATTCCCATTTTGTATCTGTATTTTTTTGGATTTTTTTAAATCGTTTTTATTGATAGTTATTCGACTACTTGTAGCCTCTTAGACGGTGCATGTGAGGGTTTAAAAGTAAAACCAACAAAGCAAGGAAGCAAAAATTAATTAAAACATAAAATTAAAAGTAGTAAAGTTAGCTGTTTTTATAGTTAGTAAAAACGTAATAATCGACTAAACGATTCATTTGTTGAGACATAAATATTTATAGGTTGGCAAAAAAGAGTCTGTCGTGGTAACCATTGGAACTAAAATATATTTTTGGTTGCAACACTGCTTTGTTTATCATCAACAAGTAGCTAATCTGTCATTGTGTTATGTTCCCAGTTGTATTTTACTTATTTCTAATTAACTATCAATTATTAATGCTTTTGTACATTTAAAAAATGAATAAAACACTAAGGAGTAGTGGTGTGAGCTGTGATATACCAAGTTTTCGTAAGAAATTTGGCGGAATCTGAAGCGGAACAAATTTTGTCTCCGATTGACAATTTTTTCGAAAGAACTGCCAACACGTCAGGTATTTATCCAAGAAATGTATCTTTTAGTCAATGCCAGTCATTGTTTTTCCTTTCTAATACTAAGTTTTATCGGTATTATAAGTTTCAAGCCATTTTATTGTTTTATTTAATAATAGATTATTAAGGTTATGTTTTCTAGTTTGACAAATTTCATGGACGTTGACTCTTGATGTTTGATACTTACTTGAAATTGAAAAATGTACCTATATGGAATTAATATGATTGTCTTTATATTTTTTTCAAGGTACAGTACAATTAGAGAAATTGTTAATGAAGGTGAAAAAAATTAAGGATTTTTCCAAACCTGGAGAAACACCAAAACAGTTGGCGGAAGAAAGAATTAGGCGATTTCGATCTGTGTGCAATTAGACAAAATGTTCAACAGTGTAAAGAAACAGGCAAGTATTTTTTGTTAATGCTATTATCGCATACCACATACCACAGTAAAAAAAATTATAATTTACATTTATTATTTTTCAGGTGCCTATTCTACCCCTACCTACCTATAGTTTCAGGAGACGGATTGTAATGGGAGCCGTAAACGTCTAAGAAAGAATTTTACACTATTTCATAAATAAGAAATGTAAAACTGACACATCAGTGTTAATGGAAAAAATCTATCAAAGCACTGAAAAGGAATACACGAATGATGTTATGTCACGTTTTTCTTTTTAAATAAAATCTAAATTTTAGCGTGTTATTTCATTTTCATTGTCATGTGAATAGTGATAATGTTATGTACCCCACATAGACATATCTTACGCCTTCATTAGTCAACTGTTCCATTTTATTCGATATTGCCCGTACCTTTCGAATGGGACATGTCATAGGTACTCTCTGACTTCCAATTAGTTTCCGCCAATAAGCAGCTGTAAGTCGCCTTCTTGTCAACTATAAACTGTCAGCATTAACAGGATTCGTTCAGTATCATTCATGTCAAATTTGATACAGGCATACCAACCATCGAATGGTTGTGAATACCCTAGATGGTGGCCGCAAATGCGATTGCTGAACATTATGTCTTGAGTATCGCGTTTAATCGGCAATCCCTGAGTGTAATTTAATTAATTTTTAAACTGAATAAGTTTTCATTATGTTATTATGATGGCACTCTTAGATAAAAGGTTATTTCAGCGAAATAATGCGCAATCTACTAAATACAATGAAAGTAAAAGACTATGTGCCTATCAAGTCTTGAAATCTTGACTGATGAGAATTTCTGGGATCTCGTGTTTGTGGATTAAAACAACAAGTATCATATCACTTTTAGTCCTAGTATACAGGGTGGCCATACCTGCTAAGCAGGCGCCCTCATTTTTTCCAGACTCTTTTTTGCCAAGCTGTAACTTCAAACATGGCGTCAGAAAAGCAAAATTGAACGGATCTTTTCGTAAATCAGCATTCGTGTTTATTTCACAGAACGCATCTTTATTTGAATTGGTGGTAAATTCTGAATTCTTGTATTCGTGGTTTAAGTTTTTGTAAAAATGTGTGCTATAAACTGTTTTCTTGCTAGGAGTTGCTGCAATAGTCATCTGAGGACATGGCAATTACCCTGGATTTGAATTTGGTAGTGAAACATCTTTCAAATGGAACGCTTGGCGAAAACTTGTGCATAAATTGTCTGAATCCACTTCGGGAACGATATGAGAATATTTTTACGAAAGTTTGTAAATATGACAAGGAGTATTGCATAGCAGACGTGCTCCGTATGATGTGCGATATTGAGGTAGGTTGTTCCTGCAGAAATCAGTTTACTTTTTTTTATAAATTGGATATCATTTTGAGCTCAATAACACTTTCAATCAATGTCCTCAATGTCCTGCCATACTTTTGGCTTGCTGAGCCCTGAAAGAAGATCCCTAAATGTTGATGATATTATGAAGCTCAATATTTTCTTTGGTGTTTTATCTTAACTTTTACATAATCTTCATGTTTATTTTCAGTTGTCAGACACTGATAACTACAATGTTTGCGTCAATTGCTTTATGATGGCTTCCATGGCTTATAAATTCTTCTTACTATCCAAACGGAGCCATGAAGTCCTCAACTTCTATACAAATGAACTGCTTGGGAATTTGGACCAAGTAGAGTTACCAGAAGAAACAACGAATAATGCATTATGTATCTCGCTTCCGGTAGTTTCGACCGAAACGCCAGTTTACGATTTCAATTTACATGCAATTGGCAAAGAAATAAGGAGTGAGACAGTAGAGTGTGTGAAAATAAAAAAGAAAGTCATAGAAAATGACGACGATGACATAATAGTCATTATTCAAGAGAATGGTGAGCCTGCATTTTACTGTTCACAACCAGATGGTGGTCTAACCCTGCTTGAAGGGATTGAAGCGAAGAAATATATAAAAATATTTAATGCATCAATAGTAGGACAACCTAAAGGGGATAGGCCTAAACAGGGAAGGAAAAGAGGACCGATGACACAGAAACTGTGTACACGGTGTCCGGCCAAATACAGGTTTATTGCAAAATTTAAGGAACACATGAGAGTGGAGCATGACGTTGTTCTATATGTTTGTGAGGTAAGCATATAGTTAATTTGTTATAATAATTTAAATATTACGAGCTGGGTTTTTATTTTTATATATATTGTCTCAAGCAGAAGATAAATAAAATTGTTCCTTTCAATTTTATTTTATGTGTGGAACGATTGTACTGTCTTTTCTTTGTAGGAACATTTGTTAATAGGTTATTATGCTTAAGTGTTGCTATGATTAATGATTATAGATGGTTTTGATATGGACGGAGGTCATATATGTAGCAGGAAGCATGATAATTATTTCGGGATGGACACAGTAAATTTGTAATAAATATCTGTTATATTTATCTTAAGGTCATAAGTATATTTCATAACATAGGTATTAAACTGTTATTTTTATAATCAGGTAGGTAACAGCTTCATGATAATGTGTTGTTTATGTATGTAAAATGCAGTGAAAGTCTGTTTTATGGAGGAATTCTCATAGACGTGGCGCCATAGTCATGCCACAGAGTCATACATTTATTTGTTGTTTTTAACATCATAGTTACAGGCACTGTTTAATAAAATGGACAGTCTTAAATAAAGATAGGTGTCTGCGGCCGTTCAAGTATTACGTAAGCACTATAGGGGGGCAGGGGGTCTTTGATTTGCTTACTTTTGATGACATGGGGGGTGGGGGAGTCTAGATGGTGATTACGTAATCAGTAGTTATTCACTTTTTTACACTTATGGAAACCGACACATTGTCTTTGTGTGAAAATGAAACGCATTTTCGGGGATTCCCACAAATAATGTAGACGTTTAGGCTTAGAACCGAGTAAGGAAATTATCTACCGCGCTCTACTCATCATTCTCCCGCCCTTATTCCAATTTATTTGCGGTCGGTGCAACATGTCTTTTTCTTCCACACTTCTCTATTAGTCGTCATCTCAGTAGTCACTCCCTTTCTACCCATAACATAATTCACACAGTTCATCCAGCGTTTCTTTGGTCTGCCTCTATCTTAAAGCCATTGACATTCATACTCTATATTTTCCTCACGACATTTTTCTCATTCCTCCGTATCACGTGACCATATCATGACAATCGATTCCCACACAATTTTTCAATCATTGGTGTCACTTTCAGACTTCATCTTATGCCCTCATTTCTTATTGTATCCATTCGTGTAACACCACACATCCCTCTTAACATTCTCATCTCAGCTGCATGCAATTGCCTTTCATTCATCCCTTTTAAGGCCCAACATTCTGACCCTTACAAGTCAGCAGGTCTGACCATGGTTTTATATATCATCCCCTTAAGTTTAAGGGAGATGTGGGAGACGCAGATTGTTCTTGTGACCTGCCGCCATTTCATCCATCCAGTGTTTGTTTTGTTCGCCATCGCTTTGCACGAGTGAACCGAGATACCGAAAGTCGGAGCAGACCGAGAGAAGCACACCATCAAGCGCTATGGTTCCAGAGCTGGAGAGACCGCCGAAATCGCAGAACATATATTCGGGTTTGGTTCTGTTGATTTTCAAGCCAACATTCTCCAGCTTCTGTTGCCACTTCTCCAATCTGCTCTGGATCTCGGACACATCTTCACCGACAAGAACAATGTCATCGGCAAACAGCATGCACCAGGGTGCCTCTTCCTGTATGTCCGACGTCAGAGCATCCATGGTCAACAGGAAGAGGTAAAGACTTAGAGCCAATCCCTGGTGTAAACCTACAGCCACATTGAACTCGTCAGTATTGGCAACAGCCGACCGGACGAGTTGACTGTACATAGCACGAATTAACTCTACATACTTCCCAGGCAACCCTTTCTCTTTCAGAGCCCACCACATCACATCCCGAGGTACCCTATCATACGCTTTCTCCAAATCAATGAACATCATGTGCAAGTCTTTGTGTGCACGTCTGTACTTCTCGCACAATTGCCGGAGTGTAAAAGTGCCGTCCATTGTTCCTCGCCCTGGCATAAACTCAAACTGATTCGGGGTAATCTCACTCTCCTCTCGCAGTCTTTTCTCAGTTACTTTCTCCCATACCTTCATACTATGTGAAGGTGTCTTCACACAGCGGGCGGGGCGCGGCGTGATGTGACGGCGACGCGACGCTGAGTAGTTGTAATGTACTAGATATTACGGACGCCTTCACACAGAGCGCTCGGCGCGACCGGTCACGTCGGCGCCGCGCCGAGTCGGAATACAACTCAGAGGGGGCGGGGCCCTCGTGGAGGCGATCGGCGGCGGCGACCTCTTGCGTCCGGCCCTGGTGCGAGCCATGGTACGGAGCGAGAGGGAATGGGAAGCCGTCACCTCCTTCTGCGAAGCAGTAATGCTCGCGAAGGAGGAGGCGGGGTGCGTGAGGGAGTGGCAGTCTCTGCGCCCTCACGCCCCTAGCCGCCGCAGGAGGAGACGCCCGGGGCGTCGGGAGTCCATAGCGGACTCCCGGCCACTGTAGGCGCGAGCTTGCGGGTGGCGAGCAATGGGTAGCTCGCCGCCCGGTAAGGACCAGGCTCGGGTCGACGGCGCGTAGTGTTCCACGCGCGCCTCAAAGAGATGTCAGCAGCAGTGTCTAGTAGGGGTCTACTAGGACCGATGCCTGCCGGGGTCGCGTGATTGTTCAAAAGAGATACCGTGACCCTGGCACATGGGCAACTGATGGAACACGGGTGGGTTTTAGTCAGTAAAAGTCTGACACGCCTTCCCGCTCCGCGCAGAGCGGGAGAAGTCATTTGCTGATTTGCCATCCTGAAAAAAAAAAAAAAAAAAAAAAGCGGGCGGGGCGGGGCGCCGGTGCACAGTGGATCGAAACTGCTATATGACGGACATTCATTTTTAATTACAAATCTTTTTTTTTTATATGTACAGACGCCACCAGGTCAAGCTACCCGAAACTGTCAATTTTTCCCGATGAACCTTGAACCTAATGCTCTAGAAGTAAAGTCGAAAATCTATCAAAGAAATCTGACAGATTGTAGTAGCTTGATGTGTTGGAGTCTGTACTTATCGAAAGATCTCGTCATTCCAATGAATAATTGTCATTGCAAGTTTTTCTCTAAAACTCATAGTTCGCCCGGAAAAAAATATTTTAGATTTTTTTTATGGAATGAAACAGAAACAGCTAATTGTAAATGCTTTAATGTTCTATCTATGCCCTATTAGTTTAATTACTTATATAACTGTGTTAAATAGTGTATGTAATTCTAAACTGTACTACGTGTGTAATAATTATAATATTATTACCTACAAGTATGATTCTTACTTCCGGCTTCCACAACCTCACCTACAATACTCGTAAGAGGACACAGATAGAATCCTTTCACCTATGTCCCCAAAATATTATTAGTGAAAAAGTACTTTTGACCTAGGTACTTCTTTTTCATTTTTCCGAACCTCATAACTCTTGAACGGGCAACTATGAGCGCGCGCTGATAGCGTAGAATTATAGCCAGCAAGTCAAAGAATTAGAATATAGTAGTTTGAAAGCCTGGTCTTACAAGACATGGCCAAATTTAAGCAGTTTCTGTTTCAATTCTTACAAAAATATCTAAAATATTTTTCCGTAAACAATATTTTAGATATTTTGCTACTTGTAATGATAATTATTTATCGGAATGACGAGATCTTTCGATAAGTATTAAAAAAAAAGCAATTTGGAAAAAAATACGAATGTCCCTCATATAGAAGTTTCGATCCACTGTGCACCACTTTGTGTTGAATGGTTTACGTATGTAGTAGTACGCTCGTATCGTGAACGCAAAAATATATTACGACTACAACATTTTGCTACTCTTCCCATTTATTTATTTTTGTAAAAGATAAGAGTTTCGTTTATTATCATGTATTATTTTAATAGATTGTAGAATCATATTATATTTTTGTTTTAATTGTTTAGCAATGGAGTGTGAGGGTTGTTTATACCCATTGTGTCAAAAAAAGGCAAAATATACACTCTGCAGCCGTACCATAATGAGGATCAATTCGACAAAAGGATATAGCAATTTTGAATACTACATCGAATACAATATAAATAAGTTAATCTCTTTTAGAATCACTTAAATCCATCGAGAAATTAGGGAGATATTAAAGTTTTCAGAAAACGAGTTTTAAAACGCACCCGGCCGCGCTAATCATGTGATGACGTCACGAGCTACGATCGCCCGCCCACACCACCGACCACCCACCGTACTGCTTTGTTATTATTTGCGGAGTAAAGGCGTTGTTTCTAGTTTTTTATAATAGATTATTTAAGTTTTATAGAGATAAATAAACAACAAATTGTTACTTACTTTCAGTTTTGTAGAGATTTCAATATAGATATAGGTCATATAGGTAGTTAAGAAACATGGAAGTTGGATTTACCATTGCCCAGTCGGAGAATCTCGCGAAGATTGATTCGTTCGATCGATTGATGGTTACAAAGTTTAAAAAAAAAAATATTCCAGTGCATAGATAAGATGAGATAAAATGACAAGACAAATAGATTTGCTTTCGTCTACAGTTCTTGATCCACTAAGTACCTATACGTAGGCTGGTAGTACGTTTTAGAATATTTTGATTTGGCAGGTAGGTACCTTTTTCGTGTTTCTACAGTGTGTAGGCACCTCTGTACCTATTTTATAAATATTATTTCTTACTAGCTTCTGCCCGCGACTTCGTCCGCGTAAAATTTCCTGCTCCCCCAACCCATCGCATTGCATCGAATCGCCTGCCCGTGCGAGGTCTTTGCATGCGTGACGTTTTTCTTTGTGCTCGGCTCCTAAGGGTCCTAGCGTGACGTTATATATATAGTCTATACATATGGCCTTCCTATCCAACACTAAACGGACTTAACTCTTCAGCTTTTACTTGTGTGCGCTACGCAATTAATTTTTTGAGAGACGAAGGCGCGCGCGATGGATCAGCCTGGACGTGTTTTCAACCGACGAAAAAAAAACGGAGGAGGTTATCAATTCGACGCGTATATTTTATGTTTTTTTTTTTTTTTTGTATGACCGCGCATAACTTTTTACATAATCGTCTGATTGTGATAATTCTTTTTATTGGAAAGGGTGAACTCCGAAGGTGGTCCCATATAAATTTGGAAAACAAATTCGAACCCTAAGGGTCGAAAAACAGGGGATGTTTGATTGTTCACTCACTGATTGTAATGTTTAACTACGCATAACTTTATACAGAGTAGTCCTATTTAGATAATTCTTTTTTTATTGGATAGCGTATACCTTGCCAAGTATTATTAGTTACATTAAACCCACAAAAAATTATAAAATAAAAACTTTTTAACAAAAAGTTAAACCGCCGAAAAAACTGCCGATCTATTCTGTAAAAATCTCACCGTGAGAACTAAGGTGAAGTGACTTAATAGTGAGCTGTCATTCCATCTGATGCTAGGGATTAACACTAATGACAGTTCACTTTAAGCTCACTTCACCCAAGTTATTCCGGTGAGATTTTTACAGAATAGCACTACTGAGCTTTAAATGATCTTTGTTCATTGATTGTTCAGCGCCGACTCAAAATTTAAAGGTTTATTATTTTTTGCTTTTCAGTTTTTTCGGCGGTTTAATTTTTTGTTAATAAGTTTTTATATGGAATTTTTCACTTTTTCTTCGAAAAATAAAAAAAAATATTACCCGCGTGTTGAGATTTATATGTGAGAGGGTTGTAAAGGGGGTCGAAAATTTCATTATTTTTGCGATAGGAAACGCCATTTTCGAGATATAAGCAAAAGAAAAGGAAAACAAAATACAGTACTGTTTTTGCACAGGAAGGCGAGGCGTTCGTTGGTGTGAATTTTAGTTCATGACCACTAGTTTTATTCCACACCTTTTTAATCGCGATTAAAAATAGTCTGATTTAGTTAAAATAAATTATTATAGTCAAAATTTTTGGTGAAAACCGGCAAACTTACAGCTGTATAAAGTACTTTTAGTTAAGGGGACATGGGGCGTCGCTCCTCATGAAAGTACACCACTTCTTTCTATTTTTTGGGTCTTTTGGGGTACAAAATAACAATTTGTCCAGTGTAGCAACACTTGTATTTTCGCATCGTGGCACGATACAATATTTTAAGAAGACATTGGTGCCGATTCACTTATTCACAAACTAAACTAAATTTAAGTTCAGTGCATCTTTTTTTTTCTATTTCATTAAGGAAAGGACAGAAGATAAATTTTAGTTTAGTCCTGTCAAATTAATCAGCGCTTGACGTAAATTGACGTTATTTTAGTAGGCAAGTTTTTAATCACGTCTAAACTTGTATGGAGTAGTGACAGGCGCTGATTAATTTGACAGGACTAAACTAAAATTTTTCTTTTGTCCTCTTCTTAATGAAATACAAAGAAAAAGATGCACTGAACTTAAATTTAGTTTAGTTTGTGAACAAGGGAATCGGTACCATTATTCGTTTTAATGTATTGCGAGTCACGTAACTAAAGGCAGATAGAACGTGCGCGGCGGTGCCGCGGACGCGAATGTGGTAGATGGCGTCATCAACGAATTGTGCGTATTGGCGAGTGTTTTTGAAAATGCAAAATTAAAACCGCTCTAACTCCGTCATTTTTGGTCCAATTTTAATAATTCTTTCACTGAAATAATAGGTTTAGGTATGACTGTAATTCTACATATTTAACTAAAATCGTCGCTGATCCTCATTGCGTATTGCCAGAAATCATAGATCCTAGAAAGGCAAGATCAATGCCTTTATGACAAATATTTATTTAACGAAGTGTAAGTCATTATTACTTGACAATAATATGTTTTTGCTTTATTTTTATCATATGTACTTTACATAACATATATTTTTATACACTAATAAAAATACAAATACTGGATAAATGAAAATAAGTATTTTCATAAATCTCTAAATACCGCATTATAATTCTAACGGCTCAAGATTGTTTAGTCCGTCTCGACACTCGCGTTACACTGCTTGTATTGTATATGTGTGCCGGCGCGACGGGACGTGATCGCGCCCGCAGTGTGAAGGCTCTCGCCGCGCCGGCGCCACTTCACGCCGCGCTCGCTGTGTGAATAAAGCTTGACATGAGCTTTATCCCTCGATAGTTGTTGCAGTCCTGTACATCACCTTTATTCTTAAAGATGGGCACTAGCGAACTATTGCACCATTCTTGTGGGTTTCCTCCTTCATGCAACAACTTATTGAAGAATAATATGTCAGCCACGTACATCCATCTTCTTTTAAACACTTCCATACTTCTACGGGTACTACGGGTATATTTTTTTTTATTACCGCGCTCTATTCACTTCACTAAATTTCTTCCGTCAACCTATTGTTTCGTTTCGTTACTATTGACGATTTGACGTATTTTAAATGAATATTATATGCGTTAAAGTCCCCTATCCTAAATCTATTTTTTATTTCTGGAATTATAACTGCTGCTCATGAATCAATAAAAAAAAACAGAGTACATTAAAAGAAAAATGCATATAACAATGTTTACACAAGCATGGGGAGGGGGGTAAGAGCTTTGCTTACTTTTGATGACAAGGGGGATGGGGGAGTAAAAATTTGTAATAAATGTGCTTACGTAATACTTGAACGGCCCCTCTGAAGTAAGAGGGTTGTTGTCGGAATATTGCTATATAATAATAATAATTTGTTTTGGGCTTTAGGCCCGGTATCTAACAAAGCAGAGAGGAGAGAGACATATTGTAAACGGCCAATACAATATCATTATTTCCAAATTTCCTCTACATGTAACTATCCAAAACTGGACCTTAATGTTTCCAAAAAAAAGTCAGATGTAGTGTGTCTGCTATCCTGCATTAGAGTAGCAGACACAATACTTTTGACTTCTTTCTTCAGCAAGGAGACGCTTTGTCGCCCGATGCTAAAGACAGCACTATCAACACTTTTCATACAAAGCAAGCATGTCAGTAAATGACACTATTTACTTACTCATGGATACTGACAATTCTAACAATGCCCTGTGACAGCTGGCTTGCGCTCAGTTGTGCAAAATTAGTATTATTCATAAAGGTGTATAGCAGTGGCGAAAGCACCATATAACACGATTCCTACCGGCTTGCCTTCGGGGATTCGCATTGGTAACTCTATCACTATTAAAAATACAATAGTATGTAAATAGTGGCTACTATTGTCAATAAATATAGTTACACTACGGGTATTTAATTCACCATAACATTCAAACAACAAAACAGGTTATTTATAGCTTTGTATTACAACAAAAGAGAAATGTTCTAAATTAACCCGACGGCGGCGCCAAAACGTCATAATCGGGAACTAAAAATTCATACAACAGCGATCCCGTAATGATGTCACTTTAGGCCACGTGGCACCTCTTGATATGTACGAGAGTAAGCCGCTGTACAACGGGTTATGACAGAGACAGGTATAGAAAAATGCGTCAGCGAGAACGAGATAGAGGAATATTGCATATTTTATTCGGTTTTCAGCTGTTCAATTTAATTGTATTTAATTCATTACATTCCTATATTAATTTTAGAATGATAGTCAGTATTCTTTATTGATGAGTCAGTAAGTTAAAACCGACTTCGCTTCGGCTTCTCTTTTAGAAAAATGTACACCTCGCCGCTGGTGTATAGTCGCTCCCTTTGCTACTTTGAGGTCCATACAGACTTAGCGCTTTAACTTGGCCTTGCCTATCTGACTTCTCTGCTGTTACAGGTGTGTAAAACATTAACAGAGGACGAGCAGGAGTACCACAGCCACCTGAAGACACACACCAACATACACCAGTGTGCGCACTGCAACATGGTGTTCAAGAAAAGGGTGACAATTATCAAACACCTTAAATGCCACGAGAAGATGGAGAATGTTACCCATGTAAGCCTTTTATAGTTAACTAGCTTCTGCCTGCGACTTCGTCCCGCGTTAAATTTCTTGCTCTCCGACAAACCCCGTCTCATAATAGCCTGCCCGTGCGAGGTCTTCGAACTCGTGACTTTTTCTTTTTGCTCCGCTCCTTAGGTTCCTAGCGTGATATTATATGTATAGTCTATAGCCTTCCTCGATAAATTGGCTATCCAACACTGAGTGTTAAGATTAGTACATTCAACCAAAAAAAAAATGGTATCATATTTAGGTGTGATTTTTTTCAAACAGTTTCTGAATAGTTTAATAATGTTATAAGATACCATTTTTTTAAATAACATTTTATTTGCCTTAGATAAAAAATCTTGAATTGAAAAGTTTTGTTTTTACGATGAAAAGACCAGAATTGGAAAAATTCTCCTGTAAAAAAAATGTATGACACCAAAGTGTACCATTATTTTAAAAACTTGTAAAATTACTAAGGTTTGCAAATTGATATAAAACTTACGCCTAGTCTTTGTCGTTACAAAGATATTGCTATGAATCTGACAGAGGTGCCAAATTACGAAATAAAATAAAATTTGAAAAAGTGTGCACAATTCAACTATTTTCTTAAAAATGTTTAGGTATCTCAGCGTATGAAAAAAATTAGGAGGTTAAATAAAGAAAAAATACAAATAAATCGTTTATTTTGTTTTTACAGTAAATGTTCAAACTGACGTCCCCTACGAGAATGCAAAGTCTGCACCTCCTAATAAAGGAAGCTCTTATCCGACGGGCAAAATGGCTGTTGTTTATTTCTGATACAGCAGATTGGATGCGCTGACGTAATTCTTCTTCCGACGTTATTCGTTGTTTGTAAACTTTGTCTTTTAAACATCCCCAATAAAAAAAATCTAAGGGATTTAAATCCGGAGATCGCGGAGGCCACAAAATTGGTCCTAATCGGCCGATCCATCTGTCGGGGTAAGTTTCATTGAGTTGCGCCCTTACTGCCGTCTAGGGCATGCAAAAACCGGGTTGTTTATAAAAACCGTTTGTTTCGGGTTTTTTATTTACAAAACTGGTGAAACCGGTTAAATCGGTATTTTTCGGGTTTTTTAATTTTTATTAAATAAATGAGAAATATGTCTGTAAAGAAATGAAAATGTTGAAGTCTAATCAAAATATGTATATTTTGACGGACTGAAATAAGCTACAACTACTAACAAACAATACAAAAAGTTTCTCTTCTTTATACATAACATAGAATAATAATCATAAAGTTTATTATTTAGGGAAATAACATATTCTTTAAAACTTAAGGTATCTAACATACACAATTAGAAACATTTGTTAGGTAGACAAAGGCCTCAAATTACAGAACATTAAATAACAATTTAACTGGCATAAAATACAAACAGGCAAAATCAACAGTGCGTAAAATGAGATCAATATATTGTAATTATTGAAATATCGCTTAAAATAGAAGTCTTATTCCTAATAAACCAAAACAAAATAAATCAGACCTTCTTATAGTACATAGATATAATAGATTACAATGTGTGACAATTTTTTTTTTTTCAATAACATGGATTTAAATAGCTGATTTCGGGCCTGCTGAACACGAATATATGAATAAATTTCTCGTAACACGTACCATTTCAAAGTTATGATAAATTTTACTTCTTAATCTTACCAAGAAAGAACTCGCGGCTTGGTTGTCTCTGAAGAAGGTAATACAAAAATTTTTAGGCAATCATAAAGCTGAAAATGCTGAGTTTTTAGTTAAAGACTTGTTACGAAAATATAAATCGATGGGGTGAAGAATGTCTTTAAAAATACATTTTTTACATTCTCATTTCGACTTTTTTCCTTCTTATCTTGGAATAGTGAGTGACGAACAAGGTGAACGGTTTCACCAAGATTTTAAACGGATAGAAGAGCGTTATCAAGGAAGACGGGGTGCCAAAATGTTAGCAGATTACTGTTGGCTTGTTATTCAAGAGGATTTTACGGTCCACAAAAGGAAAAGTTAATTTATTGTAGTTTTCTTTCTTAACATGTGGCTCATATTTTTTTACATATTTAAACCTGGATTATTCTTGTTCACTATATATGTACAAGTATATAGTACTACTATTTTTGTATTTAAATTCAAAATACAGGTGACTAAACATGTTTATATTTGATTTGAAACTTTCACACTGTCTTATTTCATTTATGGAAGTAAAATTTAACATAACTTTGAAATGGTACGTGTAACAAGAAATTCATTCATATATTCGTGTTCAGCAGGCCCAAGTTGACAGAAATCAGCTATTTAAATCAATTTTATTGAAAAAATTTTTTTTTGTCACACAGTGTTATTAATTCTAAATTAAAATTACAGAGATAAATCAAAGTACTATTTCTTACTTTGATAGAATGACCATATATTTTTTACTTTGTTAGGATACAAGTGCATCGAGGGAGTCATAATTTAGAATACTACGGATTTATTCACACTAGCTTCCGCCCGCGACTTCGTCCGCGTCAAATATTTGCTTCCGTGACTCTTCCCGTCGCATCGAATTGCCTGTCAGTTATCGTCCATTTTTCATTGCTGCTCCGCTTCTTTTGATTGTAGCGTGATGTTATATAGCTTATAGCCTTCTTCAGTAAATAGGCTACCTAACACAAAAAGATTTTTTTAATTCGAACCAGTAGTATCTGAGATTAGAGCGTTCAACCAAACAAACAAACTCTTCAGCTTTATAATATTAGTACAGATAGTATAGATGAGACCTGCTGATAAAAAGGCTCTCTCTGATTCCACACTTGTTGGAGGTATAGATTCAATATATTTACTTTATTAAGTATATATACTGAATCGCTTTATATACTTTATTAAGTGCTCTCCCATTTTTCCTCCACTGTCGTAAAGTGCCATTTCCACCCTCAATATATATAATTAATTAATAGTTCCTAAATCAAGTTCTGTAGATGGGCTTGCACCAGAGGTATGTTGTTTGAGCGCCTTCTTTATTTCTTGTCCGAGTTTGGCCTTGATGTTCCATTAAACATTTATTACTGTATAGTCTATGTTTTCCTGAGTTGTAGTTGCCGTCGGTTTGTCGAAAAATGCTTATTTATAATGTTAACCGAAAAAACCGAAAACTCCGGTTTTGATATCCTAAAAAACCCGGTTTTTAAATCAGTCGGTTATCCGGTTTTTTCGGTTATCCGGGTATCCGGTTTGCATGCCCTACTGCCGTCGCATAGTGAGCGGGGCAACCATCATTTTGTAACCACATTGCTTGCCGCACGTCTTCTGGAATATTTTCTAATAACGTTGGCAACTCATTCTGGTAACGCCGACACTGATTATATAGATTTACTCTTATACTATGAGGCAGTTTGTATTTCCTGCTCCTTTTCCCACCTGTACATGCAGCGCTTTAGCGTCATTCAAAAGGTGAACATGAGAACGAGAGAACGAGGACTGACAGCTGTCAGTTCGACGAAGAAATTGCACATGAAAGCACGTGTGTAACGGATCTCTAGAATCACCCCCGCACCGCATGACGAGCCTTTTCGTCTGACCCCGCGAAGAGACGAGGATCTTCTCGAGCCTTTCTCTGCAGTTTTCAATACATTCCCGCTCCGCCAAACGCATCCTTGTGTTTGATTACCCAGTGTAATAAGAAGAAAAAGTATATTCACATATTGGTCGCGCGACCCGCGTAGTGATACTCTGCTGTGTGCTGGTCGAAGGAGATTGGATCCCGCTGGCCTGCCCCTGGTAAGTGCTGCATGTCCCTTCTCCGCCTCGACTTTTGCAACTGCCGCTTCACTTTAATTAACACGTCCACCGTATCGAAGGTTGGTTCTGATACCTTTCAGGACTGAATTATTGTTGGCGTGACCATATTTGTGGTCCTTTGAGCTAGGATTTCTGATCCTTTTAAATACTGGATGGAACCCTCCAACCGCGCTTATTAGAATATAATAGGCCCTAATAGGAGAACATTCATAAATCTACCCCATTATAGATACCGCGTAGATCAACATCGCGTTGAGCTTTATCATAAATAAGTGTTTACTCATCTAGATAAACATATTAACAGTCCATCTAATCTTTATTTCAGTACCTAATTAACGCTAACTTTGGATAAATTCGAGTTTTAATTTCGTACGAATTTTATATTAAAGTACCCTCAAATTAAATTGTTGCCTTGCCGTTTAGTATGAAAAATGTTAAAAAGGTTTTAACAGTTCGCCATATTTGATTTGACATTCATATTTATTCGGTCATTCATTCGTTAACTCACTTTCAAGTTGTTCATTGAATGCATTCTAGTTCATTATTAACCGAACAAAGTGGGAAGTAGTAGGAAGCCATTCTCCGCTTATTCTTTACGCAAAATAGTAACCTACTTAATTTCATCGTATTATTGTGGTTCATTAAACCCCAGATCAGCTGCTCGTTTACAATAGATTGAATTTATAAACTTCGTTATGTCTAGACAAGCTAAGAAAACTTGTGATTCGGGTTCTGATTATGACGATGCAGAAGATACACGGTTACTTACGTTGCAAGCTAAACGCGAAGCTATCTTTGAAATTATTCAAAAGATTTACGATCTTTCTTCAAACACCGATCTAAGGGAAAGTTTTCTTGACGAATCTTCACAAATAGATTCATTGCGCGATGAATTCAAACAGGTTCTGGACGAATATAATAATCGTTCATTGACATCTAACCGATCCGCTAAGCCTGACTATAAGAGTCTCATGGCTATTGAGTCTCTGTATGGTAGGATAAAGCGAGTGCAGTCACAATTTTATGCCAGTTTTAAATCGACCGTACACGATAATCCATCTCTCACTGACGCCGATAGATTGTATTACCTATTGGGGAAGCTAACCGGTAAAGCCCAGTCTGTGTGCGCCGGGATATCTCCATGTCCGGAAAATTATAGTCTGTTGTTACGAACGCTCATTGATAAGTACGACGACAAGCGTATGTTGGTTTCTACGTATTTAAAGCAAATGTTTGAGTTCAAAACTTTCCAATGCGCTTCAGCAACCAACTTTTATTTACTGAGAACTTTAGCAGCGCAGTCGCCGCTTTAAAAAACCTTAAAATGGATAACCTTACAGATTTAATTCTGATTCATATCGCCTTACAGAAAATAGACCCCGAGACCGTCCGCGCGTTTGAAATTAAATATTCAACAAAAAAACCTACCTTTCATAACTTAGTCGAATTTATTTCAAATCGAGCCAAAGTGTTAGAACGTACTGAGCCAACTTCTTCAACTACTAAGCGTCCGATTAACTCTAATCGGCGTTTAAATACCGCTTCGCCGCCGAAGTGTCAAACATATTTAAACAACGGTTGAATCCGCGTGCAAGTGCCTATGCGCTAATATGGTGCATCAACATTTATTCAAGTGCGCCGATTTTAATGGAATGACTCCACAACAGCGTTATAAGTGTGTGAAGGATAACAATGCGTGTATTAACTGTCTTAGTTTAAAACATCGAGTCGCTAATTGCTCATCTAAGTCAAATTGTCGCGTTTGCAAATTAAATCACCAAACATTGTTACACTTCAACGAGTCACGTACCGCGAGCCCTGCCCAAGTAGCACAGAACTGCATTATAAATGGTCACTTAAGGCCCACAGCGGTTGGGCACGCCACAATTGCGGCGGTAAGTCCCCTCTTTGAGGAGTGGATAGAGAGGCGCCACGGCGTCCTCACCTTCCGCCTGACGCAGGTTCTCACCGGGCATGGGTGCTTCGGTGGGTTCCTGTTCAGGATAAAGCGGGAGGATACGTCCGGGTGTTTCCATTGCGAGGATCGTCTGGAGGACACGGTGGAGCATACGGTGGAGGTGTGCCCAGCCTGGGCGGGGCACCGCCCACTCAACACCCCTCTGATGTTGAATGTGAATTATTTTATAAGTCCACGACAACCCGCGATCCCGTTAGTGGTAGGTACACTGTAGCACTGCCATTCAACGAGGATGTTTATTCCCTCGGGAATTCTTTTGACTATGCCCGCAAGCGTTTCATATGTCTCGAAAGAAAGCTAGAAGCTTCGCCAAAACTAAGGTCTGCATATGATGACGTAATAAAGGATTATCTCGCGAAAGATTACGTTCCTCCTGGGGGCTTACTCTTGAACTTAATTTTAATTCCAATCTAAAGCCAATACGATTCCAATGTAAATTTTTCAGTCACGTGATTCGGTACTCTTGAAAACAATAGTGTGAACATTGGATTGAAATTGGGATTGCCCAACTATTGTTTTGTTCCACGTGAAGTTAGCTATGTTACGGGCCGCAATAGTGTTGTTCGACTCATTACAAGAAACCGATAACAGGGAATTAAAATGCTTTATCCTTTAAATAACACGGTTAATAAATAAATATGATATAAATAGTTGTTTAGTTGATTTATTGAAACTTATTAAATTCATTTGCGAGTAAACAAATGATTAAAATGATAACATTAACCATGACTTTGGCTGTATGTGGTAGGATCGTTGCCACTACACTACTAAGAAAAAAGGCGGCGTAAAAGTTCTCCAGTTTCAAAAATAAACTCAGACAGAAGTGGATTCGAAACGCGATTATTTAAATTAGTTTAATAGAAATTAGTGTTCGTTAAGTTACTGAGCTAATATTAAAGTTTTACTCGAGTGGTAAGTAAATAAACAGTTATACCTACCAAGTTAAGTTTTTAATCAACTTTTTTCTCAGTTTTGTAGAACTGCTACTTCTTCGTCTGTTTTATATATGTTATGCATAATTAATTTCAGTTAAAATGGCAAGTCGTCCTAGTCAACCCCAATTAGAAGGTTTGGTGGAATTTTTGGAGCAAAACCCAGGCATAGGTAAAGGCTTGCTTCGAACTTCGCAAGGCAAGTTAGAAACGAAGAGGAAATGGGCAGATTTAGCAGTAACACTTAATTCTCTCGGCGGAGCAAATAAAACTGGTCCAGGCTGGGCTAAGGTAATTCAAAATAATGATGTAGGTGATGATAATAATCAATACAGCAATGAGTACATGTTTTTTTTACGTTTAGTATTGGTCTGAGAAGAAATGTGGCCTGAAGGGGCAGTGCGCAGAACTCTCCGCTTCAATGAGGCGCACTGGTGGTGGGACAGCAGACAACTTGCCAACATTGTCTGCCTTAGAAAATAGATTGGTGGCGGTGTTGGGTGGACAACAGTTTGCAACTGGAGATCCAAGATGGGCAGTCAATGCATTCCCTCAATCGGTAACATATATTAATATTTACAATTTTACCATACCTATGATAAGTATCTATTTTACTGATACCAAATATTTTATTTCTGAAATTATAATATTAATTTCATTGTTTCAGACTAGACCTACTGCGTCACCAGTTGTTATAGAGGCTTCTCCCATTATACCAGGACTTGTAGAAATACATTCTTTGAACAGTAATCTTCAAATATCTCCTCCTATTCCTGGGACGCCACATAATGATGCAATTCCAACATCACCCACAAGTAAATATTTATTCTAATTTGTTTAGGAATGTATTAACATTTGAATATCAATTTACATGTTAATATTTTTGTATTTCAGTACTTGCACCTCCCTCACCACTACAGAATACCATACCAACACGACCCCGCCGGCGGCGCCGCTCTTTAATTCCGAGGTCGTCGGAGCCAACTATGCAACAGTTCGAGAATATTGAAGCGAGGCGGGTTGAAGCAGAATTAATTACAGCACAAGCATTTACTCATTTGACGGAACACATTGGCACATTGGCAAGTGCTTTGACATCTATTGGCACTATAGCAGGTGCTTTGACATCTATTGCTACTGCAATTTCGGATGTAGCCAGAAAACTGCCAAATCCTTGAGTTTGTCATTTTCTAGCTACCTATACAATCTTTTACGTTCCCATGTCTGTACGCTTAGACCTTTTTAACTACACAACGGATTTTAATCGTTTTTTATCAATAAAGAGAGTGATTCAAGAGGAAGGTTTATGTGTATAATATGCAGGCGAAGCTGCTTGCAAAAGCTAGTATTATTATATACTATTCAAAATACATAAGTGATTAATGTAAAGCTTGTTTTGTAATAGTTTTCTTAGTATTAGTAAGTAAATAAAAGTATTATATGTTTCAGTTAAAAAGTATTATTTATTCAGTTTTCCTTTTTATTTCAAGAAATATGTAGGTACCCTACCCCTAATGTTATATTGTTTTCTAGTATACTTAACATATAAACGAAATGTAGAAATACAATTACACAAATAGGATGATATACATTATGAAAGAAAAAAAGTATATGTTTTTTAACTAATAACAAAATTAACATCCAAATAAACATATCTGAGGACACGGTAGCAACTCCACCAAGACGAGCCACATCATCAAATCATTTTTAGCTACATTCTACTCGCCCACAACTGATGAACTAAAACATTTCGCTTTGCGATGCCTTGTCTTAGGTCAGCAGCTGTGCTGCTAGTCAATTCTTGACAAGTGAGAGCTGGTATATCATTTTCATACTCTGCTATATTCTCCACAAAATCTAATCCTGTATTAATACACATGTTGTGTAAGACACAACATGCATTAATTATTGTGGCTGCTACATCAGGATGATAGTGTAGCACCCTATGCCCAAGTAAGCAACGCCATGTATTTTTGAGTACACCGATTGCACATTCCACTGTATTGCGTGCAGAGCAGTGCAACTTGGTGTAGTATTGTTCTGGGGAGCCTTCAGGAGCATCTACTATGGGTGTCATCATGTACTCCCTCTGGGCATATCCAGAATCACCTGAAAAGTTATTCTAATTAAAATATATTCACGTTCAGAGAAACTGAAATTTCTGACATTACTACTTATTTACTCTGTCTACTTGCCTAATAAAAACACATTTTCTCCATTATTGTTCAAATTAATTAAATGCTGTTTCACAGGATGCTGATTCCAGACAAAACTGTCATGTGATGCTCCTCCAAATGAAGCATCTACTGAGAGAATTCTCAAATCTGCATCACTTATCTGAAAATATATTAAACAAGGGTATTGAAATAATTCATTCTGAAGTGAATTACAATTAAATATTAATCAAAAGTATTGCCTTACGATTAGAACATTTCTTGAATGGAAATATTTGCGATTAAAAAATCTCTCTTCATGTTCTACTGGTCTAATTATGGCTACATGAGTGCCATCAATACACCCTATAACAGATGGTATGTTAAATTTTTCAAAAAACCTGGAACATATGACATAGTATGTATATGGTTACTAATCATTTCATATAAATAATCTAAGTTTTATAAATTAAATTAGGTATTGTCATTAGCATTACCTCGTTTTTATAGCATTTCTTTCCTGACGAGTTTGAGGAAACTTAATCCATTTACTTTGTACTATTGGATGGTTAAGAGCTGCCGTTACATCTCTAATAGCTCGAGAAACAGATTGCTGCGACATTAGGGTCCCATATGTGCCTCCAACTAGTTTTTGGTAACTCCCAGTCGCAAAAAAGGACAACGCCACTAAAACCTGCAAGAATTATAGAAGTTTTTAGCTATTGTTCGATCAAAGAAAAGTCATGATATCATTGATACAGTAAAGTATTATAGTCAGCACAGTACCTTATATTTTGGTGATATATCACTTCGTCTCTTAGGAGTTGACATGAAGGGCTTTATATTTTCATAAATCTCCTCAAACAAATCCTTGTTTACTCTATAATTTGCCTTAAATTCGTCTTCGTTCATGGAAAATGCTTTGTCCGTATATCGCATCATTCGACGCTCATTTCGTCTATGTTTCAGTTGATTTTTATGGGAATTACGTAAAACACTGTACATTGATGCTAATCGTGCCATATTTAACACATAAAACTTACTAAGAATGCAAAACAATATGTAAAAAGTTACACTTTTGTTATTGGAAAGATCACAATCAACAAACAAATCCAAGTCCAACGTAATATTGACATAATAGACAGCTGTCAAATGAACTCAAGAGTAGCGTTTACCGCACCGCCAAGCCCAATTCTCATTCCACTTAGTTCTCCAAAATGAACACCAGTTTTAACACAGTTTGGCGCTAGTGTCAAGTTCAAGAGTACGAAACGTCATAATTCCAATGTCAATTGATTGGAATTAAAATCAAGAGTAAGCACCCTGGTCCTTCGACCCAACACCCATATACGTCATACCGCATCACGGGGTCGTGCGCGAAGATAAGACAACGACTAAGCTGCGCGTGGTTCTAGACGCCAGCGCGTCTACTTCTGGTGGCCGGCAATCACTGAATGATATTCTGCACTAAGGTCCGAATTTGCAAGGCGACTTGTTTACAATATTATTCCGCTTACACGCGGTCGCATTGACCGCGGACTGCCGCCAGCAGTTCTTACAGATTATCATGCGCGAAGCTGACCGTCGTTATCAATGTTTTCTTTATCGCTTTACTCCACAAGACCCACTACAATTGTATAGGTTTAACCGCGTCTGCTTCGGTTTAAAATCAAGTCCTTACCATGCATTGCGCACTGTGAGACGGTTAGTCGAAGATGATGGCACGCGTTATCCTCTCGCCAGCAAATTCGCGTCTACGTCGCTTTTCATGGACGATCTCGCCTTCTCGATTCCCACGGAACAAGAAGCGATATCTGCATCACGACAATTAATTGACCTATTCAAAGGAGCTCAGTGGGATCTCGTAAAATGGAACAGTAACAGTCGTGCCGTACTAGATAATCTTCCCGCTTCGCACAAACTCCCTACAGAGGTTGAGTTTGATAAGGCCATGCAGCATAAAATACTAGGCCTGCATTGGTGTATTGATAATGACGTATTTTATTTTAAAATTACGGTTCCCGCAGATGTGAAGTGCACTAAGCGCTCCATCCTTTCTACAGTTGCCCGACTGTGGGATATAATGGGCTTCGTGGCCCCCGCAGTCGTGTATGCTAAGCTACTGATCCAACAGCTTTGGCATTCTAACTTCGATTGGGATGACACCCCACCGCTACACATTGTTAAAATGTGGAAGCAGTTCTGCGACGAGTTACCGTCTCTTAACAATATACGCATTCCGCGTCATATAGGCGTTTCTAACAACTGCACTCTCACTCTTCTAGCCTTTTCGGACGCAAGTGAACATGCCTACGGTGCCGTTGTATACGCTCATGTGACCACCGCCTCCGGTAACACTGTCCGGCTTGTCTGCGCAAAGTCCAAAGTCGCTCCTACCAAGCTTCTGTCTATAGCACGCTTAGAGCTATGCGGCGCGCTTCTCATGTCCAAACTGCTACGCATAGTTTACGAAAATTACTCGCATCTTCTTCCAATCAAGGTATTCGCTTTCACTGACTCTAAAGTCGTGTTATATTGGATCAAAAGTTCGCCACGTCGGTGGCAAACCTTTGTAGCAGACCGCGTTGTTCAGATAACGGAAAACATCTCTGCTGACAACTTCTATCACGTCGCGGGGACTGAAAATCCCGCAGACGTTCTCTCACGTGGCATTACCCCTCAGAAATTAACCACACACCCTCTGTGGCTCCACGGGCCCCAGTGGGCTACATTGGATCCGTCTGAGTGGCCGCTCAAGCGTCTTGACGACCAATTTACTCCGCCTACTACTGAACAAAAAATTCTTACACATGCTGTGTACTCGCCATCGCCAGTCAAGCATTTTGCTATAAATGATCTCGCTAACCGCATCTCCTCATGGAGTAAACTCTTCGTATAACTGTATACGTTTGTAAATTCGCAAAATTATTACCCCGCCGCGACACTATTGCAGTGTCCGCTGATGAATTAAATTTCGCTGAAAATAAAATCCTTCGCGCCCTGCAAAGTCAACACTTTGCAGAGGATTATTCTAATATTAAGAATAATCAATCTTGTTCGCAGGTTCTCAACCGCTTGAGGCCTTTCATTGAAAACGGTCTGATACGTGTAGGAGGTAGACTCGTTAACTCCGCGCTGGACTATGCTCAAAAGCATCCAGTTATCTTACCGCGCAATGATCCCGTCGTAAACTTGATCATTGATTTCTATCATGTAAGGTATTTACACGCCGGACCAGAACTATTGATGTCGCTTCTTCGACAGAAGTTCTGGATCTTTTCCGCACGCCGCGTTGTGAGACAGCGTGTCCACATGTGTAATACGTGTTTTCGTTTAAAACCGTGCCCAAACTATCCGCTGATGGCCGACTTACCTGACTATCGCACGCGTCAGGTCACTAAAGCTTTCACGCACGTAGGCTGTGACTATGCAGGTCCTCTGCCGTACGTTCCTGTGCGCCGTCGTGGCGTCCACAATGCGAAGGCCTATCTGTGCATTTTCACATGTCTTACGACTCGTGCTGTGCATGTCGAAGTCGCCACGGACCTCAGCACTCCCAGTTTTCTTGCCGCGCTGAAGAGGTTTCTCGCCCGTCGAGGACCGATTCAGATTCTGTACTCGGATAATGGTACATGTTTTAAGGGGGCTAACTCTTACCTCCGCGATTTGTACAAGTTTCTCAATACTGTGTATCGTCCAAAGTTGGAGGAAAAGTACGCTGAGAGTCGGATAAGTTGGAAATTTATCTGTCCCAACTCTCCGCACTTCGGAGGCGCTTGGGAAAGTGTCGTGAAGGTTGTGAAAATGCATCTGTTCCGATTCGTCGGACAGCAGCTTCTATCATACGAAGAACTCTGTACTGTTCTCACTCAGATTGAGTGTCTCCTAAACTCACGCCCGCTGACAGTACTGAGTTCCGATCCCGCAGAGCCCACGGCCCTTACGCCGAGCCATTTCTTACATACCGCGCCTCTATTTTCTTTACCCGCGCTTGAAATCAACTCTGACCCTGTCAGTTTACTTCACCGACACTCGCTACTGGACAAATTGGTCCAGTCGTTTTGGAGTCGTTGGAAGATGGAATATCTACTCGGGCTACAGGTTAGGCAGATGTGGAACACGCCGTCGTTTCCTATCACAGCAGGAACCGTGGTTGTTGTGATGAATGATAACTCACCGCCCTTATCCTGGCCGTTAGCTATTGTGGAGAACGTCCACCCGTCTAAAGACGGCGTCGTGCGCGTCTGTACAGTTAGAACCGCCAAGGGAACTTACCTGCGCCCGGTCGTACGTTTGTGTCCTCTTCCAAGACAATAATTAATAAACCGCACTTCGCATTAGTTTAAGTTAGTTAGTAATTCCGCATCGCTTTAGTTTGTAACGTAGGTTAATAGCTTAACCCGCTTCGCCATGACACTACGGAACTATTTATCTCACCGCGCGCATTGAGCGCTCCTACAGTCATAGTAATGTTTTTCTCTTTCGTCTTATTATCGCCTTTTAATGGTGACCCATTAAGGGGGGGTGGAAATGGTAACGCCAACACTGATTATATAGATTTACTCTTATACTATGAGGCAGTTTGTATTTCCCGCTCCTTTTCCCACCTGTACATGCAGCGCTTTAGCGTCATTCAAAAGGTGAACATGAGAACGAGAGAACGAGGACTGACAGCTGTCAGTTCGACGAAGAAATTGCACATGAAAGCACGTGTGTAACGGATCTCTCGAATCACCCCCGCACCGCATGACGAGCCTTTTCGTCTGACCCCGCGAAGAGACGAGGATCTTCTCGAGCCTTTCTCTGCAGTTTTCAATACATTCCCGCTCCGCCAAACGCATCCTTGTGTTTGATTACCCAGTGTAATAAGAAGAAAAAGTATATTCAAATATTGGTCGCGCGACCCGCGTAGTGATACTCTGCTGTGTGCTGGTCGAAGGAGATTGGATCCCGCTGGCCTGCCCCTGGTAAGTGCTGCATGTCCCTTCTCTTCCTCTCTTCTCCGCCTCGACTTTTGCAACTGCCGCTTCACTCTAATTAACACGTCAACCGTATCGAAGGTTAGTTCTGATACCTTTCAGGACTGAATTATTGTTGGCGTGACCACATTCCTTAAAAAATGCAGATAGTATTCGGCGTTTAGAGTTGCTGGGAGTTCAAAGGGCCCTATTATTTGCCCATTTATTATTCCTGCCCATAAATTTATTTTAAATTGATGTTGGCTCCTGTCCTCTCGCATCAAATGTGGGTTTACCAGCTGCTAACTGTGCAAATTATGCAAATTGAGATATCCATCTCGCCGGCATGAAGACTCGTCACTCCATAAAATTTTATTATAGAACTGTGGGTCCGCCCGTATCATTCTAAGCATCCTTTGGCAAAATGCTACTCTTTGCGGGTAATCACGTGACGTCAGCGTTTGAACACGTTGCACGTGATATGGGTGCAACCGGTGCCTTTTTAGAACTCGATGTACCGTCGATCTTGGAATACCTGTGCGTTGCGCTATGACGCGAATTGAGACCGACGAATCTTCCTCGATTTCTGGAATAATAATTTCGTCATTGACTTGTGACGGTCGCCCTTCACTGGCACCCCCAACTCCGGTGCCAAGAATTCTTCCCTCAAGAAGCGCGTTATGCACTCTAATGAATACGCGATAGTCGGGATGTCGATCCCGGTTCGGGTATCTTTCACGATACAATCTTGCGGCCGCCCTGGCATTACCTCTTGTTTCTCCGTAGATAAAATGCATTTCGGCATACTCCCGTGGCGTGTACTCGTAACGAGGCATCGTACTACTGCACACACGTACAACCTCACACAAACGATTGTTTTCGAAGTCCGTAGGATTGCCAAGTCATTCGTCCAAAACACAAACAGTTCCAAATCGTTAGGCAAAGCAAAGTCCAAATACACAGCACAAGTTTAAGTTTAAGGAACACAACAGTTAGGCACAGCGGGAGCGAAAGTAGTCTGACGTACGTATCAACTCGAAGAGAGATTCGTGTCAACTAAACAAATAAAATCATGCAACAATGAAGCCCTGTATGAGTGAAGGGTGAAGGAAAAAAAATACCTGCACAAAGACACCGATTTACCAAAAATACAAAAGCGGCGCTATCTATCCCTTTCACACTGAGTGAGGTGCAACTTCGCAGGTAGCGGTCCCAAATTCCGAACAGATGACGTCATCGGCTCGGAATTACGCTACACGCTTAACCACATGCTTAGATTACAAGCATAAGCCATTACGAGAAAGAAAAGTTAGATTGTACCATTTTAATTTCTGTTCTGTCTTCTTCATCACATTCATAGCAATATCTTTGTAACCGCAAGGACTAGACGTAAGTTTTATACCAATTTGCAAACCTTAGTAATTTAACAAGTTTTTAAAATAATGGTACACTTTGGTGTCATACATTTTTTTACAGGAGAATTTTTCCAATTCTGGTCTTTTCATCGTAAAAACAAAACATTTCAATTCAAGATTTTTTTTCCAAGGCAAATAAAATGTTATTTAAAAAAATGGTATCTTATAACATTAGTAAACTATTCAGAAATGTTTGACAAAAATCACACCTAAATATGATACCATTTGCAGCAACAGCATTAAATACACTGAATGCTGGTACAGAAAATAGTAAAAATCGAAAAAAAAAATATCTTGGTTACCTTATCGGTTTTTTTTTTACTGTTCAAATTAGTTGTTGGAAATGAGGTAAGCTACCTACCCGTTACGTTTGATCCATTATTTACGGGACAGCCTGTATCATTAGTATAGGTAATACAATATGAGCAGTGGTGGCCCAGTGGTATCGGCCCCGACTAACGAGTTGTAGGTCGTGGGTTCGAACCCAGGCAAGCGCTTTACTTCATGTAAATAATTTCATCACCACTGCTCTCAAAACGGTGACGGAATACATCGTGAGGAAACCGGCATGTCTTAGAACCAAAAATTCGAAGACGTGACATCTATCAACCTGCACTGGGCCTGCGTGGTTGATTACGGCCCACTCCCTTTCACCGAATGGAGGCCTGTGTCCCAGCAGTGGGAACAATATAGGCTGATTATGAAGCTTTATTAATACCTAAATATAACCATATTTTAATCAACACTATACATAATGCACTGATTTGCAAATTGCAAAAAAAGGTAGTTTCGTGGGCTACCCTTAAGCGACTCATTCTCTAACTAATCAATTTAAAAAAAAACACGATATTAAACAAAAAAAAAAACTTATGTATTTCCAGGCAGATAACGCCCACATCTGCGAGAAATGCGGCAAGATCCTAGAGGACGAGGATTCCCTTCGCCTCCACTATGACAGCACGCATTACAAGAAGTTCACATGCTACTACTGTGGCAGAATGTACAAGGGAGAGATGAGCTTCGAAATGCATATCAAGAAACATGAGGATAATATGGAGACGGGAAAGTATAAGTAAGAAAGAAATTGTTTTAGTGTCACAGAAACGTAAAATAAAAATATAAATATTATAAATGCGAAAGTAACTCTGTCTGTCTGTCTGTCTGTCTGTCTCGCTTTCCTGCTAAAACTACTGAACCGATTTAAATGAAATTTGGTACACAGGTAGTTTAGAGCCTGAGAAAGGACATAGGCTACTTTTTATCCCGGTAGTATGTTCCCGCGGGATAATTTCCGACCTCCACGCGGGCGAAGCCGCTGGCAAAAGCTAGTAAAAATATAAATCTAAACTTAATATTATAAATGCAAAAGTAACTCTGTCTGTCTGTCTGTCTCGCTTTCCTGCTAAAACTACTGAACCGATTTAAATGAAATTTGGTACACAGATAGTTTAGAGCCTGAGAAAGGACATAGGGTACTTTTTATCCCGGTAGTATGTTCCCGCGGGATAATTTCCGACCTCCACGCGGGCGAAGCCGCTGGCAAAAGCTAGTAAGGCATAAAAATGGAAGGTTTACTCGAATTATGATCACACTCACATCATACATTTACTTACATGTAATCATTACATGCACACACACACTCATACTCACTAAACGCATATAAAATACACACTCATGAGTCATGGGATTGTTTACAAAAAACTAGTGAAATGAGGTTGTGTGTACTTCTGAATTGATAACTTGTTTGAGGAATACAGTTGTGATTTTTTATTTGTATTTCTGGACGCCTATAGGCGTTCTAGGTAAATAATGTGCATTTATTGCTAACAGTTACTGTTTACGACGTTCCACAAATTAATGTTTTTATTAATTTATTTGTTCTACTCTAGTGTCAGCACAAACTATAAAATAAATAAAGATGACCTATATTTTAATATAACATAACTTTTGACACCATAGGGGTAGGCAGAGACTACAAATTGCCACCTTCCACACACTTCTTCATTCGTTTTAGTGGGATGTTGTATTATGTAATACATATAGTAGTAGCTCATGTTACTCCTAAACAACATGCATCTACCAATGGAAGTCCGGTTTTGGAGATTAATTGAAACACACAGATAGAGAGATATTTTTTTTTTGCAATACCGTTGTAAACTTTCAAGCACTTACAAAAAAAAAAAAGTTTTGTCGACCAATATGCAGTTATAATAATCATCATAACTTCCGAAAGAGTGGGTCTTGGAATGAACATGGACAAGAAAGGTCATGTCAAATGCTCATGTAATACCCAGTCTCATGAAGATCGGAGGCGCTACGCTCGAAGTTGTGGACGAGTATGGAGTTATAACAACATAGCAAAATGTCCTTCACATTTCAGACAAAACATCTATAAAAATAACAAAGTAGCTCCAAACGAGAAGCCTAAACGAGTAGTTGCCAAGCGATGTATGTGTTCCACATGCGACCGCCATTTTGTGGACGAGCGCGCCTTGCTGTGGCATCAGCGACTGCATAACAACGAGAGACCTTATACTTGTAATGTGAGTACCCTTTTTTCTACTATACATTTCTTAAATTCCCTGATAACACAAGACAGCTAAATCCGCTGGCTATAAAAGCAACAATTTTTGCTCACGAGCTCCTATCATAACGAAATTGTTCACGAACGATTTTCAAAATCTCAACCCCTAAAGGGGTTACCTAGATAGTGAAAGCTCGACTAGGAGTTCTTCCATTTTGAAGTTAGAAACGTGGAAGTTGTTACTTCGACTTTGTAACAGAGTTCGTTAGTTCATCAGTTTTGGAAATAAAAAGAAAATTTAGTGATCAAAATTGAAAAGAGGATGAATAAAGGACGACTAACAAAAGGTATTTACAAGGTAGATGCGACTGGAAACGCTCTTTACTAATCCACGGCAAATCAGAGCGCCGAACGCGTTCGATGCGTAAAGTCGAGATGGTTAAAAGAAACTCACACTATAGTTTATTCGCGTTAAGTAAATAGTGATTCGTCGATGTCACTCAGCTTAGCCGCTTGCCTAAATAAATTATCTGGGAATTTCTCCTCAGAAACCTACTCCGTAAGTATACGTAGTTCACTAGCAAAGTTGTGAGATATCGTTGAAGTATCTAAAGTATAAACATCAAACTGTTACAGATAATAGCAAATCTTATGAATAGTGGGTAGCAAGTAAAAAAAAGTCTACCTACTTCCAAAATTTTTTTGTGAATTTTTATTGCAACAAGATGTCAGAGCTAACGCGTTGCGATTTTCGAATGATGCATCATGCCTGTATTATTCCGAAGTAAAATCTAAATCTAAAAACAAGGAGTGGGTCTTTGAAGATCGACCACCGTCAAACAAACTCGATCTGTCAGAAAGAAAAAGGTCGTAGTCTTTTTTGCCAAAAGCTTTTTGGGGTATAAAGCGAATAACTCTTCATGAACAGAAGACTGTCACCGCAAAATGGTAAACCGAGATTTGTTTGCCTCGATTGAATCTCTAAGACTTTCGGTCCAATTCACGCATTAACGGCTTGACGGCTATATCACGAAAACACACCTGCATATCGCGCTCAATTAACGCAAGAATTTTTTAGCCACTGAGGTCTAATTCTACTGGCAGTGCGAGATCAAGGCTGTAGGGAGGGTGCTCCCTTGCACCCTGTGAGTTTGGACTCTTTCCAATGATAAAGGATAAATTGAAAGGTCATCGGTATTCCAATGATAACCAGCTACTTCAAGCGTGGGACTTAGCGAGTAAGCAAGTGTCTGAAGAAACATACATACATACAATCACGCCTTTTTCCCATGGGGGTAGGCACGGAAACCACGGAACGCCACTTGCTACGATCTCTACACACTCCTTTTGCCTCGTTTAGGTTCATACATATATGCCGGTTGCGAGTACTACGTACCTGACCTTTCTGAAGAACATTACCAATAAGGTCACTATATGTCCTCCTAGCGCGTCCCTTCCCGGTGTCTAAAGAAACATGGAAGAAAAAATTTGATGATTAGTTTCGTCGTTTAGAGAAGTGTATTTCAGCCGATGGAAACTATTTTGAAAAATTTAAGTTTACTTTTACTATATCCCAAAACTTTTCTAGCGAGCTACGTATTTCTTGTGTTGATTCAGTACATAATTCTGAACGCCCCTGTTTTGAAATTTTCCGTCTGTTATTTAATAGTAAAGTAATAGCTGTACCATACACATTTTGACCGCGTAGCAATTGCACTTTTCTATGAAATAATATTTTTTAAATAACGTACAAAAAATTGGTAGGTCTAAAATGACGTGCTGAATTCATAGTTTCAGTACTTGGGGAAAACGCCAGTGTAGGCTCCCTGGTGATTTTCCCTTAACAAGTTTTATTAGGCCACTGTACATAAATGAACTCCATATCGCACAGGAATGCGGGCGAAGCTTCGTGTCCATGAACCGTCGCAACCAGCACGCGCAGTGCGCGCACACCGCGCCCACGCGGCGATGTCCGCTGTGTCCCGCACTGTTCCACCTGCGCTCCATGGTCAACACGCACGTCAAGAAGGTACGGGCTCGCTTGTTCATCTAATGCGGCGATGTCCGCTGTGTCCCGCACTGTTCCACCTGCGCTCCATGGTCAACACGCACGTCAAGAAGGTACGGGCTCGCTTGTTCATCTAATGCGGCGTGTCCGCTGTGTCCCGCACTGTTCCACCTGCGCTCCATGGTCAACACGCACGTCAAGAAGGTACGGGCTCGCTTGTTCATCTAATGCGGCGTGTCCGCTGTGTCCCGCACTGTTCCACCTGCGCTCCATGGTCAACACGCACGTCAAGAAGGTACGGGCTCGCTTGTTCATCTAATGCGGCGTGTCCGCTGTGTCCCGCACTGTTCCACCTGCGCTCCATGGTCAACACGCACGTCAAGAAGGTACGGGCTCGCTTGTTCATCTAATGCGGCGTGTCCGCTGTGTCCCGCACTGTTCCACCTGCGCTCCATGGTCAACACGCACGTCAAGAAGGTACGGGCTCGCTTGTTCATCTAATGCGGCGTGTCCGCTGTGTCCCGCACTGTTCCACCTGCGCTCCATGGTCAACACGCACGTCAAGAAGGTACGGGCTCGCTTGTTCATCTAATGCGGCGTGTCCGCTGTGTCCCGCACTGTTCCACCTGCGCTCCATGGTCAACACGCACGTCAAGAAGGTACGGGCTCGCTTGTTCATCTAATGCGGCGTGTCCGCTGTGTCCCGCACTGTTCCACCTGCGCTCCATGGTCAACACGCACGTCAAGAAGGTACGGGCTCGCTTGTTCATCTAATGCGGCGTGTCCGCTGTGTCCCGCACTGTTCCACCTGCGCTCCATGGTCAACACGCACGTCAAGAAGGTACGGGCTCGCTTGTTCATCTAATGCGGCGTGTCCGCTGTGTCCCGCACTGTTCCACCTGCGCTCCATGGTCAACACGCACGTCAAGAGGTACGGGCTCGCTTGTTCATCTAATGCGGCGTGTCCGCTGTGTCCCGCACTGTTCCACCTGCGCTCCATGGTCAACACGCACGTCAAGAGGTACGGGCTCGCTTGTTCATCTAATGCGGCGTGTCCGCTGTGTCCCGCACTGTTCCACCTGCGCTCCATGGTCAACACGCACGTCAAGAAGGTACGGGCTCGCTTGTTCATCTAATGCGGCGTGTCCGCTGTGTCCCGCACTGTTCCACCTGCGCTCCATGGTCAACACGCACGTCAAGAGGTACGGGCTCGCTTGTTCATCTAATGCGGCGTGTCCGCTGTGTCCCGCACTGTTCCACCTGCGCTCCATGGTCAACACGCACGTATGACTTAATCAAAAAATGTTGCCAAAAAAGAAAATGAATTCTAAGGAGATTACGCCATGTCCTAGATACATGAACAGTTATGTAATAATATTTCCTCGCTATTCCAGGTCCACCTAAAAGCACATAAGCGTCGCAACCGCATCAGTAAGCATCAGAACGTGTTCTGGCGAACGGAGCCGGTGCCCATACAAGAGCTCGGCGTGGACATACAGAACGACATACTTGAGCTGCAGGCTGCCAACAAGGACCAGGACTGGGTAACACTCGACACTACTCACCAACTAACCTTAGGCTATTGCTAACTTTTCTTCTAATGAAACAAGAAAGGGTCGGATATAAATTACAGCTGTTTTGACAGCTCAGTTGTAAATAAGATTTTCTTCGCCGCAACTACTACGAATTAAATTCATCACGCCAAATTCGATCGAGACATAACTTTGTGGTCTGACTGACACTGGCTTGGCCGCCATCAGGGATTTAAATTTTAATAGCACAAAAAAGATATTATATATGATTATATTATAATATATCGAACGTATAGGTGTGTGATGTGAAAATAAATGATAAAAGTGTGGAGCAAGTAAGTGAGTTCATATATTTGGGGAGTTTGTTTACAAGAGATGGAAAAATTGATAAAAATGTGGAAAAAAAGTGAATGCGGGAAATAAAGTAAATGGTGCTTTACATGCGATTGTGACCAACCAATTGATGTCTGATATGGCTCGACTGGCTGTTCACAATGGTGTGCTGGTGCCTACGTTTATGTATGGGAGTGAATGTTGGGTGTGGCAAAAGAAGCATGATAGCAGAATAAATGCTGTGGAAATGCGTTCCTTGCGAAGCATGTGTGGTGTGACTATGAATGATAGGCTGAGGAGTGATGTGATAAGAGAATGGTGTGGTTTAAAAGAAGATGTAGTGACAAAAATTGAAAAAAGTATGCTTAGATGGTTTGGTCATGTTGAGAGGATGAATGAAGGACGGCTTACAAAAGGCAGATGTGAGTGGAAACACCGGGAGAGGACGCCCTAGGAGGACATATAGTGACCTTATTGGTGATGTTCTTCAGAAAGGTCAGGTGCGTAGTACTCGCAATCGGCGTGTGTGTATGACCAATTGTATGAAACTAAGCGAGGCAAAAGGAGTGTGCAAAGATCGTAGCAGGTGGCGTTCCGTGGTTTCGTTATGTTAAAAAAGATAGTCGCTGATTAGTCGCCAAATATCAAAATTCTAACGGAGTGACCGTTCAAAAGTTATTAGGGTTTATTGGTGCCGATCTGGGGAGAGCTTACCCCAGCTTGGCCACATTTCTATCTTCAAAAACTAGGGCACCTGGCGGAGATCTGTTTTCTCCCAAATTTAATCGCTAATTAGTAGAAATTTGTGCAGACAAAACAGCAACAAGGTCGAACAACATAACATCCCGCCTGTATTTATTGAAGGGTTAATCAGAGGTACACCTATACCTAATACACCCACATTACTGGCCTGTTAGTCTAGTGGTTAGTGACCCTGCCTGATTACAAAGATTGAGGTCGTGGGTTCAATTCCCACCCAGGACAAATCTTTGTGTGATGAATGAAATGAAATGAAATGAAATTAATTGCACCGATCCCAGCGTGGTTTGACCAGACTCGATTAATCGAATGAACCCCGAGATTTGCAATAGCCCCTGAAGCGTCATGATTCATGGTGCTACATAGGCCATTGCATATCAAGAAGTAGACCGGGGGGCGCTGTAATGGTAGGGAAGACGTGCCCATAGGATAGGAAAGGATTACGAGCCTACCGACTATGCAGCCTTAAGTAAGCATTGGACTAGTGGAGAGAAGGGTGAATTTGTCTATAGGAGGGCATCTTTTCACGTCGTCGCCGGCACGTGGTTGATCCAGGTCGAGCTTCACCGATGCATCTTTTGGTGGGGTTAACCGTTTGCTTGGCTCTTTTCTATGTCAAGGCTTCGCTATGTTCCGTGTTGTTGTTTTCTTGGTCGTCTTCGGAGTTCTCGCTGCTATCAGTTTCTGGTTTTTTGTAGATATCACTAGCCGCTTTCTTGATCTTATTTCTGTCTCCAGCCGTGTCCCTCCAAAACTGGATTTCCTTGTCGAAGTATTTCATGTCCTGTTTTAGGTTGTCATTCCATGTGTAAATAGGTCGTCCGACTTTTTTAGATTTGGCCCTGTACTGCATTGCTGCATGTAACAGGTGTGGTTCAGAGCGTCTGAAAATGTGTGCCAGGTAGCACATCCTGTGGTTCTTGATGCGTTTTGTTATAGTTTTACCGTCTAAGATTTGATGCATTTTCTTAAGTCTCGGTTTGTTCCTAGCATGGTTGATCAAGTCTCTCATGATAACTCTTTCATATCTTCTCAGTCTTGAACGGTTCGTCTTTATGAGTGCTGATACTTTTAAGCCATATATCATACAAGGAATGATAATCATTCGATACATAAGTGTAGCTAGTTTCCAGTCCATTTTTGAGTTCAATATGAATGGTAGTAATGATTTAGCGTTTCTCGTGGCCTGTTGGCATCGTTTTCTAATTGAGTTTTTTCTGCTTAATGCGGACGTTATGTAAGTGCCTAGGTATTTGATTTCATCTGCTGTTGGTATATTTATTCCGTTGAGAGTCACGTGGGTCGTTTTCTGTTTTTATGGGGTCCCTAATTATAATTTTTGTTTTTGTTTCGTTTATTTGAAGGCCTACACTATTAAGTAAGGGTTTTATGTGGTATAAGATGCGTTCTAGTCCTTCTAGCTAATCTGTAATGAGAATAAGGTCGTCCGCAAATGATAAGACTAGGGGGAGGGAGATTTCGCGGTCCTGATCTAGTTTGATTAACTGAGTTTCCTCTTCGCGGGTTCTCAGAACTTCATCGATGACCAATGTAAAAAGGCGGGGGGACAGGGGGTAACCTTGTTTAACTCCCTTTCCTTTGATAATCCAGCTGCTTTGCTGGCCGCACCATTTGATGCATGTTCTTTCATTCAAGCATGCCGTGATTATCCTGTTGGTCATCGATTTGTTGGTTCGTTGTAATAATATGTCTCTTAATGCCATGAGGTCAATGTTGTCAAATGCTTTTTCTATGTCGAGGGCGAGAAATTACGTTCGTTTACCTGCACGCCATTCCTCGTCTAGAACCCTTTTGAGCGTAAAAATGTGGTCATCTGTTGATCTATTGTTTAAGAAAGCCGCTTGGTAACTGCCTAGTTCCGTTATTATGTCGTAAAGTTTTTTAAGTAAGTATGTAGCGTAAATTCTATAGCCCGTGTTGCAAATCGTTATGCGGCGATACTCGTTCACATCTTTAGGATTGTTTTTTTTTGGAATTGGTACCTGTACGGTCTCGAGCCACGTGTCCGGTACTGTGTTCTCTGACCAAGCTTTAATTATATGTTTAGTTACGGCTTCCTGTAATGTTTGGGGCATCGCTTTGTAAAGCTCGATTACTACTTGATCCGTTCCGGGGGCCGTCCCGTTTCGCATTTTGTTGATGATTCCTATTATTTCGGCCACCGTCGGTTCTTCGCCTTCTGCTTCTGTTATTGGTTTTTTTATGTTTACCGTTGGTATGCGAAGGCCCTCGGAGCTTTTTAGTATTTTCTCCTGTTTGGACATCGGTATGAACGCGTTTCTTTTTCGGCGTTTCGTTTGCTGTTTGTTTTTCCTATAGAATGAATAGAGCATTTGCATGCGTTTTGCGGGGTGCATTTTACCCAGTCCGGAGAAGCAGGCTCTGCATGTTTTTTTTTCCTCCAGATGTGTAACCCTTTGAAGTATTGTCTGACATTCTTTGACGCGATTATGCCTATTGGGGTTATCCGGTTGCCTGCTTTGTAGGAATTTGGCCTTTTGTACGTTAGCGAGGGCTATTCGATGGTCCCTTGAGTAAATTGGCTGAAGCCTCAAAGTTTCCTGAGCAGCGGCTTTTAGTACATCCGTTATGGTATTCCAGGGTATTTCGGTGTTTTCATTTGTTGGGATTCCCATATTTGCTAGTTTTTTTGTGATACAATCTTGATATTTTGTTTTGATGGCTGCTCTGTTGAGAGCGGCATAGTTGCATTGTTTGTAGTTGAAGTAATTGGGCTCCTTTGTTGTTTCCTTGGTGCCTTTGTCTTGCTTTAGTGTTTTATTTTTGTTTTTATTTACAATTAAGTTTGATTTTAGTAGTCCCCAGATTATTTTATGGTCGGAGATACGACGGGGGACCCATTCACCTTTAATAAAGTGAAAAAGTTTTCCTGTTGCCTGTGGCGTGATGATGTGATCCAATTGCGATTATTGAGTCCCCTTCGACCATGTTATTCTACATGATGTTCTAGCTTTTGTTGTTTCTATTTGAATTTTTTCCCTGTTGGCTATATCCATTAATAGTTCGCCGTTGTAGTTGGAAAATTCATGGTGAAGGTTTTGTTGTATCAACCCTTTGCGTTGGAAGGTTAATGTGTCTTGTCGAGAGTGATATGAAATTTCGAATGACGCCACTACGACGCACGCTATCTCGAAAACATTCACGAGTGGTACGCCAGTTCGAAAACACGTTGAGTCGAAAACCGCTGTATCGAATGTCACCATCGCGAACACGCCGATTCGAAAAACTGTTCGAATGGTACTCTAGTACAAAAGTCTTGAGTATCGAAATGATCGAAATCCACTGTTGCGAACAGCATACTCCAACCTGAATTTGTCTGGGGATCGAACTCGTACAATTTTGTAGGTAGTTGTATTATTTTGGTCAGTAAGGCTATTTTCAGAAGCTCATTGACGATCATAATACAACCACTCCCAAAATTGAGATAATTTTAGCTAATATCCCAAAGACTACGCCAGAAAAATTCTACCACAAGGATTAGACAAAAAAAAACGCAACCTAAATACTAGCCTAGTCTGGGTTTTTTTTTGTTTTTTTTCCTCACGCTCTGGGCGGAGCGGGAGGGCGTGTTAGACTTTTACTGACTAAAACCCAACCGTGTTCCTTCAGTTACCCATATGCCAAGGCTACGGTATCTCGTTTGAACAATCTCGCGACCCTGGCAGCCATCGGTAACGGACCAGTCGGGACCCCTTCAGTAGTCTGGGTTGGGCAACGTTTGGGAAGCTCAATCAAGTCTTCTCGTCGCGTATTCCGCAGAGCCTAAAAACTAAAGGCTTCAATCAGTGCGTCCTGCCCTACGGAGCCGTAACGTTGTCCACGTTTCGGCTCACGGTACGGCTGATTTATACATTCAAAGTCGCTTAGCGAGCTATGGAATGGGTTATGCTTGGAGTATCTCTGAGGGATAGAATACGGAGGTGATCCTACAGAGATCCAAAATTGTCGATAGATCTCATACAATTAGAAAGCTGAAGTGGCAATGGGCTGGCCACATTAGCCGTAGAACCAATGACCGTTGGGGTAGACTTGTTCTTGAGTGGAGACCGCGAATCGGCAAACGTAAGGTAGGAAAACCTCAGGCTAGGTAGAGCGATGATCTTCGCAGGATGGCTGATAGCAGCCGGATGAGAGTTGCCGAGAATCGAGCTGAACGGCCTATGTCCAGCAGTTAACAGCTATAGGTTGATGATGACGATGATGAAAACAATACTTCTCACTGTTCTTGTTTGCCAAACGCATCAAAGATAAGGCTTTATCAGGGTCGCGAGTTCGATCCCCAGACAAATTCATATTGGAATATGCTATTCGCAACAGTGGATTTCGATACCCAAGACTTTCGCACCAGCATACCATTCAAACAGCCCCCCGAATCAGCGCGCTCGCGACAGTGACATTCGACACAGCGGTTTTCGACTCAACGCGTCCTCGAACTGGCGTACCACTCGTAAATATTTTCGAAACAGCGTGCGTCGCAATAACGTCATTCGAAATTTCATATCACACCTATATGGGCGTTGAAGTCACCGAGTATTACGAGAGTACATTTCCTTGGTTTTTGTCTAATCAAGTTTAATAAGCCTGTGAATGATCTGATTGCTTTCGCGGAACAGCTGTTGATGTGTGAGTTGATTATGTACAGAGGAGTTGGTTTGTCATTTCCCATGCCAACCTCAAGAGTAGCTGACATCACGTCGGTGTCCTTTTTACTGTTGACTAATTCTATTTGGGCATTTTTTCTTAATAAAATTGCAAGACCCCGGTGTGCGTTACCCGCAGTTCCTGAGAGGTATCAGTCGTAGTGTGCGGAGCTAAATGTTCCTGCGTTCATCCCTGTTTCCTGTAGGTTAGCTATGTGAATGCCCCTGCGTGACAGTTCGGCGTCAATTTGATTTCTTTTTCCTGGTTTCGAGGCGCCGCGAACGTTCCAAGTTGCTATGCGCAGGTCTGTGCAAGTGTACTTAATTTTGGTAGAGGTGGGGTTTCTCAGTATTCTGTATCCCGTGTCGTCCGCGATTACATCTGATAGCGGTGTAAGTGGTGTTGCTTCTTGTTGTTCGCATGGTGTTAATGAGTTACCTACTTGGCTTTTTACGAGCAACCCCGTTTGTAGCTGGGGTTTCGTGGGTTTTTCTTGCTCTTCTCGTGTGTTGTACCTGTTACTACACGGGTTGGTATGTTGTTGTGCTTTGACGCTGGTTAGACCTTGCGTTAGGATTATCCGGTTGTTATTGCATTGTTTGTCGTTTGTCAGGACCCAGCTATCATAGTGCCGGTTCATGAAGAGAATGTGTATGTTAGCGGGAGCTGGTTCGCCGGTCGGTGAATATACCTGTGTGTTACTCTTGTTTATGTGCACATGCACGTTCACGAGGTAGAATTCGGAGGCAGCGATAATTATATCTTCGCCACCCCGGAACGTTTCGTTAAATTGCGCAGTTATGTATTTTGTAATCCTTTGTTCCTGGGAAAGAATGCTGTTGGGGAGAAATTCCTGTATATTATTTAGAAGTGCTAGGTGAATTCTATCATCATGGCGATGTTCCAAGACGTATGCAGCGAGGTCTTGACGAACATTCCTATGATCAAATGTTAGGCCCATTAGGTCATTAATTTGGTGAGCAATCGCTCCAAACAGACAATTCCCGTCTTTTGAAATGTGTACAATTGTACCCATTGTAAATGCTTTTGTTTGTGGGGCAAGTCAAAGACACGTGCAAGTCGGACGCTCAAGCTGGCTACACTTGTAGTGAGTCAATTTATGGGTTTGACCTTTTTTTTTATTTCTTTTGTTTATCTGAGTAACAAGATGTGAATTCAACTTAAAGCTTGAGGGTCTGGCTCGGTTACCCTTTTTTAATTATTTTTTTAACTTTTCGCCTCACGTGTAACCGATTCAAATCGGAGTGATTGTAGGCCACTTAGCAATATATTAGCAATTTAAAAATTCGTTACTTTGTTACAATAATGACATCTTTAGTTGTGGCGTCTTAGTAGGTACCGTATTCTGTTCTAGAATGATAGCAAGAAAAGGGCTGTTAAGTAGTTAGTGTGAACGCAATCCTTCACACAACGCTTGCTCGTGTGATGACGATTTTGGGTTCCCGCGCGCGGCAAAACCAAGCCGGTCTTACGCAGTTTATTAAACAAAAATCCCTGAAATATTAGGAACGGGCTCACCGGGTTCATCAGGGGTCAGTCTTCTTCTGGCAGGCAGATTCTAATGCAGTCAGGAGCGCACAGTGACACTTTTGCTTGCTTGTTTTATACAAGGTGTAACGTAACTGAATGGACGCAGGTCTGCCGATTAAGCCAGAGAGAATTCAACCCTATCTCAAGGCAGTAGGGCTCCTTATTACAGATAACGACACAGAAGCATACACACAATAACTCGGTTCGATTTCGACGTCAGGCGGGTAAAATACCACATCTGTTGCGCGCGCGCAAACACGTCCGGCTATGTCGAAGACTCAGCCTGAACTCCCCAGGACAAATCTTTGTGTGATGAGCACAATTATTTGTTCTGTGTCTGTGTGTAATTTATCTATAATATGTATGTATTTAGAAATATATAAGTATATTTATCAGTTGTCTGGTTACCATGGTACAGGCTAGTTTGGGATCAGATAACGGTGTGTTGGTTGTCCTAAGATATTTTTTTATTTTTATATTTATTTATTTCACACCCTGTTGTATATGGAAACTACTAAAGCATTTGGTCGTATAAACGCAAAGAGAATATGGTTATATTCTCTTTGCGTTTATAGAAATCGGCCTATACGCTCTCTAGTGGTTACTAGAGAGCGTATAGGCCGATTTCTTCTTAGCACACGACTCACCACTGCGGGCCGGGGGACGAGGACGAACGCGCGACTGTCATTGGTCAGTTCAAGGTCAAGTTGCGTAGATATGCCCATCATAGGTCTGCTCTACTTCATTAAGGGAAAATAGTCGATATCGATAAAATGGATTTTAAAATTGTGATAAATACTCAATTAAAATCAAAGAATCAGCTAGAGAATTCAAGAACAAAATTTATGCCACTATCATATTCGACGAAATGGCAATCAGAAGCGGTGTCGAATATCATCCCCAAGGCAGAAGGTACTATGGCCTCGTGAGTTTTGGCGCCAGTTCACAAACGGATTGTCAAGACGAAGCTAAAGAAGCCACAGTATGTGAATTGAATAAAATTTTCATTAATTTTAATTTTCGATATCGATTTTCAGCTATTAAAGGTAACAGAAAATAAAAATTACGATTAAAATACAAAGGGAAAGTAAGGGATAGAAGCATTAGAATTGTCTCATAAAAGAGAGGGCGAGACTTTCCCAAAAGACATCAACGCGCGCGACTCAACCGTGTGCTCGTTCCCCCAGCCACCATTTTAAATAGCGGATCTATGGCGGATCATAATTTGACTAAATCAAAAATACTTTTCGTACTGCTTCTTTTCCGATGAAAAGTAATGCGATCCTTTTTGTAACTAGAAGTCTCCGAATGTTTCCCACACCACTTCACCGCACATGAAGGCATTTTGATGCGTTCTAATTGCAGATAAAGTTATATTATTTGCATTAATTTAGCGTGCACAGAGGTCTAACAATTGGTCACAACTAAAATGGTTACTAGAACCGTAGCCTATGCATAGGCGACAAAATACTAATAGTTTTCGAGCGTCGGGGCACTGTATGCGCAGTCAAGTGGTTATATAGTCTTTGTATAAACGATACCCCCACTTTCGTCAAACGTAGTATTATTTATTTTCTACTCTTTCTAAAGTATTGGTACTATTTCTTTACAGCCATACGCGGACATGATGCCTGTCAAAATCGAAGGAATATGACGCAAGCGTAACAAGAAGCTCGAACAAGCACGAGCGGCAGAGAAGAAGCGACGACGACAAGCTTGGATGTGAATGTTGGTCTTCATTTATTTAGCTACATACAGGGGGGTTACCATGCACTGTTATACCACGCCAATGTTGGACAAAAAGTAAGATGCACATGGTTTTAAATCGCTTGAGACTTTACGTAATAAAGTTTCAAGCTATTTTAAACCATGTGCGGTCTAATTAAGTATTACAGGCAAACAGTTATGGTGCACATACCCGGAGACATTTTTAGTCGTAGGTCATTCATAAGTTTTTTTTTTTTTATCAAAAACGGAATATAGATGGTCATTTCGAACTGAGTCATCAAGCTAAAAAATCTTTTTGTCTATCTGTCACGCTCACACTTGTAATAGTGGTCCCTCACCGTAGGCATTTTAATTTCAGGCGACATACGTCCAGTGCTGGCCATAGGCCTTCCCTAAGCTCCGCCACTGACCCGACCAGTTATGTGCTTCCACCTCCGACTTCATCCAGCGGATTCCTGCTGCCTTCACAAGGTCATCAGGCCATTGTTTGGGAGGCCTTCCAACTCTACGTCTTCCGGTACGCGGTCGCCACTCCAGAACCTTTCGGCCCCATCGGCCATTTGTTCTTCGAGCAATGTGCCCTGCCTACTGCCACCTACATTTGGCAATTCTTGGGTTACTTTGTTTTTGCTGCGGATCTCTTCAAATCGAATTCGATCACGTAAGCAAACTGCAAGCTTAGCCTTTTCGGTGACTTTTAAGGCTTCTAATAAGGCCCATTGCATGCGACCACTTTGCACCTAATGTAACAATCAGACATTCGACTATTGTAGCGGCATCTACACCGCCACATGCGTTGCTCACCAGACTCGACACCGGCCTGGGGGCTTACTCTTCAACCCAATTTTAATTCCAATCTAAAGCCAATACGATTCCAATGTTAATTTTTAATACACGTGATTCGGTGCTCTTGAAAACAACAGTGTCAAAATTGGAACAACAACAACGCCCGATTCCCATTCCGTAATAGTTAGTTCTCCAAAATAGACACCCAATTTAAACACTTTTTGGCGCTAGCGTCGAACGCAAGAATACGAAACGTCAAAATTCCAATGTCAATCGATCAGAATTAAAATCAAGAGTAAGCACCGTGGTCCGAGGATCCTGCTTTTTCTAAGAAGGCATGAGTGAGCTTTACAGCCTTCCTTAAACCTCCAAACTGGTGACCCCGAGTATGAACATCAGCGCAGCCTTTGTGTAATCAGTTCACTCGGAATACACCCTGTTCCTCATACCCTCCAAACTATAATAACATTACGTTACGGTTCTCTCACTGATGTTATGCTCAAATCTGAACTGTCATACTACAGGCGAATGCTCCTGGTGAGGAAGCGCCTTTACGACTACGGAGCGCACTAGTGATGAGGGCAATAGTTGCCAATTGTTTTATTACTGACGTTTATCACTCAATACCTCAGTACAAAACGGACCAACTATAGCCGGCTACAGTAGTGTTGCAAAGGACTCGAGTCCTCGAGTCGTAATTTTAAAGACTCGATTCAATTAGGCAAGACTCAGTGTGCTCAAAAGGCTCGGAGTCTAGAGTCAAGTCGAGCCCGAGTCATTATCGAGTCTAAAAAAGGGACTCGAGTTTTAAAAAGGACTCGAGTCTTAAAACGACCCGAGTCTTACAATGAACTCGAGTCATGTAGCTCATCATTCGAAAAAACTCTAATAACTCGTCAGATTTTTTTGTACGCAAAGTTACATCATAACCACTAATTTGAATTTATTGCCTGCTTTCGAGTCTTTTCGAATGATGAGGTATGTACAAGTTTCATCTTCATGCTCCGAGTTATTCTAAGTCTCGGGTTCATTTTAAGACTCGAGTCCTTTTTAAGACTCGAGCTCTTTTTAAGACTTGAGTCCTTTTTAAGAGTCGAGTCCTTTTTAAGACTTGACTCCTTTTTAAGACTCGAGTGCTTATCTGTAGACTCCGAGCCTTTTGAGCACACTGAATCTTGCATAATTGAGTCGAGATTTTAAAATTAGGACTCAGACTCGAGTCCTTTGCGACTCTAGGCTACAGTCTAGATGAGAGTTCTGTTAACGTTAAACGGTAATGATCTTATCCCTTCGTGGGACTTAAACCTAACTGGCAAAATATGACAGTACATGAAGAAACCCCATGTATTAACAGTGCGAACGTTTTGATAAGTGATGAACTTGACAGACAATAATAGTGATACTTCGTTCCATGTTTATGAGACTGGGAACTAACAAATATTTATTTTACTAATGATGAAGCGTAATTCTGCAATTATTGACTGAAAAGGTTTAGTAATTACAAGTCAAGTAAAATTTTGTGTGTATTTTCAATATGTGTATCCTACACTTTAATTTATTGTATTATGTTTTTACCTGAATGTGCCAATTTTTTTTTTTTTTCGTAAATGGTAGCGTACGCCTGCAATCTCCAAAGGGATTTGTCTGTAGTATTTTTTTGCAATGTGTCTGATATCATGTTCTACACCAAAAACAATAAAACTATTCAAAATAGTTACGAAAATTAGATTTTGTATAATTTTATGCTAACATTTGTAAATATTGAATAAAGACAAAAATTTACAATCTTGTTTTCTTATATAGGCACCTTGAATATTGACAGAAATCTTTTTCTTAGAATACTAGTGACCCGCCCCTGTTTGGCAAAGTTTTTGCGACTTCACGATCAATAGAGGCTTCTATTATAGTCTATTCGCGTTAAGAAAATAGTGACTCAACGTTGTCACTCAGCTACACCCCTTGACCAATCATGGTAAATTGAAAGGCGCGTCCGTACTGTGAAGGGCCTAACTTCAACTGGTCAATGTGAATACTGCTTACTACAACAATGAGTGATTATTTTCTTAACCCGGGATCGACGCTACCGGGTAAAAAATACCACAGGGGTGATAAAAACACTTATATATTTTTTTCTACGTAATCTAGCGACGTGTCGCTTCAAGTACTTTTGTGCACCAGAGACCCGCACCCAGAGTGACTGCCAGTTAGCGCAACACACTCAGCCACTGCGAACATGTGAAGTGAGTATGGGTGAAAAATACCCGTTAGTGACCGTTTGTGTAACTACTGTTCTTGCTACATTTTAATTATATATTTTTGTTTTAGCACTTCTTTATCATGCATTTCTCACTGACTGACAATACTATCGAAAAAAAATTACAACAATAAGACAGTGAGGAAGAAATTGTATCGGAAACGGAAGATCATGAGGAGTACAGCGACCATGACAGTGATACTGAGCAAGAAACGGATTTTGGTGATGTCACTGACGTTCCGTTGCGACATGAAAAAGACGAAGATCCAGTATTATCTGTGCAGTTGAGTGAAGACTATTTAGACGATGTACCATTGAAATATATCATGCGTAAGAAATTCATTGGCCGAAATGGATAATAATGTCAATGAATTGTGCAACGACCACCGCAAAATCAAAAAAAAAAATCTAGTATAAAATACAATTTATTTTTTGTTAATTAATTAGAATATTCTATCTGGTTTTAATATTTGATTTAATTTTGCATGATTCCAAAGAAAAACGTTAAGATTTTGGTTCCTTTTAACGTATAGTATGTTGCTTTAGTGATAATAAATACATGTATTCAAATGAATAAAGTTTTTAATTTATAGCTGATAGTGTAAACAAACAAAATTATACAACAAACTTCAATATAAATAATTATTAAATGAAATAGGCATCTATAAACAATGTGGTAATTTTTACCCGGTAGCGAGTATTTGTGTTTGTATTTGCCTAGCGACGAACCGCGGGTTAATGCGAATAGTGGGACTGACACTGGCTTGGCCACCATCAGGGATATTAACTTTGATAACACGATAAATTTGTCGCCAAATATCAGAATTAGTCGGTTACTGGTTCAAAAGCTATAAGGATTTATTGGTGGCCGGTCTGGAGAGAGCTTACCCCAGCTTGGCCCATTTGAATTTCAAAACCTAGGGCACCTAGAGAAGATCTTTTCTCCAAAATTTAGTCGCTAATTAGTCGCTAAGTCACAAATTAAGATGGTGTGTGCTTAAAAAAATTAAATTTTTTCATACATTGGTACAAGCAAGAACAAAATAAGTACTTTCTAGACAGTATCTATGATGTCATATGGTGGAATGTTTATTTCGAAATAAATATAAAGGTAATCTATAATTTGAACCCAGCATAGAAAGTTGTATTACCTCTAACCCTTTAACCGCTTGTGTCGTATTTATGCGACAATTATTTCCGTGCCCCTAGCGCTCGTGTCGTATTTCTGCGACAGAGAACATGCATGATTTTTTCGGTCAATTTTCGTCCTATTAACTGTGTGGTACAACTAAAACCATTACTAAATAGAGATATTATATAAAACAATTACTTAAAATTATGTCTCGTCGCTCTAAGTTTTGAAAAAGCTTAAACAAAAATAAGTAATTGGCAACTTGGACTTTTCTTCGGTGCGTATCGCGCGTGTCGCATATATTATATCGATACCGGAAATTTCAATTGTCGTAAAGGACATTTTGGCGAAAATGAGTTATATATATAAATATTCACCCCTTTATTCATAAACGTTAGTTAAAGTTAAGAGACGTTTAAACGTCAAAAATGTATGGTTAAACAGCAGCTAATCATTACTTAACTTTAAACAACGTTTATGAATAAAGGGGATAATATCTGGTTGACCGAGCTTTGCTCGGTATTTTTTGGTAAATTGTGTAATCGATAAAGTTGGTCATTGAAAACACGAATAAAACGACATTTTATAAAAACGAATCCTAGCTAGATCGATTTATAGCCCCCGAAACCCTTTGTATACTAAATTTCATGAAAATCGTTGGAGCCGTTTCCGAGATTCAGATTATATATATATATATATATATATTATACAAGTATTGCTCGTTTAAAGGTATATAAGATATTTGAAATCAGCGTCGCAAGCTCTATCGATTGATATATTAAAAAAAATTATATCTTCAAAAAAAGGCCCCTACGGCCTGGCTTTCCAACAGCTCTAGCGCGATTTTTTTTTTACTATTTGGGATGTATCGCAAAAATAATTTTCAATAGGGGAGCGTAAAGTCATGTTTTGATTATTTACGAGGTCGTAATCCTCATTTTTGCATTAAACTTTTTATACGACATTATAAACAATAATTATTATTACAAATTAAAAGGTCGTAAACATGTTATTTGATAATCGAAACCCTTACGACCAAATCTATGCTATGTTCTAACTTACGTAATTAGGGCGTAAAGGACGTTTGTTTTATTTATTGCCCTTTGCGACCTTAATTTTAACAAAAACACAAATAAATTTTTTTGTTTCGTTCTTATTACCGACGGCGTACAGAGGTCTGACGAGTTCCATACTCAAAGAAATTCAAAGTCAGAAAAAAAAATTGCTGTGTGTCTGTTATAATATACGTTTATGTAATACTAGCTTTTGCCCGCGGCTTCGCCCGCGTAGATGTCGAAAATTATCGCAAGAGGACGTACTACCGCGGTAAGAATATATTAATCTATGTTATACATGCATACATAAAATTACGCCTTTTTCCCATGGGGGTAGGCAGAAACTGCGGAACGCCACCTACTACGATCCTTACATATCTTGTGTGTTTGATGTACTTAAAATAAAACTATTAGTATTCAGATTCAGAGTAAGAAGACTGCGACATAGGGCTGGATTGAATTGAATATAAGTCTTCGTGGTTTTTCTTAACGCTCCTATTCTACATATATAAACACTCAGTTATTTACCAGACACCAAATTAAACATAGTTATAAGAATAGTACTTTGGCCAGTGGCTTTGCCCGTATAGCTGTCGGAAAATATCATCCGGGAACCTACTACCGGGATAAAATATCTATGGTATGCTATATATGGTAAGTATCCAGGATAACCAAATCCATCCAAAAATCTAAACATCTAAGGCATATTTCGCGGTCTCTTACTTGGAATAATACAATTAGCTTTATTTAGAGTACTTCGAACACACATGATATTCGCATTCACTATGAAGCCAAAGTAATATGAATTACAATATTTCTATCCTACTAATCCTGCACTACCCGACCGCTACAAACCGGGACGGCCAGACGCGGGACAGCCCGCTAGCCGCTCTGCGGCTATTTTATTATAATCTCTGATATCTTCTAAAATATTCATTTTAATGATATGCTGTAAAGGACAATTTTGATCTACATGAAATGCACAACGTATCTAATGTATTTAATTGGATAATGATTAATGCTGGATTGCTTAAAATCGCTTCGTAAATAAGCCATTATTTCTCGTAAAAAGTAAAGGATAAAAAATGGTTATTGTGGGTTATCCGTAAGAGATAGACATGTACCATCGCGGACTTTTTTGTAGACCTTTTTAAGGTAAATAACAGGGATGTTGCGAATATTCGCATCCGCATCAGCATATGCGGATTTTCCGCATTAATTTGGACATCTGCATCCGCATCCGTAATAATCATTGCGGATGTTCATGCGGATGCAGATGTTGCACAGGTCGCGATAAGAAAGAAAATAGACGTAGTCGGCGACTGGCGCGCGCCGTACTGTTATACCTATCCAATGTACCCTTTCTGGCTTACCTGTCAGCTTATGCTGCATTCCTGTCAGAGTGCTGACACATCACTCCTCGACTCCTCACACACCCATCCCACTCATCCAGCCAGTCGTCTTCCATCCTTCATCCCGTGCACTCGTGTACTGCACTCGCGATTATTATTGTAAAAGTCAAATAAACTGTGTTAGTTCCTTACAGCAAAAAGTGTTTCCTTTTTTAAAAACAGTGACCGAGACCGGTGTCTAACATTGGTGGCAGCGTAAAAGGGATTGAAAAAATCCTTGGACTCCTCCGAAAATCAGTGAAAAATACCAGCGAAGTGCAGCGAGTGCACAAGTTCCAAGAAGCGACTCAAATCATCCAGGTGTATCCCGTACACCATACCGGTAAACCTCATAGCCGATCCACTGTGCAGTAAGTGGCAAAGAGCAGTGGCGCAGGCAGCGTCTCCCGTCTCCAAACCCAGCACCGACCTGGCTCAAGGTCAACCCCGGTTCCAGTATCCAGAACTCCAGCTCCAGTTCCAGTTCCAGCACAAACATGAAGAACGCATGTCTGATACTCCTGTGAGTTTTGTGATATTTTCCTGTAATCCATCCATATAAAAAGTTCCATTCAACTTACCTCCGACGGCTTATCTCATAGCCGCAACATTGTAACAAGACAACAGGTTGTCCTGTCTAGACAGTGATCCGACGCAGTTCCGGTGGACAGCGATAAGAACAGTTCAACGAGATTTGCTGTGTAGACTTATAAGCTATACTAATTCTATTTCCAGGGTTTGCTTGTTACAATTGTATTATTTTATAGTATGTATTAATATGTCTCAAAGTTCCAAGAACGTCAAAGACGAGCCTAGAGAAGGTTTAACTTTAAACGTAATCCTAAAATTCATAAAACCTGTTGACGGTAGCCGCGAAAAACTTAACGCCTTCATAAATAATTGCGACAATGCAATTTCCCTAGCTTCTTCAAATCAACAAGATATTGTTTTTAAATACATCATCAGCCAGCTAGACGGCAGAGCCGAAATAGCGTGTTCAATTAAAGAATTTGATACATGGCTCTCACTCAGGGATTTCCTGCAAAACCAATTCGGAGAGCGAAAACATTACGCTCATCTTCTAATCGAACTTCAAGACTGTAGACAAGGTGCCCAGGAAAATGTCAGCCAATTTTCACTCAGGGTTGAAACCTGCCTATCCCAACTTCTCACAGAAATCACCGTTACTAATCACAAGAAGAGTGAAATTTCTCGTAGGGTAGCCGCTATGGAGGACTTAGCTCTCCACACTTTTACTATGGGCCTCACTCCTCGTATCGCTAATATAGTTAGATGTAGGGACCCTAAAAACCTTAATGATGCAATCAATTATGCTCTATCGGAAGAGAAGCTACAACAGTACTCATTTAAACAGAATTTGGTCGCGAAAACGTTACGTAGTAATGACGTTAACACTAGGCCAAATAGAACCGGCAACCTTAATCATAACCAAAAGCCTTCTACCAACCAGCCAGTTTCAAACGACCCGTTCTGCCGATATTGCAAAAAGGCTGGACATCTTTTGGAAAACTGCAAACTCCGCGAATATAATAATAAAAAATTCCAAAATGTAAATAAACCCTCTAATTTCAATTCCAATGTCCAACCAGGCACGTCCTTCAAACCACAGATTAACACCCTAACCGAAACTGAAGGTTATGATACTGTCGATAACCATAATTTAAACTAAAAAATGTCCCGAATAGGTGTCGCACGGGACAAACTGTAACCACAAAAGACGACACCAATATCGACTCAATGACCCATGGACATGGTAAATATAAGCCCAAAACTCGAGGTCATTCAATTAGGATCAAGCAACAGGGTAAACAGCAGAAGCTACAACAGTACTCATTTAAACAGAATTTGGTCGCGAAAACGTTACGTAGTAATGACGTTAACACTAGGCCAAATAGAACCGGCAACCTTAATCATAACCAAAAGCCTTCTACCAACCAGCCAGTTTCAAACGACCCGTTCTGCCGATATTGCAAAAAGGCTGGACATCTTTTGGAAAACTGCAAACTCCGCGAATATAATAATAAAAAATTCCAAAATGTAAATAAACCCTCTAATTTCAATTCCAATGTCCAACCAGGCACGTCCTTCAAACCACAGATTAACACCCTAACCGAAACTGAAGGTTATGATACTGTCGATAACCATAATTTAAACTAAAAAATGTCCCGAATAGGTGTCGCACGGGACAAACTGTAACCACAAAAGACGACACCAATATCGACTCAATGACCCATGGACATGGTAAATATAAGCCCAAAACTCGAGGTCATTCAATTAGGATCAAGCAACAGGGTAACCAGCCCCAAATCGTAGATTTTAATAAATCCCTAAAATCAATTAGGATCAAGCAACAGGGTAACTAGCCCCAAACTGTAGATTCTAATAAATCCTTGAAATCGCATGTTGTCAAGCAACAGGGTAGCCAGCCCCAAACTGAAGACAGCATCCTAAATCCTGAAAACAAAGAAAACACAAATAAAACCATATACGAATTCACACAAAATATATCAAACAAATATTTACCTTACATACAAGTAAAATCTCCTGTGTCTTCTAAAGATCTTTTACTCCTCGTTGATACTGGTGCATCCATAAGCGTTATAAAAACATCAGTCATCGACGATATGCCTGTAATTAATAAATCGGTCAAGTTCAAGATCAAAGGTATCGATTCAACCACCGATAGTCCCCTAACCACGTTAGGACAAGTTCATATAACTATAAGTACTCACGATGAAACCCATAATGACTGTAAACAGTTAACTCATGTATTCAACGTAATAGATGGCTTAACCATACCCTATGATGGTATTGTTGGCAACGATTTATTTAATTCCATGAACGGCCAAATTAATTAGAACCTTTCCAACTACAAGCTTCAATATTTATAGGTACCACAGCCGAATCGCATACTTTTGAACGCACAGAAGAAGTTCTAAAAGAACTTCGCGTGTCCCATCTTAATTCAGAAGAAACTGAAGCACTATACTCAGTCTGTTCCCGATTCTCTGACATCTTCCACTTACCTGATGATCAGCTAACCTCTACTGATGCGATAGAACATAAAATTAAAACAACCTCGAATGAACCAATCCATGTAAAGACATACCGATTCCCTGAATGTCATAAGAAAGAGGTTGACTCCCAAATCGATAAAATGTTACGGCAAGGTATCATAAAACCTTCTATGTCTCCATGGTCTTCACCAATTTGGGTGGTGCCGAAAAAACTCGACGCGTCCGGTCAAAAGAAATGGCGTGTGGTAATCGACTACCGCAAGCTTAACGATATAACCATTGGTGATTCCTATCCTATTCCAAATATAGCAGAGATACTACACACCAGCTAGGCAAGAGTAAATATTTCAGCACGTTAGATCTAGCATCCGGATTTCATCAAATTAACATGTCTGCTGAAGACTCTCCAAAAACAGCATTTTCTGTCCCAACAGGACATGACGAGTTCACACGTATGCCATTTGGACTGAAAAACGCTCCGTCAACTTTTCAGAGGTTAATGAACTCAGCCTTATCTGGGCTCCAAGGCATACAATGCTTCGTTTATCTCGACAATATTGTCATATATTCTTATGATCTTGCCTCTCACATTATTAACCTAACAAATGTGTTTGGTAGACTCCGTCAATTCAAACTTAAATTACAACCCGACAAGTGTGATTTCCTGAGAAAGGAAGTTTCATACCTAGGCCATGTTATTACTGACAAAAGTGTAAAACCAAATGCTGGGAAAGTAAGTGCAATATTGGATTTCCCTGTACCCAAAACTCCCAAGGACGTTAAGTCATTCCTTGGATTCGTTTCCTACTACCGCAGATTCATTCCTGACTTATCTAGTATCGCAAAACCCTTAACAAACCTACTAAAAAAGAATATAGAATTTGTATGGTCAAATGAACATCAATTAGCCTTTGAATTTCTAAAAAACAAACTTATGACAGCACCACTATTGATATATCCTGACTTTTTCAAACCATTCATTTTAACTTGTGATGTATCAAATTATGCAATCAGCGCTATCCTTTCTCAAGGCGAAATAGGAAAAGATAAACCAATCGCCTATGCATCCCGTACACTTAATAAAAGTGAATGTACAGCTTGGCAAAAAAGAGTCTGGAAAAAATGAGGGCGCCTGCTTAGCAGGTATGGCCACCCTGTATACTAGGACTAAAAGTGATAAGGTACTTGTTGTTTTAATCCACAAACATGAGATCCCGGAAATTCTCATCAGTCTCGACTGAGGAAATTATTTGAGACGAGGAGTAAAATTGCAACTATGAATATCAAACTACCTCAGTGAGGTTGAGTTGAGTTGAGGAAAACATGAGGATTTGACTTAGAATATGGATGATAATGTTCAGCAATCGCATTTGCGGCCACCATCTAGAGTATTCACAACCATTCGATGGTTGGTATGCCTGTATCAAATTTGACATGAATGATACTGAACAAGTCCTTTTAATGCTGACAGTTTATAGTCGACAAGAAGGCGACTTACAGCTGCTTACTGTCGGAAACTAATCGGAAGTCAGAGAGTACCTATAACATGTCGCATTCGAAAGGTACGGGCAATATCGAATAAACTTGAACAGTTGACTAATGAAGGCGTCAGGTATGTCTATGTGGGGTACATAACATTATCACTATTCACATGACAATGAAAATGAAATAACACGCTAAAATTTAGATTTTATTTAAAAAGAAAAACGTGACATAACATCATTCTTGTATTCCTTTTCAGTGCTATGATAGATTTTTTCCATTAACACTGTACGGTTTACGTACATTCCGTCAGGCTGCAAACGCAGCAACCTACTTTTCTCTTTGGTATTTAAAACAATGTTTAATATGATTTTAAGTTAGTTGACGAATTACATACTTACGCGAACACCGCGGATTAGCATCCAACCCACTTTTACTTTGTTGTGATCGGTACTCTAATAAACCTTTAGTGTTACCGAATCTGTGTGTGTTTACATCAACTCGCCTAACTCCAAGTACTGACTTACCACTTCTTACTTAAAGTTACAAGTGTAAGGTACCAACTACTACGGGACCTTACATTTAATGGTCCTTCGAGTATTTCACAGTTTGGGGTAATTGTATCTCTTGGAACGACAGCGAATCGGCTTGGCTGGCCTTCCACAAGCGGATCTCACCAGTCAAGTTGAGAAAGCGCGCATATTCGTAAAAAGAGTACAAGAGCTCTGAGCAATCAACGAAGAGGGGATACTTTGGAACTTCTTCGTGAATCAAGCGGAAAAACAAGACTCAACTGCGGCAACAAGCCAACTACTACTACGACTACTGCTGCTACAGCTTCCGGACTACAACGTGAACTGCGGGCAATACGAGGCCTACAAACTAGAAGACACCGAACTACGTGTTCTTCAATACCTACTTTACTACTACATCTTACTACTACTACTACTTTCGATTACCGAAACGACTACATCAAGATGAGCGAAATCACTGCACAAAACGAAGTCTTCGAGTCAATCAAACGTCTCTGTACTAACTACCAAAAGGACAGCGCGTCTCGGAAAGGAAAGGAGTACCTGACTCAAAGGTTAGTGTCATTGGAAAACCTCTGGCAAGACTTTGGCAATAGACACAATGTATTACTTGAACGAGAGGACAAAGAAATCCAATATTTTACTGGAAACATTTATGAAAAGACGAAACATATGTATGAATCCACCAGGATTGATATACTGCAGCGGTTGTTGGTCTGGGAAGGAAAACAGGCTGAAGTTGTCATTCCTCATCCTACGGGAGTAGATACCAAGACCAAGGAACTGCTTGATCGACAAGAATGTCACATTAAAGCACTAGAACGGGCGATGTCCAAAATAGAAATTGACTCCATAACTGAAAAATGGGAGTTAGAGGATCACCTGAGCGTCCTGAAAACCAAGTGGGACACTGTAGAGAAATGTCACTGGGAGCTAGAAGCTATTTTCAAAGGGTCAAACGAAATATACAACGACTTGTTCGCCAACAAAGAACGTCAGTACGATGTCATGAAAAGATCTCTCAACTCGAAACTATGGACAAGCGTAAACCACCAAAACTATGCACCGAGGATTCAACTACCGGAATTCACTGGAAACTACAGTCAGTGGATTACGTTCAAGGATATGTTTCTGGAGACAATCCACAACAATGCAAATTCTTCGAAAGCGCAGAAAATGCAACACTTAAAATCTAAGCTTAAAGGAGAGCCGGAACGATTAGTTCAACATTTGGTCGGCGCTGAAAACTATGAAACTTGTTGGGATATTCTTATTCAGCGATACGACAACAAGAGACTCCAATTTACGAACTTGATGAATACTTTGATGGAGTTACCATCCATCCAGCAGGTCAATGCTGCTGTCTTGAAGAGAATGCATGACGTAATCAACGAATGCATGAATGGCCTACATAACATCGGTCTAAATACATCAAGCTGGGATCCAATAATCGTGTACTTGATGGCACAGAAGTTGGACTCAACATCATATACTGAATACACTAGAGAATTAGAGCTTCCAAAGCAAGTCCCGGAGCTGAGTGAATTTTTGGGGTTCTTGGAGACCAAATTCATGGCGTTGGAAGCAGCAAAGGGTTACCAAAAAGATGCATCTAACCAACATAAACAAATATTCAGCAACAAAACGAAATTTAACTCCAATAAACCATCATATGAACCACATAGAAAAGAAACATCAAGAATATACCATGCGTCATACGGTAAATGCCTTCTGTGCAGCGGTTTTCACGTGATCATGCAGTGTCCAAAGTTCATTGAAATGGACACACGGCAACGGAATGACACAGTAAGGAAATTACAAATAATTATGCAAAAACTGTTTGTATAAGCATGGAGACACAGAATGCACGTCGAACAAAACTTGCAAAGAGTGCAATAAACCACATCATACGATGTTACACTATTCAGCGCAAAAACTGTCGCCAAGTTCCAATATGAACAATATGGGTCAACGTTCTCAACAACGGGAACATCAACCTTCAACATCAACAAACCAACATAGTTCGAACCATTTATCAAACAACTACATTATGGAAATATTACTTACTACAGTAGAACTTCAAGTAAAGACATCAACAGGAGACTTTATAACGTTACGAGCTTTACTGGACCAAGGATCTCAAGTAAACCTCATCACGGAGAACGCGGCTCAACGACTGAAACTACCTAGAAAAAGGATGAACGCTACAATTTCCGGCGTGGGTACGATTTCGGGAGATTGTAAAGGACGACTAGAATTAGAGTGTAAATCAAGATGCACTGACTTTGCATTTTCAGTCAGCACTCTAATAATGAAAAGGATCACGAACAACTTACCTAACAAAACATTTAAAAAAGAAAACTGGCCTCAGCTACAAGGTCTGAAACTAGCGGATCCTGACTTCAACTTATCAAGGAGCGTGGATTTGCTGCTGGGAGCGGATATCTATTCGCAAGTTATATTAGAGGGGGTCCTAAAGGGAGATGCCCAAACGCCGACAGCTCAGCAAACCCGTTTAGGATGGATTTTATGCGGCAAGCTAGAAACTTTTAACTGCCATGTCGCTCTTGTCGACCTGAACGACTTAAAGAGATTCTGGGAGACAGAAGACATCATTCAGAACACTGAGGACACATCTAAAGACGACTGGTGCGAAAACTACTACAAAATGACTACTGAAAGAGATCGCGACGGAAAATACATCGTAAAGATGCCACTGATTCCTAGTTATGAAGAAAAATTGGGAAACTCAAAGTCGATCGCAATCTCTCAATTCTTACAACTGGAAAGAAAATTCGACAGAAACCCTAAACTTGCATCAATGTACAAAGATTTCATCCGCGAGTACATTGATTTAGGTCACATGAAGCTTTCAAACACGACACCCGCCAAAGATGCAATCTTCTTACCGCATCATGGAGTACTGAGAGAACAATCAACAACAACAAAACTACGAGCTGTTTTTAATGCTTCCCAGAAGACCATGGGTGGATGTAGCCTAAATGACGTAATGGAAAAAGGTCCTAATCTGCAAAAGGACATCCAAGCATTGATATTACAATGGCGTGGCTATAAATACGTCTACACAGCGGACATTGAAAAAATGTACCGTTCCATATGGTGTCATCCGGATCAACAACATCTACAGAAGATCCTATGGAGAAAGCAACCAAAAGACAATTTACAAGAATATCAACTGCAAACATTAACATATGGGACAAAAAGTGCTCCATGGCTAGCAATGCGAACACTCAAACAGCTTGCTATCGATGACGGCCACAAATACCCAAAGGCCGCTGAAATATTGCTAAATCAGTTCTACGTCGATGACCTAATCAGCGGCCACAACTCTACAAAACAAGCAAAGGAAATTCAAACATCGATCATAAAACTACTGAAGGGAGGCGGAATGAATCTGCGAAAATGGTCAAGCAACGATCCTGAGCTTCTACGACACTTAGACGAAGATCAAATATCGAAAAGTACATTTGATTTTAGAGGCGACGAATCAATGAAAACGTTGGGGTTGAGTTGGAATCCAAAAGATGACGTTTTCATATTCAACTGGTCCATAGACGACTACAACAACGAACCACTAACTAAAAGAAACCTGCTATCACAAATATCCAAACTATACGACCCCTTGGGTTGGCTGGCGCCTATAACTGTGTCAGCTAAACTACTATTCCAAAGGGTGTGGCTAACTAAAATAAACTGGGATGCTGAACTACCTACTGAGTTACAAGACGAATGGCGGCATCTAAACAAAGAACTACATCTAATTAAAAACATTAAAATAAACAGATGGATTGGCAGTACGCAGAAAAATATCCAACTACATGGATTTTGTGACGCAAGCGAAAAGGCATACGCTTGCGTCATATACAGCCGAGTAATCGACGAAAAGGGCGACCCAAGGATCACATTACTAGTATCAAAAACTAGGGTAGTGCCGATTACTCAAAAAACTTCATTGCCCAGACTTGAGCTATGCGGAGCACTACTACTCTCCCAACTCATGGAAAAAGTGAAGAAATCACTAACGGAGCATGAGATATCAGCTTATGGTTGGTGTGACTCCAAGGTGGTGCTAGCTTGGATTCAGGGAGACCTCTCAAGATGGGAAAGATACGTAGCTAACAGAGTGGGGAAAATAAAAGACGTAATTCCACCTCAACAATGGTGTTATGTACGATCGGAACTTAATCCAGCTGACTGCGCTTCGAGAGGCTTGCTACCGAGCAAAGTAGTCAAGTTCAACTTATGGTGGAACGGACCTATGTTTCTGAAAAACTTTGCAGAAACAGAAACACCTCATAATGTGAATTGCCACTTTACTACAAGCGAAGCAAACAGGGTCGAACCCAATGACGTCAGTTCGAAAAACTACAACAATGAAAATATTGTTTACAAGTTGTTGAAGAACCACAGTTCGCTGACTTCAGTAATAAGAATTACTGCTCGAATTGTGCGATATATTGCATCACTAAAGCAAAAATTACGACCAAGCGCTACTTACCTAACAACAACTGACCTACAATACGCAGCAGAATATATAATAAAATATGTTCAACAAAGCGAGTTTGCGCAAGAACACAAACAGTTGAAACAAAATAAAACTGTGTCACCAAAAAGCAACATTTACAAACTCAAACCTTATCTGGATAGCAAGGGAATCATTCGCGTAGGCGGAAGACTACAGCACTCTGATCTTCCTGCAAATATGAAGAATCCCGCAGTGGTACCCTACTCCAGCCGCTTCACTGAACTACTGATCGACCAAGCACATTCGATGACGCTTCATGGAGGAGCCCGTCTGACCCTTACTTACATACGGCAACGATACTGGATAGTCTCTGGAAATCGGGCGGTAAAGGGAAGAATACGACGCTGTGTGAAATGTCATCGTTACAATTCTACGGACAATGCTCAACTAATGGCCGATCTACCAAAACAAAGAGTAACACCAAGCCGTCCATTCACTCACACTGGTGTTGACTTTACTGGTCACGTAGACGTGAAACTTAACAAAGGAAGAGGAGTGAAGACCTCAAAAGCATACATCGCGGTCTTCGTCTGTATGGCTACGAAAGCTGTACATATCGAATTAGTCTCAGAACTAAGCACGGAAGCGTTTATTGCGGCCCTTCAGAGAATGTGCGCGAGGCGCGGAACGCCTGCTCACATGTACTCAGACAACGGCACGAACTTCGTTGGAGCATCCAAAGTACTGAGAGAGGATTTCAGTAACTTCAAGAAGCTACTCTCTCCTGAGTTCTTTGACGAGATTGGGAAACTAGAAATTCATTGGCACTTCAACGCCCCTGCTTGGCCTAGTGCGGGGGGGATATTCGAAGCAGCCGTCAAATCATTAAAACACCACTTGAAGCGGGTTCTTGCGTTACTAGCGAAAATAGAAGCCTGCCTAAACTCGAGGCCTCTATGTCAGCTAACAGAAGATCCGGAGGAATTTTACAGCACTCTCACTCCTGGCCACTTTCTAACTGGCAGTGCTACGTTGTCTCTACCTCAATCGGAGCCTGACAACAGAAAGATGGATCTGAGAAAACGTTGGCAACTAACGGAGCACATGCTGGATCAATTCTGGAAAGCTTGGTCCAATGACTACCTGAACACCTTACAGTCTAGAAGCAAGTGGAACAGAACTGTACAAAACCTCAAACTAAACGACGTGGTCCTAATCAAGGAAACAAACTTACCTCCTGGCAAATGGGCCATGGGACGAGTGATGGAAACTCATCCCGGTAAGGATGGTCTAGTACGAGTGGCCACCCTTAAAACAAAAACTGGAGTGATAAAACGACCCACTGTTAAACTAACTCCATTACCACAGCAAGAAACACTGCTACCTACCGAAGAAACAACAAATAACAAAAGAGAAGAAGATACAATAACTGAAAACCAAAGAAGAAAAAGGAGCACGCGAACCAACAAGTACAGTTTCCTGACTTTCGCTCTTATAACTTTAATAGGAATGTTAGGAACTGCACAATCGTCACCAGTAACAAACAACTATAAGGTGACCTCTATAACCAACAATCAACCTATTTATTTCGATGAAGCCGGAAAACTGCAACTTATACATGATGAATGGACTCTACTGATCTATTACAACCTAACGTCCTACTGGCAAGCTGCGAATAACATGAACGACTACATAAACCAAATTGATAAACTCTGTCAAAGAATCGCGCACGAGTTTACACCATGCGAAGCAGTTGTCAGACACCTACGTCATGAAATGCATCACCTTGAGAATTATAACACTATGTTACTTTCTCAGCATTCGCGACAAAAACGAGGCTACTTTGATGGAATCGGAAAATTAGCCAGAACACTTTTCGGGGTTTTGGATGAAGACTTTGCGCAAAAGTACGAGAAGGATATCCAAAACTTGCAAATCAACGATAATTACTTGTTACAGTTGATGAAGAATCAAACTTTGATCATAGAGGCTGAAAACAATGTTATTAAAAACAATACGGAATTTATGGACAAACAATTTCACGCAATACAAACCTACATAAATCAGACTTGCAACATAATCACAAAAATTGAGAACAGAGCACAAATTTTATACACAGCAAATGACGTGAACACTGCCGCTTTATCATCAACTTTAATTCTGAGCGACTTGCATAGAATTCAAGAAATGCTAATGAATGCTCTCGCCAACATTTATCGAGGTCATTTGGATACACACTTGTTTCCTGCATCTCAAATAATAGAACAGCTGAACATCATCTCTGGAAAACTTCCACAGGGACTAGCCTTACCGATAAAGGACATACAAAAAGATTTCCGTGACATCTACGAACTAATCCATGTCAAGGCTCGGATTACAAACAACTTTCTACTTTTCGAATTGCATATTCCACTTTTGAGCGATGAGGACTACAAAATATACCGGGTAATACCTATACCATTCCAGAAACAAGGACAATTGAGAATCGTGCAGCCTTTCTCCAATTATATCGCCATAAACTTCGTGAAAAATTCGTACATCGCTATGGAAGAGCAAGACATGCGCCAATGCACGCCATACGGAGAAGACGAGTACACATGCATTTCACGTCAGCCGGTATTTAGCTTACAAGACAAGGACGCACCTTGCGAGGCCAAGGTATTCAGTCAACAAACTTCATTATCCTGCGTCATCAATGATGTAACTTGCAAAGAAACTTGGATCCAATTACATAAACCTAACTGGTGGTTGTTTACATTATGCGACAGACAGCTGATGCGCGTCATATGTAGCGATCAAGTTACGCCAGCAGTCATCAACGGTACTGGGGTGATTGCCTTGAAACCAAAATGCATACTACAAAAGAAAGATGCGACAATATTCACCTATAACCACTTAGGAAGCAAATTTCACATGGAGGCGGATATTGAAGTACCTACACTTAACACGACTATCAACAATTTATTTGATCTAAGTTGGAAAAACGCACAGCTGAATATGACAGAACTGGATACATCTGCAATAAATATCAGAAACATAGATAAGCAAATAATTCAGCAGAAAGAGCAGGAAAGACTACCACAAGGGATAGATATATCGAGTCACGACATATATCTCTACTCTGTGACTTCTCTGCTGTTGGGAGGAGCTGCTTCGTTTGCTGTCTACATTTGGATTAGGAGACTATGGCATAAGAAAACTAAAAGGCCACCTACAAGACAACCTACAGGAATCGACAACAAAGTCGAAATCGAGATGCAAGAAATACGCCATTCGACACCGCCGGAGCCACTATACAGCGACGCGAGGCCGAAACAACTGTTTCACTTTGAGGAGCAGTAAAGCTTATTGTTTTTATGTGTACATGTTTAATTTTACTTACTTACTAATGTTTACTTTACTGTCTTTACTTTTTATTGTGACGTTCTGGGATGTCTTACTTTTATATTTTTACTTACTTAACCTACTTTTATACGGTCTATACTTTTTATTATTGCGTTTTGGAATTTTTACTTTAAAACGTTTTATGTACTGGATGCTCATCCCGCCTTTTCCCTCGGGAGCATGTACGGTTTACGTACATTCCGTCAGGCTGCAAACGCAGCAACCTACTTTTCTCTTTGGTATTTAAAACAATGTTTAATATGATTTTAAGTTAGTTGACGAATTACATACTAACGCGAACACCGCGGATTAGCATCCAACCCACTTTTACTTTGTTGTGATCGGTACTCTAATAAACCTTTAGTGTTACCGAATCTGTGTGTGTTTACATCAACTCGCCTAACTCCAAGTACTGACTTACCACTTCTTACTTAAAGTTACAAGTGTAAGGTACCAACTACTACGGGACCTTACAAACACTGATGTGTCAGTTTTACATTTCTTATTTATGAAATCTAAATAGTGTAAAAATCTTTCTTACACGTTTACGGCTTCCATTACAACCTGTCTCCTCAAACTGTAGGTACGTAGAATAGGCACCTGAAAAATAATAAATATAAATTATACTTTTATTACTGTGGCATGCGATTAACAAAAAAAAAAAAAAAAATACTTGCCGGTTTCGTTATAGTGTTGAACTTTTTGTCTAATTGCACACATATCAAAATCGTCTAATTCTTTCTTCCGCCAACTGTTTTGGTGTTCCTCTAGGTGTAGAAAAAATCCTTAATTTTTTTCACCTTCATTAACAATTTCTCTAATTGTACTGTGAGATTTACCTTGAAAAAAACATAAAGACAATCATATTAATTCCATGTAGGTAAATTTTTCAATTTCAAGTATCAAACATCAAGAGTTAACGTACACGCGATTTCTCAAACTAGAAAACATAACCTCAATAATCTAATAATAAATAAAACAATAAAATGGCTTGAAACTTATAATACCGATAAAACTTAGTATTAGAAAGGAAAAACAATGACTGGCATTGAATAAAAGATAAATTTCTTGGATAAATACCTTACGTGTCGGCAGTTCTTTCGTAAACATTGTCAATCGGAGGCAAAATTTGTTCCGCTTCAGATTCCGCCAAATTTCTTACGAAAACTTAGTATATCACAGCTCACACCACTACTCCTTATTGTTTTATTCATTTTTTATATGTTCAAAAGCATTAATAATTGATAGTTAATTAGAAATAAGTAAAATACAACTGGGAACATAACACAATGACAGATTAGCTACTTGTTGATGATAAACAAAGCAGTGTTGCCACCAAAAAAATATTTTAGTTCCAATGGTTTCCACGACAGACTCTTTTTTGCCAACCTATAACTATAGTACAACGGAAAAGGAACTACTTGCGATTCTTTTCGGTTGTAAAACATTCCGCCCATATCTATATGGCAGGAAATTTCTGATTGTTACAGACCATCGCCCCTTGCGTTGGCTCTTTAACCACTCTGACCCCAGTAGTAAACTCCAAAGGTGGAGATTAAAACTGGAGGAATATGAGTATGAAATAATTTACCAGAAGGGAAAATTGAACAATGCTGCTGATGCATTATCGCGTTATCCTCCAACTAAACCTGTTAATGCCATAGATCCCCTGCCTAGCACTTCAAGGCAAAATGTTAACTCACCTGATTCCTACAAGACGATAGATTCAGATGATCTAGTTCAGCTTGAAGATCTCATAGATCCACTTGCTCCACCCACTAGCTTACCAGAGCTAGGTAATCTCGACGACCTGGATAACGTAACTAACCAAAATACACCATCATCTGCTGATCACTTAAATCCAACGATACCAATCGATAACTCAAGTCCGAATAGTCCTGGTACCCTAGATGGTAATTACTCGGATTTTCTTAAAGCTACCTCTAAAGATTTCAATTCTAATGTAACTATAATAGAACATAATGAAAGTTTATCCAAAACAGATAAAAAATATATTATCATTCCTACATCCATAGATATGGATGAATCCGTCCCATATGTTCAAGAAGTCATATCTAATATTCCTAATTTGAATGAATTTTCCTTACTAGAAAGAACCTTAAACACTTTCCTCAAATACGAAACTGAAAATAAAACGTATTATTTCCTCTTCACTAAAGTCAATCATTTTGACACCTGCACTTTGAAGATATATCTATACAAGTCTCAAATCTTTAAGAAATGAGCTAGTAGTTACCCTTGCAGATCAAAACAATCCCGAGATAGCCATCTCAGACTTTAGTAACCCTTTTGATAGTCACCAATACCTAAAGGTTTACAATATTATATTATATTTGTTCCACAATTCGGAAATAATTGTACATATTTACAAAAATGCTATTATTTATCCGTCATTAAGCGAAATCCCTAAAATTATGAATGAAAATCATGACATCCCCATTGCCGGTCATTTAGGTTCCGTTAGAATGCTAAAACGCATCCAGGAAAAGTATTACTGGAAAAGCATGCGATCAGACAGAAAATTATGTGAGAAAATGTCCGCAATGTCAAACTAATAAAGCCCTTAGGAAAATTAATCGTGCTCCCATGCAGATTACATCTCTTTCCACTCGCCCTTTTGAACGTGTGGCGTTAGACATTGTAGGTCCACTACCGGAAGCTGGTAACGATAGGTTACCACGGGTAACCGGGTTCTTCTTATAACTTAGGATAATATACTGTAGCCTAAGGTCTGACTTGGCTAGTTTTCATATACGAATATTATAGCCTTCGCAAGTTCTAAGCCTGTTGCTTGTCGGTTAAGATATCTTGACCCTTCAAGATGACCTTACCAAATTTTCAAGCGCCTATCCAATCACCAATACCACAGCTGAGGAGTCATGCGAATGTTTAGTTCATTTTATCACGTTATTTGGAATACCTAAAACAATTTTAACAGACCAAGGGACTAATTTCACAGCTGAGCTGTTTAAACAAACCTGCAAGATGTTAAAAATCAAACAGTTGTGGAGTACCCCTTATCATCCTCAGACTCAAGGCGCTCTTGAAAGGAGTCATTCCACCTTAAAGGAATACTTAAAATCCTATGTAAATGAAGAGCAAAATAATTGGCCCCGCTTTTTATATACAGCTATGCTTGCCTATAATTCCGCCATCCATTCAACCACTCATTTCTCTCCTTACGAACTCGTATTTGGAAATAAACCATATATACCAGACTCTATCTACGAAGAGACCGCAGGCGTAACTTATCCCGATTATGTTCGTGTTCTCCAAAACAGACTTAAATACTCCCGAACTAAAGCTATAGAACACACACAAAAATCTAAAGAAAGTTCAAAAACCTATTACGACACTCGTACAAGGCCAATAAAATACAAGGTCGGTGACTTTGTCTATCTGAAAAATCACCTACGGCTCCGGAAGGCTCTTTCACCAATATGGAAAGGCCCGTACAAAATAGTAAAAATACACGGTAATAACACTGCATCACTCCTAATAAATAGACGTCACGTCAAACATCATTTTGACGAGATGAAACTACATACTAGCAACAGCATATAATATACTATACAACATTAATTTTTGTTTATGCGAAACCCGAAACACGGGTCTAGTATTTTTATGTAAAGAATCTATGAAAAAAATTTCAAAACTGTATCATTAATAATCACAAAGTTATAAGCTTGATAAGTTACCTGGTTGTCCACGCAAAAACATATGCAGATCACCACAAACAGCTAGTGTACGTACCATCTCCGTGTAATGGACGTTTAAATACGAGAAAGACATGATAATTTTAAAATCGAAACAAAACACTAAGGCCCGTGACTTGGAAGCGTAATTAAATATTTTTTGTACAAAATATAACATGGTGTAAAAATTACTGGAATCGATTCAGTTACTGATTCTGAACAAACTATATTCAGGTTTCGCATATACTAAAAATAATCTTGTATATAGTCTAGTAATTTACAATCACTTTCCATTCCAGAATTCCAGTCAAAGATATATTCAGCCAGCATCTGACAACGCAGGCATATACTTCGACCCTATTGGTTCTCTAAAAACTACTGATGATACATTAGATATTATTATTCCTATAGACATATCTTTTATCCAACCGCATCTAGATAACATAAGGGACATTCTAGGAACTTCGAAATATTTATGTAAACAAAGTAATGCATATTATGAAAGCGAATGTCATTATCTGTTTCAACCATTGTCATCCCGTTACTATGATATAACAAGAGACTTCGACTCTATATCTCATCTTATATCTAAATCTAATAAAAGAGCAGCTTGGTTTGCTGGAATCGGTTCCGTTATCAAACAACTGTTTGGCAATATGGATGAAGATGACGCTATAAAATATAGCGATGCCATCCAAACCTTAGAAAATGATCAAACTAAGTTAGCAACCTTGATGAAAGATAGCATGTTAGTTACAAAATCTACGTTTTTCTTTAAGGGATGATTCCCTTAAAGAAATAATTGACCAAATTAGTGCAAATGAAGCCAGTTTAAACCATGCTATCGACACCTTGAACCAAGATGTAATTAACATTACGTTAGTGGCAGATAAGCTACTTATGAGATCTAAGATATCAGGATTGTCAGATATCTTAGAAAGTACTATGTTAACATTATCATTTAAGTTAGAAGATATTATTAATGCTATTATGTTTAGTAAGTCCAATATATTGTATCCATCTATTATTACTCCTAACCAACTTTTTGCAGACCTTGTTGATAATTATAGATTCTTACCTAGTTCTAAGCAATTACCTGTACCTCTAATCTTAGATAATATCCACATTTTAGAAAACATATATTATCTGATGTATCCAGCTATTACGCAAACAACAAAATAATATTTGTGTTACAAATACCTTTAGTAAACACAAAGGAGTTTGATTTGTATAACACTATACCTTACCCTATTGTACTCAATGACGTAAATAGTACACTATATTCAACGATAATACCATCCACAAAATATATAGGCATAACAAAAAAAATAAAAAAAAAAATAAAAAAAAAAATAAAAAAAAAATAATAATAAAAAAAAAAAAAAATAAAAAAAAAAAAAAAAAATTAAAAAAAAAAAAAAAAAAAAAAAAAAAAAAAAAAAAAAAAAAAAAAAAATTAGATTCACTTAGCTCCTGTAAAATTATTATATAAATATGCAATATTATATTTGTGAAACTCCTAGTGTGTTTTCCACATCTGCCGTTCCCATATGTGAAAGTGAGATTATTTCTAAAGCTCTGACTTCTGTTCCACAAATTTGTAATGCTAAATTCGTAAACGGTAATTTCTATTCTTATGTTAGGTACTATTATAATGTTTAGTTATAGTTATAGCTATATCGTATAAATTGTATTGTTACTTTAAAACATTTAAAACTTCTAGATGTAAACCCAAACCAGATAATCCCATAGAACTGTCATCTCCTGATCCCGAAGCCATCCTTCTTTCCCGACTCCGAATGACCTGAAAACCTGGAAAATTTCCCTAGACCTGGAGCTTCCTTCTTTCCATCGTCAACTTACCTTTCCACCCGTAAGTTTCCACTTAATCGGGGGGCTGTTATACCTATCCAATGTACCCTTTCTGGCTTACCCGTCAGCTTATGCTGCATTCCTGTCAGAGTGCTGACACATCACTCCTCGACTCCTCACACACCCGTCCCACTCATCCAGCCAGTCGTCTTCCATCCTTCATCCCGTGCACTCGTGTACTGCACTCGCGATTATTATTGTAAAAGTCAAATAAACTGTGTTAGTTCCTTACAGCAAAAAGTGTTTCCTTTTTAAAAACAGTGACCGAGACCGGTTTCTAACAGTACGCATGTGATCATTGGCGAATAGGAGCGAACACAGACTAGGAGCGAAGAATTCGATCGGTGACAAGATCCGACGCGTTTGTTATTGTGTAATGTGTATCATTTTTTTTTGACCGAACACTTTGTTACTCTATGCGCCTTCGGAACGCGCCGCCCGAACGGAATGACATCTGACTTGACAGTTTGATTTTGACACTTGACACTTCTCTTGGTTTTTGGTGAGAAAAAAGGGAACACGTCGCCGGGTGGTATCTCGCGATCTTTTGAAAAGTAATCCCTTACCCCGGTCGTTTTGGTGGACAATAGGTCATGACCCAGTTGTTTGTGTTAATAACCCCTATCTTGGTGAAATAACACGGGTTTTGGATATATCTTGTTGAAATAGTTTGAAGGTCAAGTGAAAGTGACGCTATTGGGAACGAGTGATTTGAAGACCGCATGCTGTGATTGCCTCCAGCCTTATTGCAGCGGATTCTAACCTGAAGAATACTCGTAACGTCACAACACGATACATATACACTCACTTACATACTTATGCATACTTATGCTTATGTACTTATCTCCAGGTATCCCCAGAAGCAGTGTCCTTCAACCACCAGGTAAGTTCTTTTGTTGTATTGTAGGTGAGTCATTTGTTAATTGTGTTGCGTCTTCACTTGAATTGTACTTGTATTGTCTGCTCCGCGTACGGCGGACTAGTTTCGCTAGCCACTTCTTGTCTCTAGAGCCCTACGATTATCACACTTCCACTGCGCATTTGAAATCGTATTGTGAGGTCTAGTCTGGCAGCGAACATGTTTGGTATTCAGAGCGCGGTTATAAGACATATAACCAACAAATTGGTAATTTACAGTAGGCTAATTACTTGGCAGTCTCTATAAGGGAAGTAGTAATTCGCTGTAAATGTTTGATAACTATAATTAATTGTTATTTGAAATTGATTGTTGAGAAAAAATTTGTTGAGACGAGTAACTCATGTCGGCCCGGGTTGCATATGCTAGTAGAGTTGAATGAATTGGGCTATGTTACAACCCCTTGTTTGTGTCTGACCTCTGTTGAATGTCAGGAAGACATTAAAATATTGAGTTTTGTACCATCAATATGGTAGTTTTGTTGAAATTGGCATTTTTGAGTATCACCATTGTTTTAAATTGGAATAAAGGTTTATTATTGTTGTACCACTGATATAATGGTTTGAGAAATTAATATTTGAAATTGGCATTTTTTGGAATTGGATAGAATTTGAATATTTGAATTGAATTGTGAAGTTGAATGTTGAACATTGATATTGGGTTTGAATTAAAATAAAAGTTTATTGTTGAATTGAATTGAAACCAATATTTTGTTATTTCTTGAGTTGCTGATTAGCGGTTTGGTAGTTTGATTGTTTGCTTGTAGTTATTTTGTAATTGATTGATTGAACTTTGTTATTTGATTATTTAATTATTTGGTTTATTTGAATTGTATTGTTTGTGCAATGGCATACAAATGGAAATACTGCAGTGCCGGACACCTGTCCAGGTCATGCCGGAGACCTCGGTTGTTTCAGGTCCCGGACTATTGAGTAGATTGCCTACTTTGGAACTGCCACACTTTGACGGTCGCTCGGACCACTGGTACGGTTTCCAAAACCTGTTTGCAAGTTTGGTTGATGCACGCTCGGACCTCAGACCCGCCCAAAAGTTGGCCTATTTGTTGTCTGTCCTAGAAGGTGAGGCCCGAGCTTTGGTACAGCATCTGTCGTTGACTGACTCAGCCTACCCTACCGCTTTGGGACTACTCACCCAGCGGTACCAAAATAAACGTTGTTTGGCTGACGTTAATATTGAATTGATTTTGGGGTTACCGCCACCCCTATCTTGGTGAAATAACACGGGTTTTGGATATATCTTGTTGAAATAGTTTGAAGGTCAATTGAAAGTGACGCTATTGGGAACGAGTGATTTGAAGACCGCATGCTGTGATTGCCTCCAGCCTTATTGCAGCGGATTCTAACCTAACCAGAACTCCAGGTAACCCCAGAAGCAGTGTCCTTCAACCACCAGGTAAGTTCTTTTGTTGTATTGTAGGTGAGTCATTTGTTAATTGTGTTGCGTCTTCACTTGAATTGTCATGTTGTCTCATTTGTGTCTTGTATTGTCTGCTCCGCGTACGGCGGACTAGTTTCGCTAGCCACTTCTTCACCACGAGAGCCACGCCACTGCGCATTTCCCCCCCCACCCCCACCCCCACGGCCCCCCCTAGCTAACAATTGTTTAGCTGTGCGGGTTTCATAAATGATGCGGATCCGCATCCGCATCCGCATCCGCATCCGCATCCGCATCCGCATCCGCATCCGCATCCGCATCCGCATCCGCATCCGCATCCGCATCCGCATCCGCATCCGCATCCGCATCCGCATCCGCATCCGCATCCGCATCCGCATCCGCATCCGCATCCGCATCCGCATCCGCATCCGCATCCGCATCCGCATCCGCATCCGCATCCGCATCCGCATCCGCATCCGCATCCGCATCCGCATCCGCATCCGCATCCGCATCCGCATCCGCATCCGCATCCGCATCCGCATCCGCATCCGCATCCGCATCCGCATCCGCATCCGCATCCGCATCCGCATCCGCATCCGCATCCGCATCCGCATCCGCATCCGCATCCGCATCCGCATCCGCATCCGCATCCGCATCCGCATCCGCATCCGCATCCGCATCCGCATCCGCATCCGCATCCGCATCCGCATTGGTTGGTTGGTTGGTTGGTTGGTTGGTTGGTTGGTTGGTTGGTTGGTTGGTTGGTTGGTTGGTTGGTTGGTTGGTTGGTTGGTTGGTTGGTTGGTTGGTTGGTTGGTTGGTTGGTTGGTTGGTTGGTTGGTTGGTTGGTTGGTTGGTTGGTTGGTTGGTTGGTTGGTTGGTTGGTTGGTTGGTTGGTTGGTTGGTTGGTTGGTTGGTTGGTTGGTTGGTTGGTTGGTTGGTTGGTTGGTTGGTTGGTTGGTTGGTTGGTTGGTTGGTTGGTTGGTTGGTTGGTTGGTTGGTTGGTTGGTTGGTTGGTTGGTTGGTTGGTTGGTTGGTTGGTTGGTTGGTTGGTTGGTTGGTTGGTTGGTTGGTTGGTTGGTTGGTTGGTTGGTTGGTTGGTTGGTTGGTTGGTTGGTTGGTTGGTTGGTTGGTTGGTTGGTTGGTTGGTTGGTTGGTTGGTTGGTTGGTTGGTTGGTTGGTTGGTTGGTTGGTTGGTTGGTTGGTTGGTTGGTTGGTTGGTTGGTTGGTTGGTTGGTTGGTTGGTTGGTTGGTTGGTTGGTTGGTTGGTTGGTTGGTTGGTTGGTTGGTTGGTTGGTTGGTTGGTTGGTTGGTTGGTTGGTTGGTTGGTTGGTTGGTTGGTTGGTTGGTTGGTTGGTTGGTTGGTTGGTTGGTTGGTTGGTTGGTTGGTTGGTTGGTTGGTTGGCGCGGCGTGTTCTTTGATTAAGATGCCAGCATCAGGTCCAGGGCTGATTCGGGGACGCTGCGTCGCGTGAACGCCTGCCGAGAGTACTGTGGCACCCAGGATAAGGGGATTTCTGTAACATGATACGATATGATGTTCGTTAGGGTATATCCAAATTATGTCGGAGACGATTGTTTTCATTAATTCTGGATACCAGGCTTGGGATGGCCAAAAAGGAAAGACTAGAATACCAGTGGCACCTTCCTGTATGATTTTGTGAATACACTTAAGAATAAGTGAAAAGGGGGGAAAAGCATAAAAGAACTTATTGTTACTTGACTGTAAAGGCATCGACGGAAACAGCGTCAGGATGCATGATATATAATCTTGACATTTGGTATTGGCCCGAGAGGCAAATAGGTCAATTTCGGGTTTACCGAGATTTCTTGATATTCGTTCGAAGGCTAAATCAGATAGTTCACATTCAGTATCGAGATTTAGTCTTCGCGATTATTCGTCTGCTTCGTAATTTGCCTTGGAATACCAAAAAAAAAAAAAAAAAAAAAAAAAAAAAAAAAAAAAAAAAAAAAAAAAAAAAAAAAAAAAACGTACGTCGTACGTCGTATAAATATATGTACGAGGCAAATAACCAGATGTTTCTCTGTTCAGACCATTGCCAAATTCTGATCGCTGTGGTGTTATCACCACGCAGTAAAACTGAACAATCGGATTTATTGCTTGCGAAAAACTTGAAGGCTAAGAAAACAGCTAACAACTCTAAGTAGTTGATGTGTTGTTTAAGTTCACTACTTTTCCAAGCTCCATGAGCTCGTTCGTTATTACACACAGCTCCCCACCCGGTACGTGAAGCGTCCGAATAAACCTCTAATTCGAAGTTAGTGTTTTCAAAGTATTTTTAGAATTTACCACATTCCTTTGCCACCAATTTAAATCGTCTAGTATTATAGGGTGAGGTTTAAACTGTCTATCAAAACTAGGATATTTTTGTAAGGCTAGAAATTTTTGTCTTTCTAAAATTTTTGTATATAACCAACCATATTTGACCGCGGGACACGCGGCTATCAAAACTCCTATTAGCTGAGCAAATTCTCTAACTGAAAACTGAGAAGATTCTGAGAATTTGCCAACAAGGTTTAGGATATTTTGTTTTTTTGTCGTATGGCAAAGAAATTGATTGATTTACTGAATCGAATATAAATCCCAGGAATTTACAGGTTTGTTTTGGCACAAGAGAACTCTTTTTATAGTTCACTACGAACCCGAGACATTCTAAAAGATTTAAAGTAGCTTTAATATTTTTTAGGCATTCTTGATAATCATCACCAAACACAACACATCGCCGAGAGAAACAACATTTTTAAAGCCTTGATAGCGCAAATGGGATACTACTTCCTTCATGATCTTAGTAAAGGCTCTCGGTGCTACCGAAAGGCCATATGGCATACAATTAAACTCGTAAGTATTGATGTTAGAGTTCTCATTTTCGAATTGGAATCTCAAAAATTTGCGATCTGATTTACGAATTGGTATGAGGAAATATGCTTCTTTTAAATCGATAGTGGCCATAAAGCCATTAATAGGCAACAATTTAGATGCCGTTCGGTAGTCTTCCATTTTGAAGTGTAATTTTGATATGTGATGGTTTAAGTTTTTTAAGTTTAAAATAAATCTTTTATCGCCATTAGACTTTAAGGATAAAAATGTTTTTGAAATAAACTGATCCTTAGTAGGTGTGCAAGGGCTTACCGCACCTAATTTTAACAATTTCTGTATAGCTAATAACATGTCTACTTTTTCCGTTGCTGACATTGAAACGTAAGGTACATTAGTTTGTGTCACGTTAGAATCAAACGGTATAGGAAAACCATTGCGTATCCAATTTAAAATTACAGAATTAGATCATCTAATTCTAAATAAGAAATAATAATAATAATAATAATATTACAATAATAATATTAATAATATTATATTAATAAATAATATAATATTATTAATTTAATTATAATAATATTTTTAAATAAGAAATTGTACCAGCGTGTTGTACCTCAGCTATAGGCGCGTTGCAGGTGCCCTCGACTTGTTCGCAGCGACCGAGTTCGGGTGCTGATGATGTGGAGGCCGACGGCTCGTGGTGCTGTTCGCCCTGTTCAGACCTCTCCGCCCCCCCCCTGTTCTGTTGGAACCGCGAGGGGCCTGACCAGTTTCCCTGGTATCTCAATCTCAAATCTCAATCTCAATCTCAAATCTTTATTGCATTACATAATGTATACAGGTGGTGGGTATTAATATACAGAAACAATTACAAACACAACACAACAACAACAACACAACAACAATACAACAACAACAACAACAACATTACAATTATATATAGAAACAATTATGGACCCTGTAGGGCACAGCAACATTTTAAATTCTAATTAGAATAGAGGAAGAGCGCTTTAATTATTTTCTTATGAATTCTTAATATTGGTCTGTATTTTGAACACTATTGTATATTATTATTGTTTATTACGTATTTATTTAAAAATTTCATACTGTAATTCGTATATTTAGTTTCTGTATTTTAATAAGAATTTTATTTTTATTTTAATCATGTTTATATTATTTAATTATTATTTATTATTACTATTAATTAATTTATTTATTATTGACATTATTGTGCTATATTATATTATACCTAATTATTATATGTCATGTGTGTGTGTATTATTATTGAATTTATCAGATAGATATTCGTCTATTGTGTAATAGCATTTATTTATTAAGAATTTTTTTAACTTATTCAGGAATATATTTATTTTATTTTCTTGTTTTATACTTTCCGGTAATTTATTATATATTTTTACAGACATAGAATGTGGACTAGAAGAATGCAATTTAAGGCGGGAAGGAGGCAAATTAAGTCTGTTTTTATGGCGCAGCGAATATTTAGTTTGTATTTCTTCCCGTGTTTTGTAAGAATCTGGGTGTTTGCGGACTAGTTTACATAATTCCAAAATATAAATACTTACTAGGGTTAGAATTTTGTGTTTCTGGAAGTACGGTTTGCAACTATCTGTTTGTTCAATATTAGTTATTATTCGTATAAGCTTTTTTTGTAGAATAAATAGTGAGGGTGCGTCTGTACTGTTGCCCCATAAAATGATGCCATAGCTAAACCAAGCGTCCAACCAAGAGTGGTAGGCACCTAGCTGTCGGTATTGATACTGGGGACGTGAATAAGATGTCGTTAGTTCCATCATCGAGGTAACCTTTTTGACCTTTTGGAGCTTTTTTAATCGACATGCCTTGCTTCTCGATTATTTTGGAAGCTTTTATTTTTTCCCCTAATTTATTTCCATATAAAGTTTCGCCCCTTTCGGAATCCTGAACTACGTTCAGAAAGGGTTTAGCTAAAGCGTAGTTAATAACACTAATTCGCGATTGTGTTTCCTGATAATGAAGGTCACTCAGGATACGACATCCATCGCTCAGAATCTTTATTGCTTCAATTTTATTGTCGCTCGTAAGCATGATGGTCAAAGCTTTACTGATGGCTGAGACGCCAACACCCATTTGCTGTTGCTCAGCTTCCTTCCTCTTATCTCTATGACGAGACGCTTCAGAAATAGCCGCTGAAACTTCATTATTCAGTTTAGGTGCTTGAAGCAGAGTGCAGTTTTCAGGCACAAGATAATCTTTGACTAACTGTTACGTCCCGTTTAAAGTAGTTTCGGAACGCGCCATCGAACGGAATGACATCTGACTTGTCAGTTTGATTTTGACACTTGACACCTCTCTTGGTTTTTGGTGGGAAAAAAGGGAACACGTCGCCGCTTGGGTCTCGCGATCTTTTTGTAAAGTAATCCCTTACCCCGGTCGTTTTGGTGACAATAGGTCATGACCCAGTTGTGTGTGTTAATAACCCCTATCTTGGTGAAATAATACGGGCTGAATTTGGATATTTCTTGACATTGAAGAACTTTGGAGGTTAAGTGATTTGAAGACCGCATGCTGTGATTGCCTCCAGCCTTGTTGCAGCGGATTCTAACCTGAAGAATACTCGTAACGTCACAACACGATACATATACACTCACTTACATACATAACTCCAGGTAACCCCAGAAGCAGTGTCCTTCAACCACCAGGTAAGTTCTTTTGTTGTATTGTAGGTGAGTCATTTGTTAATTGTATTGCGTCTTCACTTGAATTGTACTTGTATTGTCTACTCCGCGTACGGCGGACTAGTTTCGCTAGCCACTCTTGTCTCCTGGACCCCACCATAATATCTTCCACTGCGCTATTGAAATGCTATTGTAGGGGTCTAGTCTGGCAGCGTACATTTTTCGTATTTTTTGGATTTTTGGTAACCACCAAATTGGTAATTTACAGTAGGCTAATTACTTGGCAGTCTCTATAAGGGAAGTAGTAATACGCTGTAAATATTTGTTAACTATGATTGCTTGTTTGTTTGAAATAATTTGTAAATTTGTTGAGACGAGTAACTCATATTGACGGGGTCAACCAGGTTTGCATATTCTAACAGAGTTGGTTAGATTGAGCTATGTTATAACCTCTTGTTGTTGTTAATTGACCTCTCTGTTGTATTGAATGTCAGGAAGACATTGAAATATTGAGTTTGTACGGTCAGCCAAGAAAGTGGTGTACCAGTTTTGATTTAGTTTCCCGGTCATCGAAAATTACAACAAGGTTCGTTATAAAAAGATATTACTGAAAGAGACAACATTATCATGACGTACACCTATGTATTTAGTATTCATACGTCATATGTCACATATAAGTACATGACATTTTAACCTCTAGTATAAATGAAAAGGACATTAGTTTCTACAAAGCAATTGAAATGTTTCCAAACAAAAGTAATAAAAACTATTTAAATAGACATCCGAATTCCATTTGAAAAAGAAAACTGACAATTGACATTTTGTCAAATATATGCAAAAAATCGATATATTTTCCGTGTTTTTTCAATCAACTGCATATAAAATCATCTCAATGCCTGCCAACTTGACCATTGCCGAAAGAGCACAAATAATTGCCCAATTTAATGAGGGAAGCAGTATCAGTGCGATATCCCGGAATTTGAATATATCGAGGCGTTCTGTCCGCTTTTGGATTCGTCGTGAAGGAGAGGAGGGAAGTTTGTTGGATCACAGAAGAAGTGGTCGCCGGCCTGCACTCTCCAATAACGATAGAGAATTCATGAGACGGGAATATGAAATCAATGGTTTTAAGCCCACAAAACATTTTGCGGAGATGTTCGATGTGAGTGCCCAAACAATAAGGAATCATCTACATTACATGGGGTTGCACCACAGGCATTACGCCAAGAAAATATATTTGACGGATGCTCACAGACTTGCTCGTCTGAACTTCGCCAGAGAGCACTTAGAGTTTGATTGGTCTAATACAGTGTTTTGTGATGAAAAAACGTTTAAATCCAGTCAGCATGGACGTCTTCACCTTTGGCGATATAATTCAACACGGTATAAAAATGATCATGTAATCCCAAATAGAGAATCAGGTCGAATTTCCGTAAATATTTGGGGCTGGATGAGTGCGGATGGTGTAGGAGAATTGTGTTCTCTACCTCCTCGAGCGACGGCTGTAAATTATATCGACGTGCTTCAGAATGCAATGCTACCGACAGTCCGTAATGTTTACCCGGAGAACGAAGTGCCACAATTTGATTTTGTTCAAGATAATTGTTCAATTCATAATGCGAGGATCGTAAGAGCCTGGTTTCGTTCACACACTGACGTAAGGGTAATTCAGTGGTCCTCAAGATCGCCGGACCTCAACCCGATAGAAAATCTTTGGGGCCTTATGGTCCAACGATGGTCGCATCAAAATGAAAGAACCAAACAAGCTCTTATTAGTCACTGTAATTATATTTGGGAGGAAATGCGGGGAACCGATATTTGCTCACGGCTTGTTGGTTCAATGAGGTCTCGTCTTTTAGAGGTTATAGAGGCCAACGGCGGTTACACCCGTTTATAATTTAAAAAAAAATTCAATATCTTCTAAATATTACTATATATGCTATGTTTTTGTTTGTTATAAGTATTTTAAAATTGATTGTAGAAATTTAATAAAAGGATAAATCTATTTTTAGCTTGTTTTTTATTGATATTGTAATTACAAGTTTACAGAAATTGTAGGTTTGTGGATTCGCCTTGTGCCTTTACAATTTTATGTAACTTGTTGATTACAATTCTGAATTTGTAGATACAATTTTGTCATCAAAATCTACAGCCCCCCGCCGTTGATTTTACGACGTCATTGGTTCCATCAAGTTCAAACTAAGAACAGCTATCACGTTACAAACAGTAATAGTCGTTATCAATAATCAGATAAAGACAGCAATAGAAGTTGTCAGATCGATCTGCAAGCGAAACTAATCTTTGTCACCTATGAATCTGCAAGCGATATTCAACCTTAGGGTGGTACACCACTTTCTTGGCTGACTGTACCATCAATATGGTTGTTTATGAAAGTTAATATTTGAAATTGGCATTTTTGAGTATTACCATTGTTTTAAATTGGAATAAAGGTTCATTATTGTTGTACCATTAACAAAGTGGTTGAACAAGTGGTTGGTTGGTTGGTGTAGTTTGAATTTGAATTGAATGTGAAATATAATTTTTTGAACGTTGATATTGGTTTTGGATTAAAATAAAAGTTTATTGTTGAATTGAATTGAAACCAATATTTTGTTATTTCTTGAGTTGCTGACTGGCAGTTTGATTGTTTGCTTGTAGTTATTTTGTAATTGATTGATTGAACTTTGTTATTTGATTATTTAATTATTTGGTTTATTTGATTTGTTTGTTTGTGCAATGGCATACAAATGGAAATATTGCAGTGCCGGACACCTGTCCAGGTCAAGCCGGAGACCTCGGTTGTTTCAGGTTCCGGACTATTGAGTAGACTGCCTACTTTGGAGCTGCCACACTTTGACGGTCGCCTGGACCACTGGTTAGGTTTCCAAAACCTGTTTGAAAGTTTGGTTGATGCACGCTCGGACCTCAGACCCGCCCAAAAGTTGGCCTATTTGTTGTCTGTCCTGGAAGGTGAGGCCCGAGCCTTGGTACAGCATCTGTCGTTGACTGACTCAGCCTACCCTACCGCTGTGGAACTACTCACCCGGCGGTACCAAAATAAACGTTGTTTGGCTGACGTTCATATTAAATTGATTTTGGGGTACTGACCTGTTGAACCCGTTGGTGGCAGCGACCAACGCTTTAAAGCGATTGGACTTGCCGGTGGACCATTGGTCTTACCTTTTGGTACATGTTGTGCTGCAACGGCTTCCTGCCGATTTGAGGGCTCGTTTCGAGCAAAAGTATGGTGGGGATAGTGTCACACATCTCCCCCCATTTGGTGACCTCGTCCAATTTTTGGAGGATGAGTGTCGGTTTGTGGACAACTCTGGCGTTGCCACTGAGTCATGCCAGCCGTCTTCCCGGCCACGAGACCAAGGACGGACTAGGGCTCGCGGGCCTGTTGATGGTCGCCCCGCCGCTCGTTTTGCTGGCACCCAGAGTCATCCTGGTTGTGAGTTTTGTAGGGACACGGGGCATGGCATGGCAACTTGCGCGGCCTTTTTGAAGTTGCACGTGAGTGCCCGCCGCCGAATTGCCAATGCACGCCGCATGTGCTTCTCTTGTTTGGGGGCTCACTTCCATCGGGACTGCCCCAACCCCCGCCCTTGTAGAATTTGTAGGGGGTCCCATTTGGACATATTGTGCGCTAACGCGAACCACGCTGGCAGACCAGCCTCTGATGAAGGTTCGCGTACGGGGGTGTACCATGGAGTTGGTCACCGGGCTTTTCTGCCTCGCCGGTTCAGAACCGGGGAGAGGCCCGCAATTTTGAGCGCCGCACTCCACCCCCCGCGCAATTTGATCGGGAGCCGCGCGACCGCCATTTGGTCTTCCCGCGTAAAGGCGATTACGCACTTGTTGCTAGGCAGCGCTGGCCAGACCAGCAACGCCTGCCCTCCCCTCCTTTGGCGGAACGTCCCCGGTTGGAGTCACGCCCCCCGCCATTCAGGCCTCCGGTGGGATATGCCCATCCAGCGATAGCGCGTGGCTCGGCACCGCGCGGACGAGGAGTTTGGCCTCCATCCTCGTCGCGAGGGACTTGAGCCTGGGTGCGGAGCCTGGGTGTGCGGCGATCGGTCGCCGCCCAGGCATTGTTAGGACATTGGTGCCTGCCCCGCTAAGGTACCCCTCAGATCGACACGGTTTTGTTGCCAACGGCATCGGTCAGGTCTGGGGGCCCACGGGGGACTCTGTTGTGGTCCGTGTCATTATGGACATGGGAGCCCAGGGTTGCCTTTTGTCTATTGTTTTGTTGTTTTGTTTGTATTGTTTTGGTTAAAATGTTTTCTTCAGCGCCTTTGGACTGCGGGACTTGGTTGGGACGAGCCACTTCGGGAAACCCTGTTGGAAGATTGGCTCCAATTTGTATCCGCACTCCCTGCAGTCAACGAGGTCGTGTTACCCCGCGCTATCCTCCCCCCTGGGAGCTACACTGCTACCCTTGTTTGTGATGCGTCTTCGCACGGTTATGCAGCTGTTGTTTGTCTGCGCACCGTCTGCGCGACAGGCCAGGTGAATTTGTCACTGGTCTTGGCCAAGAGCAAGGTGGCCCCCCTCCGGACGGCACTGACCATCCCTAAGTTAGAATTGTCAGGGGCGCTTCTTGTGCGTCTGTTGAACCACGTTGCTCACACTTTGGGTGGACCTGTGGACATTCGGGTTTCTTACGCCTGGACGGACAGTCAAATTGTTTTGTGTTGTTTGAAGACGTCCGTCCACTCTTTGGAGGTCTTGTTGCGAACCGAGTGTCCCAGATTCAAAATTCTGAAACGCCTTTGATTTGGAGGATGTCGGGTCCTTTGCCCGGGCTCAAGGTGCTCGCTGTTGGAACGAAGGACCCTCGCCACGCACGATTCTCGCTAGGTACGCTAGGTAGGTATTAGTACCCACTTGTGGTTACTTTTATATTATTCGCAAATTCACAAATAAATTATTTTGTATACTTTTTAATTTAAAATTCTCATTTTATAATGAAGAAAGCTATTAAGTCTGATAGTACGGAGTTTTCGTTGTTGGCGTTGGAAGCCAAACGGAATGCTTTATTCGAGTGTTTACAGTCTGCCTACGATTTATCTAAAGACATAGGCACGGGAGATGATGCGAAAGAGTTTTTTCTGGACGCTAGCTCAAACATTGACGCTATTCGTTCCGAATTTCATAAAGTTATGGATCAGTATAATAACTGTCTACTGACAGCTGATCCAAGACAACAACAGCAGACAGCGCGGCAGCGCGGCGCGGCAGCAGTTATACAAGATTATTTTTAGTATATGCGAAACCTGAATATAGTTTGTTCAGAATCAGTAACTGAATCGATTCCAATAATTTTTACACCATGTTATATTTTGTACCAAAAATATTTAATTACGCTTCCAAGTCGCGGGCCTTAGTGTTTTGTTTCGATTTTAAATTTATCATGTCTTTCTCGTATTCAAACGTCCATTACACGGAGATGGTACGTACACTAGGTGTTTGTGGTGATCTGCATATGTTTTTGCGTGGACAACCAGGTAACATATCAAGCTTATAACTTTGTGATTATTAATGATACAGTTTTGAAATTTTTTTCATAGATTCATTTCAAAAATACTAGACCCGTGTTTCGGGTTTCGCATAAACAAAAATTAATGTTGTATAGTCGCTTAAAACGTTTGGTTGCTTCCAATACCAATGCAGACGTCGTTCCATCCATCTTAGAGAAAAAATCTTCTATCATTAAGTTACCGCCGATTGAATTAATGAGTTTTAACGGTGACATTCGTTAATGGCCATTGTTTTACTCAAATTATAAATCCGCTGTTCATGATAATCCATCTCTCTCGGATCATCAAAAATTACATTATTTACAGGGCAAATTGACCGGTAAAGCGCTAGCCGCATGCGCCGGCATTGTACCTACCGCTGAGAATTACGAACTCATTTTCAATACGCTAGTGAATAGGTATGAAGACAAACGCACACTAGCGGCCACTTATTTCACAGATCATAGATTTTAAACCGTTAACTTCCGCTACTTCCGATAATTTGGACATTTTTAATGATAAGTTTGTTAACGCCGTCCGTGCCTTACAACATTTAAAAATTCCAGATTTATTGAATTTAATTTTCGTACAAATAGCTATTACCAAGTTAGACAGTGAATCTGTTCGTAACTTTGAAAACAGTCAGGATCAGTCTGATATTCCTTTATTTGATGATTTAGTCGATTTCGTTAATAATCGGAGTAAAATATTGTATCGCGCTCACGCTTTAACAGCCGGCGCGCAAGTACATAAATCCGCAAAATCAGCTGATCGCTCCCGCAGTTCTAATGATAGCAAAAAACCGCAGTCCTCCCCGCGTTATAACACGTATGTAAGCACGGTCGAATCTGATTCAACAGATAAATGTTTGTGTACTAATGTCACACATCAACACTTATTTAAATATCCTGATTTTCATAAATCAACTCTGTATGAACGCTTACAGGTTGTTAGGAAAATTAACGGTTGCGTTAATTGTTTAAGTATTAAGTAAACATAAAATATCGAGTTGTCAATCCGCATCTGGCTGTAGAGCGTGTAAACAACGACACCATTCACTATTACATTTTACTTGGGATTCGAACCCACGGACCGCGGAAGCGGCGAGTTCCACTATACCTACGCCGCAGCGCGAGGCGCCCGATCCGGTGACGTCAACGTAAGCGAACGTTGCTGTCGTCCCTTTCGCACCCGTGCCCGCGTCCGAGCTGGTGCACTCCGCCACGCAGCCTGATGTAGCTTTGTGTTCGATGTCCGTTGACGCTCTGCGTTCTGTTTCCTCTAATGCCGCTTGCAGCGAGACGCCGCAATGTAATTCGCATACTACTGTTTTACTCGCTACAGCGCAAGTCATGGCGTACGATAATACTGGACGTGAACATTTAATAAGAATTTTACTTGATTCCGCTTCGCAAAGTCACTTCATTACTAGGGAATGTTGTGAACGTTTACGTTTACGTCAAAACAATACACGGTCTACGACCGTAAGAGGTTTTGGAGGCACAGAGAGGACGTCGTTCGGGACAATAAATTTACGTATATTTTCACGCTTTAACAAAAATATCCGATTTGATATTGACTCGTTAGTAGTTGATCAAATTACGGACAACTTACCTTCCGCTTTTGTTGATATTAAGGCCCTACCTTACTCGAATAAACTTCAGTTCGCTGATGATAGTTTCGCTATTCCAAGTAAAATTGATATTTTAATTGGAGCATCGCTGTTTCCGCATTTACTTTTGCCTGACGTGGATCCTGGTGGCCCGTCAGCACCCGCCGCTGTCAATACGGTGTTAGGCTACGTACTCATGGGGGTCGTACCTACACTCAGTAACCGCCCAGCATGTGTCAGATCGTGCTGCGCCATAGTCCCTTCGCCTATGGATAACAATTTGATTTCCCGCTTCTGGGAACTTGAAGAAGTTCCTGGCCCGCCCGTTCAGCATCCTGCTGATGCTGAATGTGAATATTTTTATCGTTCAACTACGCAACGGGACCCAGTTACTGGTCGCTATACCGTGGGTCTACAGTTTGATAAGGATGTGTTCACACTGGGTGACTCATTCAATATCGCTCTTAGACGTTTTTTATGCTTAGAGAGGAAGCTTGAAGCTTCACCTGAGCTACGCGCCGCTTATGACGAAGTTTTAAATGATTACCTTTCTAAAGGTTATATCTCGCCCGTCTCAGTTCTTCCGCGTGAAACTGCAGATGTGTACCCTACTTATATAATCCCACATCATGGGGTTCTCCGCCCAGACAAGTCTTCGTCTAGGTTGCGTCCCGTGCTGGATGGCAGCTGTAAAACATCGTCCGGTGTTTCGTTAAATGAGTTGCTGCACGGCAGCAGCGCGGAGCAACTCATCGCTGACGATGGCGCTGAGCATCCCCGCGCTGCTGCCGTCGCCTCCTCGTGCCTGTATATGGATGATGTTGCATTTTCTATCAATACCGAAGACGAGGCGATTGACACCGCTAAAGATTTAATTGCTCTTTTTAAGGGCGCTCAATGGGACCTTGTGAAGTGGAACAGTAATTCAAAGTCTGTTCTTAATTAACTTCCCGCCTCTCATAAGGTGACGACTGAGGTTGAATTTGACAAAACCGCTGACCATAAAATCTTGGGTCTTCGCTGGTCTATAGACCAAGATATTTTCTATTTTAAAATCAACCCGCCAAGTTCGAATATCGCGTGCACTAAGCGCACCATACTGTCAACCGTCGCGAGACTGTGGGTTATCATGGGATTCGTCGCTCCTTCTATTTTAGTAGCTAACTTCTTGTTAAGCAGTTGTGGCAGTTGAAGGTGGATTGGGACGTCCCTGCTCCTACTCATATTGTCAAGGCTTGGCAACAATTTACTTCAGAATTACCAGCCCTAAACGAAATTAAAATACCGCGTTGTTTAGAAGTGAAGAACGACTGTGAATTGACATTGGTCGGGTTCGCTGACGCCAGTGGCGAAGCTTATGGTGGCGTAGTATACCTACACGTTGGCTCTGCCTCCGGCAATATTGTCCGCTTTTTATGTTCCAAGTCAAAGATCGCGCCTTCTTCGCCCATTACGATTGCTCGTATGGAACTTTGTGCAGCACTTTTGCTGTCAAAATTGCTTCGGACTGTTCTTGAGACTTATGACAACCGTTTTGCAATTAAAATTTACGCCTTTACCGATTCAAAAGTCGCACTCTATTGGATTAAAGGTTTACCGCATCGTTGGCAAACGTTCGTTGCCAATCGAGTTATTAAAATTACTGATAATATTTCCGCAGATAACTTTTATCACGTTGCAGGGGTTGAGAACCCGGCAGACTGTCTGTCACTGACTGGTGTCTCTCCTGCTAAGTTAAAAGACCACCCTCTGTGGTCCCAAGGGCCCCCCTGGCTAACGTTACAAACGTCGCAGTGGCCTATTACTGAAGGTACGGAACCGCTCACGTTGGACGAGATACCTGAACAAAAGAAACTCGTTCACGCTGTTTTAATTCCCGCTGACGCTTCTTATGTTTATGATACTCTTTGCCGCCTTTCGTCATGGAGTAAAATACTCCGTACGATTGTTTACATTGATAGATTCGCTAATTTGTTACCACGTCGCGATTCCGTACATATAACCGCAGCTGATTTGAGTTTTGCAGAAAACAAATTGCTGAAACTTATCCAAAATAAACGTTTCAATAAAGAAATTTTAAATTTAAAACTGAACACGCAGGTTTCATCATCTCTTAATAAATTAAGACCGTTTTTACATAACGATTTAATCAGAGTTGGTTGGTTGGTTGGTTGGTGGTTGGAATATTTACACGCTGGGCCTGAACAGCTCATGTCACTATTACGGCAGAAATACTGGATACTGTCTGCTCGTCGTGCCATTCGTAAGGTAGTGCACGATTGTAATATTTGTTTCCGCGCTCGACCGCGTCCCGTTTTCCCGCTCATGGCTGACTTGCCGGACTGTCGGACGCGTCAGGTTATTAAGCCGTTTACTCACACGGGCTGTGATTACGCAGGTCCTATATCTTACACTCCCATTCGCCGTCGGGGTGCAAAGGCTTTGAAAGCATATTTTTGCGTGTTCACTTGTCTCACAACTCGCGCACTACATATTGAAGTAGCCACTGATCTTAGCACCGCCAGTTTTTTAGCTGCACTTAAACGGTTCTTGTCTCGCAGGGGCCCTGTCCAAGTAATGCAATCGGACAGAGGCACTAATTTTGTAGGCGCTAATTCTTATTTACACGACTTATATAAATTTCTTAATAATGTCGAGTTCCGCTCTCGCTTCGAAGAAGAGCTTGCTGAAAACCGTATCACATGGAAGTTTAACTGTCCGGCCGCCCCACATTTTGGCGGATGTTGGGACTTGGGAGAGTATGGTGAAGGTCGTCAAGACGCACCTTTTCAAGGTCATCGGTCAACAGCTTCTCTCTTACGAAGAGCTAGTTACAGTGCTCGTTCGGATCGAGTGTTTGTTAAATTCTCGGCCTCTTACGGTCCTGAGTGCCGATCCCGCAGAACCTACCGCGTTAACGCCAGGTCATTTTTTGCATACCGCTCCTTTACTCTCATTGCCCGCGCCTGAAGTAGAATCAGATAATCTCAACTTGCTTCAGAGACATTCTCTGCTTGATAAATTAGTGCAATCTTTTTGGAAAAGATGGAGAATGGAATCTTTACATAGTTTACAAACACGAGAGAAATGGAATACTCCGTCTGTGCCAATCAAGCCTGGCACGGTTGTTGTTATTATAACTGACAATTCACCTCCTTTATCGTGGCCATTAGCGATAGTAGAGAGGATTCTTCCTTCCAACGATGGTATAACGCGTGTAGTTTCTGTAAGAGCTAAAGGTACATACGTGCGTCCGGTCGTACGTTTGTGCCCATTACCTACGCAATAAGATTGTTATTATTTTTTTTTTTTTTGTAACCACAGTAGTTTAAGTGCTAGCAGTTAGTTAGTTTAAGATTGTCGCAGTTTATCTTATATAAATCGCAGTTTCAATATTATATTTTTGCAGTTCTTTATTACACTTTATGATTGGGTTTAAAGGTGACCCTTTAAAAGGGGGAGGAAATGTTAGCGCCATCTATTTTTATTTTGTTAAACTATTACGCAAGATGTCAAGCTAGTCCTTTCCCTGCCAATTATATCGTGCACCTCGCAAATTTCTCCTTGACGAGTGTCGCCCTTTTTATGGCTCGCTCGAGAAAGACATTATAATATTAATTCCAATATGGATTCCGCCGTGATCGCATCTCCGCTGTACTTTTTTATCGCAGAACGATATAATTTGAATATTATAAGTTCATAGCAGTCCCGCTGTTTCTATAGTGGTGTATTTGTGGCTTCGACGGTTGAACTGAAGTGCTGTGTTGTGCCTCTGGACTTTGCCGACACGTGGTGAGTCGAACTGTGAGGACTCCGGAGCTCCTAGATTCTGCTGCTAGATCGAGCGGCTTCCCGAGGAGGTAGGTGCACGATTCCCTCACCCCTGGCCCTAGGCGGGACACTTGCGATCATCAGTTTTTCGGTCCGCGTCGAAGGTACCTAATTCGCCTTCCGTCGGAGCCCCACCACTAAGGATACCCTAGAAAAACCCACTTTTATCTGTTATATATTACAAAAAAAAATCTGGGTACATTTCATGTCAATCAAAATTGCACTTTGCAGCATATCATTAAAGTTAATATTTTAGAAGATATCAGAGATTATATAAAATAGACGCAGAGCGGCTAGCGGGCCGTCCGTCCGTCCCGGTTGGTAGCGGTAGGTTAGTGCAGGATTAGTAGGATTGTAATTCATATTACTTTGGCTTCATAGTAAATGCGAATATCATGTGTGTTCGAAGTACTCAAAATAAACCTATCCATTATATTATTCCAAGTAAGAGACCGCGAAATAAGGCTTAGATGTTTAGATTTTTGGATGGATTTGGATTTTTTGGTTATCCTGGATACTTATCATATAGGATACTTTATGCCGGTAGTAGGTTCCTGGGTGATATTTTCCGACAGCTTTACGGGTGAAGACACTGGCCAAAGTACCATTCCTATAAGTATGTTAGATTTTGTGTCTGGTAAATAATTGTCTGTGTTGGTAGAATTGGAGCGTTAAGAAAAACTAGGAAGACTTATATTTAATTTACGCAGCTCTATGTCGCAGTCTTCTTACTTTGAATACTATTAGTTTTATTAAGTACATCAATCACACATGATACTCTGATAAAGAATAGAGAAGTAGTATGAAGTAGTACTTAAGAAGTAATATGAATTATAAACGTACTTAGATACTCCTAATTATTATAAATTTGAACATTTGTATGATTGGATGTTTGTTTCTCAACCCCGTACCTAACGGTATATCTATACTCTATATAAATAAATAAAATTGGAGAGTTGGTTTTTAATATTAAAAAAACCGCTTTTTACTAAGTGTATATGGTTGTATACACGGTACAAATACCAAAACAACATTTTTTACCATTTTTGTCTGTCTGTCTGCCTGTCTGTTTGTTCCGGCTAATCTCTGAAATGGCTGGACCGATTTTGACGGAACTTTTATTGGCAGGTAGCTGATTTAATAAGGAGTAACTAAGGCTACTTTTATTTTAGAAAAAATCTTTTAATTTAGGAAAATACCTGCGTTAATTTTCGACATCCACGCGGGCTAAGCCGCGGGCAAAAGCTAGTAGTTCTATAAAATCATCTATCTCTTTTAAGTATTCATCGGAAAAATAATGTTTTGATCTCTTCTTATTTGTATATTCATATTCCAGTAGTTATCCCAAATTGTTTGTCTTTGTTCTTCAGTAATATTTACTTTCTTATGCATTTATCTTGACACGGAGCGCCCATTTGATGTTTCTCTTTGCTAACTTTTAGTCTATCTCCAGGATATTTGAAACGTTTCTTTGTAGGTGGGGGTACATTAACTACATCTTCAGTTACTTCATCCGATTGACAAATTGGGTTTTGAGGAATATTTTGGAAATAAGTAACTGCTGCCGATATTTCTTCATCATCAATGAATCTATCCTCTTTCAAGCACTGCCAAACTGCATATCTTTTTGATGCGTTCATATTTCGGCATTATTTACACTATCACACTTCCAACTACTTAGAGCAATAGATGAACAATAAAATAATGCTAGTAATACGCGTGATGCGCACTTGCTCTGTTGTTTATTATGTATTTTGACAAAACGCAGTAAACTAAGCTTGCAATGTTTTACCAAAATACGTCGCGCACGCCTTAACCGCGCGCCTGCCCCTCCCTTCTACTAAACGCTGCAATCTGGAGTACAGCGTTTAGGAAAAATATTTCACGGAATTTCAGGTTACAATGAAGTGTAACATATAGTTTTTTTGTTAATGGAAACCATCATTGAACTGTAAATCGAACCCATACGAAGCTTGCATCAGATAGATTATTTTATGATGTATTACCATAAAACCATGTAACCCGGGTTGCAGTGTTTTGTCATAACAGGGCCGCATAGGGATGGGATACAATGCAATGCGCATTTTAAAAACTAAATAACAAACAGTTAAATAATCAGGTATAATGCATCATTCAGCATAAAATAAAGTGTCATACGAAATAAAGTTTATTTAACATATTGCCTTGTGTTATAAATTATTTTCCTTGTTTTTCATAAGAAAAATATCTCTCAGGATAACATTTGACGTTAGTTCCCATCCGCTTGTGATACGAAGAAAGTGATTAGGGTGGTTCAATTAAGGCTGATTTAAAATAAAAACATAAAAAAACTTTTTGACTATTCTTTTATCGATACAACGATTGCTCCTCCTTATTTATTGTAGGTATTATTTTGTCGATTTGTAGCCGCGCGCTAGGGGCACGCCAATTGATATTTAGCCAAGCGCTTAAAGGGTTCACTTAGTCGATGGCAGATAGACCGCTGCGCTCGGTTTCATTTACGGTACGGTCTCCAGATCGGCCATCAATAAACCCTTATAACTTTTGAACCAGTGACAGACTAATTCTGATATATGGTGACTAATTTTTTGTGTGATCAAAATAGTCCTTGTTGGTGGCCAAGCCAGTATCAATCACACTGAAAGCTGCATTAAAATCCTTTGTGTAGTTTAGAAGAACAACGCAGTCACACAGACAGACACGAAGCTACTTTAATATAAAATCGTCTGTGAAATATCAAAACCCAGTATCCGCATAAAACTAAATTTTACAGGGGAGCTGAAGATAGGAGAGCTGAGTGCGGGTGGTCATATGGTGATAAGGTCGAAAATGCAAAAACACCCTTTAAAAAAATGTCAGAGACTAGGTTTTGGACTTCAACCATTTTGGGAATTCACTAAAGGTTTGTGAAAGAAAACAACATTTATCCCTTTTGTATACATTTATTGTTTTTTTTTTTTTCAATTTTAATTTATTGTTTACCAGATATATACTTTCAATATAATAATCAAATGCCTATCGAATATATACAACTTACAATAAACCTGAAGGTCCCTATGACGAACTACAATTGAGTCTTAATAACTAGGTGGAATTATTTCGTTTTAATAACTAGTTGAACGTCGCAACGTGAAAAATGCAATTTTCACACAACGAATCAAATTGGTTAATTGGGCAAAATAAATGACAAAGGTAAACTGCAGATGATGCCCTTAATTTCAAGCGGAAGAAAGTGTACTGCTTTAGGTTTGTATCAATGTTGCAGTCAAAACTCTTAACCAGTCAAAAGTACTATTGACTAGCAAAATCAGTCAAAAGTACTATTGACTGAACAGGTTGGTCAAAAGTGGTTTTGACTGAAAATTATTGGTTATTAGTACTTTTGACTGCAAATTTGCGGTTAAAAGTACTTTTGACTGACTCTTCGTCAAAAGTAGTTTTAACTGCAATATGGCATCAGTCAAAAGCACTATTAAGCGAGCTCATGACTTAAGGCACCCCGACTCGGACAGGTTAGGTTAGAAGCCATCCCCTTCGTGGTAATTTTTTTTTAAACCATTCAGAAATAGGAGGCCCGCGCGGCGGGGCCCCGTTGACCGGGGTTCCAATTTTTTAAGAGTTTTGACTGATACAACCAGTCAAAACCAGTCAAAACCACTTTTGACGAAATCACTTAGTCAAAAGTACTTTTAACCAGCTCCATTGGGCAAAAGTACTTTTAACTGTTATTTTAGTCAAAAGTATTATTGACTAAAGCATACGGTCAAAAGTACTTTTGACTGATTTTGCTAGTCAATATTACTTTTGACTGGTTAAGAGTTTTGACTGCAACATCAATACTTTTTTAATACATAATTAGTAAAATTACAACTCAACAACATTCATTTGGTCACTCTTGTTCACAATTTTTATATGTAGTCTGTAATTTGGAGCTCGATCATTTATTTTAATGTCTAGTACTTTCGTATGGATACAACTCCAAATAAATTAGCATTAAAAATAAAGTCTTCGAGACTCCGTCAAATTATATTACTTTACGAAATTTAACAAACCTTGTAAATTGTTTATAGTTTGCAACATACCTTTAAAACATTAATGAGTCACACAATCCGGACTGGATTCTTCGGACATCCGGAGTCCATTCCTCACGATTTTGTAATTTTCTATCTCTGAGTAAACGAGCAGATTTTGAAATAATCTGTTCAAATTACGAAATAGATTTTCGGTTTGTTTCCCTGACAATGATGATGATGAAAAACAAGCACATAGGTACTACTGTTTTGATAACTACTCAAAACATATTGCTTATTGTGTTATCTACCACTAGAAACTGTAGTTAAATCTCACATCAACGTTAGTCAACCAGTTAAGGATTGGATGAGACAAGGCAATAGATGAATGATGACTCAAAATAGCTATCACGCCATTGGAGATAATTCTGCAGGATGGATTAGTCAGAGGTTAGTCTTGTGCTGTCATCAAAGTTGTCGAGTTGTAACAAAAAGCGTTTGTAAAAATCAATAATACTAGAAAAATGAATAATATTTGATCAGGTTATTTCTTCCACTTTGTACTATCACTGACCGTTTGCAAGAAACAATAATTTAAAAGGAGGCCAAAGTTTAAGTACTTGCCTTTTTTGTATAGTTGGTAAATTAGTAGTTATTGTTATTGTTTGTAGTATGGTAGAGAACTGGTGGGTTTCTTAGGAACTTATGTATAAGGTTTTGAGAAGTTTGCTTTATAAATCCCAAAATTCTAATTAAAATTTTGCATGATAGGACACAAAAAATTACATCGCTATGAGTAAAGACAAAGCAACAATCTTCAAAAAATAAAATCATTCCTAAAAATTGAATTGGAAATTCTCTTAGATCTATGATGTGTCGTATCATGCAAAATTATCATAAAAGTGGCTAATATATCATATATGCAAAGTGCAGGATTTGTGAATTACCAAATGATGGATGGTGATTTTAATGCGGATTTATGTAAACGTTCTACAGGGGAAAGTATTCGGCCAATTACACATAGCTATTTTTTTATTATCAAACCTACACTCCTTTTTAAAATAGGAGAAGTCTAGAATAAAATGGCGTCAAAAGCACCACAAACACATTTACTATAGAAATATCCGGATATTAGACACAGAATTTTGTTCTTAATAATATTAGGCACAGAACTATATCTTGTGTCAGTGCGATTAACATGACTGGCGGGCTTTAGTAATAAGAAAAATATACGTTATACAAGTATCTACCGAACACCAAAGAGTAGTAAGTAAATGGAGTACTAAGTGTGAATGAATGTCGCCATGACAGCCTCACGTATCTCGACGAATGACGCGCCGAACTATCGTCCGATCCCGTTTCGTCCCTCCAACGCGAATTCGGATCTATGGAGAAATAAACGTTTTAGCACTCCATTTGTTTACTATTTTGTGGTGCAATAAAAAGCTTCGCCAGTCATGTTTTGGGCAGTGAATGCGTCGTCAGTGTACATTTAGTCATATTTCCTTGCAAACGGCCTGACACTCCTACCCTATCTTTGACAGTGGCAGACTTACATGACGCCGTGCCGCCCGTTCGCCATCTGCAAATAAACAACACCCGAATATCTCGTACAATACACGGACCTTCAACGTCATATCACTTTTATCTCTAAAACATTTTTTTTTTTACTTTTTTGTTTAATTTATGAGCGTATTTCTAATGATATCTGATAACTTACGCAGCCACGATGCGTTGTCCCCGTATCACATCTATGGAGCATACAAAGTTATGTGAGAATCGTAAGTATATATAGCTTAATAATCATGTGATAAATGGAGTACGCCATATAATAAATAGGCAACTGTGATTCAAAGATTTAAATTTACATGATTAATTAAATCCGTTATTATTGTTAATAACGGAAAAAACCCTGAAAAATTATGAGGCTTTGATAATAGACACATATTAAAGTATTTTTACCGTATTGTAATTACGTTTATTTTATAGAGACAAATGCTACATGCAAAAACACACAGACCTGTACAATCACCAAGTATCTGTGCGGGAATCGAACCCACAACCCTTAGCGCGTGAGACCGATAACTCAGCCACCGCGACATACAAGGCCCTAAAATCACGAGCCTAAGTTTTTGGCTTGTCTTAAAAATGCTAATGTAAATATTAAAGATTAAATACAAAGAATGAACTCTAGTTTCATAAAATAAATGCTCTACTATCTACACTACAAGATTATAGGGTAATTTAAAATTGTCGTTAGTGAGAACTTACGTCAATCTAAGTTTCACGCTAGCTCGACCAAATGCCACCCGAAACAGCTGGGAGTCCCCATTATTGTTCTAAATTATATCAATATTTGTCATAAATCTAATTTTTTTTTTCTACAAATGTGTGGATCCAATTAACTGGCATATCTGGAGAATCTCTACCTAAACAGATATGTAAAGTATCTTATTAGTTTTTTGTTCGAGAAGTCGCAAAATTTGATACGAAATTATTATGGAGTAGATTAACAAATAGAGCGGTAATTGAGGAACATACATACATGCTGAACAGACTATCAGGTTCAGCATGGCAGTAAAAAAAAGCGAGTTTCCGCTGAGTTTCTGATACAAATCATATAACAGTAATACACACAATGACGGTTTGATCAAATTAAATAGCTTAGCACTTCATTTGCTATCTACTCTGTCTAATTAATCTAAATCTCTATTAATTCTCATATGTCACCCACATTTCGACAGGTGGCGAGCCTTTACCTATCAATTGGGCGCAAAACCAAGCTAATGTGGGTGTTCTATACGGTATACACGCCTGCCCAACCCTTACGGACATACAGGCGTGGTGTTATTGTTAAAAATCTATCAAACCACTCACCATAACGTAACCGTCAGTCCTTACAGCGACAGGGCAACACCAAACACAAATCGCACCATAAACATTGCAACATGTTCCAATCTTATCATCATATCACGAGTTCTTACACACTATAATCACATAAGAGTCAGTTCTGCACTTATTATTTAGTTCACTGTTTATATTACACTCGTTTAATTCTGCGTTGCTTGACGTGGTTGGTTCCGTATATGAACCGAGTACGCCATTCTTCGTAATGCTACGTACAAGCTATAGTGTTTGATGTTGACGGTGGATGTTCCGGCTTGTCTGTAGCAGGCTTTGGCTCAGCGACTGGGTGTGGCAAGATGCCATGCTGTAAGTTGACTTCGTACATGTTGGATGAGTTTGAGTCTTCGTTGTATGATAGGACGCTGACTTCGTCCGTCTGTGGATGAATTGGTTCATTGAATGTACAGGTTTCCTGTGGAAAGGATTTTTTGTCAGTCGATCCAGTTTGACAAACGTTTTTAACGCTAAGCTAAGTGTAATGTAATGGATGTCGTGAGGTAAGCATATAAGATACAAAAGTTTTCTAGTGTGAATGATCTAAAGCAAAATTTAACACAAAACTGATGAGAAAATGGGTAACATGGTCCCTCAGGTTCGTCTCTCTCAAAAAAGTCAGCTAGGAGAGGCCAACTAAAGCATTGGGAAACAAAGTGGGCAACATTGTTTCATCAATCTTATATTGTGTTGCCGGGACGGACAGTTTTCTATGAAAATCCAAAACAGTATTGTTTCCAGGAATATCTGATGTTGCAAGCACCGTTATTCAATTTTTTCTCAACTCTAGCTACCAATGTAAGTAATGTTTATTTGCGTTAAGAAAATAGTGACTCATCAGTGCAACTGCAAAGTAAAGGCGTATTCATACTGGGGTCAAAATTAAAGCATTAATATTCAAGCAAACTTATACTATACACTAATTTCCTTCTGTTAGTCACGTTTTGATCACCACTTTCTCTGCTATGAATTATATTTACGATTAGGTGAGATATTCATATTTAAAATTGATAAAAGACGTGTCCATACTCTCAGAAGGGCTTACTTCAACTGATCAATGTGAACACGGCTTTCTAATTTACTATGATCTAATTGGCCAAGGGGCGTGGCTAAGCTGAATGACTACGATGAGTCACTATTTTCTTAACGCTTAGATTATTATAGTATACATATTACAAGCTTATACCTAGCAATTTTTCCGACCTATGCATGATATTTAAGCTTACTACTGTATGCTTTCATCAATAAAATGAATACATACACTGCTCTCCGACAGTCGCTTAGTCTTCTTAGTAGGCGCGGGCATGGCAGTAGTCAGGTCTACCGGCTTGCGTTTGTTGCCCGATGTGGTGCGTTCGCGTTTGAGCAGAGAACCGGACAGGTACTGGTGGAGCTGCTTGCGACGGACGTGACGAGCCTGGAAAGGTAGTAATAGAGGGTGAAATTAACGGGACTTATTATGTAAAACGCGAATAAACGCGTTTGTTATCAAGAGTAGTGGTGGCCCAGTGGTATCGACCCCGATTTACGAGTTGTAGGTCGCAGGTTCGAAACCAGGCAGGGGCTTTACTGTGTGTAAATAATTTCATCACCACACTGCTCTCAAAACGGTGAAGAAAAACATCATGAGGAAACCGGCATGTCCTAGAACCACAAATTCGAAGACATGTGACATCTACCAACCTGCACCGGGCCTGCGTGGTTAATGACGGCCCACTCCCTCTCACCAAGCGGAGGCCTGTGTCCCAGCAGTGGGAACGGTATAAGCTGATTGTGCATTATGTAAAACAGTTTTTTGGTTTGGAGGAGGTATGACGAACAGGGTCTAAAGTTCACTCAACCTCTGTAGAAAAGGGAGGATTCGCCCACCAGACGGGTATCGTGTCTAGTGGGCAACTGTGTGACGATTTTAATAGGTTAAGCTTTTATATTTATATATCCTCATAGTCATTGCAACTAGCACTGTATGTCTCTGCATCACCCAAAGGTTGACTGGTAGAAAATGCCTATGACATTAATGCCCGGTTTCTGAAGTTTCAAGATAAACTCTCAACAACTATTCATTCAATAAAGTTATGCATAAGATAAACGTCGGCTAACTGTCACTGCGTTTCTGAATACAAAACAAACCATTCAATAACTATGAAACTGTCAACTAGTTTTTTAGATGCCGCTAGATGGGTCTGTTTATGAGATTGCATCTAAAATTGATTTTTATTATTGAAATGGTCTTTAAAACTAGTTTAATAAACAATGTATTTTTTTTTCAAGGGTAAATAACTGGCTTAATATTATTTTAGTTAAAATATATGAAGTCGTTATTTTATATTTATGGGTAAAACCTTTTTTTCTATTGTCAGTACTCAGTTCATTGTTTATGATTCCTGATATTAATTTTACTTCGCTGTCAGTTACATGTCTTTCGAATCGTTTGCGCTTAATCCATTCTTTTATATCATCATCATCATCATCATTTCAGCCGAAAGACGTCCACTGCTGGACATAGGCCTCCCCCAAGAACCGCCACCTCGACCTGTTCTGTGCCTCTCGCATCCAACGCATTCCTGCGGCCTTCACCAGGTCATCGGTCCATCTTGTGGGAGGCCTTCCAAAGCTACGTCTTCCAGTACGCGGTCGCCACTCCAGAACCTTCCGACCCCATCGGCCATCTGTTCTGTTGTTCTTTTATATAATAATAACATAATGGAATCTGGAAATCGTAGTAAACATTTTACTGAAAGAGACAAGATGCTTCTTTGTAGAGCCAAGTTCATATGTGTATTTTTATTTGTTTCCCCATTATACGTACATAATTGTACAATATGACAATTTTCCAGTTTGAAATATTTATAGAAACGAAGGTTAGCAACCTAAAATATTGCTCCAACAATAACCGACGGGTATGGTTTCCTTCAGAGGAAAGGGGTTGATCAACAGAGTCTATTACGATTTCTTGTTCAGAAGCAGAATCAAGTGTTAGTTATCAGTGAATCATTTTGCTTTAGAGTTATACCTATAATGTAACACAACTGTTGCAACAATTACAGCTAATGTGTGATCTAATTTTCACCGTAATTTTAGAGAGGCATTGAAATTTTCTTTTCCACACACCAAATGTTCTTTCAACTGTGTTTCTGGTCTTAATTTGTGCTTCATTGCAACGTTTTACCGCATTTGTAGCTGGATTTAAGAATAGTGTCATCATGAACTTTCTACAAGGATAAGCACTGACTTCCATGAGGTGACCATCTATCTCATTATTATCGAGTCGCGCTCGTAGGAATGAGTTATGATACATGGTACTGTCATGCAACGAGCATCTATATCACGAATGTATAACTTTGCATCACATACAACTTGTACATTAATAGAAAAGTAACTGTTGGGGTTTATATCCTGATTTATTTTGAATAAAAAGCTTCCGATGATTTAATAGTTGTATTCCGTGCAAAGACAAGATGAAGAAGAAAAAAATAACATAAAGTGTACAACATGGTAGGTACTTATAAAATAAATTCATAAAAACTAAATGTTCATGCAATGAGCCGTATTTGTGCATTATTGCTCAACAAACTTGATTAGGCGTTTGATTAAAAGCGAGTTGAAATGAAACGTCAAATAAAGTTATGGAACCGGTAAACGCCACACATTGGTCAGATAAAATAACCTAAGTTTAAACGGAGTTTATCTTACATTGCGGTGTTCGGAAACGCAAATTGTCAAGTTATCGAACCAATAGCGCTAATGAATTGATAAACTACCGATAAGAGTACCTCAGAAACCGGGCATAAGTCCGCCACCGACATTTGTGTGCTTAAAGTATTAAATAAAAGTCCAGTATACAGTTTTCTATACTGATTTTGTTCAAACAAAGTTGTTGGCTTTTTCTCGATGACCAATTTTTAGCTAACTAAAATCAGTTGATCATAGAAAAAGAAAAGCAGCAATAAAACTAATATTCATCCCATAATTACCTCGATAGTCATTCCTTCCCTCAACATATGTGCATTGTCCGCCTGATAGTTGACGGAATCCGTGAACGTCAATATGTCATACGTCAGATCTACATTCAAGTTGGTCTTCTCAAACACGAGGCCAATGAACCACATGGAGCAGTAGTTCGCTACCACTTCACCCTGCAATTATTAAAAACAATATTTTAATATAAAGTTGAGAATATAAGGGAGGTTGATACATTCTCTGAGGCAGTGTCCGTGTTCTGCTGTGGATAGTAGTTGATTCCCACCATTGGGTTTTGCTTGAAAATAAAATGCACATAGGGCAGTTAGGTAAAGTTTTAAACATTAGACACATTTTCAGTGTTCGTAATTTGAATAGCCTGATTCTGTGCTCAACCGGATAAGTTATCCAGAACTTATCTAGAAGTGGTGAAACAGGGCATAAGGTATAGATACTTTGTTATCATCGTATAGTAATTTTGGCACATTCACTACTCACTTTTTCATTCTTTTTAACTTCAGGCGAAGATTCTGTTGGCACCTTTGCTCCTAGAACAGACAAACAGTCCTTTAAGCATATTGTCTTTACACAGTATCTGATAATCTGGTATATTGAGTTATTTATTACAAAGCTTGCCATACGTCCGGATCATCATCATCATCATTTCATCCGAAAGACGTCCACTGCTGGACATGGCCTCCCCCAAGCACCGCCACTTCGACCTGTTCTGTGCTTCTCGCATCCAACGTATTCCTGCGGCCTTCACCAGGTCAGCGGTCCATCTTGTGGGAGGCCTTCCAACGCTACGTCGTCCAGTACGCGGTCGCCGCTCCAGAACCTTCCGTCCGGATATGGCAACCATTTCTGGACTAGTAATAACATCCAAATTTTCAAAAAATTCTAGCAGTAATCAATTACGTTACACTTCACCTCTTTCGCGGCGCTAGTGACCGCCTGGGACTGAGCCGGCCCCGCGGCAATTTAATAAGAACATTATGTAGGCATATTAATTTTGAGTTTTTACTGATATCTATCTTAATTTCTCTCTCCTCGTCTGTACACTCAATATTCTCTACATCTACACTGTAGATGTGATCCTACAGTCGTTTTTAGAGACTGTAGATTCTACAGTAGTTTTATATACTACCAGTTAGCCCAATTACTACAAGTGAATCTGGTATCAAATACAAAAAAAAAAACACATGTGTGCAATTCACACGTGGCAGAAGTGAAACCTGCTAAAATTTTGGCTTCAAGATAATGAGACGAATGTAAAAAGTCAAATGTCTATTTTTCCAAAAACCCTGCTCGAAAAACGTCAAATAGTAAACTTTCTAAAGAAGCACCCTTACTTATGGATTTCCATTACCCCAAGTGTTAGAAAGAGACACAAAGCATAATGAAGTTGTTATGTGTATGTCTCTTTTTACTGTCGCTTTTTCGTTTCATAGACTTTCAAAATCACAACGGTGCTAAAGAAGTTTTCACTACAAAACTACAAACTTATCAATACGTACACGTATACAAAACACCACGGTTGCTGTGATGCCTTTACTAAAGCTTTGTACTACAAATGCGTGCGCGCACACGAATCGCGATGGTTCATCGATTAGCGGCGGAATTTCATTTTTACAGTTTTTAGCATTAATAAACTGCATTTATGAAGATTATGCATGGACGAGTGAGTACACAATAGACGGACAATGCAATATAATCACTTATCTCAGCCCTGGAACGCGCCAACGAAGGTTGACAGTTTGACATAAACATTTCGATGTGATCCGTACGATTATAATTAAGTTTTAAGTGCAAAGTAGTGTGTGTGAAGTGTTTTTGTTAAAACATAAGATGGCCACGTAAGTAAAATACAGTTTTTATTGCCAGGATTGTGTTTTTGACAAAGATTTGCACGTAAATAGTTAGTTCAACAAACATCGTCATTCATTTTGCCGCTATTTTTCCGCGTCCGGCGTCGGATTTCGCAGTATTACGAGTAATCTAATATATAAAATTCTCGTGTCAGTTTTCGTTGCCATACTCCTCCGAAACGGCTTGACCGATTTTGATGAAATTTTTTGTGCTTATCCGGTATCTATGAGAATCGGCCAACATCTATTTTTCATCCCCCTAAATGTTAGGGGTAGTCCACCCCTAAATTTTATTTTTTAGACAACATTTTTAATTTCTATTTTTTAATGATACAACATACAAAAATACATACAATCCTCAATTTTCACCCTTCTACGATCAACCCTTATTTTTAATAGCCATTTTAGTAATTTAATCATTTTTCCTCTCCGGTCGAAAACTGATCAATCGTCATTTAATTAGTTATCCCCGCCTAGGAAATTATTTATATGGCAAAACAACGTTTGCCGGGTCGCCTATTTACAAAGGCTATACTATTTTAGTCACGAGTCAGACTCTAATCAGTGAGCTTTTGTTTATGCATACTACTCAACAATACCTAGTCTATCTCAGTAAAAAAATTGACTCAAATAGACTAGCTTTTTGTTTTAATATTTTCAAAGAAAATGCACGGACAAAATCTAGTTCAATATAATACATATCACTCGAATAGCTAAGCTTTTGGCGAGATATTTTTAAATTTATACTCGCAACAAGTGGGTAGTGTTCTTTACCTAATAAAAGTAAATGATAAATGATAAATGACTTTATTTTTGCAAGTAGGTTTGTACAAACACTTTTACACGTCAATCATTTTTTTTTAAACTAGATGAGTTCGGCATTTCCTATCTGACTACTCTGAGAAGAAACGCCGAAACAAACTCAGAGGTCACAGTCTCTTTTAAAGTCCAGACATAATCTTGATCAGATCATGTGAAGACCATGTGGATTGGTGTCTGAAGTGGTCTTTTAAGGAAAGAACACACAGCTTGAGTGGACCTGTCCAATCAGTGCACGCATTTGTCAGTAATCATGCAGCCCCACTCAGAACTTAAGGAGGTCAATGATTCGACGAACAATACCAAAGAAAGGACATTTGTGAAGGTCGCACAAATTACTCAAACTGCCAGACAATGTAAAAAATTAAATTAGAAGAAAAGGAAACCAAAAAAAAAAGAACACCCACTTCGTCTTCACATTTACAATAGGTAATTAAAACAATATAATACTTAAAAGTAAATATTCATGTCATTGTATAAGTAAAATTCCTCAGTGTTAATGTGTATATAAAATCAGGAAATAGTCCCGGTCTGATCATTTGAGGACCATGTACATGGGGGTGTCTGAAATGGTCTCTTGAGGAAAGAACCATACAGATTGAGTGGACCTGTCCAGTCAATGCACGCATTTGTCAGTAATCTTGCAGCTCAACTCAGAACATAAGGAGCACAAAGATTCGACGAACAATACCAAAGAATGGACATTTTGGTAGGCCGCATTAAGTACTCAAACTGCCAGATTATCATTAAAATGGAATGAGTAAGAGAGATATAAAAAAAAAAAACAAACATCACCTACATAGTCCTCACATACAAAATCACTTAAATAATAATATTATACTTCTGAAAGTATATATTCATGTCATAGTGTAAACAATAATCAAATGTCAAAGTGTATAAGCAATAATCAAAATGTCAAAGTGTATAAGCAATAATCAAAATGTCAAAGTGTATAAGCAATAATCAAAATGTCAAAGTGTATATTCCCAATAAAAAGTTAATAAAAAAAAGGAAAGTAATTAATAATAAAAATAAAAAATATCATTCAGTACAATAATAATTTAAAAATTAAAATTAAAAATTGGAGCAGCTTAATCCCAAGCTTTTTTGTCCTCAATATAATCTTTAACAGTGTAAAAGGCTTTCTGGCACAACTTACGTTTAATGAATGATTTAAATTTATTGAGACTTAGATCTTGAACATGGCTTGGAAGTTTATTATAAAAGCGTATACATTGACATCTGAATGAGCCACCTATTTTCTTGAGCCTTGTTGAAGGTACAATAAATTTGTGTTTATTCCTAGTATTTATATTATGGATATCACTGAATTTTTTGAACAATTTAATATTCTTATGGGCATATAAAAGATTTTCAAAAATATACTGTGAAGGCACAGTCATTATATTAATTTCTTTAAATTTCTCTCTGAGTGAGTGTCTCGGGCTTAATTTATAAATTGATCGAACAGCCCTTTTCTGCAAGACAAAGATAGTCTGAATGTCGGCGGTATTTCCCCACAACAGAATACCGTACGACATTACACTATGAAAGTAGGCAAAATACACTAAACGGGCTGTCTCTATGTCAGTTAAATTCCGAATTTTTCTAACAGCGTATGCAGCGGAGCTTAGCTTTTTCGACAATTTATCTATATGCGGGCCCCACTGAAGCTTGGTATCCAAAGTTAGGCCCAAGAATACAGTGCTATCTTCAGGATTCAATTCTTCGCCCTTCACCAACACATTCGTTTTCACTTGCCTAACGTGAGGTAGCGTAAACTTAATGCATTTGGTTTTTTTTTCATTAAGAAGCAAATTATTTACATTGAACCAGTGAACTACTTTTGAGATCGCGCTATTAACATCGTCAGTATCCACTTGCTGACGTTTAAGTTTAAACAAAAGTGAAGTATCATCCGCAAACAAAACTATATTATGATTATCTTTTATAAGGTAAGGCAAGTCATTAATATAAATAAGAAACAAAAAAGGACCAAGAATTGAGCCCTGTGGGACTCCCATTGTTACGATAGATCCGGGAGACCTTTTTCCATTGACATCGACACTCTGAATCCTATTACTCAAATATGAAGTAAGAAGATCCAGAGCTCTGTTCCGGATCCCGTAGTGGCGGAGTTTCCTGATTAAAGTTTCATGAAGAACGCAATCGAATGCTTTAGATAAATCACAAAAGATGCCCAAAGCATCGCATTTATCTTCCCATGCATTATAAATATGTCCTAGGAGTTCAACACCGGCATCGGTAGTTGAACGACCCCTTGTAAAACCGAACTGTTTGGTATGTAATAATTTATGTTTATTAAAAAATCGTTGCAACTGATCTAAAATTAATTTCTCAAAAATTTTACTGAAGGTAGGTAGTACTGAAATAGGTCTATAGTTAGTGGGGTCTGATGTACTACCAGATTTAAATAAAGGTATTATTTTACTATTCTTCATAAGATCAGGAAACTCCCCACACTCAATACAATTATTAAATATAAGAGCTAAAGTAGGTGCTACAATGTCAATAATAGACTTGGCGACTTCTACAGAATACTCAATACTCAATACTCAATTCTTTATTGCATTCCATATGTTACATAGATGGTTAAAAATAAAATGGTACAAGATCAAATATGGACCCTGTCGGGCACGCAAAAATTAGGAGAGAGGAAGAGGGCTGAGTTACAATTTAATTAAATCAGTATTCTCATTTACTGTCTTTCATTTGGTATATAATTATATTGTATACATATTATTATTATGTTCGTGTAGATAGATATAACATTAGAATTACCCCACAGATCTGCAGTCTTTTTTACATTTAAAGTGTGGAAGGTTTTAATTATATCTTTACAAGTAATATGTTCAAAATGAAATTCCGAATCGCAAACATTAACATTTTCAATAAGCAAAGACTCAGCAACAGAAGGTGATGAGTTTAGGGATTTTGTAGTTGAAACAGGAATATCTGAAAAGAAATTTTCAAAAGCCGCAGCGACTTGTGAGTCTGATTTTATTATGTTGTCGTTGATAGACAGGCTGTAGTCATTATTTCGTTTACTAGACCTTCCCGTTTCACTATTAATAATATTCCAAGTCGTTTTAATAACATTACTACTATTTTTAATCTTAGAACTCAAATAACGCGACTTGGCCATCCAACAGACTTTTTTAAATAATTTCGAATAATTTCTAACATACAAATTAAATTCAGCAGTGTTGACAAAAGCCCTTTCATTGTACAGCTCATAAAGCCGTGTTCTACTTTTATGAATACCAATGGTCGCCCAATCACTGAAAGATACGTTACTGTTAACTGAGATAGTCCGGGGAATAAAAGTCGAATTAAAGTCATTACAATATGTCTTAAAAAACTCATCATATAGATGATTGGGACCACCATTAATAGATAAAAGTGGCAATTTCTGAACTAGTTTGCCTTTAAAGGCTTCTAGGCGAACTGCAGTTTTGGGGTTAACAGTGATATCTCTTTTACTCAGTTTTTTATTTTGATTTTGAAAAGTAATCTGTTGCCCGCAATGATCAGAATCTAGTAAATTAATAATTTCTTTGTGGCTTGGTATAACATCAGTATAAATATTATCAAGGCATGTGGCACTAGTAGGGGTTATTCTTGTGGGATCCATAAATAGGTTTACAAGATTGTAGGACTGAAATAGACTTATTATTTTACTACAAGAACCTGAGTTTTCTAATAAATTAACATTAAAATCCCCGCAAGCAATAATAGACTTGTTTGAGTTACTAATCTTATGTAATACTTCATCCATGACCTTTTCAAAGCAGTCATACAATCCTGATGGTGGTCTGTACACAATACAATAAACTGCTCCAATTCTATACAGGCAATTTCTACTGTTCGCTCAACGGAGAGGCTCACAATATCCTTACGGTCTTTAAATTTAAGTTGGTTATTTACTAAAATTAGTGAGCCACCATGTATAGCATTTACTCTGTTGAACGAACTACCAACCTGGTGATTATTAAAATTGAACATGTACTGGTGGCTTTTAAGCCAGTGTTCTGTAATACAAAGAATATCTATATTTTTACAATTAAGGAATAAATCTACTTCTAAATCTTTGTTCAAAAATCCTTGAATGTTTTGATGCACCAGGTTGATACTATGTAGGTCTTTTACACATACATTTGCCATACATACATTTGTGCAAGAGGTTGCCTCTATTGTCTTAATTTCTAATTTAAATTAAAATCAATGTTATCAATTGTTACCAAATTATTAGCAGAATTGTTCAACATGCCATTGCATTGCTCAAAAGGAAGGGTGTTAATAGCCAAATTCTTGGCTGAAATAGAAAAAAAATATGATAGCGACACAGCTATCTGTCTTTTATAATAGTTAGAAAGATAGTACATAACACTATTATATCTGTCTTTTGTCAAGTACCAATTATTACTAATATAATTGTTAGTATCAACTAAATGAAACAAATTATTATTAAATGTGAAATTGTGCAATGTCATGTTGATTTCAAATCTTAACCTATTTTCCTCCTGTGGCAAGCTGTTACTGTAGGGAAATGTAAATAATACAATCTTTCTTAAACTAAGATTACTCAATGTTTGAAAGTATTGGAGCAATTCCCCTTTGTTCACATTTCCCCTATTACCCATAAAAATTAATAATGTGGTCTCCTGGGTAAAATTACATTTAATCATTTCCTTCATAATATTAAATAAGGAACAACCGCATACAGTAATTTATTATTGACTGACCTGGACATTCATCTGTCAACAAGTTGCCTAATTCTTTTCCAATTTCATCGCAAAATAACACTACATCACTTTTTACAATTTTCTTACACTGTTTATTGGAACTATTAGTAACAGGAAATGCAAAATCAACACAGGGTTGCAATGGGGTGGTATTGCAAGTTGTCAATGAATGGTCTGGTGTAGGTAAATTTGATGATTTTTGACATTGCTCACAGTTGGTTGTTTGCGAGTTTACCAGCTCATTCATTGCCAACACATATTCCCTCATGAGATCTTCTGAGGTATTATATTTGTTAGTCATTGAACTTAGTTTTTCCTGTAGGTGATCAAGTTCAGATTGTAAGTGCTCTGTGTCAATACTGTACCTCCTGTTACTTTCTTTGTTAATTCGTTTTATTTTTGTTTATCAAATACATAATAGAAACGTGCAATTAAAATGATAACAGTTGCCATGTAACTACCAACCTATAATTGAAGCTTATCTATTTGATTAATATGTATTCAAAATTAATATGTATGTAACTGATTGCCACCTGCGCTCAGTGGCGTGCCTAGGGTCTCAAAATAAGGCAAGCCCAAAAAAATTTAACCGATTTCAGAACAAGAAAGTTCAGTTTATGACTGAGTATGTAGGTACCTACGTATGTATCATCGCGAGTTTCTCATAAACTTGTTTGATATAGATAGTTATTTATCTATATCAAACAAGTTTATGAGAAAATCGCGATGATACATACGTAGGTACCGGTTTGTCACTTCCCTGATGCTGCATATGCTTTTCTAAAACGACATCGTATTTTGAAATTAACGAGACCAGTTCTAAAAAATTGCCTTTATTTAATGAAGTTTCGGACTCATCATGTCCTCTTAAAGGAAGTTCCTGTTGTGCTAAATGACAAACCATATCAACTTATCTTTGAAATACACTACGGTTGTTATCAATGCGCGGGTTATATTTTGAAATTTCCTCAGATAACTGGCGTGATATAGATGTCTCAATTCGTTGTTTACCAAAATTACTGAAAGAAACCATTGCACACAGGTGTTTATGGGAATTTGCGTGCCTTTTAATGGCGCCAGATATGTTATTTAAATCATTATAACCAGATCTATTCCAAACGGAATCTGTATTCGAAAAAAATATGCAGCACAAGAAATACAACTTATTAGTGTGCGAACAGCCAACAATCCAACTAGTTTTATACACTGATCTATTAAATTTTCGTTTATGCGATTTACTAGTCTGAGAAATACACAGATTAGGCGTCGGTTTTAATAAAGAAATTAACTGTTTTTTCTGAGCAAAGTTTAAAGATTTTACCTTATCTTCGCCAATCAAAACTTGAACGCATTTTAAATCCTCACAAGGTACAATTAACTCCATTGTTGTAGGTAAGTCACCAAAACAATTGTATCACTGAGAAAATCTAAGAAAACACACAAAAAACTTTAATAACAACTTTTCTCACTCAAGCAAATCAAACTGAAGTGAGTTGCACTCGGGTGTCGGGAACTACGAGTTGCAGTGTTGTCATTTAGGCAAAAAAAAGTCGCCAGGTATATGAAAAATCTAGCTAGATGTCGCAATTTTTTTTATTTTTAAGATATTGCTTGAATATTTAATCTCGTTATTTTAAAAAGTCACTAGTTTTTATTGTTGCTAAATCTTAAAAAAAAGTCTCCAAACTCGTTAACACTAGAAGTGCGGGCGTCCCAAATTAGACCCATTTCGATTTTCTTCCTGCTCTAATTAATATTTTATTATGCATATAATCGTAACTTTTTATGACTTTTCATGAAATATGATGATTATTATATTTATTATATAAACGAGACTTCAACCACGTAATTGCAATATACATTTTTTAAATCCAAATTTACCTCAGTCGCACAGTGGAACGAATGTATGGGAGCGGTTGGACGTAGACATGTCCGAAAAAAAAGAGTAAAATTATGCCAAACTAATGATGCCATCTTATTCGATTACTTAATGCCTTCATAACTTGTGGTGATGAATTTCTTCATAACTCCCATATTTCGGGAGTAATTTGAGAAAATGTGAAATTTTACTATGAAAATGAGTGTATCGAGCTCTCTCCCTCCTGATTCCGGGCTTGTTTCAAGTAGCGGTCTCTAATATCATAATGCTAATACTAAGAGCTATATTTAATACTAAGACACATAGTGCGCCAAATGTGCACTTTCTGGGATAAAGAGTGATGTTTATTTTATAACACAATTTTTTTATTTTTTGTTTATTTTGTTGATTAAAACCGTTTTTCTAAAGGTTTACCTTATTACAATAACATTTCTGAGCAGCCAATTAGAGAAGATATAAGCTAATTAGGATATATAATTAGGGACTTAAGGTTTACATATAAAACTGATGCACTAATGATTACTGATAAGAACATTGCTATTATTTAATTACTAAATGGCTCTTAATACACTAATTTAGCATGCATCATTTACTAATTATCACAATAACTAATTACCTTGCAATATTTAACAAAGGATACCTGGGATACCTGGATTTTATATAAATAGGTCACTATTAGTAACTTTAAAATCAGTGTTGATTTACACCTCGTTGTATCCAAGCTAATCTCGCAATGTATTTTCCAAATTTTAATACAAATCTTGATATTCACGTTGCTTTATGCGCACGCGCACATAAAGATTTACGCGACTTTAACTATTTGTTCAGTGTTTTAAAAGATAACAGTTGTGTTCAGTTATGTGAAAGTGCTGAAACAAGTTTAAAAGACTGGTGTCGTCGATTTTGCTACCGCATTTATGCAAAATGGACACAGTCTGGAAGAAGCACAGATAAGTTTCGGAAGAAACATGAGATTTGGCTACAGGCTGCAATTCAATGGCCGGAATTACAGAATGAAAATATGGAACCTTCTACAGAAAATATAAGTGACGTCATCGAGCCCATAATTTCTCCTGCTAAATCTGATGCTTCAACTTGTACACATCCTAGTCCTCGTAAATCTTTTGAGGACCTTAGTAACCGGCAAAAAAGAAGACGCACTGAAGATAGTCTTTCATGCAGCAGTAGCAGCGCTGAAATTATGTTTTCGGCCGAAAGGGCGCTTCAAAAGGCAGGACAAAGCGATACAGCTTATGTTATGAAATACTTGACGGAGAATCCAGAAGAGGCCTCAAAAATCAAAGCCTTCATTGAAGGTAAATCAATTCAGGTACGGGAAATATCCCCTTTGAAGGCATTGGCTCTTTATGTATCGATGAACTTATCGAAATGGCGCTATAACACTCTTCGGGATTTCAACACTCAAGAAGGAGCTCTTCAATACCCGAGTTACTACATGTTGGTCAAAGAAAAAATTAAGTGCTATCCGGCCAAAGAAGATCTCACAGTTACAGAGAGCTCTGCAAAAATCAAATTACAAGCCTTGATGGATTTAACCTCAAGAAGACTTATTAGGTCGTTAGAAACCCCTGTTGATCCCAATCAACAACTCGTATTGACCAGCAAATGGGGTTTTGACGGATCATCTAGCCAAAGCATTTATCATCAAAGGACGAGTGAAGATGAGCAAATCGATCTTGCTAGTAATTTTATGATTAGTCTTGTACCACTGCGGCTCGTCTCAAAAGGTGTAACAATTTGGGAAAACGAGCGACCATCTTCCACTTCATTTTGCCGGCCAATATTGTTTAAGTTTATAAAGGAAACCAAAGAAAATGTGCAGAGAGAGATGGCTGAAATCGAAGCAGAGATTGAAGCCTTAACTCCATCTACCATCACTGATGGAATTAGTGTCAAACACCAACTGCTGTTGACAATGATTGATGGTAAAATTCATTCCATTATATCCAATACAGCAGCTTCAGTGTGTGACATATGCAAGGCTTGTCCTAAAGAAATGAATAATTTAGAGTTAATCAAAGATAAACACGCAAACGAGGACATGTATAAATATAGCTTAAGCACCCTTCACGCTTGGATTCGCTCAATGGAATGCTTATTACACATTTCCTACAAATTAGACATAAAATCATGGCAAGTAAGGGGTGATATAGCAAAAAGGCAAGTTGATGACAGGAAGAAAAGAGTTCAAGAGGCTGTAAGAAGAGAAACGGGCTTACTTCTCGATGTTGTGAAACAAGGCAGTGGATCCACCAACAATGGCAACTCGGCAAGGAGATTTTTTGAAAACTACACTAAATCTGCTGAACTGACCGGAATAGATGCTATGCTTTTAAGAAAAATCTGTGTGATCTTGCAGTGTATTTCATCAGGAGAGAAGATCGACGTAACTAAATTCCGAGAGTTCTGCTTTGATACTGCTAAGCTTTACGTGGAGTTATACCCATGGTATTATATGCCTTCTTCACTTCATAAAATTTTAATGCATGGGCCAGACATAGTTCAGAACATGTCAATTGTGCCCATTGGTTTTCTATCCGAAGAGGCATCTGAGGCTAGAAATAAAGATTTTAGAAAATATAGAGAGGGGCATTCTCGAAAGCATAGCAGTATCTCATGCAATGAAGATATTATGCACAATCTTTTACTGTCTTCTGATCCACTTGTTACAAGTATCCGTCCAAAAGGAAATAAGTTTGTAAAAAAATCTTCTTTTAAGGAATTTTATGAGCTTACGGATTCTGAGAAAAGTGATATCGAATTTGTTAACATAAATGATTTAGCGGACATCGATTCTGAATTTGAATTAATTGATGATGATGATGATGACGAAGATAATTAAATGATGTTATTGTTTTAAAATGTGTAACTTAGTAAATTAGAGCTTACATCTTAATTATTTATTGTACTTTTAATGAAACTAGGTAATTTATTATCAACTTACTTAAAAGTCATACTCTCATCAGTTCTTGTGAATATTTTTGTTAATATATATTTCTGTATATATATAATATATTTATAGACCTCTTAATAAGTCTGTCTGCGGTTTAAAGTAAATACAAATGGGGAAAAAACGTTTTTTTTTTTAATTTTCATTTCCTTTTATCCCAGAAAGTGCACATTTGGCGCACTATGTGTCTTAGTATTAAATATAGCTCTTAGTAATAGCATTACGATATTAGAGACCGCTACTTGAAACAAGCCCGGAATCAGGAGGGAGAGAGCTCGATACACTCATTTTCATAGTAAAATTTCACATTTTCTCAAATTACTCCCGAAATATGGGAGTTATGAAGAAATTCATCACCACAATTTATGAAGGCATTAAGTAATCGAATAAGATGGCATCATTAGTTTGTCATAATTTTACTCTTATTTTTCGGACATGTCTACGTCCAACCGCTCCCATACATTCGTTCCACTGTGAGTCGGTATGTTCCGCGCTTCTAGTGTTAAAAATCTCCAAGATCTCACAACATCGCTAAAACGGCAACTCTGCAGAGTTGGCAAGATGACAAGGTCACGCATCATACGCGTGCAACTTCATACGCATGCACGGCTTAATTCTTCCATACTGATCCTTTTTTAGACGCACAAGGTTCTAACTCGTTATACGGCACATCGCTATAAGTGCGAAAGTGACAGAGATAGTATTTGAAAGCCAGGCAAAAGCCGGTACGTGTAAGCGAGATAGCTATATTTAGATGCTGCAAATGCGAAACTCTGTGCGCGAACAATCGCGATGTGTAGTAGTGTGGCATAGGTAGATACTTTGTGTTATTTCGATAAGAATTAAGCGCGCGAACTTTTAAATAGTTCGGTTTTGATATTGATTCTCTATCGAGCATTTTAGTAAGGCATGCCGGGGCTTTTGGGCTTATATGAAGGTACCGCCACTGCCTGCGCTAAGATAGGTTGACGGAGCCCCGCTTCGCGGGGCACCTATTTCTGGGTGGTTTAAAAAAAAATAACCACGCTTCTAACCTAACCTATCCGAGTCTGAAATGGTACTAGATTTTGTCCATGCATTTTCTTTGAAAATATCAAAACAAAAAGCTAGTCTATTTGAGTCAATTTTTTTACTGAGATAGACTAGGTATTGTCGAGTAATATTCTGCAACAAAAGCTCACTGATTAGAGTCTGACTCGTGACTAAAATAGTATAGCTTTTGTAAATTCGCTGCCGGGTCAGCTAGTCTTCTAATATATAAAATTCTCGTGTCACAGTTTTCGTTGCCATACTCCTCCGAAACGGCTTGACCGATTTTGATGAAATTTTTTGTGCTTATCCGGTATCTATGAGAATCGGCCAACATCTATTTTTCATCCCACTAAATGTTAGGGGTAGTCCACCCCAAAATTTTTTTTTAAATTTTTTAGACAAAATTTTTATATTCTATTTATTTATGATACAACATACAAAAATACATACAATCCTCAATTTTCACCCTTCTACGATCAACCCTTATTTTTTAATAGCCATTTTAGTAATTTAATCATTTTTCCTCTCCGGTCGAAAACTGATCAATCGTCATTTAATTAGTTATCCCCGCCTAGGAAATTATTTATATGGCAAAACAACGTTTGCCGGGTCAGCTAGTAATATTGTACTATTGGTAGCAAACTATTGATGTTACTTGGGTTATTATGCATTGTATTATTGTTATTATGCATTTTATTTACCTTTTACTGTAAGATATTTGCGTAACATTGTTATCAAAACATACGCAACCTAAAAAAATGGAGCTCGATTGTTGAATCGGGAATTTGAGGTCACGTGACACCAAAATCGCCATTTTTATTGTGTTTTGCACGGATGATGAAATGCGTGGATATGACTTCCGTACATTTTAATGGTAAAATTTTTGGGTGATTTGTATTTAACCGACTTAAAAAAAAGGTTATTGGACACGTATGTAGGTATGTAATGTTACTGTTAATGCAACTGAAATTTTGTATTTTTCCAGCTCGCATGCCAGAGGACGCGGTGTGGAAGGGCACGACCACCACCACTTGACATGATTTTGCAGCCACCGGCAGTGTTAGTAACTTACGGACTTTTCTAATTTCCATTTATCTCTAAAAATTCAGGTCCTACAACACTGCTTTTGATCCAGGTTTATGGACAATGACTGGCCATTGCCTGGGCCGGCATCACCGGTGCCTCCGTCACCAGCATCGCTGTTCGTCGTGCCAACGCAATTATAATTTTCTTTTCTTTTGTAGTTTTCGTTCTTTTTCCATATTTACATAATAAATAGGTACGATAATATACTTGAAATAATAATATGTACAAGTACATAAAACATTTTTGATTAAATTCTAATATGTACAGGTACATAAAACGTTTTTAATTTTTTGAGGTTCAGATGTGACAATATTTGCCATATCCATATTTCTTTCGTCCATGGTCATGACGTCATGTATTTCCTATCTCATTTTCTCCCACGTGAAATCTTATGAATGTATGTCTGTCTCATTTTACTGTCGCTTTTTCGTTTCATAGTGTTTCAAATCACAACCAACGGCGCTAAAGAAGTTTTCACTTCAAAAAACAACTCCGACTTCACTCTGCAATATTATGGCAGGCTTAGCGATCACAAATTAAGAGTAAGAATTATATGCAAGAAAATGAGTAGAATAAATTGACAAATAGACAGTAAGATTCCGTCATATTCTGTTAGATATCAGAAACCCAATTCTTGTAAATAAAAACATTCAAATCTAGTCTGTCTATCTCGGCGACAACCGAATGTCAAAGACGTGTCAAAATTTATGGTAACTCGAGGAATTTTTGAGACTGACACTAAGATCAGACTATGAACATTCTTAAAATTACGAAAATTGACCCTCTGGTGTGCAAATCATAATTGATGACTATGTTAATTCATAAAAGTTTATGTGAAGGAAATTAAAGGTGGACCAATGACCTTGTTTGTGTAGGTCGCATGAATCCGCTGGATGCGGAAAAGCGAGTACAAAACCGATCGAAGCGGCGGAGCGTGGAGGTGTGTGTCCAGCAGTGATGATTAATAATAATAATATGTACCGTGTGGTGCCGGACGTAAAGAATAACACCACCCCATTTCTTCCCGTGGGTGTCGTAAAAGGCGACTAAGGGACTTACTAGAGTATGGGCAGCAGCGTTCTCTATGCATTTTACCACCATACTGCGATCGCCAACCGCCTGCCAAGCGTGGCGATTATGGCAAAGCCCTCCAAATTGGGGGAGGCCTAAGTCCAGCAGTGGACGTCTTACGGCTGAAATGATGATGATGATGATGATGAATAATAATATGTTAGTACAACCAACACACCGTTATCTGATCCTAAACTAGGCAGAGCCTGTACTATGGTAACCAGACAGCTGATAAACATACTTATATATATCTAAATACATACAAATTATAGATAAATTACACCCAGACACAGAACAAATGATTGTGCTCATCACACAACATTTGTCCTGGGTGGGAATCGAACCCACGACCTCCGTCTTAGCAGTCAGGGTCACTAACCACTAGACTAACAGGCCAGTCAAAGATGATGATGAAGTTAAAGGTCAGTCGATATTGCATACAAGTGATAACTGCAGTTACCTGGTGGCAAAGCAAGCGGCTGTCCGTTGTTAGTGTTGAGCGGCACCGAGCTGTAGCACTCCGGGTTCACGTGCGCTATTGTTATGTGCGAGTTGCGCTCCAGAGTGGCTGTAACAAAAACATGATGTTAGGTAATAATAAACACTCTAAAAGGTTGAAAAATAATATTAATTTGCGGAAATCGCAGTCTTTGTATCTGTATTTTAGGTTTTTTCCAAGTAATATTTCAGTTTGTAATGATTTTTGGGTGTCAGTTATTCATTTTTATAACAAAGTTTTTATCGTCCACTTTTTTGGTGGTATCTACCCCAAACCAATTCGTATACCACTACTTGCTATGTAAACAATAGTGACAGTACAACATCTTCAAGATACACAAAGTGGTTTAGATACGAACCTATTATTGAAACCGCGAAAATTAATAATTTATTTATTTTATATCTTAGAAACTAACCATCGTTGAACCAGGGGGTATCGTATTATCCAGTAACTGAATGTGGAGGTCAGATAGGCAGTCGCTCCATGTAAAATACTGGTACCCAGCTGCATCCGGTTAGACTGGAAGCCGACCCCAACATATTGGGAAAAGGCTAAGCAAATGATGATGATGATCTAAGAAACTAACCAAAACGTTGAAGATGTATTTGTATAGCGGAAACGCCACATTAAAAAAGTAATAATTGAAAATCAATCCATAACTGGTGGAGACATCGGTGAAAATACATTTTTTTAGACATATAGTCGAATCACCTCTTTTTTCTTGAAGTCGGTTAAAAACTATGTTACAACATTCTTAAGAATAAATGGACGTAGTTATGCAAAAAGGATCCAATCCACATTCAGTTAATTTTGAAATATTGACGTTTTAAGTTCAAGAGGTATTTTTTTCATTACTTAAAAAAAAAATCGTCTGTGGAATATTAACACGTTTTTTATTAGTAATGGTATATTAACATATTCTGGTAGAAATACTAGTTAAGAAACAGAAAGTTTAAATAGTTTATACTGAAAAAAAAAATAAGAAGCGCCATACCATTGATTTTAAAAATTAAAGTACACGAAAAATAAAGCTGTTTTTAGCTAGGTTGTTTTTACTAACTCGTAGTATGTATAATTTGGATCAGTTTGGTGCACTTAACTCATTTTTGACCAAGTTGTGGATTGGATCCTTTTTGCATAACTACGTCCAAATGAACACTTACTTTTTATTTATTTTTCTTTTCAACCGACGAAAAAACCGGAGGAGGTTATCAATTCGACGCGTATATTTTTTTTTTTTTATGTATGACCACGCATAACTTTTTACATAGTGGTCCGATTGTGACAATTCTTCTTCTATTGGAAAGGGTATACTCCCAAGGTGGTCCCAAATCAATTTGGAAAACAAAATCGAACCCTAAGGGTCGGAAAACAGGGGATGATTGATTGTTCACTCACTGATTGTAATGTATAAACACGCATAACTTTATACAGAGTAGTCCCGTTTTGATCATTCTTTTTGTGTTGGATAGGGTATACCTTGCCAAGTATTATTAGTACATTAAAGCCACAAAAAAATATAAAATAAAAACTTTTTAACAAAAAATTAAACCGCCGAAAAACTGAAAAGCATAAAATAATACTTAAACCTTAAAATTTTGAGTCGGCGCTGAAAAATCTATGAACAAGGATCACTCAAAGCGCCGACTCATATTTTCAAGGTTTAAGTATTATTTTATGCTTTTCAGTTTTTCGGCGGTTTAATTTTTTGTTAAAAAGTTTTTAGGTCAGACTATTTACTCCAACATCTAAACGTACGTAGGAGTAAATAGTGTGACCCAATATTACTTATATACCTGTCCAGCTGTTTACGAGTCACTGACCCAATTTCGCGCCTCATTAACCAATGTAATGTGTCTATTTTATCTACGCATTTTATAAAATGTTCGTGAATTTAATAGGTCTCAATTATGTTTACGCATATTCTAATTTTAGCTGTTGCCATGCTTTTGGTATGGTACTTTTTTTCATTCGTATGTCTTTGACAGTCATTAATGGTAGTCAAAAGCCTGAGTCTGACCATCACACTTATCAATGGGTATCCAGATTCCCAGCAACGGGGCTGTACGGGTCAGATAGACAGTATCTCCATGTCAAATACTGGTATCTAGCTGCATCCGGTAATACTGAAACCCGACCCAATTTAGTTGGGAAAAGTCAGGCAGAGGATGATGGTATTTGAGAGTAGTCCCACTACGTTGATTCGACGTCTGTATGTGAAACAGAGCCGAGAGCGAGGAGGTCTTGCGCTAGCAGAACTTCTAAAATTATTAACTCGGTGTATTGTTTGGGTCACCAAGATACAGGCTGTGCCTAGTTTGGGACCCACTGTTAAATCTAAATTAAGTCTTCTGCTGCTTAGAATCTTATATCGCATGCTACTTTTACGTCTGTAAACTAGGTGAAAGTTTAATAAATGAATTTGAAATTTGAAATAGTGCCGGACGTAAACAATTAGCACCATCCCATTACTTGTCGTGATTGTCGTAAGAGGAGACTAAGGGATTTATTAGAGAATGGGCAGCAGCGCTCTATATGAATTTTACCACCATACTTTTATCGCCAACCCGCCTGCCAAGCGTGTCGATTTTGGCAAACCCTCCCAAATTGAGGGAGGTCTACGTCCAGCAGTGGACTTCTTACGGCTGAAATGATGATGATGATGAAGTCTACATTTAATTTTTGAGACCACATTCTAAATTCTGGTCTCGTTTCAGCACTATGTGATGAACTCCAGTAAGACTGAATGACGAAGCTCAAAGTTAGGCATAGGCAGATGAACTCACTGATAAGATGTCTTATCTTGCTCTCGATGAGTCCGCACCACTGTAGCTGGTCGTCGGTCGTCGCTGACGAAGCGAGAAGCACTATAAAGTGCTTGTAGCGGGAGAAGAAGTTGGGCGCGTCGAACAGACGCTCCCAGCCGCATTTGCCGAGCATTATCTCGTCTGTTATTGCTAGACCTGTAAACATTATAAATATTATGTAGAACAAACATTCGAAGAGCGTTTTGTTATTATCTAAGAGTAGGCTTCAGGGTGGCCTGGGGGTGAGTAGGCTTACTATTCAACCTAATTTTAATTCCAATCTAAACCCAATACAATTCCAGTGTTAACTTTGCATACACGTGATTCGGTACTCTTGAAAACAATAGTGTCAACATTGGAACAACAACAACGCCCGATCTCGATTCTACTTAGTTCTCCAAAACGGACACCCAATTTAAACACATTTTGGCGCTAGCGTTGAACTCAAGAATACGAAACGTCAAAATTCCAATGTCAATCGATCGGCATTAAAATCAAGAGTAAGTACCTTGGTGGTGGTACCCTGGTTGCATTGTTTTTCATTTCATTTATTCATTTAACAATTTACATTGTGTTTTACAATTTACATTTCTTCCAGAGGGTGTCGTAAAAGGCGACTAAGGGATTTACTAGATAACGGGCAGCAGCGTTCTCTATGGATTTTACCAACATACTGCGATCGTCAACCCGCCGGCCAATAGCGTGGCGATTATGGCAAAAACCCCCAAAACGGGAAGGCCTATGGCCAGTAGTGGATGTCATTCAGCTGAAATGATAATGATGAGCCTTCAGGGTTTGAGGGTAGTTTCAGACTGAAGCCTTTTTCAAGAGCTGAATACCACCAATCGATCTAAGACCATGTCCGACAGCTAGTTCCCCAAGCATTATGCTCACATGCCAACTGTTGAGTTTTCATGGTAAATAAATGTTGAAGAACATCGTTTGTTTCTGTTTCTGGCAACACGTGTTGTAGTGTTGCTACCAGCAAGATGACAAGTTCACCGTGTATGCTGAATGGCTGTGTGATAAAAAAAATGTGAATAATATTTGATCGACAGTTGTTAATACTAGCAAATAGTTTAAGACCACAGTTTAGCGATTGCTCTTTAGTCGGATTTTGGACTGTTGGGTAATTTTTACTATGTCAATACTAGAGAAAACTAACCTAGTCTGAATTCCTCGCAGATGACAGTCCTGGTGGAGGCGCAGACGTTGAACGTGGAGTTCTGTTGCGGATAAGCCGGCGTGATGATCGGCATCAGGTGGAATCGGTCCGATATGTTTACCTGGGAATAGAATATTATATATAGAGGTATTGATAAGTTAAAATTGGTCTTAATCTTACTACGTCATTTTTGGCAACTTCTTCAGAAGCATGTCAATATAGTCTATAACGTTCCTATTGTTAGGAAACAGCCATCCTCTCTGTGAGAGAAAGCAGGCTGTAATCTACCAAGCGAACATAATGAGGGTGTGTAAAAGTTACATGTCTTCAAATCTTTTGTTCTAGAATGTCAATTGCTTCACCACTTTCTGATATTAGCCGCAGGAACTATTTGCACTGATAGTTATTGACCAGAATGGTTCAATTTGTAGTAATTAAACACAATGAATTAATTTGACCCAGCCATGACCATAACATTTGGTATGGAAAAGTAGAATAAATAGCGCTTCAACTAGTACGCGTGCTTTTTTTTTAATAAAGTGAAACTGTTTCTGTAAAAAACAAAATGGCCAAAAAAAACTGTCAATATACTCACTCTAGGATCCCACACAGGGAATCCAAGGTTGACAGAATCAGGTTGCTTCAGCAGAACGGGCTGTGGCCACTTCCACTGGCTGAAGACCAAGAAGAACTTGTGCACCAGCGTGGCAGGCAGCGCGTTCGGGTACAGTTGGCACGTGCGGGCTACTAGCATGGCCCAGGACACGCCGCCCAGGTAGCCGAGAGTGTTGGAGTATATGCCGTGACCTGTGGGAGATAGAGACAGAAACTTAATGAGGGTAGGGAAGGTGGTAATGAAATGGATTAATAGACATTAACTCATTTTTTAAACTTGCTATCAGAAATAGTCATTAATCCAAGCCCAAAGAAAAAGTTTCGTAATGGGGAAGGTTAGGCAAAACTTATTAATAAAGATGTTATGTTTGTTTAGATTCTTTATTATCTCGGGTAATTTATTATATATTTTTATGGCCATGACAAAGGTACTATTGGAGTGCATTTTTAGACGCGATGTTGGTAAGTTTAGTCTATTTTTATGCCTTAATGTAATTTTCGTTTGTATGTCCTCTCTTTTTGTAAAGAATTCTGGGTACTTACACACGAACTTACAAACTTCAAATATATAAATGCAGGGTAGGGATAGAGTATTTAGTTCCTGAAAGTGGGGTTACAGCTATCGGTAACTTCAATATTTACTAGGATTCTAATTAGTTTTTTCTGTAGGGTAAATAGCGTGGGCGCGTCAGTGCTGTTGCCCCATAATGACACCGTATTTGAGCCATGCGTAGGCGTACGCGTAATACATTACTAGTGCAGTTTTAAGGTCTGTAGTTTTTTTTTATCTCGCGGAGGGCGTATGAAAATTTCGACATTTTAGCTCTTACTTTCTGTATGTGTGACTTCCAGTTTATATGTGTATCAATGTTTAGGCCTAGTAGGGTGAAGTTATCCACTACTTCTAATTTATTATTTTTAAAACAAAAGTTTATATTTATTGATACTTTAAGGTATAAGCCCACAAAATTAAAATTTCATTGCAAAACTGTAAGTAATGAATTTCGTTTTGGATAAACGTATTTTCTTTCTTTGTTCTTTCTAATTTCGTGGCCGACACTGAAGTAGTCACCGTAAATAATGCTACAGTTTGACAAGTTCTTCATCTTTTTCTCTTCAGAAACCGGAAAATTAGGCTAGGAAAATGGTATGGAACTTTCTGCCAGCGTCTGTGTTCCCTTTTGTCATCTTCTCTCACGCACATGTCTACCCAATTACCAACCAGTCAGCCTTCAAACAAGAGTGAACAAACATCTGGGCCCGCTCATTACATCGTTCACTTCAAGGTTCATGTCACAATTTTTTTTAAATACATTTATGTATATTAATTTATAAATTTTTATTTTATTTTTATTTTAATTACGGACGCTTTTAATGTGCATCATATCATCTCACATTTATAATTTCAACAAAAATGGTATAACTTTTTGTAACAAAATTTTGATTGAAAAAAGTGTCCAAGGAGCTTCTGGAATGGGCAACTAACTACCTTCATCTTTCTGTCTCAACGCCCCTTGATTATTCAGAAGTGCCTGTAATTGGTTTATTTGAAATAAATGCTTTGAGTTTGAATAAATAAAAAAGGAATTTTAAAATATACTTACGTTTGGCCCACAGTTTGATGGCTCGAAGCGTCAGTCGGAAGTTGTTGATATCAGGTACAAGACGCAGAATCTCGTCAGTGACGCGGCAACCGTTGAGGGAACGCACGCATTTCTTGTCCAAGTTCTTTAGTAGCATATCATCGCGCAAGTCAAAAGAATCTGTGAACAAAATATTAAGTAAATTGTTTGAGCATGCTGTAGTCGACTTCATGATTGCTTTTTCACTTTAAGGTTGAATTTCACTTGCACGTCATAAAATAGTAAACTTTATTTTGCTTTCAGACCAATGTGACATTTAAATAACCACAACCGTATGTTTAAAAAAAATTAAAGGAGGGTTATACTTAGATCGCTGTTAGAGATGTATGGTAGAAGAAGAGCGGCTGCGTCGACCTCAAGTATGTTGGGATAAGAGCGGGTGGCTGATACTGTAGTGATAAATTAATTGGTATTTTAAACAGACTTCAAGGAGATACTAATATTATAAAGCTGAAGAGTTTGTTTGGTTGGTTGAACGCGCTAATCTCAGGAACTACTGGTCCGAATTGAAAAAATCTTTTTGTGTTGGGTAGCCTATTTATTGAGGAAGCTATAGGCTATATAACATCAAGCGACAATGAAAAGGAGCGGAGCAGTAACGAAAACTGTTCGAAAACTGGCAAGCAATTCGATGTGACGGGAAGGGTCAGGGGAGCAAAAATTTGACGCGGACGAAGTCGCGGACAGAATCTAGTGTATGATATACGACTGGTACGATTTAAATGAGGTTTTCGTTATTAAAGTGCATCTCTCAGCGGAGATTTGAGTATATAAGGTGTATCTATTCATACACGAAATATTTTAAGAGGTACACCTGTAGGCGGTAAAGAAGGTATAGCAACGAAAAAAAATTTTTTCTAAGGGTTTTTTTAAATTTAATATTTATAAAATATTTGACGCACATAAGAAATATTGGCTCCTTCTTATTTTTTACGGCCCGAGACACCGCGGCCATGCTCGTGCCGTCCGGTCGTCGCCTTCGCAGCGTCAGGCGGGCCATTCATAGAATTTGGAGTAAAGGTTTTATGCAAAACGTCTCAAGTAGTTTTAAAATTATAATAATTACGAAAATTCAAAAACGCTTAGATAAATAATTTCTTTTTGCTTCTATAGCTTCTTTACCACCTACAGGTGCACCCCATAAAATATTTCGTGTATGAATAGATACACCTTATATGTATAGTATACGTATAAGAACAATGATCTGATAAAGATCTTTGGAGATGGACAATGGAAACTCTTCAGGTTTTTTTTTAATAATTTATTTATTATTAAAACATGTTGAGGGGCTGGCGGCTAAATGATAAACAGTTGCACGTTCGATTAAAGGTTAAGCTTTTGAGCGCCACGACAAAAAAGTAAAATCGTGCCCTCAGCGCCAAGCTATGAATTCATCCTTTAATACCTACAAAATAGTAGTGAGTTCGAAATTATATCGATAAAGCATTAACCACGTATTTTTTAACATATAGTATGTTTTTAATAAAAGGTTACTATACCAGGAATATATAATAAAGGAGTTTTATTTCATCCCGCTTTGTCTTTTATGGTAAAAATGATACGATATGTGTCACAGTTTCGGCGTTAAATCCACAATTCAAAACAACAGTCGATAAAAGCAAGTCATTACGATCACAGCACTATGGTCAATCATGACGTACATTCTTGTCACGATAGGATGACACTTGCGTAGCTGGCACGACTTTTCTTAATTTGCTCGCCTCTGCACTAGAGGTGCGCATCCGATATTTATGAATAATATCGAAATAATAAGAGTTATTTTATTTTAATGGTTTCGCTTTTTATATACAGTAGCAGCATTTTTATTTAATACAAGTAGCTTCTGCCCGCGACTTCGTCCGCTTTATATTTATTGCTCCCCCAACCCATCCCGTCGCATCGTATGTATATTTTTTAATATGAAAAAGAAAAGTATTGTTTTTACTATTGTCCAAGCGATTTTTTTTATTATTAAAATCTTCCGAAGGCCATACAAAAAATATTAGACGAATCAGTCGAGCCATTACATATTTAATATTCATTTTTATTTATATAGATTTAAGTTTCTCTGAAAGAACAACCAGTAATAATGCCTTAATGTACGGCCACGTAGGTACAGATGATATCTCAGTTGAAAAAAAAAACCATTTACTATAGATAAATACTTATCAGAATACGACGAAAATAGGCGAAAGCAAATTTAAATCATCAAATGAATTTGTATTTTAATCATTAAACGAAGTTTTTGTACTCAAGATTTGTAAGTACAAATAATAAAATAAATACGAAGAAAGGGATAATATTATCCTCGGAAACGAATGAAACTTAATTCAAACAAACCTCAATCGGATACGAGTTTATTTTATGACACGCCAGCCGAGCTTATAGCTGTTTGAAATGGTTTACATGAATTTTATTCTCTAGTTAATTATAAAAACTGAATTTCACTTTGTAGTTTTATTTGAAACAAATGACTTATTAGTCACGTTAGTAACGATACGATTGTGTTATTACACAATCGTATCGTTAAACAAGGATGTATGTTCCGATGACTATAGTCTGATATGCACGCCCTTCCGCTCCTCCCAGGGCGGGAGACTTCATTTAATGATTTCTCACCCACAAAAAAGTTCTTCAGAATAATAAAGTAATGAGAACAAACTATTGATACAAGTAAAGGAACAGCTATATTTACAAATCGACCACATGTGACATCATCGGATTGTCACGATTAGATGACTCTGGCGCTCCAGGCACAGACAATATGAAAGTGTGATGGAGATGGGCATTACACTCATTATGATTTATCGATAATCAACTAACACCGACATTTAATGAGCAGATAGTTCAGTATTTTAATCATATTTAAATAATTTTCATGATTCCTGAATCATTAAACTTCTATATCAAAAGTTTTATTTATTTATTGTTGAATAATTTAAAGAAATTAAATATAACGTAGGTTACTGGTGCCGATTCTGTTGAACACGAACTAAACTAACTAAACTATCTCTAAAATGCCTTACTTTTGGTTTGGCTATGAGAATTGTAACGCTATTCTGCAAGGAAAAATCTCTAAATTTAAAAACTATTTTGACACGACTAAAATCGAATTTGACAATCGCGACTCAGCGTGGTATTTTTTTTTCTTTTGTTTTCGCAACGTTTACTTGTGTGTGCATTGCGTAGAATGATTTTTTTGAGAGACGAAGGCGCGTGCTACGGTGCAGTGGACGTGTTTTATATGGAATTTTTCACTTTTGTTTGAAAAATATAAAAAATATGTTACCCACGTGTTGAGATTTAAATGTTCCGGGGTATACTAAGAGGGTCGAAAATTTCATTATTTTTGCGATAGGACACGCCATTTTCAAGATATAAGCAAAAGGAAAATAAAAAGTACAGAACTGTTTTTGCACGTGAAGGCGAGGCGTTGTTGAGAATTTTAGTTCATGACCACTAGTTTTAATCCACACCTTTTTAATCGCGATTAAAAATAGTCAGATTTAGTTAAAATAAATTATTTTAGTCAACATTTTTGGTGAAAACCGGCAAACTCAGAAAAACAAAATTGTCATTTTCACTAAACTAATAACTCGTGCAATCTTAGTGCTGTCAAACTAAAATATAGTTAAGTTGTGTCATTTTAGTCTATTTCAGAATAGGAAATCGTCGTTTGACAGGAATAAACCAAATTTTAGTGATTTTTAGTTTAGTTTAGAGAATTTTGTGACAACAGAATCGGCACCACTGTCAAATTCGATATTCTTGTTACATTGATTGCTAGCTACATCACTACGTGTCATGATATGATGACTGTGGCGCTGAGGGCACTATGTTTTTAGAACTTTATAATTGGTGTTAGTTTTTGCCATCTTATGTTAATACGGATGAATTCTGGTATATCGAATATACCATCATCACCGCGTCCGAATTGTACCTCGTAACTGTGAATGTACACATAAACAGAACGTAGAAAAACACCGATCGGTGATCGAGAGAATCCACCAATACATATACACATCCTCTACACGAAGCACTATGATAGCTGGGTCCTGATCAAAGTAAAAATACAACAACTGGATAAACAAAACGTAAAGCTCAACCAACGCATCATACAACCACACATTATATCAGATCTTTAGGTAACCGGTACAACACATGAGAAGTAAATGAAAAAGCCACAAAACGTCAGCTTCAAACGAACAGTCCCCAATTAGTTACCTCATTAACACCGTGCGACCAACAAGAAACAACACTACTTACACCGTTATCAGACATAATCGCAGACGATACTGCATGTAACTACACCAGAAACCTGACCACTACCGCAAAAAGTACACTTGCCCAGATCTGAGTATTGCAACTTGAAACGATCGCAGCGATTCAAAACCAAAAACACACACCGGGGCCTTGCAATTTTATTAGGAAAGGATGCCCAAATTAAAACAATTTACAATAAAAAAGTATACGGATGCGAAGTCACCTACCCCGCAGGTTGGCATGGGAAAAGACAAGCCAACTCCTCTGTACATAATAAATTCACACCCCAACAGCTGTACTTAGAAAGCAATCAGATTAAACAATCGTATTAAACTTGATTAGACGAAAAACAAGAACAGGTGCGCTGCAAATACGACACTTCAACGCCCATATTGGTCGAGGTCGAAGTATCCAACGCAAAGGTTCGATGCAACACACGCATCAGCATGAAGATTCCAACTACAAAGGCGAACTATTAATGAATATTGCTAACAGGGAAACACTTCAAATAGAATACAATAAAATAATTTGGGGACTGCCAAGATCAAATATCATAGAACACTTAACAAAAAGGGGAAAAAAACCAAACACAAAAACAATGACAAGGTACGAATGTAACAACGGTTGAGACCAAGTATGTCAAACAATGCAACTGTGCCGCGCTGAATAGAAATTCTACCAAACCAAAATACCAAGACTGTATAACAAAAAACTAGCAAATGTAGTAATCACCTCAACGAATGAAAACATTGAAGTACCCTGGAACATTGTAACGGATGTAACTCTGACTCTTCAGACGATTTACTCAAGGGACCACCGATTAGCCCTTTTTAACCTACAGAAGGCCAAATTTCTACAAAGCAAGCAACCAAATAACTAAATATGCTTCACCGAACTAGGGAAAAAAAAATCACCCCGCAAAACACATGCAAACGCTCAACACATTCCACAGAAAAAAAAAACCAACAAACAAAACCGAAAAAAGCAGGGTACCGATATCCAAATGAAAGAAAAAAAAAGGTCCGAGGGCCTTCGGCCCGCTTCGACCGACGACGAAAGAAACAAAGGAAATCATCATCACTCCCGATGGTATTATCATTTGCGGACGACCATATTCTCATTACAGATGAGCTGGAAGAACTAAAACGAATCCAATACCACATTATTGCGGCTCAGAAGAAATGAACGAGCTGAGTCATGATTTGAGTGACCAAGCTAGGAAACAAGGAAACCAGGAAACTGCGGACATAAGAAAATGCATCAAATTTTAATCGGGAAAACCGTAACAAAACGCGTCAAGAACCACAGGATGTTTACCTAACACACGGTGAACCACACCATGCATGCATGCAGCAATGCAGTACAGGGCCAAAACTAAGAAGGTCGAGCGACCTACTTACAAATGGAACGACAACCTAAAACAAGATATGAAATACAAGTACTTCAACATTGGAATCAAGTTTTGGACGGACACAGCTGGAGATATTATCGTACCTTGTATGATATATGACTTAAAAGTATCAGCACTCACAAAGGCGAACCGATCAAGACCGAGAAGATACGAACGAGTTATCATGAAAGACTCGATCAACAAACCGAGACAGAGAAAATGCATTAAATCTTAGACGGGAAAACCATAACAAAACGCATCAAGAACCACAGGATGTGCTGCTACCTGGCACACATTTTCAGACGCTCTGAACCACACCTGTTTCATGCAGCAAAGCAGTACAGGCCCAAATCTAAGAAGGTTGGACGACCTATTTACTAATGGAATGACAACCTAAACAAGGACATTAAATATTTCGACAAGGATATCCAGTTTTGGAGGGACACGGCTGGAGACAGAAATAAGATCAAGAAAGAAAAACTGATATCAGCGAGAACTCAGAAAACGACCAAGAAAACAACAACACGGAACATAGCGAAGCCTCGACATAGAAAAGAGCCAAGCAAACGGTTAACTCCACCAAAAGATGCATCGGTGAAGCTCGACCTGGATCAACATGCCGGCGACGACGTGAAAAGATGCCCTCCTATAGACAAATATCACCCTTCTCTCCACTAGTCCAATGCTTACTTAAGGCTGCATAGTCGGTAGGCTCGTAATCCTTTCCTTTCCAATGGGCACGTCTTCCCTACCATTACAGCGCCCCCCGGTCTACTTCTTGATATGCAATGGCCTATGTAGCACCATGAAACATGACGCTTCAGGGGCTAGTGCAAATCTCGGGGTTCATTCGATTAATCGAGTCTGGTCAAACCACGCTGGGATCGCACAGTGGAACGAATGTATGGGAGCGGTTGGACGTAGACATGTCCGAAAAATAAGAGTAAAATTATGACAAACTAATGATGCCATCTTATTCGATTACTTAATGCCTTCATAAATTGTGGTGATGAATTTCTTCATAACTCCCATATTTCGGGAGTAATTTGAGAAAATGTGAAATTTTACTATGAAAATGAGTGTATCGAGCTCTCTCCCTCCTGATTCCGGGCTTGTTTCAAGTAGCGGTCTCTAATATCGTAATGCTATTACTAAGAGCTATATTTAATACTAAGACACATAGTGCGCCAAATGTGCACTTTCTGGGATAAAAGGAAATGAAAATTTAAAAAAAAAAACGTTTTTTCCCCATTTGTATTTACTTTAAACCGCAGACAGACTTATTAAGAGGTCTATAAATATATTATATATATACAGAAATATATATTAACAAAAATATTCACAAGAACTGATGAGAGTATGACTTTTAAGTAAGTTGATAATAAATTACCTAGTTTCATTAAAAGTACAATAAATAATTAAGATGTAAGCTCTAATTTACTAAGTTACACATTTTAAAACAATAACATCATTTAATTATCTTCGTCATCATCATCATCATCAATTAATTCAAATTCAGAATCGATGTCCGCTAAATCATTTATGTTAACAAATTCGATATCACTTTTCTCAGAATCCGTAAGCTCATAAAATTCCTTAAAAGAAGATTTTTTTACAAACTTATTTCCTTTTGGACGGATACTTGTAACAAGTGGATCAGAAGACAGTAAAAGATTGTGCATAATATCTTCATTGCATGAGATACTGCTATGTTTTCGAGAATGCCCCTCTCTATATTTTCTAAAATCTTTATTTCTAGCCTCAGATGCCTCTTCGGATAGAAAACCAATGGGCACAATTGACATGTTCTGAACTATGTCTGGCCCATGCATTAAAATTTTATGAAGTGAAGAAGGCATATAATACCATGGGTATAACTCCACGTAAAGCTTAGCAGTATCAAAGCAGAACTCTCGGAATTTAGTTACGTTGATCTTCTCTCCTGATGAAATACACTGCAAGATCACACAGATTTTTCTTAAAAGCATAGCATCTATTCCGGTCAGTTCAGCAGATTTAGTGTAGTTTTCAAAAAATCTCCTTGCCGAGTTGCCATTGTTGGTGGATCCACTGCCTTGTTTCACAACATCGAGAAGTAAGCCCGTTTCTCTTCTTACAGCCTCTTGAACTCTTTTCTTCCTGTCATCAACTTGCCTTTTTGCTATATCACCCCTTACTTGCCATGATTTTATGTCTAATTTGTAGGAAATGTGTAATAAGCATTCCATTGAGCGAATCCAAGCGTGAAGGGTGCTTAAGCTATATTTATACATGTCTTCGTTTGCGTGTTTATCTTTGATTAACTCTAAATTATTCATTTCTTTAGGACAAGCCTTGCATATGTCACACACTGAAGCTGCTGTATTGGATATAATGGAATGAATTTTACCATCAATCATTGTCAACAGCAGTTGGTGTTTGACACTAATTCCATCAGTGATGGTGGATGGAGTTAAGGCTTCAATCTCTGCTTCGATTTCAGCCATCTCTCTCTGCACATTTTCTTTGGTTTCCTTTATAAACTTAAACAATATTGGCCGGCAAAATGAAGTGGAAGATGGTCGCTCGTTTTCCCAAATTGTTACACCTTTTGAGACGAGCCGCAGTGGTACAAGACTAATCATAAAATTACTAGCAAGATCGATTTGCTCATCTTCACTCGTCCTTTGATGATAAATGCTTTGGCTAGATGATCCGTCAAAACCCCATTTGCTGGTCAATACGAGCTGTTGATTGGGATCAACAGGGGTTTCTAACGACCTAATAAGTCTTCTTGAGGTTAAATCCATCAAGGCTTGTAATTTGATTTTTGCAGAGCTCTCTGTAACTGTGAGATCTTCTTTGGCCGGATAGCACTTAATTTTTTCTTTAACCAACATGTAGTAACTCGGGTATTGAAGAGCTCCTTCTTGAGTGTTGAAATCCCGAAGAGTGTTATAGCGCCATTTCGATAAGTTCATCGATACATAAAGAGCCAATGCCTTCAAAGGGGATATTTCCCGTACCTGAATTGATTTACCTTCAATGAAGGCTTTGATTTTTGAGGCCTCTTCTGGATTCTCCGTCAAGTATTTCATAACATAAGCTGTATCGCTTTGTCCTGCCTTTTGAAGCGCCCTTTCGGCCGAAAACATAATTTCAGCGCTGCTACTGCTGCATGAAAGACTATCTTCAGTGCGTCTTCTTTTTTGCCGGTTACTAAGGTCCTCAAAAGATTTACGAGGACTAGGATGTGTACAAGTTGAAGCATCAGATTTAGCAGGAGAAATTATGGGCTCGATGACGTCACTTATATTTTCTGTAGAAGGTTCCATATTTTCATTCTGTAATTCCGGCCATTGAATTGCAGCCTGTAGCCAAATCTCATGTTTCTTCCGAAACTTATCTGTGCTTCTTCCAGACTGTGTCCATTTTGCATAAATGCGGTAGCAAAATCGACGACACCAGTCTTTTAAACTTGTTTCAGCACTTTCACATAACTGAACACAACTGTTATCTTTTAAAACACTGAACAAATATTTAAAGTCGCGTAAATCTTTATGTGCGCGTGCGCATAAAGCAACGTGAATATCAAGATTTGTATTAAAATTTGGAAAATACATTGCGAGATTAGCTTGGATACAACGAGGTGTAAATCAACACTGATTTTAAAGTTACTAATAGTGACCTATTTATATAAAATCCAGGTATCCCAGGTATCCTTTGTTAAATATTGCAAGGTAATTAGTTATTGTGATAATTAGTAAATGATGCATGCTAAATTAGTGTATTAAGAGCCATTTAGTAATTAAATAATAGCAATGTTCTTATCAGTAATCATTAGTGCATCAGTTTTATATGTAAACCTTAAGTCCCTAATTATATATCCTAATTAGCTTATATCTTCTCTAATTGGCTGCTCAGAAATGTTATTGTAATAAGGTAAACCTTTAGAAAAACGGTTTTAATCAACAAAATAAACAAAAAATAAAAAAATTGTGTTATAAAATAAACATCACTCTTTATCCCAGAAAGTGCACATTTGGCGCACTATGTGTCTTAGTATTAAATATAGCTCTTAGTATTAGCATTATGATATTAGAGACCGCTACTTGAAACAAGCCCGGAATCAGGAGGGAGAGAGCTCGATACACTCATTTTCATAGTAAAATTTCACATTTTCTCAAATTACTCCCGAAATATGGGAGTTATGAAGAAATTCATCACCACAAGTTATGAAGGCATTAAGTAATCGAATAAGATGGCATCATTAGTTTGGCATAATTTTACTCTTTTTTTTCGGACATGTCTACGTCCAACCGCTCCCATACATTCGTTCCACTGTGGATCGGTGCAATTCATTTCATTTCATTTCATTTCTTATGTTAATACGGATGAAATATAAAGAAAGAAGCTCAACTAATATAAATTAGGACGAGTCAAGGAACATAATTAGCAAACTCATAAAACAACATTGTTTTTATTATTTCCTAATAAAAACAATGTTGTTTTATGAGTTTTATTTACGTTTAAAAGTCTGTCACGGTATCGTGACCGTGGCGTGCTGGGCACGGTTTGGTTTGTCATCTATACGTGACTCTGGCGGTCAAAAGGTTAAACTACGTCGGACGTAGTCTGTTTGTGGATGGGGATTACATATCGAGACCCATGTGTTGGTCGCGGTTACCATTTTTTAAACCAGTCTTACCAAGGGGGAATCGTGGTAGACAGTAATTTGTTGGTGGAGGTCAGGTAGGCAGCTAGTCCATAATCAGGTGCATTCGGTTAGACTGGAATCCGACTCCGAAATACTTGCGAAATGAGCAGTTTCTGTTTCAAAATCTAGCAACACCTAAATTACTTATACCACACGTGACGTCATTAAACATAGCAAGTAATCATCATCACCATTTCAGCCGAAAGACGTCTATTGCTGGACATAGGCCTCACCCAATTTTGTGGAGGCTTACCATAATCTTTACGCTTAGTAGACGAGTTTGCCATCGCAGTTTAGTGAGAAAAAAAAACCGACCAAGTGCGAGTCGGACTCGCGCACCGAGGGTTCCGTACAAACCTGTAGGTATCCTCGGTTTATGCATAAGGTTTATGTTTATGAAATTAAAAGTTTTTTTTTTTTTCATTTTTATATTTGAGTTGATTGAATTAAAGGTAAATTGCGGTTTATGGTTTATGACGTATTAAAAAAACCACTTACTGGATCTCGTTCAAACCAATTTTCGGTGGAAGTTTATATAGCACATCATGGATTTTTTTTTTACCACTTTGGAAGTGTCGCGCAAACTATTCTGTTTACAAAAAAAATGATATTAGAAACCTCAATACCATTTTTGAAGACCTATTCATAGATACCCCACACGTAAGGGTTTGATGACAATTTTTTTTTTTTGAGTTTCAGTTCTAAGTATGGGGAACCCCAAAATTTATTGTTTTTTTTTCTATTTTAGTGTAAAAATCTTAATGCGGTTCACAGAATACATCTACTTACCAAGTTTCAACGGCATAGCTCTTATAGTTTCTGAGAAAAGTGGCTGTGACATACGGACGGACGGACGGACGGACAGACAGACGGACAGACAGACAGACAGACATGACGAATCTATAAGGGTTCCGTTTTTTGCCATTTGGCAACGGAACCCTAAAAATGCATAGTGATCGATGCTGGCCATTCTCTAGGAAGAAATGGGATGGTTCTTTTCTTTAAATCCGGCACCATAAGGAACTGTTTAGCAAGCTATATAGCAAGTAATATAAAAACTGAATCTATCATATTACGTTTTACAAAAGAAACCTTACGCTTTGAAGTATTCGTAATCCGATAATTACTTTATTTGCAACAATGGTACTACCGGTATAGCGTAGTATTTCCTGTTCGCTTCCATTGTTAATTACAATATCAACAAAAATGTCTTTCAAAAGTCGTTACACGCAACTGTGGGCTTCTTTCTGATTGTACTTTGTTGTTTAATCCCAAATTAAAGTACAAAGTCCATAGTCCATGATATTGATAACGGACTTAATCGCAAACATTAAAAAAAACACCGATATTTATTGTTGTCATATCATTCCGATCCAGTCCCTTGCTGCCCTCTACCAGCGAAGCCCTAAGCCGAGGTCCGCATCCTACAGGGGGTGCCCTTAGCGAGTTGTCGCTTTAGTTTTAAGTTTTTAAGGCCTGGCTGGAGGCCTTAATTTATTAAGGTAGCCCAAGGTAAGTCCGGTTAAGCAGCCGACGATGTCATTCCAAAAACAAAAATATGTTATCATAGACCATTACGTCACATTAACTCTAACCAATAAAAAATCTAATATAATCTATGTATCCAGTGTCGTGAGACAGTGAGGCGAGGTTGTGGCAGACCACGTAGGAGATAGCGGGACGAGGTTCCGGCAAAACTGGCAGGAGGACGACGCGCGGCTTCGCGATAGTTGGAAGGAGTGGAGCAAAGGCTAGCAAAAAAAAAAAAACTATCTAATCTAACTAGCCTGTATTGTCCCACTGCAGGGCTCTCTCCCTTTTCCACAGAATTCTGACTTCTGCTAGTGCTGGCCAGTCCTTTCGTAGGAGTAAAAAATATTCATAGAAAAATAATTCTGAAGTAACACTGTTTATAAAAGCCTGATTAAAATCACACGCATACTCCTGACGTTGATGACAGTAATCAAATCAATGCACGGGAGGGATCTGTACGTACATAACGGTACAACGCAGCAAGGTCTTTCAATATTAACTCTATACAGTAGCTCAATGTGAGTGTATTCGCACGGCAATCATGACAGAGGAAGGGGGCTGAGCGCTTTATTTGTGGTTAGCACGTGTACAAATACACTGTCAATGTGTGTGTAAACGTAGGAACTCTCGGTACCGTTCGAGACATTGGCGAAATCGGGAGTGTGTGTGCTTATATCCTGACGCTACTCGTATTTTGGTCATCGCGGGGTTGAGCAGCCTTGCTATAGAGTATAGAATTACGTTGAAGAGTCCATAGTTTCCCATGATTATTAAAATAATTTTGCATGGTTTTTAGGCATAGCAAGGTTTTAATTTTCTGTGAGCACAAATAAACTGATTAGCTTTGGATTCTATGTAGCACCAGGGCCAGTCGTCAATAGTACGTCATCTACAGACGTCCACAGGTCTTTAATGCGTAGGCGCATCAAAGACTTCATCATCATTATCATTTCAGACGTCCTCTGCTGGAAATAGCGCCTCCCCCAATTGGGGCGAGGGGAGGGGGGGGGGGGGGGGGGGGTTGGGATTGCCATAATCGCCACTGCTGCCCCAATCTCCAGTAAGTCCCTTAGTCGCCTTTTACGACACCCAGGGGATGAAATGGGATGGTGCTATTTTTACACAAAGCGGAGCTAAACACCCTGTTCCTCAGACCTCTATAACAAAACTTCCTTTTATTATTTGTTATTAAAACCTGTGTTGCTTAATAAAGAGAAGTATAAGTATACGTTTAGTGTGAAATTTCTGACGGATGTGTTGTGTGTTGAAACAGCCTGCACAATGAATGACGTTAAACTGACGACTAAGGCCGTATTCAGTGCTCTCCTGACGGTCAGGACTGACGTCGGTCTGCCGTGGCTATCGCCATAGAAACCACGCGTGCAGTCAGAGCAGCACTGACCGCGTCCGCATACGCAATACTGACAGAGACGGTCAGTCGAGCGCGTCGGTATTGCGTACGTCAGGTGACTGACGCGTTATGCAATGCTTCAGAGCATTCAGTGCTTTGCGGACGCGGGACTCTACCCTGTACATCCATCACGACTGTACCCTGCTGTTCCGTACGGTGGTCAGTGGTGCACTGAATGCAAAAAGCCGACTGACGGTCAGTGCGTGCGTACGGACTGACCGTCAGTCCCGACCGTCAGGAGAGCACTGAATACGGCCTAACATCTTGCCATGGACGTCACAGAATTGTACTGGAGTGTTTTATTTAGAAGGAACTAACAGCTTAATACCAGTATTTTAGAATGAACAACTGCCGATCTGACTTCCACCCTCCACATACTGGATAACACGATACCCCTTGGTAAGATTTGTTGTCAGACTTTCGGGCTTCTGATGACCCGTTACGACTGTCAAAGATCCACGAACGACAACCGGGACCAACGGCTTAGCGTGTTTTACGAGGCACGGAGGGGTCATGGTATGTAAATAAAAATTATTCACCCATCCACGGACCCACTGCGGCAAAAGTAGCTTAACCTGATCGATGGAACCACCCCCCCCCCCCACCAGAAGTTAACGAGTACATTAAATAAGTATCCACCATTTGGCAATAACAGAATGCTCGTCCATTGCACCAGACTCTAAGAGAACTGCCTCTCAATAGTCAGCATCCGCTAACTTGCTGATTTGCAAATTTTCTTCCTTTTTGTATCGCAGTCCCCTCGGATTATAAGTAACGGAAGAGGGCATGCGCCTGTGCACCATAATATCTCTAGCGTAGATTGCTAATCTCCGTTGTTAGTCGCTGTGACCTACATAAATCCGGTCGGGAGGATATTATTTTTATTTTATTTTCCATAGTATATTGTCAAGAATAGTACCATCGCCTTTCTTCCCGTGCGTGTCTTAAGGGGCGACTAAGGGACTTACTAGAGAATGGACAGCAGCGTTCTCTATGCATTATACCACCTTACTGCGACCTTCAACCCGCCTGCCAAGCGTGGCGATTATGGCAAAACCATCCACATTGGGCCTATGTCCAGCAGTGGACGTCTTACGGCTGAAATGATGATCATGATTTTAAATTTCGGACGAAGCCACGGGTAACAGAGACCCATATATTGTTGCTTGCTTTTAATTAATTCGGTTATGTTGCAATAAGCATGAAATCTATACTAATATCATAAAGCTGAAGAGTTTGTTTGTTTGTTTGATTGAACGCGCTAATCTCAGGAACTACTGGTCCGAATTGAAAATTTATTTTTGTGTTGGGTAGCCTATTTATCGAGAAAGGCTATAGGCTGTATAACATCACGCTACAACCAAGAGTAGCGGTGCAGTAATGAAAAATGTTGCAAAAACGGTGAAAATCGCACGGGTAGGCGATTCGACGCGACGGGAAGGGTCGGGGGAACAAGAAATTTAACGCGGACAAAGTCGCGGGAAGAAGCTAGTAATTCATATTTGAGGGGTCACAAAAATACGCGTTAACTTGGTAAACTATTATTTGCTTTGGGAAATCCCGGGCATCTGAACAGAACTGGACAATAATCAAATTTAGACAATGAACCTAAAATTAATAGAAGTTCTGGTATAACAAGTACCTACTTAAAAATAACCACAGACAAGCAAGCAGGCTATACCGTCAAAGTTTATTTTTATTTGTTCCATGAGGAAAACCAATCTATTATACCTAATAACACCAATAGCTCAATAGTCTGCCCTATTAACCTATATTTCACTGTTTTTTCTATAAATATGTTTTGCTTCTTGACACAGAGTATCTAAACAAAGTGCTTTGTCTAGGCCGCAGATCACCCACGTCCTTTAGGAAGCTTTAAGTTAAATATTAGTCTAATAACCCTATTGGTAAATCATTATAGGTATCTACACATCAGTCAGTACTTCTTTAGAGATATGAGTAGAGACAGGGTATAGTTGACTAATCCTCTATAGAAACGAGAGAATACTCCGATCGGACGGATGTTGTCTGGCTGTTACTGCCCGTAGATTGAAGTCGGGACTTTGTATATATGTTACTAGTTACGCAGCAAACTCTGCTAATGCTATGCAGGATTTTTGTATAACATAAGTGTTCTTGTGTGATTTCTACACTTTCGTACAACAAGGGGTAAGGATTATTAGCCTGTTATAGCCGTGATTACTTGCATATATGATGTTGTATAAGAAACCCCTTACCTGGTATTTCTTTGAGAGCCAGCCTGGCAAACAGCAAGTCAATCTCTATTCCGTCGAAGTTCATCTTGATGACTGGCACGAATGCGTCCTCCACTGCTCTCAACTCTTTTACCTGCACAGAATTTAGAATGTTAGTTTTTTTGATAGGTCGATTTCCAGCACTATAAGGCCAGTTGTTCACGGCGTAGTTTTATAAAAATAATATTGGATAAATGACTTGGTTTGTTGACTTTATTCCCGTTCACAGTTATGTCACACTTTGTGTGTTTAGGGATGTTATGGATATGAAATTTCGGATACAATTGGATACGGATGTAGGAATGATTATTATACCGGATACGGATACGCTACAAATATACAAAATAGCTAATAAAATGGTTTTATTTATATATCACCATTTGGTAGGAATTATAATCAGTCTGTGAGTAATTATTACAGCTATTTAAAATAAAAATGATTATAAATATATATTGAGTGTTATCTAATCTACCTAAAATAAAAATGTAATAACAAATCCGATATTATCCGAAACTTTTATTTCGGATTCGGTTACGGTTACGGATAATTTTTTATATCGGATATCCGATAGTTTCGGTTACGGTTACGGAGCTCCCTAACATCCCTGGTGTGTATACTAAAAGTGAAGAATTTATTTTTGTTTGAACACGCTAATCTCGGGCACTTCTAGTCAAAGTCAAAATTTTTTATTGTGAGACAGTGGTTACAGAGTTGTTATTGATATTTTGGTGTGCGATTGCACTGCTCTACCATGTTAGGCATACAATAGTTTGAAGTAATTTGTCATCTTAGACCTAAGTTTATGTGATATATGTAAATTCAACATGACATTTAAATGGAATTAAAGTTAATTTTTGCATCAAAACATAAAAACAGGTTGGCACAGCTCATCACGAATCTGTCGGACAATAATTCGTGTACTGTATAATATGGCCTATTTACCAAGAAATCATTTAATTTTTTCTTAAAAATATTTATATTTTCGATTTCTCTTATTTGTTTAGGAAGCTTATTATAAATTCGTGAAGGCATTCCGAAGAAACTTTTGGATAGTAGGGCTGTTTTTGAGGGTATTGTGTCTGTATTTGCTATTTTGTCGGCTCGGATTTGACAATTCTTTTTGTACTCGATAGTCCATTTCTTGAGGAAGATTATTTAAGATTACGTTACAACCAGGAGCCAAGGAAATGGATAAAAAGGCAAAAAGAACGCTAAGTGAAAACGAAATAATAGCGTGGGCGGGCGGTGCGTTGCGACGGGGTAGGTCGAGGGAACAAGAAATTTAACGACGCCGAAGTCGGGGGCAAAAGTTAGTGTAATAATATTCAAAATGTTCCGTAAGATCAACACACGAAATCATTTTCATTCCATGAAAGTAATGAATATTAAACACTGTAACGCGCTGTTCTTTTAGCTATGTAGTAACTTTACGCGGTAGACGAGAGAGCTACCCTTCCCCCGCCTCCGCACCGCGCAGACTGCGCGTCACTCGTTCGCCGCCGAGCGGCACTCGACAGTCCGCCCAAGGGAGTCGTCGCTACGCGTACGTTTGGTGCGTTCGCGACCCTTTTTTTCTAAGTAGATGATTATCACTTTGTTTTACATACAATTAAGTTAGCTTAGTACTCGATAAATGTATATCAATGTTAATTGTATCTGTGGAATAAATGATATAAGTGGCGCTCCAACTCGTGGCCGCGAACCAGTTTAAACAAGTTTGTGCCGGTCGACCGTTAACGTTTTTCGGTGTTCCTGTGTTCCTGTTCTCTGGTACCTACGTAAAGAGAGAAGATGCCTCCACGTAAAGGACGAACGGACCCAAAGGCAAGTGACGCTGACGCGCACTCCAGCTCGGATGAAGAAACCGTTAGACCTTCGCCAGTGCTCATGTCTGGTGACCAGCTGACTTCATTTCTTACCGCCTTCGCGAATACTCAGGCGGAAGCGAATCGGCAGCTCGTCGAATCCCTCATGGCATCGCACGTGGCAGGTGGTTTTTCCGCGGCGACGCCCTCACCGACACCGTCGTCGACTAACAAATCAGGGAACATGTCCAAGTGTACGGCACGCTTTGATGGTTCTAACCGAGACCCTGAAATCGTGGAAGCCTTCATCGACTCCGTCGAGATGTACAAAGAGTGTGCATTGGTGAACGATGACCTTGCGCTTCGTGGTCTCCCGATGCTGCTCCATGGCGAAGCTGCAGTATGGTGGAGAGGGATCCGGACGGAGGTGTCCTCGTGGTCCGAAGCCGTCAGACGACTACGTAGTATGTATGGTACTCCGTGTCCTGCTCACAAGTTATATCGAAAGATATTCGCTAACGAACAAAATGAAGAACTCGCGGACTCCTTCATTGTACGTATACGAGGCATGATTGCTAAGTTTCCTTACGTATTACCCGAAGAAGCTAAGATAGACATGATATACGGATTATTACATAAACGTATTCGAAAGCGATTACCCCGGGACACGGTTAGCAGTATTGAGTCGCTAATCGACAAAGCCCGAGATATAGAAGAATCCATCACGGAGAATTCCAATGCAAGTACTTCCTCGCAGTCGGCGCCAGCAGAGACGACGACGCCTCGCGAACGGTACGCGCGGGCGCCGCGCGGCGCGCCCTCGTGCAGGAATTTGGCGGGAAACGGTGCGACGTCCCCGTCGCTCAGTGGTGCGGGAGCGCAGCAGTCGATCTCGTGTTCGCAGGTTCGATCCGTACGTAATACGTATAACGAAGTGCAAAGTGCCGATAAAAATAATACCGCGAGTGAATCAAAGTTATTCTGTGTGTATTGTAAAGGTAGAGGTCATACGCGTGATTCGTGTCCCAAGAAAGACTCTAAAGTATCGTCTAGTAATAATAAGTCTAGCCTTATTTGTTACGGTTGTGGTGAAAAAGGGTTTGTACGAGCAAATTGTCCTACATGTAAAGGTAATGTATCGAGTTTGAGTTGTAATGTTATTAGTTCAGTTGAACCACAACCTCAACATAATGTGTTCTATTCACTTACCACGACACAAGACTGTTGTAATGTAAGTAGTACTTCGAATAATATCATCACGCAAGACCGACCTATATTGAATATTGAGATATTAGGTTATAGTGGTTCAGCGCTTATAGATACTGCCGCCCGGCGTAGTATCGCGGGTTCAACGCTGTATGCACTTCTTTTACGTTTAAATGTTAAATTTAAATCGCAGACTATGTCGGTTAGACTGGCTGATGGTAGTATTCGTACGAATATTGTGTTGTTAACATGTGTTAATGTAAATTGTATGTCTTTGTGTATTCCTATTGAGTTTGTTGTGTTCCCCGATGCCTCAAACAACGAAACGCTATTAGGTATAGATTTCATTACTAAGTCTAAGTTGGTCTTGAATTTTTCTTCTATGACTTGGTATACAGTTGATCGGCCTCAGGTCATTCACCCCCTACTGACGGAGAGTTCGCGCGAGGTGGTGGAGTGTGCCTCTCTCAACCTACTGAGGGGAGATGAGGGCACTCTGTTGACTGAGGAGGAGCGTGGTGGTTTGGTGAATTTACTTGGTGAGTATGCCGATATTTTTGATAAAAACGGGGAACCGACTCCATTTGCCGAACATCATATCGATACGGGAGATCATCCTCCTATTGCCGTGCCGCCATACCGTGTTACGCCAGCGAAGAAGGAGTTAATTCGCGTCGAACTAGATAAGATGCTAGAAGATGGAATTATTGAGGAGTGCGAGTCTGCATGGTCGGCACCGATTGTTTTGGTACCTAAGTCCAATGGTGGGTATAGATTTTGTGTTGATTATAGACGGCTCAACGCCGTTACGAAAACAGATGCGTATCCTATGCCTCGTATTGACGAGTTGCTCCAGTCTACCAAGAAGGGTTGCGTGATGAGTTCCTGTGACCTTCGGAGTGGCTATTGGCAATGCAGAGTTAAGGATCAGGATAAAACCGCATTTGTCACGCCGTTTGGTACGTACCGGTTCCTACGAATGCCTTTTGGACTGAAGAATGCGCCGGCTACGTTCCAGAGGCTTATTGACCGCTTCCGTTCAGGGTCATCACTCAGGGATGTCATCGTACTGACGTACCTTGATGATATACTCGTGATATCTGAATCGTATGCTCGTCATTTGCTTGATCTTCGTGCGGTATTTGACCGTCTCCGCTTATTTAAGCTCCGTGCAAATCGGGACAAGTGTGTCTTCGCCAGAGAGAAGGTTAAGTACCTCGGACACGTGATCTCACCTGAAGGTATATCCCCGGATGAGGAGAAGGTACTTGCTGTAGTAATTATGAAGGAGCCTACTTGCCTTCAACAGCTGCGCACCTTCCTCCAGACGTGTTCATGGTTTCGCAAATTTATACCAGACTTCGCGAAAGTGGCTGAACCACTTACTCGCTTAACTAAAAAGTCTCAGGCGTGGGTATGGAGTTTGGAACAAGGTAAATCTTTTGAAACTCTTAAGAAACTCCTGACCACGGCCCCCATTCTAGTACAAGCGGATTATACGAAGCCATTCATACTGCGGACTGACGCCAGTAATTATGCACTAGGCGCAGCCTTACTCCAGGGGGAGTCACCGAATCAGGAACATCCAATTGAATATGCCAGCCGTCTGCTCACTCCGGCCGAGCAGAATTATTCCACCACGGAGAGGGAGGCTCTCGCAGTGGTGTGGGCAGTAGAACGTTTCCGAGGGTACATCGATGGTCACCAGGTTAACGTGATAACCGATCACCAACCTTTGAAATGGCTCTTTACCCTCAAGTCCCCAAGTGGCAGGTTAGTACGTTGGGCCTTGAAGTTGCAGTCATTCGACCTGCGTATCGAGTATGCCCCAGGTAAGGTTAACGTACTTGCCGATACGCTCAGCCGTCCCGTGACATCAGATGGTTCTGCATCTGAATCGTCTATCTGTCCTGTTGTTGTTGATGTACCGCGCTGGAATGCATCCTCCACCCGTGATGCGCAGTTAGCTGATCCGGAAGTTGCAAAGATCATCCATGAACTCGAAGGTAATGATGAACTTAATATAAATCGTTGGTCTGAGAGAGGCTATCTCCTGAATCAAGGTGTTCTGTATCGGTATGTCCCTGATACTGATTCCGAGGAGCCTCAACTCGTCGTACCGGAGAGCCTGCGGAATGAAGTCATGATCGAATGTCATAACTCGCCTACCGCCGGTCATGGTGGTATTGATAGAACAATACATCGTATCTCGCAACGTTTCTATTTTTCTGGTATGAGACGGTTTGTAACCGAGTACCTGAAGACCTGCATCGAGTGTCAACGCTACAAACCATCGACACTCAAACCAGCCGGCTTGCTTCAAACTCCTGTCCCGTCTCAAAGGTTTGAAACTATCGCAACTGATCTTTTTGGTCCGTTGCCTAAAGGACCCCAAGGTGAGAGATGGATCCTCATAGTGGAGGACACCACCAGTAAGTGGGTGGAAGTCTTCGCTCTCACCGAAGCTACAGCAGAGACGTGTGCTAAAACTTTGGTCAATGAGGTATTTATGAGATTTGGTCTTCCTAGACGAATGATTTCTGATAACGGAGTGCAATTTGTGGCAGACGTTATGCAGAAGGCAATGTTTGTTCTTGGTGTGAAACAAAGTCTGGTGCCTTTATATCATCCCGAGGCGAATCCCGTTGAGCGGAAAAATAGGGATCTAAAGGCTCAGCTCGCCATCTTAGTGGAAGGTCGCCATCAAACTTGGCCAGAGGTACTACCGTTTATACGGTTTGCTTTCAATAGTTCAGTAACTAAGTCTACGGATCATACCCCAGCTTACTTGACTTTCGGTCGTGAGCTACGGTCACCCCTAACTGCTCAGGCAGACTTAAGAGCAGTAGTGGAATCCGAGAATTTTGTTCCCCAAATTACGCCTTATCTGCTCAAACTCGCAGACACCGTCTCGACAGCCAAAGAGACTCTGGAACGGCAACAAGATGTCCGTAAGTCATATGCCGATAAGGGTCGGACGTCAACCCATGAATACCTGGAAGGAGACTTAGTCCTAATGCGGACCCATGCGCTTAGTAATGCCGCAAAGGGTGTCACAACGAAATTTAATCCAAAACGAGATGGACCGTACGTCATCTCCAAAAAGGTGAGTCCTACCACATACCTCCTAGCACACGATAAGACAGGAGAAATCTTCGGTAAGTATCACGTGTCAGATTTACGTCCTTACCATGCTAGGGAGGGTGAATGTCCTGAGCCGATTGTTCCTAAACGTAATAGAGGTCGCCCCCGGAAGGTAACCTAACTGCAGCGCTCTTGCTATCTATCATTTTGTTTGACCAGTCGGGAGACCCTTTCCTGGCCAAAAGGGGGAGAGTGTAACGCGCTGTTCTTTTAGCTATGTAGTAACTTTACGCGGTAGACGAGAGAGCTACCCTTCCCCCGCCTCCGCACCGCGCAGACTGCGCGTCACTCGTTCGCCGCCGAGCGGCACTCGACAGTCCGCCCAAGGGAGTCGTCGCTACGCGTACGTTTGGTGCGTTCGCGACCCTTTTTTTCTAAGTAGATGATTATCACTTTGTTTTACATACAATTAAGTTAGCTTAGTACTCGATAAATGTATATCAATGTTAATTGTATCTGTGGAATAAATGATATAACACGAATAAAATCGTCGGAGAAACATTGTGGCTCAATGATTACATAAAAGTATTAAATCAAAAGTTTTTTTATGTGATTTTAAGTCTCTGTCTGAACTCGTTGTGAAATTCAAACAAGTGGTTACAAAACATTAGTGGCTGTTGTGTTTTTTACGTAAAGAAAAATGTTTATTGTTATATTTTTAATGTTTTGTTTAGGATTGCATTTTGTTAGTCCCTAGCTTTTTATTCTGACTTAAAAGATGTGAGGTAGTATCGGTTACGGTGTTACTCTTTCTTCGTTAAGGTTGGAACAGTTGAATAGATTTTTATGAAACTCACGGCAATCATTCTAATGTATAAATTACTAGCTCTTGCCAGCGGCTTCGTCCGCGTATTATACTTTCCTCTTGAATCACTCTGTCTATTAATAAAAACCGCATTCAAATCCGTTGCATAGTTTAAAACAGGGGTTGTTCCCAACCTTTTTTTGTCTACTGCCCACTTTAAGAATAAATTATTTTTTAACATACTTAAAAACCGCTAAGTACTTATAACTGATTATTGAAACGCAAATTTATAGTATTCGGACAGAGTATCTTTTATTGAAAACAAAACAAACATAATCAATTCTTATATAAAAACTAATGTGAAGGTTGAATCTGATGCTGTTCAATAAGTTTGTTGATATCAGGTTCCAATTTACTCAAAAACAGCCGCAAGTCGCCACGTTCGGTTAACACGCAAACGATTTCTCTTTTTAGTAAGCAGCGTTGCCACAGCACTAAATCCACGTTCACACAAATATGACGATGGGAAATGCTATCAAAAATCGTTGAACAATTGACCACAATCCAGGGTACAATTGCGGGATCGGTTTTTGTAGCCAAAATTCTTGATATCCATTTTTGAACTTGATTTTTATTTCTTCGTTTGTTGTCAATTCTATAAGTTCTTTTTCCAGCTGAGGTGACATTGCTGTGTTGACATTTGAAAACGGATCCAACACCCAGTCTGGTATTTCCAAGTTTAAAATGTCCTGGTATCGTTCGGTGAAGTCAATGTGGAGGTTTTCCAAATGTTGGCAGTAGGCAAACAAGTCGTCGTTACTGCAGTATACTGATAAATTCAGAAAATTGTGAACCTCACGTCTGCCCATATTCTTTTTGTGCAGAAGCAGTTTGGCTGCGAAAGCAGCAACGACATTTTTTGTTTTAATTAAATTTAGTTCATCGCCTTGCAGTTGGAGGTTCATGTCGTTGAACATTTAATACAGGTCTGTCATGTAAGCTATATCATTCTTTGATGTTATGAGCTTGTTGCGCAGTTCTGTATCTTTAGTTTCCAAGAACTCTATCATAGAGTCAAACAGGTTGTAAAATCGAATCAGACAATTGCCTCTTGACAGCCAACGAACTTCAGTATGAAGCAACAAACGGTTGAAATCTTCGTCATTAGTAACACAAAGCTGATGAAATAATCTATCATTCAAAGAGCTGCTACGGATTTTATTGACTGCTTTGATGACATTTTTTTTTTTTTTTTTCAGGATGGGAAATCATCAAATGATTTCTCCCGCTCTGGGCGGAGCGGGAGGGCGTGTCGGTCTTTTACTGACTAAAACCCACCCGTGTTCCATCAGTTGCCCATGTGCCAGGGTCACGGTATCTCTTTCGAACAATCACGCGACCCCGGCAGTTTGATGACATATTGCAGTGATTAATAGTCGTTCACTTAAGTTTCTAGCAACCAAATGTTGTCTATGAATAACGCAATGTATAGCAAGGACATCTGGAATTTTATTCTTTAAGTATGCTATGAAGCCTTTATGGCGCCCTGTCATAGCCGGAGCGCCATCCGTAGCAACTGATATAATATTTTTCAAAGGAATCTCTTTCTCTTCACAAAACTTTTCCAATGTATTGAATATGGTTTCGTCTTTTGTATCTGTCTCCAAATTTCTGGTAAACAATAGTTCTTCACGTATTTTCTCATCTTTAATAAACCTCACGTAAGATAGCAACAACGCTTCATTAGTTGGTAAAATGGACTCATCGAGCTGAATTGAGAATTGACTAATCCTCAGATGATTGCACAATGATTCTTCAATGTTTTCAGCCATTTCATCAATTCGTCTTTGCACAGAATTATTACTCAAAGGAATTTTTCGGATAATATCTGCGGCCGGTTTATGAAGCACAGTAGTTATTACTTTTTTTTTTTTTTTTTTTTTTTTTCAGGATGGGAAATCATCAAATGACTTCTCCCGCTCTGGGCGGAGCGGGAGGGCGTGTCAGACTTTTACTGACTAAAACCCACCCGTGTTCCATCAGTTGCCCATGTGCCAGGGTCACGGTATCTCTTTCGAACAATCACGCGACCCCGGCAGGACAGTAGTTATTACTTCCTTTATTGCTGGCAAAATTAACTCTTCTCCGATGTTGTGTGGTTTGCCTTTTTGAGCAATTAACAAAGAGATATTGTACGAAGCTCGAAGTCCGTCGTCATCTTCCTTAGCAGCCGCCGAAAATAGTTTTGATACACTTGGCTGAGTATTATCTCTAGGTCTTGAAAATATGCTACATTCTTTTCTGTCTTATCTGGATGCATTTTATTCAAATGATCTTGCAGTCTTGAAGGCTTCATTGCTTCGTTCGAAAATGTTTTTAGACATAGAAGACACAAAGGCGACGACGGGTTTGTGGGATTTTCAATAAATCCGAATTTAATATATTCCGCAGAGTATTGCCGTCTATTCTTTTTTACTTCCGACATTGTTTTGTTTTAAGAAATACGTAAGTGTTGAAATCAAGTACTGCTTATCTATTATGCGCGAAACCGCAAATGAAAATAAAATAAATTTACGTCGTTTATATAGGATTGCATAAGCAGCACGCACCAACAGGAATAAGACAAACGTGCATAAACTCGTTTATCTCATTCGACGCCCAATCGTACTCGACAAGCAAGAACAAGTATTATAGAACCAGCCGATTGGTATAGGAATGTACAATTCGGATTATTTAACAAAAACTTGTTAAAACATGATTGCCTGCGGTCTTTTATATCGAACTGAGTTTGAGCTATATCTTAATTAATATTAGTTGATGTTCACAAGATGTAGTCGAGAGTCGAGAGCTCAGTCGGTGTCTAAGAGTCTTCCTAGCTAGGTAGATAAAATTATAAATCGACCCCAAAGCCCTACACAATGCCCCCTTTTCTTTCTGGGTCTCTTACCGCCCCCCTTTAGGCCTGCAGCGCCCACAAGGGGGCGTTATCGCCCACGTTGGGAAAGACTGGTTTAAAAGATCTAGTCGTACAAACACGGGCAGCGACTTTGTTTTATACTATGTAAAGATATCAATAGCATAAGAGTAATATTGCAATGGCTTCTGATACTTGAATTTGACCGGGAATGGATAGCATAAGAATTTCAGATATAACGGTCTAATTTCCAGGCATTTTAGCGTGTAAATTACCGAAACAAAAAAATGCAATCACCAAAATCGACAAAATTTCGTATACGGCCACTTAAGCCTTGTGATAAAACCATAAAACTTGTCATTTTAATTATCATGTAAAATCATCATTATGCACCATTTAATTTTCACATCGACATTGATGAATATTGTATACAAAATGACATGAATAATTACTTTTGTAAAGTATTATTTTACTTTAATTTTGTAATGTGACGACTATGTAGGTCATTTCTTTTTATATTTCTCTGTTAGCTGTAAAGTTGGTCTGGCAGTTTGAATATGCGGCCTACCCAAATGTCATTTCTTTGGTATTCTTCGTCCAGACGGAGAGCACTTCATATGCTGAGTTTCAGCTAGACGATTCGTTGCAAATGTGTGATTGATTTCATCAAAAGACCATTTGGCACTACAATGCCCTCACATGATCTGACCAAGATTATGTCTTTGACCCTTGAGTTTGTTCGCTGTTTCTGCTCAGGGGTAGTCAGATAGGAAACATCGATTCCATCTAGCTTCTTTTTTTTATAACATGACCTGTAAAAATGACTCCGATATCCTTTTACAAAATATGTATACAATTTCATTAAAGTCCAGATATTATCTTGGTTACATAAAGGAGTCAAGAGAAATTCTGTCTATTTCTATACTAACCTGTGGCTGCAATTTCAGCAGTTCATAGAAAGAAGCGAAGTAGTCAATCCGGTCGATGTGACGCGGCGCCACGCATAACGCGTCTATGTCGGCACCCCTGTGGTGCACCTGCAAGGAAGACATACTGTATTATAACACTGTAATACTTTGTGGGTAAGTAGTTACGTTCAGCACACCCAGTCAGTTCAGCGGGGTAAATCGACTTTCATACGGACATAATGAAATCGTCGTCGTCATCGCTCCAGCCGAAAGACGTCCACTGCTGGACAAAGGCCTCCCCCAAATTGGGGGGGATTGCCATAATCAGCACGCTTGGCAGGCGGGTTGGCGAGCGCATTATGGTTGTAAAATTCATAGGGAACGCTGCTGCCCATTCTCTATTAAGTCCCTTAGTACCTCTTACGACACTCACGGGAAGAAATGGGATGGTACAATTCATTACTTCCAGCACCAAACGGAACCGTTGGTAATGAAATAGCAACGGGATTTTTTCGCGCAATGGATCTTCATCGCACTGCTTGGGGCCGAGAGTTCAAAATCGAACAGCAAAACACAGTGTTCGATTTTCGACGCGCTAAGATGCACTCTTTCAGATTCTCGGTGCTCGGTTCAACACTGAGAGTTGAAAATCCTGAGTCAAAAATCCCGCTGCATTTTTATTACGTCTGTGTGAATGTCTTTTAACACTAGGAAAGGCGTTCATTTTGACATTTCGACAACATTCATTGCGTTATTTACATTGTTCAGCAGACACATTTTTCGAATCTAATGAAGTCATGGATGGTTATGTAATTAGGGTGCTGGTACCATCTTGCTTACGGGCTAATGTTTTTAATACTGCATGAACTAGTCCCATGTAGTTTGTGCCGATACACGAGAAGAAGAATGAGGAAACAAAATATTTGTATGGTAGTTAGTGTATTCTGTAAACTGTAGTGAAGGATTTTCTAATGACATTAAAGTGCAAAGTTGGGATCCCCAGACTTTAGGATCGCGTAGACCGAGGCGACGAAAATCATATCGTTCTCATAGAAATTGTCATATTAGTCGCATCGCATCTGGGGAGTCTTCATGCTCCCTTCTATCTGTTGCCGAAACCGTATGCTAGAATGACCACCATATACTTGTCGGTTTTGCTGTTTGAAGAGTGACTCTTTTTTGAATCCATTTTCAGAGGTATATCGATTTGATACACACAATAGTGTCTCAAAAATTATTCCTTCGTCTTTTTGTTATCCTGTCTCTACATGTGGCTTTTTAGCATATTTTTGTGATGCAATAAGTCTTTGTGGCCGACATAACATGCGCATGTTTTAGAGGGCACCTTCAATTACTTCATTGTAGGCGTACTGCAGTTTATTGGTGTTTATTTTATGAATTGAATTGATGAGATCCGAGAAACTGATACTTTGGTTACTGACTAGTTGAGCACAGAAAGTACTGAAGACAGAAACATGATATATGTATTATGTATTTGGAACAAATATTGATTGAAGCAATGAATTTTTATCAAATGTTAAAACAGACGAACCAAAAATGAATTCGAAAAATGTGTGCATAAATAACCAAAAGGCCAATTCTCGTAACTAAGAACGTTCAAAATACTAGTATCTCAACCAAAGAACTTAAATCCAACCTGGAATGCGCACAGGCTGCCATACGCGGTCCGAGCGAGATAGCTTCGCGAGAGCCCTCTGTCCCTTTCATTAGGGTGACCAAGCAATATGATGTAGGTAGATACTAATATAACAGGATATTATAATATATTAACCAATAATTTGATTTAAAAAAATAATAATAATTACGCTTTAAAGATGGATTAAAGTAAAACGTAGTAAACATAAACGCAACGCAACGTATACACTCTGCTATCGAGTATTATTGTATAACCTGGAATATCTGGCGCGCTGGGCAAACAACCATTTTATTTAGTATAACAGACGTAATTTTTAAGAAAAATGGTTGGGACACTTTTTATTGGGCAAATGCGTCAAAATTTTGGACTTTACTCTTTACAATCTTATAATTTCGTTTATTATGGGCACCCTACTTCTAGAAAGGGATACAGGGCTCTCGAAACGCTTTCTCTCTCGGACCGAATTTCTCTTTGACCAAGTGATTGTCTGTAATAGAACTTAGTGTCATATACATAAGGTTTATTTTTATAATGGTGTCAAATTGACAATGCACATTCCAGGGGTCGGGTATAGGTTCCTTGATCTCGACGACATCCAAATGTCAAAAACTTGTCAAAAATGTATGGAAAGTCGAGGTATTTTTGACAGATTGAGAATGAGATCAGACTTTGAACGTTCTTAAAATTACAAGAATTGCCGCTCTAGTGAAACCACAGTTTCATACGCGAATGAAGTCGGGGAGCAACAAGTAGGGTTCAAACTTGTTTCGAATAAAAGTAAAAAATGGTATACTTAAAAATATTTTATTGAGTTAATAATGATATCATTTTAGAATCGTAAACTTGTGAAGCAGTAAACACTGTTTATGTGAAGAATAACGACTCCATGTTATTGCAATTTAATATCTTTTTCTCATAATAAAACTTTTATAATGATACAATTATTATGTAACTGGATGGTAATCTTGTATAATAGTTACAAACGGTTCATTGCATTTTCAACTGTATTTCCAACGCCATAAAATCATCTTAATTCTGATAATCTGTTAGTGACAATCAGTGTTGACTGGTGCTAACGATGAGATCTCGAATCGAGATAATCTGTAGGGGTACTGCTCAAACCATCGCACGTATGCAAAAATGCGACTCTAATCATCAGTAAGCGAAAACAGACAGGATTGTTGATACACTTCAGCAGTAGGATATATTTCTTTTACCTTAGGAAGTTAGGATGATATCTCTTTCACAGTGGCATGACTAATCATTCTTTCATATTCTATCGAGTCAGGAAGACTCGGTGTATTTATTTATTAAGGCCAGTTGTGCAATGTCATATTATTAGGGATTACAAACTCGTTCTTGAAATCTCGAACGTATTAAATGAGATGTCGAACGAAATTTCGAGACGAAGCGCATTCGATTTATCACACTTCTTGAGAAGCCATATTTAACCGACTTCAATAAGAAGAAACGGTTCTCAATTCGGTTGTATATTTTTTTTTTACGTTTGTTACCTCAGACATAAATAGGATTTAAAAAAAGTCTTCTTGGCTTTGAAAGTGTATACTTACCGAGTGATCCCATATAAATTTGGTCATGTTCTGATCAATGGTTTTTAAGTTAGCGCATAATACGTATTTATTCCGTAGCATAGATAATTTTGGAAACCAGATGCCAATCACGACGTACACGATTTAGCACACAAGATGTCGAGATTGGCACTCGACTTGATTGCATTCCCTAGTCACACTTACCCCCAATCGATAGGATCCAAAGGTGTAAATGTTCCCTCCAACGGTCTCAGCAACACTGGCAGGCATGTTTTTCCGCATAGACTCTTCCTTGATCCACTGCCTCACGAGACGATGCAGCGCTCCCAATACTTCCATACGATGATGCATTTCTTGCTCTGTCTCAAATACTCCATATGGGGCTAGGGAATCTTTTAACTCTGCGGTTTTCTCGATGTCAATGGGCTTTGGACCTGTGTGAAAAGTTGATCATGTTCGTAAGAATAGAGATTTTAATGCCGCGGTATAATATGGGCGATGAAAATTTTCTGCAAAAATTTTAATTTATATATCCTGTTTTATTTTAATAAGTTTGTGAATCTTAAAAATGATGATTAAAGAGTATTTTAACGTTTTATGGCGTAATACTAACTGACAACTGCAAGAGCAAAGGTCAAAGGTGCGTTTCAGTATTTCTTACATCACAGTATGACTGGTTGAACAAATAGTAGGGGAGCCCATGCGGGGATTTCAGGATTTACTCGAGCGCGGCAGATTAATATACAGGGCGATACCTTGTACCCCCTTAAGTACCTCCACCAAATATGAGCCCCATATATATGGCCGCCCGTCAAGGATAACGGATCAGATTAGTAAAAAAAAATTGATCATCAGACTTTCTCGAGTGCGTCAGATTAAGGTAGGATAAGTTAATTACATGCTAAAAAGTGTATATTCCACTAATCTGACAATTTGAGAGTGACGTAAAGAATGGAAACGGCTACAAAGTTGTAAAAAAAAACGTCATCTTGACATTCTCGAGCGTGACTAATTTTTTTTTTATTTTGAAGGAAATAATTCATGGATAACGAAAAATATATAATCTGACGATTTCCACAAGCCGAAGTAACAAAAATTCGTCGATAAAGTTCAAAACGTTGAGTGCCGATCACGCGATATCGTGTGATTCGTCGGCTCTGTATTATGGCCGATTGCGCGATATCGCGTGCTTGCTACTAACAATTTTGTATGCGCTCTTAAATCTGTGGCCATATCGGATTAACCATCAATCTGTGTTTGGCACTCAACGTGTTAATGCGTGCAGATGCGTGATGCCAATATTCCCCTCTCCGCATTTCTATTCCTCTCTCACTCCATCCCCACTCTGGTTTCTGTTGCCATGGCGCCAAAACAGCTGATCACACAGACTCGTTCGTGGCATGACATTGTTAACACCGTCACGGTAATAATATCTAACAGTATTTGGACTCGGCCTATCCTTGGAATACTTGAGTTTCTTTGATCGTAAATATTATATTTTTATAAAAAAATCAAATGTTTGGTTTTTAGTGACGTAACAAAGGTGGAAAATGTAAATTATGTCAACTTTCATTGATTCAAATCCTGCGATCTAGATCGTGTATCGATTCAATGATTTACGATCCAAAGGATCGATTCAAATCAAAAGATCGGGCACGCCAGGCTAGGTAGGTCACTCGTGTGTCACTTTTTTCACCCTAGCCAGTTACTTATTTAATAATCTAGGTATTTTACTGGGTGGAAAAACAAAATACTTACCTATTAATAAAAGAAACAAATTTCGTACTATTAGGTAGGCATACTATAAAAATATAGTCTTTCCTTTCGGAGTTTCCAAGTAATTAAAAAAAATACTATCATAGTAATCATCTTGCACTGATTATTATCAAATATTCATAAATTACACGCTAACTGCTTACAACAAAACCATCAATCACACCGCCCGCCGTCCGTTTGTCAAAGCGGTGCGTACGCGACTGCTGACGTACTCGGAGTGTACCAGACTCGAGGCGCGTAGACGACTTGCGTTCCGAGCATTTGTATGAACATAGAATACTGTTATATATTATTACCGTGACATCATATTGTTATGAGCTAGGGTTCGGGATAAATTAATTTAAACCAATTTAACCAAAATGGCACAAAACCAGTTTAATAAACTAATCACAAACACCGCAGTAATTAGAAACCTCAAACAGAATCACTTGTCTCGCTTGTACTGTATCGCTTGAATCGTATTCGATCGCATTCGTAACCCAACTGTCCGTCTAGTCCAATAATCCGCTTTTTATATTCGTCGCAGAACATTCTCTTAATAACGTAACTCTTTGCCAACAACTATTCTACTTAAAAAACATACATTTTTTTATTTGCTTACTATTTCCTGAGCTTTTCAATTAATTAAGTTCAATGATACAAAAAAAAAATTGTCAGATTAGGCGAATCCCTTCAGATAATCGTCAGATTATGAGACAGCACGTCTAGGACATAAAGATGAACCATATATATCTTAATCTGACGCGCTTGAGTATGTCAAAATGGCGATTTTTTTTTGCACATTCTAATAATGGCTGCGCGTTTGCGTCACATCGAAATCGTCAGATTATTGAATGAGAGCTTCTTTTTAGGTTCACTTAACAATCCTTTAGAAAATCTGACGCGCTCGATTATTTTCATTTTTTTTCCATTTTCAACCCTCACGTACGACTACCCCCATCATACAAACGATCAGATTAACATACGTACCTTATTCAAAATACGTAGGACATGGATCCTATGAATATCTGACGCGCTCGAGTAAGTCCATGCAACAGTTTTTTTTTTACATATTTGAAAATATATAGCCGCTCCCCCCACCGATGAAAAGGTATACATTATATAACATTTTGTTTTGTTTCATCTAAGCTTTGCATCCCAATAGGTATCTATGACGCTCGAGTAAATCCACATTTAGCATCGTGGGCTCCCCTACTAAAAGGAAATACTCAAGGACATCATAATTTATGTTCAGATGTGACAATAATAAAAATATGAAAAAATCCGGTTTAACCAGTCAGCCTAACTCGAATAAATATCAGTCAAATGAAAAAATATTGATAAATGTTCTGTTTAAGAATCAATACATACCTGCCATTGAAATAGCAGAGGTCATGCCCAAAGTCTTCAAGTTCTGCTGATTCTGGTGCTCATTAGACTTAGAAGCAGTTATGGGTGCCATGGGAGCATTGCTGTGCGAGTACTGCGACGCCGGCCACATCTTGGAAATATTACGTTAACTCCTTACGGTGAAATGTGACTGCTGATGGTAACTACTAACATATAGAATTAGGTGGGGCTCATTTATATAAAATGCTCTCCTTTTGGATAACTGCTGGGTTTCTTATGATGCGGGTGCAAATCTGGAACAATAATTGTTACTTAAACTGTTTTGCATTAGATGTGTTATTGATTTTAGCTGGGGAATTTGTTGCACCACTTCTGCATCCTAGCAAAAACAGTCAAAGCCCTAAGAAACTCACTAGAGACTAAAGTATTACTAAAAACTAGTTTACAGCTTTTGGTTGATTGGAATTAGTTTTAAGGAATGCTTGTGTCTAGTGTGTTCTGTAATACCGGACTAAATGTGGGCATTTTGAGGGCAGCCTTTGTAGATTTGATGTTCAAAATGTGCTGATTCTCATTGTAATCTTACACATAACATAACATGACAACTGTAATCCCAAATAGTTAGGAAGAGGTGTACCTATAGTAACAATACAATGCAATAAATGAATTTCAGTCAATGTTTTTTGGCCATTAGAGCATAAACTGGAATAATCATAACTTCAAATGCACAAGCGTCACCCAGATCAGGAGAGAAACCCTCGGGGACAACCAAATCTTACATAGATATTCTTAACAGACCAGGAGTTCTAATCAGCATCTGGAGGGAGATGGGCTGGCTGGAATAACCAATGGCTGCCGTGGCCCATTCAAAATATTCCACCCTGAAGGATTAAGGGTGGAAACCAAACTCTAACATAGAACCACTGGTTTAATATTAAACTAATTCTAAGTTCTAAGCTATACTTGATCTAGGCTTCATAGAGATAGATTTTAGGTATTACCCTTGGAAGAGTGTTAATGACTGTGTCAAACAGTAATTTCTATTATTATTCAAGGTCAATTTGAAGTCAGTCGGCAGATGTTACATTTTAGATTTTATATTTTCTAAACATAAATATTTTAGCACCCTAAATTTTAACTTGTTTTCTTAAAGTTAGTGATTGATTAGATAAACATAAATAAAAACAACAATGCAAAAACTCAAATAATAACAAGGTCATTGACATTTCAATGATTATCAATTTATCATAGATAGGTACTGTTAGACGAATCTAATCATGAATTAACGGTAAATATTATGAACTATTAAATTTGCTAACTTCAATAATGTTAAGTCTCAGTGTAACTGAAATGTTTCATTGAACAGTTTTTCTGAATGCAATATGTTGCTTGTAAATAAATAACAACGTAACTCAGACGAAACTTATGATTTGCGTAGATTCAATTCGAAGAAGCGGTAGTGATGCGTAAGCAAAAATCGAACTTTTAGAAAGCACTACCTATACTATTTGTGGACTCAAATCGGAGTTCGTTCACCTACTTTTTATCGCAGTCTTTATTTAGCGACAACGGAAGCACTTAACATATTACAAAATGTTTAACACTTGAAAAGAATGCACCACCTCTAATAAATAAGAAAAAACATCGAGAACGTTACTTGCTAACAGATCCATGGTAGAATTCTTTTGTTGTCTGTATGAACTAAGGTCACAACTTATGTAAATATGACCCTCAATGGTATCTGAACCTTGAATCTCAATGCGAATTCGCAAAGAAAACATTGCGATACACAATCTCATCACCTATCATGAAAAACATAAAGAAAACGGAATACGCAATAGAAAAGCTCACGTTGCCCTGAGCTGTCGAGCTGAGCAGATTGTTATTACGTTACTGAGCACTTTATTGTGCTCTATCATTGATGGAACAGTTTACACTTACCAATTTATTATATCATCCGGCCTAAGCTGCAATATTTTACACATGCAGTTATTTGAAATCATAATAAAAGAAAGAAACAAACATTAATTTCCAAACAAGCACCCAACAGTCGCCAACAACAAGGCAGCCATTTTTATAAAGATGGCGCTAGTGTTTCTTGCCAGAACAAAATAAAAGCGGTTTCACAGGTGCTTTCATCATTAAAAATATAATATAAAATATTTAAAAAGGTGAAAAACAAAACATCCACAAATAAATACTAAATTAAATTCTAGAATTATTTATGGGAAACTGATAATAACGAGGTAGATCTAAGAGGTCGAATATGATTTTATGTGACAATCTTCATGCAAAAATGCATGCTATGCACAAATACTTTGCAATAACAAAACGTCTATGGATGCGTTCAAACTTTCAAATACTCGCTGCTTTTGCGCATGCTCCATTGGCAGATTTTTCAGTGACGTATCACAAAACTCCGTTGAACTCGTTCACATATCACTATCTCTTTTCATGTGCTACCAAAAGAAAGGGATTGATAGAGAGCCGGTTGATGTTTTCGTGTCAGCCTTGTGCCCATTTACGAGGAGTAGGTAAAATCCGCCATCTTGAGAGTGAATTCAAGAATGTGAGGACTTTTAGCGGAGTTAAGTGAATTTCTTTAGTAATTTTATTATTAAATGGATTTATATTTGTCCACCACGCGATTTCGTACCCTTTATACGGGACGGTGCCATTAACGGAAACACTTTGCGCGTCGTTATAAAGCTTAAACGCCGAATTCCTTGATAGTGTTTATGTGACAGGAGAAGACACCGTAAGCTTTCTAATAGTTTTTTGCGTGTCTATTTCCGTTTTCCATCTCGACGATCGTTAACATATACGTGAAAGTGAAATAGGTATCGCGTATCGTTACACAGTTTTCGTTATAGGGCTTCGCAATGTTTTTTTCTGGTCGAAAATGCGGTTAGATGGGCGTTGTTGGTCGGCAATCGGTGGTGTTAAGTCGGGGCCTGTGTCGGCGTCCTGGTGAGGGCCTGGGCCGGTCGGGCGGGCTGAGCGCGCGGCCGCCGCAGAGGATGCGAAGCGCGAAGGTGGTCTAGCAAGGTGTTAAAGTGTTTGAACTAGTGTTATTGTGAAAATGTCGACGACTATGAGGCCTACTCTTCAGACTGTCCCGGAGTCGTTGCCGGCTGACCACGTGACGAGCCCAGCGCCGGCCCCCGCGACGACCACGGCCACCGCAGCGCCCACGGCGCCCAGGCATCCCAGACCTATGTTCAAGGTAAGTGCCCCCATCTGTTTTGATTCCCCAGTCATACTGCTCAACTACTGCTGATAAACAAATCTGATAACAAACACATCAAGTGCCTTACATAACTGTTTAATCTGACAGAAAACTCATTTGTATATTTATTGTTTGGATAGCATAAACTAATAACTGGACCTTTTGTTTTTTTTTTTTTAATTACATACACACAAGTATTGCTACATTCTTATCAGAGGTTCAATATTTGAAGGAGATAAGGTTGGATTAATTTATGGTAGTACACAGGTAATCTGTAGATTGTGTTTGAGTATAGCACACATAATAATTGTGTAAACTTGCAATGGTAGCCTAGATTGACTAGAAAGTGTGGTCAGCGTAGCATGACACCTAAACTATAAAATATTACATGAGAAAAACATATTTACAGTTTTATATTCATAGTTATTTGTTCTGTGAGCATGTTATTATTGATATCAGAATAAATATGATGTTTTACAATCAATATTTTAATTAAATATCTTCAAAGGAGACTGCTAAGGCCATTGCTCAATTGAACAGCTTGCAACAGCATCTAGTTTTTATTTAAATTAATTATAAATCACTAAGAAATGTGTAAAATCGAATATAATAGTTAAATGAATGGTAGGGGCTATCTATCCATAGAATTACTCTAATCCAAAGACACTATCTTAGCTTAATACTATTCCAATTTTAATGGGTCGCTATTCTCGCATTTACACATAGTTTCCATTCAATAATTACAAAATTACATAATAACCAGAATAAATAAAACTGGTACGTAACAACTAACAAGTTACAAGTTGTTGAAATGAATAAAAAAGTGGGTAGTACTTGCACTAACCAGCAACAATGTGCAGGATTACTCATGCACATTACTTATCTCTTTGCATTGTGATGTTATATAAAAACCAGGGGTTTTGTTTGATTTTAAACTGCTCTAGACAATACACTGACTCACTCTAAAACTGTTAATTATTTACCAAAGTATGCTAAAGTAAGGTACTACAAACCAGCAGCTTGTAAAAGCCATAATCATGATTGAAAACTGTTGTGATTCACAATTCAATGCAGCTTATCACAGTCCACTGCTGGACAAAGTTCCAAATTCCTTGTTGCAACTGGTTGTCCTAAATACCATAAGGGAGTTTGGGGGGACTGCCTTTTGTAACTTTGACGTTCAAAAAGTACTGACTCTCAGCCTAGTTTCAATAAATGACTTTTGATTTTGACTTTTGATTTTGAAAAATGAAATAAAAGTTGTCATAAGATTTGGATTGAAGAAGAAAAAGATATACTTAATATTTTATTCTGTAAATAATGTTTAATTGTAGAAGAACTTAGTTTAATTTAGTTTAATAATTGAATATTTCCTTGCTTTTAAATACAACTAAAAAAGGAAAATTGTATCATTATGAATATAATTTATGGTTACACAATAAGTAATAGTATTTATTAATGATAACATACATAAAATATGTTTTCTGATTCAATGTATGATAACAAAATATGTTTACTTAATCTTCTGCAGATTGTTTTGAAATAACAGTCTGATTCTTTCCAATAAATGTGAATTAATCACATATGAATTGTCTTAGCTATTGTTGTACAGTATGGGAAGTAGCTAGATTCTAACATTTCAGCATAATTAAGAGCGAATAAACAAAAAAAATTAATTTTTCTCAAAAAGTTATTTTATCTCTAAAATAAATAACTACCTATAAAAATAAACACAAAAACAAAGATTTTATCTCTTATGAAATGAATAGATGCTTAGTATTAAGTAAAATCTGCACTGAGGCAAGAGATTTTCTATTTCAATATTAATTTAGATATATTTTTCATCTTACATATTAACAACTTTATAATATTCTCGAAAACATCAATATGTTTTTCTCTGCTTCACCCTGAGGTTGACTGGTAGAAAATGCCTTAGGCATTAAGTCCACCTTTGTACAGTAGTTTTACTTGTGTATAAAGTTTTAATAAATAAATATAAAAAACAATCTACCAAAAATAATAAACACAACATCATCTTTTTAGATACAAAAAGAAATGATTAAAAACTAAACCACACAAGAATGATGCAAACATTTTATAAATTAAACTCAATAAATTATTATAAAACCAGATGTTTTGTTCTCACATTGTCGCCATTACAAAAATATTATTTATAATGTGTGCAATACTGTAAACTGCCTAGTTAGTAGCTATGGAGGTGATGACTCATATTTAATTAACATACTGTACTGTTAATTTTGGATACAAAGTACTGTAGTAAACTATGTGCTTCGTTGTATTTGATGTTTTTTAATCGCTGAATGAGGTATATAAACACTAATATGGGTAAAATATTGTCTTATTATTACACTTATTCCATGCTTCGAGCTATAAAATAAAAGTAAAATGACTAGAAGCAAAGGCAGCTGGGAAAACATAAATAAAAAGTTTAAAGTCATTAGTAAGATGTGTAGTTTCACAAAGGATTCTTTCCTGTTAGTGGCTATCTTCTTAGCATATCAATGGCAAAATATTCAAACATTACTTTGGCCTAAAAACCACCTGCGCGAACACTCTCACTGACGCAGTCATAAAATCTTCAAATGCACAAGTAACAGGGCATGCAGTGCAGGATGGTGGGTGAGCCATTATCCATTTGGTGGCTATAAAAAAAGTCTGTAAAAAAGTATATTTTCATTTTATAAGTGTAGTAAAAAAAAGCACCTGGTAACAACACCTTGCTTGTTATAACTATAAATAAAGAAACACCAAATTTGTATATCTTCAATTCATATCTTTATGTAACCAGAATGAATGTAGCAATACTTTTCAAAGTCCTTGCATTCTCTCTTTATTTATACTAGTTACATTATTAATTCATGATGACTTCAGATTAAGTATGTTTTGCATAATTCAAACCTGTTGAAGGCAAGTTTAAAGAATTTTGTACCTAATTGGACAAAAGAAACATAATTTTTAATGTGGATTATCCCTGTTCATTTTTACAATATAATCACATCAATATTGCTTTGACATTTCCAATCTATCACCTACCACTACCACATATTTGTCAATACCTATTTATTAATATAGCATCAACTAAATTAAATTCTACATTTTCAGTCTACCTATAAGCACCTGATGTGTCAAAATATTGATGTAATAATGTTGCCCAACCATAATTTAAATTCCCACATGTCAAGTGACGTCGCATGTCCGGTGCGGAAAAAAATCATTTAATTATATTTCAGCAGTATAATAGGCGACCAATGACTGGGGAATCATAATTTATGCTCCATGTGAAGCTTCGAGCCTGTTTCGTCATCCAAAGTGATATAAATGTATTGTTTTGTGTTGCCATGTTGTTGAAAAACGTCTTATAAAGCTTATAATGTTGTCTGCGGTATTATTTATAAGCGACCAAGACTTATTAATTCATAACAGGATAATTCGTCAGCGTGCTACTTAAATATTTTGACGTACTCTGCATTATCTCGACTTTATAATATAACTTGACTTATATCTCGGTTTGAGATATTATAGATCAATAGATCCAGCTAAAAACGTTTTTCTAGGAAAATATCTAATTGTGATTAGAGCGTTAATCTGTTTTACATCATAAAAAGGCGTGTTCGAAGTTTGAAAACATACCATAAACTCCGTCATAGTCCGAATTCGATGAAAAAGTCGTAAACAATGGACGCCGAATATTTAAGCACATTCTAATGTATGTTATGTTACCTCAAATATATTTTGTTATTTAAGTATATTATTGGAGTTGTTTACGCATCGTCGGGTGCCGTCTCATGCATACGCATCAGGCCTAGGGTGTAAGGGATGACTGGCCTTCTATCTGCCCCAGTTTTGACGCTATACAACCTATATAGATATTATAGATGTAAGCTCCACGTAAAATTACGCATCATTGAATAATGTTACGGTTCGGTTAAGCAGTTATTCACTGTTGACGGGTTTTTCGCTTTAAAAGCGTGCGTGATTTGATTGAATATGTTGCGGACAAAAAGTTCGAGATTTTTATCTGATTTTTCGGGTTTTTATATTGACTTTGGTAACACTTTTTGATTTATGTTTTAAAACGTCATAGTTCACTTTGTATAACTTTTTTCGTAAACAACATACATTAAGCCAGTCGCATTAATATCACCTTCATGCTTTTAACACGCGATAAAGTATAAACAACAATGTTTTTATTTTTCTACTTAAGCTAGTTATAATCAATGTACCTGCTATGTAATGCTTGTTGTATGTTTCACACGATAAATTATTGTTGCATTTCAAATGTTACGATTTTATGATGTCATATCTTGTATGCTATTTAGCTTTACTATGATCGATAATTGTTTATATAGGTATATGTACAGACCCCAGCACGTCAAGCTACCCGAAACTGTCAAATTTTCCCAATCCATTTTGAACCTAATACTTTAGCGATAAAGTTGCAAGCCTATTAAAGAAATTTGACAGATTGTAGTAGCTTTATGTGCTGGCGTCTGTACCTAATTCGATAAATCAATTCATATGTAAAGTACTAAAATCACAATAAAAGATTAACTAAGCATAAGTAACCAGTTTTGTCGATATTGGTACCGAAATACACATAATTATGCAATCATCTAAAGTATCACAACAAGACTTTTCTGAATCATCTCTCAGGATTTCAACTCACGAATAAAAAAAACACGTCTACATAGGAATAATAAAGAAACATTCTCCTCGAAATTGAATTCAATTAGATAAGTAACAATCTTTTGCAACATGTTGCAACACTGATTACATTACATGTTGCAACCATAGTTACAGTCATCCGAGCTTCAGTATGACTCATCGATGAAAGAGATCACGGGAATGACTGACAAAGACGGCGCTCTACAAAGCCGAACTGTTTCATTCGATGCTATTTAACTCTCACTAAAGAACTGTATTTCCCTAATCTACCATTATGTCACATGAGATGCAAGATCCAAATATAACCCAACGGGCATCGACGTAGGCGCAGTCACAACGAAAATATTTATATAAATGGGGGTAATCACTCCGTTATACTCCTAAGTCTAGTTACAGATAAAAATAGATGATGAAAAGTCATAGTAGCCGCTTTTAACAGCTGTTTGGTATTTTAGTTTTGGTTTTCAGTGTTTTGGATTCATTTCTTGATCACTGAATCGTCTACCGATTGACATAGTTCTACTCAAAGACTTTGCCAAGATTGATTTCAAGCCACTTGAAAGCTTCGCCTATAATATTGCAAAATTAGATACGTATTCAAGAAAGATTAACATATTTCCAAGCAGAATCTAGAATAATCGTCTCATCTGTCTAGTCTTTTTCCAACCAGGTTGGGGTTGGTTGCCAATGTAACTGGATACAGCTGAATATCTGCACAACCCAGTTTAGTAAACACAATACCCCTTGGTAAGACTGGTTCTGACGACCCGTAACAACTGTTAAAGATCTACAAAAGGCATCCGGTACAGGCGGTCTCGGTATGAAAAAGATGGTCACCTATCCACGACCCGACCTCGACAAGCGTTGGTTAACCTTACAAATTGACCTGTGGGACGTTTATTGTTTAGCCACAAGCCCCTAGAATCTAGCAAAATAGTCTATTTAATTCTAAGCCCAGTCGTCGAAATTTGACCATAATTCATTTTAAACTAAGGTTGAACTTTTAATCCTATTCACTAACTTGACAGTTCAATGCAAAATAATGATACCATTCTAAAACTAATAGTGTCGGGGTAGTGAACGATTTCGCATAAAGAATGAATGATAAAAATGTTTTAAATTAAATAAAACTTTAAAAAATCATTTTTAGGTGTGGATTATAAGAATAATTAATAATTTTTAATAAAAGTTATTTCCTTTTTTATTTTCTTCTGATAGAAACAAAACTAAATATAAAAATCATTTCATTTTGCTTATTTTTTTACTAAAGTCATTTTATTTCCTCTGACAGCCATAGACTACATATATATCGATATAGTACACATCTTGTTTTAAGACAAGTTATTTTATTTAAATTACAAAGTTTGCATGTAAGTACATTATTTCAAGTTCATTCAATTTCATTCATTCTTGCACCACCTCACTATCTTTTTTTTGTCAAAACCTGGTATCCCTCTAATTGTCAAGTTAGTGAATAGGATTAAAAGTCGAACTTTAGCTTGCACTCCTTCTCCATACAAACTTTAACTGCTACAAATTCCATACTCCTCCATCCGCGTAATATTCAAAAAAAGGGGTACAACGTTTTTGCTTCACGTATTAAAATATACTTAGATAATGTTCGTACTGCTGGCATACGAGCTTGTCTGTGAAAGAGTGGAAGTGGGCCTGTAGTTTAATTATTTTCATGATTTTACAAAAAAATAAAATGCTCAAAGAATGTATTCGATATTTAAGAATCATGGTTTCCAATATAACGGCCAACAAGACAATATTTTATTCAAACAGAATTTTTATTTATGCCAACATTCATAATTTTGTACTTAATGCTATAGACTTCATTCTAAAGCAAGATAACTAAATCAGATTCCTTTCTTATTAAAAAATATTCACAAAGAAAGTGTCAGGCAAGACGATGCATTTAAAAGTTAAATGTAAGCTGGAAGAAAATCTGCGTCCTTCGAGAATTCATTTTAATACGGTTGCAACGAAGTTTTAAAACGAATAAAATGCGATACAATTGCTTTGTAATCTGATAACAGCTGTAAAAGGGAACTAGATTCTGTAGAATTCTATTCAGTCTTTAATTAGAAAGATGTACTTCACAAGATATGTTTTTTTGGCAGAGCGAAATTGCTGAATACTAGACACGGTGAAAATGTTGTTTGAACTCCACAAAGTTAATGAAAGGAACCCTTTAATAGGCTTTAGAAATGTATAATAAGCCTTTCGGTTTGTTTAAAATTACGGAATAATTTTACCACAACACAGGGTATCCCGTTATAAAATTAATTTCCCATCGTTATAAGCGCGGATATTGTCGTAAAATTAGAGATTTTGATCATAATGAGATTTTGGACCTGTACTAGCCCGACTGTCTTTCTGCTGAGGTCAGATGGGCAATCGCTCCATGTAAAATACTGGTATTCAGCTAGACCGGCATCCGGTTAGACTGGAAGCTGACCACAACATCGCTGGGAAAAGGCAGGCAGTCATTATTCGTCAGTCTATAACAATGCGTCAATCTAATTAAATTCCACTCGAATAACTTGAGTTTTGGTGGTACTTACCACCGACAGGAATTTCCATGACACGAGTCTGTTGTTTACATTCAGATAATCGGCATTTTAAAATGTGTTTCGATAACAGATGCTATGGTGCTAGGATTCTAAAGAACTTTAAAGTTGATAATTAAAAAACGAAATAAAGATAATTTTTAAATCTTTTATGTCAGTGCAAAAAGATTTGCTTCATAATGAACTTTTCGATGAATTTTCATAGATGTTTTTGATTTCAACCCTAAGTGATAAAACAACACGGAATGTATTTACCTATTGATGCGACATTTTTTAATGTAACCTAGGTTCTATTCTATAGTAGTTCCGTCTAAAACCACTAAGCATTAGAATCGATATCATATCTCCAACATTCGTACGTTTCTTCCAATCGGAATTAATATATTATCTATTTCCAATACTATTGAGTTACTTCATATATACATATGCTCGTTATTTTTAATAGGGCCGCGTAAGCCTCAAATCGACATCATATTTCCAACATTTATGTAACTAGTTTGCTTCAATAACTACTTCCTACCAGATGCAGTCGTGGTTATCCTTGGAGAAGATAGAGGAGGATACATGAAAAATTCGTCCCACGTACGCTTAAAACTAGTCTAAATGATAATCCGCCAAGTGGATTCCTCACACGATCCTGATTTACATGCTACCATGTCAGGCATCAAACCAAGCCGTGACTTCGTCTAGACATTCTAATGGATTTAACATTTCTAATACAAGACCTAGACTTGGCTACACGTTCCTTGTTCATAGGCAAAGGGGTTATAGTCTGTTTTCATGCTATTGTGCGGTTAAGGAAGGTGGGCCGTATTGATTGGCTGCGGCTTTTAAAGTACTCAAGGACTAGCTTAAAGCTGTGTAGAGAAAGGTGACATTTTGTTTGGTAACTCACACGTAGAAGAGCTAAAGGGGATATGAGATGCAGTGAAATTGGAGCAGTTGACGAGAAAAAGTGTTCAAGTATGAATGTGGAGAGCTATAAGAAGAGATAATTGTGTGAAAGATAAGACGAGAAGCTGATAGAGTCCGTTTTAGATTACCATCAAATACGCATGTCCACTTATTATTATCATTAACACAGACACCAAGAAAAGGCATAATAATCCTTTTTTAACCGACTTCAAAAAGGTGGAGGTTATCAATTCGTATGTTTATATATTTTTTTTTATGTATGTTCGGCCATAACTCCGTCATATATAAACGGATTTTCAAAATTCTTTTTTGTTCGAAAGGGGTTTATTCCGAAATGGTTCCATATAAATTTCATATAGGTAGATCTGATGATGAGTTCCTGAGACAGACACCGGAACTCTTTAAAAATGTCAGCAAATCAACTGCGATTTCTGCTATTGCATAAATTTTAATATGCATTGTTTGTTTGGAATTAGTGCGGTGTAAATACCATAACTAAAAATTTAAAAATAAAAACTTTTTCACAAAAAAAAAAACAACCGACTTACTTAAAAACACTACAAAGTGAAAAATAACTTTAATTTCGGAAGTCGGTGGCAAAAACCTTAAATACAAATCCTGAGACACCGACTGCCGAAATTAAAGTTATTTTTAACCGACGAAAAAAAACGGAGGAGGTTATCAATTCGACGCGTATATATTTTTTTTTTATGTATGACCACGCATAACTTTGTACATAGTAGTCCGATTGTGATAATTCTTTTTTTATTGAAAAGGCTATACTCCCAAGGTGGTCCCATATAAATTTGGAAAACAAAATCGAACCCTAAGGGTCGGAAAACAAGGGATGATTGATTGTTCACTCACTGATTGTAATGTATAACCGCGCATAACTTTATACAGAGTAGTCCGATTTTGATAATTCTTTTTTCATTGGATGGGGTATACCTTGCCAAGTATTATTAGTACATTCAAGCCACAAAAAATTATAAAATAAAAACTTTTTAACAAAAAATTAAACCGCCGAAAAAACTGAAAAGCAAAAAATAATAAACCTTAAAATTTTGAGTCGGCGCTGAAAAATCAATGAACAAAGATCACTCAAAGCGCCGATTCATAATTTTAAGGTTTATTATTTTTTGGTTTTTCAGTTTTTTCGGCGGTTTAATTTTTTGTTAAAAAGTTTTTTTCACTTTGTAGTGTTTTTTAAGGAAGTCATTTGTTTTTTTTTTTTGTAAAAAAGTTTTTGAAAGGACGAAACACCCGTAACACTTTGCGTCTTAAACTGCATAAGGTTTACGTTTACCCATTATAACTAAGGCTGAACAATAATGTAGTTTTTAAGGGAACTCTGCAACGAAGGCAAACAAGCCGCGCATAGTTTACAAGTACAGCTTGGCAAAAAAGAGTCTGGAAAAAATGAGGGCGCCTGCTTAGCAGGTATGGCCACCCTGTATACTAGGACTAAAAGTGATAAGATACTTGTTGTTTTAATCCACAAACACGAGATCCCGGAAATTCTCATCAGTCAAGACTTCAAGACTTGATAGGCACACAGTCTTTTACTTTCATTGTATTTAGTAGATTTCGCATTATTTCGCTAGAATAACCTTTTAACTAAGAGTGCCATCATAATAACATATTGCAAACTTATTCAGTTTAAAAATTAATTAAATTACACTCAGGGATTGCCGATTGAATCCAATAAACAAGACATAATGTTCAGCAATCGCATTTGCGGCCTCCATCTAGGGTATTCACAACCATTCGATGGTTGGAATGCCTGTATCAAATTTGACATGAATGATACTGAACGAGTCCTTTTAATGCTGACAGTTTATAGTCGACAAGAAGGCGACTTACAGCTGCTTACTGTCGGAAACTAATCGGAAGTCAGAGAGTACCTATAACATGTCGCATTCGACAGGTACGGGCAATATCGAATAAACTTGAACAGTTGACTAATGAAGGTGTCAGGTATTCTATGTGGGGTACATAACATTATCACTATTCACATGACAATGAAAATGAAATAACACGCTAAAATTTAGATTTTATTCAAAAAGAAAAACGTGACATAACATCATTCTTGTATTCCTTTTCAGTGCTATGATAGATTTTTTCCATTAACACTGATGTGTCAGTTTTACATTTCTTATTTATGAAATCTAAATATTGTAAAAATCTTTCTTACACGTTTACGGCTCCCATTACAACCTGTCTCCTCAAACTATAGGTAATATATTACGTAGAATAGGCACCTGAAAAATAATAAATATAAATTATAGGTACTTTTATTACTGTGGTATGCGATTAACAAAAAAAAAAAAATATACTTGCCGGTTTCGTTATGGTGTTGAACTTTTTGTCTAATTGCACACAGATCAAAATCGTCTAATTCTTTCTTCCGCCAACTGTTTTGGTGTTCCTCCAGGTGCATAAAAAAAACATTAATTTTTTTCACCTTCATTAACAATTTCTCTAATTGTACTGTGAGATTTACCTTGAAAAAAACATAAAGACAATCATATTAATTCCATGTAGGTACACTTTTCAATTTCAAGTATCAAACATCAAGAGTTAACGTACACGCGATTTGTCAAACTAGAAAACATAACCTCAAAAATCTATTAGTAAATAAAACAATAAAATGGCTTGAAACTTATAATACCGATATAACTTAGTATTAGAAAGGAAAAACAATGACTGGCATTGAATAAAAGATAAATTTCTTGGATAAATACCTGTCGTGTCGGCAGTTCTTTCGTAAACATTGTCAATCGGAGACAAAATTTGTTCCGCTTCAGATTCCGCCAAATTTCTTACGAAAACTTAGTATATCACAGCTCACACCACTACTCCTTATTGTTTTATTCATTTTTTATATGTACAAAAGCATTAATCATTGGTAGTTAATTAGAAATAAGTAAAATACAACTAGGAACATAACACACTGACAGATTAGCTACTTGTTGATGATACACAAAGCAGTGCTGCCACCAAAAAAATATTTTAGTTCCAATGGTTACCACGACAGACTCTTTTTTGCCAACCTATAGCTATGATTAAAAAACTAAGCTCACGCAACGCCAATATTAAATAAGGTGGAAACTAGCGTTTAGGATCGGATTACGTTTGCTTAGTAAAAAATATTGAGTAGGTAATATATTGCAGTTTTGCGTTTGTAGCTTCAAGTTCAATCACATTGAAATAACAGTGATGGTTGGTTGAGTAATCTTTGTGGATTGGATATTTTGCGAGTAAGCAGCACAAGACCAAATATACAAGGACCTCCTTATAGTGAATATTGAGCAATCGGAAATGCAAGGAGCCTTACGCAAAGGGAGGATGTTAGCACCTTCGCACTGCGATGTAAAGGAAGTGGTTTTGTCGGAATCGAAGGTGCGATCTCAATAGGAAGTTTCGACCTCTTGAAGTCAGTTTGAAGAGGGCATCAAACTACAAAGACATGTTTAGACATCTACAACTTTTCGATAAAGTGATGAATGAAGTTCTTCGAAATTAACAGACAGCTGTGCGGCTGGAGAGTTTGTTGTGCCACTTCTCCCTAGCACTAGGAAGTGGTGAAGAGCGGACGTTTTAGGGGACTATCTTATGTAAGAACTTCAAAAACTGATTTTCAGCCTACTTTGAAAAAAATACTTTTGATTTTGAAGTAAAAGAATCCTGTTTTGTATATTTAGGCCAGGACCTGCGAATGCGAATCATGTGACTATTTGTAGGATCGTCTGTTTTCCTCAGAAGAACACAAATTATTTCTCCAACGATATTCGATCCTTCGCATCCCTAGTTATAATGCCAATTATAAACGCCCAGACATTACAAATGAATGATTTTACACCTCAGTGATTCATGTTCGCTCATTATTCAAATTGTATCGAATAACAGGTAACGCCAGGTTTATATTTTGAATATCAATACTCACAATTACAGTGTAGTGATTGGGTTTCCACGGGACTGGTTAATTCCGCAACGTACGGTAAACGTTAGCTGAATCCGTTTTATTGGCTATGTCGAAATGGGCTGTGCGAGAAACTACGACTTAAACATTGTTTGTAACATGGCAAATGGGTTTATACTAATAATTCTAACCTAAATAATGTTAATATAAACGTGGACTTTGATCTTTTGAGGTGAGCAGAAGTGCACTGTATTTTGTTTAGTTGTCACTGTGGACTGTAGTATGCAGTCCTGAATCGCAACTGAATGTGAAAGTTCCACATTTGATGCCGTTTCAATAGTTTCTGCTGACCCAGAATGACCAAGAGGCCTAGCCCTTCGTGGAATACAGGTGTATTTGTTATGTTATGTGAGCTCAAGGTGTCCCGCATGGCAGTATACTTTTCGACGAAAGTAATCAGACCTATTAAAATTATATTGTCTTCACTCGGCGTGTTATTTTAATAGAGAGCAAAATAAACAAATAAGGCTAACCTAATTAAAACTGCAATGATTCAGAAATTCTCTTCTTCATCATATCATTTCCTTGGCTTGACGCCAGCGTCCGTTTTGTGAGGAACTTAGTGGTGCTGATGTTGGCAAGCTTCTCCCAGATCCTTCCTCTATAATGTGTTGAGTTCCAATTTGTGAATTCAGAATACATTTTCCTGTTATTCATAATCGATTATGTAATTGAAATGCAATTCTGAAATTATGATCTCTGCAGCAAACCTGAAATTATGATGTAATGGACTGGGACACTTTAAAGCTCGATTTTATAACTATTGTTAATTTTTCTTCAAACTTGAAGAGACTACTATTATCTACGAATTTGGGGTGCTAAGGTCAGATATTGGTGGCTTCGTGTTAAGTAGTGATTATTTTTTTCGTGTATGTTATTTCATCAAGTTGGACCGTCAGTCGACCTCAATATCCTAGAGAAAACGCTGAGGGATTTGCGTAATTTTAAAAGTTAAGGAGCTTCTTGGGTTTATAAATACTTACGTACGATAATTTGGAATGCTCGCAGCAAGGAATCCAAGGCGAACTTCTCGAGTGTGTCGCTTCTAATTCCGCCAAACTTGTAAGGAGCACGAGACTTTGAAAATTTGTAATGATGTCTTCTTTAGAAGTTGCACGAAATACGTTTTGTTTTAAAATGTTTCCACTTTCACGCTTCCCTTGAGATGGTAGAGAAGCTTTTAGTGTTATAGGATTTGAAACAAAAAGATACTGCTTAGTTCTAAAATGAAAATACTTATTCACCAGCAATATGATGTCAGAGGAGCCGTACGTAGCAGACATGCATTCATGTCCGACACATGAAAATTATCCAAGCAAGAGTATGAAAAGTTCTTAGCACGTGACATACAGATTCCCTCTATCTCTTTCGGAAAATCCATGAGATCGTGTATGTAACATGAGCCAATATTATACGAATAATATTTGCAGTAAGTTAAACATACATACTACCTCCGCAATATCTACATCAGCGAAATTTGCAAATTGCGTCCAAATTGTATAAAACTGTTTGCAGAAATTCTGAAAGGTCAGCTCAAAAACATTTTCGCTTAAATAGAAAGTATCATACTATGTAAAACCTCTGTAATCAAACGATCAGACGCAAAACCTCGATATAATCAAATATAAGGGCATCTATTCCGAAGCCATTTCATCGATTCTTCGTTGACATAACGCACAACGTTCGCGGTTGTTCAACCTGACGGAAATAATCTTAATTTAGAGACAGTATATTTTTAGCTACAACCTTCTTTTTACGTTTTCCGATGCGTATCCTCTTACGCTGTCGCTTTTGGTCGTATTTCATTGATACGATGTTTTGGTTCACGAAAATAAGCTAAGTTTATTAGCTATAGTGAGTTCATAGCTCCATGTTTTTGGCGCCAAATATATCTTAGTGGAAGAAACTAGCAGTAAAATGAATTCGTTCTTGCTTAAAGGTATTTGCGATCGTTTGATCTCTTGCGTTCCTTTGCTGTATTACTGAATCTTTAAATATGCAGTTAATACCATCATCATCATTTCAGCCGAAAGACGTCCACTGCTGGACATAGGCGTTCCCCGAAGGGGGGCGTTTGCCATAATCGCCACGGTTGGCAGGCGTGTTGGCGATCGCTGTATGGTGGCAAAATGCATAGAGAACGCTGCTGCCCCATAGTCCGGCAACACTCGAAACGAATTGAATTTGCAATGAATATGTAAGGTAGGTAGTACGGACTCACTCTATGTATAAGTTGTAGACATTACACACACGATACTTGTAGTTTCCTCGATACAGAAAAGTTCAAAGTAGTGTCTAAAAAACAAAAAATCCCTAGTACGACGTAAATACTTCAGGTTTTCAGTTAATTTATAATAAATACATGTTTTCTATAACGTGTATATCAAAATGTGTATTTGTTTTAATAAATACGACGGAAATACGTACATTAGCGCGCGAACCGCCCGAGACGCTACGCTACAATAAGCGTCAGAAGGTCGGTGCGCCCTTAAATCTATGTGTATTAATGTTTAAAAAACCCTAATACATTTGCGGGTTTGTTTGTAGGGGGTTAACATCAAAACTACTGATCCGATTACAAAAATTCTTTGAGTTTATAGAAAGCCACAGCATTGCCATAGGATGTTTCTTCAAGGCCAAGGAAGTCACGTGTATAAGCTAGTAAGTCATATAGCCATTTTGGACAGCATCATTGGCCTGTCTTTTCATGTAGGAAAGGTAGCTCCTAATTCTAACAGCATTTGTGGAAGAAGAAACAACTATATTTACATGCGGATGCGTTGTTGCATCTTCAAGTAGTTGTTTTTTTTTATGTTGTACTATTTCTAGTGCTGATGTCATCTAATGAATTCTTAATTATTGCTGTCGTGCTCGTGAGCGAGAAACTCTTTGAGACGTAGTAAGGCCAATACTTATCTAGTGGTTATAAATGAATAAATATACATTTATTTTCAGAATTTCTTCCATACGTGTTAGTAACAATGAAAACTTATAGTGTTACTAGCTTCTGCTAGCGGCTTCGCCCGCATGGATGTCGAAAAATATCCCACAGGGACGCACTTCCGGGATTAAAAGTACCCTATGTGTTAATCCAAGTAAACAATATCTTGTCGCACTAGTTGCTTTGCAACCCCCCACGTCACCCTCTTAGAGATGGAATTTCAAAGAACCCTTTCTTAGTGGATACCTTCTTCTCACAAAAAACACCATTCAAATTTCAGGTCTCTAGGACCAGTGGTTGAGGCGGTACGTTGATATATATCAGTCAGTCACTCAGGACTTTGAATTTAATATACATATATAGATTTATTGTAAGCTGTGTGAGGCACGCCGATCCTAGGGAATGTCTACTTGACTGCGTTCAGTCGTATCCACAGCCCCAAGATCGGAGAGTCCCACCTATCATGTTATGTTGTTTTATCTTTTGACCACTCACATTTCTTGGTTTTGGATTTGAGGAAAAGTGGCATAATTGATTTTTTTTTATGCACTATAGAAACAATTATGCAAAGCTTCATTAAATGTAATTTTGATGAATATTGTCACGGTTTATGCATCATCTCTTCCTACCAATTTGTACACTACGATATGCGGCTAAATATGTTAGAACTTTTCTGTATCTCTTTATTACCTTGAATGCAAAGTATCACGTAAAACACCATGTTTAAACAAATAAAATTTACTTACTAAAAATTTTTCTCGGTCTACTTATTTTTGTTTATAACAACGCACACATGCTTTTCCTTTCCACTATAGACATTAGCAGAATAGTTGACATCGTCTTTTGCTTGCCATCGTAAAAAATAAGATAGAACTAAAAAGCTTTCTTATTGTTTTCCTCCAGATTATAAAGGAAAAGTATAAGAAAAACCTTAATAGTGTTGATTTATCGCGTTATATATTGAATTAGCTCATTCCCTCGGCACCTACTACGTGGTATAATGCTGAGCAATAAAATTTTAACACTCGTAAGTCGTCCTCGTAACTGTAATGATGGCAGAAAAGTTTTTTGCAAGACATTTCCTTTTAACCTGTGTTTGCGATACCTACTATGAAATTTTGGTGAGAATAATGTGAGATTCTGAGATCTGCTGGTTGGAAGTTTTGTTCGAAGATAATGTAACATCACGCCTGTATTTCCCGAAGGGTTAGGCAGAGGTGCACCAAGTACTCCTACGTTTTGCCAATTATGTTTAAGTCCCATGTTATAACGGGGCGAGCCTATTGCCATCAACCGAGCACAAATACAGACTCCAAAACCCAACAACAATTTGCCCGAACTGAGAATCGAACACAAGATCTCGTGCTCAGCAGTAGCGCTAGCGACCACTAGACCAACGAGGCAATAAATTTTTGTTTTACGTGCTTCAGATTTCTTGCACAAAATATATCATACTCATCTACGAAAGTTAAGAATATTGAGATGAGTCTTAATTGGCGACTCATTGCTACGTTTCCGAAAGGCATCACTGTATCGGAAATAATTACCTATTTTGATATATGCCTATAGTTATCATAAATCTTGTCTATCTAAAAATCGTAGGACGTAACACAAAGTTAGAATCTATTTTTGCAACTTTAGTAGACAAATACCAAAACTGCCGCGAAAGCCCGACTCCATCGACAAATATTACATTCAGAACCAAATGTTAGCACAGAATCAGCGAAACGTGACTCTTTGGCTCGTATTGAATTCGCGTGGTAGGTACCATCGAGTAAAAACTACTGGCGATGTGTCCAGTACTTATCCAGTCGCCATGTATGGGCGTGCCGAGAGAGTTGTGAAGTATCTGCCTTATTAGCCACTGGCCACGACAGCATACGAGTTTTTATTCCGATTAAAATGTGCGTAAGACTTTCTAAAGCATTAAAATTGTAGCACCCGTCTGTAACTAGATTAAATGCAGCATATCGCTAAAATATTTTAATTTTGACACAAAAACTGAACTTTTCATAAAAAATTGTTTTATAAAATACGATGTAGTCTTGGCTACGTCATGAATTTTAAACAATCTAATTTAATCAACGAGCTTAGATTGAATTTAGCATTTAGAAGAGAAGACTAAATATTTCTGCTGACGGTGTTTTTGGGATAACAAATATGTAAGAAATTCTTATTTCAATTTGTTAAAATCCGACTACTGAGAAATCACATTCTTAAAAGTATGGAAAAAGAAAATTTTCTCATCTGAAAGCCGAGGTTGTATGCCCCCTTAATAAGATCGCTTACTGTTAGAATGTATTGTTTAGGAGGAATACGACCACGGCTTTCAGGTGAGAAAATTTTCTTGTTTCATACTTTTTAGGGTTCCGTTTTCAAATGGCAAAAAACGGAACCCTTATAGATTCGTCATGTCTGTCTGTCTGTCTGTCTGTCTGTCTGTCTGTCTGTCTGTCTGTCTGTCTGTCTGTCTGTCTGTCTGTCTGTCCGTCCGTCCGTCCGTATGTCACAGCCACTTTTTTCCAAAACTATAAGAGCTATGCTGTTGAAACTTGGTAAGTAGATGTATTCTGTGAACCACATTAAGATTTTTACACTAAAATAGAAAAAAAAACAAAAAAAATTGGGGTTTTTTTTTCATCAAACCCACACGTGTGGAGTATCTATGATTAGGTCTTCAAAAATGGTATTGAGGTCTCTAATATTTTTTTTTTTCTAAACTGAATAGTTTGCGCGATAGACACTTCCAAAGTGGTAAAATGAGTGTCCCCCCCCCCCCCGTAACTTCTAAACTAAGAGAATGATAAAACTAAAAAAAATATATGATATACATTACCATGTAAACTACCACCGAAAATTCGTTTGAACGAGATCGAGTAAGTAGTTATTTTTTAAAACGTCATAAATCGTACACCGCAATTTACCTTTGATTCAATCAGCTGAAATATAAAATTAAAAAAAAAATACATTTATTTTCATAAACATAAACCTTGTGCATAAACCGAGAACAGAGATGTGACTTATCTAAGATACAAGTATCTAAAATACAGATACAAGATACAAAATACGTATTTTTATCTTGTATCTGAAATACTTTTTTTAAAATTCATTTTGTATCTTGTATTTAATACCTTTTGTTGGGTATCTTAGTATCTTGTAGGTATCTACAAGATACTAAGATATATTTGCAAAAATACTTTGAGTAAACTATTACTGTATATACTATAACTATATTATGTATACATTTATTCAAATCACAAAATGTGACAAGATTGAATGGAGACATTAACTTGCCTGCAGCAAATGACGCAATATTAACCCCATTGTCACATCCGTTCTTTAAAATGAAATGGGTACCAAAAGCACGGAAAAATATGTAAAATAACTTACTTTTGCTGATTGAATCAGGAAAAATTTATGGATCTGAAACAAGAGTGGCGGAGACTTTTTTTGGCTGGGAAATCATCAAATGACTTCTCGTGCTCTGGGTGGAGCGGGAGGGCGTGTCAGACTTTTACTGACTAAAACCCACCCGTGTTCCTTCAGTCACCCATATGCCAGGGCCACGGTATCTCGTTTGAACAATCACGCGACCCTGGCAGGCGTCGGTCCTAGCAAACCCCTTCAGTGCTGCTCTTTGAGAAGCGCGTGGAACACTACGCGCCGTCGGCACGGGCTTGGTCCTTACCGGGCGGCAAGCTACCCTTTGCTCGGAGCCCGCAAGCCCGTGCCTACGTTGGCCGGGAGTCTGCGATCGACTCCCGACGCCCGGGTCTTCTCCTCCTGCGGTGGCTAGGGACGTGAGGCTGCAGAGACTGCCACACCCTCACGCGCCCCGCCTCCCCCCTGCTTCGCAGAAGGAGGTGGCGGCTTCCCATGCCCTCTCGCTCCGTACCATGGCTCGCACCAGGGCCGGACGCGAGAGGTCACCGCCGCCGATCGCCTCCACGAGGACACGGCGATGCTCCGCCCAGGTAGGGCACACCTCCACCGTATGCTCCACAGTGTCCTCCAGACGATCCTCGCAATGGAAACATCCGGGTGTTTCCTCCCACTTTATCCTGAACAGTAACCCCCCGAAGCACCCATGCCCGGTGAGGACCTGCGTCAGGCGGAAGGTGAGGATGCCGTGGCGCCTCTCTATCCACTCCTCAAAGAGGGACTTACCGCCGCAATTGTGGCGTGCTCAATGTTTTGTGGCTTAAATGTACTAATAATACTTGGCAAGGTATACCCTATCCAATAAAAAAAGAATGATCAAAATCGGACTACTCTGTATAAAGTTACGCCTTACATTATAATCAGTGAGTGAATAATCAATCTTCCCCTATTTTCCGACCCTTAGGGTTCAATGTTGTATTACAAATTTATATGGGACCATCTTCGGAGTATACCCTTTCCAATAGAAGAAGAATTATTACAATCGGACCACTATGTAAAAAGTTATGCGTAGTCATATATAAAAAAAAAAAATATGCGCGTCGAATTGAGAACCTCCTCCGTTTTTTTTTTCGTCGGTTGAAAAATAAACTTACATTCTATAATATGTTGTTTTCTTTCAAAAGTATTTTATCTTTAAAAAGTATTTGAAAGATACGTATTTTGTATCTAGTATTTCAGATACCATTCCTGAAAGTTATTTGTATCTGGTATCTGAAATACTTAATTTAAAAGTATCTTGCATTTTGTATTCCAGATACTTTGTATAAGGTATCTTGTACATCCCTGACCGAGAATACCTACAGGTTTGTACGGAACCCTCGGTGCGCGAGTCCGACTCGCACTTGGCCGGTTTTTTTTTAGAGTGTGATTTTTCAGTAGTCGGGCTTCAGTTTTTAAACTTAATTTTCATCGGAATTATTAGAATGTGCTAATTAAGCACTTTCACTTGATACCCATGACGGCAAAATAGTTTTTGTTTGTTCTTTAGTCTATGTTCTCTGGGCACCATATTTATTGTGATGTCACATCGCCGATTAAGACGCTTCCAACGATTCGTTCTCGTTTGTCAAATTATGATAAGGAGTTATGAAGTTTTGAGGGAATAGATGAAAATACATACTTACAAACATAAATACCAGTTAAAATCAAAACTCTCCTTTTGCTTCGCCGTAGTCTGATAAAAATTTTCAATTGAATGGAAGTGCAGAATCCCGTAAAGATATTGGAAGAAGAATTTCATCGATATTGCCGGTATTTCAGCATCATAGATCAAAGTGACACGTCTATTATCGTCCAGCACCTGCGACCAACTAACAGCGTTCGCTTCAGATATTGCCAACCTAATACAATTATGCAAATTTTAATACTACCGAAGACAAATTGACAAAGGCGTATTGGGGTGACGGCTGATAAATCCAGCCATCGTTTTGTATACGCAGGCATTTGGAAAATTGTTTTAAATATTCTCTTGGATTTTAATGAATTAGTCATTTGAATGGCATAATTGATTTAGCTCTGGATGGGGAACAGTTGGGCTGTAACGAAGTGAATAAATAATTACTGTTCGGGATTTTGGACTGAGCTTAGCTGTAATTTACTTAGCTTCCACCTAGCTTAACGGAGTTAAATTTCTCCAAATTGCACAGTTTGTAATGTGTTTAAGGCAGACTTCAGGTAGCTGGTAATTCGTAGAGTTTGATCAAGCAACCAGAATTTGCGTTTAACTACTGCTGAATGTAAATAAGTCCAAGTTGCTCCAAAACCGGCAAACACCAGCTTGATAGATACATACATACATAAATTCACGCCTCTTCCCAAGGGGGTGGGCAGAAACTACAGAACGCCACCTGCTACGATCCTTCCATGATACTTTTGCTTCATTTAAGTTCATACATCTGGTCATACATGCACGGCGGTACTGGTAAATACTACGCACCTGACCCTACACCAGATCATATGCTGTTCGTATCCCTTGCTTCTTCTTCAAGTTGTGTTTTCCAGCGTCTAAACATTGCAACTAATGACCGTTTCTACTAAAACCACGCAACACCTAAATCATCATCATCCTAGCATATTCCCCAACTATGTTGGGGTCGGTTTCTGGTCTAACCAGATTCAGCTGAGTACCAGTATTTTACATGAAGCAGTCGGTCATGTTACTGGGTAATACGACACCCCTTGGTATGATTGGTTGTCAGACTGTCAAAGATCCACAAATGGCAGCCGGGACCAACGGCTTAACGTGCTTTCCGACGCACGAAAGGGTCTTGATATGTGAAGATGGCAGTGGCGAAAGCACCATATAACACGATTCCTACCGGCTTGCCTTCAGGGATTCGCATTGGTAACTCTATCACTATTAAAAATACAATAGTATGTAAATAGTGGCTACTATTGTCAATAAATATAGTTACACTACGGGTATTTAATTCACCATAACATTCAAACAACAAAAAAGGTTATTTATAGCTTTGTATTACAACAAAAGAGAAATGTTCTAAATTAACCCGGCGCCAAAACGTCATAATCGGGAACTAAAAATTCATACAACAGCGATCCCGTAATGATGTCACTTTAGGTCACGTGGCACCGCTTGATATGTACGAGAGCAAGCCGCTGTACAACGGGTTATGACAGAGACAGGTATAGAAAAATGCGTCAGCGAGAACGAGATAGAGGAATATTGCATATTTTATTCGTTTTCAGCTGTTCAATTTAATTGTATTTAATTCATTACATTCCTATATTAATTTTAGAATGATAGTAAGTATTCTTTATTGATGAGTCAGTAAGTTAAGGCCGACTTCGCTTCGGCTTCTCTTTTAGAAAAATGTACGCCTCGCCGCTGGAAGATGGTCACCCATCCACAGACCAACCGTGGCAAGAGTAGCTTAACCGAGTTGATCGTCCTGTGCGGCTGTATTTATTAAGCCAAAAGCCCCTACGCAACACCTCAATGTATTGCCTAATAAAAGCGTACTGTTGGACTTTCAACTCTCGGCCTTTGAGCCGAGCGATGAAATTAACCTTTACGTATTATGCTTATTTTCTGAAATCGCACTCATTCTTTCTATCTTGTTCCAATATTCTATACAAGCTGGACATAAACGCACGTGATTACAAATTCTTCACATAATATTCAGTAATTGGTGTGCCCTACTGCCTTTAATAACTACTTATTAAAGTCCTCAGCTATGGTCACGAAACTATAGTTAACGTAGTACAGTTAGCCGCACGTCTGTGGTAATACTGGCAGCGCCTGTATGTCGTAGAGGGAAGGTTGGTTTTCGTATATAAAGTGTTACTAATGATATGGTGACCGTACAAGTTGTAAGGACATTGTATTGTTCAATCGTTACAATTAATACTTGTAAACTTGCCGACGGTCACCGACTGTCGGCATTCCAATAGCCACTGTATTTAAGCTTGGGTCATATGTTTATTATTCAATGACTTCAAACTTTCTATTCAATTGATTGAAAAAAAAGCACAACATTTCAGCGCCGAGGCGTATATTTTTCTAAAAGAGAAGCCGAAGCGAAGTCGGCCTTAACTTACTGACTCATCAATAAAGAATACTTACTATCATTCTAAAATTAATATAGGAATGTAATGAATTAAATACAATTAAATTGAACAGCTGAAAACGAATAAAATATGCAATATTCCTCTATCTCGTTCTCGCTGAAGCATTTTTCTGTACCTGTCTCTGTCATAACCCGTTGTACAGCGGCTTGCTCTCGTACATATCAAGCGGTGCCACGTGACCTAAAGTGACATCATTACGGGATCGCTGTTGTATGAATTTTTAGTTCCCGATTATGACGTTTTGGCGCCGGGTTAATTTAAAACATTTCTCTTTTGTTGTAATACAAAGGTAACCTTTTTTGTTGTTTGAATGTTATGGTGAATTAAATACCCGTAGTGTAACTATATTTATTGACAATAGTAGCCACTATTTACATACGTATTTTTAATAGTGATAGAGTTACCAATGCGAATCCCCGAAGGCAAGCCGGTAGGAATCGTGTTATATGGTGCTTTCGCCACTGCAACATTTGACTTCAATGCAAATTCGATTTTCAATTCTTTTAATGAAACATTTTCATAATATTGATTTCGGAGCTACACTTAGGCGTAGTACACGAGTTCAATTCAATTTATTTCGATTTTATCGTCTACATTTCACTTTTTAATAAAAGGGTGCTCTTTTAGCGTGCCATTTGACTGTAAAATAAAAAGCAATTGGTGTATGTACTTTCGCGTTTAATTTATTACGCAGAATATTAAATGTTATAAAACTTGGTAATTGATATCCTCGGGGTTAATAACACAGCGTGGCGGAGATATTACGTCATTCAATATAGTCACTAAAGCACCAGAAAATCATGGACGTAGAAGTTATTACATATTTCATTTCAATACGTAATTAGGTCCTTCATAAAAATATATTAACTTTAAGTATGGTATACTTCTTAAGCTACCAGGAAAAGCATTGAGTTTCTAAGTACGTAGAACATCTCGTAAACTTCAGGGATAAAAGTTGAAACTTGGCACTTAAACGACCTGTAGCTTCAGTGCAAACTGTGTCTTGAAACACGAACGATGTAAATATTAAACTTGTACGTGATCGTTACACCTGTCCCATTAGAGGCCCAGAGGCCTAAGAAGGTTCGATCACTCTGCGTGCCTCAGTTGGCTCGTCCTAATGACCATAGGACTACTTCAATATTAATTGTTCGGGCTTCTGCCACCTATTTGTTAGTTAAATATTTGTATAATTTCTAAAAGCTAGGTTAGTTGTTCATTAATTTAACCCATAGCTATTACTCCTAACAAGACCATTACTTTTCTACCATTTTAATAACGTACAAGCTAACTCTAGGCACTTTGATCGAAAACCGGATGTCCTCAGGGACTAGTTTATATCTTGCAATGAGATATTACCAGGGATAAAGTGCGTTATAATTCTATTAGAATGCTTTAACTAACGACAGGTCGGCCATTAGTGGTGGTAAATAAATGTATCAGCTTTCTGCAGTACAATGTCACTTGATATAAGTAATGGCAGAGATACATGTACAGTCAGTGCCCTGCATTACCTGACCCCTCCTACACAGAAGAAATGAGGAATGACGGGTCAGGTAATGTAGTGCAATGACTGTACTTATTAATGATGTAGTATAGAAGCCACCTCCGAAGAGAGCATGAAAATTGCCTCTCAAATTAGCTTTCCTTCAATAAGCAGTCAGCTTCGCTTGCACCCTGCTGATTGGCTTGTTTCGGCATGTACACCGTCACATGCGAACTCACACTGACGTCACGCCATCGCGCAAGTAGAGTTTACCACGCAACTAGAAACATCCCGACATCAATAGTCGCCCGTCTGGTCGAAAGATCCTTCCTTTTCTCCTACAGTTAAGTTCCTCTTTGCTGTAAGAGAAGCAAAATGAGTGTACCTAACTAGGGATTTAGTTCAGTACATGGTTTTGGTCATAGACAACTCTAGTGTATAGAAGCAAATATCTATATTGCCATAATAACCTCATTAAACTACTGTAACCGACAGGTTAGCCATAACCTTTTGTTATCAAAGCACAGAACAAGGACAATGCTTTTGTTCTGAAGGATGATAGTGTGCAATTTATATTATTAACAAGTGCTGCGTGCATTATGACGTAATTAAGTGACATTAGCCGAGGCCACTCCTTTTCATAATGAATATTATAACCTAAAACGATCAGTTTTGTATATTTTTCCTTGATTCGTTTTGCATAATATTTTTATGTTTATTTTTCAATATTCCCCTGCCACATCGTTGAATCAATAAATTATTATTACGATTTTATTTATCATGGAGGAAAAAGGAAATTCAATTTATTTGTTGCTCATGTGTACTAGGCGCTGCAGTTAAGTACGTCGTTAGAATTACAATTACTTGGTTAAGGATAATTGAAACCAGAATTAGATCTGTCCTATGGAAATACGAATGCCGAATTTTACAAAAAAAAAAAATATTATTTTTTGTACAAAAAGTGTCCTTAGGAAAGCGTGAAAATTCAAAATGTTATATAAAAACATGCAGGGATTTTTATTCTTTTCTAAATGTGATAAAAATAAACGTTCAACGACTTATTGTCACAGTCCAGTTATGTAGCAGGGATGTTTGGGAGCTCCGTAACCGTAACCGAAACTATCGGATATCCGATATAAAAATTTATCCGTAACCGTAACCGAATCTGAAATAAAAGTTTCGGATAGTATCGGATTTGTTATTACATTTTTATTTTCGGTAAATTAGATAACACTCAATGTATATTTATAATCATTTTTATTTTAAATAGCTGTAATAATTACTCACAGACTGATTGTAATTCCTACCAAATGGTGACATATACATAAAACCATTTAATGAATACAAATAGCTAATCTATTTGTATTTTACTTTTGAAATTCCTTAAAAGTTTAATATCCGTAACCGTAATTATCCGAAACTAACGGATAATCCGAAATAATTTCATATCCGTATCCGTATCCGGTATAATAATCCGTAACCAATCCGTATCCGAAATTTCATATCCATAACATCCCTATTATGTAGCATTCTAAATTAGTATAAACGAAGTCAAGTCGATTTTTATAGCCTTTCACTGACTTGCATAAAACTATTCAACTCATTTTACTCTACTCGAAAACCATCACCAATCATCGTCTAACTAGCCTTTTCCAACTATGTTGGGGTTGGGTTTTAAAAGAAGCGACTGCCTATCTGACCTCCACAACACAGTTACTGTGCAATACGATACCCCTTGGTATGACCGGTTGTCAGACTTTCGAGCTTCTGACAACCCGTAGTGACTGTCTAAGATCTACTAACAAAAATCATCACTAATATTAGGGTTAGTTCTAAAGCCCAATTTTGCTGACTCGTTGTTTCACAACTGCTCGAACTATTCGCGTAAAACTGAACAAGGCCGAAGCATAATATCCTAATTATAAATCATAGATTTAACCCACATCTACTACCATCAACATCATCATTAAAACAAACATATTCTACTTAAAACACTCACACACACAAATAATCTCGATCTGCTATTAATATGACGTCACTAATTAATCATGGCGGAACGAATAACTCCGATTATACTGCCGCTATAAATATGCCAATTAATGTTTTGAACTATGTGTTTATTTGTGAATTTTTGGAATATGTTGGTTATAGTAGGGATAATCTGAACTTCATTCCACCCTATGATATGCTTTTTGCGGAGTAGTGGGCAGAGATACAGCAGACGGGTTATTCTCTAATTAAATTAAATGTTTATTTATTTAAGTAGATATTTGAGCAAATAAATAAATCAATTCATGTGAAGAAAACACAATTTTCTTGGTAATACTTTTAAATCACAATGCAATCTCTTTAACAATCCTACAAAGACTAACTTTACCATTTTAAAGTTACTTTTGCCCCATTCAGAAATAACGACAAAATCATAACCGTTATTTCTAAGTTTTGCCAAAGTAGAATAATACATTCAGTTACCATAATGGAAATACATTTAAAAGTTTGTAAAGAATAAAATGACTTATATTGATAAGTCATTTATTTTAAAATTATACATATTTTAATACATTAATTTGTTGTAAAAAAATATTGAAGATTGACAGTGTGAACAACACTGTCGCTGAGACGAAATAGCAACTAGATTTTGAACATGTTTTCAATGGCCTCCAGGACACGTGTTACAAATTCTACAATCTGAACATTCGTCATCTCCTTTGCGTTTTCCACTATCTTGTGGGTGGGTGTGACACATGTCATGTTTTCATACATGCGACTCTGTTGTGCGATCTACGTATTTGACCTTTTTCTTGAGTTCATCACCAATAAGGTCGGGTGTGTATCTTTCTTGTGTATCGTGTTACGATATTTTCATGTGACGTCATGATTACATAATATGATTGGATATCTGCTCTGTATTCCATAAAGATGTGAGCCAGTCTGAGACATGTCAAAGTCAAATAATTTGCAGGTACTTTTGAATTGGCAAGGCGGCTAGTTGATCATTTCAAAGCTTTTTCATTCATTCAAATCTTTATCGTTACTATCTAGAATCATCATCTTATTTTACCCTGGAATTAAGGTCAAAAAAGCTTTGTCAAAAATAGGATGTTACGTGCGTTGGCTTAATTATCTATTCCTAAATTCAAAAGCTGACCCGACTTGAGGCTTAAGGAGATTTCGGTAAAAGTAATTCGGATATAAAACCCTATAATATTAAGGACTTGGTATAGGTATGTACGTACAGAGGCTTAGAGTTCATATTCATAGTTTACTTGTCTTAGTAAAAATAGGCGCCGTATTTACTCACAAAACACACTCCAAATGATTGTATTACCATATAAATCGATTGGTCAATTCGTATTGTGAGACCGACAACGGGCCCCGAAACTGCTTTATTAGTTGGTATACCATTCAATTGAATGAATTCCTCGCGTAATTGCACGCCTCTTGATACCGAAAGAGGTATGCTAGGCTGCAATTAGCGGTATACGATACCTTGGAAGCTGATTTGGAATAAATGTAAAGGCTCCCGCTGACAAGCACGACGCTACTCTCGTGGAACCGTTTTTATGAAAACTTCATGGAAATTGATCTGTCTTCCTGACCCTTAAAACGTTTTCCGGCACTATAAATGTGTTGAAATGGTATAGGCGATGACTGAATTGAAAGAGGATTTGTAGTCATATGTTACGAGCTGTATGTTATCTCTAGAATTCAAACCTAATCATTATGTCGCCTTCTATAATTTTAACTTTAATTAATTTATCAATTGTAGCGAAAACTTGGCACACGCCCCTGCGCAACGCCCGGTGTCATAATGTCTGCACACGAGACATAGATACATATAGATCATTTGTATTTATATACTATTTATCTTACAAGCTAGTCAGAGACTATTAGAAAAACATGGAAACAGCTGTTTACTGCCTCGTGCCAGGTGGGGGCGAAAAGGGAATAGTAATTATAAGAAAATATTGGTTAACCGGCTTAGATATTTATTTGTAACCACTAGTCACTTTTCTGAGAACCTGATAGCTATCTGAATGCTTCGTTGATCTAGTGGTCGTAAGCAGCTGAGCATGTCTTGTTTTTGATTCCCAGGTCGGTAGAATTATATTTTTGGAGGAATATTGCTAACACATTGCCGTCTGTTGGGACAGGTCAGCTCAAAGCTGCAATGGCTCTTTCTTCAAAAGGCCCTTCAACTAAAAGACTTCTTCTAAAAGACATGGCGCTGCATTGTTAGCCTCACATACAGTTCTAATGAAAATGTTTGGACACTAAAAGAGACCTTGATCAGAGCTTTCAACATTTCTTATTAGGGATCAGTCAGCTACGGAATACAGGCATCATCATCTAGTGTTAAAATATCGATCAACAAAATATTCACTTGTAAAAGTGTCTTAAAAGATCAAATCAATTATCTTTTAATTTCATTGCTTCATATGTTCGAAGAATTGGTTTGCTCAAAAACTTAAATAACGCAATGAATGCGGTTGAGCTATCAAAATGAACCTATACTTGTAGTCTTAAGGTCCATCACCACCATTCAGCCGAAAGACGGCCACACTGCTAGAGAAAGGCTACCCGCCAATCTTACCCACAGAGACTGGCCGATGCCTTCCTGCATCTAACAGATTCGATTTGTGGTAGTTTGTCCGAAATCAGAGCTAACACAGCAAACGATATGCTGCAATGTTGACTAGATTTGAGATCAAATTAATTTGAATAAGCTTTCAGACACCAAGTGTTGACAGGTAGCTTGATTGCATATTAATTGGTATAAACTTAGGATATAGGTGTCAACCTGTAATGAGGTTGACGAGCTTAGGTAGATGACAGTTGGTTTATTTATTTGACAATAGTAAAATGTCAAAACATCATGATTTCTGTGTTAAATCTAAGTTGATTATTGAATTGTTCTTACAAACCTTCTGGAAGGAGTTTACGGACACACAGATACTTTGGTCTATTGATGGTAAGTGCTTCTACTGAGCCCGAAGTCCTGGGTTCGTTTCTCTGGTCGGGTAAAGTGTTAGTAGGTTTTTCATCAGGAACTTCTTAGTAGCAGCTCGGAGTTTAGACTTTGTGTCCGGTTGATGGTAATAGGGTCGCTCCCTATTACATGGGACTTAAACGTAACGAGCTATATGTTGGTGTTTTATAGGTACACCTCTGCGCAACCCTTCGGGGAAAAAGGCGTGTTGTAATGTAGAAAACATTTATGTAGCAAAACATCTTTAAAACCTCGCGTAATGAAAAACCAGGACAATTTTTCTACATCCCTGAGCAGCAGCACAAACCGCTATTGCGTACTGTATATTTTAGTAAAGATATACCTTCATTACCTCGTTTAATAAAGCTAGGGTAAACGAAGGCAAAACACCGTGAAATTAAATTTGGTAGCAGGTTTAATATCATTACCTTACTGTGCTATACAGTATGGTATGCGGAGATTTACTGAGAGTATGAATATGACCAGCTATAGGTGCGTATATCTGCGCATATCAGGGTCAGGGTCAGTGTTTCATCAGTTACAAGGAAAACGTTAACTTATAAACATTTTTCTGACACCCGCGGGGAGAAATATGACGTAGAAGACTATTCTTGTTTTCACACCAATTGTCAAAGGCGTAGTCAAAATATTGAACTGATAAGAATGATGTTTAGCGTCTATCCTGCGTCGGAAGAACTAAGATATCTGATCTCATGGAAGTTCCAAGAGACTACGCTGGCTAGCAGCATTACAATATGCGCCAAGACCGTCACTATTACTGTTATTGCAAAAAATTGACGATAAGACAAATTTTCTCACGAGCTTTTATCGTAGCGCTAATTTTGTTGTCGCCTTGACATTTTGTAAGTACTCATTCTACATATAACGTTGCATACTTAATGTTTTCGCCATTATTTTAAATGACCCTCGAAATGGCTACAGTGACTTTTGCGGTAAAGATACAAAATTTTACGTCCATTTGTTCACATTGGAGCAGAACAGTTTATGCTTCCGTCTGCTCACTTTATAGCCTTTCTCATTCATACTATAAATGGACAAGCTTTTGATAATTCAGAGACTTCTTTGAAAGCTTAAGTAGGACAGTCTCTTATATGGACTCTTTTAAGTTGTGAAGCGTCTTGACCTTTTTAAAGCTCGATAAACGTTTTTAAGATGGGTTTTAGTAATATTGGTAATAGCTTTGAAAGTGTTAATATTGCTTCTCCACCAATCATTTTACTGTGCAGTGATATAATAATGCTAGAGTCATAGTTATGTAACTTGATTTCTAAATTTCTTGAATGCATCAAACATGCATTTAGAAAGAACTGGTCGCAGTATTCATTCCGTTTAGTTATCTCCGTCTCTCCTTTCCAATAAGCATAACCAATGAAAACAACACATAACTTCTCACAGAAATTAATGCAAACTCGTCAAAGCTACCTCTTTCTGATATCTCCAATCTTCACGCAACGATATGCACAAACGTAAGCAACCATTCCTAAGACTATTTCAAGATAGGTGCGGCTTTAACCGACACCGGTACAGCGAGTAGCGTCCAGCATATCACGTATTCGAATCATTAAGAATATTGAATCGATTTAACAAAACCGGCGCGGTGACTCATCGGCTCGGTCAAGTTCGCGTCCCAGAGATGCGCGATGAGATCGTGGGCGTAGGCCTTTATGACGTGGTGTTTGGACGCTTAAAAGTATTACGTTAAAAGGTATTCATGTAATGAGCTTCATTGATGATTTTTTTGTTGGCGAACCGTTAGGGGATATTTTTCAGATAAGTTATTGTGAATATGAATTATGGAATGAAATTCAAACTTTTGAAAAGCAGTTGTTCAATCCTACTAATTTAAAAATTGTGATAGTTTGTATATTTGTTACTTAATCACGCAATAACAGCTGAACGGATTGGGATGAAATTTGTCATACAGAATATAATCTGGATTAACACATAGGATATTTTTCATCCCGGTAGTACGTCCCTGTGGTATAATTTTCGACCAGCACACGGGCGAAGCCGCTGGCAGAACCTTATTAATAAATCACATATTCTACCTGCCAGAGGCCACAACCTCAATTTTTGATTCCAATCTGACTTTTTCAAATCTGAGTTTTTAATTTAACCTGACTTGAATCATCAATCACAGGAAGTCATTGGTTGTTATTTCTATATCGAAATTTTCATAGAGCATGCTTTGCTTCCAAGGCTTCCACCATCATAAAACTAAAAAATACTGCCAAGAGTGAACACAAATTAGCGATCTTCCCCATTCGATACGTTAAAACTTGGACAGCTTCTTGGCAAGGGTAATGAGGATCGATACACCATAGTCTAAGGAGCTACTGTCATTACGTGGGTGTCTGGGCGTATTTCCAGAGACACGGCATTTATAATCGTCTGCGTTTCTGATTTATGGACAGGGATTAATGCATCAGAAATCTATATTTACCCTCTTCATTGATTTGCAATTTGTGTTTGAATCACGCATGGGTCCACCAACGTTTTGAAGAGTCAAAGTAAAACCGTTTTTATCTAATGATTTCATCACATCACGTCATCTTTCTGTCTAACTACAGTGCAAAGGCTATGCAACATTTTCTTCAATGTTCTCTTAACGATTTGGTTTTCCGTTAACTACCTGAAAAAAACCAACACTTTATATTCCTAATATATTTGTTGTTAAAAAGCTTCGACGATATTCTGAATTTAACTGTACGTCAATGTACTAACAATTTTTCAGTCTACTTTTTTCAATATCACAAAATTGTTTTTTCCTACGACTCTTCAACTGTGAATTTTCCCTCGCAATTTTCAGATTTTTTAATGAAACTACTGGGTTGCATATACGTTTACCTTTGAGATTTGTTAAAAAGCAAACTGTATGTGATTTATAAGGTTTAAAAGCACGGTGAGAAAAAAAATTATGTGATGTGAAAGGTGTTCTTTTAAAAGAAGATTTACTCGTATATTTCCTGTAGGTTTTTGCCCAAGTGGTGCTGAGAAAAGTCAACATTTAGCGAAGATTGTAAAATGTAGACTCAAGGCGATTCAAGAGCGGTTCCTAATGGTTATTGACTAATGAAAGAAATGACGTAATGGAATCTTGGGTAACCATTGAACGTCTTGTAGTTGCCATAAAAGTTATTGTTCCGCGAAACTCGTAAAAATCAACAGAGGGTGACGGATAACTATCATGGTCCGTAAGTGATGAGCCAATACACTGTCACTCGCATCTGTTCCATCTACCACAATATAAATAATATCACGAATATATGTATACTCTAAAAGGTTAGACAAGTGTACCTATAGTTCATCCACATTTCGGCAGTTATGTTTAATTCCCATGTCAACAGGAACATATTTTGTCAGCAACCAGGCATAAATACACGCTCCGAGCTGTTACTGAGAAATTCTAGATGGAGAAACCCAATAAACACTTTACCCGACCCGGGAATGGGATCCAAGACCTGATGCTGCAGCAGTACCGACCACTAGACCAACGAAGCAGCTATATCAGTTCTATCTCATCATCATCATTTCAGCCGCAAGATGTCCACTGCTGGACTTAGGCCTCCCCCAATTGGGGGGGCTTTGCCATTATCGCCACGCTTGGCAGGCGGGTTGGCGATCGCAGTATGGTGGTAAAATACATAGAGAACGCTGCTGCCCATTCTCTAGTAAGTCCCTTAGTCGCCTTTTACGACACCCACGGGAAGAAATTGGGTGGTGTTTATTCTTTACGTCCGGCACCACACGGTACAGTTCTATCTAAATCACGTTAATATTGCTACAGAATAGATTTCAGCTTTTAAACGTATTTTCGTACGTATTTTCGTATCTAGGTTATATCGGGATTAAGAATCGCACCCTCTCCGCTCTCTTATCCGCAAAGCCCGGGCGCCTTTTAAAGGCTTCCTTCCGAAAACAAAAAATAAGTTTAACAGAGCCTTAGAACTTGCAAAGGCGAATGACCCAAAACAAAAGCATAAATATACCAGTGAAAAATCTACGGAAAATATCAAGACTTGACATAAATGTCTGAAGCAGTGCTTGTAATATAATAATATTAGATTTGAAATTCAGCCAATAAGGATATTTTGAGCATTTGGAAACTTGTGGTTTCCCAATTTTAAGTGTGGTTTGGTTTCATTTAATTATTACATTAATAGCATTCGTCACCAAAATGCTTTCAGATTCCTTAGAAAATAAAATTCAAATCTCATCTTGATTTTCGTCAGCACGTTTGAATTTTGAACCCTCTAACGAGTAACCTATAGGGTGTTCCCCTACGACACTCAAAACGTCACCCTTCAAGTACCCATACAGCACCCCATTAACGAAAGGGACGGATAGATAATAACAAGGAATATAATTACGAATAGCACATATCCTTTCAGCATACATAACTCTGTCGCTCTTCATACAAACAGGAAACAACGGAAGGTGACTGTTATAAATACATACTTCAATATGTTTGTAAAGGTATCTACTCTTATTAATGTATGTAATTGTTTTGTCTTCACAATGCCGGCCAGACTATACATATTCACGATTCTTCATATACATGAGGATATAGAAATATAGAGGAAATATCGAAAAGTCTTTCCAAGTAATGGAAGGTTTTTATAGAACCTTGGATCGTGTAAATAGGTCAGAATAAGGGGGTGTGGAAAGGACAGACTAGGCTTTACGACCCTGGAAGAGAGCCAAGACATGGTCCGTGTGAATAGACTGTAATTATACAACATGGCGATAGTTTGGCACATGATATAAATAAAGCCTGCTGTATCAAGGAGGTCGTGTGGTCTTGACATTTTTTGTAAGAACAATATGACTTAGATGTAATTTGGATAAGGAAAAATACAAATGTCACCTTTATAAGGAACTAGCTTTTGCCAGCGGCTTCGCCCGCGTGGAGGTCGGAAATTATCCCGCGGGAACGTACTACCGGGATAAAAAGTAGCCTATGTCCTTTCTCAGGCTCTAAACTATCTGTGTATACCAAATTTCATTTAAATCGGTTCAGTAGTTTTAGCAGGAAAGCGAGACAGACAGACAGACAGAGTTACTTTTGCATTTATAATATTAGTATGGAAGTATGGATTTCAGAGAGTGCCCTTGGACTTTCTTGCCTGTCCTTCTCCACAGAGATTTATGTTTTGGAATGGCTAACTAACTGATTAATTGACTAACTCCGCGACACTTAAAAACTTTTTAGCAAAAAATAAAACCGCCGAAAAAACTGAAAAGCAAAAAATAATAAACCTTAAAACTTTGAGTCGGCGCTGAAAAATCAATGAACAAAGATCACTCAAAGCGCCGACTCAAAATTTTAAGGTTTATTATTTTTTGCTTTTCAGTTTTTTCGGCGGTTTTACTTTTTGCTAAAAAGTTTTTATTTTATATTTTTTGTGGCTTTAATGTACTTATAATACTTGGCAAGGTATACCCTATCCAATAAAAAAGAATTATCAATTCGGACTACTCTGTATAAAGTTATGCGTGGTTATACGTTACAATCAGTGAGTGAACAATCAATCATCCCCTGTTTTCCAACCCTTAGGATTCGATTTTGTTTTCCAAATTTATATGGGACCACCTTGGGAGTATACCCTTTCCAATAGAAGAAGAATTATCACAATCAGACCACTGTATAAAAAGTTTTGCGTGGTCATAGATAACAAAAAAAAAAATATGCGTTGAATTGATAACCTCTTCCGTTTTTTTTTCGTCGGTTGAAAAGTGTCGGTAAATGGTTTATTTTAAATAAATGCTTTAAATTTAACGAACGGACAATTGAGCTAGTGACGCTAAAACACCTTTCCAATGAAGAAAAGAGGTCACTAACCCGTCAGAACTCGTAAAAATTACATACATTATCATCCGAAAAAAGCCGCGGGCGCATATTAGTATGGAACGCACCATGCGACCGCAAAACGCAATAGGCGCACCGTATTACATAAAACACTGGTGTCGTTGCGGCGCATTAGTAATGGTAACGCTGTTATAATTACTGTTGTGGACTAGTTAAAAACTCATTACTGGGGTAACAGAAACATACGGTACATAATTATGACAATTGTTGGAGTTGTACTATTGGTGTGTCTAAAAATCTTCATCATTATCCTCATTCACAAGACGACTTCACTCACTGCTGGATATATGCCTCTCATTTCCTGTGCCAGTTGCCACGATCCTGAGCCTGCCTTATCCAGGTTTTGCCCTCATCCAAAAAAAAAATTACCTACTTTTATCAGCACTTTATGAATATCAAAATTAGATAAGGCATTCCCCTAAAACGCCCGCTCTTCACCACTTCATAGTGCTTTAGTTGGGAAGAAGTGGCGCTACTACATCGCCAGTAATCCAGTATTTTAATGCACCCTAGTCAGTTCATCAACTTTGACAAACCTCTTGTACACCTTTCTGGAAATATGTAAACTAACCATTAGAAAATAGAAGAAAATTACAGAATTGGGGGACGTATTTTTTGCGTGCATAAACTAGGATTTCAAATAAGCGCCACAAAAACCCGATACAGCAGGTGTAAATACGCTTAAATTATAAAAAAGAACAATAATTATAAAGTAAGTAATTGCTTGAACATCTTTATACTCATCTCAAAAGTTTCACGATCGACTAGAGGTATCCCGATCAAGAAAGTTTAATGATATTTTTTTGCGGAGTTTCGTAAAAACACAGCCATGTTAAGTCCCCAAAGAAAAATGTATCAAATAAGTATGAAAAGAAAAACAATCAGTTTAGATTATATTTTCGAGTTAGGTAGGTACCCCCAGGGTATATGACAAGACACATTTCTAAAAGCATTAACAACAAGTCCACTAGGGAACGCTGGTATCTATAAGGCACTTTGAAATCTAATTTTAATATAGTAGGGTTGTTTTGGTATAACTCAACATCGTGCCTTGATAACACGAACTTAGTCAATTAAATATAGCTGATTTCTGCTTATTCCCTTCTCCAAAATACATTAGTCACGTTTAACGACAGCAATGACTAGGTTTCTTTCACAGTTATGATAAGTGTGAAACGTTATTTCAATCTAAAGAAGGCGTTTTAAAACGTAATTTACAGGGAAATTAATGACGCCTATAAAACTTTCTTTGACTACCACAGCTGTCAGTTAACTTGCAAATGCGATAGAAAGAAAGTTCTCGGCAACTGCTTGTATAATTGACTAACTTTTCAAAGGACGGATTCTGATTCATAGCCGTAGTTGGTACTTGAAGAGTCCTCTTAGGACGAACTAGTTTGAAGTAATAGAACTTTGTGTAACAAGGTTTACTCTTGTATTTGATGGAGTTTAGTGAAGTGAAATTAATTCTTACGGTATTACAGGCTAAATGAGCCTATTGTGGACAAAACTCTAAATGTGTGCCTTCATCATTGGTTCTCCTCCTTCCGCTGCTATCTGCTTAGCGTTTTAAGTCTATGTAAGGTTCTGCTGTGGCTTATTTAATTGATTAAGTTCCACTTAAGCATTTTACTGTGTCAGTTAATGGACGTAGTCTTTAAAGATTTATAACATCCACAACTTTACTGCTAGACATTCCAAGGAAATAGTCTTGAATTTTTAAACCTTCACTACGATACACTCAAGTATTACTACAAGCTCTAGCTAGAAATTCATAGTTCTCATCTCTCGAGCATTCGAAGCATCCATCTTAATGATAGATAATCTTTATAAATTGTTATTGTGTTGAACATTTAATGCCTGCATTCAGGTTGTAAGTTCACACGATTATGACCATTTGTTTTGCAACACTCGGCGTTTGTTTTAACCAGTTTCCAAGCTGGTGTAATATGCCAATATTAATAACGCGGCTGTAAATAAATCTCATGTCTCGTTGTACCTGCTTTAAATCGGTTCATAATAACACAGAAACCTCATAAGAACTGAAAATGATTGGAGTTAACAAATTAGTTGATTTGTTGCAAATTGTTTTATGTATGAAAATAAGTATAGACACAAATTGTAGTTATATCTTCTCGTAAGCCTTTTTTAAATTCCACTACTGGTCAAGGGCCCCCTGTTTCTTCTTCGAAATGCCTTGTCTTTTTCAATAATATATGTAGTATTGCTTCTTGCCTTAGTCTAGATGGCAGACTAATATTTATCTTTTACCACTTACTTCTATTCAATGGAAGAAATGCACTCCCAACGTTCATGTTAAATTGTTGTAAAGCCACTTGATGGTTCATCCGTAAATCCAAACAAATTTTACGTCCATATCAAATCGTAGTTTGTCGTGTTTGTACCGCGACGAACGATAAAAATCTCTTAACGATTGCGCTGGGCGTGTGTGGCAAGTTGCCAATCTGTATGCTGGTGTCTTGCGATTTGCGAATACCGAGGCAGCCAATGTCATGATCTTCCGGACGGCGGTAAGCTTGTTGCCAGAACTGATCGATTCTTGACGGCCATTATGCATATTTATAGCACTGTTTGCCAACTACTAGTGTTGTTTCGGCCTTTTTATTGCTTGTCACGTTGTTTTCAATTGTAGTTTTATTGACAGGTTAGAGTAAGTTAATCAAGACTGTAATTCGAGACGTGTTTGTTTTATTTCTTCGTGTTTATTGATTTGACATTTGAAAACTCTCTTCCCGACTGTAAATCCCATGTGGTAGTTACTTATTTTTTACCTCTACTTCGCTCTGTCCTTGACAACCATATCGTAGGCATGACATATAAGCACCATTTAATTTACAATTCACATTGTTATTCATACATCTTCACACCTTATCCTGGCGACAATAAACTTAGTGAAACGTACGTAATTGAATGTTGTTAATTCAACATTAGGTCCTAAACTAACAGAACTGCTTCAGTTGAGCGGTTTGTCTGTAGTTTGGCACTGTTCGGCGGGAAGTTCTGCGAGAACTTCTGCGGTTTCTTCTAGTCTAGTTCCGAACTGTAGCAAGTTTGTGCAAGCTTCCTCTGACATAATTCTGCTGAAATACTCCTCTGTGGAAGTATCGAGCTCCTATGCTGTTACCGTAATTATTGCTATCAAAAATTCATTAAATCATAAAACATCAGTAAATAAAGAAACACTTGTATTTATAGAGGTATGTAGTATGAATATATTTGTCAGTTTCTTTGGGATGCACGTAAAGTTAGGGTAATATAGTGATGGATGAGCAATCGTCTATTCAATTTATTGTGACAGAACTGATTGATTGAGTTGAAAGGGATCTTTATTATGAAGATAAAGTTAAGCGAAGCAAAGTCTCCGTTGATAGTAATACATCAGAAGACACTAAAGACATCACCTTAGAACATAAGATTGTCATACTACGTCCTTTGATTATATCTGTTGTAAGTTACGACGTAAGTACGTCACGATCGTAGAATGCTTGACATTGGTCAACTATTAATAGGTGATTCGTAATTATTATGTCAATGGTGACTAATCTTTGGCTACATTAGTAACACTGTTTTTAAATATTCAACTTTTGGACGTTGTCGTTTTGAAAATAGAGGTTATTTCTGTGAATGTTTGAATGTAATCAATAAATGTAGATGCAATCTGTATGAAGGTCAGGCAAAGGCATCATCCTATTGGTTCGAAGGTCAAAGTTAGTATTAGAAGTTTCATATGAAATAATATTATAAGCTCCACTAGCTATTTAGTTGAAATGTCCAGTCTCGCCGCCAATACCGGTAAACGTTCAAATATAGCAGGGCGTATGCGCGCAGCGATTCCTACCCACATGACAATAGTAAGGTTAGTCACCTGCGCGCGCACACGTCCTAAGCTTCCGCGGTGACGTCACCGCAACGGAGCGGGAACGCCGCAGGCGCATCTTTTGAACGTTCTGTTTGACTGATGTTTTATTGTCAATCACTTGATGTTCTTTTTTAAAAGCTTTGTGATTTATTTAGTGCCAGTGTTGTCATAGTATGACATAACTGAAATCTCAAAGCCCATTATCTTAATGTGTAGTTTATGTTTAAAAAAATATATGTCAGTAATGGTTTTATATAGGTACTTGTTAATTACCTATTATACTATTCGTAATGAAAGTTTATTCACTGCTAATAAAATGTGCCGGTTAGATCGATCGATATTATTTTATTGCCGTTTCATTACGCAAAGCGGATATCACTGATTAGTTGTAATGTAACCAATTGTATTTGACAGGTATCTGAAATATCCAATTACGAGAAAATTGCACTGTGCATATTGTGCAAAAGGAATTATAGGCAAATTTACACCATTAATCGATTAGTTCGCTGGTAGGTTTAATGCCTTATGTCATTAAGTCCACCTTATGTACTACCATTCTGATTAAATAAATAATTGTGTATTAAATGTGGTTTTTGTTGCAAACGCCACCGGGACGGGATGTCCTAGATTCTAGAAGGACATTTATAGTAACCTTATTGTAGGGATGTTATGGATATGAAGTTTCGGATACGGATTGGATACGGATGTAGGAATGATTATTATTCCGGATACGGATACGGATATGAAATTATTTCGGATTATCCGATAGTTTCGGATAATTACGGTTACGGATATCAAACTTTTAAGGAATTTCAAAAGTAAAATAGCTAATAAAATGGTTTTATTTATATGTCACCATTTGGTAGGAATTAAAATCAGTCTGTGAGTAATTATTACAGCTATTTAAAATAAAAATGATTATAAATATAAATTGAGTGTTATCTAATCTACCTAAAATAAAATGTAATAAAAAATCCGATATTATCCGAAACTTTTATTTCGGATTCGGTTACGGTTACGGATAAATTTTTATATCGGATATCCGATAGTTTCGGTTACGGTTACGGAGCTCCCTAACATCCCTGCCTTATTGGTATGGATTGGATGTACTTCAGAAACGTCAGGTGTAGTACTCACAACCGACGTGCGTGTATTACTAGATATATGCACGTAAACGAAGCAGAAAGAATATGTAACGATCGAAGCAGGTGGAGTTCTGTAATTTCTGCCTACCCCCATATATGAGGCTCGTGTTTATATTTTTTTTCCTGTATCATTAGCGTCCAAGTCAACATATAAAGGTAATAGCAGCATTTCTGTAACGTCATAGTTATCATTAATTTTATTTATTTGTGGCTTTCGTGGTATGTTATTAGCCTTTACCTTTTCCAATAGGTCACCATAAACCTTTTTATATTTAGAATTCATCATAGACAAGATTGCAAACCTTTTTGGTTACCCAGAATTTATATTGTAATCTACAATCAATATACTGACTTTCGTCTGCTTAGTTATCATTTTCGTCAACCATGCAATCTTTCAGCTTCAGCCCTTCGCCATCACTATGTCAATCACCTTAATAAGATTACTTAAACTCCAAATCCTCGTATTAAATTCCCCGCTAGCTGAAAAGTCAGCAGAATTGTAACAATACGATCCCTACTTACTGCATCGTATGTATAATACAATACGCGCGTATCATGTCTCCTATCCATCCGAGGGGTTAATGACACAGAAACATGTTGCAAAGATGGAATTAATTGGATGGTATTTGGGAGTAGGCAGCTAGGCCCAGAGCGGGAGAAGTCATTTGATGATTTCCCACCCAAAAAAGGCAGGCGGCTACGTAGATGGGCGACCATCCGTTACATACTGAGACCGAGTCCCGAAAGTAGGTCTTCGACAGTCGGTATGGGTAGTCTTAGAAGCCAAAAAGTCTGATGACCATGAACCAGCCTTACCAAGGGGTATCGTATTACCCAGTAACTGGGTATGGGAGGTCAGATAGACAGTTGCGTTATGTAAAATACTGGTATTCATCTGCATAGACCCCGACATAGTTGGAAAAGTAGGTAAAGGGTAGGTAAATGATGATGGTATTTGAGAGAAGGATTAAGTTTATTCGGCATCATTATTGAGTAACATAAGCAGTTTAATCTTAAAAATTGCTTGTGTAACAAGACAAGAACAACAAAAGAAGAATAAAGAAGACAAGGTGTAACAAGAGAAGAGTGAGAATAGAGAGATCCTGCATATCTTGGTGAAAGAAAATATTAGCCTATAAGCAAGGTGGTAGCGGCACTGATTGTCACATATGAATAAGAAAATGTGCTGTTCCAAATGTTTATTTATAAGGAAAAATATGTCATAATAATCATATTTAAACACATGAGTAAAGAATTTACCTGTATGAAACAGACTAGACACAAAGGATACCTATATGGTTTTATTTTGAGCGTAGGAAGGGGTACCCGTTTGTTCTAAATATGGACCTAAACGTTACACTACAGTGCCCTCGAGAGGTTTACCAGTGTACAGGCAAAATTTCAAAGGTATGGCCTTGTTTCTATATGAATTACAGTCCACCAAAAACACGTTTCTTTTGTCACACAATTACCCTAAAGGCGTTCGCGGAAAACAGTATATCATGACCAAAAAGAGACCATTTTTAACACGCTTTTATTAGCTTATACGTATGTTAGTATGTGCCTATGTAACGGAAACTTTGAACATGATTTTGACCCCCTTAAAAACGTCGGATTAATTTGAAATTTGACATACTTTTCGAGGACCGATGACAATACAATAACTATATACATTTGTGCCATTATCCTTGCCGAGGTTACCAGGATAGCAAATAAAACTGTCTTCGAAAACTACTCTGACATACGTCACAAAATTCCTAACACCTCACGCTTTTTCCATTATTTTCTATTTTTTAGTTTGGTTTTCTATGGAAGCGTATTTTTTAATTTTTTCTTAAGCATATGACACACCGTTTTACGGTCTAGGAATCATGTTCCACTGATGAGCTAACATAGTAGATGGTAGTACTATGAAGAACAATAGCGTAAACGATTAAGGTGAATGATTCTAGTTGCTCCATTGTCGGAGTGTCGCCTGTTAACGACATAGAGGTCTTATCACTGCCGCGATCAGCTACCATTGAGCATCGTTCACACCCCGAATAAGCTAACATAGCTTAGTGTCTTCACGTAGCTTCTTCCGTTCACGCCACGAACTACAGAGCTAAGCGAACTAAAGGTAGGAAGGATAGGAACTTTGGGCTAAGCCAAAGATTATAAAGAAGTGGTGGACAAGTGGTATCCGCTGTGACTTCCGAGTTATATGATGTAGGTCATAAGTTCGACCGCAGTCAGGTGCCTTACTTTGTGTTAATTATTTTAGCACTACTGCTCTCTCAAAAAAACGGTGACGGAAAATACCGTGCGAAAACCAGTATGTCCTAGAACCGACAATGGTAACATTATGGGCTGATGTTGAACGCTGTCTCCTGGCTCGTCTCCACCCCGAGCGTGTCAAGCTCCTGTAACTTTATTAAATCCCTAGTTTTAAGTGGTGCTAACACAATTGATAGCACAATAAACTATGTTAGTTAAACAAGCTTAACTTGCTGTGTGTCCTCCGGTTTATACTCCTTGCACGCATCTGCGAAATTTGATCGTACAAATGGCTACTTTATGAGTGTGGCAAGTATACAGTCCGTGTCAATTGACAAGCTAAATTATTAATTGTTCTGATATAAATAGGAATGGAATTTTTGTAGGTGTGTCTGCCAATTCCTTGAGGGTGTGGCATAAAGATCACATCAATAAAACGTTACGTCACGAATGTGACGTTAGGAAGAAATAAAGTAGATTAGTACGAAAGAGTCACCGTGGCCCTGGCATATAGGCATCTGCAGGAACACGGGTGGGTTTTAGTCAGTAAGTCTGACACGCCCTTCCGCTCCCATCCAGAGCGGGAGACGTCATTTGAGGATTTCCCACTCACAAAAAAAGGAGGAAATAAGGATTCAAATCAGCACTTTTGGAACTTGAAATGATCAATTCCTTAAAGAATCCTCGCTCGAAAGATTTCAATCAATGAATGGTATTTGTGATACACAATGAGTGGGCGATTCTTACAATAAAGATGACGTAGAGCGGTTTCCATTAAGCCGATTAGGTTTCCGTAACCCATAGCAAATACCAGCTTTTTTTGATAACACACTTTCAAAAACCTTTCTCTCACTTAAATGGAAAGAAATTTAATTTGAAATTCGAAGGGAACGTTTCGTAAAAGTACGTAAATATTCTCGGGCATAACTGATGGCTTGTAAGCCAGTTCTTACATCAGGCTGTTAGTCTTGGATCTAGTGGAGGAAGCTCTTGAACAATGAAACCATACATACATACAATCACGCCTTTTTCCCATGGGGGTAGGCAGAAACCACGTAACTCACTCCTTTTGCCTCGTTTAAGTTCATACAATTGGTCATACACACACGCCGGTTGCGAATACTTCGCACCTGACCTTTGCGAGCAATGAAACCAATCCCTCTGAATTCCACTTTCTTCACCCATACATTTACCTACACCGAAACCGTTCTATATGCAAACATTCTAACTATCAAGGGCTGTCTTGCGGTAACCTGCTTGCATCTAGTCGTATCAGTAACATGCATGTACTAGATAGTATGGTACACTTACTATAATTTACCTTTTAGTCCAAGCAACAGGATTATACTTAGATAGTTGCTGGAGTTGAAGCAACCGGATAGATGTAGGGTAAGATTAGTAGTGGCGTGTATGTTTTAGTAACAGTAGGGGTGGAAACTGTCTGCCAGGGTCGCGAGATTTGTTCCAAAGAGTTACCTGGCATATAGGCAACTAAAGGAACACGGGTGGGTTTTATTCAGTAAAAGTCTGTCACACCCTTCCGCTCCACCCAGAGCGGGAGACGTCATTTGATAATTTTCCACCCCAAAAAATAAAAGGGGTGGTGCATAATATTTAGAGTCCTTGGAAAGCGGTTCCGTCTTATTCAAATGGCCGTCATGAAAACCTGTAATTACTTAGCCTGTATCTGTTTTGAGTTCATGTTTTTGATTCGACTTATCTTTTATTTTTGTATGCACATGTGTCTGTGACAAATAAATCTATTTTTCAAAACGGTCTGTATTTGTACAGTTGTTATTGAGTGACTGTTCACCGCTTTCATAAGAAACCAAAGCTTGAGACCGAATTGGTTAGTCTCTTGAGGCTCTTGGATCTACTGAAGTCCACCTCAGTAGTAGTAAATAAAGTTACAATATTACTCCTACATTCTGAACCACAGGAAGTTATGATCCATAATAGATTTATCTCCCAGTTTTATATCTTTAGGAAGGTAGATGCTAAAGTATGCCCAAACGGTACAAAATTAATTTCAAAGCAATGGCTGTGTAGTTCGCGACATCAGTAACACTTTTTGTGACCTGCATTGTAACCCTGACCTTCAAACTGCAATAAACGTTCAAAAAATAAGAATTTTTGAGCATGAGGTTTCGATTCCCAGGTTGGGCAAAGTGTTATTGGAGTTTTTCTATCTGGAATTTCTCAATAGCAGCCCGGAGTCTGGAGTTGCGTCCGGTTGATGGCAATAAGCTCGCCACCTATTACATGAAACTCAAACAGAACTGGCGACATGCCTCTGCCCAACCCTTCGTAGAAACAAGGCGTAATGTTAAGTAAATTTCAATTTCGGGGGCTACCACCTTAATAAGGAAACCCTTAAAACTGCATCAGTATTCAGTCCGTTTTCTCTCAACAAGTACTCCTTAAAATTATAGAAAATAGACTAGAACTCGTCTCGATAAATAAATGCACTATCCGCTGCAGAATATTGTGGTGAAGGTACGGAATAAATATTACCATATATCATTAAGTGGTTGGTTTAAAAGCTTTTCCATGTTATCAAGGGTAAAAGGATAAGAGGATTATGTATGTCTTGTACGTTATTTAACTAGCCGGCACTGTGGCGCCATCTAGCAGGTAATAGCTGAACTTATGCTTTTCTATTTTATTATTCTAAAGTTCTTTTTCGCTAAAAAAATTGCATTTTATTGGCTGTCAATTTCTATACCATCACCATATTGTTTTTGTTTTTGTGATAATCAAGCATCGACTTTTTAAGCGTAGAACAAGAATATATCTTGAAACTCAGGATATGATTATATTTCATATTAAAGTAATAAATTCACTTCTTACTTTCAAGTAGGTTATGGTAGGTTAGTTTACTTTGGAACATTTATTATCAAACGACTATTAATCATCGCTTTAAACTAAAACGTGTCAGCGTTCCCAAGTCCTAGGTCTTAAAACCGGTTTTGCCATATTGCCAATAAACCCATTCATTTCTCGTGGGATGAACTGGTTTCAATTTACTAATGCAACTGCACTGGGTACTTTTGAATTTTTTAGCTACCAACACGACCCCTAACGGTTCGAGGCGCATGCTAGCACGTAGTTCCGCTATTGCATAATAGATGGCGCTAGGAGTCGCGTTCGCGCTCAAAACGGTTCACGTTATTGATTCACCCGTATCTGGCCGCGTTCAAATAAAATATTGATTGTTTTGCGATACTAGTGTTTACTGAAAACCTTTATCTTGTAAGTTTAAGTTTATCAGATATGCTCTGTGTAGTGTTTTCGTTTTGTTATTTAGAATGTAACAGGTTTTGTAATTTTTTGTTATGTTTGCGTTGGCGTAACATCGGGAGCCTCGTTGTTAAGGTTTACGTAAGCTGCTTTGCTTTAATAATGCTTACAATAACAATAATTGGGCACAACTCTTCATGAACCGTTGCCTACAAATTGGAAGACATTTCTTTTATTTCTAACCAAGAAATGGTAATAACTGGCAATTATTGGTAACAAATAATAATGTTTCAACAATGCCTATAGAAAACGATAGTTAATGGTTAACGGTGAAAAAAGAGAAATTAATGGCAGAAGTAATAAATAAGTACATATAGGTAATTCATCTTTCAGGCTACGTTTAAAGACTTTAATTTGAATCCTACTCATGTTCCTTAAACACTTCAAGTTTGCTAACTTGAAGTCTTCAAGGAACATTACCAATTCTTCCTCTATTGACTCGTTTATCAATATAGAAATCTTCCTGAGCCCGTCATTGCACCGGACGTGCAACAAAACACTAGTTACAAAACGCAACGGCATTCGTTGACGTCTACAGCGGCCATCTTGTCCGGTTCCCGCCAATTGGATGATTGCGCGGGAGTGGCGCGTTGCGTCCGTGTCAAGGTGACAGTATCAACGACCATTGTTTTGTAATAAACAATAAAAATTACGTCGGTATGTTGTGGCTGTTAATTTTGGTTCACAGATTATCGAATTAAATAGCTTACATTTTAATTAAATAATGAACAGGTGCATGGTAATTCCGTCTGACAACCAGTCTTACGAAGAGGTATCGTATTACCCAGCAACTGAGTTGTGGAGGTCAGATAGGCAGTCGCTCCATATAAAATTCTGGTATTCAACTGAATCCGGTTAGACTAGAAGCCAACCCCAATACAGTCGGGAAAAGGCTAGGCAGATGATGACTCAGTCATCGTCAACTTCGATTTTTCTCACTAATGAAGCATTCGATTTCAACACTAGTTCTTAGCCATAAATCTTCTCGTTCAGCACTAAATCGTACACGTTTATAAATTCTGAAAACGTGTGAAGAATTCTTGAAATTTTAATACGTAATTTAGTCACGCCACACTAGCGCTTTTCTCTTTTTACGTCCGCCGAATTCTTTTTTCAAATTGTGTCGTAAATAGCGAATATTTTGTTTCAATGTAGGGTAGTTTGCAATTTTGTGCGAAATCTGGGAAAGGTAGTATCTTAAAATGTGCTATGAATTCGGGTAGTCTTCCACATTAATCAGACCAGTAAAAAAATAAGTACGAAGACTAAGAGGATTAAATGAAAAAGGGTTTTCATAAAATAAACACATTATTACAAAATATGGGTCCTTTTTGTTATCTTAAGACCGAATGTATTGCTCCAAGTTCTATATTAGACTTCCGAAGGTAAACTACAATTTTCAAAGTCTAAACAGAGTCTTAATACATGTTTGTGGACCTAAATACATATTTAATTTGCCTAAACACATACAACTATTGCTAATGTGTTTGTTACGTTTTCAGGCTTATATACTCAAGCGTCACCCATTTACCCCCTCTTGAACTAATTATAATGTTTGTGGTCTTCATTTTGATATTATACCAACTTTGCTTTTGATTAAAGGGTTGAGTGGTTTGACTGCCTCCTTGCCTTGTCCTTGTGGTCGCGGGGACCTGGATTTGTTTGCAAGGTCGGGGAAAGGGTTATTGAAATTTTCCGTCACGAATTTCTCAGTAGCAGCCCAGAGTTTGCCCTGTTGATGGCTATTTGCTCGCCCCCTATTACTTGCAAGAACATAACTGCAAATATCTTTTTATTCTTCAAAATCTAAAGGCATTTATTTGTTTATCGGAATCACATAAGACAGTCCCCAAAAACGCCCGCCCATCAGGCTGTACTGTACTAATCTGCATACCCCTTACCTGGATACAACTTGAAAGTTAGCTGTAAAGTCACAAGCCCCATTCTTGTTAAGTTACAGAAAATATGGCATGTCCAATCATTTGGTTCGCTTGTTTTCGTGTTGCGTAGAGCAGTAGCGTACATAATTGGATTAGAATATACGCTACCGTGGTTTACAAAGGGTTTATTATGAGAAAAAAAGGAATATACATTGTTTTTCAAACATAAATAAGGTCTGATCTCCTATGAGACTTCACTGGTTTGAAAATAAAATAAAGGTAATATTTGATATCCCGATGACGCATGGTATAAAAAATCTAATTTTGGCTCCCGGAAATTCAAAGGCAAAATATCGTTATCAAAAAACCAACCCTACTGATATCGTAAAATCTCGTTTCCAATTTAAAAGTTGAATCGGAACACGGAAATCGAACGGCAGCCCCTTCCCTTATCGATTTTCGAGTTAAAAACTCGTAAATCGATAAGAAAACCGAATAAAGCGGTTAATAGAATTAAACGTTGGATTATCAGAAACTTGAGTTTCTTATTGGATTAGTACGTGACGGGTCAGCTTACGACATCTGTGACGTCACTGAAGATGGTGTATGTGGTAGCTATCAAAACTTCGATACGTGTTATCGATTGATAGTGTAGAAAAACAGGAAAGTTTTGTTTCCGGTCCGTTTTGATTAACAAGCCATTATATGGGCGTTACATAATCTGGTTGTTATGTTATATATCGTTTCAGGAAATAGTCTTTTTTTTTTGGATGGGAAGTGATCAAATGACTTCGCCCGCTCTGGGCGGAGCGGGAGGGCGTGTCAGACTTTTACTGACTAAAACCCACCCGTGTTCCTTCAGTTGCCCATGTGCCGGAGCCACGGTATCTCTTTCGAACAATCACGCGACCCCGGCAGGAGGAAATAGTGGTTTAGCTAGTAAATTTATATGCCCATAAAATGTTACAATTGAATGGGCAACATTGGAATTGAAAACGAGGCATGTATCACTAAACAATTTTATGATCCAAAAAATTGAACCAGCTCTTGAAATATGGAGCGAGAGATAAGACAAACGAGCTTCTTCTATTTTGAAAGAACAAAGGAAAACAAAGACATCTTTAAAAATCTCACCCAATGGTAAGGGGCGATGTAGTAGCACTAGTCTTGTCTAAAAGTACTACTTAAATGCCATGTTATTGCTATTGATAAACATAGACTCGACAAAGAAATAAAAATATTGATGACTAGCTGACCCAGCGAACTTCGTACCGCCTCAGAATCAATAAATGTTGTGTTAACTTATCAGATCCCACCAACACAAAGCAAAGAGCACCAAGTACCATATACCCATGTTAGACCAATATATGACAAAGTGGTACTTTGAAGGCATCAAGCGTTTTCTATCTACCACACACCCATGTTAGGTGAGCTCCTACCAAATTATGCCAACCTAAAAGCGTTTTCTAGCTACCACACACCCATGTTAGGTGAGCTCCTACCAAGTTATGCCAACCTGGTACTTCGAAGACATCCCATGTTAGTTGAGCTCCTACCAAGTTATGCCAGACATAAAGCGTTTTCTAGCTATCAAACACCCATGTTAGGTGACTTTGTATTCTTAAATAAGTGTTCTTAAATTTTCTAACTTTCAGCGCAATTTTTTCTTTTTTTTCTTTCATAAGAACCTTCTCCTGACAATAACAAACACAACAAAAAAGAAAAAAGTGAAATCAGTCCAGCCGTTCACGCGTGATGGCGTGACCAAGGGAAATAGGGATTCATTTTTATATATAGATATAACGACAAAGTTGACTAAATATTATACTAAATTGAAACACCACAACAAGAGTGACCCGTCACGTTACTTCCGAATGTAGTCAACATAATATCAGAAATGATGATAAATCGTTCGACGAAAGCGTCACTACTAAAGGACGGTCATCAAGTTGTACTATTGATAGTATCAATACCATCAATACGACATCCATCAACGTCAGTTTTACTCTTTGTGAAAGCTGAAGGTGTATATCCAGTTATGAATCGATTTGTTGAAATGCAATCGGTGCTAGACGCTAGTGTCTATTTTACAGGAGCGTCAAAGCTACAAGAGAGCACAGTTAATTTCTTAATCTACTGCATGTAGTTGATTAATGTTGGAACAGCTTCACAGTGAAATCAATATGAATTGACATTTTTTGGGGCCATGTATCTCTTATTCTTTTCTTCATTTACCCTCAAGCCTCCTACAAACCGGCGCGACGCGGCAGCGCGACGCGACACTCGTAGAACAATTTTTATGTGAACTTCATGGAAATTGTTCTACAAGAATCGCGTCGCGCTGTCGCGTCGCGCCGGTCTGAATAAGCCTTTATACAGAATGAGGTGAAAATAGTCATTTACATCAACAATAGTCATTATCATCATTTATCATAATTAAAGTCTGTGAAAAAGAATGAATAAACTGCTAGCCTTCAAAATTAACAAACGAACGAAATAGGTGGTTGTATATTTCATTTCGAAATAATCATCATATTGAATGACAAGAAATTATTATAGCATCGAGATTTGATGTTATTGATAATGCAACTCGATCAAGTCTATGAATGAAAGAATATTAACGAAGTTGATTAAAACTTGGAGGTTTATGTAATGAGTCGGGTTTGAAGTGATAGATTATAATTAATGTCCATATTTAACAACGCCTTTTTATTTGAGCACACATGAGTAGGATGGACGAGAATTGAAGGCTTAAGTCAAGCATTAGAAGACTGCAAATCTTGTGGAACTATACAATAAGAAATGCTATACGAATATGCCGAGAAGAAAGACAGAAGTACCTTATAGGCATTACGTAGCTTCACATCAAATTCAAAGTATTTGATATAGAAATCTTCAGAAAAAACCAACAATAATATTCTATGGGTACGCTTCAAGGATAATCCTACAGACGGAGGAACCCTTTTGTAAAGCAGTGGTGTAAGACTAATTGACTGATACATTCATCACTCCAAGTGTCCCAAATACGGGCCGTGTTGATATCCCATCACAAACGAATTAATGGACTCCGCAGATATCTTTATAACTGACAGTTAGCCTGATACGGGTGAAACGGTACATGGAAGTATTTTCGAACCAAGTTTTTCTGAAAAGGGCATTTGAGATTACGACAAACTTTATGTCGTGTCTGATTTTGCGAAGCTAATCGCTGGTTCGGTGATTTATGTGAGGTTTTTATGTCCTTTATTATAGAGTTCAAGTTTCGTCATTGGTTTTGAGAGATGTGTGATGTTTATGACATTTTCATAACAAAATTAATTGTATTATAATACGATTAATTTACGTCAAGACAAAAATACATTTTGGGTATTACTATAAAATACGATTATGTATTTACCTAATATTTTGGAAAAACCAACATACTGAACAGGAGTTCTGTTCAAGACCAACATATACGGGGAAATTTCCATACAAATGAAGTAGTAAATACGGTTATCTATTGTAAACACAGAACGCATAAGTCGACGACTGTCAACTACAGATAGACGCAGATAGTGACCGAGATAGGATAACGTTACCTGACGTTGAATAGCAAGAAAGGAAAATGATGGTCTGGATTCAGGAATGAAACGAGTCAAAAAAATATATAACTTTTCATAAAGCATAAAAATATCGGACGCAATATGTGACCTAATTGAATCAGTATTACAAAATGTAAAAAGAAATTGATACTGTATAAGAACATGCAAAGGAGAATTTAAAAACGCCGTCTCAGTAAAAGTTTGCAGACGAAGTTAGCAACGAATTTTCTTTTGAGATGGATGGGGCTTACAAAATTAAGATGTTACATTATTGAAACGCTGTCAGACTTTTCAGAAACGGTCCAAATCTTTTATAAATGTTCCTTTGATACTTCAGTCTGGGATTTGCAGCGAATTTGCGTGTTCACACCGATGTAGGTTTCAGAGATCACTGATTCAGAAGCGAGCTGTTTTATTTGTGTTCGATCGTTTTGAATGTAGCGGCAACAGAAGATTTCATTTAAATAAATATCCCGTTGTTCGTTTGATCTTTCAAGGTCTGGAAAAAAAAAGTGTATTAATTTGTCAAATCAAGCCATTGTTTCAATTTATCACCAGTATCATCTTAGTGGAATGATTTCCGTTATATAAAAAAGGATCCTTACTTGATGTATGTTCCTTGTCGTGTTACGTATCTACCGTCGCCCTAACATCACTCTCAACTAACATATCAAGGTTAGGAGGGTCCTACTCTAAGAATAGAAACTCCTACGTATGACAGTAAAGTGCGAAGTGTAGTTAGTTCACGATCAAATTAAATTGTTCATATAAAATCTCGATAGTTGTGATTAATTTGATAAAAATTGGAGTAGATATGAAATTGAAAGACTTTCATTGGATAACATCTTTTACCTTTGAAGTTTCTCGCGAATCGTAATTGGTATCGACAGATAACCTTTTATTAAAGAAAATAATCCACCTGTCTTTTATTACATTGTCTCTGAAGTAGGTTTTTCTGCGATTCGCAGAAAGTAGTTAACCATGACTTACTCTCCAAATTATCCAACCTTACTCCGAATAAATGTGACCGAACCGCGAATTATGCTGTTACGTCACCACCGTCTCCCATCTTGGATTGTGGACGTTAAACTAGCTGCTGTCAAGGCCAGTAGCACCGGACAGGCTCAATTATCCACTGAAGAGGACTCACGAGGCAGCTTCGTGATGAGCGCGCCATGTTCAGGATATACGCACGCATCAGCTCTATGGGCATATGTAGGTATACATAAAATAATCATAATCATTCAGAAAATTGCCGAGATGTGATAAAGATCAAAATAATTTAGTAATATTAAGGTCTAGTGGTGTAACGGTAGCTTTTAATCATATAAATAAACTAAAACATTTGCCGAAAACGTTTCACGTAACGCTGAAAACCATTTAGAAACCACAGAGTAATTAGCTGTATTAACTCTGAAACACGGGCTTGCGCAAAACGGTAGGAAACTACTATAGCACTTGCCATTACTTTGATGACAGCAGCAACTGATTGCAATATAAATTCTATGCTGTGTGATTGTATAATATCGAATTCTCCGTATATAAATAAAATTAGGGCTAAACACGAATCCACAAATAAATATTTCGGTTTGACGATATAACATCACGTTTTCCTAAATTGAATGTTGGGCTCATATCGTCTTATTACTTTTCATGAGTATTTGTTATTCACGCACTGATAGGTAAGATAAAAGGATTCTATATAAGTATTGTTTTTATCGTTATTTTTGTGGTAGCATGATATTTTACTTTCGTGAGCGTGACACCTATTCTTCGAAAACGCTTGAGGCGTGAGATCAAATGGAGACATTTTATCAAACCTGATCAGTATATCTACATCTACAAGCATTCTAAATAGCTCTTTTCAGTATAGCGATGCATACTTACATACTGATATAGTATCTTGAAGATTAGATTTTGCATCTTTAAAACACATAACATCACGCCTTGCTTCCCCGAAGGGTTAGGCAGAGGTGTACCTATAGTACACCCGCATTTCGCCAGTTAAGTTTAAGTCCCATGTAATAGGGGGCGAGCCTATTGCCATCAACCGGGCACAAATCCAGACTCCGGGCTGCTACTGAGAAATTCCAGATGGAAAAAGCCAATTACACTTTGCCCGACATGGGAATCGAACCCAGGACCTCATGCTCAGCAGTAGCGCTTGCTACCCACCCGCTGCCCGCTTGCATCTTTATAAGTTGCAATTTAATAGATTACCTATCTCATTATTCAGAATCACGTGGATTGACATGCACGGTTCCATGGTTAAGTTCTTGCTTACCTATATAAGCCTGTTATCTGATTGTACTTGCAGCAATACTAGGTTTCTAGGCCTTTACCAGTTCTGTAGTTACTATATTTTGGGTCAGTAATGTTACAGCTTTGCTTAGAGCTACATAATGACACCTATCCCGAAATTTCCACGAAATCAATGAATGAATCAAATTTTGAGATGATGTAGCAATTTTATCAAAGCGTTTTCTGTATCATCTTTTTTCCTTTTGTACCTTTTATGCTCATAAAACAAAATCTCCTGTTCTTAGAATTATAGCAACAGATGTCGTATATTATTGAATATTGTGAGTCTAGATTTTAAAATAGTCAAATAAAACATGACTACCGCCATTTTCGAATCAAATCACCTCCTGTGTGAACAAACGGCTGCTCAATTAGTAAACCCTCGTTTCTAGCCACCGGTGCCGGTTCGATGCCCTGATCAAATTGAAACCCGCCATTTTTATTGGTCAATGCCTTTGGGAACATGGGGCGTAAATCTCCGCGAGCTAGCACACCAAGATTGCTTTGTAAGGTAAATGTTGGGAAAGTTAGATTAAGGGTTACCTGGAAATGGTGGGAAGAAATCTGATCCAATTAAGAAAAGGCGAGAAGAAAACGTTTTTATAAAGAGTATATCTGATTAGTTTTCTTTATAAATCGCTTTTGGAAAAGCTGTATAGACTTTTTGTTGGTTAAGGTATGATATTAACATATACTCACTATAACGTCTTTGATCTTTAACTTACTCATAACATTGAATTTCATGTTGTTCAACATCGTAGGCATAACAATTTATTATATCCGTTAACAAATTGTTCTTCACTTACACAATATTCTTCACTAAACCGTGATAATTTTAGTACGAGTTAACACTCAATAGAAAAACATTTCGGAAGCGTTCTACAAATACACGAAAGAATCGATTTGAATCGGTTTGGTCAGTCTGGCGAGCATTTCGATTAATTCTTCCGCTGTTTGTTCGTACACGGAAAAAGCCGGCCAAGATTTTAATATGGATCGATTTGCTGTTCTATCAAGCGATTATCGAGACGTAATCGAGTGTCCGAAAAAATTGGGATACCTACCCACGCAATGAAGATGGATGCTCGTTTTTTGATGTAATAGATTCTGTACCGTGTGGCGCCGGACGTAAAGAATAACACCACCCCATTTCTTCCCATGGGTGTCGTAGAAGGCGACTAAGGGACTAACTAGAGAATGGGCAGCAGCGTTCTCTATGCATTTTACCGCTATACTGCGATCGCCAACCCGCCTGCCAAGCGTGGCGATTGTGGCAAAGCCCCCCAAACTGGGGGGGGCCTAAGTCCAGCAGTGGATGTCTTACGGCTGAAATGATGAATGATGAGATTCTGTTCGTAGATTCTTTGTTCCCTAAGGAAAGAGTTGATATCATGAACTGAAACTAGAGGATTTTTAAACAGAAAACCGGATCCTAAATTGAAAATGATTTTTCATCAAAGTTAGACTGCGCCTGAACATTAATGTTTCCGCCAAACTGAAACCAGTTCAAACTACCAGCACTAGCTGTTCTATTTAACCAAAACTTTGCATGTCAGTGGTAAATATGGCACATTATTACAATGCAAATTAGGTCGCGGCACAGGTGCTAATGTGTATTGGTCTCTATGCATCACGGTGGACTTAACTGTGGTTTCATTACAAATGGCTGTCATTTAACGTCATTAGTCGATATTGTGGGACGGTAATGTGTTTTTAGAGTTGGGGTTGGACACATTTGTATTGGTATCGCAAGTTTGCAGATGTGAATTTAGGCAGTTTCGATGTTTGCCGGCATTTTGACTAGTTTAGAAATGGCAGATGACATAGGCTTAACTTAAAGATCAGCATTTGCCTGCGGTTTCATTCGCATCCTATGGGCAATTACTTCATATGCCCAAGTAAAGAGTGGTGCAGGATTTGGAAATGGCCTGCACGCCACAGTACATAATTTAATGTATATTTCTAATGGGATTCTTTCGTAGGATGCTGAACTCTTCTAAATTACACAATAACCATCGATTCTCTGTCTTACGAGCCTATCCCACCAGGGATACTAAACCCTTTTCATCCAAGAACCACATACACGTAATTGCTGCTTTACAGCACAAATATATTCTTACCCCTTTCACATACAAAACACCGCTTTATAGTATCCAGATACCCTTGGGATATTAAATATTTACGAGAACAAAAGTTACAGAACCACTCCTCGAGGTTATTGTGAGGAACAAAAGGAGATAAGTTTCTGTACAACTGTTTTTAGATACAACAGAAGTTGGACTTCAAAATTGTCACTTGCAGTCTCGCAATATTTAGGTCCTTTGCGGTTGAAAGAAAGATTTTTTTATTCTTGTGGGAAATCTATACTAATATTATAAAGCTGAAGAGTTTGTTTGATTGATTGAACGCGCTAATCTCAGGAACTACTGGTCCGAATTGAAAAATTATATTATGTTGGGTAGCCTATTTATCGAGGAAGGCTATAGGTTATATAACATCACGCTAAAATTAAGAGGAGCGGAGCAGTAATGAAAAATGTTGCAAAAACGGGGAAAATCGCACGGGTAGGCGATTCGACGCGACGGGAAGGGTCGGGGGAACAAGAAATTTTACGCGGACGAAGTCGCGGGCAGAAGCTAGTCTTAAATAAAAATAGCAAATGTTTTGCACAAATTAGAGAGTGGATTTTCTAGAACGGTGATTGTTCAAAATGCATTTTAAACATCACCTTTTTTTGTAAACTAAGCATCACTACCTTAAATAAGAATTCTGGCTCGATCTGGGTACTTTATCACCCAGAGGTTTCAATAGTCCGTCTTTCAGGATTTATTGTGAGAGTAACAAATAATGATTTACGTAATTCCTCTCTCGTTTCGTGGTACAATTTAATTCAGGTGTGTTACGCGTTAGGGGGAAGGGAATAATGGGGCGAGACTTATAAACGCAATTAAGGTACCTTATTTTGGTCGTTGTTCCGTACGAAGTAGGTACATTTTCGGCAACTCGCTATTAATACGCGCCCTAAGTGAAGCGTGGGTGTTTTGTATGTTAAAATATTACTCTAAAATTGTGTTCATAAAATATGACGACGAAAAGCTACAGTATGTGCAGAAACTGCTGCGAGAATACCTTCGGAAAATATTTGGCGCTTATAAATTGATGAATTTTTCGAAGGATATCCAGAACAACAAGATAGGGTAGGTGGTGTTCTTGAGTGGAAGCCGGGAATCGGCAAACGTAAGGTAGAAAGCCTTTAGGCTAGTTGCAACAACGCTCTTCGTAAGTTGGCTGGTTTCAGCTGGATGAGAGTCGTCGAGGACCGATTCGCATGGCGTGCAATTGGAGTGGTTATTGTCCTGCATTGAACTGCTATATATACTGATGATGCGATAAGATAAAGTATTATACTTTATAATATCATTTATGCAGCAGATGATTACAATAATTTAAAGGGTCATTGAATGAATCCACTCAAACAGCAAAATTCTGTGAAATAACTTAAATGCCCATACAAAATCCATCCCACACAGGTTGCCAACAATTTCCCTTACGAACTCAGAATTAATTCAAATCACCCATTCATTATTCAGTGTCATTACTCTTACTATCGCACCTGCTCACACGGTGGACATAAGTACAGTAAATACATATCTACCTACCTATCTATGTCCACATGATGGTCACTGAACGATATGTCACGATTATGTGGCTATAAGTTGTTTGTTGACATATGTTTAACTGCATTACATTATGGTCTTATCTTGTAGAGGTATGTCACTGGACTAATAATATTTTTGAGCGTTTTGTTCTCCATCCTTAGTTACACATCCCCACTGCTGGGCAAAAGCCCATCTTCTTTTGTGCCAATCCCCGCAGTCACGTGCCCTCTTTAGTTAGATGTTTTTATATAGTTAAATGGAGGGCCTGTCCAGCCCTCCGGAAAATGAGGAGCTCCACCAGATGTCGTTAGATTTATTTCTTTTTATTTGAAACTGGTTCGTTTTTTTTACTAATTTATATATTAAAAAAAATGAAATTATAAAATAACATCTTTGCATTATATGTCCTGCGAATAAAAAATGTAGTTTTTTTTGCCTGGACGCGCTGTTTACGGCAACATTACTAGCCCAGCCCAGCCTACACCTGCAGATTACAAGCGTGCTCACATGTTTGTTTACAAATGTTTTACTGTATTACGTTGATATCAGGCAATGCAGCATCAAAACATTTGGGCGTGGCTTCACAGATACATCGCGTGAATTAGCCGTGAGCCGGCCCGCTCGGCAGTCGCGATTCGGTCTCCCGTCGCGTCGAACGTCTGTACCCACGTCACGAATTAAAAATTCACGTGGTCGTGAAGAATTCTTGTGCCAAATAAGGAACGAACCGAATTTACAAGGAAGAAAATTGTGCAGTTTTCTGTGATTTTTTTGTGCAGTGAAAATATCTCGGTTCAATCTTTTGAGAAGATTGTTCCTGAGGGTAGTTTGTGTTGAGTGTCGCACGGATCACCTGTATTTTTGTTTGTATGTTTTTTTGTTTTATTATTCTGCTACCGTCACGTCTTTGGCAAGGTCGGGCCGGTGTCGTGTAATTTTATTTTTATTTACATATTAACTTAAGCTGTATATTTTCGCGTACATTTTTAAGGTTACGTTTTCGTATCGGCGGAATGAATGGCGTCATGCTGCATTAGCATTAACCAGATATGAAATATTCATTAAGTTGTGAAGGTAGTTTGTTTATTAAGATATTATTATTAACTGTCATACCAGTTCTTGCACATACAATTATGTGAGTACCAGTTACGTTAACAGTATGAAAGCCATTCATGCCAACAGTAACGGGATAATAAATTGTAAAACGCCATTTATTTTAACAATACCTTCCATTTCATATAAACGGGCGTAATCCAACGGTTTCACAGCAATTTCGCGAAATTAACACAGTCAGAAGCGGAGTTCTAATTGTAAAATGTTAATATACAAATTATTTATCGTCGGAGAGTTAAGTCGGCGAGATTTCTCTCAAGTTCTAAAGTTCGAACGTGCTTCGAAGCGGTACCAAGTTCCAGAAGTCTTACATTTTTCATCCCATTTCCCCTTTTCAAACTGCTCTCGAAGTCTCGGTTCTAAATTCGTAGTATTTGTATTCTTCGGAATGCTCGGATTGTTCGTAGGTAATTCCTTTATTTATTGCCACTGGCCTTAAATCTTAACGTTTTCTAACCAAGATATCGTATTCTCGATAAAACAATGTATTTATCGACGAAGAAATTGACATAAAAATGATGGATGAATATGATCTAATATTGAATATGTACAAAGAACTACTAAATCGTAGTAACACACATGTATAGTTAAAATATTCAGAACATTTTTCAGACATGTTTTTCTCCATTATATTAGAAAGCAACGCCCACTGTCGTCAAATTATTATTTGAAACATGAGGCTAAACTCCGAAAATCTTTTTCCATTGGAAACAAAAAACCTTTGACTGGTTAATCTTATCCAGTTTGAAACCACTTATACTTAGGTACCTCAAGGACGCACGTTTTCAAACGGACACATAGCCCGTAGGAGTATATTCATATACATACAAGAAAGAAAAGGGTTGTGAATTTAGACCCTGGTCACGTCAGGAAAACCGTGTAGGCCTCGCATGTAAACCGAATATTCGCCTTTGTATGATATATTTATATTTCTAGAGATTTATGGTCTATACTGTATATTTTAGATGTTTTAAGTGGAGCGTAACACGGATTAACCAGTCAATTACCGTAATTACAGACACAATTAAAAAACGATTGTGTCTATACCAAATGTGGTATCTCAGGGACTTAGAGGTTAAGTTTATTTAGTAGTAGGTTACCGTACTTGGTTGGGGTTTAAGATTATGATATCCATCAAGTTTTACGGCGAGGTATTCCTATCAATTAGATCCATACCTTGTATTCACAACTATGTATATTCTGCAAGTTTCTTCTCATCATCATTAAGGCGGCTAGTTATTAGACACCGTATCGCACTCAACGTGTCTACTTGATTTCTTTTGTATTTCTTATTGTTGTTTAGTAACTTAGTACTGAAGTACTTAGTAACACACATACGGATAGTTGAATAATCTAAAATAAAGTAATTATTATTAAAATCAGTCTATAGCAGTCCACTGCTGGACATTACATCTATGCCTCTTGATTCATCATCATCAGCATACACTTAGCAGTTAATCTCTATACCTTCGATTCGTACGCCATTTAAGTTGATTCTAAGCAACGCTTATCCAGCATATTTTTAAGGCAATTACTTAATTTATCTTGTTCTTCAAACTAATTACTAACTCAATTATAACTGTCACTCAACCTAGTCCCAGTAAAGTTAACCCAAAATCAATAATGACAGTCAAATCAAAATTACTAAGATGAATATAATCTCAACCTAATACAACTTGTAATTGATCTTCTAAACGAAAGTTTAAATTATTTTAGATCTCTAGAACAAATAGCTAAAACTTTCTAGTATGATTAGCTCTTAACACCAAAGTGTTTAAAACCGCCATTGTTCATTGTAACGGCTTTCAAGTTTAAATGTACCTACGCTGCGCGGGCGCTGAATATAAATATGTATGGATGACCGAACAGTCTTCCGATTATGGTGGCTATGGGTATATGACATTGACGTGACTAAGTAACTATAGAAGATGGCGCTTTGATTGTAAGTATGCATGGTATTGTGATTTAAATCAGTTTTGAATGTGCTGAAGGATATTTCTGTCGTCAGTAGACGGTATTCATATTTATGGAAGATGAGAATTGTGAGGACATTGGCATGTCATAGAACAAAAAATAAAGAAATAGAAATGTCACATTTCTATCAAACCGCACTGGGTACCCGTGGTAGATGACGGCCCACTCCCTCAAAGAGACTACTCTCAAGGGAGTGGGCAGGTCTTCCCTGTACCTGTGTCATATCAGTGGCAACATTATAAGCTGTATGATGAAAATGAGTATAATTATTTTAGGCCATACATACATACAATCACGCCTTTTTCCCATGCGGGTAGGCAGAAACCACGGAACGCCACCTGCTGTCTCTACACACTCCTTTTGCCTCGTTTAGATTCATACAACTGGTCATACACACACGCCGGTTGCGAGTACTACGCACCTGACCTTTCTGAAGAACATCACCAATAAGGTCACTACTTTTATGTCCTCCTAGAGCGTCCCCTCCGATTTTAGGCCATGTCTTCATGCCTTTTAATTGTTTATTGACAAGTTACTTATTTAGAGAATGAAATACTTACAAAAAAAAGCGAACTAATTAACAGAAACAATCAACGGAAAGCCAATCAATAAACACGTTTTCACGCTCTTATGACTGTGTGTTCTTAGGTCCCCACTTTGGAAATCATTAAAGGCTCCCGCAGACAGGCACAACTCGTCAGCGCTCTCGTCACGCGACTCTTGTAGAGCAACTTCTATGAAGTTTTCTTAATAATTGATTTACTATAGTCTCAACCCGCCTGTTTACTGAGCCTTAAAACAAACATTTCGTTATTCGAAAAGCTTTTTGACCAAGTGGTCGAAGACTTTGTCTGTAACTATAATTACCTTCTTCAACGCTTCAAAAACAACAATTTGAGCCTTAAATGTTAGTTAAATTTCGTAATTCTCAATTTACAATAAAAATAGCCGGAAACGCTTTTTGACCAAGTTATTAAACATTTTGACTTCGGCTATAATTTCCCTCTTCAACACTTCTAAACCAACTAAACAGCGATTTACAAACAATCACTAGTGTATCCGATACGGTACCGTCTCGGACATATAAGGAATTCACTTCCAAGTCCAACGCACGCTATACATACGCCTTCAGAATTCATATTAGGTTCTACGTGCTTTAGCTCTTGAATATGTGAGTAACGTGGTTCCAGGAAGACGGGAAGATTAAAAGATATTATGGAGATAGGTGAAATATGATAATGGTCGTTTTGGAAGAAATAAAAATGGAGCTTGGTGGAGGGAAAAGTTTGGTGAGAGAGTAGGTAGTTAAGATGAACAGTAGTTTAGAACATAGGTTGCCTTCTCAAGGTTTGATATGCATCAGAGCATCGGTACCCTGTGAATCCAAAACACTGTATCTGCAGATACAGTGTTTTGAATTAACAACGTTTATTCGATTTCTTTTAGCCTGTTTCATGGTATCGAATTCATATTTTTTTTACTTTGTATGCAAAGTACTGAGATATTACAATGCAAATTACACTGTATTTACATAAAACTACAGGCCTAAAATAGAAAAACACGGCAATTGAAGATGCAGTGTATTGCCAAAATAATCTTCGCGCGTTGCAAGATACAGTGTTTTGTCAAAACAAAGTAGAAGGGCTAGCGCGACACGGGCGCGCCAATCAGAAGGAGGCCCGACGATCGATCTTAATGATTATTGGTTGCGCGGCGGCGGGAATGTATGAGCTGGTTGCTGCGCGGCTATTGACAAGTTGTTTACGCACCATGCCGTGAGTGACAGTTTTCTTTTGTTTCCGGAGTAATTAGTGAATTAATGTGATTTTAAGTTCTAATAATGAGTGGTTATCGTAATAAATTGTTGATAAAGTTATCTCAAAACAATGTGCAATATTATAATAACTCTAATTGTGCTACTATGGCGTCTGAACTAAACAGTGATATACAAAAGGAGGAAGGTACAGACATGGACACTCCAAGTCTCTGTGTACCTTATGATGACTCAAGTATAGACTGTCGTGTTATCAGTCCTTTGATCCCATTAAATGAATCTGAATGTCCAAGCTTGTGTGAAGAAATAGGTGAAGGGAACTACACAGAATTATTAGCTGTCGTTACGTCTTCAATTTCGCAGGAATGCTTACAAGCCTCAGAATCGATTTCCGATAACTTAGACAGCCATCCTGAATTGCAAGTAAGTCATGATTATGTCAAAATCACTACAAATGCTATTATAGAGCATCAACCATGTTACCAAAATACGGACATGCTTGTCCCTAACACGAACATCAGGCAACCACGTGCAACTAATGACATCGCCTATGACGAAATTCTACAATTAACTGAAGTAAATTGTGTGCATTCAATGAAACGTAGTATTATGAGTAACGACAAGTCAAATGATATAGAAAACCAAGAACACATTGAAATTTTACAGTCCAAAAAGGCAAAGAGATTGAGAGACCCGAAAGAGATTCTAGAAAATCAGAAAAATAAGCACCCAATGAAACCACCTTGCAGTAACTGTAAGAAGTCATGTACTGAACACATAGATGAATTGAAAAGAGAAGAAATACATGAACAATTTTGGAGCATGGACAGACAAAGGCGTCGCGATTTCTTGTCCAGACAGGTGGACAAGTTACCAACTGCTATCAAAACTGCTGGTTCTAACTCAAGACGACATAACACATTAGTCTGGACACTGAATGGAAAAAAAGTGTGTAAGAAGTTTTTCCTCAGCACATTGGGTTATACAAATGACGAAGCCGTACAAGCAGTTTTGAAAGCAAATTTTATGTCTCGAAATCAAAATCCAAAAATAGGAGCTGCGCAAGACCCTTGAGGGCATCACCCATCTTCAACGGCATTTTCCACGTTTTATCAAGAAAAAATGAGGAACTTCATCTTAAAATATAAACCTGTTCATTCTCACTACAACATTCAACATGCCCCTAATCGCCGTTATCTTCCAATAGGGGTTACTTTTTCCTCAATTTTTAATGATTGTAAAAGTTATTGCGAAGAAAAATCTATGGAAAAGTGTAGTTGGACTCATTTTCATAAGATGATTAAAGAAATGAACATTTCTACTGCAGAGCCAGTACATGACATATGCACAAAATGCAAAAATCACGAAATGGCGCATAAGTCAATGCCATTTCCTTGTAATTGTCAGGATTGTATTGATTTGGCTCAGCATTTACAGAACAAAAGGAACTCGAGAAGAGACTTGAAATTGGTGGAAGAAAAGTGCGAAAATAGTGGAGGGAAGGAGTCACTTTACACAGTCGATATGCAAAAGGCAATACAAATGCCATTATTGACGACAAAAGAGTTTTATTTCTCCCGCAAACTCGTACTTTTTAATGAATCTTTTGTTCCACCAGGAAAAAACAAGTCAGCGGTATGTATTCTTTGGCATGAAGGTGAAAGTGGCAGGAGAGCTTATAATGTAGCTACGACTTATGCTTTTTTTCTGAGAAATTACTGTCGTGATCAAAAACATGTTTACTTTTTCCTTGACAACTGCAATGCACAGAACAAGAACAAAGTCCTTATCTCAGCTTTAGTACGATTAATCAATGATAAGATGACAGAAATTGAAACAGTAACGCTGGAGTATTTTGAGAGTGGTCACACGTTCATGGCTGCAGATACTGTGCATGCAGCTATAACCAAAAAATTCAAAAAGGCTGGAGAAATCTACGACTTTGACGATTTTGTACACAATATAAAGACGTCGCGAAAAAACATAGAAGTGGCTGTACTTAGTCACAAAGATATGATCGTCTTTTCAAATGATTCGAAGCCAGCATACCCTAAAGGTTTTAATATTCATAACCTGAAAGTTATAGAGTTTAGAAGGGGGCATCTTTCCATGTTTGCTAAGAATGAATATGATGGAGATTTTAAGGAAATACATTTCTTGAAAAGAAAGGATGCGCAAAAACTAATTGCTGAAATTGCTATTGACAAAAGCGATCTACTCCATTCATTAGCAAGAGAAGTTGAAGCCAGAGGCATAAGTGAAATTAAATAAAGAGAATTGTTACTGCTGTGCAAGTCTATGCCTCCAACAAGGTCAGTATTTTATAAAAATCTTGTTGTATCATCTGAGCAGGACCTTGACGAACACAATGATGAACCAAACTACTAATATTCCGGTGAAACTGACTTTGTGACTGTTTATTTTAATATAGTTTAATTTTTTAATTTTGTTTTGCTTAACGATCAGCTTATATAAGCTGTTACACTATCTTTAAAGAACTGTAAGACTGATTTGTAAAAGTTAAGTTTGATTAAGAGGTATGTAATATTAAGTTTTTCTACTGATTTTCAAGTTCCTATGTGAAACTGTAAGACTGATTCTATTTTCATAACGAAGTTGAAAATGTTAATTTTTTTGATTTCATTTATTAAATGAAACAATAATTGTAATGTCGGAAGATTGATTTTGTTAATTTGATTTATGTTTAACTTTTTGGACCAAATATAAAAAAGCTGTTCACTAATTTAATAAACTCGTTTTTTTTTCTATTTCCCATACATTTTGATCTATCAGTTTACTCCATCTAATAAAAAATCCGACTGTAACTACCTATCAAACATTTCTAGGTCCTATTTTACCAAGTCAATTCACTGTAACTCTAAAATGCAGTGTATCGTCTTAACAATTTCATCCTTCGCTTCTGACGACTATTACGGCAACACAAGTTATCCACTATAATTAATTAGTTACATTGTTTGTGTATATAAAACATACTGGGCTTGATAACTCATAAAATTACCTTTAAATTGATACCAAACACTAAATATTTCATATTTTTTTTTTTGGAATAATCTTCGAAAAACGAAAAAAAACGTATTTGCTCATTTCCTCAAAATCAGTTTTTCGTAGTTACAGTGTATTGGATTTACAGGGTACATCGCCTGCATGACACGATCAATATTAATATTCGCATGCTAAAGTTGTTTGCACAGATCTTTTCACAAGGCGTTAATGAATACTAAGCCAATAAGTTTTTTGTTACTGGCCCAATAACGGCCCCAACTTACAAGTTGTGGGGCGTAGATTCGAACCCAGACATACAATTTACTTTGTGTAAATAAGTTCATCACCGCTGCTCTCGAAAACGGAAAGAAAACATCGCTCATGAGGAAATCGGCATGTCCTAAAACTGGAAATCCGAAGACATTTGACATCGCCGAACCCGATCTGGGCCCGCGGCCCACTCCTTCTCACAGAGTGGAAACGTGTGTCCCAGCAGTGGTACCATTATAGGCTGATTATATTATAAAACGTTACCATAACGTTATCCATATTCAGTACTAAGTAAAAATATGTGTCGAGTGTCAAATATTCCAAGCCAAAACTCAAGGGACCGATACATCTTTTCCAAAGTTCGGGTGACTCGTCCCTCGCTGAAATCCTTTAAAATATTAAAAGATTTAAGGCGGAATAAATTAACTAATTAACACCGCTATACATAAACACGAATCCAAAAAGAACCTGCTTTTAACAAATAAGTAAAAGAACTCTTAATTAATCCCATGCGAATTGGTTCTCGGGATCAAACTTTTTGAATATTCGCGTTTGGAGGGTATTTTAAATAAACCTTGTTTATTCATGAGGGTGGGAAAATTACGAATCTGGGTGTCTCTTTAGCATACGCTAACTAAGCTTCCAAATGTGTATCAAAGTAATGAGGAATATTCATTAAGTTTTTCTTAGTGTTCTGACCTGAGAGAATAAATATTTACTTGGGCGTTACTGATTTTCTTTTTGAGATTCTGGCGTTAATGATCTTAAGGTCAAATTGAGGATGGAATGCGAAGCTCGAGATAAAACTATACGAAGCTAATTTTTAAAAGCTAAAACAATAGAATACTGCTATCCTTGGCCTGGGCTCCACAAGTTATTGCTGTTTACATGATTGTCGAATGTACAACTTTTGGATGCGGTCAGAAAATCAAAATTCACTGCATACTAGTCAATCAAATATTAGCTTCGACGGCCACATTAAACTAGTACAAGTCAGGATAGTAAAATCAGTCGTGGCGGTGCTACTAGCTCACAAAATCCCAGCCTATTAAACTATCCGGGCTTGAAACGGTAGCTTACTAGCTTACTGTATTTGCTTGAGAAACAGGCCAAGTGTATTTTGAGCATTAAGTAAAACCGACTCTTTTCTGTCTGACTAATGTTTTACCACTGTTTTTAGCTATTCTTGAACTAGCTGTAGCCGATCTTAAAGAATGACAAATTCTTTTTCGACATTTCATAACTCCTTAATTGCAACTAACGAAAAAACTTTGATAATTTGTTCAAATTACCGCGTCTTCTCATAGTATAATTGTTGTACACAAGTACTTGAATCATAAGTTAATAAGAAAACAACTTTATAATTGTTGTAATTATTGCATTGTGTTGGGTCTTTGGCCCCATCAATTGGCTTTTTGTTGATTCGGACAATGTTTTGTGAGTATTAGCTATTGTTGATACGAAATAAATTGTTAGTGAAACGGGCCTGCATCCTGTATCTTTGGACTTTTGATGCTATTGTGTTTTTACGGATTTTTTTTTTGTAACTTAATAATAAACTAGCTTATGCCAATGGTTTCGTCCGCGTAGAGATGGGAAATAATGCTACGGAAACATACTGCCGGGATAAAAGTAAGTTATGTTTGAATCCAGGTTATAAACTATCTGGTTACTAACTATCGTTTGTATGTGATTGAATAACCAACGCCCAAACATCTTAACATCCAAACATAAAAAAAACTTTTACATATTAGTAGGATGTAAGATCTCATCTAATCTGACTAACCTGTATCATCCCACTGTGAGGCAAATGCGTCTCTATTCCATTTCCACTATTTCTAATATTAAATCTTCAAAGAAAACTTACCCTCCTGTAGACCAGTCTACAAGAGAGCCAGTAGTATTTTTTGTTCCAAAACTATATACTTACTCTTATTAACTTTGAACCTGGACGTGAGGGCTTCAAAGTCTCGCCGTGACTTCGAAAGTATTATACGATTCAAAGTTTAGAGCTACGTTTAAGCTTGCTTTAACCCCGAAGTCTCGTAGACCGAGATCTTTGAGTTGTATTAATTATGTTGGATCACGTCTGGCTAAATGGCCGTTGCGTTTATCAATTTATCTGTGTAGTATGGACCCCTCTGTGCCTCAGAGAGTACCTAAGTTAAGCCGTTGCCCAGCTGTCAGGCAGATACGCGTAAGCTTTGGAGGATAGTGTTGAACCATGAAGAAATTCAGATGGCTTTTCATTTGTGTTTAACATACTTACTGACCACTTCTGTTTCGGACACTGTATTGTACATCATTTTGAATTCATAGTAATTTAGTAAGCTTAACCTTTTGAGTCTTCAAGTCTTGAACGGATTGGTTTCTTAATGGCCAGCGTAAACCATCTAGTGATATAGTGGTCAAATGCGGGTCTTAGGAGCGCACCGAATGGATTTGCAAAATATTTACATTTGTTTCATCCCGCTAATCTTTATTACTAAAACTTTACTTACTAAATTAAAACGTTATGCAATTAATATGTAAGATATTAAAGTATTGAACCGTGTTTTTAAAGTGTAAAGTGTAGGTACGATTTATAGAAAATCATACACGTTATAAACACGATTACTTTAGTTTCCTCATAAAGAATATCCAAAGTAATCTCTACAACACCATTCTTAGTATCCGCGTAAATACTTCAAGGAATGTCATCCAGTTTTGTTACGATAAAAAAACGTTATATTTCCAATAACGTATATATTTTACATTTTTAAAATGTGTATTTGTTTGCTTCAATTAACGCCAGAAGCTAAGTGCGCCCTTTTAATCTCTGACGACGAAATATGAATTCTTAGGTATATTATTCGATTAAGATTCATTTAACAATAAAATCCACATTGTCGCATAATAATAAACCGGAACAATACATACCAATCAATATGTAGATTATTATTACAGTTGAGTCCCACACGAGTTAGTTATAATTGTAATCAACCGCAGATTATTTATGACGTAGATGTGGCGGTAGAATGTGACTTGTGACGTCATTTTTACCTACTTAAAAGATAAAGATAAATAGTTACGTAATTAATGACCAAAATTATCTGTCAATCATACTATCTTCAATTCCCATCAAGATCTACACTGTGTTTAACTATAACAATCGAAGATTTTTTTTTCTAATTCACGCTAACTTTGGCAGAATATTTGACATCGGCTTTGCTTGCCATTCAGTATTAAAAAAAAACAGTAGAAAACTTACGAATACTCTTCCCAATAAAAGCTACGTGTTCTGCATTTTTGTATGCATTTTCTCGTCAAGATCTTAAATGTAGGATGTTGCTTTTGTTGTCTATCTCTTGACTTTCCTATTCACAAATCTGTTTCCGACAACATTTATGAAGAGCAATAGGTATGCTCTTTCATAATTCAAAAGCCACCTTTGTATGTGAAGTTCTCTGGCTTGATATTTCTTTCCCCTACTTTGCATTTCACTGCCCCAGTTCCAAGAGCATACATCAACGTCCAACGTAATCCTATTTGGAAAACGTTTTAACAGTGAAATGTGAGGAAACCTTTGTGTGAAACCATCTCAAAATTACAACGAAAATGTAGACAAATATGCTATGTTTTCTCCTCTAAAACTGCAACCATCGTTACTTTTTAGTACTGGTTTATATCCCATTTTTAGTTCGGCAAGACGAGGCGTAATAAACGAATTTCTATGCCAATAAACATTTTTATGGTACTCGATAGGTGGAAAGGAGTACTCTAGTCCCGAAGTACTCGTCTACTCCTTCAGTATGCTGTTTATGACGTCATAAATAAGTACAGTGCCGGACCGTAAACATAGCACAGTGAATTTTAGAAACAATTCAGTTTTTTGACGGTAGGTGTCACTCATACATGGGTGAAAACAAGTGGGTGCTTCCAATAGGTAGAAACAGTCTTGGTTTTAATCATTACTATTTAATTCTTACCTCATTGTTATACAGTAGAAATAAGAATGATGCCATCAGTTTTATACAACTCTCGGCAATCATTCTAATTGATTCCCTAAAACAATGAAATAAAAGCTAAAACTCTTCTAGTGGTATTGCTTACGTGAATATGCTCCATTACAAACAGGTGCTGTACTGTCTGTGACAAAGATATACCGAAGATCCTTAACAAAAGGACTTTGCTAATGAGAATCGAGAATAAATAGAAGGAGAAAATGAGCCGTTTATATACGGGCGTATATAACATACTCTGTTAATAATCACAGGGTAAGGAAACTAAATTAAAGGATTAGCTCACGGATTTCTGTGGTCCCTTGTGGCCCAATTAGGGATATTTACAGCGCTGCTTTGTTTAGAGATTCAGCTTAATTGAAAATAGGGTAGGTTTCGATCCTGTTGCGATATGGATCAATATTTTACGCTGTATTCAAGTTAAATTGTATTTTAATCATCATTCTCGTGCCCTTATCTCAATTAATTCGGGGTCATTACCACACGTCTTTTTCCTCTATTCTTCTCTATTAGTCGTCATCTCGGTAGGCGCCCCCTTTCTAACCAAATCATCTTTCACAACTCTCCATACATCGTTCCTTTGGTCTTCCACATTCATAATCAAAACTTTCTTCACGACATTTTCATGACTTGTATTCTATTAAAGTCCTGACAATCCATGTTAGAAGATATTAATAGAAGGATTATCGCTTTTGTCTCACGATAAGCTCCCTTTTAATAGCTTTAGGCATAATACGATCGAGATATAATCGTCTAATCACAATGTCGCGTCTGTTAACCTATCATAATCCTTAGACAAGACACGTGAGCACCGAAGTCATTCAATTAATAAATACCTACCATGTTGTCTATAATGTGCTTATTTGTCAACATTCGCGTCAAAGGGAAGTTTCCATCTTTTATGTTTGTTTGTGTTGGTATTAGGGTGTACAATCCAATGTGCGTCTAGTTCTTCTTAGGTAATTAATGTAACTATGTATTTTCAAGTTTGCGAAGATCTTTTATAATAGAAACGTATGTTTTATGTACTCGAAATTTTTAGTTATCTATTATTTCTTCTTCTTCGTAACACTCTTGTCAGAGCGGTCGTGGCCTTCATGAAAAATTTTGTCCAGAGGTTGATTTTATTCGTCTCACGATTTCTCGCAAAATAATCTGTCATTGTATCCACACTGATAGAATATTGTGTAAAACAAAACTTTTCAATTTCCGTGTAAACGTGGTTTCAATTCTAAAACTTACTGATGCGACACAAGCATTATTTTCATTGGAAAAACGAAGACAACAGTCATTTTAGCGACTAGTGGCGTTAAATTAAGTGTGGGTGGCCAGCTTTGCTAATATACTATCACAACTTGTATATTGTTCTTGCTGCCAGGAGCGCAGAATAAGAAGAATATACAAGTACAAGGATCATGTGGCTCGTGGCCAAAAACGGGAACCTTTTTGGGTTTCTTTTGAAAACATAACCTAAATGTTTACTACTAACGCCTCCCTTGTCAATGTCATTCAAGAGCCAAGCGATACTTCTAGGTATGCTACAGACCCTCTGCATCCTACTTATCACATGTCATCTCTACGGAAGCGATCTTCCCTTCCCTTGAGAGTTTCGATAACTTTTTATGTGTTGTCGGAATACGATACGGCAAATGTATCGTTTAATATCAGCATACACAAATGTCATGTTTTGACACTTTCTCAAATATTATGTAGGGGTATTATTGCTTGGTGACTGTCTTCTTTAGGGTAGAATATTTTAAGGTTGCTTAAGTTTCATAGACTGAGAAGATAGCCAAAGTGCACGTGGTTGTGTGGTTGATGTAACTATCTTAGGAAAATTTGACTTAAGTAATTTAAGAAGTATGCGGAGTTTCTAAAATGCCATTTGTACTACAGAGCCAAAATTAACAACAAAGCGAAGTGAATAGGGATGCAGGGGAGCAGGGGTCAATAAATGGCTATTAACGTTGGATTAGCATTATTTGTTGCCAACAAGGACGTAATCGTTAATAATAATACAGTAAACACATTAAGAGTGTTTTTTTTGGCAAGAAACGATATTATTTTAATGTTAAAATCTTTTTTCACATTTTGTCCCGATTCACCCCTGCGTCCCTGATCACCCCGTTTTACCTACCAATTGTGATTTGACAAGAAAAATAAATCTTTCCAAAACTAGACGGAATTATAAAAAGGTGCTCTATTGTCCGTCGGTACCCAAAAATCGCATAATTTTTACGCGACCTTAAACTTTTCCTCCGTTGGTCCTTCTAACTTTCTGTTCCCCCCTAGGGTAAATAACGGATTGTAAAAAAGTTTAGTTTAGGGCCGAAAGGCACGGGCGCCTTTTATAATTTTATGCTCAGGACACTTGTGCCTTTCGACTTCGCTCTTCGGGTCAAACGCTTTAGTTAGGAAACGTTTGTTGGGTTTAATGGGCTTTTGTAATGTTGTTAAAAAGTCGTAATTATAATTTTGGGCTGTGTTCGAATTTAATTCAACATGATAGTCCATTTCCATAGAATGTTTCTTAACTTTTCAATTGTTCTTTATGTGACCATTTTACTTCGGGGTGTTGGTCTTAATGTCCGCGCCTTTTCGTGTATTTGTTTTGTGATGTTTCATCTAACATTATGTTTGTTTAAATAACAAGCACAAATATGTTTTCTCATTAAGTTAATTACGTCTTGTGTTTGTTTCATACCTCGTGTTGTCTTTTGAATATTAATGTCTTTGAACTTATAACATTGTATGGAAACCTTAATTACTTTATGAATGCCATGTTTTTCAAAGGAGCTTGAGGTCGCTTCTTAGAAATTTAAATCACGTGCGTAATATACTGAAATTGTTAAAATAACTTCCTTGATATTACCCTTATTTACATAAGGGAAGCTTTCGTTATCTTGTACCTTAAGTATATTAAAAGAGCTCTTAAATAGCTTTCGTTTCCATCGCGTTCTAGGCAATCAGTATAAAATAAACATTATCAGCCTGTAATGTTCCCACTGCTGGGACACAGCCCTCCTCTAAGTAAGCCGCGGCCGTTAATAGGTAATAGGTAGAACGGGCTGGTGTCCGCAACTCCACGTCTGAGCGCGTATTTTGCGTACGGGTGGGAAATCGGTTATTCGATCCACCCCAGCTCCTCGAGAAAGGCCAGCAACGTTTTGATGTTGCTGACTATCTCACGTAGGGTACCTGGGTTACCGAAGTACTTGGCCCTGTATGTGGCGATCGCCGGGCAGTTTAGAAGCACGTGCGCTGCTGTCTCGTCGTCCTCAATGCAGGCCCTGCACAGCGGACTGTCTGTAACTCCTATGACAAATAGATGTTTATTAAACGACCCATGGCCAGTTATTGCTGCTGTAACCATACGCAGCTGTCGTTTGTCTAACCGGAGGACTTGTTTAGTGAGGCGGGCATCGATGGTAGGAAGTGCTTCCTTGGCCTGCCTGCACTCACTTTGGTCCACCCATAGCTTACAGTGTAGATCCCTGGTACGTTTTCTTACCAGAGAGCGTAGGAACCCAAAGGGGAGTGGCGCGATGGGTTCCGGTCCCACCGGTGTCATGCTCGACCCCCTTCTGGCCAGTTCATCGGCGGCATCGTTACCTAGCGAACCGCCGCGCCGCGGCCGTTATAACTTGGCCACCACTACACCATTGCTTACTTGGTCACCACTACACATAAAATGACATTCATTAATATATTTTCTAATAATATGAGTCTGGCAAGAGTGATTAATGATTTAAGACAGTATTGACTATTAGCTATTTTAAAAGCTGTCCATCATTATAATTACTTCACATTATAATCTTCATATTGTAAGATCACCTACCTCACCTACATGTTTGATTAGTTCTTATAACTTCGCCTGCGGCATATTGGTTCAAAAACTCTAGTACACTTCGGTGACTCTCAAAAGGCTGCCCCAAGGCACACACATAATATCTGTGGGAAAACTCATTCAAAGTTAGTTTTTCTGTACAAGATAAAAAATAAGTGCTATGAGAATTTTGCTTAGGGCGCGTTAAGGCTTTTCATCGCGAGTATCTTAACTGTGTAGGAAGTTTACGATAAAAGTAATCTCGATGATGCTATAAGTACGAAAACTGTATGGAGCTTATGAATACTTACACGAGGGATAACATGAGGACGAGCAGCTACCTTTCATCCTCGTCAAACAACCTCGTCTACGAGTGTAAATAAAGTTGCATTTTGTTTGTTTTGACGCGTTGTTCTTTTAAACTACATATCAGATTTTGATGCGGGTTTCACAATCATTTCGAGAATTTTCATTTTCGACTGTTTTATGAAGGAATCTCGATGTTTTGTTAAATTGTAAAAACGTGCAATGCAGTCAGGTGGTTTGTTCATATTTTAAATGCCATAATGAAATATGTCACACATTTTCTTAATACGGAAAATGTCATAATCGTAACAGCAAGTAGAATGTTAACTCACATTACGCTAGTTATGTTTGTAAAGTACTATGGGTGAGATTATTGCCATAAATTGGGCATAAATCCATCCTCCACGCTACTACTAAATGCAACTCATAATGGAAAACTTCAATAAAATTTATCCTACTTTGGAATCTGTCTAGGATCCACAAATATTGTGTTTGCAACAACCAGGTCGAATGAAGATTTATTTTTCATATTAGTTTTATTTATTGTTACATACAGTACAGCCCTGGTCTTCAAATCCTTCATATCATTGAATGACGTCATCAACGGGCAAGCAGTCTGATTTCGACTACAGCGAAATAGTTTTTGTCGTTCATCCAAAGTTTTTATTCACACACGTCTTTAGACGTAAAACAAGCATTGTATTCTTTTTTCGTTTTAGAGGTCGTTTATTATATTTGATGATAATATCAAGTTTGAATTCTTACTTAATATCTTCGTTGATTTGAATTAATGTTGATATCTAAGATAGCATTTCTATTTGTTGAAATTGATTAGATGTTGTGTGATGCAAATTATGAAATGTCTGGAAATTAGCATTTGAATAAAAATGTATCAATTATACATTAATTAGAACATTTTTTGAATAACCTGTTTCAATATGGCGCCCGTAGAATGGAACTATTGAGTAGATCTACATATATTTATGTGAATCTAAAAAATAAATAATACCTATGCCATGACACGTGTCAAATTCCATATTAATTTTGCCCATACATACGGTATGGAAATGTTTGTGTTTGACCCATCATTCCTTTCCAATATTATTTATGTAAGCGGCAAGTTTATACGATAAGGTAAATATATCTAAAAACCACAAAAATGTTGTAAACTATGTATATAGTGCAAAATACCGTAAGTGCTCTCTCAAGTTCTCTCGTTCGAAACTAATTGTTGGCAGCATATTTAGTGCTGAGAGCTTTCGTTTTAATCCTAAAAGCCTGTTGAAAGCCCGAGCTAGTGTCAAGTTGAGGCCGCTTGATCCATTTACCGAGTTTTCTGCGCATAAACTAAGGCATACAATGTGGGTCGCATATTTGTGGCCTGTGTTCTATCTAGGCTCTTCAGATCTGCTACGTCATGCATTTCTTTATGAATTTATTTTATGATTGCGACACCTAAATCTATGTCTAATAAATCTTCTGTTTTGGTGACGTGATGTAGGATCTCAGTATCAACATACATAATATGTACTTGAAAAAAAAAAAATTGTATTTATTGTGAGTCGCACAGGAATACCACATACTAATCTGTATCTAAACACAATTATAAAAAATAATTCCTTGCGTTTGTGTAATATTTTGCGTATAGGAAAAAAATATTATTTATGAGTAGAGTCTTATTCCATAAAACATGTCCCTAGCAACAAACAGTATATTGTCATTTATATTTACATGATACACTTGTGTGATACCAGTGTATATTTTACTTGATTACTGAATTCTCAACTTTAATAAGACTTACGATGTCAAATGAAGGAGCTTAGGAACAGAGTTCAAGGACTTGAAACATCATTAGGGTTTTTATTTATATTCTGTCAGACGACAACTTTAAATTAATACAAATCGTCCAACCGGTCCGGCATTCTAAACACGGACGTCCTTTTATCTTAGCGTAAACTGTACGAAAGATTCATTCTTTAAAACTCTAGTAACGGCCCAATAATTTAGGATTTTAACAATGTAAACACGAACGAGATAATAGCAATGCTCTCTTAACAAGTGACGCACGATGTCAATGTGATTCATGACTTGACGCCCACGAGTGTTAGTGTCAAAAGTGACGATAGAGCACTTGGAGAGAGGGACAGAAAATATGTTCACGATTGAAGCATGAATGAAAAGTAAAACGAGCGTGGTTATCACCTGATTATACACCTAGGTTTAGAACGTGTTTGTGCCTAAAAATAAAATGTTTTTAAAAATATTTCCGGCATTATATCTTGGTCTATTTTTTGCTCCTACCAAAATCAATAACAACACCATATATTCAGAGTTGTTTTTTAGCTCCAAAGATTCACCGATGGTTCCCTAAAGCGTTAAATATAAAATACGTCTGTTTTTTATCAAACGCTCGTTACGTTTCCACGGAATGATTCACGTGCCCGAAAACCACCTTTTGAAATGAACAAAAAGAATTAATGGGTTGAGTAATCCTTATAATAGTCCTTCACCATCTGTAGGGCTCTCAAAAACTTTTCCAGTAAAAAGACAAGTATTCGCAATATATCGTACAAGTTTGAAAAAAGCCCGCAACAATAACTGGCATTGGAAAACAATTCGTTTTGAGGCTCGCAAATTAGTTTGGAACAAAACTCCAACGTTGAACTGGAAAATTTTAAGCGAGATATATTAATTTTGCTAGGGCTTTTAAATCTGCGATGCTTGGAATCATGATTAATGTTTTGTTCGTAAACGCTTCACTAGCATCATTGAATATTACATAGTCGCTATGTCTAACTGTCAGAACACTTCTCGAAAGCTGAAAGCGTACTACAGATATCAACTGTCACTTAGAACGTAGTTGGGAGAAGGCTTTTGTGTATTGATTCCACTTATGTGAGTGAACTACTGACAGGGTTTGAGTAGGATCTCAAATAGAAGCTAAATGTCATGTCTAGCGACACCTCAAAAGAGTGTCCAAAGATATAAGAAAGATTGAAAATGATCAGAATTGAAAACATGTAAAAGCATTGACACTGACGTGGACAAAGGTGCAGACAATCTCTGGCTTTTTCACGTTCATCTTCAAATAGGTTTGCAACATTTATATGTGTCACAACATTTTGAATGTCGGATTCATTTAAAAGCTTTTCAACGTAACTTGAGAGAGAAGGTATTTTCTGTGATAACTCTTGACAGGCGACTTTGAAATTTAGGCTACGTTTTGTAATTTTATTCAAGTCGTTTGTGGTAATAAATGTGGGATTTGTGAAATTAGTGAGCTTGAAATACTTCTCAAGTTTAAAGTGACTGTTTTAAGGTTTGTGTCAACCAAGTTTTCCTTAGATTGAATAAATTTGCGTAAATAGAGCAATCCTCTCAAAAATTCTGTTGAATCATAGTATGCAATTAGCTTTGGGTGAATCCCGTAATGCTGACAATAAGAAGCTACCGACTAAAATCACATTTATGATTGTTATATATTAAAAAAAAAATCGATTTGACTGTATTTTGTAGGAAACCCGTGTAGGTTAAATAATATTTTACATGTAAGAAAAGTGGTATACATAGAAAAGACAGGAAAATAAAAAATACTGGTGACCAAAGTTTCAGTCAGCAGTATAAAAATAACTCTCAAATGCGTAATTTTCCTTATAGTGTTTTTATGCTATAAGTGCAAAATGAATATGAATAGTTTTAAATCTAACGATCACTACGTCTAGGTTAACTCAAGTCATGAGATCTAGCCCTCCTAGAATATTTTGGATAAATATTTGTCCAATATAAATATTATAGGGCTGAGATGGTTTTCCTATAAAAAAAAAGAGTTTGATTGTTACATTTTGATTCAAAATAACAATCAGTTTTAAATTAATAATTATGCGTTTTGCGGCGGTGACCCTAATATTTTTCATATCTTGTTTGGAGTTCGATCTAGAAAATGGTAGGTTTTTTTCAAACCAATAATAAAGTCATATCGTACAGCTCGAATAATAGAAGAGTCCATACGGCTTATATGAAATTCTATTTACATATATCCATTTCGTTCAAGGCTAATATTTTCTTTACTTTACTGAAATCAAAGCAGAAACGCAGACTGTCAGCTTCAGTGTAACATAACAACCAAAGCTTAAACAAATACTATGCTAAAGCTTTCATATGACTGTAAAAGGGAATAACACGAACAATTCAAGTTGAAACCAAGACTAAAGAGAAAACTGGGCTATCTAAATCAAACTTACCTAAAATAGAACATTCCCAACACGCTTGAAACAATTACGAATCAAAATTATTTTCATATGTAGCTCAGTTAAATGTCAGGAGTATAAATACCGGTTTGGTGGCTCGCTCGCCTCTGTTGATGCTAAAACGAACAAAGGTCGTCATATCTCGAGAGCGAAACTGAATACTTTAGATACTTTGGCCTAAACCATCCTTTTGACCTCACCACTGAATTTTTGGAAGAATTTAGAACTTGATGTCAACTCTGAAAGCCTTTAGAATTTTGCTATTATTCATTTAGTCTAGCATATACAAAATACATCGGACCAAAAGATTCTGTGTAAAACAAAACAGTATGGAACCTACGACATAATAGAAACCATTATTATTATTCCACGTGGTATCAATCAGGTTGGTAATTAAATCAAGCACAATACCATTCCACAAAGAAGTGACAGAGCTTATCTATATGTATATTAATAAAGGCCACTAATTCCAACTGACATGTGAACAATTTAGCTGTCCCCAGCGAAGCTTGGAAATGGTAACAGATTCATTAATTTCCATTCTAAACTTAATCAACATATAGATGATTTTGTAAGGAATTTGGACACTCATTGTCCGAAATCCAATTTCGAAGGATCATTAGCATCAGCTGGCCAAATGTTAACTATAAGCCATCGTCCTCTTGTGAACTGGCACTGTGTAATCAACGTTGGCAATGTATAAAATATATTCTTTGATAAACTTTTTTAAGATACCATCAATGATTATTGTCTACGGATCATCTTGACCACCTGCTGAACTGATGTTAAGTCCTTCATAGCTACCCTTTTCTATCCCTTTCCTTATTAGACCAAGTAAATCGAAGGACCCATCTTTGTCTAAGTCATACTACCCCCATATTTCTTGTAAGTAACCCTATATTATCCTTATAAATTAGGGTTGCTCAGATGAATTTGATCTCGTTACGTCAGCAATCTCGAGTTTCTCGTGAGGAGTAGCAAGGCCGGTCGTCCGCCGCCCTTGTGGAAACCTGTTCTGTGTCATGATATTATTGCCTTGTTCTGCTAAGTATGTCGGTTTGTGGACTATTTTTGGATGTATCGTGTATTGTGAAAATAGAATGCGGTGGTTCAAGTGGAATGTTGATAATATTAGCTTTGTTATCATAACATTCTACACTAATTTCCCGTTCAATCTTGCTGAGATTGATTGATGGTGTAACGGCTGTAACGGGTTGTGGCTTAATTTTCTAAATGGTAATTCCGGACTAACTTAGCGAGATATAAATGGTCGGTTGGTTTTCAGTGATTCGGAAATACCGATATCTTGTATAAATGTAAAACAGTTTTCATTAATTTAGTGTTCTCAAAATGAAATTTATTAAGATTGCAATAACTTGTTTTGTTGAAACGAGTCATCCTTGTATTCGTATGGCTTTTCCAATCCATCCAGCTTTGCAATTTAAGAAGTAATCATCGGAGCTCATGACCATACATGTAACATGTAAATATATCACCAAAGAAAAAAATACTTATATTCTTGCTCTATAGACCACAAAATCTTTTGAAGATGTAGCAAAATGTACGGAAGTAACTAATTCTTTTGCGAGTGTTACTTTTTCGCTCCCGTTTTACTTGCCAGCGTTCGTTGCGTTGTCAAGGAGTGATTTATACTGTTTACGGAGTCCAGCTTTAACCTAAATATCTACGAATCAGATGTATAAAAGATTTAGCTGATACTAATAGAAGAGATCCACCACGACTTAGGACTGTCTGAGGTAAAATATACATAGTAAGTCCGAAATTTATTATTGAATATGTTAAAGGTTTCGCTACAAAACGTGTTCGTTTTTGAAATATGTTTAAAGAATCGAGTGCATGTGTGTACAGAGATAATTTTGCCGGATAAGACTTCATAAGCGTTCTCTGAGGTAACATGACTCAGGTGCGCGTAAATAATACGGTCGCAAGCATTTATTACTACACTGTGTACTATTGCGTATATGAGACCATTTGATTTAATGGCCCGCGGTGTAATGCGAAAAGGTAGTCAGATCCAAGATTTACATCAATTTAGAAACATCATAGCAAGCAAGAGCAGAATCTAAAAATAAAAGACACGACAAATAAGTCATAATTCACAAGACAATTAATAAAATCTTCCAAGTTAAATAAAGCAACGAAATTAAAAACTGTAGACGATAAGAACAGAAGCGCTTTTATTACAAAATGTCTACCGTTGTCAAAACATCGTGTAGATAGAAACATGCATAAAACAAAGAAGGCTACTAATGTACAATGTAATTATCAAGCAATTAGTACGCTTTTTGGCAACATACCCACCCTGAATTATTCACAAAGTTGCGGTGTTTTGCATGGAAAAGTAAGGGAGCATGCTGGTGTAAATTTTACGTATCATGCTCACGATCCTAATGCGATGGGAAGGCGAAAAATTAATGCTATTAACTTGATACTAAGTTTGGCGTAAACACTGAAGTGACAGCTTGTCAGATCTTGGCTTACTATAATCTAGTAATCTTTTATACCTTTAAACGAGCAATTCTTGTATATATATATATATAATCTGAATCTCGGAAACGGCTCCAACGATTTTCATGAAATTTAGTATACAGGGGTTTTCGGGGGCGATAAATTGATCTAGCTAGGATTCATTTTTATAAAATGTCGTTTTATTCGTGTTTTCAATTACCAACTTTATCGATAATCAACTTGAACATAAACTTATTATTTTAAATACAATTTACCAAAAAATACCGAGCAAAGCTCGGTCACCCAGATATTATTATTATAAACGAAGAGAAAACGAAAGGGCGAAGAGGTAGCGAGATGACCAGGGATAATCAGGGCATGCTTATACGGTATAAATTGTAAAAGCACTCGCAAATTCTATGCTTGGGTTTTATCAGAACTGATGAATCAGTACTGTACCGACTTTAAAGAATTGATGATTCACGGTCTCGCAATTTTCTTGTTGTTAAAGGCGGTATCCCTAATTCTTAACGTTTGCCCTCTTCAGCCTTTTGTAGACTTTTCAACTCCGACCTTTATCTCGTATTAGCCTCTTTTGGATATTTTAGATTTATCAAGCACCATCTAGTTTCGATCTCGGCTTTTGTTGCTTTAAACTAATTAATTTTAAAATGTATAGAGTTTAATTCGTTTCCTTTTTGCTTTGGTTGAATTGTGTAGCTCCAAGTAAACTAGAAATAGAAATGTGTTTTACCTTTTGGGTGACATTGATCTACTTTAACGATTAGCGATTTGCACGTGATCGGACTGTCAATGGATTTGATTTACGCAAGCAGTTTTACTTTGTTGGAAACATTTGCTTAATTCTTTAACTTAAACACTGATTTTCAATGTAAATGTCCATTGTCCATTTCATTGTCGTTTTTGTCTACCACAAAAACTGTTATTCCTGCTCGTATAGAGAATAAACTGTGACTAATATATATACATTTAATTCAGTTGTCGATTTTAGAATGAAAAGGTAATTCTAAACATTGAAAAAAGCAAATAAAAACCTTGCCTAGTATTTCCAAAAAAGGAAAAAAATCAATTGAACTTCCTAACAATAAAGTCGTCTCACAAATGCATGTAAAATACAGGAAAATGGACAAGACAACCTACAAACCGTCCGTTTCTCGGTAACGTGTTGGGGTATCAATTATAGTAATTTACTCCTAGCATGGGTAGCCTAAATACCTGCGCTGAGGCTGCCAAATGAATGGACGGTTTATCATCAACTAAGTACATCGGTATGTGCATATACTTTAGATACCTGCTTTAAATACGTGTTGAATACATTGACGGTGTGAGAAGGGTTAGCAATTTTCAAATGTTCAGCGGGCACATAATGTCACCTGTTCGACCCGACCTTTTCATTTACCACACTACAAGGTTCTTTTGGTACGTGGTCAAATTAAAAACGAACGCCGCTATCTTAAGTATTTATTTTAAAAAAAAACAATTACAGGTGCCTTTGCAATGTTTCTATGTTCTTCTCATTGCTTTTATGTCCTGTGCGTGTTCCAAATAAAATATTTTTCTTTTTTCTTTCTTTCTTTCCTTTGAATTTGTCAAGGGGTCGGTCAGTCAAAAAGATGCAGCTAGTTACCCATTCCAAAGTGTACTAGGTAAAATATTGTTACGAAAAAAACCCACGGCTTAAAAACTAAGCGAGTACACGTTAAAGGTACCTGTGGTGAACGGACCTCGCCTTGGGGTCTTAGGATGTCGATGGAAGAGACGGGGTGGATCGAAATGAACCATAGCCGAAATTCGGTCGGTAAAACGTATTCGGAAAAATATGCATAATGCAATCAAAGTTTAACACGTTGAGTGCCGATCACGCGATATCGCGTGATTCGTCGGCTCTGCATTATGGCCGATCATGCGATATCGCGTGCTTGCTACTAACAATTTTGGATGCGCTCTAAATCTGTGGCTATGTGGGATTAACCATCAATATGTGTTTGGCACTGAACGTGTTAATTAAAACTGCTCAGCCAAGTCTTTCCCCGACTCCACTAACTACTTACAAATACTTTCAGACTCTTACTACATAACACCTCCCTTCGGTTTTCCGTTCAATCAAATGTCTAGTAAAGTTTTGTATTACAAATATCGGTTATGTGACCCAATTGGGACCTCATTAGTTTGTGTTTGGTTGACGACAAGAGTATTTCAATGTGACATTGCCTGTATAGAAGCTTATTATATATCTATAAATGTATTAATTAATACGTGAAACAAAAACTTTGTACCCCTGCTGAAGAAAATTACGGGGCCAGAGGAGTATGAAATTAGGCACAGTTAAAGTTTTTATTTTTGGTTATAATTTAAATGAACTATGGGCGAAATTCGACCATTGGGTGACCTCTAGTTATTATAGTTTCGTATACAGAATGTAAATCATCATCATCATCATCATTCTCCTGCTCTTATTTCAACTTATTTGGGGCTTCGCAACATGTATTTTTCTCCCATACTTCTTTAATAATCGTCATCTCAGCAGTTACCCCTTTCTAGCCATATATCATCTTTCACACAGTACACAGGATGACATATCAAGCTATACTTTTCCAGTTTTAGCTGACCTTGCATTGTGTTGGCTTTTCATACAGTGAGAAGTTAGCTTATACTGGAAATGTATGGCTTGATATGTCGTCATGCCTATATCTATCATTTTGTTTCAAGTAAACAATCAAATGTTGATACTTTTTTAACCTTCATTTTTATCTGCATTAAAGCCACACTTGGCTTAAACGTTTTAAACGCAAATCGTCCTACATGTGCATTGAGGTATTTAAATATGTACTTACATAAATTCTTTTGCCTATTAATCATTTTACGTATTCTGCCCACATGCATGCCCAACGAATTATTATCATTGCTCGTACATGCTTTGATGTGCATTTTTAGGATTCTAAAATAAGAGACCGGTGTTTTTGCTGGTTTTATGATTGTGAGTTTTATTTAAATGTTTTGTTTATTAAAAGATGAAAGGTCATTTTTTTCTTTAGATATAAAACTAGTTTGTAAATACTGAAGTGATGTCACGATTAGATGAGGATGTTTTAAGATTCATCAATACTTTTATCGTACTTACATACAATACTTTTATCGTAACAATAGGGGTTTAAAACATCATAAACTTCCACAGTATGACAAGTTACGAATGTAGATCCCCGAGCTTAGTTTAAAATAATAACCCAGAATAAGCGCGACATAACGCCTCACTTGTCCAATCGATTAGCAACTCATTTGTGAACATCAGTCCAGTGGTTTAGCACTAGAAGGGTGCATAATAATGTGGGTAGAAAACCAAACCACTTTTAGGAGATTTTATCTCAACCAGAGTAATTTTAAACAAGCAAATGAGTTGTACTGCTAACAACCTACAAGAAACTTTATTTTCAGTTCCTAATAATTTTACAAAACATTAATGCATAAGTACAAAAACTATCTGGAGAGCCTTATACCATCCGTATTGTACCTATAAACTCACGCTTTCTGCTAGGATCCTTACATTTTTTTGTGCTACGTTCATTTCGTTCGTTACGTTCATTCATCTGATCATATATGCACACCGATTACGATCACTACGCTCCTGACCTTTCTGAAGAACATTACCAAGGTCATTATATGTCCTTCTAGAGCGTCCCCTCTCGGCGTTTCTACTCTGCCTTATACCTATGTAGTTGGCAGAAAATAGAGTCTCTTCAAAAGATGCTGACACTGCACTATGCTAATCTTTACACCCCTTCTGCGCACAACCCTTTGCAAAAACTTGCATTCTTCAACATGTATATTCATGTCCTACGAATTTACACCGTCACCCCTACATCGTTAGCGAAACTAAAGCGTGCTTCAAGTACCACGACTATTTGCATAGTCTATCATCCAGCTTTCCTTTCTAACGCACCAGTAAGGAGCGGGACAGACGAAGATCCAGCGTTATCTGAAAGACGCATGCCTGTGTAGGCGGATTTAAACCTAGACATAGTTAAAAGGTATAGACTATGCATAGACACAGTCAGCTCTTTGAAATATTGAAGTCCTGATATGGAGTGTTACTAACGATGAGGGACAATGTGAAGTATATAATGATCGAAATTTTGCGTGGTAACAAGAATGTATGCGAATACGTAAAGGATTACTTAGAGGACTTACGCAACCCAATTAGTAAGAGATTAGTCTAGTTATTCATTTGTAGGCTTTGGTCTTGTATTGTAAGTCGGTTACAATAGATATTTAGTATGAGACCCTTAAATTGTATTAATGATTTTTGGCGGATCGACGATCAGCACACTACTTCGTGACAATCGGTCAGTCACAATGTGAATCATTTTGAGTGATATTGCTGATCCATTGCTTTATACGTTCGAAAAATTTGTCTGCTCAAAAACGGTAATTACGCAATGAATGTTGTTGAGCTGTCAAAACGGAACCCATTCCTACTGTAAGTGTTTTACGCAATTACCCCGCTGGTGAAGGTCATGGGCGTCTTTTGGATGAGGGCTGTGCGGGATCGGTTCTTAGGGCCATTATGGAACAACTTTTGGAAGAAGTAAAGATTTGAGAATTTCTCATCATTTATGGGTAAAAGTTTATTTTTCTCTGTCAATAACTGCAGAATAGAGCTATATAATCACCTCTTCTAAATTAGTATGTCCCTTTTTTCTGCGGATGTAAAGACATTTTCCTGATTAAAAATGGCGTCGCATCTTAAACACAAACACAATTCCGTACCCGAAGTCTCATTAGAAATATCTGACCGCTTTGTCGTAGAATCTTTAGAACTTTCCTACATTTTTCCTGGCAATGTTTGTTTGCAACTGATGGCAAAAAACGACTTTGCGAAGTACCCTAGATGAAATTGAATTCGTGGTTTATTTTGAATTGTGTTTTCAAAAGAAATCTAAGTTTTTGTTCAAATAATTGCTATCAGCATGTTTTCTCGCGGTTAACACGATAAGTATTATTGCATGGTGACATACAAAAAATACTAATATCTTAACTAACCTCAATACAGATTCAGTATCCTTAATAGCCTCATTTGTTCTTATTATCGAGATCACAAGAACAAAAGCTACTAAAAGGACCAGACAGCGGTTTTCGTATTGTTGGTCCTTCAGGATTCTGTCTAGCGTCGGTACACACCTATAAACAGAGGATATTTATGAGCCCCCACACTAGGGTGTCCCAAGATAAAAGGGCAAATTTTTTTTTCGCGAAATCGAATACGCATACCCTCTATTTTTATTCGATTTGATTTGATTGACTCAAATAATAAATATTATTATGATTGGACAACAATAACCCGTGCCGACTTGATGCCAAACTTTTGATATGAAAATTTGTACTGACACACTGTAGTAGGAATTATGAACTTAATTTTTATTACTCAATTAAAGCTCCAATATACCCAAATAGTTTATTATTTATTAATTTACATTAAAAAATAATAGTTTTGTTCAAATTTTCTTTTTAACGTCTGTTTTTTAGAGTCAGGATAAATTATCCGGTGTTCTTTCTTGTACGCAATAAAAATTGTTTTTGTTCCTTCTCTCCTGATTAATCCATGAAAGTCTTGCATTAACTTAACCGCTCTTTCGGCTACATCGTTTAATACCCTCAGTGTCGAAACTTTCAGGAATATCAGGGTTTGTAGTTACTCGACTGATTTTTGCTTCAAATAGGTACGTCTTTAAAAATCAATTTATACACGTGATTGCGACAAGCAAAAATAAGCATTTCTCTGTTCAGTTTTGTTCAAGAAGCACACAGGCACCGTTTTTACCACGGAGCAAATACAAAGAGGAGTCGGCCTAAACAACTGTGCACTGTGATTTTCAACTAGGTCTTGACGTCATCAAGTAGGCGTGGCCTTAGTCAGTGTATTGTTGGCGTTCGTCCTGTGCACAACTAAGTAAAAATTCAGTATATTCGCGCTAAACAAACATAAGAATGAAGTTTTGTGTTTTATCTTGTAAAAACTACTCGGATAGACGTTCTGATGCTATGAATGGTATCACATTTTATTTGTAAGTAATTTTAAACGTAATTTATAAAAATTCTTCTAGAAAAATGTCATAACTTCGGTGTTTCCAAATATAATTCTACCCGACATTAGATGGCGACACTTTGTGACATGGGTACTAAAATTATTTAGGCACGTAAAGCTCAGTATTAATATATTTCAATAATTATATGTACTGAAATTTATTCAGAATTAATTCCCAAAAACCTTTCAATCGCCTAAATATTGTTTTTGTAGTTTTTATCGTGGTTTTTATATCATTATGTCAACAGGCCGCCATCTATCGTCAACCATGAACAACAAACATAAATATAAAAAACAGGTCCGTAATCGGATTCTAATTATTTTACCAAATGTGCCGCGACTGTCTCATAAATGGAAAGTGAAAAGTGATTTTTATTTCATACGAGTTTGTCATTGTGAGAAATCGACATTTTGAGAAATTGACATTATGCGGATTGGATATTCTAAGAAGTTGACATTCTGAGAAGTGAACATTTTGCGTCTGGTTGAAATTTTAAGACTTTGGCAGTATGCGATGATACGGTCGTGTTAGGTCCAGTAGCAACATTATAATAAGCGTGTTCTCGAATAGGTGGGTCTCTCCACTGCTTTGCCACTGGATATGTTTACATATTGCACTGTGAGCAGTGGACAGTGCTTCCCGGTCTAATGTTTTTAACCGCTATATTTCGTGTGTTCTTTTTGCTTTCTTTGTTTTATTGTTGATGTCAATTAGTTGTATATGTATAAAATGTGTTTGTTTTATTTGTGTGTGAAATATAGATGTTTTGAAAAATAAATGTTTATGTTTAATGCTTGTCATTTAAAAATAAGAGACACACTGATTATCTTCTGTCGTCATGCATCAAAAATATTTTTATTCTAAAATTATTGTTTTTCGTAAAAAAATACGTATTAAGATGAGTAAAAAACAAAGTACTCCCTGGTACGCAAATTCTGAGTACGACCCTGTTGCCTCCTGCACGTAGTGACATCTAGTATGAGATAGATAAATAACTACAAAAGCTAAATTGACGGTACGAGCACCTAGTTTTGCTATTAACCGGTAGATGGAAAATAAAGAAGTGGGCGGGATCTAACACCCCACACCCCGCAAAATGTCACGCGTTGTTTCTTAGGAAAATCTAATTACAACATCTCCTCTTTGTATTTGCTCCGTGGTTTTTACGATCTGTATTTGAAGCAGTAGTATCACAACAAAGAATTTGCGCTTCTTCTTCTTTCGTGTCGATGGTACTCACACACTTTTTAGGGTTCCGTTGCCAAATGGCAAAAAACGGAACCCTTATAGATTCGTCATGTCTGTCTGTCCGTCTGTCTGTCTGTCTGTCTGTCTGTCTGTCTGTCTGTCTGTCTGTCTGTCTGTCTGTCTGTCTGTCTGTCTGTCTGTCCGTCCGTCCGTCCGTCCGTATGTCACAGCCACTTTTCTCCGAAACTATAAGAGCTACGCTGTTGAAACTTGGTAAGTAGATGTATTCTGTGAACCGCATCAAGATTTTTACACTAAAATAGAAAAAAAACAATAAATTTTGGGGTTCCCCATACATAGAACTGAAACTCAAAAATTTTTTTTTTCATCAAACCCATACGTGTGGGGTATCTATGAATAGGTCTTCAAAAATGGTATTGAGGTTTCTAATATAATTTTTTTCTAAACTGAATAGTTTGCACGAGAGACGCTTCCAAAGTGGTAAAATGTGTGTCCCCCCCCCCCCCGTAACTTCTAAAATAAGAGAATGATAAAACTTAAAAAAATATATGATGTAAATTACCATATAAACTACCACCGAAAATTGGTTTGAACGAGATCGAGCAAGTACTTTTTTTTTAAACGTCATAAATCGTAAACCGCAATTTACCGTTCATTCAATCAGCTGAAATATAAAAATTAAAAAAACCATTTATTTTCATAACCATAAACCTTATGCATAAACCGAGAATATCTACAGGTTTGTACGGAACCCTCGGTGCGCGAGTCCGACTCGCACTTGGCCGGTTTTATTACATCGTTTGAGCCCAGTAGGTGGCCGTTTATTGCGGCATCAGTGGCATTTTTGACATCATCTGAGGTGCGGGTGAACGGGCACTTGGGACACTCCAGCAGGTGGGTCATGGTCTGATCAGACGTACCGCACTCGCACTGGGTGTCGAATGAGTCTATAATCCCCCACTTTGACAAATTGTGTCTACAGCTGCCTAATTGGGTACGCAATCGATTGAAAGCTTTCCATATAGGCCACTGCAGATCACGGCCGGAAGGCAAGTGTTCCTGGGGTTCATCAAAGTCATAGTTTGGTCCCCACAAAGGGTGGTGTGTCCTGGATGGCCTGCGTAGAGCGTAAGAAGCTCTTACGACTTTTAAACCTGCCTGGAGTCATCTTGTAATCGTAGAGGGGATGTCAGGAATCGGATTCTTGGTTCTTTTTTTTTCCAGCAGTTTATATTTGCATTGTATCTTCTAAATTTTAGTCTACACTCGCGTTCCAAACTGCCTGTGCTTGTTCATTTCCTGTAGAACTTTCTAGTCTTGGTACAGCTATAAGTTGTTCTTTTTTTCGTAAGAAATCCCTAAAGGAAGACGTTCTTTTTTTGATTTCCGAGCATTTAATGCAGGCAAAAGCTTGCCGTCCCAATGAACAGTCACAACTTCCGGTACCTTATTTTGAAAATCCTTAGTTTTTAGCTTCAGCCCGTTCTTTCCGTTTTTCAGTAGGAATTCTTTAGATGGAAGTCTTACTTATCGGAAATTCATGAAAATTATATCCAAGTGCTTCAATAGTTGCTTCAAGAATGAACACAGAATCTCTCATACTCAATTGACACCTATTTAGCGCTGCTACTAATTTTGGAGTAATAAAATCTCTCCGCAAGGTATTTTGCTGGGTTGTGTGTTTTGGAGAAGCGCCTTACCCAATAGATAATACACTGGCGAATACTGAGATTCGCGCTTTCATTGACAGTAAAATTCACTTCACGGATATTGTTAAATAAAACTGTTAGAAATTGTCCATTAGACGGAAGTTTTGAACCCGATATTTGATGTTTTATGTCACCTATTAAAAATATACCCTTTTAGAACTGCATAATTGCACTGACATGGTGACTGATTGAAAACAATACGAGTTCTATAACGAAATAACGAGTAATAACAAGCACATCGACACGTTAGGTCGCGTCAGTTCTAGAGATCAAATACTAACATGTATCGATGTAAGTCGGCACGGGTTACCGAAGTCCTAACTTCTTAAAATTTTATTTATAATTGTTTTGACTTAAAAGTAAAAACATTAGAGGGTATGCGTTCAAAAAAAACGACTTTGATTTTTTTGGGACACCCTACCCCACACCCTAGAGTGTACTGACACCTTCTTTACAGTTTTGCCTACACCCCCTCGAATGTTTTAAAGTTTTTTTTTTCTTGATATTTGGAAAAATATTTATTTCAATTTTTTTCTTAGTGATATTTTCTAACTTTAGTGCATTTGGATTGTAATATAATAATAATACATTGTTTACGATTGGGGACATTAGACTGATCAAGTGGGGTTGTAGGTTAAGTAGGATTTATCACATATTAAAAACTATTTATCATTTATAATTCATCTGTAACAGTTAAAAACTGACCGATAAGAACAAAACAGATTATGCTAACCAATTATTTGTTACGTATGGCCCTTCTAATAAACGAAATCTGTAATATTTACCTACACACATTATAGTTGTCAACTAAAGACAAAATGTGTGTTATAGTGACGTATTACAAGTCTTTACCTAGCTCGAGTTATAAATTGATGAACTACTAACCTTTTGGCCTAGGAAAACCCAGTGCGCGAAAAAAATATCGTTCGTTTATGCCTGGGTTTATCTAGCATAGTCATTCTGTTAGTATTTTCTCTAGCCCCTTTTAATCTTCAGATATTAATGGATAGAAACGTGGCCTATGGAATCTTTTAGGGATATTAAAAATATCGACACTTTTGTTATTATTTTAATCCATTTGGTGGAAGCTCTTGTTGAGAGAATACAGAAAGTCGGACAATATAATTTTTGCATCAACACGGTGATATAGTGATTGATGATGAAACATGAATTAAGGTTTAGATTACGTTAGTATTCACTAGTTACATTTGAGCTTCGTTCTAATTTAGGCCACGGCATACGTAATCAATAAACAGTCTAGAACCACAACTTAGTAAAAGAAACCATAAATCTTGTATAAAAAAGACAATTTTTCGGATTTATTACTCCGAAATTGATACCTGCTCTCCTTATATATTTATACAGAAATGTTGACACACTCGTTCCATAATATAATTTCCCACGAGATACATCAGTCTTTGTTATTTAATTATTCTCACTGAATACTTTACACGTATGAAAAACCAGATTATACAACAACAATATTCGACAACTTGTTGTCGTGTGAACATGGAGTACACTGAAAAAGAATATACGTTTCAGAGAACAATTGTAACTTATATTGTTGAGACGAAAGTGAGTTTGATTGTTACACTTCCATGTTTCGGCTGTGCTTCAGGTTTATTTGTAATGCCAATCCAAGCATCGCTGGAAAGCTAAGCTGTCGCCAACCCGGTCGCACATGATACCTCATTCTAGAAAAATTTCTTCACAATAATCACTAATCTGCGTCGTCTTTTCCTAAATACGTTGGGGTCGGCTTCCAGTCTAACCGAATGCAGCTGAATGCCAGTACTTAACATGGAGAGACTGTCAGTTTTCTCATAATGGATAAACTATCAGTGATACGAAATAAAGTCACCAGTATCTTCATCCATTTACATTTAGCCTATTCATTATTATTTATCACTAATAGATTCGCAAGTCACAACGTCTTCTGACGATGATGATGTCACTCGATTAGCCCGTCACACGGTAGTACTCTATTAACGAAGTATAATTATTACGCACGTGCCATGTTGGTCTATTCTTTCCTTGACAGTACGCAAACATAATTTATTAGCGTCAAGTTATATCGTAAGACAATGCAGGCTGGCAATGCTATTTATAAGGTATAGACGAAGAGCCGAGCGTGTTTGTTGAAATTGAATTTTGGCTCGAAAAGGAAGGATCTTTGGCAATCGTCTCCAAAAAGTCTTGGCTGAGTGCACTGAACCAAGTAAAGTAGCTATGACAGTTTCTTCATTTTCTGTTAGTTTCCAGTTTTTGCTATAAATAGATGTAATGGATCACGAATATCAAGGAAGGATGTTAGAACGATGAAAGGTCATAAAAGTTGCAGCAGATTGCAAGGAAAGTTCCCGAGCCACATCAACCATTCAAAAACACATCAAAATGCTTCTAGATAATCAAAATGTAATGAACAATATAGCGGTCATGAGAAGCGTACCGACCGGACGCATAAATATGAATTTAGCAAGTTGACCAACGCATCCTGTTGTGGTCCCCCCACGGGGTAATTCGCGTAATGTTACTGCCGAAAATTGTTCTTTTATCCCGTGACTTGGCACAGACCTCAATAATGAAAAAAACAAATGGACCGGAATTAAGGGGATATACAGGCCGTTCTATTGTCATCAGTGATAGCATTAGGATTCTTATATTTTCTTTTATTATAAAGGAAATAGTAAATGAAGGTATGAAGTCTTCCATCTGTTAAGTGGTCCTGCTTAATCTTTCTTTAAGATAGACACATTTCATGCTAGAACTATATAAAATGTATCGTCATAAATCTTCCTATAAATTTGCCTGGTCTTGCGATATTTTCTTTTCGTATTTTACCACCGCTTAATAGCGTTTTATTTGCGCCTTTCCAATGTTCCGCATTTTCATTACAGTATTTTGCATCCAAAATTCCCTACTCTGGATCGTATTTTGTAGATTCAAACACGCCTACGACATATTTTTCCATTTTCATTCCGTTTACTTCAATTCTTCTGTTTAGTTTAAACGTTCATAGAGTTTTACTATCAAAGATAATATCATCAGTTCCAATTACTTATTAATTTTATTGTCTACGAGAAAGTTTTCATTGAATGTTTGTTAAATTCATTGATCTCACGATTTCGTAATTCTCAAAACTGTGAAAAGACAATTTGGGACATCAATTAAAATTCTTTGCTACTCTCTCGAGCGCAATATGCTTGATTTTATGGCTTACTTAACATGATTTGTCACTTTTCATAACGTTTTAGTGGCATTTTATGTCTCTCAAGAATTCGACAGTCGCAAATGTCTTTTCACCAGTTTTAAAGCATCTACTGGTTCCAATTTCAAAGTAATTGACATTAAATGTTTCAGTAACTAATATCTTAATTAAAACATACGTCCTTCAAGGTCAACTCTAAAGTCGAGATAATAATCGAAAATATCGCAAGGAATAATATGCTTATCTCCAGTGGCGTGCACAGGGTTTTGTGACCGGGTAGGCAATTCAAAAAAAAAAAAACGTGTCTCGTAATTGCTCAAGTTAGTGAAGAAAAATTCACTAGGTGGTTTAAAAGGTTGAAATGGCGATTTCCTGATGATGATAATTCTTTTTCCGTCGAAAGCACAGAAAGATGTTGTACTCGTTGTTGACTTTGTGTGTTTCTTAAATAGGTATGTGAGAATACGTTTTAATGAAAATGAACGTTCTGTCGATGCGCTGCTTGCTTGGAAAAGTAACAATAAACTTCGCTAAACGTAAAACTTCTTCATAACACTTCTCTCAATACGATAATTACCAAATGTATTTATGTTTGAACAAGCCGCGGGATAGAAATCATATAAATCTGCAAATCCCGAACAATTCCACACTGTATTCGAACTACTAAACTAGCAAGGAAAACAAAATAATTTAAATGTGTGTAAACAAAAACACAGCCGGTTTTATGTTTCTTAATTATTACTATGAAACTTACGAGTTGCATTACCTCTTTGCTGGGTTAATTCTCGTACACTTCCCTTTAGATACACTTTTTAACAAACACACATTTTCAACACAAACAACATTTTGAAAAAAAAAAAAAAAAACTTACTTACAAAAAGCGTAAGTAAATCGAAAAACTAACACAGTTCAAAAAAAACTAGTTGAAATAAGCAACAAATCGAACTAAATATTAACGTTTGTAAATGAATTAATCACAACAAAACTCAGTCAAAATAAAAACATAAAACAGCGCGCTCCACTAAGAAATCAATATGGATCCTTTCGTAAACAAACGATTTCTAAATTTTGACAACTAAAACGTTGACAAATAAAATTGTATCATTGCGAATTGGAATTTGCTTGAGGTTACGTAATATTCAACTTGATCGCATAATACTCACAGCGCACCAATAATGGCGTATAGGCGTCCCACCCGTGATTGGTTAGCTTGGCGCAGGGAAGCCCGCGATTGGATATCCTGCGGCAGGAGTTCGCTTTATTACGCTTTATTAGCGCGCTTCTGTGTGACATGTGCAGACACGAAAATGTAGAAGAAATTACCACTACATGCGTACATTTATGAATGAAAAGAAGACACTTTCGATCGCTGCCTGCTTGCGCCGCGAGTACATTAATAGAACCGTATGAACGTTGCTTCTCATTTATATTAGGCGTTTAAACTTTTGAATAATTTTATTACTTAGCATATTTTCTTTATTATTGAAATATTAGTAACTAGTCTAGATCTAAGTCTAGGGTCTGCAGTGTCTTTTTGCCTATATGGACCGCACGCCACTGCTTATCTCCAATAAGGGCGGGCAACAACAGCCAATGTTTCTGATATCTATATATTAATACGTGAAGCGAAAACTTTGGATCCCTTTTTACGAAAATTGGGCGGACGGAGGAGTATGAAACTTTGCAAACTTATAGTTTATACAGAGAAGAAGTGACGAATGCTAATATTTTTTTAAATTATGCGTTAAAATACATTATTTTCAATAAATAACACGTTACACACACTACTGTTCATTACCGTGTATCTAATATACACATGCATAGATATTCTTTTGTTTATGGTCCAAATCTGTCTTTATTATTTTGTGCAGTGTTACCAACACCCAGAAATATTTATCCCTAAAGCTTAAGTTAAAAACCTCTAAAATTGCCACAATTACTAAAAAAATCCCCTAAAAAATTATAATGAAAATAACCAACGAATGTTCAGTAATCATAGACCCCGACACAGTAGTAATATTTGTCTATATTTATTACGCGACATTTGTTTATCATTCACTCTGCATTCTTAGTATCGAGGAACCGTACTAGGAGTCGCTAATACTTTTATTGTAATCAAAAACACAATGAGAAATGTAAGATGGCAAAAATCCCTAAGAATACCCCTACAAATGGAACACCCCTAAAAAATCTCAATCCTCTTATTTACCCCCCAAATTTGGGAAAACCCCTATGTTGGTAAGCCTGATTTTGTGTCTATAGTCTTACTGAATGTCAAGTATAACCATAGGTAATAAATAAATTTTATAGATATATAACCTATTTCATTTTTAAAATCTATGATCATATCCAGAATATTTGTCTTTAAAATTATATGTATTAGCGACGATAGGAATTTAGTTTAGATCTAAAAGAAATATTTTTTGTGGTTTTATGGGGAGTGTCAAGTATGGCATTGGTAAGTTTCCCATACAAAACTTAGTGTCGTGTGCAAACTGTAGAGGTTGTATGCCTCACGATTGTACAGGCTGGTCATAGATTGTACAGGCTGGATAAAATTATGACATTTTGAACTGTCATAATTAATTAAAAGTAATAGGGAAAATTCTATAAAAACAGAGCACTGTGATAATTCATTCCATATCCAGCAGTTAAGAAGTATTAAGAAAATAAAGAAGGGAGTCCTGAAGAAGTATTCTTTACTCATTACACCTACGTCCTGGTCCTGGCCATCACCATCCCGCCAGCGATCAGTAGTGCCGCGTCAACAATTTGTCTATAGTGTTACTGAATATCAATATCCATATTATTTTTTTTATATTTATTATTACATTTTTTTTTTTTTTCATTTATTAATGTATTTATATTCAAATGAAGTACGGTCGAATTTCGACCAATGGGCGATCACTAGTTTATATAGATAGCCGACGATATTCAAATGGCTTGCAGAATAAGAAAGTTACGATGTTGGATTATTGTAGCATTGTAGAATTAAGTAAAATATGGTGGTTATGGTCTTTGTAAAGTTATTGATGAATTCAAGGGTTATTGTTAGATGGATTTGGGTATTCAGGCGAATGAAGGTGATCGACTTAATTTATGGAATTAAATAGATACAGTTTTAAAGGATGCAATTTTTACTCATCGAGTTAAAAATAGTACAGACTATGTGAAGCAAACCGATAAAATCACTCAAAACTTCAGAAGCGACTTCAATATAAACATTTATTCCAACATGTAATTCTCACGAGCCAACACGATTAGTAAATTCGCGTCTGATCGTATAAAATCGACTAAATGAATTTCCAACGGGGAATGGTGAGACCCCCTAATCGCGTTCAGGATCGTTCGCTCCAAGTTAATTCAATGAAATTTGCTAGTTGCCGGCGTCGGCAATTTCCTGCAAGACGAGTAAATAACTAAAGGGTTACAAATGGATGCGTATTTTACCACTTAAGGAAATGTTAGGTTAAGGAAAGGAGAAGTTATGTTGCTAACCCTTAAAACTTTGTTTTAGACTGGCATGTTTATAGTTTTAATACGCTGAGGGTCTTAAAGGGATTTACATTGACAATCAGACAAGATAACAGACTTTTAAAAGCCATATAGTGATGTCAACTGCAAATTAATACAAAGATATAGATGAATATGAGTTGCGTTTTGACTTAGTTTACAAAGTAATCACATCTATCAATTTCAACCGCCATCTACACCTTTAATTGAACTCTGGTTTTAAATTCAACCCTAGGTCTACTCTTATATCGGGATAATTACCACGCATGAGCAGTTATAGTAATTGAATGCCGTACTTCGTAATCATAAGCCTCTGCTAGCGATCATCTTTATAGTTATGTCGCGGACTACCTTAGGCTAAAGTCACGTTTGTTAGTTTGTTGTATAGTTATAGTTGTGGTTAAACACTTGACTAATCTTATTGTGACATCAGATGCAGGTTAAGAAACGCATGCTGAAGAATTGAGGACAAATATGCCACAACTTCATACAGCACTTGGAAATGCGTCCATTCCTCTTTAAACCAGGATATAAGAGTAGGGGAAGACCAATAAATCAATTGGCGAATTTTGTGGAAGATGATAATTACTACGAAGAAAAACTATAGATTCGGTGGATTAAGTATAACTGGAATTTATGCTGTCGCATCGTTCGATATAAAGTTTATTATAGTTGAAAGCTGATCTAAGAATTTTAACTACGTATTGTAGTTGAATACCAGTCTGAACATAAACAAGGGAGTTTCGTATCCCAGGTTTCTCCTTACAACAGTATGCCGTAGAATGTTTGCTCATAAAATACTAATGTCCGTGCAATTTAAACTCAAAGACAAAGGCGTACGCCGCATATGTGTAGTGTTCTGTCTCAAAAGCGTCCTTTATCTTACTGGCGCGGCATTCTAGTGACAATACCACCACCGCTCGCACTTCGCGTTAAAACTTTAGATTAGCTCAGCTTCAACTTTCATTTTGCATTCAAAATTACATTCTCTTCTCTGTTCTATACAAACTCATTACCTTTTTATAGTTATTTGAATAAATAAATTTCATGTTTACTGGACTAATAAAATTTGGGATTTAAGTGCTACTTTACTATATAAACTGAATTACGAATCTAATGATTTGCATATTTATTTGTTTGTATTTTAGTATTGGTCGTTAAATTCTACAAAGATCTACTCTTAAGTGTTTATTAAATTATTTCGTATTTTTATAAATTAATCAACCTTGTACATTCAGAAACTATTACATAAACATTTTTACACGCTTAATAATGCAAGCTTCATCGCAATTAGCATTATAAATTGCAAACAACGTTCACACAGTTAGTTCTGCATAAACACATTAGCAAAAATGTTCAATTTTACTCGACCGCTAACTTGCCCAATACAACCAAAGCTTGAGCGCAAACGTTTATAATATTGACATTTCCTCCCACGCTTCGCACAACAGTGCCTTTGGTAGAGGTAGAGTTATCAGGCGACAGTTTTCAGGCATGTCAGGAATTTCCCCCGTCAGGAATTTGGGTAGAATATCAAAGAGCCCGGAAATTAAAGATGAGCTACGAAACTATAATGTTATTGAAAGCTGCGCTGTATTGAGTTGGTAAAACTGAAATATCATCATGATAATTTACAGCCTTTTTGCTTTTGTTAAGGGTACACTGAGGAATTTAAGAATTAATTGCGTTGGTTTGTTCCCTCCCTGCACCATTATTACGTAACCTTAAATTATGCAAATAATTTATAAAGAATCACTCTATAAATCTTAGACTATAGAAACACGATTAAGTATTTGTAGTAGTTTCCTCTATAGAAAAACAATCCAAATAATTTCCAAAAATCAAAATTAACCCTTAGTACAGCGAAAATACTTCACGGAAGGTCAACAGGTTTTTAATAATAACAAAACTGTATGTTTTCTATATATATATATATAAGTATTTACAAAATGTGTATTTGTTTGAATAATACAAAAGGAGTACCTTAATTTGTACCTAGCCAGAGCCGCCATGCTTCAATTAGCGCCAGAGGTTCGCTTTATGTTCTAAATTATACATATATCACACATCTTTCTTAAAATAACCTCAATAATAAGGGATTTTAATCCCGTATTTGTTTGTATATCGTGACCCTAGTAGCTACGGGGTAACATGGGATGGGAAAGAACTCCCATTTATATGAATTGTTTACCGGAACATATGGGGTTTGTTTTATTACTTTTGTGAATGGGTGCTGGATTCTATTAAACATGTTTGGAGGTTTTTGCCCTTGTATGACATCTGTTTTTGTGGACTGTTTTGGTACCGTAAAAAATAGGGTATTGCGGACTTGTCTCTTTAAGCAATTTTTTTCATTAACATACATCGATGTGTTTCTAATTCATATCCATTAAGATTTCCATATTCTCATCAACTTAACGATTTCCAAAACAAATAATAATAATCTAAATTATTACTGTCGACAATTCATACTAGAATCAATATTGAAATATCCAGCCAATTATTGTTAGTTTGTTAATCTAAATTCTAACTGTATCTGTTGTCTCAGTCTATCCAAATCGACGTCTTATTTAGCTAGTCTAGCGAAAAACACTGTTGATTAGTTGCAAACACTTTTGATGTGTATTATCTTTATACACAAAATTTTACTGCTGGTATATTTTAGTTTCATACTGTTCACTCAAAACAATTATAAGCTGTTGAATCTAAACCTAACATTAAACTAAATAAAGACAGTCTGATTTTCAATTTATAAATAAAGTTAAAATAAGGAAAATCCATTCTAAATCGTAGCAAATGTCATAATAATCACGGCAAACCCGAAATGACGAGCGCAAAATTAAAATAGACCAAAATGCTCCGAGATTACCCAATGACCTTGCTTATAATTCTGGTGCAAAACATGAACGTATTTACTAACACCCACATCCTACGCTAGTTGAGGAAAGGATTATATATAGATTTTATTAGTTTGTTCTAAGAACGAATGTCCTGAGAATGGTAGACTCAATCGTCGGTGGATTGGCTTAATTAAATTCTGAGACCATTCACCAAGATGACTAAGACATTTACGCAATTTGCGGCTAAGAATCATTGTTAAAGGCAAGTATGGGCCTTAACTACACAATCAGAAGTTCCCAAGTTTTAAAACTTCAATTTGAAGCTCAAGGAAATTATAACTTTACTATACATTCTCGTTGTAGAAACGGACACCATAGCATAATTATTAGTCTATAATGTTCCCATTGCTGCGAAAACGCAGACTCAGGTGGGTCGATGACCCGATGGGGGTGGCATATGTCTTAGATTTTTTTGCAACAACAGCGGTGAAGGAAAATATCGTAAAAGAACCAGTGCTACACTATTTTTTCTTTAACCGCTTTGAGAGCAGTAAATTACAGTACCTAAAGCATTAAAGACCCATTATTACCAAATCGATGGTCTAAGCCCACTCCTAATAATGCAAAGGAAGTGACAAGCGGTCACGTCATCAAGGAAGCGGCCGTAGATTGGCCTCGTCGTAGAGGACGCCAGTCAAGCGTGCACATTGAAAAAGTGTCACCACAAAGTGCGAATTTTATGTGCGCTGTTAGAATACTTTCAGTTTCTTTTCGAGTTTTTCTCCACTGTATATGGTTGTTAATGGATTTATAAGTATCTCGGACCCCAACGCTTTTTTTACCTCTACTGCAGAAATACCAACTATGCTTCAGTCACTGCGCTCCATTATACTGGTAAGTTATTTCTTACTTGGAATATAAGCAAAATACAATATGAAATACTGTCTGAAAAGTCAAGAAACATTATTTGAGACGAAAAAATGAGGAAGTAGGAAATTAACGAAATTATCAAGGAAGTGTAAACCAGTTCCGGAGTTTAAAGTACAGACACTGAAGTTTCAGCTCTATTGGAGAAAATGGTTTACCACACAGCTGTCGATATCGAGTGATTCGGGTCTTGTTCACGATTCCCATCGCTAGTTTGAAGGGTAGACTTAATTTGTGTTCACTTCGGACAATGGTACCACAAACTAATTTAATGGTTAGGAAGATTCCACGAATGAAAATTCAGACAAGCTAGAAGGAATTCATTGTAAGAGTCTTGAATAATTCTCGAATCAATTTGCGTACAATGAGGTTTCATCTGTTTTCGACTCGCCTTTTTGGAAGTTTTTAAAGGGAAGTCAGGACCTAAAGCTGCCTTTTTCTATTTATTGCGTCTTTAATAACAATTTGCTCTTTGCTGAAACTTCTGAGTACCTAAAAGTTCAGATATGAATAACAATTCGCTCGTGTATAACAATTAAACACTAGAACAGCTGTGTTCTAAAGACAAAACCACTGACGGAACAAATGTAGGATAGTTTGTCTGCCACCGCAAAACAGACGCTGCACCAAATAAACTTGGAGATACAAAATGGAGTAATTGGTTTCTGCAGCTCCCTCGTATTTTTTACACGAGCGACGATTGTTAGCGCTAAAGACCAGTGAAAAACTGGTTCTGTTTCAATTTGTTATACCGTTTGCTGAGCAAACGAGATGAATACAAACGTAGATGGTTGGTATGCAAAGTTATTTTAATGAAAACTATTTGAAATAAAAACAGCTTAACTATAAGACAACATTCTGCATTTTGTCATTCCAAACGATAAAACGTCTGCGAAATGAAGAAAATTGCCAAAAATTGTATGTTGATACTATGTTAAAAATCTTCCAGAAGTATCGTACATAATATACATAAATGATCAAAGTTCTGTGAAATGTACGTACGATTTGAGCACTGGGACCGTTTATAGTATACGTATCATGTGAAGTGCAAATACTAAATTCGTACCGATTTATTCAAGCGAAAATATCTGGAAATATATACCAACTGAATAAATTTATATTAAGTTTTGGGTTATTGTCATCGAAAGAAATTGATCAAATATTTCGAGGAGGTATAAGATGAGAATGGCGAACTTATAACGTGTTTTAAAGGACTTGATATTAAATTACTTCGAAAGATATATGAGAATTTGATGTACGAAACAATTTATAAGGGATCTTAGTTTACGAATTATTTATTGAAACATAAGATAATTTACAAAACATTTCGAACATAATGTAGGCTTTCTCTAAGAAATATTGAACTTATTTATCATTGTTTATAAAGAGCTCCTAACACAGATTTGAATTTCAAATTGTGGTCCTCCCTTTGACTTAATGGCACTTGAGGAACGAAGCGTTGATCGCTAATAAAATTAGTACTTTCTACGATTGTGGCCTTGTCTTTACTTATTTAATCACCTTTTGTGGCATTATTAATGATGTCTGTAAATAGCTGAGCTACCTCATTTTCTTACGCCTTACTAAAAGTTTAATCTCCTTTAAATTTATCCTCTCCTACAACAATTCTACATCTTTATTTGACTCCAATTTTATTTAAAACCCTCCTCGTTACCGAGCTTACAGAACCCAGAACGCGGCCAGTACCAAAAGTATCTGATGACAATACCCTCTGATCGGACGTGCGGCCGTTAACGCTCTGTTTGGCATCCATGTCGCGCCGAACGTGGATATCGAAGCTATACGAATGTATGGCAAAAACTATAGCACGTTTTGAGAATCGCTGATGTCGAGTTTATGGCGGATACTAAAATTATTGAGACTACTTGCTAATATAGATAAAGCGTAGATCTCTGATAGGAAGTTCATAGTTATAGTTAAATAGAAACCCAAACAATATGGTGAAAAGGGATGCAAAAGCAGATAGTTAGCCAGAGTCTAGATGAAGCGTAGCAAAGGTTCACCTACAAAATCCATACTAATATTATAAATGCAAAAGTAACTCCTGTCTGTCTGTCTGTCTGTCTCGCTTTCCTGCTAAAACTACTGAACCGGTTTAAATGAAATTCTGTACACAGATAGTTTAGAGCCTGAGAAAGGACATAGGCTACTTTTTATCCCGGTAGTATGATCCCGCGGGATAATTTCCGACCTCCACGCGGGCGAAGCCGCTGGCAAAAGCTAGTAAATCATAAAAGATGAAATGTCTAAAAAGGTAAGCGCTGTTGAAACAACGTTTTAGAGATATCCGAACTACAGACATGCGGTTGGAACTATTATTAGATTCTTTGAGCTTTACAGAGATATAAAACAACTGTTCTGTTTAATTTATTATTTCTTTTATAGGCATGAAAAACCGGCAAAAAAAGAAAATGTATTTTTACCAACAGTTAGGAGACAGAACCAACTTTACAATGTGATTTGCAAATGTCGACAGCTTTCATAACAGTTACATCTTTTCAATTAAAAATCCTTAGTTGGATGAAAACGATTTCATTATAAAGTTCTTTTGCTACCACAGTGTAATTTAATACAGTAACAGGAATTGTGTTTTTGCAAGCCGTTTTTGTGTATAGTCTGACCTAGTAATGCGAAAAACAAGTATATCGGCTACTTAATCATCTGTGTTGTGCGTTGCGAAGGAGACTGGTTTAACGTGGTTCGACGATGGTCATGTATTGTTGCCATTTCTGGCTCAAAGCGGTTATGTTCTCAGAATCTGAATCCATGTTTATTTAAACGGCACGGTTGCAATCTTGCTATGAATTCATTAACATGTTGAAAATTTGTATGATGGTTTTTTTTCCCCCCGGAAGTCTTCGCTTGACATAATATATCCTTTTTGTATAAGACAAACTTGATCCTTCTTCATCGCTGAAGTCTGCCACAGTGTTTATTTATCTTATTATGTAACCCTCGTTAATTAATATCAACAATAGATGTTTATTCTTAACATACTACCCATAATGTAGGTCCAAATGTATGTGACAAATAAAAGATTAATCCAAATGGACAAGCGAGCTTTGTGACTCGTACGAATGCATTCATTCGAAACGACACTATGTCACTGCGCAAAAACGTGTGTATTTTATTGACAGCCAGTGTCATTACGTTGGGACAACTAAAGGAATTGAATACGAGGGTTTGTTCACGTTAATTTTCAAATTCGAATTTGATTAAAGTTAATGGTTTATCTCTCAACTAGCTTTTAACTATTTAATTCTAATAATACGTCCATTACTCTGTATTTCTATTCCATTGACATTTGATACTCATTTAGATATTTAGTTACATGATTCACTAATCACTATTAAGTCTAGACATTGTGTTGTAAAAATGCATATTTATCTGACTCATGTTACAGTCCCGCGACAGTCAGTTTTATCAGTCCGCCTTCTGAATTGTTTTGACACAATAAACAGTCTTGCATTCTAAGAATGCTTCTTAGATGCCCATATTGGGTTACATGTCATTATCACCCTGTTAAGTAGACCGTATGATGTCATGGTCATCCATGACCACGTGGATTATCATAATCAACAACTTCCATGGGAAGAAGTGAATTTGCATGTCTTAGGTACGAAACTACAGGATGCAGGGCCTTTGCGTCACTCCGTCTTCCGTCTTCATTATCCTTCTACAAGATCATCCCATCCGATCACTGAAGTAGGAACATTGATATAGAAATTTATGTCGAATTTAAAAGACGCTTGTCAGTGGAATATCTCCCTGAGGGGAGACACGTCGTCCTTCAACGGTCACAAAAGGTCAGGTATTCACAACCGACGTGCATGTACGGTAAAAAGTATGAACGTAGGCCAAGGAAAAGGCCAAGTAACCCGTGGCGTGGTGTTCTGTAGTTACTCGCTTCCTACGCCTAAGAAAAGAGACGTTATTTTAAATCTGTATGACGTTTTAGGTCTTAAATCATTTACAGTCAACGGTCAACCGTGTTACGGTCACATGATCGCTCGCATTATTCAATTAGACTCGCAAATTGTCAAAATCGCAACCGACGGATTGCCATTGTAGTGGATAAACGGCTCAGTGGCTATTATCGTGATCATCACGGATGTTTTTTATTCATGTTCTTGTCGTATGTGAGAGGATTATTGATATTGAAAGATATATATCTGAGACAAATGTTTCATTTTAGCTACAGAGGAATATGTTTTTCTGAAGGTATGAACGAGAATTTGTACAAAGTCGATAATAAGCGACAGACTATCCAACACTCTTCATACTTATTGATATGGCCGTGGCAAAAATATTACTGGCATTAACAAAGAAAACTGTAATAATATAATATCTATAAAAACGTGCTGATTAGTTCGAATGACAAATATACAAATATTATTACTATACGTACATATTCAATTACCGTTTATAATCTGTAACGCAACATATTCGATAACAATGAATGAACGTCTCGTACCGACGTAGTAGCAGTAGTACTGTAGTAGTACATCGATACCGCGCCCATTGGCGTTCTGCCAGCACACGTTTGACGGTTTATGCTTCCCTGGTACTTTATATTTTATTGCTGTACCACTTTCTACAACAAGGACTTGTATATTTGTAATGTTTGTAACTTATGGCTTCCTTTGCAGCGAAAACGTCCTACTTTCTTTGGCTATAGAAAAAATCAATTCAATGTATAAGAAGAAACAATAACTCACTACTCTCCAGCTACATCCTAGCTCACCACACACCCACACAGTGGTTGGCTTGGTTTCTTCGTTTTCATTTTCTGACTTCACGTATTTTTCAACGTTAATTTATTGATCATAATATAAATTGCTTCATGAATTTGGATATCCACCTGACACATTTTATGCTTTTGTCTGAATCTAAGTTTAACTTCATGTGGATGAGATCCTTTATATTTTATAGTAAACCCAATACCTACGTGCCATATCTTTAAATAAACCTATTGTTGTCCTCATCTATTTGTGAGGTAAATCTGTCTCTATTGTTCCTATTATTATATATGGTTCGAGTAAAAATATAAAGGACTTCTTGGAATTGTTATAAGTTTGATATCAATACTTACTGCCCGCCCAAAGTTCTGTGACTCTTTTATAATATTCCGTCCCTTGTAAAGTTGAAAGCATCTTCTACAATACAGCTTAAGTTTTCATTAAAGTCTTAAATGCGAGAGTTCATTGACGACGTCTATTGTCCGGCAATAATCCCTCGATTTAGCTACTTCAATAACATCATAACACATTTTAACTGCATTTCCTCAACAACTGAATGTAAACTTTATTCTTGACAGCGCTAGGTTGAGAATTATAAAGTTATATCATAAAGGCAAGGTGATAGGAAGTCAGTGTGTAACATTATGGCTCAGTAATATACGTAATGTAATTATGTTTGCAATACTGGCTATATGCCAGCCAACCTCTGTGCCATTATGTTGCCTTGGTAGTTGAAGACACGTGGCAACGTTTTGTATGGGCAATGGTTGCTTATGGAATAAAAACATAGATCGTTAATTATTGTTTGTTGTTAGGGTTTAATGTTGGAAGTTGTAGATGCGTTAATTAAGGTTTAATTTCTGTTTATGTTGTTTTTCAGTCGATAGGAGCCGTAGTAAAAAGATTTGACAGATTGCAAGATTAGTAGCGAGGATTATCTCCAAGTACGCGCCAGGCGAGCTTGACTATGTATTCAACAATTAAGTTACGATTCGAGTTAATCTCTGACACAATAGGCGATGCAAGATCCATTTCGTAGGCTCGTTAATGGATCTGACTGCTAGTATGTCGCCCAAAGCCAATTTGAGATTCTCCAAGATCTCGGAAAGGAAAAACGATGTGCAATGGAATTTTCTTCCGTCCTAGTATCATACCGATCGTAATAATTATCTTAACACATGTGTAATAGCGCTAAGTGCATTATTTTGTTCTGATTCATGAGATTCTCTTCCACAAAGAGATTAAACAGTCATGATGCATCCGTTATTTATACCAGTAGTTAGAACCAACAGTTGTTTTTCAGAAACAAAGACTTTTGAGTCTTTTCTTGGAATAACTGCTCGCTTTATGAACGTTGAGCTGTATTAATCAAAACCGTTGGGAGGCTTGTCACGATTATACTTTACACTGATTGTATACCACTGAATTGTATTATAGTATAGACTAAGTTACATAAATACGTAATGAAAAGTGTTTTGACCAAAACACAATCACAGCTCTTTTGTTCTTTCAGCTCAGTAGTTCCTTAGCGACCAGTCAAAATAATTACAAGGAAATCCTGTTTCTACGCAACATCTGGTTCACATTTGTTTCAAGTCAGGCCCATGACAAACCAATGTGGCGGAAAAGAGCTGGCCTTCACAAAAACAAAAAAGTTGTCTAAATCTGGCCAAGCATTCACCGTGGCACTGCTTTGATCACTCCATTCGATTGGAAACGTGGCTGAGCAGGGTTTTGTACACAATTTGGTGTTTGAATTTGAGGGTAGTCCCATTTTTTCCCAAAGAAAATAACAAAATCTTGTGTGTTGTAGTCTCATTTCTGTCAGTAGTGTGGTAAAGACGGCTTTCGTAGTTTTGACGGCCAAATAGGCAGAAAATAATGCTGTATTTAATCAAGAAAAAAGCTTTTATTTCAATTCACAGTCACACACTAAAGGTCACATAAAAAACCTCGCTCAAAAAGGACGTTTTAGATATATTTACAATTTACCGAGCGAGGAAAATCGCTGTTATTTCAAGGAGAAACGTGATTTCGCATTGACGAAATGTGAATGGAATCTGCCTATCGAACGATTATTCCAAGGTCTTCGATCTGCTAGATTTATATTAACTTTTGCTAAAAGAGAATTTCTTTAAAACAATATGTTTGGAATGGTCTACCGGTCGGGTGCCTTATCCAAAGCTGTCATAGTATATTCGGCTTAGTTGGCTCCTGTTCCTGCCAAGAAAACAAGTCGTTGTTTTCTCATCCATGAAAATAGTGTAGACATACGTTACTTAAATATAGTAAAGATGCAGTGCACTGAATTTCACGGCTTTTTGAATCCTAAAGAGGTGTTAGGTGTAAAAGGATTTCATGAAGGTTCAATGCACTGTCTATAAACACCCCTAGGATCCTTTAGGATAAATCGATCTTCAACGCGGAGTCAAGGACCAAATAGCTTAGCTAGCGGATCTTCCCGAAGAATATTATATTTCATATTTTGGACGATCATATACAGCCATGCCATAACTCCCGTCCGTTTTAATCTCCAAGCGCCCTAGAAAAAGTCTGAACTTTAAACTTAAATCTAGAACAGACCAGCGCGAAATTTATGCGCTCTTAACTACCATTTTGGCAACGCTTCGGACTCTAGTATATGAGACTTTGTGTTTTGTATTTTATCTACCAAGTACCTGCTAGTCAAATAGATTAGTTTAAATCTCGGCTTGGAAGGTTTTCCGTAGTCAGTGAGTTGTTTCAGAAAGGCAAACTAAGCGAAAGCGGTGGAAGCATTGGGTTCAGCGTTTTCTCAATTTCCTGTTGTCTACGCTTCTTGTTTATTGATGCAAAAATTAAGAACGAACAATAATGGTAATCAGACCTTCAATAATTTGATGATAAACACTTTCAGTTGATGCTAAACATTAATCAAAATTCTTCTCCTACATCTAATCAAAATTCATGTTTATCTTAAGGATATCTCTAGTAGGACTATCAAGTAATGATGACCTTAATTAAAGCCGCCTACGTACTACGTAGCTTGAGGCTTGACGTTGAATTATGAACTAAACGGGTATGTTATGTTAATACAATAGATTCTAAGCATTTTCCGCAAATGTTATCTCTCAGTGACAAATGCAATGGCAGTACTAATGCAGCGAGAAAATCATTGACATTATTAGCGACAAAACCATTTTGAAAATAATAACTTATATCGTATCATCAGCCACAAGATGTCCATTACAAAATGAAGTACAAAGCACACTTCTTTATTTGAAATGAAAATGTTGCCAACGGAAACAATGCTTTCATTCAACATATGCCATCTTAGGGAAAATGGTAGCTTAGAATTTTACTTCTTGTATATCTAGTGTCCTCAAACATTATTCCGCGATACCGTCTCAAAAATAAGCTATGAATAAACTGAATATCTACAACGGTCTCCGACAAATTTTCCAACACGCGCGTGAATTCTGAATGAGGTCTGGATTCTTGTTCACCTACCGTCGACATTACTGTGTATGTATTAGATCTTGGAACTACGATATAAAGAGAAGAAGCAATGGATATGATATGAGAAAATTATCCCTTTGTCACATACATAGGTCGTTGGACTATTGCCTAGAGGAAAATGGAAAGGGGAATGTATTATTTCGTTATATATACGTTGTTGTTGTACAAGGTTCTTGAACCGATCTTAATTGAAGAAAATGTCTGAAGGATATTTTTCTAGTTGCAATTATTGTGACAAAGAGACACCAACTTGTGCTTCGTTATGTACTTTATGTTGACATACGGAGCCTCAATTTGGCTCAAAGGTTCCATTATTCCTTAATAAGTGGCAAATGGAATTACAAGGCGCAAACTCACTAACTCGGTTGCTGTAAATGTAGAACAATTTTGTTGTTGTAGTTGAATTGTGCTCGTAGTCTCGTACCGAAGGGATACGTGTCGAATAAATAATTTGGTCCTTGTTCCTAATGGACTGAAGTAGGTCTTGTGTTGAGCAGATTTGTTCCTTATGATGTTAGCTGTTAACACGTTCTCTACTAACTTTTTTGATTGGTGCATGTATTATTTTCTTCGTAGTCTTAATTTATCCTCAGGTAGTTTCTTGTAGCTAGTTTTAAGGTATGTCGACTTTGGTATTGGTGGACTGTGCACTGCTAAGTATTATGTCTACAATTCGCCACCTCTAATATATTCATGCATCTAAACAAACTCGACGCCTTGCAACAGTAATCAGATGCAAATACCTTAAACGTGAGTACCGCAGGTGCGCGTCCGATCGTCGTGAATGACAGGCTTATATCGAATGATTTTAGCTCTTTTCCTTTTTAACACTATAAGCTAGAATGAGAAAGAGATTGAAGTCTTTAGTTGTACTATCTTATTTATCGACTGCGATGTATACACAACGTCTTTTATAGTAACATGTCCTTTTTGTGACAAGATTTGTCATGATTTTGAGTTCGTTTTCTTGAATGAGAAAATAAGAATATAATTTAGTTTAACCTTTTATCATACATTTCAGTGAAGCACATCATTCGTTACCTAATTTAATGTAAATTCCAGTAAAACAAGCCTCATTTAGCCCGAAGGCAATTAATAACTGCTTGTGAATAAACGAGCAAGGAAAAATCATTTACATTTTATACCCTAGTGGAGTCTTATAAATGCCTTAGGTCTTGTAAGTTTAGAAAGGCTATTTTATTTACCTTCAGAATAAAGTATCCTCTTAAGGTTTTCAGGGATAAACTATTTATCAGCATAATTTACTTTAACACAAATGTTTCTTTCGTGCAGGTCTACGATAAATGGCTTCTGAATATTTTGTTAGAAGTTTCATTAAAGTGCAGTTTCCAATTCAATAACAAAGTTTGGTGCGAACTGAAGCATCGATTCTCCTTGAAATAATATTTATGTTTCATTGCTTCTTGAAATTGAGTTTTATTTTGGTCCTTTCGGTCGAGTATCTAGTGATTATTTCTGCTTTGGTCTCATTAAAGCGGAAGAAAGAGCCTACGACCATTTTCTTTTTATCTTTGTTTTTCCTTTTTTTTTATTCGTTTGAGAGCCGGCCCAAGGCATGTAAATAACGGGGAAATGCGGAACTATTATCCGAACAAAAATGTAAATAAAACTCTGTAATTATCCTAGCTGTTGCCACTGGTATTGTGATGATACATCCTTATAGTCACAACCTACCGTTTTCCATCCTTTCCATTATTCTTTTCATTTTCCCTCCCTCTATTTATTTTTAGCCGCGTCTACACGTGAACTCTGTCTGTGATATCTTTTTTAATCTCCTCGCATTCATTTTGAATTACAGAGGGTTCGGCGAAGGTATGAGGGCTGTTTTTGAAGTACTTTCGCTGCCCGTTGTTTGTGTTTTGTTATCTAAATTGTGGAACATTCTGCCCAGATTAGACATCGGACGCAAAGTTGGTCCCTCTGTACGACTTTAGTCTTTTAACTAATGTTTGCGTTTAAACGCTGTGCCTTGTTAATTACATGGTTTTAAATTTTATTTCCAACCCCTTTTTTCGTTGAAAAGCGCTTTTGCAAGCTGTTCCTCGGAGTTCTGTCCCGTATTTTGTTTTACGGGCACTGTTTTACAGAGGAAATTTGATGCTTATCTCTTGATTCAAATTATTCGCACGGAAATTTTGCCTTTTGTTAGTAAACCGTATCTATTATACATAACATACACTGAATTTCAGTTCAGGATATTAACTCTGTACGTTATTGATGTTTGATCACAATACCTTGTCGCCGACCATTGTGTCCAATTTTAGTATCACCATGACTCAATGGAGACGTGATTCAACAAACGCCTTTCTTGAAAGACATCGGAGACCCCTTGGGTCCGGAAAGTGCCATCACAACAGACCACAGTCCGACATTATCAGTTTACCAGGCTGTATCTGTCTTCGGGGACCTTGGAATGTGTCGAGCTAAGCACAATGGAGTGAAATGTAACGCTCATGTTGTGCCTCGTTCGCTTTGATAAATTCTCTTGAATAGGCGTCTTGTGTATTTTAGCTTAGGTCTAGTTGAAACTTACGAGGCGGTGTGATTTTATGCTTCACATTGGTTTTAGGGCGTATTTGTAGTGAGTCGGTTTATTTTATAACCGCGTTTGGAAATGTTTTATAAGATAGCACATGTTACAAGGGTAGTAGTATACCTATCTCAGTGAGAAAATAAAACGACATTCGCTTCAGCATTACCATATTTTGGGTTTTCTATTTTCCTTACGATTCCGTATTCTAAAATGTGAAAGTTTGAGTGTTTAGATGTTTGTTACTTCATCACGCAAAAACGTCTTAACGGATTTGGATGAAATTTGGCACACAGATAGATTATAATTTGGATTAACACATATGATACTTTTATCCCGGTAGTACCTCGGAGAACAATTTTCGAAACCCACGCGGGCGAAGCCGCTGGTAAAAGCTAGGATTATTTTATTATATTTTAGATCATTATATACCATGTTGAAGTCAGACAAAAACGTTGGCCGTAATAAGATTTTAATTGCGGAGTAACATGAAGTGTCTAATGAAAACTGTCTTTGAAGTAACCCAGTACGTAAAATATCACGTAAATAAAGGCATCACAAGAAATAGTAAATCCTTTGATTTGTTTACGCTAACTCTTTTAGCTGCGAAGTTTCCTGGGGAAAGTTTACATTAATGCAGCTAGTACTGGCGGAGAGTGATTAAGAACAGATGTTTTTTAAGAAATTATCCTGCCACATTACCTGAAATTACCTGCCACATCGCACACAATACAAACATTTTAAAATGGCTGACACAGTGAAGGGGGTGGCTGCTACTGTGCAGCGGTTTTACACAGGGCGGCATGGACCTCGACACGCATTCGAAATCCTTTTATAATACGTATAATAATCGACGAAATCGAAATTTTATAATACTATATATATTTATCATAATTTAGCCGAAATTTCAATGCAATGGGGTCCAGAATCGTGTACTGAATTAATGGTAGTAGGTTCTGCATCGAAATCTCTGCCACGTTTAGAATTATGGCTTTACGAATCGCCAACGACGATATTGCTCTAAGAATAGGAGGGAGAAAGTTACCATTTAACCAAATTCTATTCCGACCATAAAATAAAAAAAATAAAACACTTTTAATCTTCTCCACACAAAAACACAAGCGCACCAAAACAAAAATACTCGTACCAAAAACATGTTAACGGAACCATTTCAGTCCAAACACACGGCTGTAAGAAAAAACAGTATTCGTCTGTTTACACATTGCACGCGTGATAATTTTAGTTAATGAGTTTGGTGCATTAGTTGGAATAATAAGCTGTAGTTTAAGATAGAAAGGTGGATATGCAATGGAAGTGTTGAAAATGTAGCACAAGCTGAGGACAAACGTTTTTTGGTCCTACGATACTAACAGTATCTTGAGAGTTTGTTTGAAGCCTTCTTCCCAGCTAAAACACTAATTAGGAACTCTAGGAAGTGGTGAAGGCCGCCGGGCGTTTAGGGGAGTAATGCAAAAATACGTTCAAAAAGATCTGAATTCTAGCCTAATTTGAATAAGTTACTTTATGAGAATTACATTTTTGAAGATAATTCTGTAATGTGAAGTGGTATTTGCTCATAACCTTCTTAACATAATAATATTATATGTCTTTTACTTTCATTCTCAGTATTAGATAATTTTACCATTTCCTTATTAATTCTGAAAGAAAGTTATTATTATACAAATAGAACCGGTATTGCAAGTAAACATAAAATAAAACTGAGTAGCCAGTTTAACATGATAACGAATCGTTAATGTTGGAAATGACATTGACGAATAGCCTGAGTCAGAAAAACCGGTAGATTTGCTTTGCGTATCAGTTGAATCCTGTAGTTCAGCTCGCATAAACTGGGATTGGTTTACGAATCTATTTAATACATCGCGTTTATAGTTTTAGACGTCCAGTCTAGAATTCTAGGATAACATCGTCTTTTTTATTTAATTATTCTTAAGGACAAATACAATGAAATCTTACTTACACAATATTTCTTATTGACTACTAGATGCAATTCTAGCATACATATTTTATTTAAAACATTTACTATTAAAAAAAAAGTTAACAAAAATTCCATAGAAAATGAAAACAAATTGGGAAGATTTAAAAAAAAAATACAATTAAGACTAACTCCTTACTGTGGCTACAGAACTAGCAAAGATATCTGCCGAACTTCTATTTGAACGAATGGAATTGGCACGAGCAAGTTTTCGGCAGATGGGTGAAATCTTACCCACATTCATCAACAATCACATTAATCACATATACCGACAACAGTCTGCAGTTCTTCTTATTAATATCAAACATGAATTTTATCATCATCAACACCAAGAGAAAATTCTAGCGGTTTTTATATCAAATCCCTTTACAACTATTACAAAATATCTGGAGCATTACTGCAATACGCACCTTTCTCGTATCCCACAGTACTCAAAGTACATTGACAGTAGTAACGTTACAAAATCTAATCGTAACAGCATTTACCACGTGTATTGCGCTTGCGCACAGCACGCCCTGATGATTAACATTACTCACTCTACCGTGTTGCAATTGTAAACATTGTTCAAATGAGGTCTTAGATGAAGAGGAATTTGTTTTTAAATTCTTCATTGATGCTTTTGATAGATGTGTGGTGTTCAGAAAGAGGTGGAGGATCATCGCCACTTTGCCTTTTCGTAATTTTGTTGGGATTGGGTTTAACTAGAGGAAGATGGTGGATCAATACCTACATATAGCTGCAATTTCAGTGGGAGTTAAATCAAAGTTGTTAATCATGTGGATGTTTTATTTCGTTCTGCAATTTGGGTTTTTTGCTTCCCATTGTGCTGTTATCGTTTATCTTAATATTGAGTGATTCACTTTAAATGTATAAAATATTTTATTTATTTGGGCCCATAATGTATGTTAAGTTATTTAATACTCAATCTTTTTAGTATCACTTCATTGTCAGCATCTGTATGAACTGATACTAACTTAGGGGTTGGAATTATAAAGATCTAGTATCTTTATAATTCCAGCCCCTGCATCACACGGTTTTAAGACAACCTAAGTTTAACAATATCCTTCTGGAATATGTATGCTATAAATGATTATTCGGTGAGTACCTCTTCAAAATCCGTTCTGTGGAAAAAACAATGCGGTCACTTAGACCGACACTAAAAGCGACTTTAATTCATAATATCAACACGTGTCCTCATCGATGATATCCCTATAGGTTTGTATCATTGTTGCGGTTTTTAATGCCCTTATTTTTCTTTTTTCCTGTCTCTACCTACTTTTTTCATAACGTTTCGCTATGTCTTCATATTAAACTTAGCCACGGCTACTTGCACTTTAGCTTTCCGGAAATTAAACCAACTAATTAGATTAAGTATTTCTACCAAGTAAATTCTAAAAATAGATTTCTAAGTACCTTGTGGAGGAAGAAATTCCACTTCATCGTAACCTCACTTCATAGTTTCATACACTTGGGTAGGGTCTAAGTATCAATCAACAAAGGTGCGTCATGGACTTTCACTCGCTCTCACAATATTGACTAGTGTTAACTTGAACTAGTGACTCATAAGACTCAGAAGAGTACGAAATAGATGATATACAGAAGTTCGACTCCATAAAACGAGCGACAACAGGCGCACGCACACGTTCGTACGGCGATCTCAAACAAATGCTGATCGCGTAGACTGTGCTTGTACTCCACCCCGACCCTTGCTCGAGTCAGCCCGCGCCGATGAGCCTGTAGCTTTAAACTCGTGCCTAAATAGGTAATTACAATACAGCCCGTCTCTTTCTGCGAGCCCTTAACCGAGGTCCGTACCCGACCGTTCCCCCGGTGCCCAAAGCGTATAGTCGCTTTATTTTTAAGTTCTAAAGCCCTGGCTGGAGACATTAATATATTGAAGCAGACAGAGTCAAGTCCGGTTAAACAGCCGAAAACCTCCTAGCTTGACCTGTGAGATGCCAGTAAATAAAAAAAACCGGCCAAGTGCGAGTCGGACTCGCGCACCGAGGGTTCCGTACAAACCTGTAGGTATCCTCGGTTTATGCATAAGGTTTATGTTTATGAAATTAAATGTTATTTTTTTAATTTTTGTATTTGAGTTGATTGAATGAAAGGTAAATTGCGGTTTACCATTTATGACGTATTAAAAAAAAACTACTTGCTGGATCTCGTTCAAACCAATTTTCGGTGGAAGTTTATATGGTTATGTATATCATATATTTTCTTTAGTTGTATCATTCTCTTATTTTAGAAGTTACGGGGGGGGGGGGGGGGGACACATTTTACCACTTTGGAAGTGTCTCTCGCGCAAACTATTCAGTTTAGAAAAAAATGACATTAGAAACCTCAATATCATTTTTGAAGACTTATTCATAGATACCCCACACGTATGGGTTTGATGAAAAAAAAATTTTTGAGTTTCAGTTCTAAGTATGGGGAACCTCAAAATTTATTGTTGTTTTTCTATTTAAGTGTGAAAATCTTAATGCGGTTCACAGAATACATCTGCTTACCAAGTTTCAACAGCATAGCTCTTATAGTTTCGGAGAAAAGTGGCTGTGACATACGGACGGACAGACAGACAGACAGACAGACAGACAGACGGACAGACAGACAGACATGACGAATCTATAAGGGTTCCGTTTTTTGCCATTTGGCAACGGAACCCTAAAAAGCGTGTCTAGGTGTGCGTACGTTGTTATATAGAGTTCACCTTCTGTATCTAACCATTCTGTGCAGCTGGTTAGTAACCCTGTTTTATGTCTAGCAATAAAGGCACAATTACCTGCCACTAGTTGTACGCGTAATAGGTTAATTTTGTTACTGTCGGCGGTAATACTAAGCAATAAGTCGTTTGAACTAGGAACATGAGTACGCGGACATAATTTGTTAACTGACGAAAAAAAGAAGGATTATTTTACTTTTGTGACATACAAAAAATATATACGCCTCGACTATCATTTTACAGAATAGTGCGATATTAATAGTTCCGTCTATAAATAAAAAGAATTACCAAAATCTCTTTTCGAAATTGTTGTGTCAATACAGTATACCTTAATTGGTCGCAAAAAGAGTGCATAAATTAATGAACATAATAATTTCAGGTATAAATGTCATCTTTTGATGTTTTTTATAGGTAGCAAATTACTTATAATTATCTGTGTTCACGATTTCCTGATTGACATCCATTATTTATTTATAGTTATAAAATATGTAATGTAGTATAGTAAACCTTTTTGGCGTTCGTGACTAAAAATAAGTTAACAATCAATAATTATGGCTTTAGAAATGAAAGCTTTGTACTTAATGGATTTGAGTCTTACTTTTAGAGCTACTTATTTAAAACCCTCATTCAGTTTAATTAACGATTCAATGTTTCCTTTTGTATGCTTGCCCATAAAATGTTCTGAATATGTGGTTTAGTTGAGCCACTGTAATGATATAATAAAAGCAGCCTATATTTGCCTTTTTTTGCCTATTTATTTCATGACCAATAAATTATTCTTATTCTTCTTATTGTCCCACTGCATGACAATGACTACTTATACATTGATCACCACGCTTGCTCAACATATGATGGCGATTCCAGGTCCTCGCGGTGTTTTCTTTCATTGATATCAAACCCCATCCATGGACCAATGCTATCACTATTGGTCATACATAATATTAAAACCGCGAACGGCTTCTGAGTATTTCCATAACTAAAATCTCAATAACACTATCCGACCTCAGAATCGAATCAAGATCTAACATTCGCAGCTGCGCTTGAGTTCAATGAAGCATATCGTACAAACGTACTAAATTACTAATATTACGGGTTACCTTCACAATCACTACGTATTGAATTCTATAACAAATACCTACATTTTCAATACTGAGGTCACTCTGGCACAGATTGCTTAACAGCTACCGTATCGTTGGTCCTTGTGGCTTTGAGAGTCCTGGGTGTGCCTTCGAAGTTGGGAAAAATGCTATTGGGTTTTTCCTTTAGGAATTTCTCAGTGGCAACAAGGAGTCGGGTTAGTGTGCCTTGTTACTGGAAATAGTCATGGTGCAGGCAGCAGGATTTAAAAACTTACGACGAAAGCGCTAAGATAGCCCGCCAAGAAACTATGTCATGAAAAAGTCATTCAATGGGATCAAATGAATATAGAGGGTTGTATTGATGATTTTAATTATTATAATTCTGGGAAACCATATTTTAACATACAGCCTGACACTTGACTTGCAAATAGCCAAAACACAAGAAAATTTGAATTTCAAAGCTACCTTAGTTCATCGTCTTTATCTGGACATCTATGTAATATGAATCCGTAATACTTACCCCCTTGTCCTTGCGAGGATATAGAGGTGATGTTAAATTGTATGTTGTTCTGAAGTAAATAAAAAAAAAACTTATCTTTACAATCACAACGTATATTGAGTTTATAACTATAACAAATAACTATTCAGCACTAAGGTCATTGTAGTACAGTACAATTACTCAACAGTTATGACTATTGGCTACAGTTTCGCAAGCTGCTGATTGAGATCAGCTTCAAGCCTAGCTTTGTTAAAACTCTTTGCCTGAGATTGCACAATCTTGCTAGAACCTTGTTGTATTTTGTCTTTGCCTCCATGACTCCATTTAGTAGTAATATCAGCTTTTGTTTCAGAATTTTCTTACAGTGATATAATGGTAAAAGTTCTACGTGTAATTTCGAATAACGAAGGTTCTTATATGTTACTGCGGTTTATAAAACAATATTGCGCAATTGGTCCTTATTGAAGCGTTAAGTGTGTCTTTACCTCACAGAACAGCACCCTAATTGCGAAACGCACAAATTATCGGAATCTGAATGGGATTGAAGATTATTTCTAAACCATTGCGTCATTTGTTCGAATAAATTGTGGATCAGCAACGTAAATAACGCAATGAATGTTGTTTAACTATGAATATTAAACCAATTCCTACCGATAAAAAGTTCCGCAATTACCCTTCTGGTCCTTCAAGACATTTAGGGGCCTATTCTCGTCAACGAAGATACGGTACCGTCCGAAAGTAGTTTGATACGTCGGATTGAACTCTACTCTCAATAAAGTATACCTTTCCGAATAGGCAAAATCAAATCGAGGGTAAGGACAACTGTCAAATCGTTTTGGCATTGATTCTTAGTTACCCCCTTAGAGTGTAGACTCCCAGAATCTAAGTCTAAGCTAAAAAAATTCAATGGCATATAAAGATGCTGTCGATATCTAATCTCTCAGTTAATTACAAACTCAAAATACTAACTACCGTAAAATTAAACCAAAGTAATTGTAAAGCTACTTTGCAGTTAAGAAATACAGTTCAAAGCGAGCTCTTATCTCACAAAGGAAATTCCATAGCTTAAGTACCTATAACGAGGTATTCGTTTAGCTGCCAAAGGACCAGAGGACCTGAAACCTTTGGCAGTCCAACAGCCAATTACGCTGTTTAAAATTTATAAATGGCTGTTTCGCAAAATGAGAATGGTTGTGATGTTTCGAAATCCTCTTTGAAATACTTAGTTGTTTTACCGGTGAAGCGAACCCTTAAATGGTTTTCAGTTTAGTGTATGAAAATTACTTTGTTAATCAAAACTTTACTCTTTATAAGATATTATTCAGATTTTTTATGAATCATTTCTTTCTATAATTATCCGACTGAGAGTTGTATTTTTCACATAAAATTACCATTTCAAAATGGCTGCAATTTTAAAACATAACTGTCATACTATCATAGATAACGCCACTTTTTAGTGGCGATCGTTCCAATTTTAAACAGAAGCCAGTGTCAATTCTACCCACGTCTCCGTTTCCGGTCTCATATAAGTACGTGTTGCAGATATTCGGCCCGTTCCAACTTGGGGCGGAATGAGCGAAATAGTTTTGAATTCAATAAAACTGGCAACACTGTCCGACAACACTATGGAAGTTTGTTGGCCTAAATATTTTGAGTGTATTAGGCTGGAATTATTGTTTTGAATATTGCCCGTGTTACAACATAATATAATCAACGTATTTATTTCGTTTGTGACTTATGTAAAAATTGCCAGTTATTTCTGCTGAAACCTTATTGAAGTTTGCAAACGCTCTTTAATAATTCAGATTTATGCACAGAAATACAATACACCAGGAACAGAAGAGGGCGTTGTATCCCGCTGTATTTCGTCAAGCACACACATTATCCAATTCATATTACATTATCCGCCAATTACAGCAATTGCTGCTGACTTCATCGAAACATTGACCTTTTCGCGGATTATATGGACCTCGACGACTGAGCGCATCATTCGTTATCACTATCATACGGCCTCTGCCGCGCGCTCGGTGCGTGCTTGCTCAGTTGGTCGGCGACTCGCGCGCGGTTAAGACGTATCTGCGTCGTCCCAACCAATTAATAAATCGCACAAAGTTCACGCGAAAATTCTTCAGAACCGGTCCGACCTGTTAAAGTTATTTTCCTTCAATCACGTGCGACATTCATAACGAACACTCTTTCAAATGTAAGCAACGAACTCTTCGAAGTTAACAATTCCGTGTAAAGTGCGTGTTATACGATGCTTTGTCGGAAAGCGTAAACTGTATAGTACAAAAGGATTGCAGTGTCATAGGATAAGTTGATAAAACATGTTTGTGTAAGTGGAAGTGTAAGGGAGAGCCGCCGGGAACGGTAGTGTCGGAATGTACGAGGTATCGTGCGTCGCCGGGAACAAAGTTGATGCTGCTTACGCAGTCAAGAGCCTGTCGAACGTGATACCACCAGGCATGGGGCACACGGTGTCCGTGCAGCGCCACCATGCGCACTCACAATCATACAAACACAAGCAGCCAGAGCTACCACCTCCTGTCAGCAAGCCTGACGCTCTGAAATCCCATGTCATGAGACTCCTCAAACGATCTAAAAGCCACACGCCAGCTACCAGGGCCGCAGAAAATCAAAACGATCCACGAAACTTTGATCGTCGAACGGTATTCGCGAGGCCCGTGGTCGATGAGCAGCGCCGCAGGAGGAACTCGGCTGAGCGACGTCGCAGTGGTGACAAGAGGGTGATGGTGACTATCGTGGACGGTCTCCCGGTTGTCGTAACCGGACAGAACCAGGTGCCACAGCCGCCTCAGCATCCGCCGCCGGTGACCCCGCACCATCGGCATTCACATAAGGTGAGTTTCAGAATCGATTCAATAATCGAAAGCGGCTGTCTTTTATCGATTTCCTGGTGTTTTCTTAATTAATTTTACGTAAACGATTATGATCTTCGAGATCTGTGCACTGATATGCGCAGTTGCGTTTTAATTATTAATTTATTCTATCTAATAAATAAGCCTTACCTATACTGTAAACTTAGGAAGCTCATCGACAAACTACGTGTATTTTATGCGTTTATCTCAAAATTTAATGATTTTAGTATTAATACTCGCCTAATTATGCGTTAATGGCGAAGATAGTGTGAAACAATTATTGAAATACAAGACATTTGCATATTTGTTCAACATGGCTTACGTCATACGTGCGTTATCTTAATTACCTCTACGCTCTTAGAGAGAACAGATCTAGTTACAGAAAAACAAAGCAACGTCTGTATTGCAACTATACTAATACATTAGATTCCATGAATTTTAATGCTACATCCATGTAAATATTGCGGTCTAACTTGTTACAGGAAAAAGGTAAATAAAATTCATTTGATAACACGTTCAATATTGCTCATGAATATGGAAAATAACAACACAGTGTGGTTTTGAGCACGTGGCTCGTTTTCAAATTTGGGGCCAAAAGCATAATTAGTGGTATAACTTTAGTATCGTAACTCGTAATGTAAATAAAACTATTGTCAATTATCTATCTTTTTGGCTTCTATCCGGTCCATATGCAGTTATTTTCCTAGCATTGTAGATGGAAGAGATACACTGACATAACTAACCTGTTTATCAGTAGTGTTACCGATGCCAAAGGCAAATTTTTCCGATGATGCTTTGTAACTCGAAAAATTATGTATGAAATTGTAATATTATTTTTAAAGGGAAAACCATATTCCAATCGGAAGCTAAATTGTATTTTGCGGCAAAGTAAAAGTATCAAAAAATATGTTTTCCTGGGTTTTTTTAAAAAGTTTATTTTTAAAATCACATTTGTGTAACCCTAATTCCGAACACATTACTCCCAAGATATTTACTAGCTACCCTGCCTCTTATCCCGCGCGGACATCGTAGCCCTTCAGTCGTCCCTAAGCGCGTCTAGTGTAAGGTTGTGTACTGTGTTATTTAAAGAAAAAAAACCATTATCAGGTAAGATTTTTTACTTGTGACCAAAATATTGTCATTAGTATTTATGCATATATCGTGATTAGTACTTTATTTCTTTCTTTTTGTGTTATTTGACTAGTTAGTTGCCAATAAATGAATACGTTTTCAAGGTTATTCAATATTCTGGACGTTCCATAGCGCCGGTATTTCTTAAATACTCTCAAAATCCCATTCGTGTCACTCTCATTCGTGTCGATTCTCGAGTCACACGAATGATATCGAGTAGTACACTAATGACAAAAAAGTTCAAATTTTTTTTTTTTTAGTTTATTTGATTATACAATGGCAAAATCGAAAAAAAAGACTGAAGAGGAGATAGAAAGACAACGTGAAAGTCGACGTATTGCTCGTAGAGAAAAGTATCAACAAATTAAAAATAATCCGGAACTGTATGCTGCTGAACAGGCTAAAAAAAGACAAAATTATCTAAAACGGAAGGAGGATAATAAAATAAAAAGTATAACGGATATGAGTCCCCGCGAACAACGGGTACAAAGAAGAAAATGGAAAGAAAGTTCAAAAAAATACTACAGAAAAAAGGTCAGCCAAAAAATCGTGCAAACTGTAACAGTTGGTGATGCAGATGAAGCTATGAATGTAATTCCTAACGTAGACCCATTGAATATTAAACAAACCAAAGAAAAAACTAAGATACCTTATGTTAAATTATTGACAAAAATAAAGACAATGCGATTGCAGCATAGGAAGGAAAAACAAAATTTTATGACATTAATTAATAGATACAGAAATAAAATTAAGATTTTGCAAAATAAAATAGTAAAATTGAGTAATGAAGCTAATAAACAGGCAACAGATGCTAGTGAGAAGGACAAAAACCAAACATTTAACAAACTTTTGAGTAGCGAAATCACACGGAGATTTGCAACGACTAAAAGTAGGAAGGAAAAACAGACTATCACAAACTTAATTGACCGAAAGAGATTCAAAGAATTTAAAGTTTCTACTGACCTACGTAAAGTGTGCCTTCGAAAAAGATTTAAGAAAAAAGTACGCGATGAGAGTATTAATGTTCAACAATTGGTTCAGAATTTCTATGAAGATGACATAAATAGTCGCATTACTCCCGGAAAAAAACAATACAAAAAAAAACATGGAATAGTCAAACAAACACGATATCTATTGGATACAATGAAAAACTTGCACAGTAAATTCTTGAAAGACAATACTAATATAAAAATTAGTTATACCACTTTTACAAGGCTTCGGCCTTTTTGGGTTTCTCTTCCAGTCGACGATCGCGATACATGTGCTTGTACGCTGCATACAAATTTTGACCTATTGATATCAGCACTCTATAAAAATAATATTATCCATGTTAAGGATCACCTCAATTTGCTTACTGAATTATGTTGTGATAAGTACAACTTGGATTGCGTCAGCCGCAAATGCAGTGTTTGTAAAGGACGGACAATTTTATATAAAGAATTCCAAAATAACCAAGAGATAAAATATCAAGAATGGGAGCGAGACACTAAGAAATTAGAAAGGAAAGAAATTAAAATAATAAAAAAAAAGACAAAACAAACGAATCCACGCAATTTGATTTTAAAATTAGAAGATATGTTGCCAAATTTTTTAGCACACACATCAAACATTATCAACCAATACAATACCATTAAAATTTTGAAAGAATCGCTAAGTGATAACGAATCCTTGATTCATATGGACTTTTCCGAAAATTATGCCTACAAATTTTCAGAAGAAGTTCAGAGCATGCACTTTGGTGGCAGCCGTGGTCAAGTAAGCCTTCATACAGCGGTTGTTTATATGAAAAATAATATGCGTGCGATTGAAACCTATTCTATATGTTCGGCTAGCGAATGCACTCGGCATGATGCTGCGGCCGTCTGGGCACATCTGAATCATTTACTGAAGTTTGTATTTGATAAAGCAACACAAACTGAGCGCATACACATACTGACTGATGGCCCTAGCAGCCAGTATAGAAATAAATCAATTTTTTACATTATAACACAATTCCAAAATGATTTCCCACAACTGAAACTTATAACGTGGAATTATCAAGAAGCGGGGCACGGAAAGGGTGCCCCAGACGGCATTGGCGCCACCATAAAAAGGACTGCTGATTATCAAATCAAATGTAGGAAGGACGTCGGGACCTTTGATACATTTATAGATGTCATTCAAAAGAATGTACAAAATGTGAAAATTATAATTGTCGAGGAGCATGAAATAAAAGCGAAGGAAATAATGCTTCCCAAAGACATCGCAACGTTCAAGGGCACTATGAGTGTTCATCAGGTGGGTAATCTAATTTAACAATTACTTCTTGCGATGCATAAGATAAACAAACATTTAATGATCATATTTTTTTAGGTCGTGTGGTCTTCAGACTCTACATACTTGGAATTTAGAAGGCAAAGTTGCTTTGAATGCTTAGTTAACGCTTGCGTACATGATAAACATATCAAGTTTTTTAAAGTATATAAAACTCCAATTGATTCTACAATAAATAATGTAAGCGTTATACCGGAAAACAAAAGAATCCGAATACTTAGCGATATTACAATTAGCCATGGTAATCAGCAAGTTTTACCCTCTACGTCACTTTTGAATGCTAACGCAACCTTTACACTGCCAACTACGAGTCTTCGCAGCGTACGTCGAGACTGGACAAACAAAACCTTTGTGGGAGCTCATACCAAGGCATCAGGGCATGAGAAAGAATTTCTTAAATTTATAAGTAACAAGGACGGAAATGTTTCTGATAGTAATTTGTCTGATTAATTATTGAATTAGAAATAAGGACTGAAGTGGCAAACGTATACCAATGAATAATTATAAAAGCGGTGGCACTAAGGTTGTTCGCGAAATTTAAAATTTACTTGCAGCTCGGTTTTATAAAACAGCGACAGTAACGAATACGTACTTATTAATATATTTTTTAATATCATTACAATCGTCCATATATCTCTACTTTAGTGATAATTAGCCTTATATATAATAAAGTAGCGTTGTGTTTATTTTTTTTTTTATCCTAAACAATCCGGCGCCTATTTGCAAGTCGTTAAAAACGTAAGAAAATTTAGATTTCGCAGGCTACCCTAGCACTTTCATTCCAAATAAATGTTGATTGTTATTAATTATTGATTATGTAAAGTCTACAAAGTTATTAAACTATAAAAACGTTATTTTTTAAGTTTTATATTAATCATGTTGATTATACTTTAAGTAAAAACTTTAATATCATTAGTGCAACTTGTGATCTCAACAGTAAATTACAAATTATCATTAGAGAAACTATACGAATCATTAGTGTAGCTCAAAAAGTCGAATTTATGTCCATTCTTGATTAAAACTTGTGGAAAAATTGATTAATATGTGTTTTTTTAATTAAGCAACCATCCTGAACCTGAAATTTACGAAAAAAAAATACAATTTTAAAATCATGAAATTGCTTCCTTTTTGGCCCCAAATTTGAAAACGACCCACGTGGTGATATTCCTATTGTTACGCTGTGTGCAGACCTAAGGCAAGATGGCATTTAGTCAAAATATCGCTGTATGAAAACAATGATACACGTTATGCATTTAAAAAAAAAATTAAAAAAAAATCAATTAAGTAGATAAAAAAACGTTAAAATGTTATGTTGACGGCCGTATTGTAAGACTGGTAGTACACTATCGAGTAGCGATTTAGATTTAGACACGCATCGTTAGCCTTTAAAAAAGTAGCCATTTTTAATAACCACGCTTTTTCAGTGGTGTCCGTTTTAGAATTCGATATAGTTATTAATTGATAAATACCGCTGTTACATTTATCGAGAAAACAGTTTACAAAGAAAAAAAAAACAGAAGTGTTCTTGAGGTCGTGTTTCCCGCTAGAGATCAACAAGAGACTTCTTTTACTATTTTCTTGATACTTCGCCGGTCGTTTTCTTATTGTGAACAAAAATGCTTTTCTTTATTTTGAATCAGAGATATGGCTCGAATAAATAATAAATCAGCCAATGGTTATTCAACCATCGCGTGCCCACCGAACTATTACGTATCAATAACACCTACATTTAAAACTATTCACTTCTCTTACCGACTGTACACGTCAATCGTGTGCGTCGGTCGTTAGCACACTTCGAAAAAGGCGATCGGGAGTTTTTACTTCGACACACATACCTACATACTGGCTGCATGCTAGATGCATTACGAAATGTAACTAATGCACTTAAAAGTGATAGTTTGTGACTAATCTATTTTATAGATTTTAATATTTTTATGTCTGGAGAACCCTCCGCGCCTCGGAAAGCATGTTAAGCCGTTGGTCCCGGCTATCTTTCGTAAATGTAGCTGTCTTTGCGGGTAGTCGGAAGCTCATAAGTGACAATTTACCAACGGCTTATCGTGTGATCCAGGAACTGGATTGTGGAGGTAAGGTACGCAGTCGCTTCATGTAAAATAATTGAACTAAAACCCGACCCCAACTGGTTTAGGAAAATGGGCATTTTGATTGCCATCGAACCACACACAATTCGCAGGGATATGTGAAAGAAAAAGTGATAAATCTCCATTTCTGACTCGTATATTATATGTAAATGAGGCTGTTTAATATGCAGTTATTAATGATCTTCGTTCCGTACTGCGGATGAGCGAAAGTAATTAAGTACTGATTTAAACCGGTTGGTTTCCGATATAGTTTAATATGCCAATTAGAAACTGAAAGACATCGGTTTTCGCTCATGGTACTTTTACTGCAAATGGAATATATTTACTTTCGGAAATTCAAATGCACATTTGCATATTGAGAGGAATCGACAAAGAAAACGTGTATTATGAGAAAATGAAGCCTTGCTTAATTAAGTACATCGCTATCCAAGCAATTTCCTTTTCGAATGCAAAGATTAATTAATGATTGGACGAATTTACGTGTACGTAAAATTCTATCTTAATTCTCGCCTCATCTTCACGATTATTGATAGAACACATGTAGTTCCTAAGTAACACATAGCTCAAGTATGTGTTTAAAACAACCGAGTAAGTTATTTAGTTAGTTAACCACTAAGTTGAAAGGAAAACCTTCTTCGACTTATATTCTTCTTATGGATCTGTCATCGATGTCCCCTTTCCGTCATACATACGTCATTCGATTTTTTGTGCTCATCCACTTCTTTTCACCATATTTTGCGTGCAATACATCGATTGATTCTACTGACTTGCACTTGTCTTAAACAGCCCTTTATAAGCCATTGTAGCTTACTATATCAGGGATAGCAAACCAATGGCACGCGTCCCATTGGTGGCACGTAAAAGAATAATTTGGGCACGTCATCAATTGAAGTATTTAAGTATCGTAAGTCAAGTAGTTTGTAACAGCAGAAGTCGCAATAATTTGTTATTTAATTTAAATCTTATACCTTTAAACGAGCAATTCTTGTATATATGTATATATATATAATCTGAATCTCGGAAACGGCTCCAACGATTTTCATGAAATTTAGTATACAGGGGGTTTCGGGGGCGAGAAATCGATCTAGCTAGGATTCATTTTTTTTAAATGTCGTTTTATTCGTGTTTTCAATGACCAAGTTAATCGATAATCAACTTGAATGTAAACTTATTATTTTAAACACAATTTACCAAAAAATACCGAGCAAAGCTCGGTCATCCAGATATCTATATATATAAAAGAAAGTTGTGTTAGTTACACTATTTATAACTCAAGAACGGCTGAACCGATTTGGCTGGAAATTGGTGGGGAGGTAGCTTAGAACCAGGAGACGGACATAGGATACCTTTTTTAATATATAAAGCTGAAGAGTTTGTTTGTTTGATTGAACGCGTTAATCTCAGGAACTACAGGTCCGAATTGAAAAAATCTTTTTGTGTTGGGTCATCTATTTATTGAGGAAGGTTATATAGTATATATCATCACGCTACGATTAAAAGGAGCGGAGCAACAACGAAAAGTGGACGAAAATTGGCAGGCAATTCGATGCGACGGGAAGGTTCAGGGAAGCAAAACTTTGACGCGGACGAAGTCGCGGGCAGAAGCTAGTTAAGTATAAAGGGAGCAAAGAAACGATGGTTGGACTGTGTGATAATGATATGGATAGAAAGGGGGTGACTACCGAGATGATGACAAATAGAGTGTGGAAGAAAAAGACATGTTGCGTCGACCCCAAATAAATTGGGGTAAGGGCAGGTATATGATAAGAATGGTGATCTATAAAACTGTTAATGTTAACAATACTGTGTGAGTATATTGGTTTTCCCAATCGTCACTAAGTCAAGATTGTTTGTTGTACGTTGAATGTGGGAAATAATGGCACGGAGATAGATAAAGGTTCGCCGTCCCTGAGCTAACATTTAACTACTCCAAGAACTTAATTCCTTGCTTGACACACCATCATTACGATTCAGTTACACAATCAGTCGGTTCGTAAACAAATATCGCGGGTTCCTTGAACGCGACCGAACGGCTATATTTACCCGCACGTGTGTTCCGCCCATTATTTTTAGCTGTATACGGAGCACGGACGAATCGGAGATGTATCGGATTTATTAAGTAGTTTGTTGTGGGAGGGCAATTGTGACAGTTGCATGGGGTAATCAGAAATATTCTTAAGGTTTATTTACCCTGTTTTCCCAATGGGTTGAACTGAGGTGTGTAGTACACCCATACTAAGCCAGATATGTTTACGCCCCATGCAATATAGGGAGCGGGTCTACCAGGCACAAATCCAAACTTTGGAAAACAAAGAAATTCCAGGTAGAAAAACCAAATAACATATTACCCGATCTGAGGATCGAACCCAGGACTTCCAGCTCAGCAGTAGCGTTTGCTGCCAGTAGACCAACGAAGCAGTCATTACTGGGATTATTGACAAAATTCTAGACGGGTGATTTATGTTTAACTTAGCAAACTACACTTTGGAGTCGATGAATTTATCGTGAATACGATTTAAAGTATGGTTTTAATTTCACCAAATATTTTGTGACATACATTCAGGTACTGCTCTGCTCACCAAAAAAGGAATAAGAAAGAAACCGCTAACCGATTTGACCCAAGAACTCGCCACAAAAAAACTCAGATAAGAAAATTGGAAATTCAGTTTTCACTTTGCAAATGTTGACGCTTTCGAAATTGACTTTGTCAACAAGGTTTCTTCTATGGTCAGATTTTCAAAAGGGTTCCTATATGCATATAGATAAATGGGTCTTGGAAAAGGGTTTTCATGAGTGCAAACTGATTTAAAATGCGAGGTTTTTAGGGTCAAACCGCAGCATAGGAAATTACCTTTCAGCGGGTAAAAGGGCTTTCAAATTGGGTAAATTGTAGGTTAGGGTGTTGGTCAGATAATGGAGTTATCGTGTAACATTTTATTTAGGTTTGAAAGGGGAATAATCGTTCCGTCTTTTTTTGCAAAAATAAAATGAAAGGATTGTGACTAGATGTTACTGGGCACGTACATGTGCAAAGCGATATTCTTGTCACTGTTGCACAACTATCAAAAGTTTAAGTGCAAGACAGAGATGGGGAATTCTAAGTCAAAGCACGTGCCAAGAAGAAACGTTTTTAGATCTCGGCTTTGTTACTTTCATAAGACTAGAAGGAACTAGTCAGTGTTGAAAGGCTATCAGGGAACCATATTCTAAAAGTGACCTGACAATATAATTATTTTTATCAATTTGTAGAGCCATTAAAAAAAATTAAGCCCTTGTCCGAATAAAAATATTTTATTTTACTAATAATACTAAGACATCATCTTAGCCTTTACCAAACTATGTTGGGGTCGGCTTCCAGTCTAACCAGTTTTTTACATGAAGTGACTGTATATCCTACTAGCTGACCCAGCGAACTTCGTACCGCCTCAGAATCAATAAAACCCATGTTAGGTGAGCTCCTACCAAGTTATGCCAACCTGGTACTTCGAAGACATAAAGCGTTTTCTAGCTATCACACATCCATGTTAGGTGAGCTCCTACCAAGTTATGACAACCTGGTATTTTGAAGACATATTAATACGGATGTTTTTTTACACATTGGGTCCGAAAAACCCAAATATCTTACTGACCCCTATTTTTAAAAAATAAAATATAGCCCATGTTACTCGCAGATAATGTAGCTTTCTAATGGTGAAAGAATTTTTAAAATCGGTCCAGTGGTTTTTGAGTTAATCCATTACAAACAAACAAACAAAAATACAAACAATTCCTCTTTATAATATTAGTATAGAAATGTAAAGATGGTCACCCATTCACGGACCAACCGCGGCAAGCGCAGCTTAACCTGCTCAATCGACCCAGGCGAAGCCCCTTCTAAGACATAGGCCATGTAATTTACATCACTTAGTTGACACACTAACTTGTGCTGCTACGTCAGTTCTCCATTAATTGTGGGAAATCGTTGATTTGAAGTAGGTACATAGTATTCTTAAGATAATTACGTGTCACAAAGAATCTTTTGACAAAGCATAATAACAGGCAACAATAACCTCGGTTGACTCAAGAATTATTAAGAAATATAAGGCGTAGGTGGTCCTTGGAAACTGTGATAGGATTTCGTTACTAAGTTTTTCGAGGTTTACTATTGTCGTCCTTATCTAAAACAAAAGTAGTAACAGATTCAAGGCGTGACTACGTATGTATTGATTCTTACAATTTTTATCGAACTTGAGGTTTTCTTCATAGGATTCTTTAAAGTTATTTAACCAAAATAATAATCGAAATTCTTCCGCAAAACGCCTAGTTTCTGAGTTCTAGAAGGATTGGGTAAAGGTGTCCTTACCTAGTAGACACAAATTTCGCCATTAATGTTAAAGTCTATGTAATAGAGGACGAGCATATTGCCATCACCCGGCTACAAACCCAGATTCCGGGCTACCACTGAGAAATTACAGACATAAAAACCTATTATCACTTTGTCCAACCTGGGAATCGCTCCCATGGCAAAAAAGGAAGGCTTGTCAAATCGGAATCCAAGTTAGAACGATGGTAGAGCATTCGGTGTAAAAATTGATTACCTGCATCTAAAATAATTAATTAATCTGTTACCATTTCAGCTGTCAAACTGAAACCTCTTGACCCTAAAACATACAAGTTTGTATTACAGTTTTGCATGTTTGCTAAACTTAACCAACTTTAGCGTAATTATTTTGTTTCTGCCACTGTTGTCTGGTTCCCACAGCCAATTTCAAATTATACAGTTATTTAACATAATTTGTACGGAAACTGCTAAATTATACGTCCCACATATAAATGACTGAAAAGGATAGTAAATAATATGTTTGCAACATAATTTTCCAGAATATTTTTAGCTGTGGTACTATTTGCTACTTTCAAAGTAGCATACGACGTTTTTCAGACGCGTTCTGCATTTAAATTGTTGTGAATACTAATCTGTTAGAAAAAGTTAAACTAAACTTCTAGATTTCTATAGTGGTTTCATTAAACTTATGTATTTGGGATCCTTTCGCCACATTTTGTGATTTTGATTCTTGTTAAGTTTATTGCGGATAATGGACCATCAAAAATCGATGTTCAAACTAGAAATATCGTTGAATTCACAAATGTTTATAAACTTTCTTATAAGGTAAGGTTAGCATCTGCAGTTAGCAATACAGTTATGTACTTGTGTTTAATATTAGAATTAGGATAATCTGAAAATCGTCGGGGTATTCCTGCTAAACCTAAAAATTGTTGTAAGAAATAAACTCCAATAAATATAACAAGAAATTGAATTTTCATAAGACTTTTCTCTTCCTGAATATTTAATTCAACACCAGTATTTCTTACGCCACCGGGAAGTTATTTGTATTCACACCACGAGACTTTGTTTCTATACTGTAAAACAAATAACACGGGCGTCTAAAAGTAAATAAGTAAATACTGAATACAAAAATAGACGGCATTTGTAAACGTAGAGTTTTCAAGTTTATCATCATATGTTCTGATAACGCGTTTTATCTTTGACACTGACGAATTTGAGATCAGTCGTGCTATTCTGTAAAAATGACATCGTCACAATTGAGATGAAGTGAGTTTGAAGAATAAATAGTTCCAATCCCTAGAGTCCGCCACGTTTTACAGGTTGCTTTCAGTGCTCTCAAAAGGTGAAGGAAAACATTGTGAGGAAAACGGCGTCTTAGAATCAAAAATGCGAAGACATGTGTCATCCATCAATCAAGCCGCATTGGAACTGCGTGATGGATTTCGGCCCACTCCCTCTCACCGAGAGGGGACAGGTCGCTGTCTCAGCAGTGGGAACATTATAGACTGATTATGCTATGCCTAGCGTCAGATGGGATGACAGTTCACTTCAAGCTCACTTCACCACGGTGACGGTTTCGAAGAATAGTCCGTATGTATATTTTACAGCTTCTGATGTTACCGTGGCAAGATAACTGTTATATATGACCCCTTGTATCATTTATTCGCGTTTTTTTACTTGTATGTGACGTTTTATCTTATACAAATGGTAATGACCAATCATTTGTTAAAATATGATGTAAGTTTTCGTATGCTTTTGCAGTTTGAGGCCTATTATGTAAACGACTGATAATTGCGTCGAAGTTAATTGGACATAGTTAAGCGAAAATGATCCAATCCACAGCTAACTGCGTGTGGATTGGATCCTTTTCGGTTAACTACGTCCAATTAATGTAGTGTTTATTCACATGATTATGTGTTTGATTGAATATAGAACCTGTTTCTCTTGCATTACAAGCATCATCATTCTCCTGACCTTATCTCTTCTTTTTCTTTCATTTTTCTCTATTAGTCTTCATTTCGGAAGTCACTCCCTTTCTAGTCTTATCATCCTGCCATACAAGCATGTTTTTTTTTCTTAGATTTATAATCATTTTTTTCTTTGTTGACTACGTATTAACTCATGTTATAACCAAGTAAATATTTTGAAATATTTTGTCATTCCCCGGAACAGAAGGGATCGAGTTTCATAGAATAAATATCTAAGTTTACCAAAGCCTTTGTCTTTGTTCCCTCGTAGATAATAACGTAGTATAAAATAGTTTAGACTTACTAGCAAAGATTTCTATATCGAAAATATTATAGAATGAATAGTGGATAGGTATTCAAAATTTGTAGGTACGCCTCTGTCATACCCTTCGGGGATAACGATGTGATGTATACGTATTTTTTTTTACAGAAAGCTGTATATTTTCGCAGGTGAGAGTTCTTTAAAAGAAACTGTTATAAAACAACGCAACATTTCCAGAGAAGTTGTTCCTAAAAATAATGAAGATAAATGAAGAAAGTTTCTGTCTTTGAAACTCTTCTCAGTGTCATTGTTATGATATAATAAGAAAATAGGTCGCTATAGGCTGACATACCTTTCTGTTGATGTACATCTCAGGTTCTTATATAATACAAGCCTATAATTGTTAAGTAGTACCCACTGCTGGGCAAAACGTCCTTCTCATACAGAGAGATAGAACCAGTAGGTACTGAACAAATCAACATGCTTGCTCATTGCTGTTGCAGATTTCAGATCATTACAAGTCCATACTTTCACTCTTGTAAAAAATACGTTATGTCAAATGAGCCATTGTATACTCTAAACAATTCAGTCTTCAAAAGCTCTTCAAGCTTCAAATAATCGATTTACATATCCATAATGTGTCCTAATGTAAGTTTATCACGACAATCATAAATTAAGTTACGCTTTTACAAATACTCAACCACAATGTTTAAGTAATCAGTTCCAAATTATGTCAAGACGAATGTCTGACGTTTGAATATGTTATGTCAATGGTTTATTCGTAGGAGAGCGGTTAATCAGACCGATAAATGATTCCTATCACATTCACCTCTAGACGTTTTCGTTTCTGCGAAAGACGTTGCAGCGACCTCTGATCACCTAAGTTGTCCTTTACCTGCTTAATTTGAAAGATCTGGTTCGTTATCATTATCTGCATAGCCTTTTGCCAACTATGTATCGTTTACGAATTCATAATTAACTTAGTGTGATGAAGACTTGCTTTTTCGTAGTGGGCCTTCATCTCTCCAGCTTTACCCCCGATTACTTGTGAAGTGCGCTTCAGGGCAATATATGGTACTCCCTCCGAATTCCTTATCTCAACTTCCCGATACAATTTACCTTCGTTAGCCACCCTCCTAACTCCTATAATCTTTAATCTTAATCCAAGTTTGATCTCAAACTTTGCGTTAAAGTTTGCAAAAGTAATAAATTATCGAAATATATTCCCATATGTTAGTATGTGTGCTGGTTTTCCAAATCGAAGTGCGCCGAATTTATGCGTAAACTTGAACTAAACGTATCTAAGTTAGGTCATCAGTCAGTCGATTGAGGGTAACGTCCGTATGCAATTTAACACTGTCTAACCTAAATGACGTGTCTGTAATTTTTCAACCATTATTCACAGCTTTTGTCGTAGAGGAAAATATACTTCTCATGCTTTGAAATGGCTCTGTACACTAGGAGAAATGCTATCGTAAAATACAATACCGAAGTGTAAGTCGAGAAAATATTTAATTATTTATTGTGACTTGAAACTTCATAAGATCCTTTTAGATTTGCATACGTATTTTGTAAGCAGCGATATCATTTGCCATAACTATGCTTATAGATTTGCATAATCTATCGATATCTTCTTTCTTGAGTATGCAGTCAAAAATTACAAAATGTTAGCCTGTTTATCGTAAGCCTAGCCCAGACCGTCTGATACTGCCGACCCATTCAGTTATTAATGTACTGCACGCGATGACACCCACCTTAATTTAAAATTAGCACGTTGTTTGTATTCTAGATTAGTACTGGTTCATTGTCCTTTTAATTAAGTCTCTTTGACATCACCAGTGAAACCTTGCTTTGAACGGTAGCAATATTTATCACTATCTGGGTTATGATAATCTGCCAAATAAACGGCTTCATTCGCTTCACACATGACATAGCTGTGGTTGTCAATAAATAATTAATCAATCAATTTATCGTTTAGCAATCTTCATTCATAAGCAAATACAGTGCATTAATTTGGCTTGGCTTTCTTTTGGAGCCTTTATGCAGTGCTTTATGTTTGTCCTTCCCCTAATCTCGTTCTACCTCGCTTTTTGCAGTGTTTACTTACTGCATGACCGTCGCATAACCAATTTTCGTCAAACCCATTGATAGTTTTTTTCTTTTTAACTCTTAAAGCACCAACTTCAAAAAAAATCTAATTCGACATTCACTTCTATCCTACGCCAGACACTTCTGTCCACATCGTCGAAAAACCACACGGCAGATGAAGACTGTCGGTCATAGTTGCATGACAGCACTTAATAATGAGTACATTGCACGCTAACGCCCACATGAACTGTTCGCAAAGATGCTGTATTAAGAAGACTTGATTTAGTATGGGAATGTGAACGTACATAGCTGACTTGTTTTATAGGAGAATAAAATAAAAATCATTTGTGTTCTTCCAAGGGATAGAAGTGTTAAAGAAAAGAAAAAGGGACAAATTCTGAAATAGCTATTAAAAACGTGCTGTCTCTTACATAACAGCGAAATAAAAGACGGGGTGAGTTTTATCCCTATCAAAGTTACTGACGGGGTTAAATCTTACTCGGCAATGGGAAAGTAGGAGGAATTATGGTTTAATTAGCGTGATAAGTACTGGCAATTGCCAAGATTACAGACGGTCTATCATTCGGTCGGATTAAACCTGAGATTGCAGTAAGTGCGTCTAATATACGGATAGTTAAAGCCTATTAATTGCCCTTGTAGCGATGTCCTTGTTTCACACCCCAGCTGCAGAGGTGATTTGTTAAAGGCCTGCGTTTGTAGGTCAGTTCAGACTGATTGATCGTTTGATTTTCCGCCTCACAGGTTAATGGGACTTATTGCAGCCAGAAATGCGTCTTATGCGGTTTCTTGAACGAAAACCAACACAGTTTGTCAAGTACGCGTAAATTGCTGTGATTGGTATTGCAAATGTACTCCAGTACATTTGCAAATGCCAAGCACATCACTTTACTAGCGTTTAATTTTGACGCGTTGGCGTTGATAATTTTCATTCAAGAAGCCAGGTGTTTGATTTTTAAAATGATTTAGCTGTTACAATCTGTAGATTGTATCAAACATCAAAGTCACATTTCATCAAAGTCATCTCCGAACCAAATGTAACGAAGGCGTTTCGTCAAACTGCACGTAAATTATATAAAACGCTTGACTGACCATATTTTCACCTGGTTGTTCGCAGTCTCAGACAATTTTTGTTCTTATTGCACATAGATCACAATTGATTAGAAAGTGACGGATGACGAAAAAACATTCAGAAAACGTTTCGTGGTTCAAGAGAGTCGCCGAACCGACTAACGACCGACGACGCTGAAAAAAAGGGGAAAAAATGGCGCATCGAATTTTCACAGCATGTCTGACTCATTCTTTGTTCCGAAAAACCTTTTTTTTTACTATCAACACAGATCATTTAATAAAAAAAATGTTGGCATAAGTAAATTGTAATCAAACTCGTTTGATATACAAACACGTAGCGCCACCTTGTGGCGAATAGCTGAACTATCACTAGAGAGAAATGTAACTTTGAATAAATGCTTAACAACATGGAATCCCGTTTTTGAAGCCAAGATAAATGTTATTAGGGCAATTCACACTTTTCCAGAAAGTAATCATTTGATTGTTAGAGAGTATTTTATATAACGACGTTTGGGAGTGGTGGCGCTGTACATTGTCGCTACTACATACTAGATGGCGCTACCTGTAGCTCCATTGGTCCATTGCTAACTTGCTAACCGCGGCACCCCGGTTTGTTAGAAGCTCCGTCTCTCGCTGTATTGATTTACATTGTTAACTTAGGACTCACTGTCGATTTATAATTACAGTTGATTGGTTGATTTATGAATTAGAAATGAGCGAAAATGTAATAATGCGACGCATACATAACAGCTATAATAATCTTATTGTAACGGCTTTTAGTATGTATTATTAATATATCGAACTTGATTGCTAGAACCGTTTTGTCACTGATTGACATATTGGTGTCGATTCTGTAGGGCGCCGGGTAAACTGAATTAGAATACAATGTTATCTTTTCGTAACAAGAACGAGGGAATAATAAACGATATGCATATTTAGTATAGTCTTGCTTGAACTTTATATATATATATATTATTCTTTAGTGAAGTGGTTCTCAAAAGTATAGTTCTTAAAAGTATTTAAGTACTTATTTAGAATTAATATGCTAGTGAATCACACGGTATTCCTTCCGAAACCTATTATTACAACAATACCGAATGACGTAACACAACTTGATTGGCCGAGTGGCCATCGACCTCGGTATAGTCGTCATTACCAGTCACAAATAAACTACCAACAACGGACTTATTAAAAAAAAACCTTTTTGTTTTACGTACAGCCCCACTTCAGGTGCGAAATTATGTCAAAGTCAATTTTTTTTCACTGCTTTTGGTAATAACAATGCAGGAATGTAGGGCTTGGTAATATTTTCAAGTATATTCTGTACTTCCGACAAATTAAAGATAAGGTTATTTTTGATGGTGAAGTTTGGAAGGTAAACATCGGTTTGGCGCAAGATAATAATGTTCGCAATTATTTTTATTGTCGAATGGGCCTGCTCTTGACCTCGATCATTCCTGATGGAAAACGATTCATGAGGTCTATGACAGAACGCCAACCCGCCTGCCAAGCGTGGCGATTATGGCAAAGCCCCCCAAAATGGGGGACGCCTAAGTCCAGCAGTGGACGTCTTACGGCTGAAATGATGATGATGATGATGATGACAGAACGAGCGTGCCCACAAGATGCATGTTCACACCCTTGATTAGAAGGTAGACGGGTTAAATGTGGAAGGGAACACAGACGCTGGCAGAGAGTTCCACAGTTAGGCTGTGCGCATAATGAATGTGGTGGAGAAGTGCTGAGTACGCTGGTCGGGATGTCGACTAAGTGCATATGATAGTATAAGGACGATTGTTTCTTCCTAATCCTCTACTTTATGGGATGGCAATGTTGTTATTAAGTAAATTATTGTAGCTTTTTTCTTGTCCATCGAGGTAGAAATAATTCCTGAACAGGTCAAGCAGGTGTCCGAATTTTCTTTTGATCTTTCCTGTATTTTATTTTTCTTGCGAGAATAGGAACGAGTCTGAAGTAATTACAAATTCTTGATTCATATTCAATGGAATCCTTTTGTCTATTTCCTCCTAAATATTCTGGGTTACATTTGAAATCTAATGATCATTGTAAGTAGCAACCCGAATTGCTTGTATAGACAAATATGGATAATAAGTACATTTGTAGGCGAGCCTGTATATCTAGTTTTTGTACTGGTCCTATTTAGACAGCCCACGTACCTATGAGGTTATTTACCTTCATTATGTAGTCTAAATTGTGAAACATCTGTCTCTTATTGCTATGAACATAAAGTTGAAATTTAATTGAACATTTTAAGCCAAGGGAGCGTCTGTATGTCTGAACCAAATGTAATTAAAATAATTAAAAAATGTGAAAGAACGTAATATATTATGTAGCATGTGACCTTTAAGACTAACTTGAAATTATACGTTGAGGACGGCCTTCCGCCGTGATCCATTTAAGCAAAGGAAACCTCTGTCACTTACTAGATTTAGTTAATTTATGAGATTATAGGATGATGATGATAAAAATGAATAAATATCACACTGCACTGTTTTCAGAGAATTTTTCATCCTGGCAATACTGGAGAAAAAATTAATAAAATCGTTATTAATGATAATTTAGCCTTGTAACCAAATCAAACAGTTATTATACCTATAAAAACACAAAGTAAAACAAAAAAAAAAGCATATCATGTACTTTACGACGGCGAAGAGCCAATACTTTCTAACATAGACATACATTGTATACTAAGTGATAAACACATTTACTCTGCTAAAAACTTTAAAATGGATGATGTAGAGAAAATACTAATATAGCAAAATATTAAAACATTTTACAATAGTTTTTTAGGTATTTGGTAACCAGTACCTAAATACCAAAATTCAATACTATGCAACGAAATTTTGGTTAAATAGTAGGTATTGGTTCGAGATGTTTAGTGATTCTACTTAATAAAATATATAATAAACTAGCTTTTGGCAGCGGCTTCGCCCGCGTGGAGGTCGGAAATTATCCAGCGGGAACATACTACCGGGATAAAAAGTAGCCTATGTCGTTTCTCAGGCTCTAAACTATGTGTGCCAAATTTCATTTAAATCGGTTCAGTAGTTTTAGCGGGAAAGCGAGATAGACAGACAGACAGAGTTACTTTTGCATTTATAATATTAGTGTGGATAATATATAGATAGGAGGTATTAATTTAAATAAAACAATATTTTTTTCAGTTTTACTTAAATGGCTTAATCAAAAACACGCCTTAAAGTCAGAGAAAAACAATTTCTCAAAATAAAATAAAATAAGATTGGAGGTATTGATTGGCATTTTGCCGTCAATACATCAAAAGCGTAACATTTTCCTATTTAGTCCACCAACAAATTAGCGAAACTCTGAGTGGCTACGACCATACATTATGAGCTCAAATGCTTTATAAAGCGGCACTAATTAATTAAGATTCCTTGTTTGATAAATTGAACGCCTTAACGCTTTATTATGATTGACATACGTTTTTGTAGATGCTAATATTTATTCATTCAAAATAAATGTTTAATTTGTCCAATCAAAGCAGGATCTGGTTCCATAAGTTTTGAGTGGTAACTAAATAAAGGAAAGTTAATAGTGAGAATATTTGAAAAGCTAAATTTTTATTTTTTTCAACATAACATTGTACTTATGTTCCTTCAAAACCATACAGCCATGTTGATAGACCACCCTAATGAAAGGATGCATTGTCAATGTGTAATGTGGATATTGTACCTACTCTTCATATGAAATTTGTGATACCAAAAAACTGGAACCAGAAACCAGTATAAAAGGTTTAAAAGTCACAATACTGCCTAAACCCGATTCAACGTCTCTAAAACCTCACAGAGCCACCATCTTTTTTACAACCATTTTTAAAAGATCCAGTAAAGGCGGTGATTTAAGTTGGTTAGTATTAAAAAGTGAAACTCCTCAGTATAGCATTACTACTATTGATAACTGTAGTAGTACATGCAATGGTAGAGACATGCGAGTGCGGTCGCGCCGCGGAAATGAACCGTTTTTCAATTATAGCCGGCGTTCACTTGACGTTCATCGATCGTTTGCGTGTCTTCCGCAGCCAGTTCTGTAGGTGCGACAGACTTGGATTGTTTGTTGACTTCTAATAATCATAGAAAATATCAAGCTTTGATTATGATATATTATCCCAATTTGGAGGCAAGGCTTTACATACAGCAAACAGAGTATCAGGTTCAACCCTCTGTGAAATCCTTTTCCACAACATAACATTACACGACACCATGTTTCCCCAAAGGATTGGACAGAAGTGTACCTATTTACCCACATTTCGCTAATTACGTAATCGGGGCGAACCAATTACCATCAACCGGACGCATATTCAGAATCTAACCTAATATTGAGTCACATATAAACACCCAATAACACTTATTTCGACCAGGCAATCGAACCTAGCACCTCATGCTCAGCAGTAGTGCTTGCGACCAGTAGCCCAATTAGGTAGGCATCCTTTAAGTCAAGTCCTTTCCAATCTATATATTTCCCTTGCTCAGATTTCAAAATAAAACGATAATTAAACAATAGAAAACAATTATTGTTAATTATATATAACCTATTGGCAGTACATCTTAACATTAAGATTAAAATCTCAACATTTGACAACTTCCACGCTACTGTGAGTAGCCCAATTAGGTAGGCATCCTTTAAGTCAAGTCCTTTCCAATCTATATATTTCCCTTGCTCAGATTTCAAAATAAAACGATAATTAAACAATAGAAAACACTTATTGTTAATTATATATAACCTATTGGCAGTACATCTTAACATTAAGATTAAAATCTCAACATTTGACAACTTCCACGCTACTGTGGTATCCTTTTTGTATTCACAACGATGAGGTAGAATCATGTTACTACTGTCCTTTTTAGACGTATTATTGTATCTGAAATGAACAAAGATAGGCGTACCCGCCAAATATGAGTATGATAAGTATTCTTGATGACGAAAACTATTGGAAACCTATACACTGCTCATAGCTGGTGCAAGTAGAAGCGATGGAACGATGACAAGAACAGGTTCAGGGATTCTTGGACGATATATTTTATGAAGAATAATTGGTTTGTTCAAGTTTTGATTTGTTTTATTTCCTTTGGTACTTAGACATGAACTACTTACATATCAATAACGTTAATTATGAAAGTCCAGTGCTGAAGCTTTTAACTAGTTATACATTTTTTATAATATTTAAACTTCATTATTCTACACCGTCTATGAGTACTTATCTACTTTTTATTGTGTTGCCATTTTATGTACCGACATAAAGTATTAAAGACAATCCCATCCCCATAGTGATGTATAATATAAAGGTAGTAGAAGTAGGTACTTAACCTAAATAGAATAAGGAGGAAATGTCAATGTCAGTTTGTAATTATAACCTAGATTTTTACAACAGAAAAACAACGATATCTCTTGAACCAGGATGAATAAATGAAAAATGGTTTCTGATTAAGAAAATACTATGTTTTTACTATTCTGTAAAATAAAAATCTTCAAGGCACAACAATTTTCCACTGGGACCCAACTTCCCCTACAAAACGGGCAATCTCCTTTACTCACGAAGTCACGACCCTTTTTGAAAAGTAGCAATGATCAGTGTTTAAAGACAGAAAAACATACTGGGGTAAACTAAAAGGTTAAAGCATATCAAGGGAAACCATTTTTCATTTATTCATCCTGGTTCAAGAGGTATCGTTGTTTTTCTGTTGTAAAAATCTAGGTTATAATTACAAACTGACATTGACATTTCCTCCTTATTCTATTTAGGTTAAGTACCTACTTCTACTACCTTTATATTATACATCACTATGGGGATGGGATTGTCTTTAATACTTTATGTCGGTACATAAAATAGCAACACAATAAAAAGTAGATAAGTACTCATAGACGGTGTAGAATAATGAAGTTTAAATATGATAAAAAATGTATAACTAGTTAAAAGCTTCAGCACTGGACTTTCATAATTAACGTTATTGATATGTAAATAGTTCATGTCTAAGTACCAAAGGAAATAAAACAAATCAAAACTTGAACAAACCAATTATTCTTCATAAAATATATCGTCCAAGAATCCCTGAACCTGTTCTTGTCATCGTTCGATCGCTTCTACTTGCACCAGCTATGAGCAGTGTATAGGTTTCCAATAGTTTTCGTCATCAAGAATACTTTACATACTCATATTTGGCGGGTACGCCTATCTTTGTTCATTTCAGATACAATAATACGTCTAAAAAGGACAGGAGTAACATGATTCTACCTCTTCGTTGTGAATACAAAAAGGATACCACAGTAGCGTGGAAGTTGTCAAATGTTGAGATTTTAATCTTAATGTTAAGATGTACTGCCAATAGGTTATATATAATTAACAATAATTGTTTTCTATTGTTTAATTATCGTTTTATTTTGAAATCTATTACTCAATTGATTAAAAGACGTCATTTTCGTTAGTTATTTCTTTGATACCAGGCAACATTTTTTTATATCAATCAAACCACAGACTACATTGAATCAAACGAATGTCAACGTAATGTTTAACTATTAATTAACTTTAACTTTATTCCCAGGATGAAAGAAATTGTATAAAAAATACCCTGTACACAAAAAAATAAATCATATTTTTACGTTATTATTTCAATCAGGCACACGATACCACAAAAGGGACCTGCTCCGTGGCAATCTCCTTTGGACAGTTTGTTGCTTTTTCCCAACATAGTTGTTTGATTCCTATGTTCGACAAAACGGTCACAATAAACTCTGCTAGTTTGTTGAACGCCACTGCCAGTGACTCATAGCTACTAGAGCGTGCAGCCATTAGCTTGGTTGTGGAAACTCGAGTTCTGCTGCTATTGCAAGAAAGATACGGTTTTGTTCACGAATTGGTTGCTTCGAACCTTCTACACTACGCATCTAGTCAGTTTTTATATCAGCCTTGTAAAATTAGAGGAGTAAACACTAACTTTTTTTATAATCATAAGGTGATATCCTAACCCATGCCAGCCTCTGTAAGAGAGAGGAGGTGAGTCCCAGCAGTAGAAACAGTTAAGGTTGATTATGTCATACAGTACTAATTTATTAGTTATCGTATTAGGTCAAAATATAGTCCCAACAAAGGTGAAATAAATACACTTCTCTCTACATGAATCCCTATCAAATGAATCTTTATTGTAACTACCAACTTCAAACACGCTTCTCAATAGACAGTTTTTTTGTCTATGGGGAGGGCTACTACCAACAAAACAGATTTCTCCGACACCACTAGAGCATACCGCTAACAATTATACGCTCTACCGGAGGTGAGTCACTGCCTCTGCAAACTGCGATCAACTCGATGGTTTCTGCAAACTTGTTACAAGACAGTTAACTGGTGAAGAATTGTTGTGAAAAAGGGTAATGGATTATGATTATGGACCTACTCAGTCTGGCAAACGTCGTGGTTATTGTATTGGTTGGTTTGGTGTACCTATGGGTTGGAGGTTTAGGCCATGACTGATGATAACAATGATGTTCTGCTCTTCTTCATCAATATGTAGAGTCATATCCAGAGTATAACCTGATTATCGGCAAAATACCTTTCACACGGAACATAATAGGAACATAACGTATTTTTACACCTTCATCGGCCTTATGTTGTGAATCATGATGATAGTACGTATTCAACAGATCTATTTACTGATCAACTTTGTAAGATTATCCTAATCCAATAAATTGTTCATGCTGTAGGTCGCCGGATCACTTACGGCTCTAAAACCATTCTAATTTGATGTATACATATATATAGTTGGCGCTTAAAATGCAAATGAACACATGCGCTAGCGCAGTGGTGAATCATCCGTTTTGCAGTCGCATGACCGAACTAGTTTATTCGATAGTTTTGTTAGCTTTGTGAACTGAATTTTGGAATTGAACTTGGCCATTGAAGTTATAACAAACTCAGCAATCCAAGACTAGGTAAGGTTGGAAGTATAGAAGGTGTCATCAAACTTGACAAAATTCGAAATGAATCAATACAAAGGCAGCTTTAAAGTAGCCGCCTAAGATGGTATGGACTCATTAAATGACGCAATGAAGATCATGTGGTGCAAATTGCACTGAATCTGCCACAACAAAACAAAACCACTATACGCGATCCAATTAAATTGATTCCTTTGATATAATCTTTAATCCGGCTTAAGCGACAAAGAGGAGATTAATCCTGCTTATGAATAAGTTGGCGGTAAAATAACATTATGATCTTCCCATTTAAAGCAACGTAAATGTGTACTATTAAAATCGTAGTCGAATTGAGCTTCGCAATAGAAAAATGTAGAAACGAATACAACCCTGCAATGACTTAGCAACAATGTTAGGGAAAAGTTCTGAAGAATTTTCATCTAATTTCTTCCTGCAGGTTGAGTTAAACCTGTTGAAACTGCTATAAATCGTACTCCTCATCTATTTACGTGTATCTGAAATCTGTAGTTTGTAAAACTAATCTGTTGCAGAGAAATCGTATGTTGGATTTGGATGAAAGCCGACAATACACTTTCTTTTTAGTAAACATTTATTAGAATGAAGCTTGAAAATAATAAAAACTTTGTTCAGCTTTACGCGCCCACGTTTTGTATTGATTCAAAGGTAAAGAGCCAAAGAGTACTCCTAGAAATGGAGAAATTTTAAAAAAGTAACAAAGCCTCGTACCTTCTGTACTTCGCAATTAAAAGGTTGTATAACGAACCCGTTTGTTAATTAAAAGCGTACAGGTAACTTTCGTTATTAAAATTTTTCCAAACCCTGATTATTAAATTTAACCGCCAAACAGTATTTATCCGCGAAATATGTTATATTTGCTATCGTAACTACATAAACTGCGTGAAACACACGTCTTGGGGAAACGTGATCCGCTTTAATGTCAAATGACTCATAAATGTGTTTACTCTTGACACGAGGCCGGCTGTATGCCTATCTATATGTTTTGTATCTTCGAGTATATGTTTATTCATTTGTTCAATCTCTTGTTTAAGATGTTCTATAGTGATGTTATTGTAGGTTCTGCGCTATTCTTCATCTTTATCGGCCGAGTCTTTAGTATTAATCTCGAGCTTTCCATTGCTTTGTTCACCGGTACAATTAATTATTGTAGTAGTTTAAACGTCAGTCACAACGTTTAGGGTTGATTATGTCATACAGGTTTATAGGAGGACAATTCCTATTTAATTAAGTTGTACATAATGGATAACTTGAACGGTATAGGGGCTTGTGGCTAAGTAATAACAGCCGCACGGGATCGATCTGGTTAAGCTACTGTTGCCGCGGTTGGTCCGAGGATGGTTGACTATCTTTAAATACCAAGACCCAAACTACGCTAAATCGTTGGTCCCGGCTGTCATTTGGATCGGGTCGTCAGAAGCCCGAAAGACCTCATCGTATGACGACCAGTCATACAATGAAGTATCGGGTTCCTCAGTAACTGAACTGTGAAGGTCAGATAGTCAGTCGTTCCATGTATCATACTGGTATTCAGGTGCAATCCGGTTACACTGGAAGCTGGCCTGAACATAGTTGGGAAAAGGCTAGGTAGATTGTTTGATAACTTTTACTGTGTTAATCGACAAGGCAAAAGATCACTTCTGAGGAATTAAGGCAGCAATAACTGATCTGAACAACTGCAGATGGTGAGAAATAACAGTGTCAGGAATGTTTTAAACCGCTGTGCTCTCACCACTTAAAGGCTAAAATAAATATGCTCAACTAACATACATGGAGTGTTAAAAGAACCTAAAAAACGTTAAAAGAACCTAAAAAAACAACGGAAACTATTCCCAAAAAGCCGGTTTTGAAGCCTTGCCAGACACCATCTGCCGATGCAATAAAAATAAAAATCTGCGGCAAATTCTGAGAGTGCCTCTGTAGCTAAGCCTTATATTGTATAATAAGATGTTCAAATTGTGAAAAGGTTCAGTTTGGCTTGTCTGAAAATTACATATTACCACAATTATTTAACCACTGACATAAAAGTGAGCGGTGGCGAAGTATTAACATCTGAAACTAAACAAACAGTGTCGAATGCACAATTTCATACGTCTTATCTTTTATATCACGTGCGGACTTTTCTTTCTTGCACCCCCTTTGCCCCACCGAAGGCTGATAACCAAGCGGAGCGACGCCTGCGCAGCACTGCCACCTCAGTCTCCTCTCGGCAGCCGCACGGAGCGGACGTATCGTACTAAACTATTTTATAAAATATGAAAATCTCAGTGATGTGACATATAAACGTGGAATGTGTTTGTGATAGTGATTTATTATTTCAAACTGATAACAATTTCAGTTTGGCTAATGTGATATAAGGTGGAGTTTTTATCTGTGCTCGGATCGAGCCGATACCGTTGCGTCGCGCTTCGGTGATTCGGTTAATAACTCGTGGATCTACAGTGTCTGTGTTATAGTGGCTTTGCTAAGATTTAACGCCGTGAAAAGGTCACTTACCTTGATCGGACATTGAAAAAAGTTCTCATATTCTAGGTCTAGTCGTCAATCTTTATATCGCTCGTTTTGATTAGGATTTGGTTTCCAAACAGGTTGTCCTGTGTCTAGCTCGTTTTTCTCTCGTGGTTTTTCAAGTATTCTTTTTCGTTTGTCACTAAACTAGTTTTGGTCAAGTCTGTCGTAGTGAGTCACTATTTAAAGTGAAGGTTTCTACGCGAATCTAAACTTACTACGGCAAATCTTTCTACCATTTAATACTTTTTAAGCACGATTGACACAGATTAAAGCCTTTTGTTTCGACTAAAGCTTAGATGTGAAAGGATAGAAGATGCGAGTCGCATCTTCTGCGACACACTGTCCCAGATTCGACGATCAAAAAATTAATAAACTTTCATTTGTGTGATGTAGACGATAGGTTCTTTCTCTCATTATTTTTACGCTTCATAGACGGTTGGTTGGCTGGAGCGGGTTTTTGTTTCGTCGGAGTGAAACGGCAGCAATTGGACCTTGATATCCGGAGTTGCAACAGAACACAATTGGTTTGTACGGCTTTTGTGTACGGCGCAAGTTGGGGACTTGTGGGTTGTAAACGATATTAACATAATCGAAACTTATTACCTATATTATTCACCTTTGAAACATTTTTACTTCGAAGAAACCACCAATATGACACGTATAAAACCTACCGTTTGATGACGTTTTTCAGAAAGTTCATCTTTTACATGCTTTTTATGCCTATTCGATGAATAACCGTAGCCTAATTAATGAATCTGGTTCACGTAACACTACATTGACTGTGACATCGAAATTTTAAGTCATGGACATAGTTTGAAAGTCGTTTACATTCTATTCCGGAGCTACGTTTAAAGCCTCAATCAGATTCAAAAGCCAACTCTTAAACAAGAACATTTTTACTGACATATTTTGAGCCCAAACGTCGTTTGAAATCCATATGCATTGTAAAGCATCGTATACAGTAATTAACAAGAAACTTAGTATCCAAGAGGAAGACATACATAATTCAAGCCTCCGTGACATTCTAATCTGTTCACATGCAAACTAATTACAAACAAACCAATCAGGAAAGAGCCTTTAACTAGAGCACTATTTGTTCAAAAACTTGGTATTTTGAAATGTCTAAGACTGCAGACGTAAACTCGGTAGTCACGCTCGCTACATTTGTGAAATTACAGCGACCCAGATTTTTGGCTAACCACCTACTAATGACACTAAAAGTGAATGACTCTGGAGGTCCTAATGATTCGGGTCGATGTCCGGTTTTTGTGTTTTCAAGGCTAATCGTCATGGTTGGGTGCTTTATGGGGAAACGGCAGCTGAGTGAATAGATTTATTTGCAACTATGTGCTACAATGAAGGGGACTTAAATGTAGGCTAGTGGATTGTTGTTTACAAACAGGTATGAATTAATAAAGGACTTTGTATAGCCAACTGCTTTCTCTGAATCTTGTTTAGCAATGTCTGAATACATCCCAAGCATATTGTTAAAATTAGCAGTGTCAGCGATCATGACAAGCCAATCGTCTCTAAAGTGACTGAGAGAATCTTTAAACACGTAGTCTTAATCTCCATCATCGAATTCTATCTGATATTCTATTTTACTTTTAACATTGAACTCTATCTTTGGTATCAAAATTACTCAGTCCCGCTCTCGCTTAAACACTTAAATGTTGACGTTTATTTCGTCAAGGTCTGTAACAGATTTTCTTAAATGCACTCTAGTTAACTCCAAGCATTATCTTATGCTCTTTACATTGTTTGAAGCACAATATTCATTTGTTTTAGTACAATAGTTGCAATATTTTACGGTGATTCAGTCATTTAGTTGTTTTTCTCACTTAGTTTCAAATGATATTGTATATGTTAATTTACAATGTTTTACATACGTTTTTTGTATTATTAGTTATTTATGTAGGGATGTTATTTATTGCATTGTGAGATTTATTAATAAATGTCTAAATAAGGTGCGACTTGTTTGCACTGTAATTAATGTGTTGATTAATAGGTTTAAACTTAGAACTCCTTAAGTACCACAATCAAATGACAATCAAGTGCTTTGATCATGAGTAATAATTAAATAACTTTAAAGGAACATTGTAATAAGGTTTTACCTGAAACAACCTTTTTTGACAGCGTCCACGTGGTAATTCCATAACCTGATTCATTATCGAAATTATCGTTTCTACCAGATACATTGAGCTCACTTGTTGTCTAGCTATTTATCAGGCAAACCATTTCGCACCAACTATCATCGGGTGTGAAAACACCGCCTGTTATCACACAGTTAAGGAACACGTTATCAGATTAGTACTGATAAATGGAGATAATGACTTGGAAAATGTGTTGCGGTGATGTCATCGTGTTTTTGTCGTGGATAGTTTTCTAAAACATGTTGTGGGACAGGATGCCTGAACTTTCTTTCTAAGATGTGCAGGGAACGTTTGCTAAATGGCAATGCTGGTTACAAGACAGTTGTGATTTCTCATGTGAGGCAGACAATTCCACGCGAAGTAGGAAATTGACTAATATAAGTCATGAAATAACGTTTTGTTAGTTAATATAAAGCAAATGATTTGCACCATATAGTAAGAAATGGAAATATTGTACTGAAGAGAATGGCTGAACTTGCTAAAGTAAGAAAAGATGAGGCATTTAGCGAAGTTGAAAACGTAAATGTAAGTTTTGGAAAACCGTATAAAATATAGGTCAATAAATCGTCGCAGAAGTATAACATAATCTAACTGATAGCTTCTATAGACCAAGCGGAGCTACCAAGGATCAAGCATAATCAACAAGGCGTATTACTGTCTTAACATATGTATAATATCACGTGTCCAATATGATTCTAGTTAGCTTCGATTACCGCCATTGTTTCGGAGCTAGATAACGCAAACGTGACTCAAGAGCGTTTGACGTACTGTATCTATACTAATAGATAATAAGTTAATAACTATTCATGTATTGGATTATTGTAGGCCGGTGGAGGCTTAGAGCGATTATAGTTCCTAGAATTCTGAGAATGGTGTGATCGTTGATAAAATTAACTTTTTTTGTTCAGTATTGTCTTAGAATTAAATTGGTGTTATGATCCGTTGCATTGTTTAAAATTATCAGAATAAGGACGATTTATTTTTAAACTAGTACTCCAGATTTTGAGTATTCTTTTGATTCACGCTAGGAGAATTTTACTTAACTGTTTAAGTCTCCTGTGAATTTGGTCCTATAATAAAGTTACCTGTTATCCTTTGGAAAACGTAGCAGGCTAAGATAGATCAGTCTTCTTATTGGGACTCCCAAATCTGTACAGAATATCCGAATGGGTAGTTATAAAGTTCCAGAAATATTTTATTAACATTATTATCACTGCATGACGAATGTAACATTACAAACTACTTACTTATAGTTCACAGCAATTTGAAATGGTGCAATGCAGTTGTGTCATTGACTGTTTTTTGCTCGACCGTGGTGTATCGATCGGTAATCTTGCCTCCATATTGCATATTCTGTCTGTACAGTATTGAATAATATTTATAAAGAGTTGTTTTTGAAGTTGCCAATATTCATTCCAAGTTAGGTTCTATTTCTCATAAATTTTAGTTCCAACGCCGGACCTTTCTTGCTATCGGTTCTTCAACGCTCTTCCTAGCGCCGGGAGTTGAAATACCAACAGTTTTTTTTTCGATGCGGTGGGATGCACTCTATTCTATTTTCAAGGGTCGAATCAACACTGAGAGTAGAAAAATCCTAAAAAGAAAAAGAGAAAGAGAGGAGAGGGAGTATAAAATCCTGTCGCGATAGTTTTAAGTCCATGCAAACGTGGTCAAAATGAGGATTCATTGAGTAGATTTTGTTTGAACAGGTTTGTTTGCATATTAGTTGGGAAAATCCTATACTTCAATTTGTCTTCCAAAATCTGATTGTTTTTGAGACCGGATATCTAAATATCCGACTACAAAAACAATCACATTCACCAAATCGTGAATACGCTTATTTTAATAAACTAAATATAAATAAAAGACAGTATATTGACAAGCTCGCGACCTCAGCCGCAGGTCGCGCCGACCTTAGCACCGATAACTATGCTATTGGACCAGTAGACCAGCAAACAAATAACTTAGTACTTAATCATTCTTCGACTGTTTCTTGGTCCAAATCTGTCTTACAATTAGTTCGTGCACATATTTCAGAAGATAATTTTTCCATATACCGGAAACTGAAACATTTTGTCATACTGATATTGGCAAAGCACTCAAGGTTTTAAATGTCATTAAAATCTTGCTTAATGTGCAAATAAATGCCTAGTAATGTGGGCTTAGCAACTGACTTTATCATTTTTCACATAACCTTCTCGGTAATGTTAATTTTGCAAATGATGGTAACGTCATTTGAATTCAAGTAACTTCAGCCAAAATGCACAACTTCTCTTATTTCAACTTTGTTGGGAAAAGGCTATCCAGATGATGAGCTTTAATGGCATCATGTGTTGTCGAAGCCAAGGCATTTATAATACTGATATTTTGCTGCATCTAGTTAAACAGGAAGACGACCCTAACACAAAATATTAGGCTATCGATTGTTTGTCAAATCCAATAAACACATGAACAAGTATATCAATCTAACTACTAATAACAAACACGATTCCAAACGAGAAATTCCAACTACAACAGAAAATATTATTCCCGAAATGAATGTCCTTACATCGAACGTCCTAATATCCTCCATCGTATGTGATTTGGGTCAAAGCTTAACTTATGGGAAAACTTAAGAGGGATCGACCTTTTATCTCTGGCACGTGTTTGTTATCGTTCAAATGTTTTTGAACCGAACGCTCTGAGTGTTGGTGGTAACAACGTGCTGTGTTAATGGATCAGCTGATGTTCAAGAGATGGTATGGATGACTGAGAGAGTGTTTATTGATTTTGAATCGGTTATGTGTGTGAGACGGGACGATGATGAATTGGTATGGATTTTGGTTAAGTACTTTTAGAAATTAAGGTTCCTGGTTGAATACGAAGCTGACAGATGTGTTGGAAGATAAAAGCATTTTTCACAATAACCCAACATTACATGGGGCATGATAGAAGATTATATTCGCTTGACATCCATAGTATATACTATATAATGAGAACATATGTTTCCATTTCTGTTTCGACGTTGATTCCAAAGTGGTATATTTATTATGATTAATTACGAAACAGACAATACAGTAACGCAATAACAACATAATTCAAAAACACGGAAACCAACGTATTCATTAATTAATATTACACCATTTACATTAGCAAAAACTGAGCAATAAGTCGGTTCACATTGGTATGCCTCTCGCGTCCGTACAATATTAATTAAACAGAGGCACGCAGGCATACAGACATACATACACACGTACCGGTCGCTCTTGTGCCAGTTTGTCTTCATACATATTACCATATGACTATTGTTGTATTTGCTAACTCGAATGGTTATGTAGATTTTCGGTGTCTTTGAATGAGCCTGCGTTGCTTCTGATAAGTTTATAGTGATGTTTAATTTATGACAACATCTGTTTTAGTTGTTTGTCAAAATATTTGAGATAAACCAGAAATGAGGCATCTTCCTTCTCAATAGGAGCGTGAGAAAAGCTCATACATATCTACTCATCAAGGTGGCAGCCGAGAGCTTGAAATATTATAGTCAATTAACGAAAATAGTATCATATTCTTTGAGCTTTATTTATATTATCAAAGTGATAAATTTCGTCCTTGGCTCGCACTGATATACTTAATTCCGTGACGCAGTCAGAGATATTAATCATCACATTAGTCTGTTATACTGCACTGAGCATAAGCTGAATCAAAGCGTACATGATCATGATCATGGGTATGCTTGTCAAGCATGCATGAACGAGCACATTGTGTGTACTTCACGCATAGGCCTGATACTAGCTTAAGCCATTGCATTTAAAATATATGGCATTAACAATTAAAAAGGGAGAGTAGGATATATGGACTATTATATAACTCTTTCATTTATTTGTTTTTCTTTAACGACCTCGTTCATTTAGATTGTTTTATGCTTTATATGCCGGAACATATCACGGGCTGTTTGTTTTTATTGACTGACATATTTGGCCTTTTATTAAAGGAAAGTTAATTAGTGTTGGTCTATTCTGAAACTTCATTGTCTTTTGAAGTATAATTTATTTATTATTGATACACGAAACTAGTCCTAGCGTTCTATTTCAAGATTTGTAAATCATGATCAAATATTTAATTGGACAAGCAAATGAACATGTATTTCTTCTTTGTTTTAATAAATAACTGTCTTAAATCAAATAGAAAGGTGCAGCAGACAGTGTTCCAAGTAAAGTACACATTGTCAAATTATAAAATCAACACACAATTTTCGCACTACGTTTCAAAGTCTTAACACGTAACACTACTGCAACTGACGATCTCATTTACGAAATGAACACTAGGTAGGTAGATATCTCATCAGGTAATGCATCAAATTAATGCCGGTCGGCCAAGGCAACTTACATTGTAAGCCGTGACGGCGCATTTACTTGTAATTGCGTAAATCTCACAGATTTTTTAGATAAAAAACGTTCTTTGTTTTATGTTTTAAATGAATGAAAAAAGGGAAGTACTGTAGAGAAGTCAATGGGTCGAAACGGCACATGAAAAGAGTAACTCAAAGCCTTCTTAGGCTTTTGCCAAACAGTGGGAGAGAAAGGACTACAAAAAGGTCAAAACTTCAAGGGAAAAAGAACTATTTTCTTGATCTATGATTTACTTTTGATTGCCTGTGCTTTTCACTCAAAACAAAACACTACGTCTTATAATTACTCTGACTCATTTTTACTTCTTCTATTTGCATTCCATAACAGCCGAGCTATAAAGTTTGGGTCCAATTAGTGAAGAAAAATATTTTTTCTCAAAAAAGTCTTCCTTTTAAAGAATAGGCCCGGAGCCAGACTGGCCAGACGTAGTTCAGTTTTCTCAAGTGTTTTAATTTGACAGCTGTTTAGTTTGACTGCATCTATTCTTTTGTTCCGTTCTTGTTAAACTGTTATGAATAATAATGCATATTTTAAGTATGATGTATTTCTGCGAATTTGCATAACACGCTTCTTGCAGTAAGTAAACGTTAAATAAAGTAAATACTACGCTTAGAGTCGCCGTGTTTCAAAAGAAGCAAATTTGAACACATTATTATTAGTTATTATATTTGCGTCTTTCTAAAGCTAAGACTTTCTAAACTGGTTGTTAATTTAACATGTTTTTAGATCAGCGAAATTAAGTTTATTAGAACACTTTTATATATTAAAGACTTAGCTTTAGCTATCTTCAACGTCACGTATGTTTTGCACGTTTTGTATTATAATTCCTTGCAATGTTTTATTGTTATAAACACTCGAAGTATCAGATGTTACCATACATGTGTGGTCTAGGTCTCCACAGACAGATAGGCGTTCATTGTAACCTTGATTCGTGTTACATTATGATCGTCCACACAACACAATGCTTAGGTATCAAGTGTATTGTTTATTGTTTGTCTGCTACTTGCTTAAGCAGGAGTAAATGAACAATGATCGGAAAAAAATATGTAGTTTTTTTTTGTATATAGACTTTAATATGTTCTGTATCTTCTTTTTCTGATTCTATTGTCACAATGCTTATTAGAGAATGCTTTATATGGCACTGATATATAAACAATAGACGTTTTTCTCTGTAAGGACATGATTTATGACTACAATCAAAGGTTAAATGTCAAAAATGTAATCGGAGTATGACATTATCGTATATCTAAATTATTTTGGCTTTATAAAATAATATGGATAGCGTGGCAAAATTTATAGTTTTTGGCGTTTTAATATCTTTATAATAGGATCATATTTCATGTTATATAATTAGTTCGACACTGGCTCTTGGACTAGAAACATTATATTTTAAACAATGTCGGGTAATAAATTAATAAGTTTGATATTAAAATTTAAATGTTATTAAAATAACTGTCAAATATAACAGATTGTAGAGCTATTTTAATTAGGTTTCGCCCACGGGCACATTTGCGACCTATATTTGGAAGCATTCATAATATTTTAAGTGTCACCCCGATTTTTTTAAATATTTTCCTATTATGATATCGATTAAAATTTATTTATATTATGCCTATAGGAAATGCGGAAACAATATTCAACTCAAGTGGCATATAGTATGTGATTCTTAAATAAACTCACGCATTTTCGCAGTGGGGTAGGCAGAAACTACCGAATACCACGATCCTTACATACACCTTTTGCTTCCTTTACGTCCAAACAAACATCTATGAATCGCAATAATAATTAATTAGAGCCAAATTTATTACTATGGCAACCTTACTTAATATTAATCAATGCTTATTATTACATAATTTTAATATTTAAGGTGATGTGACCTTACTTTACTGATTTCTTACTAAAACGTAGCTATAATTTTATTAATAACGATCTTCGATACATAATTAGTCGTGCCTCTACGTATACAATGGCTGATAAGGGCTATAGATAGTTCATAAGATAAACAGGCCCAGTGCTTATTGGTCGCTTATCTCTAGGATAAGACCGCTCGCACGATAGTGTGATAACAGGCAAATTGATTTTTCTATAATTATTTTAGGTTATTAAACTATACCTACGTATTATAATAAATAAATGGAGTTAAATATAATACTAACAAAAAATATGGTCTCTCTCTAGTTTTTTCTTTGCAGGTTTTGTTTCCAAGATATTTAGGACAACTATAAGTTTCCAATTCTATCAATCCAAGTCAAGGAATTCCTTAAAAAATAAACTGGAAACAAAAAAACACCGCCGCTGCCAGTAGGTGCACTACACTGGCGCTGGATATATTTGCACCTTTCCCAATAAATCTGAAATGTCAACACAAACTTTTCACGGGTCGTAAGGTTAAAAATATTGCCAGCAAAGTAGAAAACAGCGATTCATTTGAAACTTGCTGAGGGTAAAAACGTTATCTACTTCGCAGGCAACAGCTATTAATTTAAACTTACGAAGAGCACCAGTATAGGTATACTCCGCTTAACGCGGGAAAAATAGGAGTGATGTTACGTATGTGTATGTTCATATGAAGTAACTCGAACACTCCTCAGTCTCATTTCCAAGTTTAGCCTGACTCAAAGCCACTATCAGTCTTGTCTGTTGACTCAAGAAATAGTGTCGCGAATTATCTACAAGGAAATTCTGCAATTGTTATCTGATAAAACGCACGTAGTTACATACACGGAATATGATAAGAATAGTTTAGAAATTGTAGGTGTGGAAGGTTTTCTAATTTCTGCTTCGAGACTTGTGCTTGACAAATTCGAACGCCTCGCCTTAGACAGATCTATTAAATTAATAGCATTTCCTTCGTGTTAAGCAATAACTATACGAATGTTTTAGTTTTCATGGTGATTAAAGTTTGGAACAGTTCTTATACAATTAGCAAAAAGAAGATTTTTTCCGTGGACAACTAAAACTTCAGAGTTAGCCAAGATTTTAGTCATCATCTTCTGTCTAGACTTTTCCTATGTTGCGGTCGCCTTCCAGTTTAACCGGATCCAGCTCAATACGAGTATTTTACATCTGACCTCCACCATCTAGTTACTGGGTGATACTGTTTAGTAAGACTGGTTGTCAGACTTTCGGGCTTCTGGCAAGATTTTAGAATAACCATAAAATGCAATCCGTCTCAGGTTTATCTAATTCAACATGTAGGATGCATTTCTTTTTAAAAGATTTCGCTTCTGTAATTCCTATTTCAATATTGTTTACAAAACAGCAAAGGCCATACCCATCAATGAAACATCGATCGATATTTTCAATTCAATCGGTACCCGGATGGTTGGCAAGCTCAGCTATACCAGCATTCTTTACTAAGGCCATGACTTTGACTGCGAGCAAAGATCGTCCATTGTCCTTTCCGTGTGTTGCTGTTTGATCTTCCGTTTAGATAAACATTACCTTATATGAAAGTATTGCCATTGTTTTGCACAGTTCAATTACAACACTGTTTTATCTAATTCAACATGTTGGATGCATTTCTTTTTAAAAGATTTCGCTTCTGTAATTCCTATTTCAATATTGTTTGCAAAATAGCAAAGGCCATACCCATCAATGAAACATCGATCGATATTTTCAATTCAATCGGTACCCGGATGGTTGGCAAGCTCAGCTATACCAGCATTCTTTACTAAGGCCATGACTTTGACTGCGAGCAAAGATCGTCCATTGTCCTTTCCGTGTGTTGCTGTTTGATCTTCCGTTTAGATATACATTACCAAATGAAAGTATTGCCATTGTTTTGCACAGTTCAATTACAACACTGTTTCTGTTTGCTTTCCAAAATGAGGGAAAATTTGAGAAAATTGCAATGCTGACGTATGTATTTGAAATTATAGATATTCATGGGCGATGGTTACTTCTACTCTTTTAAAATGTGGATATGTATTATGTTCGAAAATTAATTTCCAGTTGACACAATATTATTCGGTTGTATATTTATCCAAATGGAATGTAAGTATTGTGGCTGTTGTTTTCACATTTAATCATATAACAGGTCTTGCTAAAACTATAATAAATTGTGTATTTGAAAACTTGATTGCTTTGATATTAAGATTGTTTTTAGATCAGTTTTATGCTGACCCTAAAACTGACCCACTGTCTAACCATCGTCTTGCAGAAACAATGACTCGTGAACAAAAGTGGTACGCGAAGATTATTAGTGTTTTCTATTGTTGTACTATTTTATGTTGGAAAGCGTCTGCGTGATTTATTGTATCTATTATTATCTATCTGATAGGTAGTTATATAGATTGATCGAGTTGGCACAGATTGGTGTGATTTTGTATGTCTGGTCAGGTCTGTATGATAACCAAAGATTTTAATAAGGCAGTAGGCTCGAGCCCCTAAGATCTGCTTCGATCTGTTAACAAAACTGATAAAAACCAGGGTCTATTACTATCTGTGGAGAACAGAATCTTTGTGAAATACATACAAACATAGATACCTACAGAACTCCACCTGCTACGATCCTATCCTTTTGCCTCGGTTATGTTCATACATCTGGGGAGTACAGAACAGTAAATATGGGTCAGTTAGTAACTAGGGTTTAATAAAACAGAATATCTCGACGGAAAATTAGGTTAGTCATAATTAAACGAATGTATTGTACGAACCACGTGTATTCTTAACATTTCTTTTTTCGTCATAAATATGCAATCAAGCTATCCTTTACCTCTCCACCACTTAACTTTCGACCTTCCACATACCAACCACGTGCCATCAAAATACCTGAGCAAACCCTCTCATGGCTCGTCAACCGCAGCATCCACTTCGTCTGCTAACGGTTCTCGTAACGGTATGCTCTCGCGGCCGGCCCGGATTAATTGTGGCCGAAATAAGATGGATAGTATTACTTTGTCGCGAGATGTAATGAGTTGAGTGATATTTTGATTATTGGTAAGAAAGAGTGCGCGATATCATAGGACATCTTTCTGATGTTGTGACTGCTGTAGAAGATATGAAAAGTATTGTTGGGAGGTCAGATAGGCACTCACTGCATGAAGGTAGTTAACAAATTTTGTGAGCCCATAACTTCGCCTCTTGCACAGCATTATCGGTGGCAGTGCAAAGGTCACCTTGGCTACATGTTTTCTTTTACAGGTAGAGCATAGTTTGTGAAACAGCTTCACATCCAAATCCTGCTGCCGTTCCGTCGACTGTTGTAATAAGACTGAAAGCCGACCTCATAGTTGGGAAAATGATGATTTACAGATAATAGTATTCCGCTCGTATTTCTCAAATACTTAAAGTGATGCTACTGTGGAGTAGATCCTTCTAAAGCTCAACAATCATTTTCTATCGCTGTTTACCATGTATAGTTATAAATATCTACCATTTTATTCCAATGCCTTCTACATTCAAACGCGTAAAATGATAAGCAGACAGACAATAATTACCGCCAGGTCTAGTTGACGGATAAGGCAATTAAACTGGATATGATACACTATTGGATATAGAATTGTATATCCAACTTGTAATGGAATACATTAAGATAGGTCGGAATTTCTGTATTAGTTATTGTGAAGGTCGCAGATCTGCTAGGCTTACCTACTGAGCGTAGTTATTGTTAGAATTATTTTACTTTTCGTTTGGAGAATAAGAAAATAAAACCTAAGGGATACTGCATTGACCAATACATTTATGTGACTTGAGTTTCTTTTAGTCTGTCTGTGTGGTGCCAACAGCTGACTCACAAGAGTTGAACCCTGTTAGGATGCTGTTAATAGCTAATCGTATCTTTTTTAGCCTATGATAGTCTGTCTTCTTTGCTATGTCTTTTTATTGTATATTTAAATGGTAAACCACTGACTCCCTGCAGTATTGCATTTTCTTCCCCCCTAAATGCATCCAAAGGTTGTCTGTAAAAGATCGCTTTTAATGATAATACCGCCCATTATATCAACCCATTTATAATTTCTACATTTATATCTGTAATCTTTATGGTGTACGTAATAAAGAGTATTCTATTTACCTATGCCTTGCCTTATCTAGTCGTCTTTAAGTCTTTACTAGATGTGGCTGCATCTGATCCGCCGCATAGTTAAAGTATAAAAATAGGTATCAGAAGTCTATGATTAATCATTCGACAGAGCGAATGTTGCCTATAATACTATCTTCATTAAAATCATTTAATAACTCTATTCATTAATGTTACAGTAAACTGATTAACAAACTGTGCTTATTCAGTTATTAAGTTTAATGATCATACGTTCTCAATTACGGCTTAATTTAGGTACGGAACCATACAATTAAAACGTTTGATGGTTCATTTCACTGTTAGTTATTTCAAGTACTTTCGTCCTAGCCTTTACTAGGAAGTTAGGAGTCGTTTACATATAAATTACCGTCTTTTATTCGCAGTACTGTGTACTGTAAAGATCTGAAATAGAAAAATAACTCATCATTATCAAATTAAGTAACAAATTAACAGGGGAATGCCCCTGTCATTCATCTTATCCCAATTAATTTTGGGTCGGCGCAACATGCGTACTTTCTAGCCATATCATCTGTCACACAGTCCATCCATTGCTTCTTTGGTCTTCCCCTACTTTTATAGCCATCGACATTCATACTCAAAACTGTATATCAAAGAAAGTATAACGCACTTCTACGCAGATATGGTTTTCCAAATTCTATTACAGAACCCTAACAAAACAAGTTTAACCGCATTGCGCCCACAGGTGATCTAAAAGCATTAATGAGAGGTTCCGTAGGTGTTGGCCAAGTGAATTGAGCGTTTTGCTTCTACATTGAGCAACCGATCTCGGTAGGAGTATGTTTGTTCAAAAGCTTTACGATATAGTACGGGGTGGGGCAGTAGGAGGTCATGTCAAGTAATAAGTGTTAGGAACTACGGTCCTGTAGCGGCATTTACGTCGCCAAATGCGAATTGGGCATCACTCTGACGTCACGCAAAATCCTGCATCGCGCAAGCAAAGTTTTCCGCGCAACTAGGATATATGTAACGTCACGACACCAATCGTCGATAAGACAAAAAATATACTGGTATTGAGGGGTAGATATAGCTGTAATAACCTGCATAGGTAGTGAGTCTCGAAGGCCTCCCACAAGATAGACCTATGACCTGGTGAAGGCCGCAGGAATACGTTGGATGCGAGAAGCACAGAACAGGTCGAAGTAGCGGTGCTTGGGGGAGGTCTATGTCCAGCAGTGGACGTCTTTCGGCTGAAATGATGATGATGAGGTTATGGGTTGATTGATGATTTCGGGGCGTTTTGGGGAAACTCTCTTTTTAATTTTTACGTTCAAAAAGTGATGTGCTGATTTTTTAAAATAAAAGAACTACTAACCACTGTCTTACTTGGATATTGTAGCAAGCATAAAGGTACAGTTTTAAAACCAGTTACATAAATTCACAAAAACATGTTCGGTGTATTGTAAATCTTCTTTGAACACATCGTGAACCAGTAAATAAGTTTATATTTAATAGTTTGTTACTAGTAGTGTTGTTACTAATAATTTTGATGTTAATGTCATGTTTATTATATCCGTTCAGTTGAATTTGAATAAACTTTCACTTTTGTCGTGTTATTTAATGTTACAGAATAATATTTATAATTTTAACGACGATTGTCGTAAATATCATGATAATTATTTGCATGTGATCACAAGGTTCTAATCTAAAGGCTGTTTCATATGATATAGCTTATCTTAGTAGATTTTTACTAAACATGGTTTCTATAATTATTTTTTCAATGAATAATTTAAATTCAGGATGCAAATTCATGGCAATTATCATTAAGACTCGATTAGGCAGCGTGGTATGCATTACCGTGACATGTGCATTACACAAGAAGTCAACAGCGAAAAAATTGCAACACGTGTTAAATATAGCTTATGAACGGATAAATCTATCCTCTTACTCTCATCATCTAGGTTTAGAACCTGGATGATGATGGTAGGAAGAAAGTATTGAGGATTGTAGAAGGGAGGCGTGAGTTTTTGTATGGATGTCTTATTCCAGTAATTTGTTATCTGGTTCTGCAGTAGTGAGCCTCATTAGATATACTGAGCAATAATTAATACAAAAAGCAAATACTGAGTTAAATTATTTCATCATCACTGCTCTCGAAGTGGCGAAGGTAAACCTCGTGAAGAAACCGGCATGTCCTAGAACAAAAAAAATCGTAGACATGTGACATCTACTAACTTGCACTGGATCCGCGAGGTAGATTAGGGCCTGCGTCCTAGCATTGGGAACATTATAGGTTGATTTGTGAGCCTCATATCTCTTGACGAAATCCTTCATCTCCAAGAAATGCTTAACATTATCACCTAGTACATTCATTTACATTTGCTTTTACTTCAACATTAAATAAAACCGGTACACAGCAATACCAAGTCTGGCCTAGCTTTCTAGCTGACGTCAGAATACTCCCATTTACGTCTCAGTTTCCAGGAAATTGCTTTTTATAATTGCCTAGTTGAGTCTAAAGAGGCTTTTTAATCCGGTCATCATTGTTGGAGTTTCGAATTTGCGAGATTGCTTTGTGGCTGTTGTTGTCCTTCTGGTTGGTTGTCGAGTTACCATTTTTTTCTGAAGATTGACAAGTCTAGATCTTTATATAGGATTGAAAATCAAGACTTTTACACGTTAACTGCCAAGTCGGACTATGTGTCCGACACTTTTTGTTCCATTCAGGCCTTGTAGGACTATATGACCGACAGCACATACTAAATCTGAACATGTCGTTGCTGCCTGGTGGCCATGTTTTTAGAATAATTAATGCATTTATGGAATAAATAATATATTTAAAGTGAAATAACACTAAGTACATTTTATGACTTTTTCTGATTTTAACCATGGCAGTTAACGTGTTAATACTTAACTTAGCAAGAAGAGTAAGCAGCCACTAAGAGATATGCAAACCATAGCTTTGTTAAGATTTTAAGATAAATAATGTTTCTAAAGATTAATTCAATATTTCTAAATAATAAACTATAAGCTGACGTTTCCACGGACGTAATAAAATTGCGGCAAAATTTTATCGTACACTGGATTTTTAACTCTCTGTGTTAAACTGAGGATTGAGAATCCAACAGGGTGCTTCCCAAGAACACGTTGCTCAATTTTCGACTCTCGGTACTAAGCAGTACGTTGAAGATGCGATGCGCGAAAAATCCCGTCGCGAGTTTATTACGTCGATTATACTTCGACTAAGTGGTTTTGATTCTTTATTCATTGGTAATCTTAAACAAATTACCACCTCATTATCAGTATAAGCATTTTCTCCATCACTTAACGAAGTTTCACTACATATAGCCTCATTATCAAGAATTAAACCTGTATTTACATCTTTGTAAGGACTACTAACTACTAAACGACTTTGTATATTCCCATATATGTCAGTAATATCCCAATTAACTCAAAAATACGTTGTATTGTATTATAGTCGTTAGATTTTTATACGATAAAATTCTCTATGCATATAAGGATCAATGATTCACTTTATCTTTTAGCTGGATATAGCCAAATTAGGTGATGGAATTTGACCATATGTGTCTTCTTAATATAACTTTTATTATAAGTGTGATATTATTTCCTATTGTCGTCAACTTAATCGACAAGAGCCTCTATGACTTCATCAATATCATTGCTGTTTGGAGAACTGAGTAATTTGAAGTCGTTGTTTTTTTCTTCTTTTTTTTAACACTGCCCAAGTCTGCTGGAATTAATTTATACTTACAAACAAATAAATATAATTGAAGATTTTGTTTGTAATGTTAAGTTAGAACTAACATATTTTCACTAAATGCATAGAAAGTACCTACTGTACTTTTATGATTATTTTTATTGTAATTTTTTTCTGTCTGTTTATTGTGGCTAAGCTTCGAAACGGCTGGACCGATTGTTATGAAATTTGGCATAGGGATACTTTTTTCATCAACATATCTGGCGGGCTAATACTTATGTTTTATATTCTCTATATTTAGAGGTTAAAACAATTTCCGATAGAATACTAGAACCGGAACTGGCTAGCCAATCTCACCGACCATTGAACACAACCGTATGTCTGTCTTTGAAATAAACTAACATCGGACTATCCAGCTCTCTATTTTTTTTCCAACGACTTTTTGCCTTTCTGGCCAGCCACTGCTAGGCTTTACTAGATCACCGGGTCAGTCTACTTTAGTCTGTTCGCATGTAGGTTGGTACATAGTCTTCCTATGTTTACTAGGAAACAAAATATTACGATACCAGGCAATTAGCAAGTTTCACTACTAACATTTATGTTATTTCTAGTTCTTCAAGGTGAATTGTGTATTACTGCATTTCCTCCGTATTAGATTATTAAATTTTACTTAAGTTCTAGCGGTTGCTTGCGGGTTTACTGGCATCCTAGGGAAATTACTTCACAGTATCACGATACTATGTTTTAACTACCTGTGTGCCAAATTTCATCCAAGACGGTTTAGCCTTTAAAGCGTTTTAAAATTACATTCACGCCTTGTTTCCTCGAAGGGTTGGGCAAAGGTGTACCAATAGGACGCCCACATTTCACCAGTTATGTACAAGTCCCATTTAATAGGGGGCGAGCCGATTGCCATCAACCGAGCCAGGGCCAGACTTCAGGCTGCTTCTGAGAAATTCCCAATAAACTTTGCTCGCCCTGGCAATTAAACCAGGGATCTCGTGCTCAACAGTAGCGTTTGCGACCACTATACCAAGGTGGCAGTCCGTTAAAGAGTCATTGAGTATATTAAAACATACAAATTAATAGTGGAATATTTATCTTAACCGGCACAGTCACCTGTCTCTCTATCCTTAAATGAAAAACATAAAGAAACGGTAGGTGAAGTAATAGATTCAAACCGAATTAATAAGACAACTAAATGTTTTGTTCCTTATATGGTTATCGCATATCTTAATACACATTCGTTGACATTAAGAAAAATATCAACGGTGATATTTCTGAGAAAAAAATTGGTCACTAGGCTTGTGGTTTAAAATAATGATATTATCTAGTCATGACAGTTGATTTTGAACTCTGTTCTCTGGGATTTAAAATTCGTTATTAAGTAAGCGTATGTAATGTGCCCAGTTTCGGTACGCCTACGATATCTTGTTATACTTCAAAAGGTTGAAGTATTTGATACATTTTTAAAAGAAATATTAAGTTTCACAGGGTTTTCAAAGAAAATAAATATGTTATAATTAGCTTTTAATTTATTTGAAGTATCATAGACTGAGTTGGACCAAGAACTTATCGATCGTATACTCTTCGAATTAGAATAGGAATAGTCTATTTCTATAGGTATAGCTAATTAGTATGTACTACATTTCTCGAGAAAAACCTGACCAAGCGGCTTTACACGGCAATTAAAATAACAACGGCAGTCTCAGTAATAAGAGGAAATTATTTTAATAATCGACTAAACGTCATACTCGACATTGCAATCTGCATAGTGGTTCACTTAGACAAAAAGTTTGACGAAATGTGCATTTCAAGAGCTATATTTCGACATCGAGCTAATTAGGTAAAAAAGAAAATAAAAATAATATTTCTAGTTTTGCGTAACGGTATAATATATCATAACATGTTACGAATATCAACACTTAAAAATAATTGTCTTTTGTACTGTATAATGCTTAAATTTCAAAAACAATGTCATCAAACTTTCACCGCTCGTCCCACATTAAGTTACGTCACAATTCCATTCAAAATGTACCTTTTTCTTCATGCAGACCGTTTTCTCCGCGGTTTTGACAGCTTTCTTTATGGAGACAGGCGGTCTCACGAATCATTACTTCTCGTTTTTATGAGCGACTAAACTTCCATTTACACTCTGACAAAGTACCTTAACCTTACAATAAAACCTTGCATGAAGACCTCACAAGAAGTATCGCAAATGCGTGTTTTATAGGACTTTAGTTGGGAATTTATCTAGTACATCTAACCCTGAACAAATTACGCGACCATTGTCGTTATGAAAAGGTTATTGTAATCACATTTGACATGCCATGCTGAACGTATTGAATGTTCCAGTCAGTTCGTTGCTCTTTTTTGTGATATGACATTCAAATATGACAACGAAACGTTGAGTGTTACGTGACAGAATGTATACAAGCCTCGTCAAATGCATTTTTTTTCTCTGATGACGTTAAATTGTTCATGGAATACACAATGCAGTACGTGATACGAATTGCAAATCGTGTAAGGATCGTTTTAATCGTTGGTGTATTTTCAAAAATCGTATCACTTTATTGGACTCGTGCTTAGGGGAAATAATGCTTAGTCATGGAGGAAATTGAGTGCATAACAGAATAACAAGGCTATCTGCACGGAACAGCCATGATGGGTACTTTTCGGGCTTTCTATTACATCTGTTATCGAATGAATTGTGCTTTTCTTCGTTGCGTAAAGCAACGGAAATATGCGTCGTCTGTATGACAGCAAATATTTCAACCATAGAGATTTCATTTTGACAAATGTTTGGAATGTTGCTAGTCATTTTGTTTTGGGTTTTCACTATAACGTGGTGGGACCAAAACGCCGTCTTCTTTTCTCTCTTCTTGTGAGTTTGTGACATGCCAATTAATATATTTAATTGATCATGATCTTGATGATAGATTACTCCTACAAACTTGCACGACTTTACCCATTTCTGTATACTAAACAATTATTTTTATACTATCCAGAAATTAGAAATGCATGAAAATATAAACGTGTGTAAGAATAATGTTGCCCCCGGTACAATCCAATTAGCCCACAGCTCGCAGTGGGGTCAAACGCATTGTTGTCAATGTAGGCTAAATACGCTTAATTAGGGGATGTACGCCGTATATAATTTCCTGTCATTATCATAGTTTTGGAACTGTTTCGCTTACAATCGGGGCAGAACAGATTATAACTCCATCTACTGTTAAACACTGCCGAATTCATATTTACATAACCAAACTATAATGTTCCCACTGCTGGGACACAAGCCTCCTCTCTGTGAGAGAAAATGGGACATAGTCCATCACCCAGTGCTATGTTGTTCTTTTTTAAGTGCAACTATTCTATTGGTTTGATTTACAAGTATAATCTTACTATATTCTGTACTTTTAACCTTTTCAAGCAATTTATCATGTTTACTGGAAACAGTAAAATCTATATTTCCTATTACAGGAACTATCTGCAAACAGCTAACGATCACTTCCTTATAAAATATTTACCTTCAATATTACAAAGGTTTAACCGTTCAATTCCTTATTCGCTAAAATCGCTGCAATGGCCGATATCGATAAACCTGCAAACTAGTTTTATCTAATCGACCAAATTCACGTATTACTTGACGAGGCTTTTGTAGTGGAAGAACGAGATGGCATTAGCAAAATACTGGTTTAGAAAGAGAGGGAAAGCTACTCTCGGTTCGACGTTCGTGAGTCATGCTCGGGCGCATACACCGACTGGTATTGTGGTCTATAATCACAGAATATAGCGGTTTCTTTTATTCTTGTAATTGACGGTTAGTTTTCAAAGCAAAAATTGGGGTTAAATCTAGTTTGAAAAGTTGTGTTGGTGGTCGTAATTTCTTAATTGATTTATTTGCTAGTTTTACAAGGCACATCTAATATGATTCGATTGATCACCTTCCCAAACTTATTCACTTAATTATCTTCTCTCTATCAATTCTTAAGCACACATTAACTTCGATATACCAGATAAGTTTTAAAACAACACATATGTTCTCTACCATAACAAACAATCGTTTTTCAAAACCAGTCTCATACATTACGACTGTATTGACACCTAATGAATCAACAACACGTTTCATATCTTCCTAATGCATCTCATAGCTTGTTCCACTGCTGTGACGAAAGCATCGACCGCTGTGACGGGGTCGCCAAGCCACTTGATGTATTACCTTCAGCACCGTCGTCATTGGCCAACTGACCAGGTGGAAGAACATCTGTCGATATTCCATCGCCAATACTCGTGCCAAATTCAGAAGTTGTACTTAATTTGTCAAAATATTGTGTAGTTTCCCTAACATTGTCTGTCACATGTGGTTGGTAATTGATCCCGGATTTCATTGACTCTTTAATGTATCTTTAGTTTTTTTAGTCTGGTTACATCTGCTGGTTGTCTATGGATTAAGTTTTTATTCCAACATCTGCTACATTACATATGCTTTTTTTAAACATATGATGATTGTTTTGCGTTAAAACTACTTCTGAATTGAAACTAGGCAAGTCCATAGGGAGATGAATCAGTACTGAGTTCTGAAATCGATCGGCAAAAGTCATTGTAGTAACACATGTAACAGTTTAAAATGAAACCCTTATGGGATGAACTCCATGTTCATACTAATTGTTCGAGTTACATGAGTGAGTTTCAAAACTTCATCCAAATACGTATGAAATATGATCTGCTGGCAAATCGTCTCGCAAATTTGCTTCGCGATGACTCACCGGCGTTCGACTATTTAGTTTAAACGCTGCAGACCGGTTTGTACTCGTTTTTGTTACAGCCGTGATGGTTTTTTCAACCTCTTTTTCAAGCTGACAAACCGTATTAAGATCCTGTTGACAACGTTTTATATTGTCGGGATTTAATCACCCATTTAAGCCTTCAAGATTGTCTTCCTCAAATGGATGAAGTGCACTGTGCACAATTTTTTGTACCAAAAGTATTAGCTTGTTTTGGTGCACGTAAAAATGTTTAAATTCTTATTCCAACTCCAGAAATTAACCAAGTTTTTTGCTGCAGCAGTTTCTACTACAAATGGAGGTTCTGACTTTGTCACGACTTTTCATTGTTACAGTATCATTATGGGAACCGTTAATGTTATTCAATCATTGCTAAGTTTGGGTTCATACACACGCAATACATTTTTTCCATCGTTATGTTCAATTACATTCGTGGGAGCTCGGATAAAACAATCTTGGCGTGATTCATCGCTGATTGGTTCGGCTGACATGCAAATAATTTGTTGTTTTAACTTTATAACATAAATTGCTTTATAAATGTATTTTTAAAAGTCTCTTTAGTATGACGATCAAGAACTGCATGTCATTAATAATGCATGCTCAAAGAAGTAGATCGGGAATTTATCGTTTGTGTGAATAAACGGGGGAAGCACTTTATCTAGCTTCCTTTGTCGATTTTATTATCAGTTTATCATTGATAATAAAGTGTCTACTATCTATGAGAGAACCTTTTTGGTTTATATGTACACGTCTTTCGGAACCTGTACGTTATGTGTGACGTAAATATTAGAAAGCCTATTACGTGCAGGCAACAGTGATTTACTTCATGTTTCTAAATAGTTTCTCAGAAATACGGCGTTCATTATTTTCTTAGTTCCTCGACCATTTTCGTTATAGTTTTAATTTGTAACACTTGGGAAAGGTAACTTTAATAATAATAGATGAGAAGTGAAGTTGAATAGTTATTGTTAAAGTTGGTCTTGACTCTTGAGAAAAAGAAGCAGAAAATTTTGTCTAAAAACGCCGCCTTAAACGACGTCTAATTTGCGTAGGTTGGATTTACAACGTTAATCTTAGTTTTAGAACTTAGTATGGTTAGGCTTGGTGGTTAATGTGTGTTTCACTAATAGTTTCGGTTTAGTGCTGTTGTTACGACTTAATCTGGATTAATGCGGACGAATTACGACAGTTTTATTGATGATGTGGGTAATTCAATATACCTTTTCAATAGATCACTAGATATTAACATAGTAATCTAATATTAAAACTACTTGACCAAATGTTGTTACAGTGATTTAATATGAACTGACCCAATTCTTAGAGCATACAAGGAAATGTTAATTTTTCCATTAGAATATTCATTTCGACTAGAATGTCCCCTAACAGGTGTAGCACAAACATTTAAAAGCATAAAAAAACGCGAAAAATAACCGCGTTCCAACTCAGAATAGAATAAAAAGCAACTTTACCAGTTCGCAACTGTCTACCAACTGCCATAACTTTGTCCCGATGTTTTTGCCTCGGCTCACAATGCATTCATTAGCATTTGCCATTTGTGACCAGGCTTCGTTGCGAGTTGACAACTAGGCTTTTTAAAAGGCTTCCAGGTTATAATTTAAGGACCTCGTTGGAATATTACACTTGGTTTAGTTTCAAGTGTGAGGTTTTTTTCATGTTCATCCTACGCTCGTAATTGATGTCGGAAATGTAAATGGTTTGAGTAAACAGGTAGCAAATGAAGAGATTACTTTGAAAGGTAAATGGAAATGTGTTTGCTCTTTTATCTGACAAATATTTACACAAAACTCTGTATATTGAAGTGTTACAATAAACCAATTGAAAATGCAGACCTTGAAGGTAATAAAAGGACTACGCTTTTCTAAAACAAACATGACGTATATTTTCCTATTGAATTCAATTCGTGCTCCAACAAAATCGTTTTCACCAACTCTCAAAGCACCTGACAATCTAATGCGAAAATCAAAACAGCCAAGCCGCAATTGTTCAACCCCACACATAAGAATAGAATCCTACAGTTCCATGCAAGCAGATACGAGCACAATGGCGGAAGCTTGCGGTCCATGCAAACAAAGATACCACCATCCCTGCAACAGCTAAACTCACTCTTAATAACAAAACCGTAGAAGCTAAACACACTGCAAACGTTAATTTTGCTTCAGCTCACAAAGAGTTGAATTACGTACAGTTATTTCAAGCTAGGGAACCTGAGATGGTCGGACTTGAAGCACTAAGGTGCTATGTATTAGTTGCAGAGTTTTATAACTAATGAAATCATGGTAAAGACCAAATTATCAGAGGTTATTGAGTATTTCGAAGAATGATTATAGGGTAAGATGTTTTAGGAATATATAAGGTCTTAATAATCTCTATTTATAAGGGAAGCACAAAACACGTGGCCACCTACTGATCCCAAACAGTATAAACAACATAGAATTATCATCGAAACGAAAAGAAGAAGATGAGAAGGAAAGTCTATTAAGATTTCAGTTACTTCTGGTATTCCAGACATGTTGATTATGTTACACAAATTCCGGCACATTCAAAGCACTAATTACTACATAAAGCTGACGAAATTTTGAGAGTTGAGGAAATACTTAAGAAATTTCATACGTTATAATTTGTTGAAGTTATTATTCCTCGAAATCGTAGAGTTCCAAAGAGAAGTGTTTAAGAACTTATAATGTGTCTAGTATCTTGAATATTTGGGTGAAGAACGAATACCCAACCAGAAAATCTTGATTCTAATTGCTTCTCTGATAATTCAGTTATATGGTATTTACTTCTGAGCCTGAAACGGGTATTAAGGTCCTTTAATTTTTAACCTCTTAATTGCTCAATATGAAATAAAGCTCGCAGCTGATGATACCATCATTAACATTATTTAGGAAGACGAAAATACTCTTCAAGGTCTCCAAGCCAAGCCCAAAAACTTCCATATTACATAACAGTGGTGGTGCGGCCAAGTTCAACACAGCCTTATAAATAGATTAAGATTAATACCTAACTATTTTTAGCAACGTTTGAACTATTTTCGGTTTCAGCGATAAGTGTACAATAACAAATATACTGGCGGAATGGAATATTCGGCTTTCGCGCAATATTTTGCAGTTCGTGCGTAATATGGAGGATGAAATATTTCATTTTCCATATTTATCGGTCGCGGATTCTGTTATTAATATTTTCCTGCCCACTGGTTCCATGTCCATCTTTTAGTCTTAATGAATAATAATATTACTTCAAATAAATTATTTTTATTGTAGTGTATTGATAACGATAACAATCGATAGCGATCGGAAATTCTTCTACTAAGCACGATATGGCCTCAATATTCTTCCTTGTAGCATCCCAAGAAGTGAAGCAATCAATTTCACAATACAATGTTACCATTTACCTCACAGATGTTATAGAAGACGTCTAAAACAGTAGTTTTGCATTTGCAAAACTATTGACAAGCATGTTGATAGGAATGTCGGTAAACATTGCCTTAGTCACGCTCTTTTCTCTTAAATCAACAGATATTTTAGCGAACCCAAGGTCGCCGTTAGAAACTGCATTTTGTTGAATCATTGCATTTAAAAATTCTGTCATAACACAGTCATGTTTTAGAGCCTTTTTGTTTGTATTTAAACATAAGCTTTAAATAACGACTGACTCACAAGATGCTTACAAAATAGACACAATTATATTCACATCTAAAGCAATACGAAGTGTATAAAAAGATATGATTCACAAAGTGTTCTGTTGACTGTTGCATAAACGTGAAACTCCTCTATTTTATACGAATACGCTGTTTTATTGTTAACAATGTGTTGGAAATCTTGCGCTGTTATGTTACCCTTCGTAATCACCATAAAATGTTGTGATTGTGGAATTAAAGTGCGATTAAGAACGATGTTTCTGACTTCAATCACTTCAAAAAGAAGGACGACTGTTACATAGGTTTACGAAGGCTTTGATCAAAAGTCTTTTAAAAAGATAGCAAAGTGAGCCTTTTCTGAAAACCGGGACTCAGAAATGTCAAATTCTGATCGCCTGTACATACATGTCAAGACGTCTAGAGGCCGATTTGTATCGTGTGTCCCATATCTATTTATCAGAATTTTATTATGATGTCATGATTTGTACTCCCTTTCATTGTTGACTGAAATGTTCGGTTTTCCTGCTATAATGTTAACATTATCACAATTATTTCATAACGTGTTATATTTGACACAGTTTTCTCTGTGTCTGTATTATTTAACTCTGTGCGAAAACATTGAGTCATAGGTGTTTCGGTCGCCATATGTTGCACTGTCGTGACTCCGGACCACGGCCTCGACTTTTTTGAATAGTAGTCCTAATATCACGTTGTCTTTTCAGAAACATTCTTAAGGGTTTGTTGACATAATATAAGATGAACATATTAGTATGACAGAATTTAAAGATTATACAATAAACCAAGCAGCTTGCTTTTATAAATACAGTGTTGGTTTTCGAGGGAATGCGAGGGGAAACCATTAACCGTCATCATCATATCAACCGTAAGACTTCCACTGCTGGACAAAGTCCTCCCCCAAATTGAGGAAGTTTGCCATATTTGCCACGCTACTATTACCAGCCAACCATCATACATATATTTTAATTTCGCACTTATTGTAAAGCTAATACGTATATAACAACAACATATATGTACATTCGTATTCACTCAAACGCTCGTCGTATTTAAACTCTTTACTGAAAATTTTAATTAACCAAATACATTTATCGTAACAACCTGAAATAAAGTGCTAAACGAGGAAGCCTTCAAGGCTCATAACTTGAGATCGTAACAAAATCCAATTGAAACTCAAAATAATTCATCATCGAACTTGAACGTCCTTTTATTAATTAGTACCGATATTCGTATTGTGTCGTCTTTTGCTTCATGTTATATGTTGACTCAAGTGTCCAGGTGCTGGTATTTGCCTCTCTTTCAGGCGCCGCCGCAGCTTTGTGTCGCTACAAGGGTTTATGGTGAACGGTTCTCCATGTTCCTTTAACTAACAATGTTTCATCTCTCTCTTTCCAGATGGACTTTATTGCTGACTCGCTCCCGTCGTCCAACGGAATGTTTCTATCATAGAAGTGTTTTGCATTCCTCTTGCTTCTCGGAAACTGTTTCTATGTTGTAAATGGGATCAGTAATGTTATTTGCATTGGAGATAATTTCTGCTAACTATGAGTTATGGCGCGTTGTTAACTCGTTACTGTGAAGCAAACAGTAGGAATTTCTCGTATCTTGTTTGAATTCCAATTTTCTATGGTAGCTTGGTAGCTTCAATAATTTACTAGTAACTCTAGGAATACTTATAAAATATTCTATGTCGATGACCTTCACTCGTTTATTTTTGGTCGATAGTAATCGATTTCAAGAGAACGCCGTACATAGTCCTTGAAAGAAAAGGAAGGTTGGATTTTTAACACTTGACCTCATACCAAAGCTAGTTAGTGACTACAAGGGTGTTCATGCTTGTATAAAATGGTCTTCTAATGATGAAGCTACCATAATATTCATACTAAGTCATGCGATTTGTACTCATTGCATGGTGATGATGATGATACAATAACACGACATTCGTTTGTAATCAACAAATGTATGTAATTGAGTCATAATTACTATTCCATTAACACGGTCACGAAATCCATTCTCTGGATTTTGCAATCTGTGATTATTTTAGTCTCATTAGTTTCACAGTCGGAAGTACTTTTTTGGTTAGCAATACGTGCTTACATTACTCTGATTAGCTTGATGATAGTAACATTTTTAGCTGTGGTCTTTACGGCTTCGGAAATAGGGTCCAATTTCGTCTAAATTGTATCATGGTTCTATGGTAGCTATTATATGTTTGGGGCCATTCTTATCGAGTTACGGCTCGTTACGATCGTTCAGGGATTTCACTGGTTCTCCACGCTCATCTGATTTTCCTATATTATTACATAACGTTAATTTCCTTTTCTAATTCCTTTTGTTTCTTTGTTAAGTGTTCGGCTAGATTCTGTTCTTTTATGGATTAGGCTTTCGAGGTTTTATTAAACGGTTCCTTTTTGAATACCTATAGAATGGAATGGAAATTCTAGAATATAGTTTTCCTTCCGTTTATTTTTCTACAAAATTAAGTTGTTTAGTGAGTCTTGTTTTCTTTCGGACTGGTCTATTTATAAAATTAAATATTCTATCGATTGTATCTCTTCTACGTCGGTATACAGTAATCGGTCGATCGATATGCTTCGGTTACTAAATTTTATATGCGATTGTTTAATTGACGTCAGAGCTAGATTATCGATAGTTTTCATTTATTTCATAACCTCGTTTGTAGCTACATATCGTTCTGGATCGATAGCTTTCAATACTGGTATTTAGGCCGAATTCAGATGTCACGTCTCGACGTCATTGACTGAATTTCATACGGCTGTTATCTAATCAGATACGCTCTAAGGGCATCTATATTTAGGTGGCAATCATATTTTATTCTCTTCCTTCATTTCAGATATTTTTACCTACAAAATTATAAATAGCACTTAAAGTGATACAGTTACTGTGATAGATGTTAAATTTAGTATGTACTAAAACCTAGTGATAAACTCAGTGAAATGTCCTCTTTCTAAAATGGAAAGGAAGTTAACACGCGAAGATTTCATGAGGAAAAGTTTTCGTGCACCGAGGGTTTCGCCCGCCCCAGAAGGTCAAGAGCCGACTGTAAACGGTGCGCCACCACCATCGCCGGTGTCCTTAGCCATGTTGGAGAGAAACCCTCCACCACAACGAACCCAGTACGAGATAACATCCACGGGGATAGCTCCCAAACGACTCGAAATCAACAGGGCTCATCCCATCCACCTTAAATCATTCCAAGCCCCCGAACCACCCGACGATTCTGCACCCATGCCACCATCTGATGATGTTCTACGCAAACTAGAGCGGCAAATCGGAGAAATGGAAAGAGGCCTGGAAAGAGCACAGAACGGCACCGTAGCAGTTGACGAAAGAGTGAGATACGCTGAACACGAAAACCTTTTGCGTACTGGCGTGTCTTCAGTCGGCGGTGGCGGGTATCTGCCTGCTGATTCTGATACAGAACATGACGATAGAAGTTCTTTCAATAGAAATGAGAGTACACGAAGCAGTACTGGTGGTGCTACTCCAGTGCCGAGACCAGCTACTCGACTAGCCAGAACGAATTCTGATACTCAACAGTCAGTTGCAGCGACTGCGAGGTTGATGAGGAAGCTGGCTGACGGTAGCAACAAAGATGAAAAGACTAAGGTTATATCTCGAAAGGCGATTCAAGCTAGGATGGAGAGAGTGAAGAATTCTGTCACAGGGAAGAATGAGCACAGGGTCTTGGCTGAGCATAGGGTGGATCCACCATCCCCGAGGACGCCTACTTCCCCTATCACTACAAGGTCTTCTCAGGTAAACATGATTCTTTTGAGTATTGTGGATGTCCATTTTAAACCGTCTATATTAAAGAAATCTTAACATATAACAGTAGATTATTAAACGTCACTGTTTACGGACGGAAGTGAGTAACGCCAAGTTCCGTTTAGATATTTATTACTTAGTGTGTAAGTTATAATTAAAATTTATGAAGAGCGGACTGCTTAGTTTCTCTGTAGAAATCGGAAACTTAACTCATAGTAATAGACTTCTAATTTGCGATTTCTCTCATCTATCAATATTTTTATACTCAAAATTTCTTTTACCACAAATACCTACTTTCGTCTTGTTTGTTGTGCGGTTGTGCGTAACTTTACCGGGATGAGCACCCTTTATAGTTTACTTTAAGCCTTTCGATCTATCACCCGAACGTATAATATTTTTATGACACAAACAAATCACTGTCTCAGCTTTTGATATATTTTATGTGACGTTAAGTGTGTTCTGCTGCCCACACGCATATACCTAAATCGTATTATGTGTTGGGTAACACGAGTTACCATGTTACTTAATATCATTCACACTTACATGCGTAACGTCTACAAAAGGTAGACGACGGTAATTCTACTTGATTATTTGTTGAGATGGTTTTTCAATATTACTTATACCTTTAAAACGGTTTTTAAATCAAATATTTAGGGAATGTGTATGTGAGATTATTTGATTTTAATACTTTCATGAGATTTTGATAGTTTAAATATTTATTAGTGATGATGGAATTTGTAGTGTTAGATGGAGATCATTTGAAAGTCTAATACTTAAGTAACTTTAAGTTATGTCCTCGCGTTGTCATCAGTAAAAAGAAGTCTCTATTCGATACATCTTAACAAACTCTTGCGTAAAAACCATTTGTCATACATGCCGTCTAACGCCAACAGTAATTTATGTAACGACGGTTATAATTCTAGTCATATATAAAAAAATACTCGCCGTATAAATTACCTGTGTCCACGTTATCAAACAAACAACCTTCCCTCTACCTGCTGCGAAAAAGTTAATTTGTAGCACATGGCGCGTGGCGTTGACGCAGGCCTCCTATGACGTCATCACACAATATCACGACCGGCCGGTGTGGTGGTGTTCGACATATAAAAAATGTTTTGTTTGATGTTAGATATGATTTAGAACATGTTGCCACGGACGATGAATATATCGCGGTGCGCACTGAGTTTTTAATCCTTGTTGTTGAACCGAGCATTGAGAATCCAATAGTGGCTCTAGCTTGAGTTTCTTTTAAAAATCTCGTCTAAATGCAGCGTATGCGTTCGACGCTCCGATTGGCCCTGGTTTAGTGAAGGACCAATCTGAGCCCGTAACGCGGTCCATGCGTTAAGTCGAGATGGTTAAAAGAAACTCACACTATCACCACTGAGTGCATCCCGTCGCGGTGGAAAAAATCGTACTGTCCGATTTTCAACTGTCTCGGCGCTTAGCAGTGCGTTAAACATCCAGTGCGCGATATTTTTATGTCCGTGAGTACGTAGACCAATACTTGTAATGTTTCGTCACGAATGTCACGATTAGTAGATGATATTTGTATGTTTAGTACAGGTGCTGTTAACTGTGAAAATTATATTAGTACCTATACGTGACAGAAATAAATAAGACGCTTTTCAACAACCGGCAACACAAAATGAGTTTCGTTTCTAAATTTTTGACGCGAAAAATCTATGTACTGTTCTCATTTTTATCTGCAACACCGTGTACTAAATATTTATTTTTATTCTTTTCGCAGGTAAGCACAAAGCAAACAAATAAAATGGCGAAGTTGTCTGCGTGCAGTGCACAATCTATTGCAAGGTAAAGTATGCACTTTGTTTCCGTCTGATTAATTCTCTCCATTAGCGTTGAAGCGAGATTTAAACTTCAGGGAAAATGAGAGAATTATGCAGCACGATGCATTTTAGCAGGGGTACGCAGGTACTTTTAGTAAAATGTTGCAAACGTTAATTTGGTAGGGAAAAATAAACTTATTCGGGATTACTAGGCCATCATATTTCAAAGTAATCTTTATGAAGACGCTTAGAAATCCAATTTATCATTCTTCGTCTTGCGTTTCACATCTAGGTTGAAGTAGGCACATCTTCAGACGGGTTAGCGATCGCAGAATGCTGGTGAAATGCATAAAGAACGCTGCTGCACATTCTCTAGTAAGTCCCTTAGTCGCCTCTACGACACCCGAGTTAAGAAATGGAATGGTGCTATTCTTTACGTCGTCGGGCACCACACGGAGGTTGGACTAGGCACATCTTTCTTCAACAATACAATGTAGGTACATCCAATAATTTCGCAAAACCTACGTACTACAGATTATCAGGATGAATATCATAGAAAATTATATTAACGTATACGTTTTAGTAACTACTCAAAATTATCGAATCATATTAAAATTAATATCCACGTTACCACGAGGGAATCCTTTTATGGTTTTAGTACGTTATAATATTTTATTGGAACCAATCTATTTTATGAGCTTGCTAAGATTTATCTATACTACTATTATATCCATACTCTATTTTAAACGTCGAAATCTCAGCTATTCCAAGGTCAGTCCAAAATATTTGGAAAATCGACGCGGTTCGAATGATGAGTACGGAATGCAAATCGCATACGGCATAGCTCAGTGTTCGGAATTCCGGATCCACTGTTGTACCATTAAACTGTAATGTTTACGTAATTATTATTTTATTTCTTTGAGGAAGGAAGTATTTGGATCTGGTGAGCGTGAGAATTAATGTCTGTGTAAATGATTAATTATTTATAGAACAACTTTTGCCAGCGGCTTCGCCCGCCTGGTGGAGGTTGGAAATTATTCCATGGGAAATATACTACCGGGATAAAAAGTATATTTTTTGCTTAACACGTTAACTGCCATGGCTAACATCAGGAAAGTAAAAAAATAGATTAATGATTCCATAAATACATTATTTATTCCAAAAACATGGCCGCCAGGCAGCCCTGACATGTTCAGATTTTGTATGTGTTGTCGGTCAAATAGTCCGACAAGGCCTGAAAGGAACAAAAAGTGTCGGACACATAGTCCGACATGGCAGTTAACGTGTTAATCAGGTTATAAACTATCTGTATGCCAAATTTCATCCAAATCTATTTGGCCGTTTTTGCGTGATTGAGCAGCAAACATACAAAATATTAAACATAAAGTTTCACATTTACAATATTAGTAGGATTTATAAGACGGATTGCACCAATCATAATTGTTTACGATGGTTATAAATACACAAATAGAGACTGGAAAGTAAAAACTTAAACATTCCGAAAAATATTACCTACAGTTGGCAGAAATCTTATGAAACATTCGCAAGTGTACTCTAGTAGCATTATGTATTATATTAAAGTACGCTATTATCTATTCGAATAACACAGAATTAGACGTATACTAAAAAAGATTTCTCTCTTTTCCTTTGGCAATATCAATCTACTATCAAAGTACGTCAAAATTGTGTCTATTGTCACGGAATCTTACGTCTTGTCGATATATTTGGAACAAGTATTTCATAAAAAGAAAATTGCGCTCTACAGAAGCTACCTAGCAACTAGGTTACTACATAGATGGCGGATTGGTGGAGCATACAAAAATTACGTTCGCTCCCGTCGCCCTCTTTCCGTATTCTGTTTGATAAATCGTTTTGCATAATATACTAACATTATTTATTCCGGTCTCCGCTTCGATGCAAATAAAGGGAAATTCCTTTGAGCTCTTTTCAATTTTTTTTCTTTCTTTATTATGTTTAAAATGCGCTCGAACTTGGCGAGGGCACTACCCACTTTTTGCAAATTGGTATTGCTATTTGTCGGATACAAGTTTTTATTTTGATTGTCGGATATGCTTAGGTATAGCTTTTTAATATTTGTTTACAATCTAAATGTTTTGCTTTCAAATGAATGACATTGAATTGAAAATACTCGTGTTTATTAAATAACTATCGTTGCCATGGAAACCTGTACCTACTAAATAAAACTAAAATAGAAAGCAAAAGAAACATTACAGTTGTCATAAAAAAATAGTGACGAACTAAAAATCTAAGTAGGTCGCTCGATACGGCACCGATCAATCCGAGAACCTTGACATGCTAACTGACTAGTATGCATTAATTGTGCCCACTTTGTGTTCATGATCATGAATAATATTAATTAGTTCTGCATTGCAGATTCACCCGCGACGGGAATTTTATAAGTTACTTCGTTTTCGCTCAGCTTTCTACTTATTGCGCAGCTCTTAAGAGTCATAGCGTGATGTTAAATAGCCTGTCTTCAGGAATTCGGCTATCATATACAAACAATCTGTAATCAGACTAGTAAGTCTACAGTTTTACATGTACGCACGGCGACAAATCAATCTATACATTTCCAGTATACATATAAGCTGACTTCACATTGTACGTAAAATGTGGATACATTTTACGTACAATGAGAGCTCAGCTAAAACCTGAAATGTATAGCTTGATATGTGGCCGTGTGTACTAACAAACAAACTCTTCAGCGTTATAAAATTGGTATAGATTAAAAGTTAAATCTACATACTGAAGGGTAATGGAGTGTCAAAGGGCGACTGTGTTAAATGTTTATTTCCGCGCGTAGACTGCAACAGCAAATGACGTAGACGCTTTACTACTTAGTATTCGGCGTTGTTAGGAAAATTATGTGATAAGATTTACGTACGACTTCATTCAGAATGATAATAAAAACGTGGCAGTTTTAAACGTTCGAGCTTCTTCTCTCGAATGTGCACGATCAATACAATGTGAGCGAAAAATCGAAATCATGTGACATCGACCAACCCGCACAGGGCCCGTGTGGAGGATTATGGCACACTCCCTCTCACAGCGAGAGGGCCTGTGGCTCAACAGTGAGATCATTGTAGGTTGAATATGTCAGTATGTCATGTTTACAAATTTTAAAAGTAGGTATTCAAATTTGTTGATGTTGGGCTGATTATGAGTTTAGCCGATCAGCCAACTAGCTATAGTGGTCATACGATTGGATAAAGTTCATCATTCATCATCATTCATCATTTCAGCCGTAAGACGTCCACTGCTGGACTTAGGCCTCCCCCAATTTGGGGGGCTTTGCCATAATCGCTACGCTTGGCAGGCGGGTTGGCGATCGCAGTATGGTGGTAAAATGCATAGAGAACGCTGCTGCCCATTCTCTAATATGTCCCTTAGTCGCCTTTTACGACACCCATGGGAAGAAAAGGGGTGATGTTATTCTTTACGTCCGGCACCATACGGTACGGTGGATAAAGTTACTTAAATTAATTTAGATGACAAAACTCACAGCACACATCACACACACACATTCCCAAAATGCCCGAAGAGTTTAAAAACCAGCGTTTAAACCTGACTAAACCTAATGAAATTTTAAACTCACAGCGCCTCGTGTTTCGCCGACGAATTGCACTGAAATATTCGGGCCAGTTTCCCAAAAACGGTTTATTAATTTTCAACAATGAATGAACGGAAGTACAAAACGGAATTTCTATATTGAGACCCGGGTTTGGTATGTGGACTATGTCGAGAAGAATTTCAAAGCTTCTGAGAACTATTTTTTGGCTGGTCGCTTTACCTTTCGATGCATGAATGATTTTGTTATTTTTTGGCGAAATGGACCATTATCGATTCATCCAACATACAGTGCTAGTGCGGTGCTCTTCAACAGAATATATGCCTTGCCCTAGAGAGACTCAAATGTCTGTTCACATGTACCTATCTTCGACAATTTGAACACCGCTTCTGACGCTGCAATAAACGTGGCCACCTGCTGGGTCCAAACATTTTAAGCAACATAGATGTATCATCGAACGAAAAGAAGAAGAAAAATTATTCGATATTTGAAAAAACAAAATAGGTACTAATAATAATCTGCATTAAGTCCGTCTTTGTACCTTTTATGTGTGCGAGAAGTTTAAATAAATAAATAAATGTATTGCCAAAGACACCTTAAATCTATAAAAACACAGAAAACAATTATTATAATGTCAAAAGGGCCTCAGCTCAGAATAAAGTCAGATGACTCTCTCTCTCTCTGTATATTTCTAAATCTATTTCAGTTATCGTTACACTGTGGTTTTTTCTTCCTGGATATATAACAGGCATAGGCACGCAGAGACCTATATTCAAATGTATCCTTAAATTCTTTAGCCTCTAAATCCTGTGAGATAAAGTGGGATAATATATAATTGTGGCTTACCAAGTCCTTTAGCTACACAAAAATTAAAATAAATGTTGTAATTACGTAATGAGACAATATGACATTAACAGTAGTAGTAGAAATAATATATTATATCACTATACAATGATGCATCTCTCGGATCACTGCTGGATGTATCTCTTGTATGCGAAGCAGTCATAGTCCAATTTCCTTTGGGGACCAGCCAAGCGGAGCATAATGTTCCATAAATCTATTCCATCCCCGTCCAAAAAGAGCGGTGACTTTGTGGCTGTAGTCTCTCAAACTTCTTCATCCTTCCTTCATCCATTATAATTTCCTAATAAGAGGTATTTAGTGTGAGAGGCAGAAAGAGTTATATCAATTCTTCTTTCTCATGTAACGAAATGTGCCTAAACGTGACGCGTCCCTGAAATATCACCCTCCAATGTCCAATTATCGAATCGCTGCCTAAGAAGTTTCACTTCAAAAGCCTTTCTCAAATCTTCTTAACTGCCAACAACTCATGCCATTTCTTAGTCAATACTTTAGAAAGGTTGTCCGCAAACTTTAAAGCTAGCCAGTACTTATAACTTACTTTGTATTACCTGAAAGTAGGTTCTACGTCTACATAGTAATTTGTCAAAAGGGTTAGGTAAACCTCGGAACGTGTAATATCTGCCTTCGCGAACCAACCTGTCAGGAACAACGGTTATTAATTTATGTGCCTTTACTTAATTTTGTAATACATGTTATTATTATCAAGATTGCGTAGGTTATTTATGGTGGTGTAATTTTGCTGTTAGGAAATAGTTTAGTCAGTTCATTATGTTGCTGAGGGTTTGAAGAGGATATTATGTGGTGAAAAGCCGTGTGTGCAGCAGCCTTGGGGTTACTAAAAAACAAAGATACGACTGTCTTTTACCGCTCACCAGAACCCCAAGTACCAACTTGACAATTTCTATCTTCAAATATGAACTCCATACAAACTTTCATATAACTTTGGTATAAGCATAGCATAATCAGCCTATAACGTTCCCAATACTGGGACTCTGGCCTCCTTTCGGTGAGAGGGAGTGGGCCGTAATCCACCTCGAGTACCAGTGAGTATTGGTAGATGTCGCATGTCTTCGAATTCTTTCTTTAGCGTAAGATTTGTCAAAAATCCTTCGAATGTGCACATCTTCGTTGAATGAATTTAATTTCTTTAAATGTTACAGCTTAGAAGCAAAACCAGTTTTGGGCGAATATTTTTTCAACGGTTTTCATAAAGCCACTGAATTTTCGGTGGAAGGTCATGAATATCGATACATAATTAGGTTTCCCCGAAACAAATGACTAACGAATAACGATATGTTTAGAGATTATTTTAATTTTATCTGTTTCCGGGTTTCATATCAGATGAGCTTTTCAGCGCATATTAAAACTCTAACTATTCTGATCCAAAAAGTATGGGACGGCCTGAAGTATTCAAGAAGAATTTGGCATTCCAAGCTTGAAAAGATAATCCTGAATTAAATCCTAATCAGATATGGTTTCCCTGTTACAAAGTTACCTGATACAAACTAGGTCAGAAATCAATATGCTATGTGTAATATTGGTGTAATTCCAAATGATTTATCGAATTCGATGCTGCATTACACCCACGTAGATGTACACGTGGGCGAGTTTACACGAGTTACAGTCTCATTTACATAAACGTCGTCTACAGCATTAATGATGGCGTAGATGGCGCCTGCTTCTCCTTAATTAAGCTTCTCTTGGATGTAAAATGCGTATACCCTGTAACTAGGTGACGATTGTCCCAGTATTGGACACAGGCTGTGCTCGCCTCATAGGTGACATTGCTCGATTAGTGTATTGCATAGACCGGGTATGGATGTTTTCGTACTTTCCCATCCAAAAACTAGCAAGAGATAAGTTTCTCTTTAATCACTATTTAGCTGAGAGTCTTCCTATCCTGTATTAATTTTGATGTGGTGTGACTTTAAATCAACCCTCTTAGGATACTTAGGTGGGCATGTAATATGGGCTGGTGTCCGCAACTCCGCGTCGAAGCGCGTATTTTGCGTACGGATGGGAAAATCAGTTCTTTCGATCCAACCTAGCTCCTCGAGGAATGCCAGCAACGCCTTGGTGTTACTGACAATCTCACGTAGGATACCAACCTTACCTTACCTTTATCTAGTACATGGTGACCACTGAGCAGTTTAGCAGCACATGACCTGCTGTTTCTTCGTCCTCCATGCAGGCCCTGCTCATAAAAAAATGTATGTTAACTCCTATGACAAAGAGGTGTTCATTAAATGACCCTGTATTGCCAGTTATAGTGCCTCTGTAAGCTGTATGCAGCTTTTGTTTAGTTAGACGGAGAACCTGTTTTGTGTGTGGCCATCGATTGTAAGCAGTGGTTCCGTAGTCCAACCATAGTATGTCAACCCTCCCTAAGTCAGTACGTATATTTTGGATTCACGTTTTACCCGAACATACAGTTCGGTTTCCAAACGTTTGAATGTTCAAAGCACTTAATTAGCCTATCGCATAATATGGCAATCATTTAAAAATTATCATATCTGGGTACCAGCCAGTCGTGACGTAAGTACCTGCATCACACCCACATTTATGCGTGGGTGTCTAAGTCCACATGAATTATAAATGCACTAGCTTTTGCCAGCGGCTTCGCCCGCGTATTATACGTTTAAACCTTCCTCTTGAATCACTCTATCTATTAAAAAAAACCGTATCGAAAATCGTTGCGTAGTTTTCATGATGTAAGCATACATAGGGACAGACAGAGGGAAGCGACTTTGTTTTATACTATGTAGTGATTACAAGCTACTTTTACTTTGGGTAAAGCTTATTGTGATGACGTAAGAGGAAGGACGCGCAAATGTGCCAAGTTCTTCAATAGGTATAGCGGTAAATATTCATCAAGATACGAAAAAAAGATATTGTTGTGGTATGAATACCAAATTCAAAGTCTAATCTGAAACTTAAAACTAGTTTTTAAAGAAGCTATTACATTATATTGGTCTAGCTCAAAGAGAATATAACCACTAGAGAGCGTATAGGCCGATTTCTTCTTAGCACACGACTCACCACTGCGGGCCGGGGGACGAGGACGAACGCGCGGCTGTCATTGGTCAGTTCAAGGTCAAGTTGCCTAGGTATGCCCACCATAGGCCTGCTCTACTTCTTTGGAAAAACAGTCGATATCGATAAAATGGATTTTAAAATTGTGATAAATACTCAATTAAAATCAAAGAAATTATATTTAATCAAAATCATAAAATGAAAGCTAGAGAATTCAAGAACAAAATTTACGCCACTACCATATTCGACGAAATGGCAAACAGAAGCGGTGTCGAATATCATCCCCAAGGCAGAAGGTACTATGGCAACGTGAGTTTTGGTGCCAGTTTACATCCAAGACGAAGCTAAAGCAGTCACAGTATGTGTACTGAATACAATTTTCATTAATTTTAATTTTCGATATAGATTTCAGCTATTAAAGGTAACAGCACTAATTTTTACGATAAAAATACAAAGGGAAAGTAAGGGATAGATGCATTAGAATTATCTAATGAAAGAACGAGACTTTTCCAAAAGACATCAACGCGCGCGACTCAAGCGTGTGCTCGTTTACCCAACCACGATTTTAAATAGACCCCTACGGTGGATCATAATCTGATTAAATTAAAATAATTTTTCGTACTGTTTACTTACGAATGAAAAGTTATGCGATCCTTTTTTTAACAAGAAGTCTTGGAATGTTTCCCACACCACTTCACCGCACATGAAGGCATTTTAATGCGTTACAATTACAGATAAAGTTATATTATTTGCATTACTTTAGCGTGCACAGGGGTCTAACAACTGGTCACAACTAAAATGGTTACTAGAACCGTAGCCTATGCATAGGCGACAAAATACTTATAGTTTTCGAGCGTCGGGGCACTGTATGCGCAGTCAAGTGGTTATATAGTCTTTGGTCTAGCTACAGATGGCGATTTAAAGGTTTTGCATATCTCTTTAGTCTACTTTTTCTTTTTGGCTAGCCCTCTACTACAGAATACATAATAGTACATCTGCTTAATAATCTGTTTATACTGTGTCGACCTGCCATTTCCACTACGCTACTGAAGTCATTGCTGGTCTATTTCACAGTCCACATCAATCCTTAGCTTTAATTTTTATTAAAGCATCGTGTCAATTCTAAAGGTTCGTGGTTAAAAAACGTGCAGGCGTTGGTCCCGGCTATCATTTGTAGATCTTTGACAGTCATTACGTATAGTCAGAAGTTCAAAAGTCAGACAACCAGTCTAACCAAAGGGAATCGTATTACACAGTCACTGGGTTGTGGTGGTCAATTAGGCAGTCGGGAAATTGTATTGTAAAATAATCCGGTTAGCTTGGAAGTTAAACTTAGGGTTTAACTTTCAAGCTTACCGGAGTACTTCTCCTAGTTGGAAAAAGGCTAAGAAAACCGAATTCCTGTAAAGAGGATTTCCAGGATAAGTCGTACAGAAATTACAAAATTCATCAGAATTAAATCCGATTCTCCTGTTTTAACAAACATAGCCATTTACAACAGCCAGTTTCTCGGTAACCATTAAACAGTTGATTACTGATACGAAAGTAGCTTCAGGATAACGTCGCGATGGGCTATTGTCACTATTACCTATCTTTAGAGCACTGAATTAAACCGAAATGGACTACGGACCAGTTAGGTTCGATGAAAAGAGAACAGACATAGTTACAGATGATATTAGTGGTGGACCTTAAAAGGCTTTTAGTATGTAATTATTGTGGATTAATAGTAAAAGGGGTTAATTATAGATTTGTTAGTGTAAATATGGTTTTGTTGATGATAATAATGTTCTATTGCGCCTGGTTAGTCCTAAAACCGATCATAACACAAGACACCATTATTTCAATATCTTACTTCTACACACTTTTAAATAGGGTTTGTGGGCAATTCATATAAAGCCTTCTTATCCTTGAAAGTTTACACGACCTAAAAAATGTATTTCCAGATAAATATAAAACACTATACTAGCAATAACACGCCTCGTACACTATCTCCATTGATAACTACATATATCCCTAACTTTGTCGTATACACAGTTTTCTGTAAAATGAGGACGTGCCTTGTTCCGATATGGTTTGAAAAACGTTTGGCTCCCAGCCACAGAACTTGCCTCCATCGTAAACTTGAAAGTCTTTTCCGTACGTATTCTAGTAATATCAACTTCGAGAATCGTCGGGAATTTCCGAGTTTTAAAGTCATGTGTGTAAAAAAAAAGATTCCAACTAACTACGCTAAGTCCGAAGAAATTTTAAATTAGACGTTAATTTATAATCAGGAAGCAGACATTACCTGTATTAAATTACAAGGACGCAGCTTTTGGGACAGCAAGAACCATTATTAAGGGTCATTATTTAATTTAGACTCAAACGAGGGACCGGCGGACAATAGACAGACTTCTTGGGCATATTTATCATTGCTGCTTCTTTTGAAAAGTTTTCTTTTTCGACTTCTCAGATTATTTATCATGCTCCGTATTCGAAATAGCTAGCTACTAATGACTCCCTGAATTATTATAGCATTGGGTATGTAAAGCTAGGTCTGTGCTAGGTCCACAATATTATTGCTACGGTTTCCAAAATACGTAACGCAACTTGTCCCATTTTCAGCGACAAGCTCTAAAACCTGCACTTGACTCTACTATCTTATTTGTCACATATACTGTACTCTGGCATGTTTAGCATTATGTACGTTTATCCTCACGTGCATATTTAGAAATTGTTCCAGAATTTCAACTAGAATTTTCCTCGCAGAGGTAACGCCAAGCCAACGAAAATATGCACGTGAATATCCCGGTCATGCACTTAAACATTTGCCGCAAAAATGGAACTATAAAGATAGCAAGCAATTTGTAGGAAGGATATATCCTTCCATATAACTAAAACATATATACATCAAGAATATGACGTCAAACATCCAAACTTGAATGTACTTTTTAACCGACTTCAAAAAGGAGGAGGTTATCAATTCGGATGTTTATATTTTTTTGTTTTATGTATGTTCGGCCATAACTCTGTCATATATAAACGGATTTGCAAAATTCTTTTTTTGTTCGAAAGGGGTTTATTTCGAAATGGTCCCATATAAATTTCATATAGATCTGATGATGAGTTCCGGAGACAGACACCGGAACTCTTTAAAAAATGACGGCAAATCAACCGCGATTTCTGCTATCGCATAAATATGCATTATTTGTTTGGAATTAGTACGGGGTAGATACCAAAACTAAAAATGTTAAAATAATAACTTTTTACAAAAAAAAAAACCAACCGACTTCCTTAAAAACACTATAAAGTGAAAAATAACTTTAATTTCGGAAGTCGGTGGCAAAAACCTTAAATACAAATCCTAAGACACCGACTGCCGAAATTAAAGTTATTTTTCACTTTATAGTGTTTTTAAGGAAGTCGGTTGGTTTTTTTTTGTAAAAAAGTTTTTTCTATTTTTCAAATATACTTTAGACGCTCTACTATGTTAAAGATTTATGAATAATTAGCTTTTATTAGTGGCTTCGCCGGCGTTTTATACACATAAACCATCCTCTTGAATCACTCCGTCTGTTGATGAAAACTGCTAAATCAGTTGCGTAGTTTAAAAGATCCGAGCTTACAGATGCGGGAAATTCTTTGTTTTTACTATCTAGAGATTATTCTCACATGTATATTTTTCTAGAATATGTCTCGCATAGGCGATCCAAAATATATACATGAATAACCCGGCAATAAAACTAGAACATTTACCACAAAAGTGGCAATACAAAGATAGCAAGCAATGAATCCTTCCACATAACTGCGACAGATACATAAACACATTGCGCTAACTAGCTAAACACATGTAAATCTCTCGGCAGCGCCTCATGACGCGAACGAAGCCCCGCGGGACCGAAGCCCGACCGCTGCTGCATTACCAAGATTATTATTATTATTATATTACCCTTTGACTAGATCTGAGAATATGTAGAGTTCAGAAAATGTGAATGACTAATTTTGACTCAACTCCATATTGAGATCATGATCTGCTTTCCTTTTTCCTAATAATGTTAGGGTCGACTTCCAATCTAAATGGATGCAGTAGAATAGCAATATTTTACATGGAGCGACTGCCTATCCAACCTCCACAACCCAGTTATTGGGTAATACGATACCCCTTGGTAATACTGGTTGTCAGACTTCCAGGCTTCTGTCGATCTGTAACGACTTTCATAGATAGATCCACGAATGGTCCAACGGCTTACCGTGCACACGCCATCTCTACATGATGCTTATTGATATCCAGCACCAGAGTGCAAATTATTCAGAATTCTGCCCTGTTGTAATAAAATGAATTTATGTATGACCTACACTTTCACCAATATCAATGGCTTATGCATTCATACCCTTGATATGTCTGAGTCATTATAAATTCAACGAATCAGCCAATCAGTATTGTATTATTTAATAAGTAATTATAGATATGCGAATATACAGACTGGCAGGTATATCGACGCGCAACTTGTTACCATGGATTCAGCATATAATTCCGAACTGCCTTGAAATTTTTCGTCAGTTCTTTTTTTACGGTTCCCCGTACCCGGAGGGTAATCACCGGGACCCTATTACTAAGCCTCCGCTCTCCGCCCGTCTGTCTCTCAGCGTAATAGGTAGACAGTTGAAATTTCCAAAGAATGTGTATTGCTGTTACCGCTATAACAACAAATAAATTAAAACAAAGTTAAAAACTAAAGGGTCACTCTCTTCTCTAAACAAGAAAACGATTTTTTTTCCCGACGTTTTTTGCCTCGTGGTGCCCGTCATTTGCGAGTTCGATTCGCACTGGTCCGTTTTTTTTTTAATTTATCTGTTCCATACATTTTGATCTCGTAGGTTTTGCGCTTGTCTATGAAACAGCGGATTTATTTTTTTGGTAACTAACGTAGTTTTGTTTCTAGAGAATTTAGAATCATGTGCTGAATTCATTGTTAAATTTTGCGCGTCGAAGCCTCTGCCACCCTGTTTTATATTACATACTAGCTTCTGCCCGCGACTTCGTCCGCGTCAAATTTTTGCTCCCCTTACCCTTCCCGTCGCATCGATTTGCCTGCTAGTTTTCGTCCATTTTCGCTCCTTGAGTTATAGTGAGTCAACCTTAAAAGATAGACATATGCTCTTGGGACTTTTTTTTTGAACTTTTTAAAAATAACAATCCCGTCATACATGATTTTTGCGTTACTTTAACCGTTTACGCAGCGCACGCAACGGAAACTCTCAGAAGGAATAAATTTTCCCCGTTTTTGCAACATTTTTCATTACTGTTCCGCTCCTCTGAGGTGTAGCGTGATGTTATATAGCCTATAGCCTCCCTCGATAAATAGGCTACCTAACACAAAAAGAATTTTTCAATTCGGACCGGATTCGATTCGGAGATTAGCGCGTTCAATCAAACAAACAAACTCTTCAGCTTTATAATATTAGTATAGATAATTAGTTGACCCAGCGAACTTCGTATCGCCTCAGATTCAATAAATGTTGTTATAAACGTACCAAGTTTGACAACCTGGTACGCGGTGGTGATCTGGTAAGCGTTTTCTAGCTGACACTCATATGTTAGGTTAGCTCCTACCCAGTTATGATGACCTGGTACTTCGAAGGCATAAAGCGTTTTCTAGCTGACACTCCTTTGTTTGGTAAGCTCCTGTCAAGTTATGATAACCTGGTACTTCGAAGGCAACGTTTTTGTCATAGTACCACGTTTTATAGTGACTTGTATTCTCTTTGACGTTTTATGTGACGTCTCACGGGAACGCGGTCGTAAAAAGGGGAAAAAAAAAAAAAAAAAAAAAACGGGATAAAAAGTATCCTATGTCCTTCTCCTGGCTCTAAACTACCTCCCTGCCAATTTTCAGCTAAATCGGTTCAGCCGTTCTTGAGTTATAAGTGAAGTAACTAACACGACTTTCTTTTATATATATAGATATAATTTTAAAAAGGCCTCTCGTTCTTTTTAGCAAGGTTTTTAGTAACTTGTTTTGAGTATATGATCCGAATATTTTTTTATGCATCCGTACGCATTTGAGTGATTCTCTTTCTACCGGACTGCAAACTGAGTTATGTTTTTTATTTAGACGGATAACTAAACCATCTTTGTAATGGTCATACGAACTGACGACTGTTACGATCTGACGAAGAAAAAATCTTATAGCCGAATGAGAAAGTTAATTTCTAATCAGTGTTTAGCACGGACAACTTAAACAATAGACGCTTCTCATATACAACGTCATATTAAACTTAAACTAGCAAATTCTAATAGAAGGAACAACTGCTAAGATGTTAGAAGTTTGGAAGTCGGAAACTCGGAAGTTTACAAAGTCGAAGCCAGTATTGAATTCCACTTGAAGTTTTGAATGTAGCTTATGAAACGAGTTGTTTCGCAGAAGACATGACTTTGTCTTAAATATTAGTTTAAACACAAAGGTTTTTCCCTCAAGACCCACCATTTAATATCCTGTCGGACATAAAGACATTCTCATGCCCGAAATTAATAAAACCCAACCGTGACCCTCCCAAGCCCAAGACTAAAAAAACAAATAATTCAGAGACGCAGGCACCAACTGACGTAACGTCTAAGGTAAATGCAATAACCACCATCAAATGACATACCAAATAAAAATCACTAACACACAACCGATCTCTAACCTTTAGCTTCTAAAAATAAAGTACAATTTCCTCTAGCACCTACGGTGGTATAAGACGTTTTAATTTTCGGTTAGAAATGTAGGGCGGTGGATACTCCACCCCATCTAGTAGTACTTCCGACAGTCGTATTCCGAATGCCGTGAGAGACGCACGTTTGTGGCGTCCCGGATTATGGTGTTATCATAGTTTTTTGTGTTAGTGACATGGCTAGGAAACGGGTAAGGAGTGGTTTGACATACTTAAAATGGGCTAGGTTATTCGCTAGAGATTTAACTTTTAAATTAGGTTTTAGTGGTATTTTTTTTTGGTCAGCTGCGCCCTCCTTTTGTCGTGCGTTTTATTGTGTGACGTATTATGTGTTTTAATGTGTGCTGTAAGGGCTTATTTATCTGTGTTTTAAAGTGTTTTATGGAAAAGTATTCATATTGAAATTCTATTACGAAAATGAATGCATACTTTTGGGAGGTCAGCATCTATATTTCGTTAGAATACTGCGTCTACAAAAATAGCTTATTTAGGGTTTTGTGATCATACTCCGAAAATTTTATTCCTTAAACTCTTTCCCCGTTATTGCATAGAATGGTTTTAATTCAGATTTGCCAGTTTTTGAAATAAGAACCTAAAATTATAGAAATGCAGTTCTTTAACGATATGCGATTATAGAAATGTAACTTATTCCGGTGCAAAGTGGTCATTTTTGTGTTAAGAACTTTACCCAAATCTATATAAAGTTGGAAATGCAAAAACTAGCTCAGAACAGGCTAGAATTTGATCACGTTTTACAATGACGCTTTGTATTCAAAATCATCAAGAGTTGAACTTAAAACTAAAATTATTAAAAAGGTCTACATCTAATTTAGACAAACCTTACGAAAAAGTTTCTCGCGGCCATAGCTTCATCAGTAAACACAATACTATCTTAAACATCAAAGGAATTCCTCAACAAAATTAGCAATACACAAGCATCACATATCACAAAATTCAAATAACAATGTATTTGCGATCTGCCAATGTAAACGTTTATTCTAAATTCCCATTAACATGGAATGGATAAATCGTTTGAACACTCGTCATCGATTGGACTCACTATTTTACATGTTAGTTGTATGCTGCGTTTACATTTTTGTGATTAATTGTTCGCTGGACTTGCTACTCTACTAATCATAGATCGGATTCACATTTTCTGCCTTTGTGATGGCATCTTCTGGTAATCAATTAGGAAGACTGCATTCAGTGATAAATGTCCCATAAATGAGACAAGCATGTTTACAACTCTAATTTACATGCTCTCAGTCTGTTTGAAAACTGTGTATAGTTGCTACTCTTACTTAATTATGCTCTATGTAAGGCCACGCCCCTGTTATTTTGGCAAGCAATTAGGTAGTCCTTGCTCAGCACTGGTTGATTTACAGGCTGATAAAGTCAAGATGCACGCTTCGTACTAGTTTTGGAACTTAATTTGCTTACTCGCTCCGTTCCGCCATTGCAGTTCGGTACGTCTCTTCTGCGAGTTAGGAGTAGGTACGACTGTATAACTAAAAAGATATTTGTTATTTATTCCATAGAGATGCGTGAGAACATGCGATATCTGTTCGCCAATCATTCAAACAGATCAATCATTTCTTGTATTATTACTCTCCCCTATTCACAGCGTTAACTTGTACATACAAAGTACCATAGATAAATAACATGTTTGTTATTGTTGTGGTAGAATTGTAATCAAGATCTGAGGAATCGCATTACATAGACATGATTAAAGCTTGAAAAATAATAATACATAGGTAGATACATGATATAACGCCTCGTTTCTATAGTACACCCACATTTCGCCAGTTATGTTTAAGTCCCATGTAATAGGAAGAAAGTATATAGCCAAAAGCAAAATATTGAAGTGAAATGTGGGTGGGTCTATATTTAGTTGCACTTCTGACTAGCTCTTCGGGGAACACAGGCGTGATGTTATATTAAAATTAAATATCTGGATGACCGAGCTTTGCTCGGTATTTTTTGGTAAATTGTGTTTAAAATAATAAGTTTATGTTCAAGTTGATTATCGATAAAGTTGGTCATTGAAAACACGAATAAAATGACATTTTATAAAAATGAATCCTAGCTAGATCGATTTATCGCCCCCAAAACCTCCTGTATACTAAATTTCATGAAAATCGTTGGAGCCGTTTCCGAGATTCACATTATATATACATATATACAAGAATTGCTCGTTTAAAGATATAAGATAATAATATACTTACCGAAATTATAACGATGTTTCGGGCGCAAAATAATAACACAGAATCATACTATACTTACGCAATTCCACAAATAATGAGATAATCTTAATTTATTGCTCAGCACTGCACATTAGCTTTATCAATATTGCATCAAAGTACCACATTAAGGTAACATTCTAATTAACTATGTTGTTCTAGCTCTTAAACAGCACATTAGCATTTATGCAGCCTTAATACAATCATAAAATGTTTGCTTAAAACGTTGTACAAAATACTACACGTATTTTTCTCAAGGTCTCCTTCACCAGAATTTAAATAACACAATAACCTCTATAAAACGACATTTTAAAAATAACGCCAGTTGTTCAAAGAGGGCTTTATAATTATTCAGTGAGAAACATTTAATTCGTTTGTTAGTAAAAATAGCTTGCATACGACTTGATCGAGTAACTCGACCCTTCTTTTGGGCGTCTATTGTACTCGCCCCTAACAAAAGTTCGAATAATAATAGTTCTTTGGCAGTACTTTGATTCGTAGGGTAGTTTTGAAGTTGAATCTGAAATGTTTTGGTAACAGAATGTCGTAGACGAGAATCTGTTGAAACATTTAGATCTGACAGTCTACTTCTTAAGCACGAAGTTCGTAGTTTCGGCCGAAGTTACTGGCGTCTTCAACTCCGTATCGCTTATGGATTAATGATTAATTTGGGGCCCAAACTAATAATTAATGACTAAACGATTTAACAGTTGTTCTTAATTTTTGATCTGGCAATACGCCTGTCCAAAAAGTTAATTAAGCGCCTGTAGCATTCACTTCGAGGTTTCGAACTACTTACGGACGGGCCCGTATCTTCGTTGACGGAGCTAGAGAGCCTCCAGACACGGATCAATGAAATTCATTTACGAAGAAAAATAAACAAAATGGAATTTCACTACCACACTCTCGTCTAGTCACTTTTACTAGCATAAAAATGAACGTAAAGACAGCTTCGATTATTATTTTTACTTGTACTTTTATAATTACAAAGTTTATTTTCTAAACATTAAAGTGCTTATATATACAAAACAATTAACAATTTACACTAGGTGCTAAATTAAATGATAAAACTAACTAAACAAATAAAGACAAAACAAAAGGACAGTTAGGCGTCGAAGTATTAATCCGCGTCACTGTCGTTTTCTAATCAAACTATACATTATTTAAACAATAACTTACATTTCTAACACAAGATCGTACTAAATGTTCTTCGACAAGCCACATTTTTTAAAACCATATTTACAATAATGACTATCAGTCTTGCATCGCCGTTCAAGAAGGGAAAGTCACTAAATGAGTTTATGCCCCTTGCGTGTTAACGATAGACCAATCAACCCTTGAATAAATTCAAAACCGTATATTTACTCACTTAAAATCGAACCCTTTAACCTTTTTAATACGTGAATACATAGATACCAGACATACGAACAAACAATGGTTTGTTACTCGAATATTGTGACTATGATTCCAATTTCTAGATATTCCAATCAATAGGTTTGTGTGACCTTAACCTTTCGCTGTGTGCAGCAAATTCATAACCAATCAACACAAATATTTGTTTGCAAACGTTTGCAGCAATGTTGGAAGCTATTGCGTTTAAGGTAAACGCTTCTGGGTATCCCGCGAATTTAAAATTTTCCTTGTTTTTTGCTATTTATAGGACAGTGCAAGGTTGCATTTTGATTAAAATATGAATACATATTTCGGTCAGCATACAGCCTGACACTGATCTGTAAATCGCAATACCCGTAAGAAAAATTGAAGGCCATTGGCTACTGTGGCGCTACCCCATGAAGTATTTTCTTAGGATTTGGTAACCCCCTTTTCTGTTTCTCAAATCGGCCTCTCAAAATATCTTGCATACAGATAGATATCGATGCGTTGCTGCAAACTATCTTTTACTAATAGGCTAAATAAGAAAAGACAGGTAAAAAGTGCTGTCAAACCAATCATATGTTAAACTTTGACACGTATGTGAGGTATCTCGATGTAAGCTTTTGAAAGTTTTAGAAAAACGAATTATTTAAGCCCATGTTACCACGGACGTAATCAAAAGCGGGATTCTTTTACGCCGTCGCCAGTGCGTCCTCTTCAATGCACTGCTTAGCGCTGAATCGATCAGTTTATTCTTACGACGCGCTAAGACTCAGTCATTCTACACTCCGTTGGATTCTCAATGTTCAATTCAACATGGAGAGTTGAAAATCCATCGCACAAAAACAATCCCACCACGATTTACTACGTCAATGAGAATATCAACTAAAAGCAACAACAACTATGCTCCATCTCCTTCTCATTTAATCTGCAAGAAAAAGATAACAATAAAAGCATCAGCCCATTGGTTAGCTTATACGTAGATGGTGGACATCAGATGGTCGACATTGACATTGAAGTAAACAAAGCATTCTCTCTCCCAGGTGTGCCCGTTCATAGACAATGACGATTCATATCGATACCTGTTATTATTATGATAGTCGTTGGTTTTAATCGATGACATATTGTTTCTATCTACAGGGTTTTTCAAGTCTAACTTAACAGACAGCTGTGCTGCTGGGTAGTTTGTTGCGCCATTTCTTCCCAGCTAAAGTACTAGGAAGTGGTGAAGGGCGGGCGTTTTGGGGGACTGTCTTATGTAACTTTGACGTTCAAAAAGTGCTGACTTTGGGCCTAGTTTGAATAAATGATTTTTGATTTGATTGGAGTAAGACTAGAAGCCGACCCAAAATAGGTTAAGCAGATGACGATGATATAAGTAGTCAGTTCGGGTGGTCTGCTCTATGTCAGACATAAATGGACAAATTCATGACCCAATGCGCTCCTCTATTGTATGGGTTTAAAAGGCATTACAACTGGCCAATACAGAGATGGCGGGCGGGATGAGTTAAGACTGCTTTAATGAAGACTAGTTCTAAGTAGCACTGTTAATATGAGACCTCCAAAAAAGGCCGCGAAATTCAAATTTTGTAACGTTTTTTGCAATTTCTAGGACAATGCAAGGTTGTATGTTATTTGAAATTATGATTCGCGACTGTCACAAATATGACTTTTTGTAATTACTAGTACTCGCTCAGTGGACGACATTCGACTATAATTCATTCAAATGTTAATCAACAACAATCAAAATTATTAGCTTCTGCGCTCCTTCTCCTCATAAACTTTAACTGTGCCAAATTTCATACTCGTCCTTCCGCGTAATTTTTGTATAAAGGGGTACAACGTTTTTGCTTCACGTGTTAATACATACATAATTTAAATCATCAAAAATACAACCTTCCAAGTTCATTTAATTCGACTGAATTACTTTTCATGTAAAAGTCCTGAATCTTGTTCTACATAAAATTATACACTGACCTGCAAATTTCAAAAAACGTAAGAATGTTTGAACCTCGCGATCTATTTCCAGTTTTAGCTGACCTCGCATTGTATAAGGCTTTTCGTACAATGGGATGTCAGCTTAAACTGGAAACGTATAGCTTGATGTGTGGCCGTGCGTATACCACCTTAGTCTAACGCAACCTACAGCTAATCAAATACCAAATTCTGAATTGATAATACCGATATACATACTTCTTCGAACAATTTGGCACTATCACCACCATCTAGGAGTCAACACAAATACAAACCCATTCGAATGTCAGCAGTTAATGAATTTGTCCAATGTCCACGCTACCCCTATAGTTAACGACACAACCCCTACGCTACGGGTCTACCCCAGCACCTTTGTCTATTACATGAACCCGTATTACACTTACAATTATACTTAAATGGTATGTTGGTGGAGTCATTTGGCTCTTGTTTAGGGCTAAATTACAATATCATAGGAGCAGTTGTTTGATAAAAAAAAATTTGACATATTTTTGAAACTTCTTTATCAATTATAGACGGCGTAGTAGTCGTTTGGCACGAATTTACTCGCTGTTTCTTACTCATGTATATCGAAAAGCAAACTGGCATTAGTACTTATTTTTGCTTAGTTCTTCTTGCTGGTGACGCATCGTTGGATGCCTTGGTTGGTGTTGCAGGTGTCTATAGGTGTCGGTTATAAATTCCCATCGTGTGGACTGCTGTCTGTTTGTAAACGTATAGCAAAAAACATTTTTCAATATAAAAATAACCACATTTCCCACGGACTTAAAAATATCGGGGCGGGGTATTTCACGCATTGCATTTTTGACGCACTGCTTAGCACCTAGCGTCGAAAATAGAACAGTGTGTTTTTTCGGTGCACTGGGATACACCCTATTGGATTCTTAGTATGTATTCGGTTGAAAACTGAAGGTAAAACCAATGCGCGATATTTTGACGTCCTTGCGAATGTGCAGTCCTTTACGTCGCGGAGCCGTGCAAAAAATAATTTCGCTTACGAAATATATCCATACAAAATAATCCATTTAATGGAATCTCTAAAAGAATTACAAACAGTCTCGTTATTTACGAGTGCTTAAGCCTTTATTCCCCAGATTTACGAAACTGGCACATTTACGAGTTTCATCTGAATCGCTCTCAATCCTCTTTCAACGTGGACTACGAAAATTTCTTCCATTTTTTTTTTCCATTTCACTGCTAGTCCATATAGTCTTCCAACAACAGAAAATTTTAGAATGCAATCTCTTCTGCAGACTTAGCTTGGATTACAGTGGATGTTGAAGAGCGGGTAGATATGAATTGAGGAATTCTCGCAGACCTGCACATTGGACGGTGCAAGAAGAAGTGGGGAAGGCAAATAAAATAAGCCAACGGTGCTGACAGGCAGCCTGGGAAACGATGGCGTAGGTAATGGAACCGACGGTGAGTTATTGTCGCGGAAGGCATCATACAGATATAAAGAGGTATGAGGACCAGGATGTAAAGTTTACTCATCCTCTATAAAAAAGGGAGGATCCTCCGACCAGACGGGTATTGTGTCTGGTGGGTAAGTGCCCGACGATTAATGTCGGGACGTTGTAAACTCTGCTTGCGCGATGCAGAATTTTGGGTGACGTCAGTCTGAGACGCAGTTCATGTAGTGTTGTAGATGCCGCTAAAGATAGAACAGAAGGCTATCACAGCTAAGCTATACAGGGGCATCTACATAACAGTAGGACAGTGAACTTTGGAAATTAGTTCAGGAAACCCTCTACAAGCTCCATCTGTGCCAGTGGAACGCTAGTTCAAATTATCATAACCTTATTAACTTGATTGACAGGCAATTCAAGGGTAAATATAATTTAATTGGAAGCCACTCAGAACTCTTAATTACCTAAAGACAGACGATCCGTAACTGCGGTGGCCTTGTATCTTGAGTTAGTTATCTTGACTTCAGTAGAAGATATCGAACGATACAAATACTTGTACGATCAATATTAATAGTATTAGTATTTTAGTCTCACGAAGCGACGCGTGCTTTACTTTTGGTTACTAAGTGTACAAACACGCTTGAATGTGTGTGTAAGCGCAGAAGCTCCCGCTTACGCCTGAGACAATCACAAAGACGTGTGTGCGTGAGGGCGTTATGTGCTGACGCTACTTGTCTCGCACACACAAACAACAATACACAGCGTATTTGCACACTTGGTAACCACGAATGAAACGCGCGTCGCTTCGTGAGATATAAATAATACACCGATATTCGCCTATTTAACCTGTAACTTCGTATAATGGACGGATGGATGACCCCTGTAACACAGGCTCCACCTAGCATGGGGGTCATTGATCAAATTTCTGTGCACTTGTAAGTCCTAAGCTGCAAATGCTGCGCATAACTGCTTTGTAATTTACTTTTGGAAATAAATGATTTTTATTATTATTATCTTATATCTTTAAACGAGCAATTCTTGTGTATATATACTGAATCTCGGTAACGGCTCCAACGATTTTCATGAAATTTGGTATACAGGGGGTTTCTGGGGCGATAAATCGATCTAGCTAGGATTCATTTTTATAAAATGTCGTTTTATTCGTGTTTTCAATGACCAACTTTATCGATAATCAACTTGAACATAAATTTATTATTTTAAACACAATTTACCAAAAAATACCGAGCTAAGCTCGGTCATCCAGATATTTATTATTATTTACAAAAGATTTATTCCTAAGAAGAGTAAAGGAAATTCAATTGTTAAAGGTAAATTCGGAATGGATAAACCTGATTGGATTGATAAGATACTTGATAAATCAATGGTTGATGAAGATTTGAATTTGTGTTACTAAGTAATTTAGATGGTATCGTATTGATTTATAAATAGAAGTTAATAATTAAGCAAAGAGTTGGACTAAAGGACCATTTTCTTTCTTCGTAAATTTTATCAAGTTGTAGTTTGCATCTTTATTGAATTTCATTTATTATGCTGGTCCTTTGAGGTCCAATAAAATATTATACAGTTTTCCGGTTTATACAATGGTACGCAAGCGACAAATCAAGCTATGCATTTCCAGTATAAACTGAATTTTATTGTACGAAAAACCTATACAATGGGAGGTCAGCTAAAACTGAAAATGTATAGCTTGATATGTGAGGAGCCGTGTTACGTATTTTAAGTTCTAAAGGTTAAAAGAAACGTAAGGTTTACGACCATTCCCATATTTCCATTCACCTATATCGCTTGTTGTCGAGCCAAGCCTCCACGTGTGTCGAGTGAATACAATAATACAGGACGAGAACTGTTATTTCCTGTGTGAGTTTCCTCTGCGATTTTGAAAAGAAAATCCTGTTTTTTCAGAAATATGCATTTTTCCTTACACATGCTCAAAAAATATTCCGAACTAGTAATAAAAGTAGGAAAGAGCTACAATTTTAAAATTCGCTTTATAATTTCGGTCGTAATGGATAGGGAAGAACGCACAAGCTAATTTAATACTAGGGACAAACTTTATACCTCGTATAATACGGGAAAAAAAGAATTTGCAGGTTAAGACTTACACTAGGTACCTATAATAGTTTACGCCCTAAGCTTCATACCAACATTATTGGGCGATTTAAAAAAAAACTGCTTGTATTAACCCATTGATTGGCAACTGCCTTGATACTAATTTGAATGAATAATAATCCCAGAAAAGATTTCAATTGGGGCCAAAACTCACTTCATAAATCCACAAAAATCACAAATTCCCTCAACTTTCGCGCTATACCGATATAAAGCCCGCTTTATGCAGACTATCGATCGGACTGGCTCCGCAACTCCGCTACAACCGGACTCGCGTAAATACGTCGCTAACATACATTGATACGCGCATTACGTTGAACTTGCTACCCTATGACGTTAGCGATATAGTTCAAAATTCAGAGACGATGAGTGAGGTATTTGACTTTTCAAAGTGAAGTGATTTTATCGTTGTTGGTTTGATGGGAAATGGGTTATGATATTGTTCGGCAGGGTTAATGGTTGAATATGATGGTAGAACAAACCTGTAGATTTTGAAACAGTAGGCGTAAAGGATCAATGATCAGCTGACACAAAACTTCATAAAATAAAACTATAAAGTAATATCAGTACTTTACTGAATTTGACTGATGAGATCAAATCTCGATATAAAGGTCTATGAGCAAAGTAATATTTTTTAAGGAACATTCAGTATGTCTTTGGACGCGACAGTGCCCATAAGAAATAGATTTAAAAAAAATCTGCAATTTCATTACTTATTAAATGGATACATCTTGTTTCTGAACCTTTTATAAAATTATAAGAGATTTGAAAGTTATTAATATTGAGCCTTTATAATATCATTCACATAGTTATTGGATCGTAAAATTCGCACGAAGTCAAAGTAAGTTTTCACACAAATCTGGAACAGCCACAAATATTATACGATAATGGTGCCGATTCTGTTGTCACAAAATTCTCTAAACTAAACTAAAAATCACTAAAATTTGGTTTATTCCTGTCAAACGACGATTTCCTATTCTGAAATAGACTAAAGTGACACAACTTAACTATATTTTAGTTTGACAGCACTAAGATTGCACTGAGTTATTAGTTTAGTGAAAATGCCAATTTTGCTATTCTGAGTTTGCCGGTTTTCACCAAAAATTTTGACTATAATAATTTATTTTAACTAAATCTGACTATTTTTAAGCGCGATTAAAAAGATGTGGAATAAAACTAGTGGTCATGAACTAAAATTCTCAACAACGCCTTGCCTTCACGTGCAAAAACAGTTCTGTATTTTTTATTTTATTTTTTGCTTATATCTTGAAAATGGCGTGTCCTATCGCAAAAATAATGAAATTTTCGACCCCCTTAGTATACCCCGGAACATTTAAATATCAACACGTGGGTAACATTTTTTTTATATTTTTCAAACAAAAGTGAAAAATTCCATATAAAACACGTCCAGGCTGCACCCTAGCACGCGCCTTCGTCTCTCAAAAAATTCATTCTACGCAATGCACACACAAGTAAACGTTGCGAAAACAAAAGAAAAAAAAAATACCACGCTGAGTCGCGATTGTCAAATTCGATTTTAGTCGTGTCAAAATAGTTTTTAAATTTAGAGATTTTTCCTTGCAGAATAGCGTTACAATTCTCATAGCCAAAAGTAAGGAATTTTAGAGATAGTTTAGTTAGTTTAGTTCGTGTACAACAGAATCGGCACCATTATAATGAAGTTGTAATATTTACGGTGTTGTCAGTCAAAAAGTTCTGAATTTAGTTTTCATTTTATTATCCTGAAGTTTATGTATTGTAATTTCACCATATTCAAGGTATCCTAGATTTTTGCTTTTCAGAATAATCAATATTCTAAAAAGGTTTTTATAGTATAAATATTTATTGCAGACCACATGCTTTGCAAAGTTTTAAATGTATCATTGGCCTTATCAGTCTTTCTGATTCAAAACACCGAAACGAACTCAGCGGTCATAGCCTCTTCTGCAATCAGACCTTATAAATCCCCCTTTATCAAACGTAACTGCTCCACAGTGTCCCCATCTAGTTCACTTAATCCCCTACTGTCTGGCGCTGTCCCATCATTTTCAAGAATTCGCCTTCAAAGTCTTCCTATATTATCTCTGCCAGCTCGTTTATCGGCTTTTAGAAAATGTCTATGTCAATTTCATTGTCATTAGCTTTGGCAGTTACTTTTTCAGTCACGAAAAAATATTTGTCGTTCGGGAAAAAACATAGTTGAAAATTCTAAAGCTTGGGCTCAAATGATCTCGTGATGTGTCAAAATAAAGCCTCCTACCGTGTGGCACAATCGTTTACTTCCTTGAATTCATTGTTATTGCCAAATGAATGAGATTTGCCTTCCATATTGTGGTAAAATTAATTTTAATAGCAATTCGTTATGTTCTATAGACTCTTTGTTTTGAATATCAAATGTAACATGATTGAATTTTTGATTGATTTAATCAACTTTTGGTTGGGGGTGAATAATAGATTAGGTTATAAAGGCTGTTTTAGTATAGTATTCAATCGAATGATTTTATACCTGGCCCAAGTCGGTGAGTTGAAAGTAAGATGATAAGGTATAATACGGATAAGCTGTATAATTTTCTTTGAATGCATCCGTACCTGCTAATATCGTAAACCACATATGACTCTTCAGAATAATTCCTTTGAATCTAAAATGTATATTGCATAAACCAGTTCCAAGAATATACGTATTTTAGCCTGTCCATATTTTGTTTAATTACTGATATATTTTGGTCCTTCGAGCCGGGTCGAATACTAAATCAATGATTAGATTAATTTGGTCTGAATTATGTTTCAAAATTGCCCAGCTATCGTTAGTTGCGCGCTGGTCAAGCCCATTTATTCATTACCTAGGAACAAAATTAATTGCCTACACACTACAAATTATGAACATAGATATTCTAGAGACCGTGGGAAAACGATATTTGTAATATTCGCAAGCGATGGTCTAATCGTTTATAATTATTTACGATAATCTCCATAGCTACCGAGTAAAATGTGTCCCTTCTACCTGTGCTTTCGTGAATTATTGTACAATCTCTACTAAGCCTATCGCAATCCACTGTTGGATAAAGGGCCTGAGATTGCGTCACAACATTCGGTCCTTTACTTTCTGTAGCTGAAGAAATACAAAGTGTAATTGCTCTGATTAGCCTTAAGAAGTTTTCAGTAACTTGGGATCATGGTTCTCTTGTTTTGTTTTGTTTTGTTTTATAATATTAATTACTTACACGATATTGTATAGAATCAAGTTCTTCTAACTTAACAGACAGCTGTGCTGCTGGGGAGTTTGTTCCGCCACTTCTTCTTCCCAGCTAAAGCACTAGGAAGTGTCGAAGGGCGGGCGTTTTGGAGGGACTGTCTTTTGTAACTTTGACGTTCAAAAAGTGCTGACTCTCAGCCTAGTTTGAATAAATGACTTTTGATTTTGATTGATTTTATGAAAATTTTGTTTATACCTCTGCCCCAATGAGGTGCAGCCTCAATATCTTTAACCTCTTATCTGGTTTCGGCAGTATGGTAAAAATTTTGTCTATCAAAAGAATTAGATTCGAATAGGAAACTGTCTTCCTGCTTGACTGACGATGGATGCATCATGATTTTATCATTTAGTAGATTGCTGCCCCTTGCCCATCCATCAGGGGTTTATTCAGTAATCCTTATAGATTTTATCATACACGGATATGTAGCCCATCTGTCATGGTGAAGTATACACTAATCTAACAATGTTATTGTTGGTTTCTTGTTTACCGTCACATTCTTGATGTTTGAAGTCGAAGGTACATATCTATTTGGAATTTGGCAATGACTTTGGATCTAGAAAGGTGTGGTCAATATTTTGACGTTCAAGAGTGCTTTATATGTATCTATTTGAAATAAATGATTTGATTTTGAGAAGAAAAAAACAGCCTTCACAAGTTGGAATAATTTGTTCAGTTTGGTAGGTCCTACCAAACCCTTAAATATAACCATATATTTCTGATACGTGCTTTATATGTATAGTAATTTACTGTGTCTATTGATTCTAAGACGTTTATTTAAGTAATCGGTTCACAAATTCATTCTCGTTGAGACGTATTACGATCTGTATTCTATTCGAAGTGTTTATATTGCTCTTAACACATTTTAGAAATAGGATTTGGAATTATTTCCACACAGAGTTTAGCTGCTACGCGTATCTGGTTATGGCAGGTCGAAAATTGAGTGCGCGGTATTCGATTTTAGCCTATTTTTAACCCCCCGACGCACAAAGAGGGGTGTTATAAGTTTGACGTGTCTGTCTGTCTGTCTGTCTGTCTGTCTGTCTGTCTGTCTGTCTGTCTGTGGCATCATAGCTCCCGAACGGATGATGCGATTTCAATAAAAAAAAATATGTATTAAAGGTGACTTATCTGCGAGTGTTCTTAGACATGTTTGATGAAAATCGGTTGAGCCGTTTAAAAGTTGTGGGGGGGAAAGTGGGGAAGAGTAACCGAATGTCAGCAAATATACTCGAGTGGGGTCTCAAATGAAAGCGCACTAAAAGAGAATATTGATGAATTAATCGAGAGTTTTCTTAGCTTCGTTTGATTCTACATTATATTAAGTATATACCTATAAAAAGTACAAAATAAAAAATAAAGTTAAAAATTTTAAAAACCCCCGACACAAAAACCTAATTTCCCTTTAAAAAGTAAAAAATAATAAAAAATAACTCAATCCTAAAGTACCTAAGAATGTATTAATAATTCAAAAAAAAACGTCGCGTTGGGGGACCGCTCCGCGAGTGCAGACGTCGTTGACTGCTTAGTTAGGTAATAAGACTATTGGTAATTAAATTGTTAGGTTTGAAACGGTCACCCAACGCGACGTTTTTTTTTTTTAATTATTAATACATTCTTAGGTACTTTAGGATTGAGTTATTTTTTATTATTAACTAATAAAAGTCGGTATATGAAAGGTGATTCATTTTCACTGTTGCCCGCTATTTTTACGATACATTGAACACCCTCGAATTTTTTATTTATTTATCGAACTTCTTTTTTTCAGTGTATCGTTTCCAACCAAAAATATTTTGACGTGATTGACTAGGTATATAATGAGTTATCACTCCTTCAAAGTTTCTAGTTTTATAGAAAATGTGAGTGAACTTATTAGTGTATAAGAACAAAATGAGTGAACTTAAGTGTGTGAGCATGGACTTAATCTTGTGTTTGGTCACTTGAAGACATCACCAGGATGGGAGTCAAGGGCAGACAATTCCTGGTGAATAGCTTGTTTTACTATGTAGTTCTGTAGATTTAGTTTAGCCTCGTTTACACGTCTTTAGCTGCAAGTAAAGTGCTGGTATGAATTCGTTTGTTGAAACGTGAAGATATAGATTCGTCGTGAGTGTATTTTTCATGTTTCAAATGACGAAGTTTTTTTTCTAAATTCTGATGAAAATTGTAGTTTGCTGTAGACGGTGGTTCTTAGTACACCTAAAAGAGTTTTGTAGTGAAGTAGATTTCTTAGTTGTGTTTTTTTATTTTTTATTAAGTACCTTAGCTTGTTTCTATATATTTCCTTTTTTCAAATGATTAATTTTCTGCTAATATTTAAAGTTTATCGAATACCTAACGATATAATGTAGTCGTAGACAATGTCGTATGTTTAAAATACGTTGCAACGAAAGTTGAAATGTTTGCATAAATTTATTTAATACATTTAAGCCTTCGATCAAAAAGTGCTATTATTGATCGAAGCATTAAGCATACAAATGTAAAGAGGCGGACTTATGCCATAGGCATTTTGTAACAGTCAACCATTGGGTGATGCAGAGACAAACAATTTTAGGTGCACTAATGATCATTTTGAAATAAATATTTATTTAAATATAAAGATTTCACCATTTCTTTACCTTTAAAAGACACGAAAATTCCTTTCACAAACTTCCCTTGCAATTTCGTTTCAAACCGCAGACACTACACTTGAAAATGAAAATTCCTCGAGCATTTTATACCCCACCTTTGTCCTGGATTTCAATATTCCCAACCGGCCACCGTCCGGGTGTGTAAATAAAATGAATCGTGCCGGACTACGAACCGGGCGCGAATTTACAAAGGCTATACTATTTTAGTCACGAGTCAGACTCTAATCAGTGAGCTTTTGTTTCTGAATATTACTCGACAATACCTAGTCTATCTCAGTAAAAAAATTGACTCAAATAGACTAGCTTTTTGTTTTGATATTTTCAAAGAAAACGCACGGACAAAATCTAGTACCATTTCAGTCACGCGTGGACGAAATCCCATCCATGGTTAACACCCCGACTCAGAGTACCCCGACTCGGATAGGTTAGGTTAGAAGGCTAAGGCGGGAGCGAAGCGGAGCGGAGCTCCCGCCTTAGCCTTCGTGGTTATTTTTTTTTTAAACCACCCAGAAATAGGAGCCCCGCGAAGCGGGCCTCCGTCAACCTATCTTAGCGCAGGTGGCAATCAGTTACATACATATTAATTTTAAATACATATTAATCAAATAGATAAGCTTCAATTACCTATAGGTTGATAGTTACATGGCAACTGTTATCATTTTAATTGCTCGTTTCTATTATATATTTGATAAACAAAAATAAAACGAATTAACAAACGGGAAGTACTTTTATTAGGTAAAGAACACTACCCTCTTGTTGCGAGTATAAATTTAAAAATATCTCGCCAAAAGCTTAGCTATTCGAGTGATATGTATTATATAGAACTAGATTTTGTCCGTGCATTTTCTTTGAAAATATTAAAACAGAAAGCTAGTCTATTTGAGTATTTTTTTTTTACTGAGATAGACTAGGTATTGTTGAGTAATATGCATAAACAAAAGCTCACTGATTAGAGTCTGGCTCGTGACTAAAATAGTATAGCCTTTGTAAATACGCGAACCGGGCAGTTTGTCCGGGGAACGGGTGTGGGGCTACTAGACAAACTTTATTACAGAAGGGCGACAAATCTTGGACTAGTTTGAGTGTGTTCCTAGTAACAGCGAATTTAACCCTTTATAAGGTAGAAGCAGTATACATGCCACCAATAAAATTATTTGTTTTATTCAACTGTATTGTTGAAAACGACTTTATTTTTCATTGATGATAACATATGTATACATCGGCGGCGGTGACCTCTCGCGTCCGGGCCTGGTACGAGCCATGGTACGGAGCGAGAGGGAATGGGAAGCCGTCACCTTCTGCGAAGCAGTAATGCTCGCGAAGGAGGAGGCGGGGCGTGTGAGGGAGAGGCAGTCTCTGCGCCCTCACGTCCCTAGCCGCCGCAGGAGGAGACGCCCCGGGCGTCGGGAGTCGATAGCGGACTCCCGGCCACCGTAGGCGCGAGCTTGCGGGCGGCGAGCAATGGGTAGCTCGCCACCCGGTAAGGTCCAAGCTCGGGTCGACGGCGCGTAGTGTTCCACGCGTGCCTCAAAGAGATGTCAGCAGCAGTGTAGGGGTCTACTAGGACCGATGCCTGCCGGGGTCGCGTGATTGTTCGAAAGAGATACCGTGACCCTGGCACATGGGCAACTGATGGAACACGGGTGGGTTTTAGTCAGTAAAAGTCTGACACGCCCTCCCGCTCCGCCCAGAGCCGGAGAAGTCAATTGATGATTTCCCATCCAGAAAAAAAAAAGTAACATATACATTTCCGCAAATATCCCATCGAATTCCCAATTTGAAAAAATACTTAAAATGTCATTATTAACATACTAGGAATTTTTATTTAAGAACTAGCTAACCCAGCGAACTTCGTATCGCCTCAGATTCAATAAATGTTGTAATAAACCTACCAAGTTTGACAACCTGGTACGCGGTGGTGATCTGGTAAGCGATTTCTAGCTGACACTAATATTTTACCCTACCCAGTTATGATAACCTGGTACTTCTAAGGCATAAAACGTTTTCTGGCTGACACTGCTGTTTGATAAGTTCATACCAAGTTATGACCACCTGGTACTTCGAAGGCAACGTTTTTGTACTACCACGTTTTATAGTGACTTGTATTCTCTTTGACGTTTTATGTCACGTCACACGGGAACGCGATCGAACGGGATCGGGATAAAAAGTCCATATAAAAATCCTATGTCCGTCTCCTGGTTCTAAGCTACCTCCCCATCAATTTTCAGCCAAATCGGTTCAGCCGTTCTTGAGTTATAAATCTTGTAACTAACACAACTTTCTTTTATATATATACATAGATTACTATACCATGTCTAGTTTTCTCTGCCTTATAAAGGGTTAAAGAAATGTATAAAATAATTAACTGCTAACGCTTTCATCCGCGTGGTGGTCGAAAATTATCACAAGGGAACGTACTATCGGGATAAAAATATCCCGGTTGTAAACTATCTATGTGCCATGTTTCATCCAAAAATATTCAGTCGTTTTTACGTGATTGAGTAGCACACATTCACAATTCATCAAATTAGTCCTACTAATATTATAAACGCGAAAGTTTGTATGTATGGATATTTGTTCCTCTTTCACGCAAAAACTACTGACCCGATTTAGATGAAATTTTGCGCTGGAGTAACACATAGGGTACTTTTTATCCCAGTAGTATGTTCCCGCGGGATAATTTCCGACCTACGCGCGGGCGAAGCCGCTGGCAAAAGGTAGTAGGATATAAAATCACGTCTGTAATCCCCGATGCGTTAGACAGAGATATAGTAGCACCCTCATTTCGCCAGTTTTGTTCAAGCCCCTAGTAATAGGGCGCAAGCCAACTGCCATCTACAGGGCATTAAACCAAACGCCAGGCTGCTACTGAGAACATCCTGATGGAACAACCCAATAACACTACCCGATCTAGGATTTGAACCCAGCAGTAGTGCTTGCGGCCGCTAGAGCACTGACGCAGTCATAAAAGAAAAATAAAATAGTTAAAGTTATCTCGAGCATGTCCAGTGGTCCAATATACTTTTTAATCTATTTGGGGCCGCTCGGTTCTTTTACTGGACTAATTCATTTTAGATAACTTTTATGAAAGAATATCGAAATAAATTCAAAGGTCGACCCATGTTTTCAAGTCTAGACATTTAGTGACAGAATCGATGTATTTATGTCGAAAATCCCCTTGTGTGTTAGTGGACATGTCCAGACCTTACACTTCATACTGTGCTTTTTTTTCTGCAAGTCAGGTAGGTATATTGTGGAGTCGATAGCGGACTCCCGGCCACCGTAGGCGCAAGCTTGCGGGCGGCGAGCAATGGGTAGCTCGCCACCCGGTAAGGACCAGGCTTGGGTCGACGCGACGGCGCGTTGAGTTCCACGCGCGCCTCAAAGAGATGTCAGCATTAACTGAAGGGGGTCTGCTAGGACCGATACCTACCAGGGTCGCGAGATTGTTCAAACGAGATACCGTGACCCTGGCATATGGGCAACCGAAGTGAACACTTGGGTGGGTTTTAGTCAGTAAAAGTCTGACATGTTTTTTTTAGCGATGGCCACATACAAACTGTAATCATTCTAACGTAGGAGTGTAGATTTTTGGGAGTCTTGCGAGTAAAAAGAGGTGAAAATGATGTGCTATTTTCTTTATGTGTGTCTTTATAGTTTTTGATGGCGCACACGTATCGATCACTGTATAGCTGCCAATCCAATTGGTAGCTACATCATCATCATCATCTGCTAAGCCTTTTAGCCAACTATTGGCTAAAATGCTTGGGGTCAGCTTCCGGTTGGAGCAGACTACCAATATTGTATTTTTTATTTATTTTACCAATATTTTTAATCACTAGCTGCGCCCCGGGGTTCGATCTTGATCCTGTAGGATTATCGGGATTTAAAGAATCCTGTCCTAAATCCAAGACATGGTCTACCCATGTAACGAACAAACATAACACTATCAAATCTTTTCTCTTTAGCTATTATATACATCAGTTTCGACTATCTTCTGCCCGTAACTAACACACTTACTAATTTTATCTCTATACAATACTAGTATAGACTCACTCGATCTAACTCAACATCATGGCCAGTTTGTCAAGGTACAGTCAACGTCAATAATATCGGGATTGACAGTTCAAAAAGATCACAACAACTAAGAAAATTAAACTTTATCTTAATTGGATAAAGTTCTTATCAGAATGACATTGTCGTGTACTGTCTTTATTTTAAAACAATCCTTGTGTCATAGATTATTTTGAGCAAGCTGTTCGTCTTGATATTATTGATGTTGACTGTACACTAAATCTTTAGTTTTAGCTTAGCCGTTGATGACGAATCTCAATCTTAAAATGGAAAGGGACGCGCATGCATCAGCTTATCGCTCCGCTACAACAGACACCACCCATGTCATTTCAGTTCTAAAGTGCAGGTGTGCAATCTGAACATATGTCCCACAATAGTTCAGTGGGGAACACTCTCGGGATATTTTAGCAGGTGGGTAGTTCTAACTAGTTGTTATACTGTCATCGTGAAGCGAAGTCTGTCCATGTTCTCAGGACACTTTAAAACTACTTCACCTCTTTGTGTTTTGAGTAAAGCAATGAGTGTGAGGTGAAAATGTCTTGTATTTGTGGATGGATTACTTGCTGTATTTTAAAGGAGCACTCTGTTTCTGAAAGCTCGTGAAATCTCATGTCGTGCAGCTCATATTGCCTGTTTTTATTTCGATTAACCACTAATAACAGTTTAACATGAGATTTGATAGTATTAGGTAACTTCATTATTGGTCAGCAACTAACAACCTCTCTACCTTAACCATTCATCTTTATCATCTGCCTTACCTTTTCCAAAAAAAAAATGAGGTCGGCTTGCAGTCTAATTAAACGATGTAGTTGAATACCAGTACCTACTTTACGTGGAACGCTTGCCTATCTGACCTCCAAAACCCAGTTGCTGAGTAACACTATACCACTTGGAAAGACCGCAAAGACTATCAAACACCCTCCAAAGACAGGCGTAACCAACGGCTTAACGTGCTTTCCGAGGCACGGAGGCAGATCACCCATTCACGTACCAACCGCAGCAAGCGTACCTTAAGCCGATAGACTGACCTGTGCCGCTGTTATAACTTAGCCAAAACTCTCTAGCTTCTTAAATCAAATAGTCCAGGCACATAAAGTATGTCCATATCTACGCTTTACATAATTAATTTAGGAATGTACTTATAATTCTACGTCTGGCACCAACCACCCACAAGGTAATTCAATGTTTGTGATAGTTCAACCGTAAAAACGAAACAAAAAGACCCTCAAGTACCCATTCTCTACATACTAAGATAGATACTAAGCATATACTACGTACAGGTATTTACTTACATAGGATTTAGATTCCGATGCGTAAGTACACTCGGCGGTTTTATAAGAATTCCTTTTTACCTGAGAGTGTCGGGCATCTAAAAGGTAAGGAATTTATACCTTTTATCCAATGCTGTCTACTTTTATACCGAGCTAAGTAAGGGTTTGTTTACACACAGGTACCTATACCTTGTTTTAGGTTATGTGCTGTATGCAATATGCTTTAACCAAGGGTATCTTTCCAGCATGCGTAGTATGACCACTGTAGAAAGGAGTTTTGTCGACGGAAGAATAGACAAAATTACAGATTGTAGAAAGATTAAAGACAGAATTAAAGATTGTAGAAAGATTTGTACCGTTTTATGCTGGCGTAGCATGATAGTTCTATATCTATTCTACCAAGAATAAACAAACTTCTTTCTATGGTGGTCATGCTACGCGTGCAGTAGTTGATATTGTTACTTCGTGTTAGTTAACAAGCAAATAATTAATCAAACTGCCTAGCCGTTTCGCAACTATGTTGGAATCAGTTTGCAGACTAACCGGATGCAGCTAAATACCAGTATATCGAGCGACTGCCTATCTGACCTCCACAACCCAAGTTACTGGGTACACGATACTCCTTTGTGCTTCTAACAACCCGTAACGACTGTCAAAGAACTACGAATGACAGCCGGGGCCAAAGGCTTAACGTGCTTTTCGAGGCATGGAAAGACTTTGGTATGTATCGTAATTAATGGTGACCTATCTACGGGTCTACCACGGCAGGCGTAGCTTAACCGTCGCCCCGTGCGGCTTTTATTTTCAAAGGCGGTATTGAAATCGTGCTTGTTATGTAGTCATCATCAAAATGGTGTTGTCGAATTATTATATGTTGACAGATTTTAAAAAAAATTGTTTTGGTCCAGCGATTCAAGCCTTTTAAATTTCCGGAACCGACAGAGCCAAAAGTAATCATGCCAAAAAATACTGATTATTACTCATACAGAAAAGAAAACCAGCTCCATCACTAATACAGGATAAACAGGCTCGACAAAGTCATTAACCTGCCCATACCATCGAAAAGCATTACCCTCTTTCTGTAGTCGAGTAAAAACGTGAAGCGTTCACCTGCCTCGCAAAGAATGCCTTTGTCACTTCCTCATAAAGGATTACATTATTTCTTATAAGGGAATATAAAGGAAATTATCGACGTTTTTACGTTTTTCCGTATGCGTTCATTTGGTCTTTAGTTAGGGTATTTACCGTAAGTTATTTTTAGGATATTTTGTTTTCTTCTAGCTGAGAAATCCGGTTATACGGTACTTCTGGACATACCTTAATCGTATACCTGGGTAGATAGATAGAATATGCTTTATTGTACACCAAAATTTAACATCACTTGTGCAAATGGATGGAAAATCAAGTAAAAATTTTCAAATTTTTGGGCCAGGAAGGAATCTATTCCCATCAGGGCTCTTAAATCTATCTTCTTTATCCGTAACTATATACGAGTATATACCTCCCTTTATATAGGTTGACCTAATGCAGGCATTCGAAGTTCCGAACTAGCTGTGGCTTGTAACCTCAGGTCGGAATCGATTCACATATATTTCTAGCTAGGTTTCTCTGCGCACCAAATTTCTGAATCAGACCAAAACACAAGCTTTCATAGGCCCGTATTTTAGAACGCTGCCCATGTATTTTGATTTATGTTCCGTAGGAATTGCCACTACCTTCAAAAAGGCACACTTTTTTTTGCATGTGGCTAGGTAGAAACTACAGATCACACCTACTACGATTTTGTGACTAATTTTGTAAAACAAAAAACCCTGAGTCTTCGATTTGTGCCCTAATTGATGGCAGTGGTCTTGCGGAGTTATGACATGGGACTTAAACAAAACTAGCGAAATGTGGGTGTATTGTAGACCTGTAGCCAACCCTTCGGGGGAACAAGCCGTGATGTTATGTGTGAAAACGTAAAAAAAATATAATTCCCATTTCCTACAAAACAGTAATCATAAAAACCCCGCCGACCCCTAAATTGTTTACACCTCGATCTAAATTCACGTTGCATTGGAGACTAATAATGTGAGCCTGCCCTCCAAGGTACATTATTCAGCGTAATAGCCGAGGCTCTAGGGAGACGATGTCGAGACATTGCGTATTTTGTGCTCTGGTTATTCATATTGACTCTACTATACGCTGCTTTTATGTGTGCCAGCTTTTTTGATGGTGCAGGGAAATATAAAAAAAAAAGTTTTTATTTTTCACTTTGTTACCACCTATGGTACTTGCCCCAGATCAATTCGTATACCATTGGTATTATCTTGCTATGTAACTGTAACTTGCTTGCTTGGTAAGTATTGACTTGCTATGTAAATAACAATGCCAGGAAGTGTTACAACATCATCAAGATACACAAAGTTGATTACAAACGTGTTATCAAAACTAACGTAAAGTTAATAAAAAAATATGGAAATTGTGGAATAATTTTGCAATGGGGTGGCCATTGCGAAAATATTCCACAATTACCGGAGATAAGCCGGAACACAGAAACAGATGAATTGAAAACCTCTTCCTTTTCGGAGTCCATTAAAAAGTAAACTTACATTGTTTTTCATCATCCTTACGATAATTTCAGCCGAAAGATGTCCACTGCTGCGAAGGTTTTAGTCTAACACAATAAAGACTTAATGACTTACGGAGGTTTACCTGGCGTAGTTAGCTAGTTGTGAAACTATGAAGCCTACTATGAACCTTACTTTTCCAGGAAGTCTCTTTTTATCAGCGCTGAAGATCCAGATAATTTTCTCCTCCCAGAAATTCACTAGTATTTTTAGTAAGATTTTCTTCGAAGAAGCAGGATAATTTCTTAGTAGGCAAGCAATTTTCTTAAAAAAAGGAAATAAGTTTTCCTAGGTTTTGAACGTCACCTACTTTGGTGGGATTTGTGGCTAAGTAAAAGTTTTAAAAATATTGTAGAAATGAGGGCTAATTTACTAATTCTCCCTTATTTTTACCATATTTTCTAAGTAAAGAATCCCAATTACTAAAAGTATCGATCCACTGCCACTTAGCGCCTAAAATCCCAAACGTCAGATTGTAAAGATGTTCCTTAATCCTAAGGTATATAATCTTTTATCAAGTTGTTCCAAAAACCTGCAAGGCATCAACGAGGCTCCCACTTGAGCTATTTTCTAACTGGAGCAGGTCAGTGCCTGAGGCTTCGTTCCATACAACGTGAAAGCATATCCCAGATTATTTTAAAGGGATTTAGGTTAGGACTCGTTTTGATGCTGGGAGACCTAAATGAGATGGTTCCTACGTCGCTTTTGTAAAGGAATCTTGCAACGTATAATATTCTTAACCCAGAGTTTTAACCCTTTAGTTTCTGTTATCTGTGGTTTTAACTATCCGGTAATGGTATAGACATATTTTGTTTCTGAAAATGCATTTATAAAAATTACTTCGTCGAAGCAATAACTATTAAGAGTTGCTTCAGAAAGCGGGCTTAGTCTATCTTTGCTTATGTTGTAAATGGGTCTGTTCACCAGTCCTACCAAGGGGTATCGTATTACTCAGTTAAGGGTTGTGGAGGTCAGATAAGCAGTCGCTTCATGTAAAATAGTGGAGCCGCCAGCTGCATTCGGTCAGACTGAAAGCGGTCCCTTACATAGTTGGGGAAAGGCTAGACAAAAGATTAATTGAAAGGTAGTCCTAATTTTGTACACAATGATTCCTAATTCCAAACATTTACTAAGAAGTTATAGCGAAATGATAGATAATCAATTATCGTCATTTTGATCCTCAGATTAAAATAACCTAAAGAGCTTAAATGGAAAAGGAGTGGCGCATTTTGTATCTTCAAGAAATTAGTTCAGTTACTCCGCATCCATAAATTGATAAAAGCCAAAACTGTCACCGACATCGACCGCTATAACAATTTAGTAATGGACGTTTCATGTTATCAAGATAGCTGTTTGACAAATAAACAAAACGGTTCCCTTTCCAATATACTGATAGTAGTCGACAATAGCTGAAAATGTAACCAGTGTTGTTGTTATAGAAACGGTTCGTCCAAACTTTTCGTTCAAACACTTCAAACGAAATGTTTATTGACAAAACCGTCAGTGGACCACGAAGTGTTGTGGTTTTGTAGCGTCTAAAAGACATGCAAAAAGATTTTGGCAGTCAAATTATTAGGATTGATTTTTACAAAACGATACTAGATCAATCTTTTGGACCTATGGTCGATTTTGGCCAATAGAAACATTTCCATTCTAAATTCTTTCAAAAGTTCGTTTACAAAGTTCAGACACTGCCCAAATTCTGTATATTGCAGCCCTTTTATTTAATCGTTTTAATACCCTTTACAACGCAAACAGTTCTGGCAACAGTACTGAAATCGGTATCAGTAAACAAACAATGGTCTCGAAGCTCATTTAACTGGGACTGAGTAATTAAATCGAAACAATAGTATCGAGCTGTAATCGAAACGAGGCGTATCGATTGTCTCGCTTTACCGGGAACTGTGAATTTGTCCGTCTTTCACACTTTCACGTAATGCGATAAATTGAATTGTAAATGAATTTGTACAGCATCTCGACAACCGAGTCCTCGACAAAGGAATATAGCTTTTCTGCAATTCATATTACAAAAACTTGAATAAACTGTAGTTTTTCTCTCGGCTCAATAGGCCTGACATTAGATACTGTCAAACTGTCCCATTTTTTCCTGTGGGTGTCATAAAAGGCGACGAAGGGACTTAATAGAGAAAGGGCAGCAGCGTTCTCTATGCATTTTACTACCATACTGTGATCGACAACTTACCAAGCGCGGTGATTATGGCAAATCCCCCCAAATTGGAGGAGGCTTATTTCCAGCAGTGGATGTCTTCCGGCTGAAATGATAATGAAACTGTCGTCTGTATTTAAAAGACGAGTGAAAGAACACCATGATCACACTATGCCATAATTGCTTATGCATTTAGTACGTACTAAGTCACGCGATATCTATCTTTCGATCCGGAGAAGAGTGATCTCACCCAATTATAATTACGTTTTCATGTCAGTCAAGTCGAGGCTCTGCTACTTTTTGTATTACAGATGTCAAACAGTGTCACGACCATCTTTTAACGTGGTAGGGCATCTCCTTTTAAGATTTCAATTATTTGCGTCTAGTAATTTCCCAGCCGTGGTCATCTTGGCTTCGTAATATACTGTAGATTGCTTTAAGAAAGCCACTTTACTAGCAATTAGACCGGAGGAAGAGGCGCTTAACCCAGTTGAGAAGATTTTTAATTAAATACGTATTGAATAAACCGTTTATCAAGCACATTGAGAGCGAAGCTCGTTCAATTGTCTACCTTACTTTAAACACTTCTCTGAGAACTTTTTCTTTTTGTATTCATTTTTTATTTTAATTTGCACAAAATACAAACAAAGACTATATTAACTCAATACAATGTTCCAAATATTACGCATTAGTGGAATGCAACCTTTAGTGTTCGCGTCACTAACGGTGTCAATGCGTATCTAAAGGGTCATTGTTCGCCTGTAAATGTTTCAGGAAACCGTGTGGTTTCACTATTAATAAAAACGTTTAAAAACTAATATTGCGTTGAACTTTTGTTTTGATTATTTAAATATTTTTTTGTTCAGCTTCTACACATACTTTAGTTACGTAATAAGTGTATGTATTGTGTGACCAAAACAAAATGTTATGGATAGAACACCACAACAATAAATTCACTTATCTTAAACCAAACAAAATCCCAAAATACTCTATTATGTATGCGTCCCTTTTTGAACACTCGCGAACGATCACACAAATCCTGCATAATAGCACACCAACCGTTTTGAAAAGGAAATATACATATTTTGTACGTAAAGGAGAAAAAACCGCGGACGCGTCCCACTTTCAAGTTATTTCCCGGCGGACGTGGAACCGGATATCCCGGGATAAATCCGGGTGCCGCGGTGTGATGGGACCTTTATGATTGGCGTGGCCCGGTTTATCGCGAAACCTCGTGATGAAATTAAAAGGGATAGGCGTTAAAGGTTTAAATGTAGACGTGCTTTGACGGTTGGTGTTACATTGAGAATACTTTTATTTGGTTTCAGTGCAGTTTTAAAACTAATACATGACATAACATCACGCCTTGTTTGCCTGAAGGGTTGGGCAAAGGTGTAACCTAGTAAATCCACATATCGCCAGTTATGTTCAAGTTCCATGTATTGTAATAGGGGGGAGCCTATTTCCATTTAGGTTGGTTTGCACTAATCGCCACGCTAGGGCTTGGCGATTGGGCACGCCACAATTGCGGCGGTAAGTCCCCTCTTTGAGGAGTGGATAGAGAGGCGCCACGGCGTCCTCACCTTCCGCCTGACGCAGGTTCTCACCGGGCATGGGTGCTTCGGTGGGTTTCTGTTCAGGATAAAGCGGGAGGATACGTCCGGGTGTTTCCATTGCGAGGATCGTCTGGAGGACACGGTGGAGCATACGGTGGAGGTGTGCCCTGCCTGGGCGGAGCACCGCCGTGTCCTCGTGGAGGTGATCGGCGGCGGCGACCTCTCGCGTCCGGCCCTGGTGCGAGCCATGGTACGGAGCGAGAGGGAATGGGAAGCCGTCACCTCCTTCTGCGAAGCAGTCATGCTCGCGAAGGAGGAGGCGGGGCGCGTGAGGGAGTGGCAGTCTCTGCGCCCTCACGTCCCTAGCCGCCGCAGGAGGAGACGCCCCGGGCGTCGGGAGTCGATTGCTGACTCCCGGCCACCGCAGGCGCGAGCTTGCGGGTGGCGAGCAATGGGTAGCTCGCCGCCCGGTAAGGACCAAGCTCGGGTCGACGGCGCGCAGTGTTCCACGCGCGCCTTAAAGAGATGTCAGCAGCAGTGTAGGGGTCTACTAGGACCGATGCCTGCCGGGGTCGCGTGATTGTTCGAAAGAGATACCGTGACCCTGGCACATGGGCAACTGATGGAACACGGGTGGGTTTTAGTCAGTAAAAGTCTGACACGCCCTCCCGCTCCGCCCAGAGCGGGAGAAGTCATTTGATGATTTCCCATCCTGAAAAAAAAAAAAAAAAAGGGCTTGGCGATCGCGGTATAGTGGTAAAATACATTGAGAACGCTGCTGCACATTCTCTGAGAAGTCCCTTAGGCGCCTATTACAGCACCTACGGGTAGAAATGACTTGGTATTGTTTACGTCCGGCACCAGAAGAAACAATGTTTAAATAAATACTTATTATTAGAAAATGTTCTTCATCTTACTTATAATTATTTTTGTCTTTGCAGGTAAGCATCGAAAAAATCCAGTAAATGAAGAAGTTATGGGTAATTATATGAAAGTATAGTAAGTATAAGTACGATACTTATCTCCTGATAAGTAACTTACATAACATGCAGCTTTGTGTAAGTATTTTAGCACTTAGGCAAATACCTATTTAAGCATTCAGATAATACGTCATGGAAAATTCTGAAAATTCTCTTTCTTCCAGACCATTTCTTGAAACCTACTTAAAATTCTTCAGACACATAACTTGGATCGATACGGCCCATAACTTGACACAGATTTCATATAAAATATTCGGATTGCGTAAACAAACAGACAAAGCCGCGCATTATAATTATATCAGCACCTATCCATAGTTGTATAGTAATATTATGAAATTAAAAAGTTACTCTGTCCGTCTGTTAGTCTGGTCTATCTGTTTGTTACCATTTTATTTTACTTAATATTTTGACAGGATTCATGGATTTTTGACAGTCGTTAGGGGTTGTCAGAAGCCCGTGACAACTTTTCTACCGAGGGTAAGGTATTACCGTGTTACCGTGTAAATGGGTTGTGGAGGTCAGATAGGCAGTTACTCCGTGAAAAATACTCGTATTCATGTGAATCCGGTTAGGCTGGATGCCGACCCCAAAATAGTTGGGAAAAGGCTAGCAGCACGCGTAGCATGACCGCCTAGAAACGGAATTTGTTGACGGAAGAGAAGACAAAATGATAGATTGTATCGTAGAAAAATTGTGTAAAACCGAAAAGAAGAGATGTTCCTATTCTTCAGTCGAGAAGAGTACGATGTCAAGTATGATGACATTGATGACTATTTGTCTGATGAGATAGAAACATTTTTACAGAATTAAAATACATAAGGAACTTTTTTGTTCTTGGTAGAATAGATATAGAATTGGTCATGCTACGCCGGCTGATGATGACAGTTGATAGGATATCGATATAAATTTGGCATACAGGTAGGTCGTGTCCTGGGAAATTATCATATGGGAACGTAATACCGGGATAAATATCCATGTCCTGAACATAAATATTTATCTCTTTATGATGTTCCCATGAGATAATTTCTGACCTTCTTCCGAGCGAAGCCGCGGGTAAAAGCTAGTACATTATAGGTATCTGGGTTATTACGCCCATCAAACCTTTTTTCACGGTTAGGCTGCATTGTGACGAAGGCTTTAAGCCTCACTAGTCTCATGCTTTTAATAGCATCGGCCTGTCGACCCTCAGCCAGCCAGTGTACCGTCGGGAGCCAACACATCGATACATATCGATATTGCAAACCGAATAACTCAATTACCGATAATCGGCCGCCATATTGTCGAATCGTTGGCGCGAAAATACTAATTCGGAAACACGAGTGCGGTGATGTGTCTTTTGCATTCAGCCTGTTTTATTATTTTTATCTGTGGTTCAAGTGTAGCGTTGAGAAAATTGAAATATTAAAATTAGATTTTCAAGGATTTCACATTACAATAAAAGTTGATTTGACTAGTTAATTACATGTAACGTTTTAATTAACAGAAATTGATATTAAAAGTGTGTAGCTTCAATCAATTAACGAGTTCTAACGAAAACAATTCTAAAAATAAATTCGTACAAAGATAAAAGTAGGAGAGTCGTCTAAGTTAAAAGCGTTTTCACGGTTCTATCCAAATCAATAGCCTTACCAGAATAGATGTATGAAAGTAACAGGTGGCGTTACGTAGTTTCTGCCTACCCCATGTGTAAAACGCGTGAATTTATGTAAATACGAATGAAAATAATGAACAAGTTTTCGTCAGAGCCAGAACAGCTCTCCCGGATTCATTAAAACTTGGATAAGTCCATTTTGTAACTTTTGATAGCGTGTACGGTGACGTAGGTTGTTATTAAGGTGTTAGGTACAAGTTAGGTAACAGCTTTATTACGTTCTATTATTTCAATCAAAATATACCGTATATGTCCGTGTGGACTTGATGAATAGAGCCATCCCATTTCTTCCCGTGGGTGTCTTAAGAGGCGACTATGGGACTTACTAGAGAATGGGCAGTAGCGTTCTCTATGCATTTTACCACCATACTGCGATCGCCAACCCGCCTGACAAGCGTGGCGATTATGGCAAACCCCTCAAATTGGGGGAGGCCTATGTCCTACAGTGGACGTTATTCGGCTGAAATGATGATGATTTCAACCAAAATATGAACCTGAAAATTTAAAGCTACTTTGATTTCCACACACATCAAAAAACTCCGAACCAGTCGGGTTTTGTTCATAATCAGTACCCATCATCTCATTATTCCCAACTATGTAGGGGTCGGCTTCTATTCTTACCAAATGTACCTTAGTACCGGGATATTAATTGGAGCGACTGCCTATCTGACCTCCACAATCCAGTTACTGTTTAAAACGATACCCCTCTGTAAGACATTCGGGATTCTGACGAGCTGTAATCCCGTACAAGCTACGTACGAGCTGCATGGGTTTATCTATCTGGTTACGTAACCAGATAGATAAACCCATGCGGCTGTTAATACTTAGCTACGAGCCCCGCCAACCTGTCAACAAGTACCCATCCGTGCATAATGTATACTCATCTATTTCTATCCAATATAATCTAATCTGATCGATTAACACAAGGATAAATTTTACTCTCTCGGACAGCAGACATTTATCATTGTCGTATTTACTATCTATCCTCATCATAAAGACAAGAAAATCCGCCGTTTTGTTCAGAATTGCTGGCATTTTTTGTTCATGTCTGCTTTCTCAGTAACTTAATATTGGGCGTGTCTGTCGTCATTTGGTGAAACAATTCCAAATGAATCTTCATTTGAAAATATTATTTCGATCTAGTCCAGCATGGCAATCATAAACTTACAGCCCAAGCAGGTTCAAAGAAAAATCTGTCATCGGATTTATTTACACCTTGACGACGTTATCCACTTGTTACAATTATTTATCTTTAGGATAGACACTACCTGCCGCTTATTAAATATTTCTGATTATATACATCCAATACCGTCTTTCGTATTATGTCTGCTTCTTCTTCAACTTAGAACTCTGGCCGACGGTCCTCTTTCTCTCTCTGTTCTATTCCAGTTTCACAGCTATTAACAGCTACAATGGTACATTTAAATCATATATCAATATTAGCATCATACAAATCGATTATGATAGTGATTTAACTCGTTATCTTCTAAACACAGTCTAAATGCATCAAATACGTTAATTGGTCAGCCTCTTTTTCAATTAGAACTCTATTCGACGGCCCCCTTTCTCTCTCTGTTTTATTCCAGTTCCACGGTCATTAAAAGCAACACCAATAGGACATTTAAGTCACACGTCCATATTAATATCACTCTTATCGATTACGATAGCGTGCTACTAAATATTTCAGTGGCACGCCATGTCCTTGAGCTCTTTCACTGTTTTGTTGTCGTTTCTATAGTATTTCTATTTTTGGATACTAATCGCCACTTCGGATTTATTCATCGGGTTTGTAGAAATAGTTTATCAACGTAGTTTATTGTTGCGTTCTCCACCCCTTTTCCTAATAAAGGTGGGCTTGATTTTGCGTTTAGCTTGTTATCGCTTCTACTGGGTATATTTTTAGAGGTATATTTTTATGTTTGCGTACGGTCACTCAAATAATTTCTATAACAAAATATACAAACAATAATTCCTTATCATATTGTTTGGAATCTGTGATGTTTTTTATTATCTGTGAGTCAGTGATATCACTTTATCACCTGAGTATGGTTATCATAAACGGTCCGCCAACCATTAATATCTTAAATGTGACCTATTGATGTTATTAGACGCTTAGACCACAAACGACAGTCCCTTTGAACACTAAGCTTTGTTACCGAATTTTCTTTGTTTCAATAACTGAGAACTGTCTCTTCAATTTTCTTTTGCCTCGAGGTATTATTAAAGCGTAGGTAATCAATAAAATAAACTACCACAGTGATTGAGACTGACATTTCCAAACGTCTCTTTATTTATTAATGTCTTTCTTTAGTATTCTTTGCTTTCCTACTATCACTAATGTTCCTAGCTTAGTTAAATATTTAAATTAAGTATAATTAGGCTTTCTAGACAGGCTAGCCTTTAAGGGTGGTTACCCTTTAATCGAGATTTGATTTTATAACAGATGAATTGGGATTATCTAATCAACAAGATTTCTACTAGTCTTAACGTTTCCTAGTAAATTGCGGTGACCAACCCGTTTACCAAGCGTGTCGAATCATCCGGTAAACCCTTTTGAACGCTGTGATTGGTAGAACCAAATTCAGCCGTTGATCTTTATTAGCTGATGGACTGGGCAACAATCTTTGACCTTGACTTCGCATTGAACAGTCTCATGACATCTGAACATTCAAAACAGTTTCCTAACCAATCGATTCTCATAATCGATTCGAGTTCTCTGAATCGAATGGTCCGATGGTGGTGCAGTGCGGTGAAACAATGGGGTTGGGACAATAGTGCTCGATTCGGGTCAACGACTCACTCGCGTCATTCATTGAAGTGATGTGCTTGATATAATTGTATTGTTTTGAGGGTAGTTAGCTTACATTGATTCAATAGAGACGAAATTGGACGGTGGCTGGGTGATAGTTTTGGTGAGATTTTGAGGATGTTAGCGGCTGAGTTTGATAGTGTATTCGATACAGTTCAATTGGAAATCGATAGAGTAGATTATTATATAGTAAATATATAATAAATAAAATAAAATAAAAAAGCCTTTTATTCCATGCAGCATACACATACATAACATAACATACTTAGTGTTTTTTACATTTTGTTTACTTCGAATTTCGATTAATTATTTGAACATTTATTTACATGCAATAATAAAAATATGTGAATCAAGTATAATTAGAAAAAATTAAAACATTTATTTCTTTAGCATGCTTTCCAATATTCAGAGTTGAAGTAAACCTATCATTCACATTAAACATTTGAAATATATGACATTTTGTTTATACATTATTTTGATATTTTAAATTATTTTGTTTGCAAATATTACGTATAGGTGTATTTATTATTAGATTAGATTATTATTATAAGATTATTATTATTATATTATTAGTACATTATTAAATATTATTGTTATTAAATCTAATAATATTTGAATTACATTTCTAGGTTATTAGATAGGTATAATATTCTAAATTAGCCCTCTCGGGTAAAGGCCTCCTCCAAGGAATTACATTTATCTTTATTTTTTGCTGTTAGTAGCCAGTTTGTGCCCGCGTTCTTTTTTATGTCATCCTCCCATCTTATGTAGGGTCTCCCTACTCGGCGTTTGCCTAGTGGTCCCTTCCATGTGGTGACATTTATGGTCCACCTCTCGTCCATATATAGGGCAACATGGCCGGCCCATCTGAATTTTAACGTTTGGGCATAAGTGAGCGCGTTTATTGCTTTGGTGTAGCTTCTTATTTTAGGGTGTCGTATTTTGTGGATTTTCTTTATATTTAACATGTTACGTTCCATTCCTTTCTGACACGAACTAATTTTGTTTTTAATTTTCTTCGTAATTTTCCACGTCTGGCAGCGATACGTTAGAGATGGAAGAATGCATGAGTCCATCGTTTTCTTTTTAAGCTTTATCGGCATGTTACTTTTAAATACTTCTTTTCGACTCCAATATTTATTCCACGCGTTTTTAAGTCTACGCTCTATCTCCATTTCGTTACTGTTGCTATTGAAGCTTATTTGCTTACCAAGATAGATATATTGGTCCACGTACTCTATCGGCTCATTTTCCAACCTTATACACTTCCTGATACAATTTGTCATGGATTTCGTCTTTGATAGGTTCATCTCCAGTCCTACTCGACTACTGTTTACGTGAAGTGTCTCTAACATATATTGCAGGCCACAGCAAGTTTCTGAAAATAATACGATATCGTCTGTGAATCTTAGATTGGGCCTTGGAGGGATACCCATCTTTATATACCAAGACCCTTCCGTGCTTTGAAAATGACGCTAAGCCCTTGGTCCAGGCTATCATTCGTAGTTCTTTGACAGTCGTTACGGGTAATCAGAAGCCCGAAAATCTGACAACCAGTCTTACCAAAAGGTATCGTGTACCTAGTAACTGTGTTGTGGAGGTCAGATAGGCAGTCGCTCCATGTAAAATACTTCTATTCAAATGCACTTGGTTAGATAGAAAGTCGACCCAAACATGCTAAAAGGCTAGATGATGAATTAACTATATGTGTTCTACCAGCTAGAGGAGGATTTTGAGCCTAAAACTGAAGGTAATGCTCTCTAATCGATCATAATGGAATTCAAATCCATAGTATTAATTTGCAATTTATTACAAAAAGGTTTTTCATTAAAAGTCCAGTTAAAAATGCTATAATAAATCAAAGCGATTCAATTAGGACATAAAAAGTTGGCCCGTAAATCTTTTGCGAACGGTTTTTCTTGATCGACAAGTTTTTATACAACATGGAAGTCTTTATTTATTACGGTTTCCTAATTAAATCAGATATTATTTATGTAACAAAAAACTGAGTTTTTTTTTATATACTGCACTTGGTTTGCCAAAATGAATTCCATCTATTAATGTTTTGGTACCAAGTCTAACTCTCATTTACTAATTAGGAATCGCAGCTTCTCCAGTGACTTTTGTAAACACATCGTTAATTAAATTTTAAACTTCTACTTTGAATTCTGGAGGACTTGCCAAGTTTGGAACAAAACTGCTGCATTCAACTTAGTAACTAAATAAGTCGAGAATGGTTATATTATTAACCCAAGAATGGCCTCTAAACTTAAAGATTTCATCTAGTATGTAGGTATGATCTGTCATCAAGCCAAGTACACTGCTAATATCAATATTTTTGTTGCATTCGTCATTGGGAAGGTTTCAGCACTCACCGTCTTCTATGCTGCATGATCTAATAAGGTTCCGATGGCCAAATTGTCTTACCTGCTTATGAATACTAATTGTCTTTTAAATGACTTTCTCTTTTACATATTTGTTAAAAGCTCCAAAATATAACATTACCATTTTATTGTTTTAAAGTGCATTTAACCTATCGTCATGGAATGTACTGTTATCGTCTTTACTGACGTCATTTACGTCAATTGTATTGATTCTAGCTGTTGTATTTGGTCTTTTCTTTTCCTTTTTACGTCCAGTTCGAGAGCTCTTTGTATTGAAGCTCACAAAGAACTGAATTCTTCATTGAATAAGCTTAGTGATTCTATGAAAGTTTAGTTATTGCTATTTCTTTTAATTACAGAATTCTTCCAGCGTTAGATTATATTGTTGCATTATATTTATAAACCACTTGTATAAATGCATTTTCATCAGAAGTATCTTCAATAATATCAAGTTGATACTTGTATCGTCGATTATGCTTTGAAGTGGTCGTTAAGTGATTTTGCAATAATTAACTAGGATTTTTCCAGTTTGATGTACTTAGTATAGTCCCAAGTCCATATTTCACAGATCATCACCTCTTAGATTCGATTAGAAAAATATTAATTGTACCTTTTATATTCATGTGTTCAACACATTGCCTTTGCTTTAAAACATGTGATAGACGCATGTTTTGTTTCTCTGAACCAACAATGACATTTTTATCAACGTCTTAATTAGGTAATATGAAGTAACTACCATTATCTGAAAGTGACACCAAAGTGTATAAGTTAAACGTAATTAATCACTGCTGTTGTTTAATATTCAACGAGGTCAGTCCGGGTTATCCGTTTTTGTACCGAATTCACCATTTCGCCATTTTGCCAACAAAACAACAGTCTGTTTTGATTTCAATCCGTCATTAATATTGATGCGATTAATCGTTGCTTTGATTGAAACGCAATTATTATTACGGGATTGCAGATTTGAGGTCAGAAGTTCCGGTTTTGCTTACGATTCATACCTAAATAATAATGATGGAATCATATTTCATTTAACTAATAATTTAATGAAATAATATAATTTAACTAATGGATTTTGCTGAACGAAATGTTAATATAGGAACAGAAAACGCTTTTACAAATGTTTCTTCATTAAAAACTCATAATAACGAAACGTCCACCACAGACGACTGCATTTTTACTTACCATCAGGTGAGAAGTGGTGAAACGTGATACAATCAAAAACGTAAAAAAAGAAGATTAGTTTTTTTTTAGACTCTTCTCCACAAAACAAAGAAGACATACAAAACTTACCACTAAAACGTGATATAACTAACCCCTGAAGTGAAATAGTGACCTAACAAAACTCAGTCTACCCAGGTCTAGCTCCCAAGCTAGACCGCACCTTCAACCAAGCAGTAAACGAACTCCGACAAGATAAATCCTCAAACGATGCGACACCGGGTGCTGCCGATATTGGCACCGGTGTTCTTGTCCAAGCTATGGAGGAGAAGACGACGTGCAAAGGCCATCGAGAAGTTTCATGGGGTAAATATGGTTTTAGACTCCAGAAAATCCATGTAAGACCCGAAATATACCTTAGAACTCTCAGACCCACGTAGTTTATACGACTGGATCCAAACCTATATATAAAGCCAATCTTAACTCAGTCTACCCAGGTCTAATTCCCACGCTTCACCGTACCTACCTTCAACCAAGCAGTAAACGAACTCAGGCAAGATATTTCCTCAAATGGAGGAGACGACGACGTGCCAAGGTCATCGAGAAGTTTTATGGGGAAAATATTTATAAAGAACCCAAGAAAATCCATGGAAGACCAGAAGTATACCTTAGACCCAAATCATAATTACGACTAATGATTGGAAAAAAATGTTTACTTCCTCACCTCGCGTTTACACCAAGAGATAAACCATGTATTCTACATGTTGTTTCTACTGTTTTTGTTTACAAAAACAGTAGAAACAACATAAAATAAATAAATAAATAATAATAATAATAAATTGTTTATGTCTAAAAACAAGTTGTTGTCGTTGTAAGTTTACAAAAAGTATCAAAAAGGGAACATAATACTTAACAATACATGTGTCTGAATCAACGTCGATACAAACATAAAAACTTATTTTTGTCTACGCGGTGGGGTGAGAATTATCGCTAATCCTACTACAGATTACACAAGGCTAAGCAGGATATTTCAATAGTTTGAACCTCAATTCAAAAAAAAAAAACAATTTTGAGTCTAATAGACAAATGAAGGTTTCATTTGTCTATTAGACTCAAAATAACTTTGTTATTTTTTCAAAATAATAGAAATGTGAAGAACATCACAAAGTTTACTTACTCAAGTTTAAGAAATAATATACGTTGTCAGTAAATAATGCAGGCTATTAAAATAAAAGGGATGCCATTTTAACCCCAACGGAAGAAGATACCAATTTATTCTCGAAGTTTATTAGTATTCCCTCTTCATCCGAAGGAAAGTATTCTGGAGTGTGACAAATTATCTCACTTGCATAATACCGAATACCAATAGCTACAGCCTTGGACTCTGCCACTCTTGAACCAGAACCATTTGGCTCGAAATATGCTCTTTTTTTCTTGCATTATAGGATTGTGGACGATATTTACAGTAAAATCGCATTTCAATTCCGTGAAATGTCAGAACTGTTTTCCGGAAACAGGGAAATATTAAAAGGGATACTTTTTACTAGTAAAATGGAATTTTAGGTTTCACAGAATTTATCGTTATTCGTCAAGGGGAGCATTAATGCGGTTGCGGATTTTGAAGAATGTTTAATATTGTTTTGAGGGAATGCCATTCCGTGTCGGTTCTTATTAACTTTAACTCCTCATCATTTTATAAGGCAAAAGGGTTTTATCCATAATTGTTTTCTGAAGTCAGATTTGATAGTCGCATTGGAAGACCATTTGACTTCTGATATGTGCCGACTTTCGAGTTATAGAGCGTAGGTTCGAACGCAGACAGGCGGTGTACTTTGTGTAAATTATTTCATCACAACTGCACTCAAACGGTGAAGGAAAACATCGTGAAGAAACCGGCTTGTCCTAGAACCAAAAATTCCGGCGAACTCCTTGTCACCGTAAGGAGGCCTGTGTGTGGAACGGTATATGCTGATTATGCAGGTCGTTTCAAGTTATTTTTTCGATAAGCATGAAAGCTAATCCAAATCGAATTGAAACTATCAGGTAAGCAAATTGGAAATACGAAGCTAACTCTGAGAACCCCTGGAACCCGTAATGGCCACTGCAGAAGCGCAACAAATTCTTAATTTCATTAGTACTAGTCAAAAATCTTCGCTTTTATTTTAATTGCAGTTTGTCTATGACCTATCCGTCAGTTTGGAAAGTGGCACTAAAATATTTTCCTGCTATTAAAAGTAGCGTTAAGACATCGTGAATTAACATCGCTTTCGCCACGACTAATTGTGAACCACGATATTGACGAATATTAGAAAGATGTCTTTCAACTCATGAATGAAACGGTTTGTTGTTTCTAAAAGCTATTTGCTCTTTCAAGATTTAGCTCTTGACACAGACTTTTACTTGAAATAACATTTAGACAAAGCAGGAACAGGTTTTTCTTGCACCAGTTGTAAATACCATTAACCAATCAATTACCGTAATTACAGACACAATTAAAAAACGATTGTGTCTATACCAAATGTGGTATCTCAGGGACTTAGAGGTTGAATGCTGGGCTTTTACCTATCCTTATATTACCCTTATAGACTGCTCCTATATCCAGATTAAGGCCCGCATTCCAGAATACTGCTGAAGCATGAATCTCGATTCAATTCTAAGTTAAATATACTCAAATCAAGATGCATGCTGAATGCGGGCCTAGAATTTGAGATAAAGCATTTAATCATGACTTCAAAAAACAATACATTCAAAAGCAATTGAATAATATAATAATACACTAAATAAAACTTCTGAAATACATAATAGAAGCGAATAAGCCAATTTTATAGTAGCCGTCGTTCATCTATTATCGTATTTATTCGTTTTTTTAAGGAACGACAATTGAACACCACCAAACAGTGAAATCTTTTCAAAATCATCATGCAAATTCGAGCTAAGCTGAACAGAAGATTCCAACAATATAAATTTAAAAACTGCCCGAGTTTCCCCGTAACCTCGGTGCCTTAGGCAAAGGCAAACACACTGGAAGCCTAACAAAGTGATGCTTATGTAAAGAGAATAAAACCTGTAGTCGTGACCTACCGTCCTATACTTAGTCTGTAGGGCCACGTTATGAAGAAGACGAGTATTGTGTTAGAAAATGGATTCAGTTTCACGCTGGTTTTTTTTTATTCTTGCGTTTTTCTGCTTCTGGCTATCGTTCTCATACACATATCTCAATTTTATTTGAGGTGCATTATGTCTTCTTGCATTCATCTTTTCCGACCGTTATATCAATATACAAGCCCCTAGCTAGCCTCATAATTTTTCCCACACAAAAAAATAGGATTCATTCATATGCATTACGTCCTGCAGATGATACAACATTATTATTGAGTAGACCTATCTGCCCCAAGAGTATCTCACCATCTGGTATCGTTAACTCATGCTCTGCTTAACCTTTCCCAACTATCAAGCATCCAGTTTTACCGGATGCTGCGAACACCAATATTTTACATGGAGCCATTGCCTTTTTGACCTCCATAACCCAGCTACTGCTTAATACCTCTTGGTAAGACTGTTTGTCAGACTTTCTAGCTCTTGACGACCCATAACGGCAATCTGCGTCAAGACTATGTATTAGAAATTCAGAGTGGACATTTGAGCCCGTGATTCTACGCGCCATTTAGTCGCTACATAAGCTATATTTCAGCGTGTGTACTTCAGCATAGTAAATACCTTATGAAATGGCCAATGATAATGCATTGTTAATGTTGCGTTGGCTCTTCAGTAGAATTTCTTGGTGTACCCACTGTTGCATTGTTCCTCGTTCAGGCTTTTCAACATACTAGTAGAGTTTCAGGGCATAATCCAACTACCCTCTTGTGCATCTATCTATCGGATAGTCCCAAGTGCCCTGTTCTTGTTCCAAGTTTAATCTTGTAAACCGTTGACCCAAATTTTCAACTAGAGAGACTGCCATGTCGAATCTTGAAGTTAGATTCGGCCATCTAGGGAGATTTGGCTACGTATCTAACTAAGTTACCGTAGACATCTTACAACTCAATTTGTGATCGGGTTTGTGGATAGTATTCCTGACAAGAAGTTGAAAGTTAGTTATTACAGACTTCACATAACACCATGCCTTGTTTCCCCGAAGGGTTGGGCAGAGGTGTACCTATAGTACCCACATTTCGCCTGTGATTTCTTGGTTCATTAATGTTTGTATAACGTCTTTTTGGAGCAGTGAAGTTTTTGGTCAAAGGTTCGAACCCCAACTGGCGCATTACTTTGTGTGAATTATTTCAAAAACACGTGATCTTGAGGAAACCGGCATGTTCTAGAACTAAAAATTTATCTACCAACCCATTTGACCGTCGAACCCCTGGCTTCTCAATAACAGATCTTGATACTTTATCAAATTATTATTTTGTACCTAGATGAGAGTCACGTTGTTCCAAGTAAATAGTCTTCAGTCAACTATGTATCTTTGTTTACTCTCCTCACGTTCGCCCTATAGCCGTAGGGTATAACTTAACCTTACAGCTATATGGCGATATTTCAGGGAAGGATAATGTAATTTAATATGGGAAGATAAATGTAGTTTCTAGGTGAGAGAGTCTGTAAGCGGGTTTATAGTAGAACGGATTTACGCGGTTCTTGGATGTCTATCCGAATGCGAAAGGTTATCATTTTTGGTGTCATCAACATTAAATGCATCAAAATGGGATTTGTATTGTAGTTGTAGGTATCCAATAAAGTGAAGCAATTGTACAAGTTTATAATGTAGATTGTAATTAACGACTGTGTAGTGTCCACAAACGCTACTGCTGAACTTGAGGTCCTGGATTCGATTTCCAGTTCGAGCAAAGTGATATTGGGTTTTTCTATCTGAACTTTCTCAGTAGCAGCTTGGAGTAGTCTAGAATTGTGTCCGGTAGATAGGCTCGCGCCCTATCACATGGAACTTAAACATAATTGGCGAAATATTGGTGTACTGTAGGCACAACTCTGCCCAGCCCTTTGGGAAAACAAGGCGTGATGTTATATTATGTAATGAAATCAACAATTTCGTATTTTTCTGCACTGGCATAATGTGGTTGCTACGCGACAAAACCATTTCATCAAATAAAAAACATATTTTTTTCAACAATACCGAATGGTTTCTGAATCCGTGAACATTTCTCTCTACATAAGGTCTGCTACGTAAATTTAGAATGTTGTTTTAATTGATTAACCAAAATACCAACTCCCAATCAAATCACTGGTAAGAAGATTGACAAAAATATAACAAAATAATGATGCAATCAAAACGGGTGAGTAAACCATACAGTGGTCCTATCATTGATATCACCTGTTCTAATCCCTACCTAGCAGAGATAAAGGGCGTCAAATAAAGGAATTCCCTGCCACCGGTAGTATAGAGCCATGGCCGGGTAAGCATGGAGCGTGGGGTGAACGACCGCGATGTAGCGACTAGGGTTTAGTTAGGCGATAGACGGTAACGCAGCCACTGAGAAATAGGAGTAAATGTTCGTATGGGGACCGTAGGATTATTTAACGTGGTGTTGGTTCAGGTCTAGACAGCTGATTGGGCGTTACAATCATTTAAGATTGCGTAGGTTACAGTGGGGATGGGTAGAATTAAGGCAAGGGTAAGTCGTTACAAAAAATAAAACACCGAGTTACCTTAAAGTTTCTTCAGAAGATAAGGCGCCATTTCCACCGATACTGAGTTGGAATCATCTTAAAATTATATCAATCGTGTTCAGTTTTGTCGAATGCGTCTCTAACAAGTAGCGGCTTAAAACGAAATAGGTATGCCAACTCACTGTCGGAAATAAAACTTCTTTTTACGCCATTCTAGCTCTATTTAGCGACAATTAAATGTCCTTCTTTTCTTTTCACAAAGTCAAGTCTTCAGTTTTATTCTTCTGAATATGGAAAACGGCCTCCTCTCTCGTTTGCCTGGTATTAGAATTAGACCTGAGGATCTAGATTCTAATGAAAGGGACCGGCGGTTACCCGCTAAAGAAAGAAAATAAATAATGCATAAATTTTAATTTAAAAATATATTACTTATTAATGAATAATTGGTGTTTTATTTAAAATATAAAATGAGAAACATATAATTTTAATTACAAATGAGTAATAAAAAAATATGTGAAAAATCGCATTCAAAGCGTCATGTATTTCCAAGTCTACAACGAACTCTAACAGGATTGACATAAGCTTAAGTAACCATAAGCTTATTTCAACCCTGTTGGAGCTCAATATAGCTTATGACAATCCCAATCATTTTTTTCACTTTTCCATCATAGTGATCGTCTTCTGAAGGCAGAATAAGCACTAAAGGCCATCTGGTCGCTCCCTGTATGCAGGGGTTTGAGAAGATGCTAATGGCTCATTGGCAGTAGCGTAATCTGTTCCAACCTGCTGCCTTCCTTTTATTATATTGTATTAACATATTGTGTTTGTGTTATTCCAGAGTGCGTCGGAGTCGTCGGCGGGCGCGGGCGGCGGGGGCACTTCGGGCGGCAGCGCCCGGGTCTCGTCGCGCTCCCGGGCGTCCGAAGAACCACACATTGGTCAGTATCACTTTACCAACCAACGCTTACCAACGCCTGTTCTGAAACACTGAGGCTAAGATCTAGGCTTAAACATTACTTACAACGTACATTGCCTAAGCGTTATGCTTGTCGCAGTCGCACTACTATCTAACTACAAATGCAAGATAGAGACGGGAATACGTCTCAGTCAAAGCACGTACTTACTAAGTACTCTCTGTAAATCTCGGCCTGAAAACCCGAAGCCAGGTTACGTTTGAACAATCTAGGCTCGTGTAGAAAATTAAAGCCTGTTCTGAAACACTGAGGCTAAGATCTAGGCTTAAACATTACTTACAACGTACATTGCCTAAGCGTTATGCTTGTCGCAGTCGCACTACTATCTAACTACAAGTGCAAGATAGAGACGGGAATACGTCTCAGTCAAAGCACGTACTTACTAAGTACTCTCTGTAAATCTCGGCCTGAAAACCCGAAGCCAGGTTACGTTTGAACAAAGTCGTCTCTAGAGTCTAACCTTTAAGAGCTTTTTCATTTGTAGGCAGTCCCGCTATCAACCTAACTGACTGCAGACACGAGCTGGCAATCAGAAAAGATAGTATCTCGAGCTGATAGATGCGTGCACTGACTGGACAAGTCCACTCAATCTGTGTGGTGCTTTCCTCAAAAGACCATTTCAGACACCAATCTATGTAAATCATATGGTCCTCACATGATCCGAACAAGATTTTGTCTGGACTAGAGACTAAGATCTCTGAGTTTGTTTTAGCCTTTTTTCTCAGAGTAGGTAGACGAGAAACGCCGAACTCATCTAGTTTATAAAGTTGGCGTGTAACACTTTATACAAACCTATTTACAGAAATAAAATCATTTATCATTTATTGATACGTCAGAATAAGAAAACCTTTACAAACTGCAGGACTTCTGGTAAATGTGGATTTCTTTTTCTATAACACATTTTCTGTATCTGTTCCAAAACGACTAACTGGTTTAAGTCTCTTACCTTCTCGCCCTCTCAGATTTTCACAGATAGCTGCCTGTTCTCATTCGTCAAATCCGTTGTTATCATCTTAGCATTACCATCTTTGGTACAGAAAAATAGAAACTTTAAGGAAAAAGAAACACTATTTTCCGCTTTCACAACGAGATTTATCTTGTCAGTGGTTTCTCGACACAAATCGTGTGTAAGACTTTTGTTGTTCGAGTTCATGATCGTCGTATACTCTTTAGTTCCTGTTTTACTGTATATTTTTTATGTGGAGACAATAGTTTTAGGTCACTGAATATGCTGTGTTCGATTTCCGTTTATTTCATGAAGTTACTCTTGAGATTATCTAGCATAGTGCAATGTCTTTTTAAATAGAGAATAACAACGCTAAATAAATATTTTGTCCAGACAGTTATTACATTCGACAAGGTCAATCAGATCAAAATCATAGCCGTAATTAATTTAGAACAACAGTTGATACAACACTTATTAACAGGTTATAATTTTCAATGGATTGGCTAATACTATACCACAGCCTAGCTCAAGAACAATGACATAAATTTATTTTGTGGACGGATAGGGTTGTAGCGTCATCCACACCGCCATATGCGAACTGCGCATCACAGTGACGTCATGCAAAATCCTGCATCGCGCAAGTAGTTTACCGCGCAACTAGCATTTATACAACGTCCTGAAATCTATCATTGGGCAATTGCCAATAGAACAAGACTTCTGTCTGGCCTAGGATTGTAGCGGCATCTACACCTCTATATGCGAACTGCGCATCACAGTGACGTCATGCAAAATCCTGCATCGCGCAAGCAGAGTTTATCGCACAACTAGCTTAAATACAACGTCCCGACATCTATTGTCGGTCAATTGACAACAGAACAAGACCTTCCTTTTTCTACGGAGGATTAGTGAACCTTACACAGTATTATTATTTCAAAATAATATCTCCTCTGGTTTTCTCCTGTCCTTACGAGCTATGGAGCTTATGCCGTGGTCAGAAGATTTGTGAGCAAAGTTGCCAGCGGAGTTAGTTTATCTAGAATTTTCGAACTTAGGTTAAAATATTCTAAAAACGTATAAAATTATCTTGTAACAACAAGCCTTGTTGAGTTTAACTTAGGTATTGTTATTATTAAATCTGGTTCAAGTAGTTACCAAAATAGCTTCTCAAGTCAACTCAAGAGAAACTTGCTCGAGAAAACAAACAACTCTTTAAAAAGAAAATCTTAATATACCTTTTTTCCTTAAAATCACTATGTTCAAGGAGTTACTAAGAGTTTTGTATACAAGTACTTTATGACTAAGAGGAAACAAAAATGAGATTTTTCAATATGAAAAAGCTTTTCAACTTTTTAATATCAAATTACTGTCTGTTCAGAAAGTAGAAGTAACTCGTTAAGTTTTGGAGTAAGGTAGTCTCAAGATTGGTTGGAGTCCTGAAGCTCATAGAAAAAGTTTCGTAAACGTCGAACCATGACCAAGAATAGTATAAATACATAGAATACATGTATAAAGAAGCATTCTCCTCATGGGGATGGAAACAAAACATACAGAACGCCAACTTCTAGGTGCTTCGTTTCATCATCAACATCATCAGCCTATATTGTTCCCACTACTGGGACCCAGGCCTCCTCTCGGTGAGCGGGCGTGGACCGTAATCTACCACGCGGGCCCAGTGCGGGTTGGTAGATGTCACAAGTCCTCGAATGATTGGTTCAAGGACATGCCGGTTTCCTCACGATGTTTTCCTATGAGTTTTTCGTTTACGTATGAGAATAATATATACTTAACTATTGCTATGATGACGCTTGTACTTCCAAAGGCCGAAAGGAGATAGAGTTTTATCGTTCATCTACATTTCACCAATTATTTTGAAAGTAGTCGTTCCATTATTGCCATCAGCTTTCCACTGTTCAGGATTTCTTAGAAAAAAATTAATAATAATTTTATTAACCTAACACTGAACTTCGATTTAAGGCACAAATTAATACAGATAGTACACTCCGCAGTTTAGGTATGAAACTACAAGTACGCGCAGGCTCGACTGGCTGTGCCAATTCAGTCATTTAAAAATGCAACAATTAATCTGTGCCTCGGGCCCTCCTTAGCAGTAATGCATGCCATTACTAGACCTGAGACCAACGAGATAGCTGTTCATAAATATCTCCTCAAAAAGACGTTCTCACTCCTCGTTATCGTCATTCCAGTGAAAAGACGCCCACTGCTCCGACATAAACTCAATTTGGGGGGGGGGGGGGGTTGTAATCGTCACGCTTGGCAGGCGGGTTGGCGATCGCAGTTTGGTCGTAAAATGCATAGAGGACGCTGCTGCCCATTCTCTAGTAAGTCCCTTAGTCGCCTTTTACGACACCCACGGGAAGAAATGGGGTGGTGTTATTCTTTACGACCAGCACCACACGGAACAACTCTTCGTTATACCATCTTATATTTCTCATATTAATCTAACTTTTTCTACCTTTCCAGGAAAGTACAAGCTTCTAAAGACAATCGGCAAGGGCAACTTCGCTAAAGTGAAGCTAGCGAAGCATGTGCCCACCGGCAAGGAAGTCGCCATCAAGATCATAGACAAGACGCAACTCAACCCTGGATCGTTGCAGAAGTTGTTCAGAGAGGTACGACAAGTTTATTTTTAGAAAAGACTAGGAACCTTCCAGAGGATGTAGCTGAAGGGAAAAATACTGTCCCACTAATTTTACAAAACAAAAATTTTATCAATGAAAGCCATAGCATACAAACAAGGCTTTCCTTGATAAAATTCTACAACAAATATCAGAATCTCCTGAAATGTACATGTGACATCGCCTAGGTACATGGTAGTTCACTATAGCCGTTCCCAAACGTTTGGCAAGATCAATCTGACATGTAAGGGGAACAAGCAAGGATATAGTGCCTTGAAGCTTTGTCATTTATCAGCCTCTTATAATGTTTCCATAGCAACTGCTGCGACTTTCCTCCCCGCGAAAATTCGAGTTGTAAAATTTAACTTTAAACTAGTTTTGTGGCTTCAATCAAGCCCCGAATTTTCAGAAAATATTTTTGTGTGATTATATTGCCTATTCTAACGTTGTATGTCGATGCTTTCAGGTCCGGATAATGAAGATGCTGGATCATCCAAACATCGTGAAGCTGTTCCAGGTCATAGAGACTGAGAAGACGCTGTACCTCGTCATGGAGTACGCGTCAGGCGGCGAGGTACGTACCTTTAAACGGAAGCCTCTGACAAAAGGACAAGAAACACCAAATAGGACTTGGATAGGATTGGGGAGCGCACTTTTAGGATCAGCACACGGACTGACGGACCTACCGTCTGTATAAAAGGGTTTCTTTCATTTCAATACTTGTATTAAATGCTCAATCTATACTAATATTATAAATGCGAAAGTCTGTCTGTCTGTTACGCTTTCACGACTAAACCACTGAACCGATTTTGATAAAATTTGGGACGGGATAAGTTTGAACCCCAAGAAAGGACATAGACAACTTTTTATTCCGCGACTACGTCTGCGTCCGCGATAGCCGAAATTTATGCGGACGAAGTCGCGTGCAAAAGTTAGTATTTAATACGTGAGAGATATGGTAGAAATTAGAGGATTGGTTCATATTGGCCCAGAACGAAAAAGGAAAGGGAGGTCGTTGCCCCTGCAATGGGATAATATTCGGAAGGAGTCAAGCTCGTCCAACAATCTACTCCTTGGTCTCAAGCGGCGTAACTATGCGTTCAATGGGACCCAAGCAGTTAATGTAGCCAATAGCTCACATCTCTGAAATTATGACCAAATTAACTGTGGCCGCAGCTTCATCAGCGTGAATGTCGGGAGTTATCCGACGTGAATGTGCTACGGGGACAAATATTTCATCAGCTATCTGCCAGTAAAGTCCCGTCAAAATCGGTCCAGCTGTTTCAGAGATTAGCTGGAACATACAGACAGACTTTTACCATATTTACTTCCACATGCATTTAGTAAGAAGCGGTTATTTTAACATTACAAAAATACACTTATAATATTTGTAAAAATGAAATAATATATGATGTATAATGTTCCAGGTGTTTGACTACCTGGTCCTACACGGCCGCATGAAGGAGAAGGAAGCCCGAGCCAAGTTCCGACAAATCGTATCCGCTGTACAGTATTGCCATCAGAAGCGGATCATACACAGGGATCTCAAGGTACAGTCATATACCCTTTATTAACTTCACCTGTGTACATGTAACGGAATCTTTGAATATCATTTTCACCTACTTCAAAACGTCAGATTAAATTGATACTTTCATTAATTACGTGAAGAATTTAGGGGGGGGGGGGGGTTGGATGGAATCTCACCCAATTTCACGGGGAAGTAGAAAAAATTAAGTAAAACACAAAATGATACTCATCGTGGTATGAAGTAACACAGTAGGGCCTGATGTGATCGATGTCGATGGTCAGAAAATGTCAGTGATCGATGATCAGAGAAACAGATGGTATATTATGATGGCACCTGCTATCCGTGTTCCAGGCGGAGAATCTCCTGTTGGACGGCGAGATGAATATTAAGATAGCGGACTTTGGTTTCTCTAATGAGTTCACTCCGGGCGCAAAACTCGACACTTTCTGCGGCAGTCCGCCCTATGCCGCGCCGGAACTCTTCCAAGGTATGGCATCCATCATTTTATTTCTTTAGGTTTGTACAAACACGTCAATAATATTTAAAGAGAACTTGATGAGGTCGGCGTTTCCTATCTGACTACTCTGAGAAGAAAGGCCGAAACGAACTCAGAAGCCATAGTCTCTTTTACAGTCAAGACATAATCTTGTTCAGATCATGTGACGACTACGTAGATTGGTGCCTGAAATGGTCTTTTGAGGAAAGCACCATACAGATTGAGTGGATCTATCCAGTGTCAGAGCACGCATTTATCAGTAATCATGCAGTACAACTCAGAACTTCAAGAGCTGTCTTCATATACGTATGAACTTTTTACACGTGCGTATATCATTATCTATATATATAAAAGAAAGTCGTGTTAGTTACTTCACTTATAACTCAAGAACGGCTGAACCGATTTAGCTGAAAATTGGCAGGGAGGTAGTTTAGAGCCAGGAGAAGGACATAGGATACTTTTTATCCCGTTTTTTTTTTTTTTTTTTTTTTCCCCTTTTTACGACCGCGTTCCCGTGAGACGTCACATAAAACGTCAAAGAGAATACAAGTCACTATAAAACGTGGTACTATGACAAAAACGTTGCCTTCGAAGTACCAGGTTATCATAACTTGACAGGAGCTTACCAAACAAAGGAGTGTCAGCTAGAAAACGCTTTATGCCTTCGAAGTACCAGGTCATCATAACTGGGTAGGAGCTAACCTAACATATGAGTGTCAGCTAGAAAACGCTTACCAGATCACCACCGCGTACCAGGTTGTCAAACTTGGTACGTCTGGGTCAACTAATTATCTATACTAATATTATAAAGCTGAAGAGTTTGTTTGTTTGATTGAACGCGCTAATCTCCGAATCGAATCCGGTCCGAATTGAAAAATTCTTTTTGTGTTAGGTAGCCTATTTATCGAGGGAGGCTATAGGCTATATAACATCACGCTACACCTCAGAGGAGCGGAACAGTAATGAAAAATGTTGCAAAAACGGGGAAAATTTATTCCTTCTGAGAGTTTCCGTTGCGTGCGCTGCGTAAACGGTTAAAGTAACGCAAAAATCATGTATGACGGGATTGTTATTTTTAAAAAGTTCAAAAAAAAAGTCCCAAGAGCATATGTCTATCTTTTAAGGTTGACTCACTATAACTCAAGGAGCGAAAATGGACGAAAACTAGCAGGCAAATCGATGCGACGGGAAGGGTAAGGGGAGCAAAAATTTGACGCGGACGAAGTCGCGGGCAGAAGCTAGTATATTATAGACAACGGTGTGGTTTAAAAGAAGATGTAGTGACAACAATTGAAAAGAGTAAGCTTAGATAGTTTGGTCACATTGAGAGGATGAATGAAGGGCGGCTAACAAAAGGTATTTACAAGGCAGATGTGACTGGTCATGCTGAAACGGGACGCCCTTGGAGAACATATAGTGACCTTAATGGTGATGTTCTTCAGAAGGGTCAGGTGCGTAGCGGTATTGGCGACCGGCGTGCGTATTAGACCAGATGTATGAACTTAAACGAGGCAAAAGAAGTATGCATGGATCGAAGCAAGTGGCGTTCTGTAGTTTCTACCTACCCCCATAGGAAAAAATCGTGTTTTATGTATGTATATACATATATTAAGGCTGTGATCAATAAATATACTAACCATCCCGTGTGATAGTTGTGATTTGTTAACTAAAGTCACAAATGATTAATTAATATACTAAAAAGAAGGACAAATATGTTACACATTAATTTTAAATCAAATAAATCATGATTATGTGGCTTGTGTGGCAAGCAGTGGTGCTGGATTGGCTCCGACCTACGAGTTGTAGGTCGAGGTTCGAACTTAGGCGGGCACTTTACACCCCATTTCGCCATTCTGCCTAATTCTCCGAGGAAAAACAAGGAGTTTGTTAGGAGTGCAGAATGTGATTTTTTTTATTTAAATTAATTTTGGTCGAATTTTGATCACTGGGCGGGGAACACCCAAATACTCCGAAATATTTTATTCCGAATTTCGATGTTCCGATTTTCAAAAGTCCGAATTTCATAATACCTAAAAGTTATAATGTCTATTATTAAAAATCACGAAATTTATTTTACCGAAAGTCGTAAATGCGATTTGTTAGTTTTCCGATTTTCATACGTTCGAAGAAACAAAATGCTCTAAGGGTTCTCGGTCCGAAAAACGACATTCCGATCTTCAATACTCCGAATAAACTAAAAGTCAACGTGTTGTGCTACAAAATTTAGTGACAGAAACGAATCGCTGCAAAACCGACTTCACGCAGTCTTGTCTGCCCTACCCCTAGAGTGTAATTTAAACCCGCGTAGGCGCGGAGGGGTAGGGCGGCCCGCGAGCTGAGAAGCAGCTTCGGCTTGTTGGCCGGCTGCGCCGGCCAACCTCAGCCGCGGCGGTGTGCGTTAAAGCCATCTGCGACGATAAGCACGCGTGGGGCCGCCCAAACCCCGCAGCGCCGGAGCCGTGACAGAAACAATGCTTGCTGCATGCCTGCTTGCTTGCTGCTTGCCTGCTTGCATGCTGCATGCCTGCTTGCATGTTGCATGCTTGCTTGCATGTTGCATGCCTGCTTGCATGTTGCATGCCTGCTTGCATGTTGCATGCCTGCTTGCATGTTGCATGCCTGCCTGTATGTTGCATGCTTGCTTGCATGCTGCATGTCTGCTTGCACGCTGCATGCCTGCTTGCAAGATGCATGCTTGCTTGCATGTTCTTTATTTCTACCTCCTCATATTAAACACCATATTATACTTCTCTCTGACGAGCAATGATGTGTTATTTGTCTTGCTATTCGGTTTTCAAGGTGTTTTTATTTCAGAATTGTATTAATCGGTATTTTAATAATCGGAATTCGTATTTTTGATGTTTCGAATTATCATTAAGTCGGAATTTTTGTTATTCGGTCTATTGAAACTCGGTATTTTGAGAATAGTAATTATAAACGTTAGGAATATTGAAATTTAGGAATTATAAAATAGGAGTAATGATAAGTCGGAGTTGTTATATTCGGAATTTTGAATCATTCGTAATTATGAAAATCGGTATTTTGAAATTCGTATTTGTGACTGTCGGAATAAAGTTTTTCGTATTTATGTAGTGTACCCCACTGGGCGACCACTAGTTTTTTAAATTTTATTAATGTTTTGTGATGTGTTGTACAGGCAAGAAGTACGACGGGCCGGAGGTGGACGTGTGGTCGCTGGGTGTGATCCTGTACACGCTGGTGTCGGGCTCGCTGCCCTTCGACGGCTCCACGCTGCGCGAGCTGCGCGAGAGGGTGCTGCGCGGCAAGTACAGGTGGGTCCACGTGATACTGTACACGCTGTGTCGGGCTCGCTGCCCTTCGACGGCTCCACGCTGCGCGAGCTGCGCGAGAGGGTGCTGCGCGGCAAGTACAGGTGGGTCCACGTGATACTGTACACGCTGTGTCGGGCTCGCTGCCCTTCGACGGCTCCACGCTGCGCGAGCTGCGCGAGAGGGTGCTGCGCGGCAAGTACAGGTGGGTCCACGTGATACTGTACACGCTGTGTCGGGCTCGCTGCCCTTCGACGGCTCCACGCTGCGCGAGCTGCGCGAGAGGGTGCTGCGCGGCAAGTACAGGTGGGTCCACGTGATACTGTACACGCTGTGTCGGGCTCGCTGCCCTTCGACGGCTCCACGCTGCGCGAGCTGCGCGAGAGGGTGCTGCGCGGCAAGTACAGGTGGGTCCACGTGATACTGTACACGCTGTGTCGGGCTCGCTGCCCTTCGACGGCTCCACGCTGCGCGAGCTGCGCGAGAGGGTGCTGCGCGGCAAGTACAGGTGGGTCCACGTGATACTGTACACGCTGTGTCGGGCTCGCTGCCCTTCGACGGCTCCACGCTGCGCGAGCTGCGCGAGAGGGTGCTGCGCGGCAAGTACAGGTGGGTCCACGTGATACTGTACACGCTGTGTCGGGCTCGCTGCCCTTCGACGGCTCCACGCTGCGCGAGCTGCGCGAGAGGGTGCTGCGCGGCAAGTACAGGTGGGTCCACGTGATACTGTACACGCTGTGTCGGGCTCGCTGCCCTTCGACGGCTCCACGCTGCGCGAGCTGCGCGAGAGGGTGCTGCGCGGCAAGTACAGGTGGGTCCACGTGATACTGTACACGCTGTGTCGGGCTCGCTGCCCTTCGACGGCTCCACGCTGCGCGAGCTGCGCGAGAGGGTGCTGCGCGGCAAGTACAGGTGGGTCCACGTGATACTGTACACGCTGTGTCGGGCTCGCTGCCCTTCGACGGCTCCACGCTGCGCGAGCTGCGCGAGAGGGTGCTGCGCGGCAAGTACAGGTGGGTCCACGTGATACTGTACACGCTGTGTCGGGCTCGCTGCCCTTCGACGGCTCCACGCTGCGCGAGCTGCGCGAGAGGGTGCTGCGCGGCAAGTACAGGTGGGTCCACGTGATACTGTACACGCTGTGTCGGGCTCGCTGCCCTTCGACGGCTCCACGCTGCGCGAGCTGCGCGAGAGGGTGCTGCGCGGCAAGTACAGGTGGGTCCACGTGATACTGTACACGCTGTGTCGGGCTCGCTGCCCTTCGACGGCTCCACGCTGCGCGAGCTGCGCGAGAGGGTGCTGCGCGGCAAGTACAGGTGGGTTCACCTGCCTTAAAGAGATGTTAGCAGTACTGGAGGGATCCGCTAGGACCGATACCTGCCAGGATCGCGAGATTTCTCCGAAAGAGTTTCCGTGGCCCTGGCATATAAGCAACTGAAGAAACACCGGTGGGTTTTAGTCAGTAAAAGTCTGACACGCCCTTCCGCTCCACCCAGAGCAGGAGACTAGAACTTCTACAAAATTTATTGAAAAAAAACCGGCCAAGTGCGAGTCGGACTCGCGCACCGAGGGTTCCGTACAAACCTGTAGGTATTCTCGGTTTATGCATAAGGTTTATGTTTATGAAATTAAAGGATTTTTTTTTAATTTTTATGTTTGAGTTGATTGAATGAAAGGTAAATTGCGGTTTACGATTTATGACGTATTAAAAAAAACTACTTACTAGATCTCGTTCAAACCAATTTTCGGTGAAAGTTTACATGGTAATGTACATCATATATTTTTTTTAGATTTATCAGTCTCTTAGTTTAGAAGTTACGAGGGGTGGGGGGGCACATTTTACCTCTTTGGAACTGTCTCTCGCGCAAACTATTCAGTTTAGAAAAAAATGATATTAGAAACCTCAATACCATTTTTGAAGACCTATTCATAAATACCCCACACGTATGGGTTTGATGAAAATTTTTTTTTTTAGTTTCAGTTCCAAGTATGGGGAACCCCAAAATTTATTGCTTTTTTTCTCTTTTAGTGTGAAAATCTTAAGTCGGTTCACAGAATACATCTACTTACCAAGTTTCAACAGCATAGCTCTAAAAGTTTCGGAGAAATGTGGCTGTGACATACGGACGGACAGACAGACAGACATGACGAATCTATAAGGGTTCCGTTTTTTGCCATTTGGCAACGGAACCCGAACGGTTTTTAAACCGAACGAAGAGCCGAGCGGATCTGCGAAGCTGTGCCGTGGATCATCGAGCGGCACATGATGGCTGGATCTGCAAAGAGGCGCTGGACCTGCCAAGAGGCGCTGGATCTGCCAAGAGGCGCTGGATCTGCCAAGAGGCGCTGGATCTGCCAAGAGGCGCAGGATCTGCCAAGAGGCGCTGGATCTGCCAAGAGGCGCTGGATCTGCCAAGAGGCGCTGGATCTGCCAAGAGGCGCTGGATCTGCCAAGAGGCGCTGGATCTGCCAAGAGGCGCTGGATCTGCCAAGAGGCGCTGGATCTGCCAAGAGGCGCTGGATCTGCCAAGAGGCGCTGGATCTGCCAAGAGGCGCTGGATCTGCCAAGAGGCGCTGGATCTGCCAAGAGGCGCTGGATCTGCCAAGAGGCGCTGGATCTGCCAAGAGGCGCTGGATCTGCCAAGAGGCGCAGGATCTGCCAAGAGGCGCTGGATCTGCCAAGAGGCGCTTTATTGCGGGAAAACCCCAATTTGACAAGTTGTCTAAAATTAACGTTGGTTGATAAGAATCCGACGTTTGGTCTTCACCTATTGCATTTCACATTCAAAAAATTGAATGCTCATTCATTTTCAAATCGCTTCGAGTTTTGTAAAAATTATATTGTATAATGCCCCCAGAATTTAGATTTGATGATAGGCGATTCGTATAAAATATTGATGTTTAGTTTATGAAAGCCGACTCCCAAAACGCAAAAAAATGTCCAGCATACATTTGATTAAAAAAAGCATTTTTTACCAATAAACCCCTTATCTGTTCGTTCCCAGAATACCCTTCTACATGTCAACGGACTGTGAAAACCTCCTCAAGAAATTCTTGGTGCTGAACCCCGCGAAAAGAGCTTCCCTGGAGAGCATCATGAGAGACAAATGGATGAACACTGGCTACGAGGATGACGAGCTGAGGCCCTACGTAGAGCCCCAACAGGACTTCAAAGACCATAATCGGATAGGTGAGGATACCATAGGTATACTTCCGACCTCTTGTTATGTGAGACTATGCTCGGGAATTGTCGGGACACTTCGGGAATCTTCGTTCATGGTCATCTAGTTTTAAGTTCCGCGCTGCAGCTTTTAACTCGTATATTGTAATAAGTTTAAAATTTTTGTAAAACGAAGATTTCTCTTGATGTAGTTATTAAATGTTGCTAGCTGCAGTGTGGACCAGTTATAAGTAAAAAATTATTTTTTAATTGGTCCAGTTCAGAAGATTTTGTAACAAAGCAGAAAAAAATGTACTAGTTAAATTGGAAGCCGAGATATTCTTGAAAGAATGTAATTTAAATAAGGTGGTATATAAATCATATAAAGCTATAAGCTAAATCTATATATAATTCATAAGTTACCCAAGCTAAGCACGCAAAATAACAAATGGAGTTAGCGTACTAATAAAAGAAATAGTTTATTATAACTTCATTAGAAAACGCAAAAATACAAAGCTTCATAATTAAGTAAACTGACATGAGCTTTCACTAAAACCCACTTTTTTATGGATTGGACCATTTTTAACACAAAATACTTCAACACTGTAGTTTCACTCACAATCACACCATATTTGACAGTAAAATTAAAGTAAACTAACAATTACTAATGCTTTGTCTTTGAATACTTCCCGTGAACAAAGCTTAACTAACTTTATTAATGGTAATCTCACCCAAACACATGCCCATTAGGGTGTCCCAAAAAAATCAAAGTCGTTTTTTTTGAACGCATACCCTCTTAATTTTTTACTTTTAAGTCAAAACAATTATAAATAAAATTTTAAGAAGTTAGGACCTCGGTAACCTGTGCCGACTTACATCGATACATGTCAGTATTTGCTCTCTAATGCTGACGCGACCTTACGTGTCGATGTGCTTGTTATTACTCGTCATTTCGTTATAGAAGTCGTATTGTTTTCAATTAGTCAACATGTCAGTGCAATTATGCAGTTCTTATATTTTTAATAGGTGACGTAAAACATCAAATATCGGGTTCAAAACTTCCGTCTAATGGACAATTTCTAACAGTTTTATTTAACAATATCCGTGAAGTGAATTTTACTGTCAATGAAAGCGCGAATCTCAGTATTCGCCAGTGTATTATCTATTAGGTAAGGCGCTTCTCCAAAACACACAACCCAGCAAAATAGCTCTGCGGAGGGATTTTATTACTACAAAATTAGTAGCAGCGCTAGATAGGTGTCAATTGAGTATGAGAGATTCTGTGTTCATTCTTGAAGCAACTATTGGAGCACTTGGATATAATTTTCATGAATTTCCGATAAGTAAGACTTCCACCTAAAGAATTCGTACTGCAAAACGGAAAGAACGGGCTGAAGCTAAAAACTAAGGATTTTCAAAATAAGGTACCGGAAGTTGTGACTGTTCATTGGGACGGCAAGCTTTTGCCTGCATTAAATGCTCGGAAATAAAAAAAAAACGTCTTCCTTTAGGGATTTCCTACGAAAACAAAGAACAACTTATAGCTGTACCAAGACTAAAAAGTTCTACAGGAAATGAACAAGCACAAGCAGTTTGGAACGCGAGTGTAGACTAGAATTTAGAAGATAAAGTGCAAATATAAACTGCTGGAAAAAAAAGAACCAAGAATCCGATTCCCGACATCCCCTCTACGATTACAAGATGACTCCAGGCAGGCTTAAAAGTCGTAAGAGCTTCTTACGCTCTACAGCGGCAGCGGCAGCTGTAGACACAATTTGTCAAAGTGGGGGATTATACTCATCCGACACCCAGTGCGAGTGCGGTACGTCTGATCAGACCATGACCCACCTGCTGGAGTGTCCCAAGTGCCCGTTCACCCGCACCTCAGATGATGTCAAAAATGCCACTGATGCCGCAATAAACGTGGCCACCTACTGGGCTCAAACGATATAATAAAAAGTATACGAGTACCATCGACACGAAAGAAGAAGAAGTGCAAAATCTTTGTTGTGATACTACTGCTTCAAATACAGGTCGTAAAAACGGTGCCTGTGTGCTTCTTGAACAAAACTGAACAGAGAAATGCTTATTTTCGCTTGTCGCCTTCACGTGTATGAATTGATCTTGAAAGACGTACCTATTTGAAGCAAAAATCAGTCAAGTAACTACAAACCTGATATTCCTGAAAGTTTCAGCACTGAGGGTATGAAACGATGTAGCCGAAAGAGCGGTTACGTTAATGCAAGACTTTCATGGATTCATCAGGAGAGAAGGAACAAAAACAATTTTTATTGCGTACAAGAACACCGGAAAATTTATCCTGACTCTAAAAAACAAACGTTAAAAAGAAAATTTGAACAAAAGTATTACTTTTCAATATAAATTAATAAATGATAAATTATTTGGGTATATTGGAGTTTTAATTGAGTAATAAAAATTAAGTTCTTAATTCCTACTACAGTATGTCAGTACAAATTTTCATATCAAAAGTTTGGCATCAAGTCGGCACGGGTTATCGTTGTCCAATCATAATAATATTTATTATTTGAGTCAATGAGATCAAACCGAATAAAAATAGAGGGTATGCGTATTCGATTTCGCGAAAAAAATTTTTGCCCTTATATCTTGGGACACCCTAATGCCCATAGCATGCTATAAGCACAGGATATACAGTATGTGAAATAATGAAAAGCGTTCATAAAAACAACGAAAAAGTCGCCTAAAAAATTAAATTGAGAAATCCACGTTATATGGAAGTCGCTGAAGTCTTGTAGGTCGTAAGTTCGAAACCGGCTGGTTTCGAAAATTAGGGACTACACTCTGTATATTTAATTTTGTCACTACTGCTCTCAAAACGCTGAATGAAAACATCGTAAGGAAACCGGCATGTCCTAGACTCAAAAATTCAAAGACATGTGACATCCACCAACCCGCACTGGGCCCACGTGTGTGGAAAACGAACCACTCCTTGTCACGAGAGGAAGCCTTAGTCCCAGCAGTGGCTATAGGCTGAATGTGTAGTCGGTTATTAAGATTACCGTGCCAAAATCGTGTGCGGATTAAAATGGACAAGTCATGCTGTCTTTCTGCTTTATTGGTCGTGAACGTCACTGCTGGGCGTGGCGTCTAGGTTTCGATACCCAGGTTGGGCAAAGTATTAATGGGTGTGGAGAATGTCTCCGTAGCGGCCTGGAGTCTGGATTTATTTCTGGTTAATGGCAATAAAGCGCGGTAATCTCTGTAAGCGTGCTGCAGGCGATGTAAATGCCAGCACAGACTCGCCGCTTATTGTAAGGAAAACACTTTAAACACTGAAAAGTACCAAATTTTTTTTCTTAAACAAGCAGTTTTTGATGCTGTTAAAAAAACTAGGTCGAAAAGAGAAACCATGGTGTTACCAACTATCTTGAGCGTTTTTTACTTCACATACTGTATACCAAAAGCTAAAATGAGCTACTAATATTGATTTCTGCTAACCCGTATAAAAAATTGAAATTTCTTATTATTCCATGCGTACTTTCGGCACAGCGCAAATTGGTACGTGTTCGCAAGGGGATGTGTGTTATGTGTTTTTTTAATTTAGGGGAAAGGTGAAATGTATTATGTCTTGTTGTATCACTTTTGACAAAAATAATCTAAAAGGTTCAATTTCTTCTGTGAAATCTGTTCTAAGAATATATTATAATACACAGATTTATGACTATATATTGTCGTCTGAAATTAAAATGGCGGGCATCCGACACTGCATGATCCAAAAGCATGAAATGCAGTTTCCGAAACGCATAGACACCAATGCTGAAAGCCTTATTGATAAATCTTCCGTTAATTGTTGATTAATATACCACACAACCACAACACTTAACATAATGAAGCTTTTCGTTAGGAGAAATACAGGGTAACAAAATCTGTTATTTACCATGGTTTCAGAACATGATTATGAACCCCTAAGCGAACAATAAAAAAAAAGGTTGTTTCATACATTTTGATCACTTGATCACACTCCTATGAAACAGCTGTTTTTTTTTTTTTTTATGATCGGCGTGTAATTTGTAGTGGGTTCAAAATCATGTGAATTCATGGTATCATTTTACGCGTCGATCTCCCTGCCTCTCTGTAGTTTCAACTGCCTACTTAAAATTCATTGCGTTTGTGGCTTTCCTTACTATCTAAAATAAAATTAACAAAAAAAGGTTTTACAACGAGACACGTTTATTATTTTATTATTATTTTGCGTATTTATGTCCAGTATTTTTATTTATTTATAAATGCTTAAATGCACGCAAATGAAAGCATATGTATTAATCCTGTATGCTAGCATTTAATACCGCTTGTTTTTAGAAAGATATTTTTTTTGAGCTTACTGTCATGTGATATTAATTTAAGTTACATACTTAAATGTTAGAAAATTCGGGGTGACATCGTCGACGCGCAGCCTGTAACCAATTCTTCAAATCTTTATTTTTTTTATAATCTTTGTTATGAAAAAAAAATAATTAAAGAACTTGTGTGTGTCAGCACGCACGACTGGAGTTAACTCCTTACGAATGATTATAAAATATAATAGATTAGTAAACATATCATAACCCATAACGTAAGAGAAAGTTTTATTTTACTCCCCATACAATTTTCAGACTCTCTGAGCTTAATGTGAAAATTGATTCTTAAGGAGTAAACTCCAATAAACTCTAAAAATACTGTTTGTGCATTTTGACCGCTTAGTTATTGCACTTATCTAAGAAACAGTAGATTTTAATTTTGATAGTCAACAAAAAAAAAATTATTGCTAGGGTGTCCTGGAACATGTGCCGAATTCATGGTTACAATTTGCACGTTGAAGATCTTACTACCCTGTATAATGTTGATAATGTGTGTATTGTTACTGTAAAAGTTGTAGCCATTGTTGAAAAGATTATTATATTAATAGGAGTAGGTTTCAAAAAATCAAATGACGGTCCAAGTAAGTACCTATGTGTAAAAACAGAATAGTTTGGTGTTCTTAGATAGTAAAAAAAATGATCTGTCTATGTAACTAAATGTTTTAGAAGATTTTTTATGCATGATTGTGTTTTTAACGTCTATATATACCTAAGATATATTTAATAAGTGTTGCATGCAAGGTGTAACTCTTTAGTAAAAATGAGTTTTTTATCTAATTAATCTCAATTTATGGAATCATTTTAACAATATTATATTTGTCCTATTTCTGTCCTTACTTAATGGTCCTGCTATTTTTTTATGTTGTCTTGGATTCGTTTTATTAAATCTCTCGTTTATTTATTTTCATTAATGTGGTTACGCTAAGGTAGGTAGCCCGTGATATTCAACTTTTATTACGTTTTTTTTTCCAAATTACAGGTCAATGTAGAACCTAACAGAAATTAAAAACTGACAACGTAGTTCGATGCTAAATTGCCAGTTTTGTAAAAAAGGATGGCATATGCACTCTGGGTTCTTAATTTTAAATCTGCACCCTAATTGCGAAACGCACAATTTATCAGAATCTGAATGGGATTGAAGATTATTTCTAAACCATTGTGTCATTTGTTCGAATAAATTGTGGCTCAGCAACGTAAATAACGCAATGAATGTTGTTTAACTATAAATATTAAACCAATTCCTACCGATAAAAAGTTCCGCAATTACCCCTCTGGTGGCTTAAGGCGAATAATGTTCGACATATAGCCTGAAACTGACCAGCAAAGCGCAAAAAAAAAAACATAAGAAAATTTTAATAACGCGGGTTACCTTACCGTGCGCAATAAAATTGTTCTATTTTGGTCCAAATTCCATGAAAAAAACGTAAGTTACGCATACAAAATCTCCCTCTTTAAACCTAGTTCCACAATACTGACTCATAGTTCTCCGCCCACCACAGAGGCACTGGTATGTGTTGGCTACAACCGACAAGAGATCGAGTACTCACTAGCGGAGGCCAAGTACGACGATGTGTTCGCGACCTACCTGCTGCTCGGTAGGAAAAGTACGGACGTGAGTACAAAGGTTATTATTACTTAACTTTTTAATGAGCTTACAATTGGCTGTATGTGCTCTGGATGTGTAGATTTTATTTATGTGGTTTTTTTTGGTGTTCCCCTGTGTTTTTGTCCGTTGAATAATATTTTAATAAAAAAATGGCAATGGTTTGCCACCTATTTTGATGGTGGCAAAATAATTTGTGAAATGTGAGTGTGCAGTTAATAACTATACGTCTCTGTCTTTCCCTTTTAAATAATATTGGCGTTGTGTTATAATAATTATAATACGTTTATTAAATGTTTTTGGTCTCTCCATTTCGAATGCATAATTATCATCAAGTTCCCCTGTGTGCTTGTTTGTTGCATAAAGTTGAAATAAATAGTTAATGGCAATGAGCTTGCCACCTCTATTTTGGTGACAATGTATGCCATATACATCTGTCTCCCTGGGAAATAGTGATGTCATGTCATTATACGTCTGTGTTTTTCATTTGGCTTTGTACAGTTGTGAGCCTTTAGCTCGGAGTGCGTATTTTAAAAATCAGTATTAAAAAAGTAATGTTCTTCAACGGTAATTCAATTTAATATTTGGTAAAATCTAACAGTAATATTTTGATGCGACTTGTGCCCGATAATTTGATGGTAATGGCGTCGGCCTCGTATTACATGTGAAATTTGTGCTCGGTTGATCTCACAGTTGTTACGGGTCGTTAGAAGCCCGAAAGTGTGACAGTCTTATCAAGCGGTACCGCATTACCTTTCGTTCTTCAACATACTGGTATTTCGCTGCATCTAGTTATACACTGGAAGCCGACCCCAAAATAATTGGGAAAAGGCGAGACAGATGATAATGATTTATGCCCCTTTGGTGGCAATAGGCTTGCTACCTATTACTTGGGACTTAAACATAACCGGCGAAATGAGGGTGTACTATATTTTACTCATACCTCTGCCTTAGCCTTCGGAGAATACAGCGTGATGTTATGTTGTTTAGTAGATAAAACCTAGGACTTGTTTCAGAGCCATGAAAACGATTAGTTTTATTAAATAAATATTGTTCCAAGCATAGAATGCAAGGTGAAAGTTTCTAAAACATGCTTCTGTGTATTTTAAATTGAATTGTTTTTAAAGTAAAGAGTACATACATGCCTTTTGTAACGACATTAAAATGTGAACATGTTTACAACAAACGTTACGTTGTGACGGCTCGATTAGCACAGTGGCCGCTGTGCTGCGGGTCGCGGGTTCGATTCCTGCACGGAACAAATGTTTGTGTGTGTGAACAGATAGTTGTTCCGGGTCTGGGTGTTTTGTTTGTGCATGTTTTGTTTTGTTTTATTTTTGTTTTTAAACCTACCTATAATATTTATAGGTAGGTTTAGACTAATATCAGATGTTTCTTGAATTTTTTTTTCCAAGTCATTATTTATCATTTTGTGTTTGTTCGTCGTGTTTTCTTCAATGTACAGAGTGGTAAGAAATTTTCATCCATATACAATCTACATTATGCTTAGCCGAAAGGTCATTAAAGTATGACTCATTAAACAGCAAGTTCTACAGAACTATTGGTTCTTAGGCCCTCCCTGCACCACAAACCAACGTATTTTCAAAATCATTCTGTCACTGTCAACTTCAAACCAATCTCACAAATGGAACAACATTTTGAATACGTTTAGCGCTAAACGTATTTAGTGATTTGTGGTTCAAGCGGGACTATACTAAGCGGGACTCCATTCGTGTTAAGAAAATAGTGACTGATCGTTACCACTCAGCTTAGCCACGCCCCTTGACCAATTAGATCATAGTAAATTAGAACGTAATTCAACTGGTGTGTTCAATTTGAACACGGCTTTCTAACTTACTATGATATAATTGGTCAAGGGGCGTGGCTAAGCTGAGTACACTAGAAGTCCCACTAATTAGTAAATGCATAAACGTATTTAAAACATTCTGATTTTTGTCTCTGTCAACTTTTTAGTGCTCGATCGTCAGCGCTAAATATTGGTCTCATACCGATTTATATGGACTACTCTTTCGATTTATGTTACCCACAGTGGTACACTTTACACGTCCATTTATTATCAGCGTCTTGATACACACGGCTACCTATCAAGCTACACATTTCCAGTTTTAACTGACTCGCATTGCATATGATTTTCGTAGAATGAGCGCTCAGCTTATACTGGAAATTTAAAGCTTGATTTGTGGTCGTGCGTACGCATGAATGACAGTAAGCGACCGACTTCGGCGCAATACTAAATCCAGCCTAAATGAGTGACAGAAATGGAGCGATATTTTAAATACATTTGACGTTACATGTAGATTATTTGTGGTGCGACCGGGGTTTGATAAAGTAAAAGTCGTAGAGCAAATAATGTTCTTTAGCACCCTTTCGGCTATGCAACAGCTACCCTGTCCGATATAAAAAAGTCCCGTATACGGTTCCAGCCGGAGTCGGACGGCAGCCGGTCCGGCTCGTCTCTGTCGCTGCGTACGGCAGCGGCCGGCAACCAGCCGCCCGGCACTACGACCACGACAAATGCGCATTCAGGTAACATATTTATTGTTTTTGGATATTATACTATTAATAATAAGTTAGGATATTATAAAGTTGTAAAATTTTACTTCTTATGAATATTTTTCTAAGTATTTGTGTCAAGTTGATTAAAAGGCCGTGTGAAATTGCTGTAAAGCCGATATCAGACACCTCGAGTGAATGGTTCACTTGAGTGTAGGTACATTCTTGTTTCATTCCACATTCAAACGACAGCCACATTTTACGTTCGTTCGTTGGCGGGTGAAAGATGCCGAGTTCCGAAATCCAACTACGTTGGATCAGTGCACAGTTTATCATTCACTTTTGTTCCATTTTATGTTCAGATGTTTCCCTTTGAGTGAAAATAGCCGAATACAAGGCAACGTTTAAACATAAACTTATCTGTCTGATATCGGCTTAACTGTTTAATTAAATACGACGGCATATCGCGTAAAAATTAAAGTATATTTTCTTAAAACGTATGGAGAACTAGTAAAGTTTTAAATAGGTTTTTATTAGGCTGTGTACATAAGCAACATTATTGCTTTAAAATAACATTATTAAGCGCTCTAAAATTTTACTGGGGGCTATTTATTTATTAATTGGTGATTTTAATATAACACAAAAAGTACTGTCGGCAAAACTGTTGGATTACTACCTGTTTTCACCGTCAATACGTTTAAGGTTACGTAAACCGCTTATTCAGCTGTACCCGGTTAATCCGGTAGCCGAGAAAGGAAAAGTTGATGATGCTTAAGAGGATGGTCCAAGGGAAACCGCCAAATTCAAATTATTTTACGCATCTTGCTTAGCAAATTATATCTGTGAAGAAATATTTGAACTTTGCGGGTTACATAAAGCCCAGATCTATACACCGTGACATTTTAGTCGTCTTACAAAGTTTGTCCGCTCAATGTATCCGACATAATAATATCAGTGTATCAGAGTATCAATAATATCAGTATCTAGGCGTGATTAAAACATTGTTACCATTAATTAAAATAATAGGTATAAAAAAATATATTAGAACAAATTTTTGCTCCCCTGACCCTTCCCGTCGCATCGATTTGCCTGCTAGTGTTGCTGCTCGCTCCTTTTGAGTTATAGTGAGTCAACCTTAAAAGATAGACATATGCTCTCGCGGACTTTTTTTTAGAACTTTTTCAAAGGAATATTTCCGTCATACATGATTTTTGCGTTACCTTAACCGTTTACGCAGCGCACGCAACGGAAACTCTCAAAAGGAATACATTTTCCCCGTTTTTACAACATTTTTCATTACTGCTCCGCTCCTTTTAGTTGTAGCGTGATGTTATATAGCCTATAGCCTCCCTCGATAAATAGGCTACCCAACACAAAAAGAATTTTTCAATTCGGACCAGTAGTTCCTGAGATCAGCGCGTTCAATCAAACAAACAAACAAACAAACAAACTCTTCAGCTTTATAATATTAGTATAGATTATGAAACATCCTGTCAATAGTGTTTACGTATCAGGTGGTAGAGAACATAACTACCCAGCGCACGAGTCGACTAGATCATTCCATCTTCATTTTTCATGAGACAAAATATCAATTTCAAACTACGTCATGTGTCATCATAATGAATAATATTTTTATTTTTTAGTTATTCAAATGTTAATTTTTTTTTCTTATGGATGTGTAGTAGTCTTTGGATACATGAAGTGGGCTGCCGTTGTAAGACGTTTAAAATGTCACGGTGTATACGTTACTGGGCGCGCACATTGACAAGGTTTATTCCTGTCTCTGTCAAACTACAAGTACGAGATAGAGACGGGAATATGTCTAATTCAAAGTACGTGCGAAGTAATTTCTTAAGATCTCAGTCTTAGAGCATTCGGTAAAAGCGCTTAGGCCATAATGATTCAGCTTAGCTTATTTCTAACTGGGTTTGTTCATCGTCATTACTCTACGTTATATACGAAACCGTCTTTATTTATCATTTGTATTGTCTGGGCAAAAATATTATGACACCATTTTTACTTAATCTTAGGTTTTGTTTTAACCTGGCTGTATTTTTTAGAACAAATATCGTTTAGTCGAATTCGCTAAGGACGTAACAATATCGCGGGGGTAGATTTTGGCGCACTCGGTTTAGCGCTATATGTATTTAGTGATATGTGGTGTAAAAGCGCCTTAAGCTCATATAAAATGTAAAAAAATATGTTTTTTTTTTAAAGTAGAAATTTGTCAAAATATTTTTGCCCCAAAAATGAGTTAGGTTCATACTATAATACTATTGCTTCTTATTATTATTGTGTATCGTGTGCTTTTACGTACTGCAAACCGATCACAACCGAGAGCTAACTAGGAATCAAACACTAAAATACACTAATTACCAGATTGTTACACTGTCATCTTTTGGGAAACATCATTCATTAACGTGGGATTTCATCTTGGGACAATTCAAATTTAAAAAAATACACTTGTTGCTATTTATTTGGGAGCCCCACATCGGATTCCTAATTCGAAATTTTTATGATAAATGATAAATTGGGGTGCCATATGTATTGATAAGTTCGGGTAAAGCGGAGGGACTCGTCGCTAAGCTAACAACTGCAATATATCAATTGGAGTTTATCTTACGCGTGGATCGGTGACCATCCTTTCAATAATGGCACCTGTACCCGTACCTCGGAAAGCTCGTTGGTCTTTGACAGTCGTTACGGGTAATTAAAACCGTGAAATCAGACAATACTCTGACCGAGGGGTATGGTATTGAGGTCAAATAGGCAGTCGCTTCATGTAAAATATTTGCAGTTGTTAGACTGAAAGCTTGCTCCAACATATTTGGGATAAGACTAGGCAGATTATGAAGTTAGGCCATAACGGAGTGTCAAACTAGGGTAGAAAGGGCTGTCAAGGTAGGTTGCAATGAGTTCGCAAGCTAGGGCGTCGCTCGGTTGTGTTCGTGTTGCGTGGGCGCGCGTGTAACAGTATGACGGCAGGCGCGGGCGGCGGCGCGGGCGGCTCGCCCGGCCACCGCGGCGTGCAGCGCTCCATCTCCGCCTCCGCGCGCCCCGCCGCCTCGCGCCGCGCCTCCTCCGGCGCAGAGGTGTTGCGCACGCAAGGTAACACACGCACACACACACCCATACACACTACACACATACACACTACACACATACACACATACACACTGCCCTACCTACACACAAGAAACACACCTTGACGAGTAGGAAAACGCTAGAGCTGCGAAACCACATTAGATACAAGCACAACAGTTTTATTCCGGAATCCAAAGGCGCCAGAAAGAAGAACGGATTATTTCCTACATCGTCCACAAAAAATAAATTACTATTCAACACTCCACATCTCAAAAATCACAACAAAACATTAAATCGTAAAATAGTTATACTTTTTTTCAGCTACTTTTTCCACGTCATTAATATTATAAAGTTTTTTTAAACTATGGTCACTAAACATCAACTTTCTCGAACTGGAGATAACCACGCATCTGCTAAGTTTGCGATGCCCAAGGGCATCGCAAACCAAGCGACTCTCGGCTCGGCTCGGCTCTCTCGGCTCTCTTATACCAAGGTATAAGAGAGCCATAATTTTACTTGCACTCCAATTACATAAAAATTAACTTTGCAATAATATGGCGTTGAAAAAATATTGTAATATTAGTTCTTAGTCGATGTCGCTTATTGTATAGCGTGATCTTTCGTAACTTATTTCAAACACATTTTCTTTTTATTGTTCACTCGCACCACACTTTCATGAAAAAGATAGTAATTTAAATCCAAGCAAATATCTGAATTGAAATATTGGTGGAAAATTATTATTCTCCTGTTTTGTTACTATCTTTTTCATCACAATCAAAATAAACAAATATCATGGGTGATTGGCATTTTTTCAGCTGGTAATAACATTAACGCTTAGATCATAGGTATTTTATATCATATCAAAATTTACAAGATTAAACTACTTTTTTGTTTGTGGAATTCATTCGATAATTCTCTGATAAAAATAATGAAAATGTATAAAAAGAAGAAATAAAATTTATCAAAATTGAAACATGTAAGGACTAAAAAGTCAACTCAAGTGTTAAACAGAATCGAATTTGGTTCGAATTAGTAATAATTGATTCGAAACGATTCATCTGCATGAACCGTTGGTGATTTATGTTGATTGTAAAACACGATTGCCATCACAGAACTGACAACGCACTTACGCTTTGCACTCAACAGATGTCGCTGTACTAAAGTTTTTGTCAATAATAAGTTTAGAAAAAGGTAGTTCAGCCATTTTCTGATATGTACAAACAACAAAAGAGATAAAGAGGCAGGACACTTGTTATAAACTCGTGCCCATAGTTAATTAAGGGCTAATTTCGTCAAACCCAGATCTTTACCCAAGAAATATTTTTTTGAATTTTTGACAGTCTTTCCATACAAGAACTGTCAGGTGTCAATTTTATTTCACGGATAAATAAAACATATCAGAAGGCTAATTCTCGTTATTAAAGACGACCAAAATCTAGGCGCAGTTTCATCTCCGCGACAAACTAATGTCAAAAACTTGTCAAAAACATTGAGACCAGACTGTAAACGTTCTTAATATTACGAGAATTGCCGTTACATCTGACCTTGGAAAATCAGTTAGTCAGTTAATGACACCTGGAAAAATAATGTACACGTCCCCTTAGTATCTCACTGCTTATAGGCTATCTCTTTTGTTGAATGTAAATTCAGAAACCGCGAGTGTAATATTTCGTATTTATTAAGAGTGTATACTTCCAGTAGGTACCACTACGACTGCTGCCAACAACACCACATCCACGGCTACTACGACGACCTCCAATTTCAAAAGACAGGTGCGTTATTTTTCATTAAGTTATTTAGACTTATGCACAGTAAATAAGAAGACTCAGGCGTAGATAGGACGAACGCGACCCGTATAGGGATTGGTCCTTATTGGCTCGGGATCAAGTTGAGTGGAAAAAGGTAACAGAGGCCTTTGCCCTGCAAAGAGAAAAATACAGGTAGTTTTTTTTACTAGCCTCCACTGTTCCACTCCTACGTAAAGGTCTCCCTCCACTACTTCCATCTATAGTCCGCATCCTCCCTCCAGTTTTCACGGAATCCATCCAGCTCGTCTCGCTATCTCCCACGTAGTCTGGTCTCTACAGGCAGATTATAATATTATTAGGTACATGAAATCAAATCTAATGTCATTTATGCAAACTAGGCACTTTTTGAACGTCTAAAGTTACAAAAGACAGACCCACAAAAAGTACGCCCTTCACAATAAAATTAATATTTGCACAATGCTACTATATTAGAGGTATTTATTATCTACCTACCATTTTTAGGTAAACTTCGATTCATTGTGTCCTTTCCTGTCACAAAATATTCTTGTGAGCAAGATGTGGGTGAAAATTCCGATATATGAGACCTTTTAAGGGTTTCGTACCCAAAGGGAACAACGGAACCCTGTGACTAAGCGCCCGATGTCCGTCTGTCAGCGGGCTGTATCTCATGTACCGTAATAGGTATACAGTTGTAATTTTCACAGGGTGTGTATTTCTATTGCCGCTATGACAACAAAGAATAAAAAGAAAATGAAACTCAAAATTCAGTATGGCAAAGACTGAAAGATGTTTTACGGTAAACGCATTTTACAATGTGATGCAAGCCTTAGAGCTTAATGCTACCTTTTTTTTATTTTTTATGTCTTTAATATCCCAACTGCTTGACGAATGTCTCTCTACTCTCTTTCCACGTCTCTTTGTCCAGAGCTGCCAAGGATCAATCTTTATTGAAAGAGTCCAGTTGACTGCTAACTATTAGTAAAAAATAACTTACGTGAGTGTGGTTCAATTTAGACTCCGACGTTTCCAGTACAAACACCATTACGCTACTTGGACGGCAGAAATCACACCTGTGACGGAAGTACTTGCGCAGAACAGCCTTTTACCCTCTCAAATGGGGGGGGAGGGGTTATTTTACGTTTTTGAAGAAGACTAATGAATCCTATATATATTTGTTGTTCCAGAACACAATTGACTCAGCGTCTATCAAGGAGAACACAGCGCGGATTGCTCAAATGCAGGTACGAAAGGTATACAAAGCTGTTCTTCATTTTACCGTCCCTATGTGTTGGTGTAATGTAACAGGTTGTGGGTTAGACTTAGCTGTAGTTGTGTAGATGGCGTGACGCGACGAGAATATTTAAAAGTGTAACACTTTACACTTTCTTTAAATTATTCTATTTTTTATGTGCAGTCAGAAAAATTGACAATCATATTCAGTTAAGTGAGAAACCGATGGATGTCTTTGAATGAAATGTAATGTGATAAATTAACTGTTTGTTTTTTTTGTTGCGTTTATAATAATATTGAAAACATTTTAAAAGAGTAATGGTGGAGTTTTTTCCCCATTCTTTTCCATATGAATCTACCTTTTGGAAGGGGCAACTAGAAATAATTACTTCTATTTTAATTTGAATTTTGACGTTCAAAAGTGCCTTTTTTGTGCCTATTTGAAATAAATGCTTTGACTTTTAATTAATTAAATTAAATTTTATTCGAAAATACTCATCGGTTTCTTAATAAACTTCAACTATTCGACGATCCTGGTTACTTTTGGTGACCATACAGTCAGAAAAGAACGTTATGCAATAAAAAAAAATGTGTACTATGTTGTGGTTTTTTTTCTTATTCTTTGCGTAATATCCAAGATAGATAGATAGTATATACTAAATAGAAAAAACCAAGAAAGATTTGACTCCTCTAGTATACATAGAACTTGGGTTTCTAAGTAGTTGTAGATGTAGGTATACTTATTTATTTTGTTGTCTATACAATTGAGTATCAATTTAAGTAGTAAAGTATTAGCATTCAGTAATGCAGCATGTAGCACCTTGTCTCGTCGCGTCTCGAAACAGTCGGATATCGTACTTATTTCTACAAAAAATAAGATACATATTTCCGTAAAAGTTTTTAGGTGATTTGGACACGTGCGGAGACCACGCGTAGAGGATCGTGACGCTTCTTGTGTGCTTCTACATTCAGCGTAACGTCGCGTTGCATCGAGTCGTGACCTGAATTGGCTTCTATGTGTGTCATCCGGACTGTTGTTTAGTAATGATTATCTGACCTTCGTTTTCAGCACCTTATGTTTGCAACTATCATATTTTATAGCGACTCCCTTCTCATTGATTCCTTTTTACGGTAACACCACGGGAGTCTTAGTCGATGAAGTTGCGTTTACATATTCTTGCACTGGTTAAACAAATAAAATATGTGAATTTTGTGATAACAAACTAAAATTAACCTCCCCTATACAAACTCTGAGGTCCGAAATTTTCTAATGTTTTTTGCAATTTGCAGGTCAGTATTATGTTGATCATAATATGATTCGCGACCGTAACAAATATATTTATATAATTTTATATATGTAAGCGTCAGATTGTAAATACCGTTAGATTACAATCTAGCTAGATAGATTCTGTAGAAAGATTGTCAACTGCAAACACTGTTTACAATCTAACGCATTATTTTTAGATAGATTACAATCTAGCGAGGTGAAACATGACGTTCAACCAATCAGCGCGAGGTGCGTTTCGTCGCATGCCATTTCACAATTTGACGGTTTCACTTCTAGAGATTGGAATCTAACGATAAATAATACGTTAAATTGTAAGCAGTATGTTACGTTTCACAATTTTTCAACAGATTATAATCTCGCTGGATAGATTGTAATCTAACGGTTTTTACAATTTGACGGTGGCAATATCAGTAATACAACTCTCTAAGTCAGAATTGGCCCTAAATGTCTTTTTTGCGGGCTACCTTATCGCATTGCTTGTAACAATTTCTTTTCAGTTCTTTAATTTGAAAGAATATGGAAAAAAATGGGTTCGCTTTTTACCTTCAAGAAAAGCCCAGTCTTTTAGCAACATCTCTCCTGTCCGCACAGGTGCAGAGTACGAGCCGGCCGTCGAGCGCGGCCCCCAAGCTGGAGCCCCGCTCGCGCACTCTGACGGGCGGAGCGCGCCGCACGCACACGTACGAGCCGCCGCCGCCGCAGCCGCCCAAGCTGTCGCCGCCGCACGACGCGCCCAGGTACATACATAGCACGAGCTTCATTTGTGGCTGGGCAATCATCAAATGACGTCTCCCACTCTGGGTGGAGCGGGAGGGCATGTCAGACTTACTGACTAAAACCCACCCGTGTTCCTTCAATTGCCTATATGTCAGGGCTACGGTAACTCTTTCGAACAAATCTCGCGATCCTGCCAGGGTGGCCCCAAAGCTGAGCTCGGCTACCAGTCTTAACCGGAACCAGCTGAATACCATAAGTTCACTGACTGACCTCCACAACCCAGATGTTGGGTAAGTACAATGTCATCATCATCTGCCTAGCCTTTTCCCAACTATGTTGGGGTCGGCTTCCAGGCTAACCGGATGCAACTGAGTACCAGTATTTTACATGGAGCGACTGCCTATCAGACCTCCACAACTCAGTTACTAGGTAATACAAAACCCCTTGGTAACACTGGTTGTCAGACTTTCGGGCTTCTGACGACCCGTAACGAATGTCTAAGATCTACGAAAGACAGCCGGGACCAACAGCGTAACGGTAAGTACAATACCCCTTTGTAAAACAGGTTGTCGGACTTTTCTAGCTACCCCTGACGACTGGGACGACGGCTTGACGTGTTTTTCGTGACCGTAAGTATCAAGTCAAATAGGAGCCCTTGCCCACTGATATTTTGATTGGTACAACCTGGGTAATTGTACTATCCCTTTGTAAGATAATTTGTCCGACTTCTGGCTATTTGAGACGACTGTCAAACATCTACAAAAGACAACAGGATCCAACAGCTGCTCATGCTTTCCGAGTCCGTAAGTATTAGGACAAACAGGAGTCTTGGTGCACTCATATTTTCTTGTACGAGATATGGAAGGCCTGAGTTCCAGCAGAGAAAAAAGCATACTCGCAAATGCCGAAAAATTACCTCCGGTTTCTGAAAATTCTAGTTTCTGAACAGTTATTGCGCTTTAAAAAAGTAGATAAAAGAGCAGGTTTTCAGAAGCCAGGGGTAGGAAATAATTGAAGGAAGTGCTAATGTGGGTCATATCGTTTTTTACCTTAAAGTCCTTGTACACTTACTTGCCTTTAAATAAAATTATGTTGTAAACAATAATGTGTGTCCTTCCTTGTCTCATTATGTGGTAATTTATGTCAAAATGTGTTATCTTACAAAAATATCCGAAGAAACTCCCCATAAATACAATAAAAGTAAAGTAAATACTTTCTTACGTACTTATATTATAAAATATATATGTAACCTTCAACTGACACTGTATATATATATCCGAATATATATCTATATACGCATGAGAAGGGACTAACCGCATGCTTGACCGACGCACTAAACAGCGCCCCGGCGGCCGACACTAAAAACGGGACGGGCAGTACCAGCAACGGGTCGACTGGTACCGGCAGCACGGCCGGGGCCAAGACGCACGTCAAAAGTGCCTCGATCTCGTCCGCGAGTGGCGCTCCGCCCCTCGGCGCCGACGCCCAGCCTCACAACGCGTCCGCAAGGGACCTCGCACAACCCCGCCCGAGGTACCCACACCTATACCGGTACTGGTACTCTAGTACCGTATGCTTCGCGGTAGTCGCTTCGTGCTGGTTTTTTTTAAGCTTGGTTGGTTCCTACGAGGGTTTCGTTTGGTTCGGCTTGCAGCTAGTACAGTACCCGGTTAATATGGTTCATCGAGTTTCAGAAAAAGTCCGCCTTTCTATAGCTATGATTTTGTCACTTATATAACACGGGAATTGAAATAATAGAGAACCCGAAAACGGGGTCTATATCAAGCTACACATTTCCAGTTTTAACAGACTTCACATTGTATAGTTTTTCCGTACAATTATAAGTCACGTTAACTGCCATGACTAAAATCAGAAAAAGTCAAAAAATTTACTTAGTGTTATGTCACTTTAAATAGATTATTTATTACAGAAATACATTATTTCGTCCAAAAACATGGCCGTCAGGGCAGCAACGACATGTTCAGATTTTGTATTGTGTTGTCGGTCATATAATCTGACAAGGCCTGAATGAAACAAAAAGTGTCGGACACATAGTCCGACATGGTAGTTAGAGTGTTAATACTAGAAATGTATAGTTTGATTTGTCACCATGTATACCAACACTGAAATTGCTTTTTCATATATTTTTCCAATTTTGTGTACGTACATAAAATAAATGTATGAAAAAGTAGTGTTTTTAACACGCTTTTATTAGGTCGACCTGTATGTAACTAACTATGTAATGGAATCTAAGGTAACTAATTTAACCATCTTCCTAGGATCGTAGCGTCATGAAAATTGGCAGCTGTATGTAGTTCTGATGACAATACAATAATATGGTACTGTCAAACTGATCTGATGATGGAGCCGGAAGATATGAACTGGAACTTCATGATGGAACATCGTATCATAGCTGTGTTTGAACTTGTTAGAAAAATTCTGTAATGAACTTTGACCACGATTAAGTTTCAAGGTCTGATGATGAAGCCGGAAGATAGGCACTGGCATTCCATGATGGAATATCGTATCATAGCCGTGTTTGGACTTGTTAGAAAGGTCTTGTAATGAACTTTGACCACGATAACGTTTTGGTTTTTACGTGCATTTATAAAAGCGTGTTTTTTTTAGTGATTTTTTAAACTATAAATTTATTTATGTAAGACTCCTTTTCGGGTTTTCTGCTATTTCACTCGAAACATTTTAGGTGTCAGTCTCTTTAAAAAAATCGATGTCTCATATTATCGCCCTGGTACTGTAATGTAGTTTTATGTTCGTTGGAAGGTTTTTTTTCTTGGTGATGTTCGTCGTTTAGTTTTGCTGAAAAGGATTTGCAGTTACGGTGACAATCTGCTTGTTTTCACAGACATTTTTGCTTTGCAGTATTTACAGCATCATCAGAGCTATTATTATGGTTGAATTTACGAAGTTTTTTTTTTAAATTAAGTGGCTTAAACACAATACTAATGAGCTATCGCAGATTGTAAAACTGGTTCACATTTTTTATTTTACGCACATTTTTTTGTTTTTTTTTTTTAATTTTCTAGTGGGTTTTTGTTTTTTTTTTCAGATTGATGTGTTACTAATATTTCTTATTAAAAGTAGACTGTTGTCTTTAGTAGCAGTAGTGGTAGAGGTATATTTTAATATTTATATAATTTATAATCGTGTAAAATATTTCCTTTTATGTTTATTTTTTTATTATTTATTTAATATTTTTTTAACCTTTATATAAATACATAAGAAATATATATTTTCCAATCCAATTTTATTTTTATTTTCTTAAATCTAGCACAGTATTTTTGTGTTGTTGTGACCTCACTGTCGTAGCGGTAGTCCGTCAGAAAACAAAATGTGATTTACAAAAACAAATATAATAAATATATGTATTGTTTGGTTTCAGCCTGAACTCTACCGTGTCTACCGGCGGCGGCGCGACCGGTGCGCGGAGGGAGTTCCCTAACCCGCTTGTGTTCCCTAGGAATGTACCTTCGAGGTCCACCTTCCACTCAGGTAATATTCTAATTATTACTATCATTCAAATTATTACTATCATTGTAATGATTACTATCATTGTAATGATTACTATCATTGTAATGATTACTATCATTGTAATTATTACTATCATTCTAATTATTACTATTCATTTTTACTATTCTTCATCATATTATGGCGGCCATACATGGTACGCACGGCGACAAATCCAGCTATACATTTCTAGTATAAGCTGACTTCTCATTGTACGAAAAGTGCATTCAATGCGAGGTCAGCTAAAACTGGAAATGTATAGGTTGATATGTAGCCGTTTGTAGAATCTATCGCATTGGTCTACCTGTACAAATGCACCGGCGTAAGTCGATCCAAATTTCGTAGAATGTATGAGACGGTACTCAAAAGAATATTTTCTTTATTTCTGACGTTTCATAAGTGCCAATGTAAATTTTTGTGAAATAAAATATTTTTATTTCGAATTGGTTTCCGATTTTTCACCGGTTACGACGATTCAAAAAACCGCAAAGGTCTATTCCAATACGAGCTCGGCGCTTCGGCAGGTCTACCTAAGCAGACATCTTGCACGGGTAGACCAGTAGACCATAGCATGTATGGCCGCATTTATATGTTGTGTAGAACAAAATGGGTATAAAATTAGATATTTCATTATAGTGAAGTTAAGCCGTCGCGCACCTGAAGAACTCGACTTCAGCACCACTCAAAGTAAAGCATTGAAATTAAAAGGCATTAAGTCTGCTTTATGTCAACGATGTCAAAATTGTTGTATGTCCAGTGCCTGTGCCAAATCTTGGATGAATGATTGTAGTAATTTGTTAATGCGTATGTTTGTATGTGTATTTGTATTAACATTTCTGTATTTGTGTCTTTTAAATAGCAAAAGGCTCGTTCCCTATTTTTAGGAGATTTACTGAACTGTCGAAATATGTGTGTACAAAATCTATTTGCCCCTTTGGAAAATACAGGCGTCTATCAAGTTTTTGAGCTGTTTGGTTGGCCGTAATAAAGGAGATCACTCATCTTAGGATATACATTTTTTTTGGACGCCATCAATAATAATTACATATTTTTCAAGTACATATAGATAGCATTATTATTGTAGCACTATTAAGTTTTTACTACTATTGTACTATGTTTTTACTACTACCATTATAATGTAAGCCATTCTTGGCCGCCGACTTTGGTTTTTTATTCCAAATTACCGAACAAAATGGTGCTTTCTTTTGGCAAGCAATGAATTTAAACAGAGTATCAGCAACTCCATTAAGTGAACAATAAGAATGATCTTGCAATCCACGCACAAACATGCATGTCAATTTCGTGTTTTCGTAGCCAGTGTCGCACACGTACACATATTGACACTTAATGTCTGTTCCAAAAGCATGTGATGAAAGCGTAAACAAACACTGTTTAGGTTCAAATCTAGAGGGAATTAAATGCTGGCGTTTTTAAATTTGCTTAAAATGTAAACAGCAATGGTCTCTCGATTTTTTGTTTGATCAAACATGATTAAATTGTATTTGCCAAACCTTCGACAAGAGTTGAAGTTATAAAATTAACTTCAATTATCAAATGAAAATACGAAAACAGTTTCAAAGTGTTGAAAATCGCCTGCCGGGGTCGCGACATTGTTCGAAAGAGATACCGTGACACTGGCACATAGGAAACTAAAGGAACACGGGTGGATTTTAGTCAGTAAAAGTCTGACACGCCCTTCCGCTTCACCCAGAGTGGGAGAAGTCATTTGATGATTTCCCATAAAAAAAGTGTTGAAAATCATCTAAAATGTGATTAAAAATTAGAATTTGTGTTTAAAAAGCACTAAGTTTTAATGAGGTACTACAAATTCGGCACATGTGCACAAATGCACATGTTCATTTTTGATCCACTTATTTACATTTAAGCAAATACTTTTGGAAATGACAATTAACAGATATCGATGTCTTTATTAATTTATTTACAGTTCATGTACTATTGTGGCACGCACGGCGACACATCAAACTATACATTTCCATTATAAGCTAAGTTCTCACTCTACGAAAAGCTAATATAATGCGAGGTCAGCTACCTGGAAATTATAGCTTGTATGTCATCTTGTGTACATGAAGATTAAATCTTATATATATAAAAATCTTGTGTCACGATGTATGTTGCCAATAAACTCCAAAACTACTGAACCGATTTCAATCAAATTTCACATGTACACGTATTTTGGTCTAACTTACTGGATAGGATAGTTATCAACTCAATTATTTGCTTATGTCGTGAATGTAAACGAATAAAATGTATCAAGTAATTCTTCTTAAGCAAGTCTTTATTAACTGTTTAGTTTTATGAAGTTCTCATAGATGGCGGTATACGTTGATTCATCAATAAAATTCTTCAATATTGTTTGACATCTAGGTTGCAAATACACCCAATAGATGGCGCTGTGTTCTGTTTCTTAGAATATAAATTCTATTACTTTATTTCACGTAATATTTATTTATGTTCACGATATAACCGTATTATTTTAATGGTTTGTGACTGATATTTTTATAATTATACTGTGTATTATGTTATAATACTATTAGCATTAATAACAAAAAAAAAATGTACTATTTTGTTAGAGAATTATTAAAGTCTTGGCGCCAAATTTTAATCAAAGTTTCAAGATCTGGCCATCAAATTCTATCGAGTCGCCATCTCTGGTTTGAACGTCCAAAGCTTTGGTATTTCATAATTTGGTACACATATAGTTTAGAGCCTGAGAAAGGACACAGGCTACTATTTTTATCCCGGTAGTATGTTCCCGCGGGATAATTTCCGATCTCCACGCGGGCGAAGCCGCTGGCAAAAGCTATAATTATATATATTACCACAACTTAAAGCTTTGAGTTTCAAATATGTGTACTTACGGTGATACTAAGTAAATAATGCCCTTTGCAGGTCAAACCAGATCGCGCGGCTCGTCGGGTGGCGCGTACGGTGATGGTGGCTCCCCGCACCAGGCGCGACCTTCCTTCTTCTCCAAGCTGTCCTCGCGGTTCTCCAAACGGTGAGTCTTGACATGTGATGCACTGTAAAATATACATTGTAAGCACTCGGGATACGGTTTAAAACTGTTTGTATTAGTTTTGACATTGTAAATTGCAATTTAGAGAAATAAAAGTAGGACTTTTTTTGAAACTGGAAGTTGTTATATAAGATCAAATTAAAATATTTGGCGAAACCTCGCAGATGTTACGAATATCGATATCTGAATTAATGATGATAAAACAAAAAAAAAATGTTTTTGTATACTCCTGAATTCAAAAACTATGGTTGCTGATAAAGTAGTTCGGTTCGACACAAAAGTTTTAAATTTTTTTCATTTTGTGTACTTTTCGAGAAACCAGTGTAGAATTTTTGTAAAAACATTTTCTGTTAACTTTTGCGTTCAAATTACGTTTTATTACTTATAAATTCTTAGAGAAACGTTAAAACTGACACAAACAGTCACATGATGGAGGCCAATCTCAACACTGCCTCAAAAGTGGGCGATCACATTTATCACTAATACAACATTGTTAACATACATAGTTTTCCATCTCGTAACTAACCTGACAATTAACGTTACACATATTATTTCGGTGGTGTCTTGTTATATTTTTTCGTTATATTATGGCCCCATAAGCTATGGCTTGATGCTGGCTCGCAAGTAGTCGCAACCTTTTTGAAGTTTTTAAGACGTTTTGTCGCTTTTTTATAATATTATTACCGCTAACGTAAAAAATCTAAGCATTTGAAAAAAAAAAAATTTTTTTTGTTAAAAAAAAATATTACAACAATTTTTATTGCAAAATATATATAGAATACATCCACTTGTTTTTTAATGTCTGTATATTTTTGCCACAAAACGCCTTGCAACGTATTGCCTCATACAGCTACAAATCACTGCTAAGCATCGATGTTAGCGATCACAGCTTTCACGCACATCTTTGTCTAATCACCCCACTTTCATTCCATTTATTATAGTGTCATATAATATACCATAGTATATTAAAATAGTTACCTTAGATATTGGCGCCCAAATGGGACCAAATTATTCCTAGATATTTTTTATAAAATAAAGGGTTGTGGAGTAAAGACTCGTAAAAATTTTGGATAATTTGTTTTGTTTTTTTTTTTCAAGGAATATGAGTTGAGAATGGTTATAAAGGAGCTCTGTGTGTAAATGTTTTTCAGTTCATTGGGATTTCATTAAGATTTTTTTTTTCTGTTTATATTTTGGGACTTGTAGATCGTATGTAGGTTTTTACCGTTGAAACACACATATTATATTTTCTTCGTAATTCTTTAACACTATTTGCAACCACTCTTTTGTCTAAAATAACACGATTATATATTTTATCTAACGCTTTATTAACTAATAAAAAAATACAAAAACACTTTCAGACGAGCTCCATGTAATCCGTTCACGAAACCTACGTCTTTTATTTATTTATTTTTTGTAAATAATATTATAATACACCATAGACACACTACCTGTTTTTAACTTGTCACTATTAACCCATTCGTATGTCTCGTTATGTGTGAATCATTATGTGTGTTTATTTATTCATTTTTTTTATTATTATTTCTTAAGATCAAATTGTCTCCCTCTAAAGATTCCGAGCTCTTTATTTTTTTATTTGACTCTCGCGTCTACGCAGGGGATGCACGATGCTACCTACCTCCCGTATCGTCTCGTATCGCACTCAGTTCTACCGGCAAACGCGCTCAAGTCCCCCTCAAATTACTAAGTAGTATTAGTACCAAAGCATGATGTACTCCCCTAATTTTTTCTTATTTTTTTATTAGTTTTTTGCTAAACAAAAGTGTGTGCTGAGGCAACAGACATGCCTACATGCTTTGAGTGTTGTCAGTAGTGCTTTATCGATAGAAAAAAAAAAATGTGTAAGTATTCGGTTTGTGCCTCGTCGACCTTGAGAGGTGTACGGAAAGCAAAAAAAAAGAAATAACCTTAAAATAATAATTTAAAAAAAAAACATCTCTCGTGCATCCCCCGTGTGACGATAATATTTCTTACCTAACCGTACGCTTCTACTAACGAACGTCGACGGTCGCGACCTCTACCGGTTTTACATTTTCGCTTTCTAGTCTATTCCACAACCCTTTAAATGCGACGTGACGGACTTTTTATTAAATATTTTTGATTTTGTTATATCTTTTATTTAACGGAGGGAGTTGCGTTTAGTATTGTGCATCTTGTGTTGCGGCGCGAGACTTATTATTACTATAGGATTGCCATAACTTAAAATACCATTTATTGTGTATTATAAAACATAACAAAAAATAAAAAAAAAATGCGGTTAATATTTTAAAGGTCTTGGTTTTTCTAAAATTGAATATGAAAATGATGTTTTATGCGATTGTTTTCATGGTTTGAAAAAGTGAGTGAAAAGATCATTCTTTTTGCTGCCAAATGCTTTGCTTGAAAGTGTAAATAAACACCTATATGGCAATCCTAACCAGTGGCAGAGAATAAAATACTTGTGCCTAAAAATGTGAGCCGGGTCCAGAAGAGGGGGGCGATTCGACATCTTATTGGTCGATTCGCTTACCCGTTCCGTTGTACGCAGGTTGAATCAGAATCCATGAATCGTCGCCGACTGCGGACGTGCTGAGAAGATTATAATTAAATATTATTAATAAATTATAGGGAATTGTATACAGTACGGACACTCCGTCGGTTGAGAAATATTTTTGTTAATCGACAGAGCTAATAACAAAAATGTTCAGTGTATTAAAATATTATACGACGAAACAATAATCTTAGGAAAATGATTTATTCTATCTTTTGATACAAGAAATGTATCTAATATGACATTAATTATTATATTTTAGTTTTTTTTTTCTTTTATTATCAAGCACGATATAAAGCATATTTTTATGAAAATTGCAGTTATAATTGCCAATAAATGTCATGAATACTGATGTAAGACTGTCGGGAATGTATGTTCAACCAAGATTTTTAATACACTGAATGTATTATAACGAGATGTTGTTCATAAGTGTTAATCATATTTTTTTTTATAATTGGCTTAAATTTGAAGATCCATTTTTAGTTAACATACGATTAAAAATTCGATTTGTAATCATTATTGTCATTATAAAAAATCGCGACGACTTCTGTCTACATGTTATTTTATTGAAATTAATGTTCCTTTTTTAAATCAATAAAAGTAAGTTCTTCTAGTACGAATTTTCGTATATTATTAGCAAATAGTACACTCGGGTTATGAAGTGTTACAGTTAATTTAATTATTTTCTTAAAATAATATGTAGCGGATAACTAGTCCCGTCGTGAGTTGCATTTTATCACTAGCTCATAAGAAGTATAGAGTTCTATTTTCGAGCGAATTTTCAACATTCCAGGGTTCCGTATGTATTTTATGTTTAAGTTCACAAAAAAGCACAAATCTTGTTTTTTGCTTATATCATTTAACTTCTGTCTAAATTTTGAACTCTGCCTAAATCGTTAAAGATGTCATCGACTGAAACAATATTTTGTATATTTGTATTTGCATATTTTTACTGTGTAAGTAAAAGTTTTCTGTAGTAAAAATCTCATTGTTGAGTTTTTTGAAGTGGACCATGTTAAAACAAATGTACCTGTAGATAAATTTCTGAATCGTCAAATGTACGATTTTTATTTCAGTTAAAAGAAGGAAAATCTATTAAGTTTTCTTAGCCATGTTTTAAATGTTAACCTTTACTGTCAAGTACCTACTACCGTGTACCTACATTGTTAAAATTCTATCTAAAACCAGCTCGTATGGTCCACAACGCAATTATGATTATAGTTAAGGCGTGAGTGAGATAATTATCAATTTATATTATTATACATGCATAAAAATAGTATTTTTTTAGCAATTAAGATTCAGGCGAACCTATGGCTTTGGTACAAATACTCAGTAGATGTTACCACATAAACGGACTAAAACGTTTAGGCAGCTGTATTTTAATTAAAAAAAAAAAAACAAATTAATTAAGGGCCAAAAAATAAGATATTTTTGTCCTCAACTGTACCCTATAGAGTTAGGGAATGTGTTTATGTAGTATTGTTAAAAAGTTTATTATACAAGGTGAAATTAAGATTTTGTAGATTTGTGTCAAGCTACAATTTTATTAGAAAAATCATTGTTTTTTTTTTTTTGAAAATCGAAGTAATCCCTAATTTTACAATCGTAATATTTAAATCATGCTCAAACACCATTAGCAAAAAATTCTAAAAAATATTTTCCAAAAATGGAGTGGACTAAAGTGCCATGAACTCGTATCAATGTTTGAATCTTCCAACGAATCTACAGTCATCTTACACCTTGTATAACGAATTAATATTTTGATACTGCACTTTCTAAATGTCCAATTCTAAAAGAGCTATCGATTTATCTAGAAAATAATAAAAACATTAATAAATGTTTTTCAGTAAGTATTTTTATCTTACGAAGCGACACGTGCTTTACTTGTGGTTACCAAGTGTACAAATAAGCTGCGAGTGTGTGTAAGCGCAGGAACTCTCGGTACCGTCCTAGACAATGGCATAGTCGGAAGTGTGTGTGTGCGTGTGTGTGTGTTAGTGTTATGTGCTGGCGCTAGTCGTTTTGAAACACACATTCACATTGTGATTGTTCAAATGGTTACCACAAGTAAAGCACGCGTCGCTTCGTGACATAAAAAAACTAAACATGTCTCATATACTTCCCATACTTTGACTCATTAGAATGTTATGTCATGTAGGATCTTTAAATAAATTGTAAATATAACAAGAGTGCGAGAATGTCGCGTTTGAATTTTTCTAAAAACTTTTCTATTGTTCGTGAAAAGTCCATTATATCATAAATATAAGCGTATTTAATATATATTATAAATTAACATTTTTTTTTATTATTTTCAATCATATATGGGGTACTTGAGTATTTTAACGTTTTACACTGTATATTACTGTTCTATATAGTTGTGAAGCGTTATAGGGAAATTTATTGTTGCGTTGAGTGGTGTAATAAGTGTACTTTCTTTATATTTTATTTATTGTATTCTTTGAGGGCCTTTTAAAATCTTCCTACAAAATATCGTAAAATATAATAATTGTTCAGTTTTGCCACTATGAAAAAAATTGTTTTCCGTTAAATTTATTTACATAAAGGTCCTTAAATCTTTCTTTATGTACTTATATTTTGCAATATGATACATTTTCGAATAAATAAAAGTTTTACCGTCTTTGTCCTTCGAAATTTAGAGAATGATACGAGTAATACTTCCAAAATATTCAAAAATGAATCATATTGTATTAATTATTTATTTATCTTTGTATGGTATGTCCAGTATTTTCCGTTGAACATTAGATGAAGTTCTGAACAAATTTTTTGTCAAAACTTAGGTGCTGTTGTAAGGAATACCCGTGTAATCTTTAATATTTTTGCTGTTTATCAGTAAAGAAAATAGAAAAATGACGTTCTCACTCATGTGTGATACTCAGAAATATTATATTTTAACATTTTGGCGTACTAACGGTACTTACCTTGGTGTCACCTTGTCGACCTTAAACACACACTGGTTTATTATACGTAAAAAAATGGTGATAAAGTCAAAATAACCTATAACAAACCTTATATGAAAATAATATTTTTGAGTACGACAATATTTTGACATTTAATTCAACATATAAAAAAAATATTAGTGGGTATACATAATATATCAAACAATCTATAATTTTTACGCACATAAATAGTGCATTTTTTTTTCTGCGAGCATTTTTTTTAAATCTCTAAGCAATATGATTATTCTGTAACTGTTACACGAGTTAGGAACAATGCAATACATTCTAACTTAGTTCGCTAAGCGTAGTTAGATATTTAATTTTAATACTTTCCAGCTGAGATTTTTTTTTTCTATTTTTCATCCTTTTTTGCGTTTTTCAGACGACATTGTTTCACTGAAGTGTGTTAGAAGTTTAAATTCACTGGGAAAAAAGCACGACAAATGATAATTACTAGAAAAATATAGTTTACTTATTTTTATGATAGAGTACTTTAGTTACTCTAAAACAGTTAAAATTATTTTGACTGTTTCTTGGAGCTTTGCTCACCCCTTAAGGGGACTGTAGTGAATTTATGTATTAATATTTTATCAGCCGTCCATATTTTATTTTCGCTTCATTTTCCCAGTACGTTTAAATTTAAAGAAATTTAATTTTAATTGGGATTATAATACATAGTCTTCTAAATCATGGGCATTGTTTTAAGATGCATTTATGCAATGTGATCTTATATATTTTGGGGTTCAGTAAAATTCAAGAATATTTTCTAGTAAAATCTTAGTAAAAAAATTAAAAAACAAAAATGTTTTTGAATGTTACTGCCACTGAAAACTTTGCTAAATAAGAGAATTAAGTTGACCTATGTGTATTGAAGTATGAATACCTATTTTGTTTTGACAGTACGCAATAAATGGATGTGTTACGCTTCTCCAAATAATCAAGTTTTTAATAACAAGTTGCGTTTTATTTCACTCGACATATCCCTTTAATTACTGAAGAATTTTAGTAAGAAAACACTTTTATGTTAGTACCCAATCACTATACACTGAAAACAACTCCCTTTGTTAAAATAATTTGTAGTTTTATTTGTATGTTTTTTCAGAAAACACCAATTTCCGTCACGTCTCGTGATTATATTTGGTCTTAAAATTGTTATATGGTAGACTTTTACAGTGTTAGCGGATCTGCAATCTAAATATTTAATTTGTACGCATAAATTGTATGTTTTGTTCTAAATATCTATTCCTAGAACATAGAATTCAATTTTCTTATAGAAATATTATTTATTTCTAGATTTGGTTTGCATCGGCAATTTAAATATTTTATTTGTATGTTTTGTTCATAATATTTCTAGAATATGTAATAAAATTTCCTAATAGTAAAATTATTTTTATTAAATATTTTAATAGGAAAAATCAATTATAATGTTAGGCATCTTCAACTAAAGAGGTCACGCCCACAACTAATGGTATATATGGGAAGAATTTTTAATCACCATCCATATTTACATGATAAAAATCTTTGGTGAAAATAATGAAACACTTTTTTTTCCTTTTAATATCTCTCAGTACTCAAATATTGAGATATGGTATTATAATGTTGCCTCAAAACAGGCTACATTTGTGGATACCACTCTCTGGTACACAACTCCACTGTACCCACACGTCGCCTTTTCTCTCATTCAGCATAGGATTCAATTTTTGACGTAGTTGCTGCGCTGAACTGAGAAATTAATTTGGAAAAATTATAAAAAAATGTATTAGTTGCTTTTTCAAAAATGGAGTCTTTATTCTTAATGCCTAAAAAAATGAATGGTGTTTAAAAAATGATCCTGTGTTATAAAAATATATAATAACTTGGTGAGTGTTATCCCGCCAGACTGTCGGTACTGGGCGAGTCGACCGGGCGTGCCAAACCGCGTATCTTTTCCTCCCTGGACATCCAACGGAGGTAGGCCGCAAGGCATCAGCAACAACCTTTTATTTTGAAGTTTTTTTTCCAAAGTTATGGTGGTTCGGGAGCGATGGCAAAGGTTTTATTGGTGGGGGTGATGAAATTATAAAAGGCTTCAGAAATACAATGAACAAATAAGAGGTCTTCAAAGCAGCAAGAAATAGTAAAAGAATAAGAGCTGAGCAGAAATTAAAACGCCCTTAGATGAAGCTCAGTATTTCTATATTTACTAAACATTTTATTTTCTTACTGAAACATATTCATGTTATTTACAAGAAAACCCTTATAAAAGTGTAGAAAACATATCAATATTTCAGTTCATCTGAAAAATGTAGTCAAATATTTTATTTATACACTTTCATTAAATTCATGATTCTAGCAATTTGCTTTGTAGATAATTTTAAAAATGTTCATAGATAAGACAACTTAATGGCATTACTGTACTTACATTTTGTAATTTATCGCGCCTCCACCAATTTTCCTGCATCGTTCTGCGAAGGGTTTAATAAAAATCGTTTGTGTGTGTATTTTTAATATGTAGTCCAGCCGATTTGTACTTTTTATTCTTATTGCTAAATAAAAAGCATGATTTAACCCCAAAAATTTAATTATATTTTAATTCAATTTTATTCAATGTAAAGATTGCATGTCAGTCAACGTCATTGATTTTTTTAAATTGTTATTTTTTTTTCAATAAAACTTAATATTTAGTTACCTTCAGCATAATTTATAAGTTCTTTATTTATTAATAATATTGCTACAGTACTAAATTGGATGGATTACTCGTTTTTCGTGAATAACAAAATTTAACTCGATTTTGTTTTTTTTTACTGACAATTTGACCCAAATTTTTTGCTAACAGCCAATCATGTGTTGCATTTGAATTTCCCCTAAAATATAATGTTTTATTTGGTTAGGTCATACTTAAATTTTACCAATAATAAAGAAAAATAAGTATTGCATGATATTTTAGAAAATAACAAATCTTTTTGAAAAACTTTTCTACAATTTGTAAAACTCTGGAAACACATTACATTTATTTTGTGGCATTTAAACCATTTTAGAACTTTCTGGGAATAAAGTTCTGTTTGAGGCATGGTATTTTTTTTCTATTTTTAAGTTTTTTGTGTCACCATGGTAAGTAAATTAGGTAAAGTCTGAAATAATCAAAGATATAAACCGTTAGATAAGCCCTTGGCGTACTTACGTCATAAGAAAAGGTATGGCACACATTCCCGATGCTTTGTATGAGTGAGCGAGACAATACTATTCAGAGGTCTTTATTGACGAATCATGATCTTTTGATGCGCTCGGGCAAATCTTACGATTTATATCTTTTGGAAATAAGTATATCGCAGGCATGTTTTTGATTTGTGCCTTGTGTTGCTTGCAAGTGTGCTTATATTTTATATCTTTTGTTTTCTATTTCTATTTGCACTTCCTTAACATTGGTTATTTTTGTGATACGCTGGATTTTAAAAACTGTAGATTTTTTAGAGTCCTCTTTTTAAAATTATCTTTAGTATTTTAGACAGTTTTGTGTCGTGAACGTGATTAGAATTCTTAGTTTAATAAAAATGTCTTTGCTATTTTTTTCAATTATTTTGTAAGTATCTTTATCTGCAAAAAAAATATAATCGTCATTTTATAGTGTTCCAGAAAAAAAATTATGTACTTGTACTTTTTTGACCTTCGCCACAATATGCAATTTTCAACGTTCAATTGTTTCGAATTATTTTCGAAATAATTCCTGACACCAGCGTATAACAAATCATCAATGTATGTAATGTATTCGTCGCCACACCCCGTGCCCTAGTGTTTAGCGTTAGTGTTTATGTTTTTCTGTTTTTAGGCCATTGGACGGTACCACCCCGAAGCATGCGGTAGGCGCTAGTCCACAAACCATGCTTGGGTAATTATCCTAGTTTTTTCGACATTTTATCCCCTGTTTGTTGTCTTTCCAATTGATTAGCCTTGTTTATGTCTAATCGTTATTTTTGAATGATGCTCTATGATAATTCGAGTGATAATTGTTGTCTAAAGTTGGTGATAGACGCACCAGCAAGTACGCAGAGTAACCTATGGCTTCGGCCGTCTGTGTTGTGTGCTTTAGTAGACAAATTCTTAGAATGACATAGGCGAAAAAATGTCGTACGTATGCCACAAACGTACTTGCTCGTACGTCCACTACCCACATTAGTTTTTGTCTCTTATCTTATCCACATTATCTTAGCCACATTAGTTTTATAACTTGTGTTGCAATTTGTTGGCTCGATTGTTTAAATAAAAACCAATTGTAGAGCAGTGGACCCCCGGGGGTCACGCTAGTATAGATATAATTAATTCGAGAGCTTGTTATGTATCTGTCTAAGGAAAATACACTGCGAAGACAAAAAATGGCAAAGTTCGATACAATGATTGACTGTTTTAAAAAACAACAAACAATGAATTTGTATTATATAATTATTTCAACAATCGATTTCAGATGCGCTTGCCCGTCTACTAATATAATAGCGCTTTATTTACATTTATTTTAATAAGTATGACATCTTTAACTTACATCCTTTTGCATTTATTCGTCGATCGATGTCGTCATCTTCGATTTACACAGTAGTAAAAAAAATAGTTTTTGACTTTAACCAATTATCTGTTATTGTTTTAAAATATTCGCTTGAAATCACTATCTAGTACTTAATTTAGTTACCAATTTTGATATTAAAACGAACAAGAGCAAACTTGATGAAGCATGTGGTTTAGTATTTTTTCTTAAGATTGTGAATTAATTGTCACCTCTGCCATATGCTACGGCTACATTGTCGCTCTCTCTCTAGCACACCGCTCGACGTCACGCTGTTAAACAGAGAACACACGAGAAGTGTAGTCCGCTTTATCTCGACAATGTAGTCGTAATATTTAGTAATTAATTAAATTCTTGTATTCAAGATTGCTCGGTTTCTACTTTACATAATTATCCTATATCCCTTTACAACCACTGAATATTAATTACCTACAGTTTGGAGAATTTACAAATTAAATGGCGCTGCTCCCTTCATTACCTAGATCTGGTGAAAAGAATGACTGCCGATCGTCCGGTCCTAAGCCCAATACCCAGATTGCGATGAACCAGTAGATCTGGTGAAAAGAACGACTGCCGATCGTCCGGTCCTAAGCCCAATACCCAGATTGCGATGAACCAGTAGATCTGGTGAAAAGAACGACTGCCGATCGTCCGGTCCTAAGCCCAATACCCAGATTGCGATGAACCAGTAGATCTGGTGAAAAGAACGACTGCCGATCGTCCGGTCCTAAGTCCAATACCCAGATTGCGATGAACCAATTTGTCGAACCTCTTGTCAACCTATAGTCGTTTGTTTTATGGATTTGTGGGTCATTCCCATTACAGACCCACTTTGACCTCTGGCCTGATGACAAAAAATGACCCGAATAAATGAAATAAAATATTTCTTCTATTTTTACAGTGACTTCGTAAGGTCTTTCAGCCACCAGGTCAGATTAAATTGTGGCGCTAAATTCCGTTCTTAAGCTGAGATCTATAAAGCCTACCTAAACTTTGCTCAGTAAGCGTTTCATACGAAAATTAACAGTATTTGCAAAATAATAAATTTCATATTCTTTTGAAACGTAAACATATGGGAATATGAACTTTATTTAAAATGAATAAGATTCATATCCGTATGTAACGCTTATAGATCTGAGCCTTAATCTTGCCTGTCCTAACATAATACTTTGACATGTACAGACAAGGCGGTGGAGTAGGTGGAAATGAGGAGCAGGTGAAGCCCCGCGTTCTTCGGTTCACGTGGAGCATGAAGACTACCTCCTCACGGGATCCCAACGAGATCATGGCTGAGATCCGCAAGGTATGTATAGATTTTGGAAAAATAAAAAAAATGGCTTTTCGACACCACAAAAATCCCATTATATTGTTAGTCTGCAGAGACTGTTAGATAGGGCGCTGCCTAAACAAACATAGGATCGTAAATCGCTCAGTTTTTTGTCGCGCATTCCTCCTACATTAAGCGCATCGCTATTTTGAACCTTATTATAACTACAATGAGCTTTCGTCAAATACCAGAAAAAAAAACTTCTTACAAACCTTAAGGGAATTGTGAACTACTAATTTGATTTGGATGTAACTACAGACGGACTGTTTTTATTGTATAAGTATCCGTTGGAAATCTTGAAAACAGATTGTTGAACTTGCAACTTTTACGATGGGATAAAACCTGGAGTTTTGATTAACTTCAATTACATCTGTGTCCCACATTTCTTTGATATCACGACTACAACTCTTTCTGCAGGTGCTTGACGCAAATAACTGCGACTACGAACAGCGCGAGCGATTCCTCCTGCTGTGCGTGCATGGCGACCCTAACGCCGACTCCCTGGTGCAGTGGGAGATTGAGGTGTGCAAGCTGCCACGACTCTCGCTCAATGGCGTGCGATTCAAGCGGATATCCGGTAAGAATCTTGGATTTTAGGTTCATGTCCTTCAGAAGTTTTTGGCGGCTGTCTGAAATTTAGATTTTCCTCATTTTTGTCATCAGCGCCCCAGAAAACAATGAAAATGAAAGAAAATCATTTTCAGCCTTAGCACCCCAACAAATACTCAGTCACCATCTTTAATTTTGTAAACTGAAATCTATAATATAATTTGTTTTAGTGCCAACTTTATTCTTAAAGTAAAACCAAAAACAAAATAAACCAACCAATCCAAACCAATATATATATTCCAATAAACATATTCCAATTATATTCAGGAAGGGATGAGTTTTAAATGAAAAAAATTAGCAGCATATGCATTTTCAAAAACTGGTCCCTTTACAGTAGTTGAACATAATTACGATAGTCGCCATTCAATCCTGCACAGTCAAGTTACTGTAGTATAGTTTCAACAATGCAATACTTCATCCGCAGGCACCAGCATCGGTTTCAAGAATATTGCGTCTAAGATCGCGAACGAGCTCAAGCTGTGACTGCCCCAGAACCCTCCCCGGCGGCGGCGGCGCCGGCGCACCGCCACGCCCCCCTCGCCCGCCTCGCCCGCCTCGCCGTCCCCGCCCTCCCCGCGCGCGCGCACGCCCCGCGCGCCGCGCCCGCGCCGCCGCGAGCGCTCGTCGTCCTCCGAGCGCGCCACGCCGCCCCCCCCGCCGCCGCCGCCGCCGCGCTCCGACTCCCTGCGCCTGTCGGCCGAGGACATGGTGCTGGTGGCCAACGGGGGCGCGAGAACGCCTTCAGGGGCGCTGGCTCATTTCTTGGCGGCTTATACGCCAGCCGAGTTGGCGTTGGCGCGGTCTGACTACCTCCGGCCTCCTGTGTCTCCGGCGAGAGGGACTCCGGTGCAGCCACGTTCGTCGTTGTCGTTGCGGGTTGATAGTGAGGATATACCCAGGCCCAGTAGGCCCCGGCTCGTGCCGCACGCGCACTCGTACAGCGTGCATACCCTCCGGCGGTCGGGGCGGGCGCGCTCGCCGCCGTCGCCGCCCACCTTCGAGCTGAGCTGCGACTGCCTGCCGTCCGAGCCCATCCCGCCGCCGGAACTCTTCGACTTCTAAAACAACGGAATGTTCGAATTTTGTAAAAATTGTGAGTCGTTCCGTTTTCAAATTTGATTTTCGAAACCTGGTTGATATCTTACAGATATGATGTTGTAATGTATATTCATCGTCAAGTTCCTTATCTGTAACTATATCGACTAGTTCAACTAGTCTGTAGTGTTTCTTCTTTATAAAGGACAAATTAAACTGTTCGCTATAACGAAAGTAGGATGTTGATTTGGATAAAGAAAAAAAATTTAAATGTAAAAAAAATCCTCTGTCTATGAAATTTTTTCACTCTTTAAAATCATGTTTGAAAACAGAACGCCCACCCAACTCGAATTTGTATTATTATTCGATTTATAGATGAAACAGTGTTGTCAGCCGATCGATTATTACTCGATCATTGTATTCGATTGTTATCGTATCGTTATCATTTGCTGTTTTCGCGGCGGACACGAGTTTCAGCACTCGCTCTATCCACGATTGTATGGAAATAAATTAATTGATCGTGACTTAAGGGTTTTATTTGTGATTTAGTGTTGGACAATGTATGGAGCGTATAAATGTGCCAAGTGGTAATCATCGAGTGTCACAGTGAAATGATCTTAAAAAAAAAAACATAGTTATTCACGCTCTCAGTCAGCGCATCTTTGTATAAATAATTTTACTCGTGTCATCAATTTTATTATTACATGATTGTTTTTTTTTTTCTGTAGATAAGTCGTCTGCCTGACCGGGTGTGCTGTTCACTTTTTATTTAATTTATATTTTGAATTCTGTTTTATGAAATCGTGTTTTTTTAAAAGACATTATTTAATACTGTGGACGGCACACCCGAGCAGATAGTGTTATTGTGCTATCGCTTATATACTATTACATTATGTATTTTAATCGTTGTAATAATGTACAAAGTGAGTTTGAGCTCAACAGATACAATCTAGCTTAGTGTTAATGATATTTTTTTTTCATTTTCCAATATAACAAAATATAAATACAAAATATGGCTGTCTTTGAATAGCGATAAACTGTTTATAATGTGATTGTGTGGTCGTGCGAGCGATGCGTGCGTCGCGTCGTGTCGTGTCGCCCGCATGACGGCGCGCTCGCCCTCGCCGGTTGCTCTTTCTAATTATAAGGCTGAATTAGAAAGTGTCAAAGGTTCACGATGTGACTGTACGGTCGGTACACACTGAATTTAGGCGCGTTATAGTATACTTCACTTAAATCGTTAGACGTGTATTGTGATCAAAGTATTACGGACTTGTAGTTATAGCAATAATCGTTCATTATGGTCGTGTCACTCCTGTCTACTCGATGTAATCAGCCTTTCGATATTGTGATTCACTAAAACCTTTCTTTTTCGATTTGTGTGAGCTTTGATTTTTTCTTTTTTTTTATCATATTTTCTTTCGTGTGTGGACTGTCGCATACTTTAGGTGATAAATATTATTATAATAAATAGGTATGGATGTGTGTGTGCGGCGGGGCGAACGCGGATCACTTTTTCTATTATATAATTAAGTGTAGTGTTATAACTTTTACATGGAATCACAAATTCTGACGTGTCGGCGACAACTGTAGTGTTGTCTATGCCAAATGTGAGAAGCTAGGCGCCATGGAATATACTACGCACTATTTTATTGTTCATTATTTGAAATATAGTAGAACTTTCTTTTGCTCAAATACAAATTATGTCCTATAAATATAGAGTGGTAACAAAAAGAAGTTTAACCCTATGTCAAATAGAACTGAACAAACAAATCAAGTGGATTATTTAACAAACGCATATGTTTATTTGCTTTTTATTAGTAATGTGTCATTAAATTTAAAACTGCATAATACAAACAATGAAAACACGCAGTTAATTTTATTTTAATTAAAGATACAACTACATATTTATGTGATTTAAATCAGACAACAAAGCTACATATTAAAATTTTTGCTCCTTTTCTTGGACATATAAAATCAAAAATCAATAAACAATAAACAAGATTATTTTATTTTACAACTTATAATGCAATGTTTACAAAAAACAAATAGTAATTTCTTGCAAAATTTCGACGGTTGTTGAAATAAATACGGCGATGCGACCAGTTGTCCCGAAATACATAATACTGTTTTAAAATGTAGTTATATATTTATATATATGAGCTTTGTTTTATAATAATTTAGTGTAGTACATTTTGCCTGCGAGGTGGACGTGTGTCGAAGAATTTGTGAGATATTCAAAATGAAAAATAAATTTTATTTTTAATTTCACACTTGTTGTTTACTTTAAAACCCCTTTATTTACCTGAGCTACACATAGCATCACACATACTTTCTGTTTGGGAATATCTGAAGACTAAACCTCGTAATTAAACACGGTCAAAATCTAGTCGCAGTCTTATTTCGGCGACAATTAAATGTCAAAAACGTATGGAATTTCGCGGTATTTTTGTTAGATTGAGACAGACTTTGAACGTTCTTAATTATGAGAATTGCCCCCTGATCAAATTAAAATTCAATTTAATTAGTAATATTTTTATTTTTCAAATCATCAACAGTTCTATTTCGTAATATTTACATTTTCTTACACGCTAAAATTAAAATAAATAATTTCAACAAAGAATTCACACATCAAGTCAAAACGATTTCCTAATGAAATAGATTACTTGTGTATCTTTCTAATATTCTAGCCTTTATTTAACTTCTAAAGGTATTTAGGTACACTCGGCTTATAAGGTATAAGTATTAAAACTACTTAATTTTCGCAAAAACAATAAAAGTCTGCATAGTAACTAAAATTATGACACATTTATCTAAAGAAATATTGAAATACCGAATAATTATAAATTAAATTAATTGAATTAGTGTTTTTACAAAAACCTTACACTTTCTAATAACAAAGATTCGTTTTCATCTTTTTTTTACGTTTCGTTCATTCATATTATTACAATACCGTTCAATGCCAATGTACTAAGTAGATGGTAAATGACGTGAGATACGCTTTTTTTTATTATTTCATAATTTATCATGCAGTATGTTGTCAAAATTGGACTTTTTTTGGCTTACTACCGCATTATTTTAGCTCTAGTTTCAACCATGGGATCTTAGGATTTAACCTCTTGACCACTACAATATAAAGCCACAAAATTATCGTCCTTCACTCACGCCTCCTTATGAATTGGCATCCCATTCATATCAACTTCTGTGCTAGGTATTAACGGAGGCCTGAATCCTCCATACTCAATCCTCAAATTGCTCATTTTCGGTTCCCTATCTGCCCTCCTCATTTTAACCTCAACCACATAATTCTTATTGTTCTGCCACCAATCGTCTTGGTTCTGAGTTGGAACTGGTCCGTAGTACTGATTTTGTTTGGATTCACTTTGAGAATTGGTCAGATAAGTCAAGTAATTCGCTAAATTGCTCTGTTTTCTCTCTTCTGGCTTGCTTCCTGAAGTATTGTTTATATACTGGTAAGAAGACGCATATTGGTTACCCCAAGGAGTTGATTGAACTGGTTGTCTTTGCCTTTCCTTCAACAACTGATAATACTGTGCGATGTATATTTGCTGCTGATTCTGCAGTCTCTTAAGTCTCTCATCTTTATAATTCTGGTATTGTGCATTATTCCTTGTTTCAGAATTCTGTTCGTGGTGACCGTATCTATACACTGGAACTGGCACATGTACCTGCTTTTCAACGACCTTTTCTACGGGGTAAGGGACTTTGACTTCGACTGGGACTTGTACTGGGTATGGAACCTTCTTCTCAACAATTTTTTCTACAGGATAAAGTACTTTCTTCTCAACAGGATACGGTTTGTCAATATATTTGGTTACAACTACAGGTTTTTCTACAATTTTCTCAACCACCTTTTCGACTGGGTAAGGAACTTGGACTGGTACTTTCTTTTCGACTATTCTGTCAACATGGACCGGGTAAGGAACTTTCCTTTCAACAATCCTATCCACTGGATACGGTTGGGGGACATGTACTGGGACTGCAACCGGGTGAGGTACGGGTACTTGTATATGTATCGGCTTATCAACATACTTAGTAATCGTCACAGGTTTCTCCACAATCTTTTCAACTGGTACTGGAATTCTTTTCTCAACCGGGTAGGGTACAGGAACTCTAGTCTCATAGTGAACGGGGTAAGGAACTCTTTTTTCAACTGCATAAGGAACGGCCACTTCTTTATTAACTACCCTTTCAACTGGTTTCTCTATTTCCACTCTGACTGGTACCGGTCTGTCAACGGGAACTGGATATAGTATTTTGTGTTCTACTGGGACTTGGACTTCGTACGGTATGCCAACAGGAGTTGGTATAGGAACTGGGTGTGATATATGCTTCTCCACTATCCTGTCAACTGGGTAGGGAATATGTATCGGACGGTCAACATACACTCTTTGTTGTACTGGATAAGGGACTTTAACTTCTACGGGATAAGGTCTAGGAACCTCAACCGGGTAAGGTTTATCAACGTATTTAGTTACTTCTACAGGTTTTTCTACAATTTTCTCATAAGGTACTTCTACACGTACAGGCCTATCAACAGGTACTTGTACTTCTACTCGTTGAGGGTATGGTACCTTCTTTTCAATAAACCTGTCAACGAATTTAGTGATAGGTACTTCCTTTTCAATGATAATGGGTTGGATTATTTTCTGATTATCATTCGCGTAATTGTAATAACGAACTTGTTCGCTTCTCTGAGTGTCTGTATCTTCTTGATTCGGACTTACTTCTACTGGAGATTGAATATTCTCGCTTGGTTCAAGCTGTTCCTTCTGCTCATAATCTTGATTATTATAATTTTCATTATCTTTCTCTTCTTTCTGTGCACCATACTTATACAAAAGCTTATTCATATTATCTTGTATCATCTTTGACGATTTCAGAGCATCAACGTATTTGTTGTACAGAGACTTTGCTACATCGAAAGGTCCTTTATTATTGCTGCGCCCTTCATCAAAATCTATATATTCATGGACTTCTACGTCATTTATATGTGTGATTTCAACTGGTATAGATTCTTGTACTTCAACAATCGTCTTTTCTCTTGGTGGACTGTGTACTGTATCAGAAATAAGTTCACTGTCTGATGCTTCGTGATCATCTATTGTGTTGAAAGCGTCTGTATCGTTTGCATTGAGTAGCCTCAATGCTACTGTTATAGGGGCAAGATAATTCTGATTAACTGGTCTAGGAGTAACGTTAACTAATCCTTCACTGTTTTCGTTTGTATTATAGTTATTGTTGTTTGTGTTATTCTCTTCTACATTATCTCTAACCCCTACTATTTGGTAGCCATTCGCCATGTATGGTACCATTGTAGATACAAGATTGTCTACTATTTGTTCTTTGAAATTGGTATACGAATTATCTTGAACTACAATAGGTCGTGCAAAATCATATTGATTTGAATTTGTACGTAAGATTTGTTCTTTAAATTGGTCATTTTCTAGATGTTCTACATCACTTTTGACGATGTTACCGATTTTCGCTTTGACTGTGATGTGATTCGCTTTACTATCTTGTCCGGTATGATCATTATTATTGCTATTCCTGAAAACATATCTCGGACGAGGTTTTATAAGGTCATCGGATTGATCATTCACATGCTTTTCAGCAGCATGATTGATGATTAACAAATCTTCATTCGATATAAGGTCTTGTGTAGAGGCTACTAATTTATCAATTCCAAGTTGAGTCGCATTTTCTGTGGTAGGAGTTTCAATAGTAGTATAATAATATCTTTCGTTACGAGCATTAGCTCTCGGGGCTTCAACTCTAAAGTTAACAGCGCCCCTATAATAAGGATTAGTTGTCGCTCCAAAACTATTAATATCATGAATATCATACGACGGAATTTCGGCAAATAATTCCTTAGATTTATTCAGATCATTCTGTAAATCTTTGGAGGTATCTTCTTTTGAGCAATTGTGGTTTTTGAAGACCTGTAGGACTTCGGGACGGTACTCGTTGGGGTCCTCTTGCTGAAGAGGGTTCGAGTGGTCCCTTAAGGGTTCATTGGGGTTGTACTGGACTTGGTTGTTGTATCCATTATAATTGGGGATGGTCTGGCCCTGGGTTAACAGCTGCGGGTTCGGATTGGACTGGTATTGTTGGTACTGTTGCTGCAGCAAATATATGTCGACTGGTTGCTGGCTGTTCGATGGTGGCGCTTGCAGCTGGGTTATGTTCTGTGTTTGCGCGTTGTCGTAGAAGTTTTGTGCCTGAAATTAAACTAAATATATTTATCACAAAATAGAGATTTAGATTTTACTTTTCTCTTTTATAATTTGTCTGCCTAAAAACTAAAATCGGAAAAAGATTATCGATCAAAAGCTACTGCTTGTATTCACTTTGTTAGTCAGTGTTTTGTTAGTTTAACAATCAGAATTACTGAAATTATGCCCAGCATCTGCACATTTTTCACAAGGAAAGCTTCTACCGTGGTTGGAAAATGTCCCAGTAAGCTATTGGTTGCTGGTAACCTTGCTAACGGTAGTCATAATTGGCGACCAAAGGACTTACTAGAAAATGGGCAGCAGCATTCTTTATGCATTTTACCACCATACTGCGATCGCCAACCCGCTTACCAAGTGTGGCGATTATGGCAAATTCCTCCAAATGGAGGAGGCTTATGTCTAGTAATTTTTTTATGTTTTTGGAAGAACAAATAATTACACATTATATTTTACAAATAAATAGAATACAAGAAGTTATACAAATGTGCAACCAACAACGTTATGGACGTCTTTCAGCTGAAATGATGAACCCTGCTATTTGGGATTACGGCTCCGCTGTAAGGAAACAAGGACTATGTTTTAGTAGACGAACTTCTCACCTTATGACTAAGCTCTACAGCCCTCTGTCCCACTGCCACATTAGCTGTATGTTCGTGATGGTCGCTGTTAGTGTTGACGCTCACGGCGCCGTGGTAGCCGCTGTCGTCTGCCGCGTACCGGACTTGTTGCTCAGACTGGAAAGCAGAAAGAGAAAAATATATAGAGGAACGATAGAAGATAAGGACAGAGGAAAGATTTCTGACGAATTATTATGACTTTGACGTGCATGACAAAGGAATTATTGCAGATGGATACCTATCAACTCATTTACTACCGTTCATACGGTATATATACTCGATCCAGACATGTCCTTACTATATGCTTCAGTAGGTAAAGGCATAAAATGAATTCGGTTGTGTTGACAACCAATTTCATTTACACGGAAATAGGCTTTCTTTATAAAATGCGAAATAGAGCCTAATTAACTATTGACGTCCTGAACATAATTGGTCTAGTCATGCCTATATTAGTAGGTAGCTAGATCCCATATGCATAGCGTAAGGGTCAGTACAGACTTTAGGCTGAAGGGATAAATGTTCTGCCAGGGTCGCGAAATTGTTCAAACGAGATACCGTGGCCCTGGCATATGGGTAACTGAAGGAACACGGGAGGGTTTTAGTCAGTAAAAGCCTGACATTCTCTCCCGATCCGCCCAGAGAGGGAGAAGTCATTTGATGATTTCGCATCCAAAAAAAAGGGATAAATGTTCGAGCATTTTACTGGCTCCGTGAAAATAGGACTGTATTACCATAGCTTAGCCGTAGAAAATGGTAAGTTGTTCATTTTGTACATCGACTTACTTGTGGTAGCTTGACATAATAGTGTCCTACGGTACTGGCGGGCCCCAACGGTGACAGCTGCCATCCCCACCCGAACGCAGCGCCATCTTGTGACACCTGCTGAAATAAGAGAAAATCCAGATTTATCACAATTCTTAAGTTATGGAAAATTCAATTTGGACACCGCGTTACAATAAAAGTGTTGTGTGTTAATAATAGATATGTACGTACATGTATGTATATAAAAACAGAAATAAAAGAATCACAGGCGTTAAAAAAACTCGTCCGCATCGCTGTCAATGGGAAAGTGCCCAAAAGCCTAGTATTGGCACATTGTATAGCGATGCTGATTTTTTAGCAAAAAATAGGCCAACCCGCTGGTCACGTGAAGAGTCGATCAACCGCTAGGCGATGTGTCGAAAATCCAAGTGGTCACTCGGACTCCTAGCCCTGGTGTTTCAACCCCGAACTCGAATATACTTATAACTCCCAATAAGATAGGAATATTTTCGACGTTTGAAATTTTCTGCACCTGCAGCAGCCGCCTATAAGTACTGAAGTGCATTGAAATATTCACAAATTAAATTCTTGTGATTTTTGTAAATAAGTTTAGTATTCGTTTTTTTCGTATTTTTTTTTTTTTTTGTAAGGGTTTAGGTAGTAGTAACATCGTATTGGCGCTTTATAGTTGTTAGGGTGTTATGTACGAAATCTATATCTATACTTATTACTTATAATAAAACTGTAGGGAGGTCAATTCTGTACATTGAAAATATATTCAAAATTAATATTGGAGGATGAATGGTGATCGATAATGATGCCAAAAATGCAATCAGTAAATTTTTTGTCTGTCTGTCTGTCTGTCTGTATGTGCACGCATGGGTCAAAAACTATTGAAGGGATTTTAACCAAACTTGGTGCAATTGTAGTCCATACTCCTGGGCAGGTTATAGGCTATATAACATAACGCTAAGACACATATGAGCCGAGCAGTGACGATAAATTTGAAGCAAGTCAGATGAAAATGCGCTTTCGAGCTAAAAAAAATTAACCTGGATTACCACATAGGCTACTTTTTATCCCGGTAGTACGTTCTCGCGGGATATTTTCCGACCTCCACGCGGGCGAAACCGCTGGCAAACGCTAGTTTTAAATAAATAAATAACATTCCATAGGATGCCGAAAAAGAATAGAGAAGGCACGTGCATTGATCATCACGTTTGCTCAAAACGGGTTGGCAATTTCAGACTAACATTTTCTTCTGCAGTTTTTCCTTTTTTGCAGCTAAATGATAATTAAAAACAATGAAACGCCTTTTCTCCTTCAAAGCAGACCACTCGCCAACAATAGAATCCAATACAGTACACCAATAATTAATACTAAAATAATAACAAGCTACATGATCCACATTCATTCATCTTATTCACTAAACCATGTTAACCGGACGTGACGTAAGTTCCTCTGACATAACCGAAGAAAGTTTTAAGTAATAGCTATAATTAATAGTTACCTATCAATTACAATAATACGCTAGCCGCGAGCGATAAAGCCAGGTAACTAAACTGTCGATTATAATTTTTTTTTTGTGAGTGGGAAATCATCAAATGACGTCTCCCGCTCTTGGGTGGAGCGGAAGAGCGTGTCAGACTTTTACTGACTAAAACCCACCCGTGTGCCTTCAGTTGCCTATATGCCAGGTATCTGTTTCGAACAAATCTCGCGACCGTGGTAGAAATAAAAGGCCCTTAGTTTACTATATAACTCTCTGAGCAGATAGTCGTTACAGACAGGCAAAGCCGCGAAAGTTAACCAGAGATATCGATATTTCACTGACCAAGAATCGTGTCACGCTGTGGCATTAATTAACTTCAGAGTTATAACTAGTCTTTTTTTAAAGTAGTCAAGCCCGCTGCTTCGCAAGTGTAGATTTCGGTAGCCTAATGTTACTCCTTATAACATCAGCTATCTGTCAGTTTAAGTCCCTTCAAAATCGATCCAGCCATTTCGGAGATAAGCTAGAATAAACAGACAGACTGACACAAAGAAAAAAAATGGTTTTAGGCACCGTATATACCTACTTTCAAATGCTTTTAGTAAAAAGCTGTTATTTTGACATTACACGTTCAATTTTATTTATTGGTATAGAAAATGTCGGGGAAAACAAGGTGTGATGTTATGTTATGTTAACATGTCCATTTAACCCATTGAATACCGTAATTACGGACACAATTAAAAACTATTGTGTCTACACCAAATGTGGTATCTCAGGGACTTAGAGGTTAAGATCATTTTAATAAGCCTATGTTAGCCATATTGATGTCTCCCTGACCAAGAATTTCATCACACAGAGGCATAATGCACTTCGGAGCTACTAGCTAAGTAGCTACACACCTATTTGACGCTATACCTACTCACAGACGACTCTATTTCATATTTTTTTACATAGATATACGTATTTCATTCTTACTAGCTCTGCAAACTACCCACTATGTAAATATGTCTAAGATTTAAGCGATAAATATATTAGTACTTAACTGCTCCCTCGTTTATCCGAATATTACTAAGTAGTAGTAAGAACCAAAAATTCGGGCAAGAAATCTAAACAACAAGCATAAATTCCTCTGAAAACCGAAAGTCAACTTCCGCAGTCCACATGATTCACAAAACGTAACTTAAGATATTCCTTCCTTATCTCTTCGACATACCTTTCTATCCACTATCCACAATTTCAATGGACCGCGGAAGCAAGTGTACACTCTCGAAGGTGTGTGTCCATATATGTGTGTAAAATCTTAGGAACTGGACTGTTGGGTAAAAGTGGCTCGGCTGGAAAATGGAAAAAACGACGGCGATCGAAAGTGGTCGAGTCTCGGTTTTTACTAGACGTAGGTATTAATTCATATAAAGGTGGAGTTTTACTTGTATATTGTAGGATTGGTAGTTTTCTAAGGTTTTTGTTAACAAGATAACAGAGTATTGATCTTTAGCGAAATCTTTGGACACAGATTAGTATGATTTAAACAAAATGGACAGAAAAATGTTTAGTCAAATGCAAACACCGTGTCCCCTGATGAGATGAGTCCTATTAAAATTAAAGCTTTATTACAGTTCTGTCTTTCCATGTCGTGTTGGTTTTATTATGGCCTTACATTGAAGGAAAGTTGATGAATCTAGATGTTGCCCGCGAATTTCTCTATTATGTTTCTTAGCTTTTCCATCCATCATAATTTGTCCAAATGATAACTTGCCCGAATTTAATGTCACATGCCATAAAATTGAAATCCCTAAATACATTAATGTCCTACATCCGTTTGTCAAAATATTACAGTCAAAATTATACGAAGGACCGTAGTACTGGTATAAAAAGTATCCTACTCAGGGTAAAAAAGAAGACTTATAGTTTCACCAAAACAGAGACAGCAGACGCAGAGTCAGACGCAGACGCAGAGTCACAGACTGCCTACTTTGGAACTGCCACACTTTGACGGTCGCTTGGACCATTGGTTGGGTTTCCAAAACCTTTTTGAAAGTTTGGTCGACACGGGTCTTTTGCGTGGGGGTAGATGTTCCGTTTGTGGACAATTTGTCGTGATCCAATTGTTTGTTTGTGTAACCAACCCCTTTTGACGATATAGAACGGGTTGATCTTTGGACTTTGATTGAAATAGTTTGATGTGATAGTGATTTACTTGGGAGCCGCGTGCTGTGGAAATATCTGGCGTGTTGTAGCGGCCTTCTATCCTGGAATACACATAGCGTCACTACACAATACAATATACACTCAATTACATACATAAATCCAGGTAGGCTCCAGAAGCAGTTTTCTTCAACCAGGTGAGTCTTTTGAATATTGTATTAATCAGCTCCGCGCACGGCGGACAGTTCGCTCACCACTCTTTTCCCAAGGCCCACGATTATGTTTCCACTGCGCTTATTAAAATCCTATGGCCGGGGCCTTGGTCGGCGTCGAAATTTGGCATGGATATACACATTAATTACGCCGAAAAAGTGGTTAAAACAAATCTTGAAAAAAAAAAAAATAATAGACCTAAGAAGGCTTGATGGCTTATTGAAGTACGCTGAACCTTGTTTTGCCTTTGTCTTCACGAAAAAATCATTGCCTCAAACACATATCAAATTGCCCTATACCGACAGTTACTTTACCTACTCGATCGCAAAGCTATCGTAACATCTCATCTTACTTGACCGCATTACATCTCACCTGCGTTACGCAACCAACAATTAATAGGCCGTAAATATGCCGTAACAGTTCACAGAGTATAAACTCTTCATATTTTAATATCAAATTTTATCAGTTGTGTAATGGAAAGGCTTGAGAGTATGTAAAGTACTAGACGTTATTCCATGACTCGTACGTAAGTGAACGGTATTTATATTTAAATGAAGAGGAACAAAATGGCGGACGTACTTACGAAATGACACCGATTTATGAGTGTTTTCTTTAATGCCACATTTTTTAATACATGTATTTCCTCAAAGATGTTTTCATTATTGAAAACAAAACATTTGATAAAGCGGATCCATTTTATGGCACTATTACGAGTATCTTCGTTGGTTTAGTTGTCGAGAGCGCTACTGCTGACCATGAAGACCTTTTTTTGGATGGGAAATCATCAAATGACGTCTCCCGATCTGGTGGAGCGGAAGGGCGAGTCAGAATGTTTCTGTCTAAAACCCACCCGTGTTCCTTCGGTTGCCTATACCACGGCCACGGTAACTCTTTTGAACAAAATCCGCGACTCTTGCAGAATAGCATGAAGACCTGGGTTCGATTCCTAGCTCAAGCAAATTATTATTGGGATTTTCTGTCTGGAATTTTTCAGTAGCACTCCGAAGTCTGGATTTGAGCCCGGTTTATGGCAATAGGATCGCCCCGTATTACATGGGACTTAAACATAACAGGCGAAATGTGGATGTACTATAGGTACACCTCTGCCTAACTTGTCGGGAAATACAGCCGTAATGTTATGTGAAATGACGATACTCTTATGTAAAAGTACTAGGTTCAGTTGTTAAATTAAAAGCTATTAATCTAGTCTAGATAGTTTTCCTTATCACCATTGCAAAATGCGTTGAAGAGATTACACAGGCACGCCATCACAGCGTAATAGCTAACATAATTAAGTCTTTAATAGGTAGGTACACACGGCTACAGGTTATTATTTTTGTAGTCAAATGAGTGTTTCCGAAATGTACCCCTTAAATATAAACTCTTCAGCAGCAGAGCAGTGGTGGCACAGTGGTGATGGCCGCGACTTAGTTCTTAAGTTCGAACCTAATCAGAGACTTTCCTTTGTGTAAGTATTTCATCACCACTGCTCTCAAAACGGTAAACGAAATCACATCGTGGGGAAACCAGTATGTCCTAGAACCAAAAAATCGAAGATATGCGACATTTACCAACCCGCACTGGGCACGCATATTCGATTATGGCCCACCCCCTTTTTTTTCTGGATGGGAAATCATCAAATGACTTCTCCCGCTCTGGGCGGAGCGGGAGGGCGTATTAGACTTTTACTGACTAAAACCCACCCGTGTTCCATCAGTTGCCCATGTGGCAGGGTCACGGTAACTCTTTCGAACAATCACGCGACCATGGCCCACCCCCTCTCACTGAGAGGAGGCCTGTGTCCAAGCAGTGGGAACATGGGGGAAGCGGTAGTTAATAAACCTAAAAAGAATGAGCCGATGAACGAGTAAGCCTAACGATCAAATATTACGCGTCACTATGTATAATACATGCGGTTTGCAGCGATCCATCATAATTAATTGGCTTTAAGTATGTGGAAGTAATCGCCAGTACTGAGTATGTATCACTATTATCGGACTGTTGAAAGTACTTTCCTTATAGCCTAAATATACGGGTTTTGAACATTGGAAATAAGTATACAACTTTGTACGTCCGGTAAGAAGTTGAACCGACCAATTGGAACAACGCACCCAGTTTCTATGGCACTGAGACGTGGTCGCTCACAATGGGCTTCATAAGAAGGCTGAATGTCACCCAAGGGGCAATGGAGAGGGCTATGCTCGGAGTTTCCCAACGCGATCGAATCAAAAATGAGGAGATCCGTAGGAGAATCAAGGTAACCGACACAGCCCGAAGAATTGCCAAACTTAAGTGGCAGTACAGATGGCCGATGAGGTCGGTAGGTTCTGGAGTGGTAACCGCGTCCTGGAAGACGTAGTGGTTGGGAGGCCTCCCACAAAATGGACCGATGACCTAGTAAAGGCCGCAGGAATCCGTTGGATGCGAGAACCACAGAACCGGTGGAAGTGTCTTTGGGCTGAAATGATGATGACCCAGTTTCTAACTTTTCATAAGTGTCCTTGTAGGTTTTATGTGGAATCAAATATTATGAATCTTTACATGGTACAAAGCAAAGTCGCTTCTAGCGATTGGACGCTTAGATCTTTTAAACTACGCAACGGATTTTAATGCGGTTTTCATCAATAGGCAGAGTGATTCAAGAGGAAGGTTTATACGTAGGTATTATACACGGGCGAAAACGCTGGGTAAAGCTAGTAATAATATAAATGTGACAGTTCGTATGTTTGAATGTTTCACAGTCACGCAAAAACACAATATAGTTTATAACCTGGATTAACACATAGGATAACTTTTATCCGTTTGGTCGTCTTGCTGACCATGGTTTTTGTTATTGTTACTTGTATTAACTGTTATTTTATTTTGGTCAGGAGGTCCTAGTTTAACTATTGTAACTTCAACTTAGCTGTATGTATCAATTTGCATCGTTGAATATGTAAGCGGGCACGCCCTTTATGCCTAGAGGCTTTATTTACGTTTTAAGTTCTGTTTACGATTTTGTTTTATTATTTATTTCAGCTTGAGTTTAGTTTTCAGTGTTTTGTTGGTGGTATATTGGCGTGTGCTAGCTGACATATGGTGAATAATGTATGTTTCGTTTTATAATATTAATTACTTACACAATATTGTATAGAATCAAGTTCTTCTAACTTAACAGACAACTGTGCTGCTGGGGAGTTTGTTCCGCCACTTCTTCTTCCCAGCTAAAGCACTAGGAAGTGTCGAAGGGCGGGCGTTTTGGGGGGACTGTCTTTTGTAACTTTGACGTTCAAAAAGTGCTGACTCTCAGCCTAGTTTGAATAAATGACTTTTGATTTTGATTTTGATCCCAGTATTACGTTTCCGTAGGATAATTTTCGGCCCAGCAGGCGAAACCGCTGGCAAAAGCCAGTCGTTTATAAACTTGATTAAACTCTTCCTTCGCTATGCCTTCAACGGTAAGAAAGAAACCACAAGATTTTTGTTACATTAAGTTACTTAAATACGATAAACTCCATTATAATCTTTATCTCAAGCTATATTGAAGCTCTCAGCAGGAAATGGCAGCCTATTGAAAGCCTTTCACTGCCGGAAATAGTAGTTTACTGGTCCATACGTTACATAATATAAAGTCGTGTAGAATAAATACTACATGTTTGAGATGTAAAAGTAAAAGGTGTTTACGTGCTCAGTTAGTTTTGTATTTAATTGTAATTAAGTACTTATTTTTATGGAAAAGTAATATAAGGTCTTTAAAATTTAAAAAAGTTGAGGTAGATATTGATCTTAACTTATTGATAGAAGCTTCCATCCGATTGCTGTAAACCGCAAAAAAGAATATTGTTTTTAAATATTATTCCAAAACTTCTTAGTATACACTAAAGGATTTTCGACAAAATATAACGATATCCTACCTATGTGTAAAATTACATTACTAAAACTGTGTCGATAATTTTAATCCCATGTAATAGAGGCGAGCAAAATGTCGCCACCTATAATAATCACTAAATACAATCCGGGTTCGGAAGCTACTGAAAAATCGCCGCTTCGGATATCCAATTTAAGACCGTTTTGCTCAACCAACTAAACCAACCCAAGCAGTTAAATAAGTTAACTAATCATTGTATTCAAATTCAATATAATTTCCCTATACCTAAATCATTAGATCTAAGAAACCAGTCCTTAAACAAGATATTCAAATAACCCCAGGTACAGTTTGGGTCTAGACTTTCTCCCAGGAAGGCTATCCAAGCGAACGAATGAATGTATTGTTCGCTCTCATACAATGAAACACGTTCTCATTCGTTTCTATAGTAATGAACATATTTGATGATGTGAACAGTAAATTTTGTATTGTTGAATAAAATGTGGCTGTCATTTTAGATGTTATAGAAGATGTGCTAAGGTAACCGCAGAATTCTTTTTTTAAGTTTTTTGCAATATGTAGGTGTCTCAAGTTGTATGTTAAACAAAATGTAACAAATATGGCTTTCATCGTCATCATTTCACCCGTAAGACGTCCACTGCTGGGCATATGCCTTCCCACAATTTGGGGGGCTTTGCCATAATCGCTACGCTTGACAGGCGGGTTGGCGATTGCAGTATGATAGTAAAATGTATAGAGGACGCTGCTGCCCATTCTCTAGTATGTCTCTTAGTCGCGTTCTACGACACCCACGGGAAGAACGGGATGATGCTATTCACATACAATGGAACAATATAATGGCTTTACAGAATTATAATCATTAAAATCATCAATGGTATTGATGATTTAGAATCATCAATGGTATTGATGATTTTCATGAAGTAGTAAAAGTTAAATGGGATTATGATGATCTTAAAGAGTTTTATTACATTACTAACTTTTGCCAGCGGCTTCGCCCGCGTGGAGGTCGGAGAATATCCCGCGGGAACGTACTACCAGGATAAAAAGTGTACCCTATGTGTTAATCCAGGTTATAAACTAACTGTGTTCCGAATTTAGTAGGATAGATATATACTATTGAGGACTTTTTGTAGATCTTTTGAAGACCATCATCTTTGTAATACACACTTTTGGTGTATGATCAATGTATGCGAGGATAAGAGCTCGAAAGCGCATTTTCATCCGACTTGCTTCAAATTTATCATCACTGCTCGGCTCCTATTGTCTTAGTGTTATGTTATATAGCCTATAACCTGCCCAGAAGTATGGACTACAATCGTACCAAGTTTGGTTAAAATCCCTTCAGTAGTTTTTGACCCATGCGTGCATATACAGACAGACAAAAAATTTACTGATTGCATTTTTGACATCAGTATCGGTCACCATTCATCCTCAAATATTAATTTTTAATGTATATTCAATGTACAGAATTGACCTCTCTTCAGTTTTATTATAAGTATAGACAATGCTGTAATTACATGCAGTCGTGAATCATATTTTATCTAACATACAGGCTGACTCTGACCTGCGAATAGCAGAAAACACGGGAAAACTTGAATTTCGCTTCGCACTTTAAGCGTTTTATAAGGTCCTAACGACTATAGCCAAACTCATCAATCAATCATAAAATTCGTCCAACTAAATTCAAGAGATAACTAAAATAAAATTAATTAAGATAAAAGATATTCTCATTAAGATAATTAGAAACGAGTTGCAAAAAAGGACGATACGCCTCAAGAAAGAATAGGGCAGGGCATCTAGTTAGAAGAGAAGCTATCCGATAGAGTAAAGGTGTGACCGAATTTTAGCCAAGCCAAAGAAACCAGGGCCGTGCAAAATCACGTTCGGTTGAAGATATCGTCAAAATCGCGGGTAACATTTGGACGAACCACGAAACCGGGAAGTATGGCCAGAAAAAAGGGTAAGCTTATACCCAGTAGTGCGTGATTCCGGACAGAAATGATGATGACTTACAACAAGGAATTTTTGCAATTCGTTCGAAATTAAAATGTAAAAAATATATTAAATTGAAAATTTCACACTAAGCTGTGTTACTAAATTATTATTTTTATTACTAACATAGCCTTTGCGATTTGGGCTATTTTTTATTTTTTCATTTACTAACTTAGGTATCGATAAAGTTACTTACCGTATTAGTGTGCTGCGACCATACCGTGGATACGGTGAACGCTAACCACAACCGGACCCACTGGAAACAATACAAAAACTTAATGTTAATAAAATATATAACGATAGTTACCATCAACATCTTCATTTACATGGCCTTCGTGTAAATTCTTGATCTGTGGTTGGCTGACCATGTTCACATACCAAGGCACGGAATGATGTCCGAAAGAGATACCGTGGCCCTGGCACGTGGGCAACTGAAGGAACACGGGTGGGTTTTAGTCAGTAAAAGTCTGACATATCCTCCCGCTCCGCCCAGAGCGGGAGAAGTATTTGAAGATTTCCGATCCAAAAAAAAAAGCAGTTGGTCCCGGCTATCATTCCTGGATTTTTGACAGTCGTTAGAACCCCGAAAGTCTGACAACCAGACTTTAGCAAGTGGTATCGTGTTACACAGTAACTGGGTTGTGAAAGCCAGATAAACGTTCCCTCCGTGTAACATAGGTACTGGTATTCAGCTGCATTCGGTTAGACTGGAAGCCAATCGCAACATAGTTTAGAAAAGGCTAAGCAGATGATGAGTGCTACTAGGATACATTGTCACTTGAATGACGATGATAGGGGGCGCTGTTAGTATACATTTCGCTGAAGGTATTGCGTAATGAATTAAAAAAACAAGATGGCGGTATTCGTTCCAATTTTGGACACGCGCCAATACAATTCTTGTACAGAGCGTAATATCTAATCTAAAGTTCCTTTTAAAACCCAGATATTAATTTGACAGATGTAATGTCAAACTCCTGTCAAATTGTTACACTATAAAAAGCAAAGACAAAAGACTTGAATTATCGGATTAGTCTCTGGTATTACAAAAACGAACTTTAACACAAGTCACCATAACATGATAGTCATGATGAGTAGCAACCCAACCAGTCTACAAAATTACTGACATAATACTTGCCCTGACCTTAAGATCAGTAATCGTTAAGTGTTGGATTATGCAACTTGTCATTCAATAGAAAATAGATGCTACTTAAAGTAACGTAGTTTAACAACGACGTTACTTTAGCTTTACTGTAACGTTAGTACAAGAACAATTGTATAACTGTAGGAATTTTTCATCTTATGCCCATGTGACGATAGCGAAATGGCCAAGCCACATATTTTGATTAAGGTGTAGAGGTTGTGAATGTAGGACTTATAGATTTAATAGCTTGGCTAAACATGAGATCTGATAACTTTTTGGCAGTGCGAGCCATGGTCTCGTCCTGGAAATTTTTTAAATAAAAATGTTTTGGTGGGATTTCAGATTTATTTTAAAGTTGCTTATGACAATATTTTTTTAATTTGAATATTGACTTCGGATGTAATTGGCAACAATCGTTTCTGTTCGGACGGCAAGCTCGCTCCGCGCTGTGTTTGCTTTATCATTTATCACAGCGGGTACACATTAGGCGTTTTGAGCGCAATTGATTTCATTTCCTTATTTAAAAGATGGGGTGTTATTTACTAAAAATCCTGAAATATGTATTTTATTATTTATAACAAGGAGTCATATCAATTTGTAGACCTCTAACATCAATATTTGCGGAAGTATTAACAGTAACAGTACGGGTAACAGTTCCAAGTTTCAGAATTATTTTTTTTTTTGGTGTTTGTGTACTAATACTACCTTACATACCAAATTTTGTACGTACCCTAAGAATTTCTTGATCATCAGTGAGTGAGGAGTCAGTGACGAAATCGGAGTTTTTTGGATATCAATCAAATGTAAAGTATAAGAGCTATACAATTGAAACTTTATAAGTTAAATTACTCTACTATTGGCATCATTTCCTGAGAATTTAGTTTATCTGGTGTAATCCAAACCCAAGTTATAAGGGTTCAAAAAAACGACGTAGCGCTTCGAGAAAAGGTACATAGGTATAGCCCTTGCGCTACACGTGGCTCATCTTGGCGGGGTCATTACTGTGCCCCTAGATCACCACCGCTTTCAAAACGGTGAAGAAAAACATCGTGAGGAAACCGGCATTTCCTAGAACAAAATATTCGAAGACATTTGACATGTACCAAGACGCACTGGGCCCGCGTGGTGGATTATTGACCGCTCCTTCTCACCGAGAGGAGGCCTGTGTCCCACCAGTGGGAACAATATTGGCTGATGATGATGATGATGATGATTTAATATTTCACATACTGAACGGTAACCTAACATTAAAGTTACACACATACTTACTTGCATAGATACGTAAGTACTGCGCAATCCGTAATCACATGGTACTTTATCTAGTTTTTCATCCCAATGGCTTCCCATTCTATTGTTGAATACATTTCCTTTATCTCAGATTATGGAGGCAGGTTGTGTAAGTATTTCCGTTTGATTTCTACCGATTCTACCTTTTGTTATAGTAAAGCTGAATTACCGTGCAGTGCAAGGTGATTATTGTAAACAACAATTTTCTGAAAACGTTTTATACGTGCCGAAACGAATATGTTGAAATTTTGCCCGACCCAGGGATCGAACCTGGGACCCCATGCGAGGGAGTCGAGGTAGGTACTTATTTATCCGTGTTTTTCAAAAGTTTTATCTTTAAAAAAGGTTCTAATAAAATACTCACCATAGTATTAAATTAGTGTCCGCGTAGAATTTTATTCAGTCCTTTCTGTCTTCTCTTGGAAACTGCAACAATAGAAAAAAAATGTTAATACAATCGATAAAATAAAGTTAGACAACAACCGTAATCAAGGTTGAGAATCAGCACTTTTTAATGCACAAAACAGAATGACAGCGCCAAAAATACTAAACTATAGATTTGTTTATTTAAAAAAAGTGGTGCATCTGCTTCCCCAGCATTCATTTCATTAATTTTTTTAAATGGCATATCGTAGTTGACCTTGAGAGGTCGTAATTACATAACCTGACTTTCCTGTGGCTGCCTTTAGCGAATGCAAAGCCTTCCAGCCAGGAGCAAATTTCTTACATACATATAAGTACATACCTACGCATTGAAATCAAGATAAACTATTTTGACGGGTATGGACCTCGGATTAGGGCGACGCTAGAGGAAAGAAGCAAGGGACAGGTTGGATTGAAATTATTTTGAGACCAATTTAAAACTTCAGGCTCAGCGGCACGAGCTGGCTCAAGCAGGGCTCATCATTTCAGCCGAAAGACTGACTGCAGAACATAGGCATCCCCCAATTTGAGGAGCTTTGCCATAATCACCACGCTTGGCAGGCGAGTTAGCCATCGCAATGAGGTAGTAATATGCACAGAGAATTCTGCTGCCCATTCTCTAGTCCCTTAGTCGCCTCTTACAACACCCACGGGCAGAAATGGGATGGTGCTATTCTTTACGTCCGGCATCACTAGGTTCATAGTAAAGATAAACGAAATTCTATTATAGAACTATAACCAATTAAACCAATTAAATTTAAAATAAGGAACGAATGAAGTAACGTCTCATTAACTAATAGAAAAGAGTGTAATAAAAATAATTAATAATTTGTTTCCAAAACAATAGGTACATTGTCTGTGACCAGAATACCAAAACATATCGGAACTCGTCTCACAATGTGATGTTATGTAAGTGCCAGACATAAATTATTATAACATTTGTGGCGACCGCGCCGTGGGCGTTGTTCTTACATGTATACAATTCGCAATATAACGTAACGAGAAGGTGACTAATGAAACCTATGAAAAAAACAGCAAAAAAAAAACAAATAATTTATTCAAAACTAGCTTTGGAAATTATTCCGCGGAAACGTCATTGCCATTTCAACCGAAATGCGTCTACTGCTGGGCATAGGTTTCCGTCAAGAACCGCCACTATGACCCATTCATTTTTTTGGGAGGCTTGCCATAATCGCCACGTTTGGCAGTCGGGTTGGCGATCGCAGTATGGTTATAAAATGCATAGAGAACGCTGCTGCTCACTCTGCAGTAAGTCCCTTAGTCTTATTTTACAGCACCACGAAAGGAAATGGGAAACGTACTACTGGGATAAAAAGTACTCTATATGGTTATAAACTATCTGTGTGCCAATTTTTATCCAAATCTGGTCACTATTTTTTTGCGTTAAAGAGTAACAAAACTCCATACATCCTCTCAAAATTTTACATTTATAATATTAAGTGGCAGGCACTTTTTGATTTTTACGACCATATCCGAGGAAGTTTTAAAATCCGCCCAATCGAAAAAAAACTCAGTGTGGCCATGTTATTGAGAAAGCCCACGGAACACATGAGTAAACAAATCCTCTACAGGATTTCAGGTCCATAGAAGCGAGGTAGACCGCTTCTCACTTGGATGTCTATAGTCAAGAATGACCTGAAGCAAACCCAAGTAAATGACCCGACGACCCAGAACTGAAACATTTGGCGAAAAATTACGTGGAGAACCAACCCCAAGTGAAATGGGATAGGCACAGATAAGCGATCTTTATTTTGTTTCAGATATATGTAGGTTACAGTTATGGAGCTCTAAAACATCCCTGGTTTATATGTAATCGTTTGTAAGTTAATGTTATAACTTTTCCATCACAATAATGTGCAACACAATGAGAAAAAGCCATAAAACAAGACATTTCCGTCGGATACGGTTAAATAACTCATTTCGTTGCGGTCAACACTCGAGAGCTTATAAAGGCATTAGATGCCAAACTGTAGATAAATGCAGAAGTTTCAAATATTGTTTTGTTTTCTCGTTCAGTATTTTTATCATTCACAGTGTGTGTACACATTGTAATCATAACTAAATTGCGTGTCGCTTCGCAAGATGACATTCTACTAATATATCGGTACGAAGTATATTAAATTCATCTAGACAAATAAATAAAATTGGAGTGTCTGTTTGTAATATTAAAATAACCGTAAAATATTGTTACGTAGATCGTAAAGTCTAGAAGCATCATGCTAACTCCGTCGCAGAAAGGGGCAGTGTGACGTAAATCGAAAAGTCTAGAAACATCACGCTAATTCCATCTAAGGACGGGGCAGTGTTAGAAACTACTGGAAATGACACGCTAACGCCATCTGTTATTGAGTAGCAAGTACTACACGAAATTGTACGTAGACGCTACTGCCATCTATTGTCGAATAGTGGGATTAAACAGTTCAATGGAAGTTACTAGAAGCTTCTACGCTGTGGCGGTGTCGAATGTTCGAGAATGTTCTGCTCGGGATATAAATAGCGGATTGTCGGGCCGACAAGCAGTTCGATTTCGGAAGCGAGCGAATACGATTCGAGTGATACAGTAGCGAAGCGAAACAAGTGATTCCAAGTGACGTTTCTTGTAGTTGCGATATTTGTGTTTATTTAATTAAACAGTTTGTGTGTTTTGGTAAATTGGTTTAAATTAATTTATCCCGAACCCCAGCTCGTAACATTTGGTGTCAGAAGTAAGGGATAAATTATGCCAGTTTTACCGAAGGAGGATACGGAAGGTATCCGTACCAGGAGTCAGCGCCAGCAGGAGGTGGATCAGAGGCGGTTTGAAGGAACTTCTAGACAGACACCTGGGGGTAATCAGCCAACGACAGAGCCAGTCTCCCAAGCGTCTGGTGTTCCTACAGCATCACCAGCCATGGATCTTTCTGCGCTAATGGCGATGCTGCAGGAGCAGGCCCGCCGACAGGAAGAACAGGCCCACCGCCTACAGGAACAGCTGCAGCAGGACAGGGAGGAGCAAGCTCGCCGACAGGAAGAACAGGCTCGTCGACAGGAAGAACAGACCCGCCGCCTGCAAGAGCAGCTTCAGCGTGATAAAGAGGAGCAGGTTCTCCTTTTGAAAGATCTACACGCGACATTTGGCAAGGACATCAAAGCCATGAAGGAGACTGTTCAGGTACATGAAAATCGTATCTCCGAGGCCGAAGTCCAGATCGCTGATATAAGAAAAGCGGTTGGAGTTCTGAAAGCTGGAGATCGGACTACGGCTTCGATAGTTGCTGCACCTTCCGTGCGCGGGCTTAAAGTGCCACCCTTCGACGGAACATCTTCCTTGTCGGCATACAAAATTCAATTTGAAGCTGTCATGGAAGCAAATGGGTGGACAACGGGCCAGGCCATGACCGCGCTTACTTTGGCGCTTCGTGACCAGGCCTTAACTGTGTTAGAGGCTCTCGGCAAAAATGTCACCTACGAGCAGCTCGTTGAGGCGTTAGAAGCCAGATATGGTGACGCGCACCTGGAACACGTTTTTCGTGCCCAGTTGAAGGATCGTGTGCAGCGCAGTGGTGAAAACTTACAGCAGTGGGCCTTGGAAATCGAAAAGCTGGTTCGAAATGCGTACCAGTCTGCGCCCGCGCTCATTGAGGGTATACTAATGCAAACCTTCATAGATGGCATACGGGACCTGGAAGTAAGGGCTGCTGTGAGACTTGGGCACCATGAGAAGTTGAAGGACGCCTTGGCCCACGCGTTGGAGGTGGAAGCAGTGAGGCATGATCATCGAGCCCATCGCTTCAGAGAGGTTGTGGGATCACCTGTTCGTGACCGTTTGAGGTACAGCCCTAGGTGCTACACTTGTGGAGAAAAGGCCCACCTCCGGTCGAATTGCCCGAAGCGAAACACTGCCAGCGAATATCACACCCTGGTTAGAAGGGTGTCCGACATTACAGCGCAGCAGCAAGAGAAATTCGTAAGCGGTAAGAGTGTGGGGCGAGTATTGGCTGGTGTTAATAGAGTCCCAAGGATTTCGATGTCACAGGCCAATGACGGCATATCCCACGGTAACGCGGACACTTTATCACGAAGACCCTCTCCTGAGCAATACAAACATTGTGTCAGACATGAAGCTAAGGAAGTAGTTCCTGTCAGGGTGCTAAGAACGGACCATGGTGACAAATGGAAGGAAACCATACGGCATGCCCAGCAGCGTGACACAGATATCAGGCCAATTCTCAAGTGGATTAAAGCTGATGCTCCCAAACCGAAATGGTGTGATGTTGCAGCGATGAGTAGCACCACAAAGAGTTATTAGGCGCAATGGCAGAGTTTGGCGATCCAGGATGGTGTTTTATGCCGAAAATGGGAAAATGCTCGAGGGAATAACTGTCACCTGCAAATGGTAGTCCCAAAAGCAAAGGTACCAGATGTTCTACAGTACTACCACAGCGGTTGTTCAGGAGGACATAGGGATGTAGAAAGGACTCTATTGAAGATCAGAGAACGGTTCTACTGGATCCACTATCGACAGGATGTTGAGGATTGGTGTCGCAAATGCACCAGTTGTGCGGTGGTAAAAGGATATGCGAACTGCGTCGAAAATTGTTCATGTAGATGGATTGGCATGATACTACGGGAATAATGATGCTCGGGACGAGCATGTCTAAGGAGGGGGCAGTGTTACGTAGATCGTAAAGTCTAGAAGCATCATGCTAACTCCGTCGCAGAAAGGGGCAGTGTGACGTAAATCGAAAAGTCTAGAAACATCACGCTAATTCCATCTAAGGACGGGGCAGTGTTAGAAACTACTGGAAATGACACGCTAACGCCATCTGTTATTGAGTAGCAAGTACTACACGAAATTGTACGGAGACGCTACTGCCATCTATTGTCGAATAGTGGGATTAAACAGTTCAATGGAAGTTACTAGAAGCTTCTACGCTGTGGCGGTGTCGAATGTTCGAGAATGTTCTGCTCGGGATATAAATAGCGGATTGTCGGGCCGACAAGCAGTTCGATTTCGGAAGCGAGCGAATACGATTCGAGTGATACAGTAGCGAAGCGAAACAAGTGATTCCAAGTGACGTTTCTTGTAGTTGCGATATTTGTGTTTATTTAATTAAACAGTTTGTGTGTTTTGGTAAATTGGTTTAAATTAATTTATCCCGAACCCCAGCTCGTAACAATATACCAAAACAACGTTTTTTAAAAAATTTGTTGTCTGTCTGTTTGTTCCGGCTAGTCTCTGAAATGGCTGGACCAATTTTGACGGGACATTCACTGGCAGATAGCTGATGTAACAAGGAGTAACTTAGGCTACTTTTATTTTAGAAAAAACCTTTTATTTTAGAAAAATACCTGCGTTAATTTCCGACAACCACGCGGGCGAAGCCGGGGGCAAAAGCTAGTGGCATAACAAAAATGTGAGGTCGATCAACATAGCAGTAATTTTAATTCTCAGTTCATAGCCAAATGTATTGATAAACAGATTAACTAGCACATTTCCATATTAGGTACAATCATTTCATAAGACTTTCAAAGAATGACAGTTGTGTGTGATTTGAATTTACAGACATTTCTATTGCAGACTGCACCATATGCATTATCAATCTATAATTTTCCTATTGCAGGGACACAAACGCAAGCCTCCTCTCAGTGAGAAGGAATGGGCCGCAATCCACCACATAGGCCCATTGCGGGTTAGTGGATGTTACATTTTTAGTTCTAGGACAAGGCGGTTTCGTCATGATATTTTCCTTTACCGTTTTTGAGATCGGTGATGATAAAATGTTCCGTGTTTCTAGCAAATAAATTACTTTGACTTTGGCAAATATATTTGGCATTTTACAGACTTTACCTTCTGCATCTGTTTCTATCGTCGTTATAGTAATACTCAGTTATATATTACTACATACTTACACAATAATAGTGTTACAATAACACTAGTTAGTGACAGGTGCATAATTAAATAATGTATGTAACTCTACACCACGTAGATACAGTGATTGTAGCATTATGCTACAAATGAAGTGTTACAGATTATGTCACTGTAATTGCGATTGTATAATCTTGGGAGATTAGTGGCCAGTATGTATAATTTCGCTGTCACTTTTGTAAATAATATGAGGTGTAGTTACGAGTATGTGTGTGGATGGCTGTAAGAGTAGGGGAGACCAAAGAAAACATGTATGGATTGTGGCCAGTATGTATAATTTCGCCGTCACTTTTATGAATAATATATATCGACGGTTAAAAGGTAATAGGGTAAAAGCGACAAAAACCAAATTGTTCAGGAGAGCGGTTAAAAGTTTGAAATTTTAGAACAATTGACCTAACTTTTTTGTATAATGTCATATCGTGAAAATTTTAAAGACATCGTAGAGCCGTGGTGAGTCAGCGCATTCGAAAAAGCAGAAAATTTTAAGTAGGATGGAATTCATAAGTCATTTTCGACCAAAATGGCGCTTATGCCCTTAACCGTCGATATTTATTTATTTATTTGTTCGGATAACAAAGATCCATTTGCCTTCTTCGGGCTCTAGTCTCTCAAAAGGGCTAAAGTGCTAAAACTAATTTTAAAACTATATAATAACATACTATACTACACTACACTAAACACACACACACACTATACTATATAATTTATGTTATGTTTTATGTTATTTGGTTAGTAACAAGTATGAGGTGTAGTTTCATGTATGATGGCTGTAAGAGTAGGGGAAGACCAAAAAAACGATGGATGGACTGTGTGAAAGATAATATGAATAGAAAGAAGCTATAAAGTATCTGTTTGCAATGTCAAAACAACAGCAATTTAGGTACTCAATGCTTGTAAAAGAATATACGGTACTTATAAGATAATCATTTTTTTTGTGTCTGTCTGTTTGCTATAACTAATCTCTGAAACGGCTGGACCGATTTTGACGGGTGTTTCACTGGCAAATAGCTGATGCTATAAGGAATAGCATAGGAGTAACAGGCTTCTATTTGTCCCCGTAATAAGTTCCCGTGCTACAGCAGAGAAACACAAACCAACTCGTCACCTTATGTTAACATAAATTGTAAATATTTTACGTACGGTTAACATTAAAATCTCGCCTTGATCACAGTCCACACCGACCGTGTACTATGTACTACGTATTATATGTTAGCAACAATGTGATACAATTTACTAAAGCTCTGCTCTCACTACTTTCCAATGAAAGGGCAGACCAAGGCAAATGCGGAGGCGGGTTAGGGAAAAGTGAACAAAATTGGTAGTTTTTAAGCAATACCTCCAAGTTCTCCGGTCCTTTCAATGACCAGAACCCCAATTTTGTAACACATAATCGATCACAATTTGAATCGATTTGAAGGTTTGGGCAAATTTATTGTTTCCTAAGTTCAAAAATTTGTCTGAGCAAAAACTTAAATAACGCAATGTACGTTTTTCAACTATCGAAATGAAAATCATTTTTTGTTAGGCAATTATGTATGTACCAGAACCACAATTTTGTAACATAATTTCTTTATGCAATATCTAAACCATTGCTTCATTTGTTTGAGAAAATTGTCTGTAATCAATGTAAATAACGCAATGAATGTTGTCAAACTGTCAAAATGAAATACTGCAATTGTTGTTATGTTACGAAATTATCGCGCAGAGATGGTGATAGATTCTATCTTCTATCATATACAAGGTGCAGTTTTGGATCTGCAAAACATTTTAGGAGGTAATTATGTTAGTGATTCTCGACCCGAATCAACAATAAAATGGGCAGGTATATTTTTTTCATTTTATTCTCATTTACGGAAATCGGTAAGTGTGAACTCCCTTTTTTAAAACGCGGCCAGTCTGTACGTGTCCTTAAACTACGCTTTCACACACATAAACAAACGCAACCGACATTTCTTTCATAGATCCAAAGCCCGAGGGTTATTAAGAGAGTTATTCTGAAAAAAAAAAATTGAAAAATCTCAAATAAAAAGTATTATTGATTATTAACATGGTATCGTATTGTTATATGATTATTTACGAGTCTCATAACAATCTCCTGAAATGTTTTGCAGGTTCAAAAGTGCATCTTGTATAAAGCAAATAGATGATGGCCATGTATTGAAATTACAGCAAACGATAAGGAGTCTGACTCACACGCATTACCAGAATAGATTGTTCCCACTGCTGGGACACAGACCACCTTTCTGTGAGAGGGCACTCCCACTCATCCACCACGCGGGCCCTGTGCCGTTTGGTGAATGTCACATGTCTTCGACTGTTTGGTTCTAGGGCATGGCAATTTCCTCACGGTGTTTTCCGTCACTGTTTCGAGATCAGTGGCGATGAAAAAATGTACACAACGTAAAGTGCCCCTCGGAATGAAGAGATCCACTGTCGAACTAAGGTAACTGACATAGCCCGAAAAATTGCCAAACTTAAGTGGCAGTGAGCAGGGCACATAGCTCGCAGAACTCGCAGGCCTATGGGGCCGAAAGGTTCTGGAGTGGCGATCGATATCGAAAGACGTAGAGTTGGAAGGCCGCCCACAACCTTTATCTGACCTTGTGAAAGCCGCAGGAATCTGCTGGAAGTGAGAAGCATGAAACTGGAGCTCGGGGAAGTCCTATGTCCAGCAGTGGACGTCTTTCGGCTGGAATAATGATGAAAGCACTCGTCTGTATTTGAACCTACAATATACAACTCGTATGTCACGACCGTAAGCACTGGGCCACCTTAGTGTTTCATTGCGTGTTACTTTCACCTGCATAAGGTGTCATCCCTGAAAACCTGGTCCTGAAAACAACATCCATTCCAGCCATCTTCAATGAAGACATCCAACTGATGTCGTAGGCAGTATCCGTTGTAGCTACCGCCGCTTTTCTCTTGCAGTTTGTACTGCAAGCTGAAGCTTTTACTTTATCGTCCCTTGGCGCAGGTGCGACAGTTAGCTACCCACATTCACTACCACTACCATGTTAGTTACTATGTAAGGCTATACATACAGTATAGTTGTACATATTTGTATTAGCACTTTACAGTGTCAATAAACAATACTAAAACGAACTGAACCACAAATCACATAACATCACGACTGTAATCTCCGATGGTTTAGACAGAGGTGTACTGATACATCACAATTCACATTTTATCAGATTTAGGTCTCATGTTCTGGGGGTGAGCCTATGGCCACCAACGTTTGCTACTGAGAAATTCCAGATATAAAAACCAAATAACACTTTGACCGACCTGGGAATCGAACCCAGGAACTCACGCTGTAACAAAAACACACTTCGCTTTTCGACGCGCTGAGACGCACTCTATTGCATTCTGAATTCTCGAGATTTGAAAATCTAATCAACGTCACAAAGTCAACTTAGTCAAAACGGGCAATAAAAGCATAAGAAAACCGAGTTATTTCTCTGAAAAAAGCCTACAAAACCAACTAACAGCGTGCTCTGAGCTCACAGTAGTTAACAGTTTTAAAAGTAAATAAAGCCAAACAACAAATTAATGTTCTTAAGAAATCGCTTTGTGCTTGATAAATTACAAGATTTGAAAAGATTTCGTATCATTAAATCATTGAGTGTGTAAGTGAGACTTTAAGTGTTGATTATGGTCTTATTATGGTCTTATAGCAGTTTAACACGGCACGGGCAATGGCCGAGAAGAAATATACTGTTATGATAAATAATATCATTTCAACAACTACGTTTATACAAACACTTTTACACGTCAAACATATTTTTAAAACTAGATGAGGTCCACACCCACATACACGCACACACACACATCCCCCATACACACATACTTTTATTCACTACATGAATTTTATTTTTAATAAAAATATATATACATTATTAATCATTTAAAACAGTAGCACACAATATTTTTTAGGTTACAAAATAATGAAATTGTCAGCTGAATGCTATCTTCTGAGATACAGGCCTCGCCTAGTTCAGAAGATAGAGTCTACATAAGCAAACCTCTTTTTACCACCACAAATGCTGCTGGATTATTGTTGTTTATTGTATACAACATTTGTATTAAGTTCGTTTAATATGTAATTGTTGTTACTATGCTGGTGAGAAATAAACTCTTTTTTTTTTTTTTTTTTTTTTAGGTCGGCGTTTCCTATCTGACTACTCTGAGAAGAAAGGCCGAAACAAACTCAGAGGTCACAGTCTCTTTTAAGTTCAGTACCTGGATGCCCGAGCTTTGATCGGTTTTTTTTTTTTTTTTTGTAAATTGTATTTTTAGAAATTATATTTCAATACAAATTACATTTTGTTATTTTTCTTCCAATAAAACAAAAAAGATAAATTTATGTTTAAGTTTATTATCGATATAGTTGATTATTGAAAACACGTATGAAACGACATTTTCTAAAAATGAATCCTAGCTAGATCGATTTATCGCCCCCGAAACCCCTGTATACTAAATTTCATGAAAATCGTTGGAGCCGTTTCCGAGATTCTATATATATATATACAAGAATTGCTTAAGGTATAAGATACATAATCTTGGTCAGATCATGTGAAGACCTCGTGGATTTGTGTCTGAAATGGTCTTTTGAGGAATGGTCCTTACCTCAAAACACCATCTCAGACACCAGTCATTATCAGATTGAGTGGACCTGTCCAGTCAGTGCACGCATTTGTCAGTAATCATGCAGCTTAACTCAGAACTTAAGGTGCCAACGATTTGACGAACAATACCCAATAAAGGACATTAATTTGTGTCGGCCATATAAATTACCCAAACAGCCAGACCATGAAAAAAACTAAATGAGAAGAAAAATAAACCAAAAACACCCCCTTAGTCTTCATAGATGCTGGACTAGTCATTATAATGTTTACTTTTCTTATTTACCAACTTAGTCTGCATAATTAGCCTATATTGTTCACATTGCTGGGACACAGGCCGCCTCTCGGCAAGAGGGAGTGGGCCATAATCGACTACGCAGGCTTTGTGCGGGTTGATAGATGTCACAAGTCTTCGAATGCTTGATGGTCATAAGACATGCCTGTTTCCTCACGATGTTTTCCTTCACCGCTTTGAGAGCAGTGGTGATGAAATTATTTACACATACTAAAGCGCCTGCCTGGGTTCGAACTTACGACCTACAACTCGTAAGTCGGGGCCGATACCACTGCACCACCACTGCTCCACTTAGTCTTTGTAGTGTCTAAATCAATCTGCCTCATCATTTCAGCCGTATGACGTCCACGGCTGGACATAGGCCTCCCCAATTTGGGGGGGTATGCTATAATAGTTACGCTTGGCAGGCGGGTTGGCGATCGCAGTATGGTGGTATAGTGCATAAAGAACGCTGCTGCCCATTCTCTAGTAAGTCCCTTAGTCGCCTCTTACGACACCCACAGGAAGAAATGGGATGGTGCTATTCTTTACGTCCGCCACCACACGGTACAATCAATCTGCCTATTCTTCCCCAACTATGTTGGGGTCAGCTTCCAGTCTGACCATCATCCTTATTACGTAACACACTATCAATCTGAAGTTTCGAATCATTTTAAGGATATTAGTAAACCATTGGTTCATATGTTCGAAAAGTTTGTCTGTTTAACAACGTAAATGAGGCAATGAATGTTGCTGATAATATCAAAATGAAAGCAATTCCTAATTCCTACTGTTAGTATGTTATAGCAATTACCTCGCTGAACAAGCTTGGTTTACACATGTGATTTCACACTTCGGTGACCGTCTCCATCCCCCTTAAAATGTGACGTTATTTATAGATGGCCACTTATGTTACACGTGCGTGTATAACAATATTATAGTTCTGGTAGAAAATGTACAGAGTAATCAGTTTGTTATTAAAAGCATATAAAATTCATTTCATGCAAATTCTTTAGTCAGTGAAATGCAAATACAAAAACTATACATCTATGGTCTGTTCCTGAAGTATCAGACTAAAATGTAAATAAGTAGTAAACTCATTTGTCATATTATCACTTACTACTAAATTGAATGATTCTATTTAAAATCACCATTAAAATGTTTTTCATTTGACAATATTATTGAGGTTAGTTTTATATTCACGATTCTTGACGTTGATTTTTTAATAACAAACGAATAATTTTGTTCTACCAATAATTGTTGGAAAAAGTGGTGCGCCCCTTAATTGGTCGCGCCTAAAAAGTTGCAAAAGTGGTCGCGTGGGGTGAGTAGCACCCTAAATGTGTTTAGCAAAATCAGACTTTTATTAATGAGAACATTTAAACACATATAGTTATCAATCTCGTTTTAATATAAGTAAGATGAAACTTTTTAAATACCTACTACATATTAACATATAACTAATTCCCTTTAATGAGTGATGGCGTAAGAACGTTACCTGCCCCCTAATTACGTAACGAAATGTCAATCAGAATCGGAATCATTTTGAAGATTATTTCTAATACATAACGTCATGTGTTCGAAAAAATTATCTGCTCAGCAACGGAAATAACGCAATGAATGTTGTTAAATTGTCAAAATGAAAGCGATTCCTACAGATAGTGTTTTACGAAATTAACCCTCTGGACAGTGTTGGTTTACTCTGTCATCTGATAATTTTGAAACAGACTATAATTAGCACCCGTTCTCGGATAGTAGTTTATTTATTTTCCTGGCAGTTAATTCCATACAAGCAATTATTAACTAAATTAACAATTAACAAAGCGATAAACTTAACAATATATTCCGCGTTTCATGCTTTATTAAGTTGGTTGTAAGTGTAATGTTACTTAGAACGAACTTGAGTTAATTTAGAGTTAAGTTGAACTTTCTCAGTTACGTAATGGCGATGGCGTCTCACAATTATTATTGTATGTTATGTTGTGATGTAAGAATTTTGGCGACTGTGTTCTGATAATAATGTTATTGTCCTAAAACAGTGATGGGAATTTAATTTATTCGACTTTAAAAATACTTTTCAACGTACTTGTTTGTAAAGTGACTGTTTTGGTAATGTATTTAGGTTCCTAATTCTGCTTAAGGTATTGCACTCGTGTTTTTGCTTTACATATGAACCACACCTAGTGTCTTTTTTTTTTCTGGATGGGAAATCATCAAATGACTTCTCCCGCTCTGGGCGGAGCGGGAGGGCGTGTCAGACTTTTGCTGACTAAAACCCACCCGTGTTCCTTCAGTTGCCCTTGTGCCGGGGCCACGGTATCTCTTTCGAACAATCACGCGTCCCCGGCGGTGTCGGTGAATGATATTTTTATGTTCAGTTTCTGTGAAGAGTGTTATATAGGATTTTTAGTTGTTTTGCCAATGCCTTTATTTATACCTACGGAAAAATCAAAACAGGTGTGCATTTTCCATTAATATAAGGTGTATCTATTCGTACACGAAATATTTTAAGAGGTACACCTGTAGGTGGTAAAGAAGCTACAGCAACAAAAAAAAATTTCTAAATGTAGTTTTTTTTCAAAATTTAATATTTATAAATTATTTGACGCACATAATAAATATTTGCTCCTTCTTATTTTTTACGGCCCGAGACACCGCAGCTATGCTCGTGGTCGCCGCCCTCGCAGCGTCAGGCGGGCCATTCATAAAATTTGGAGTAAAGGTTTTATGCAAAACGTATCAAGCAGTTTTAAAATTATAATAATTACGAAAATTCTAAAACGCTTAGATAAAAAAAATCTTTTTGCTTCTATAGCTTCTTTACCACCTATAGGTGTAAAATATTTTGTGTATGAATAGATACACCTTATATACGCCTCGAGTGTTAATGAGTAATGACCAACGTAGCATATAATGTATGTACTTATTATATTATGTAATTTGGCTAGCTTTTTGCATAGCTTAACTCTTGTTTACTATATTCTACTAGTTGCACTAAAACCTAGCCAATAAACTACAAGTTTATAAGAATACACATAAATTATACCAATGGTTTTCAAGTTACCTAAAACACAATTACATACTGACGGAATGAGAGACATTTTAGTTTCAATAAAATCTGTAATGAAGGAAAAATCTGGCCAAATGTTCTCCTATACATCGAACTGATTTTCTGTTTGAACGCTGTTTGTGAAGTTGTATGCTCATTGTGGTCCGTGTGATGTCAGACGTAAAGAATAGCATCACCCGATTTCTTCCCGTGGGTGCCGAAAAAGGCGAGTAACTAGAGAAAGGGCAGCAGCGTTCTCTATGCATTTTACCACCACATTGTGATCGCAATCCGACTGCCCAGCATGGCGATTATGGCAAAGCCCCTCAAATTGGCGATGGTCGATGTCCAGCAATGGAAGTCTTACGTCTGAAAAGATGATGATGATGTCATTCAAAACAGTGTCTACATCACCATCATCACCACCTCCTGGCATTCTATCATCTAAATACCATACTAGAATTCTGAATTTAGTTTCAAATGTCGTTGAACTGTCAAAATAAATAAATTCCTACCGCTATTGTTACACAATTAGCCCGCTTGGGCGCTAGCATTTATTGACATAATATTGATCCCTAATTAACGAAAAACTATTTTTTGGTTATATAGTAGTACATTTTAAATGACGATAAATAACACAGGCCTGCAAAATGAGGGTTATAACTTCCTCTCGGGAATTTGATAGCTGATTCTAGGGTATTTTGGTGCTTTGATTATGAATATGTACTTAGTTTTTCTCCATCACCTCAAGATTTTTCGAAAAAGGTACAGATAGAAAATAGGAAAAAAACACAAGTTGTGACATAAAAAAATATATATTTAAAAAAGTACATTACTTTTAACTCAAAAAACTACTAATAAATAATAACAACTTATTACTTATTAGTCTAAATTACAAATAAATTTTATTTGTGGAACCTGGTCCTTTTTTTCTGGAAGCTTCGGTTGTGCGATTTCCGCTTAAATTTCTGGTTTGGATCGTCGCGCTTCAATAACCAACAATAGTCCGCCATCATGCTAGTATTCCATCTTCCTTGATACCGGGCTTCAAGCTCTTTAAAATCCTGGTGAAATCTTTCGCCTTGTTCTTCGCTAACGGGTCCTAGATTTTCTGAGAAGTATTCAATGTGCGAATTTAAGAAATGAAGTTTGATGCTCATATTACAACCCATTACACCAAAATTTGTAATAAAAGTGCAGTTATGTCACAACAACAAAAGTAGCAATCTTTAACATGGTCTTTAGGCTCTCTCCATAGCGTAGGCGAAACGATTTTGAACCTACTTTTCTGTCCTTTTGACCACTTGCGAAGTTCTAATAAACAAGTCGTACAAATTTTATGAGGTGTACAAGTTTTGTCTTGGTTACTTAAATCGTATCCAAAATAACTTGTGTAAATATTTTTCACAAAGTCTGTAATGCTGTTTCGTTGTTTTATAACCATAAATTTCCCACAAATATAACAAAAACAATTCGGAGAATTTAAACAACTTCGCGATGACATTTTAAAGTTTATGTTGCAAGATGCGCACTTAAACTCATAATTTTGCTAAATCAGTACTTATACTTATATAAAAACCCTTTGGTTTATCTTTATTACACCCTTTTCTAAATATTCATAACGATTAGGTAATAATACCTAATCATTATGTATTAATATTAAGCTTATTACTAAATTAAGCCAAAATGAACTGTTTTCGACATGGTTAATGCCAGTTACTTATACTCATTATGTAGTAATTAACAAATTACTGGTTTCGATTAATTTCTATGTCCCCTTAAACTAATTAAATGCAATAAAAATTAAGCTGAAGTAATTTAATGATGTTTTATAAATTTTAAAATGTAGGCGCTCCGACATTTTTCAGCAAAATCTTAAATATTCAATATCAAAAAATCCTGACGTAATGGATTTTTTTTATTATTTTTCTCGTAATCAGCACATCTGAAACTATAGAAAACGTTACTCACATTTCAAAGAGGAAAACCATTGCAGGCCTGTGTAATCTGAACGCTTATTATTATTATTAGATTACACAGGCCTGCAATGGTTTTCCTCTTTGAAATGTGAGGAACGCTTCTGCCGGGGTCGCGTGATTGTTCGAAAGAGATACCGTGACCCTGGCACATGGGCAACTGATGGAACACGGGTGGGTTTTAGTCAGTAAAAGTCTGACATGCCCTCTCGCTCCGCCCAGAGCGGGAGAAGTCATTTGATGATTTCCCATCCTGAAAAAAAAAAAAAAAAAAAAAAAAAAAAAAAAAAAAAAAAAAAAAAAAAAAAAAAATCTGAACGCTTATCTGTAACCAGAATCATGGCTTTTCGTCGTTTATCTTAATTATCTGTTACCGAAAGATTAAGTACGGCGTATTTTGTTATTAATGGACTTTCTGATTATAACCACTGATTATAACATAACAGATCGTGAAATCGGAAAGGGACACTTTATATTCGATTCGATTCTTTATAGACGTCGAACACGCGTCATGCAAGGACGCCTGGATAGAGTTACAAACACAAAACAGCTGGCTGGTGATTTGCTGCGAAACGTGTTCCTTACGAATCATATGCAGCAATGACGTCACATCGCAAACCATCTTATCATCGAGCATAGTGGCATTATCTCAAGGATGCGTATTGCAATCCACTGACTTGACCATCTATGCTCAACGTCAATACAGAAGTCATATGAAGATGGATTATGAGTTTACAGCTCCAACATTTAATACATCTATTAACAAGATAGTGAACTTAACATATCGTTATGGCCCGAATATCCGTCAGTCAAACGCCACGGATCAAGAAATTACAGCAATTGAACAGAAAATTGCAACTCTGAAGCAAAGTGAAGCCACACTACCAACAATAACAAGTCATGACATTCATCAATATGCCATCTGTTACTCTTTACTGACGGCCGCCATCATCGTTGCACTTGTTGTGGTTGGGAGGAATCGTTGTCCGCACTACTGCACAAACAACGCTAAGAACAAAACTACGAGTCAACCACCTGAAGATATTGAACTTCAAGTTATTCGTAAACCAAAGTACCAGGAAGAAGCAGCTGCACCACAAACAACAAAGGACTTGCGGCTGGAGCCTGGGAACAGGAACATCGCCTTTCAATTTGATTAATTATTATTGTGATGGCTTTTCCTTTCTCTTCTCGTTTGTATCTCCTTTTGGGGTTGCCAAGATGTACAGTCTTAAACTGTATACATGTTTTGCTGACGCGGTGGCTCGCCACAGACGTGCGTCATTTTATTACTATAAATATACATACTTTACAATAAATTAGCGAGTGCGATTACTGCTACGCGGTGACTAACATTAGAGAAAGGAATTGTCAACAGTTTTACTTGTAAATATTGTTAATACGTAATAAACCTAACGGGATCTTTTCTCTACGCGCTTCAACCTTAACAACAACAACAACTCTGCAAGTGTACGAACCGTACATTTTATGGTGTTCTTATGAATACGAATTACATAGATCTCTCTATCTCACCAACTCAGCCTATCGCAGTCCACTGCTGGACATAGGCCTCTCCCATATTGCGCTACAACACCCTGTCCTCCGCCTTCCGCATCCAGTCTGTCCCAGCCACTATCTTTAGGTCGTCGGTTTATCTAGCTGGGGGGCGTTCAACACTACGCTTTCCAATACGCGGTCTCCACTCCAGGACTCGTCTGCTCCACTGGTCATCGGTCCTTCGACAGACATGGGCAGCCCATTGCCATTTCTGCTTGCTTACTCTGCAAGCTATGTCGGTAACTCCAGTTCTTTTCCGGATAATTGCATTTTATCCTTCAAAAAAACGATAGCCCGTCACCGAGAGGCAATCAGTTTCAAAGATATCAAAGGTAGATAGTACCCTAATTTGTTTTTAAAACTACTTTAAATCTTAACACATTAAAAATTTTAGCAGAAATTGTGAAAGTCACTTTTCTCAGAAAAAACGCCTTTTCCCACAGAAATTTTACTATTTTCTAACGCTCATAGACAATCAAGTCTAATAATAAAAATAAAAACCGGAAAGCAGATAAAATAATAAATCAGTACGATCGATATTAACATCGTATAAAGTCACCATTTCCGGATATTTCAGTACATAGTCGTACATACATACTTACATTAGCGTGTTGCTGGTTCATAAATTATCCGGTTGATGGGCACCGGTGCAAACATTCGTGTACGTACTGTATACAGGCTCATTTATAATGTCGGTTTATGATCCCTCACGCCTAAATGACTTCATGAGTTATGTTAAGAGAGTAGAATTGAACGTGCTACCACTAAATTCTTCGATATTGGTGCCTACTATTTTGTTCACCACCTAAATTAAAGTAAAACTATTGCTATTTTGTACTGACAGACCGCGAAAGAAAATACCAGATAATTTTTAGTCACATGTAATAGGGGACGAGTCTATTGCCACCAACCGGGTACAAATCTAGACTTCGGTTTGCTACTGAGAAATTTCATTTATGAAAATCAAATAATACTTTGCCCGACCTGGGAATAGGAGCTCACGCTTGGCAGTAGCACTTGCGCCGCATATTAGTGCTTTATACAATTTAACTATCTCAGGTTCCGTTTACGTTAATTATGTTCATTAAAACAAAAAATGAAACCGCCGAAATAACTGAAAAGCAAAAAATAATAAACCTTAAAATTATGAGTCAGTGCTTTGAGTGATCTTTGTTCATTGATTTTTCAGCGCCGACTCATAATTTTAAGGTTTATTATTTTTTGCTTTTCAGTTTTTTCGGCGGTTTAATTTTTTGTTAAAAAGTTTTTATTTTATAATTTTTTGTGGCTTTAATATACTAATAATACTTGGCAAGGTATACGCTATCCAAAAAAATAGAATTATCAAAATAGGATTACTCTGTATAAAGTTATGCGTAGTTAAACATTACAATCAGTGAGTGAACAATCAAACGTCCCCTATTTTTCGACCCAATGCACGCTTAGGGTTCGATTTTGTTTTCCAAATTTATATGGAACCACTTTCGGTGTAAACCCTTTCCAATAAATAAATAATTATCACAATCGGACGACTATGTAAAAAGTTATGCGTGGTCGTACATAAAAAAAATATATATACGCGTCGAATTGAGAACCTCCTCCGTTTTTTTCGTCGGTTGAAAAGAGCAATGGTGGCCCTGTCGTACCGGCCCCGACTTAAGAGTTGTAGATCGTAGGTTTGAACCCAGGCAGGTGCTTTACTATATGTAAATAGTTCATCAGTACTGCTCTCAAAACGGTGAAGGAAAACATCGTGAGGAAACCGGCATGTCCTATAACCAAAAACTCGAAGACGTGTGACATCTATCGACTCGCATTGGGCCTGCGTCGTATATTACGGCCCACTCCCTCTCACAGAGAGGAGGCCTGTGTCCCAGCAGTGGAGACAATATAGGTTGTTATAAAAAAAATATTTAAGTCTTTTAACACCAAGCGAAGTGATATTCATCAGAAAGGTCAGGTACGTAGTGCTAGTATGAACTAAAGGTCAATTCTCATTATTTTAAGTACATTCACAGTCTGATCACAGTCACAATCTGTTCAAAATATCTCGAATCTCTATAAATTTTTGACAAGTTTTTAACATTTGATTGTCACCGAGGTGAGACTGCGACTAGTTTTTGAATGATTTTAGTTACAAGCATTGGCCTTTAATGTATGAACGTAAACGAGGCAAAACGAGTATTTAACGATCGTAGCAGGTAGTATTCTGTAGTTTGGGACCACATCAATGGGAAGAAAGCCTGAGTTTATGAATGTACTAGCTTCTGCCCGCGACTTCGTCCGCGTCAGATTTTTACTCCCCTTCCCGTCGCGTCGCATCGAATTACCTGCAAGTTTTCATCCATTTTTCGTTGCTGCTCCCCTCCTTTTGATCATAGCGTGATGTTATATAGCCTATAGCCTTCCTCAATAAATTGGCTACCCTACAGAAAAATATTTTTTCAATTCGGACCAATCGTTCCTGAGATTACCGCATTCAATCAAGCAAACTCTTCAGTTTTATAATATTAGTATAAATTTATGTATGCACTTATTATTAATATACCATAGCATGTTACAACGAACAATTACTAAGAATTAACACTGCATAATGACGCTCTGTAAACAAGAGTAAGAGTGATGGAAAACTTGAGATAAAATACTTGAGACTGAGCTATTACGAGCTATCTTCACGCGTAATTCTAGAGGGGTGAATGGACTAGACAGTGTTGTAATAGCACAAGATAAATAAACGCTTGTAACCATAAAGGTAACTGCAGTTTTGAACCGTTTAGGGTTGAAACGCTCGGGTCATGCGGCCGAGTGCGCGTCTCCGTTTTAGGGAAATTTCTGTTCGGCTCGTCGACATTTCACATGACCAGAGGGCCAAAGAATTAGCATTGCCATTCAACGTGGCTATGCTGCCAGTCTTCTGGGCACGTTACCGGAAGACAGTGATGAGGACGAGTACGTCAACGTCTAAGTGTCATTTCGTTTGTGTATTTATTTGTATAGCTAGTAACTTGTGCATAATAAAAAAAAAACAAATTTTAAATTGAAAGTCATAATTCTTACCTAAGGTTGAACTTTTAATCCTATTCACTAACTTGACAGTTCAATGCAAAATAATGATACCATTCTAAAACTAATAGTGTCGGGGTAGTGAACGATTTCGCATAAAGAATGAATGATAAAATTGGTTTAAATAAAATAAAAGTTTAAAAAATAGTTTTTAGGTGTGGATTATAAGAATAATTTATAATGTTTGATAACAGTTATTTCCTTTTTTTATTTTCTTCTGATAGAAACAAAACGAAATATAAAAATCATGTCATTTTGCTTATTTTTTTACTATAGTCATTTTATTTCGTATGACAGCCATAGACTACATAAACATCGATATAGTACACATCTTGTTATTAAATTTAAATTACAAAGTTTGCATGTAAGTACATTATTTCAAGTTCATTCAATTTCATTCATTCTTGCACCACCTCACTATCTTTTTTTTGTCAAAACCTGGTATCCCTCCAATTGTCAAGTTAGTGAATAGGATTAAAAGTCCAACCTTAGAGGCATGTATTCTGTAAAAAATCTCATGATGGAATTTAAGGTAAAGTATAGTCGATATTCTCAATCTCTAGCACCATTGCACCTAAGTTTGCACGGAATAAATTGGCTAAATTTTCTAAAGGGTAGACATAGAGTACGTCGTATATCCACATTTCACCATTTATATATAAGGTCAAAGCCCCGGCAAACAAACATTTTCAAGGAATTTCTTGTAAGGGGCGGGGCGGTTAGAATCATTTCCATTTCCATGTAAATTTTGACGTTCTAAACGCTTTCTTATAATAAATAATTTGACTTAGACTTAAATACACAATCACCCTTGTTTTGACTACTAGACCAACGAGTTAGTCTATCTACGCTTAGTTAAAAAAACTTGGAATGCATAGATACTTGTCAACAGCTTAAAAGATAAGCATCTTTATTACCACTAAAACGTCTAAGACAAAAATTAATGAGTTAATCTGTCAAATAGATCACATAATTAGTGTAGTTTTATTGTAAAACATTGTTAATTCTAATTGAATCTATTTGATTGTTGAATGGCGATGTCGACACTTTGTCAACTCATTGAGTTAATAAAACGATCGTAATGCACTCTCGATTTCAATCCCAATGGCGTTTGTGATTAAGCGGTTGTGCATTAATTTTATTGCATTTTTATTCATTAGGTTTATTTTTGTTTTATGCATGTTTCGGTGGCCAGTAGCAACGGCTTGGGATCTATTTAAAAATACCGACAGGCAACAATCCAACAATTCCTCATGTTTCTTTCATACATTTTCGGCTTATATATGTATATACTTATTGTTATTATATAACATAAAATCACCCCTTGTTTCCCCGAAGAGTCTGGCAGAGATGTGCCTGTAGAACACCCAAATATATATATCCTATTGCCATCAACCGTGTACAAATCCAGATTCCGGGCTGCTACTCAGAAATTCCGAGACAAAAACTCAAACACGTTTCCTTTTTTTTGTCGGTGGGAAATCATCAAATGACGTCTCCCACTCTGGGTGGAGTGGAATGGCGTGTCAGACTTTTACTGACTTAAACCCACCCGTGTCCCTTCAGTTGCCCATATGCCAGAGCCACGGTATCTCTTTCTAATAAATCTCACGATCCTGGCAGGCATCGGTCCTAGCGGATCCCTTCAGTGGTTACTGACATCTCTGTGAGGCGCGCGTGAAACACTACGCGCAATTGATACGGGCCTGCTCCTTACCGGCGACGAGCTACCCATTGCTCACCACCCGTAAGCCCGCGCCTACGGTGGCCGGGAGTCCGCAATCGACTCCCGACGCCCGGGGCGTCTCCTTCTGCGGCGGCTAGGGGCATGAGGGCACGGAGACTACCTCTCCCTGACGTGCCCCGCCTCCTCCTTCGCGAGCATTACTGCTTCGCAGAATGAGGTGACGGCTTCCCACGCCCTCTCGCTCCGTACCAGGGCCGGACCCGAGAGGTCGCCGCCGCCTATTGCCTCCACGAGGACACGGTGGTGCTCTGCCCAGGCAGGGCATCCCTCCACTGTATGCTCCACCGTGTCCTCCAGGCGATCCACACAGTGGTAACACCCGGGCGTTTCCTCCCGCCTTATCCTGAACAGGAAAGCGCCCATGCCCGGTGAGGACCTGCGTAAGGCATTCCTGATTTGGGAATTTAACCCAGGACCTTAGGCTCAGCAGTCGCGCTTGCGACCACTAGACCAACGAGGCACTCATTCGGGCATTGTTATTATTTTATTTTTAATTATTTATTTATTTTAAGAAGTTTACATCTTTATCATCATTATCTCTAATTTGGGGGGGGGGGGGGGTGACCATAATTGCCACGCTGGCAGGGGGGCTGGCGATCACAGTGTGATGATAAAATGCATAGGGGACGCTGCTGCCCATTCTCTGGTAAGATTCTACATTGTAAAAACAAAACCGAGAACTGTTCAAGTTTGTCTCAATATATTGCGATGGTAACTAAGTAATCATTTGACGGTGTAGGTATTAACGCATGGTAAGTGAGACCATGGAGTTAACTTTATGTAATCATTACAGCACCGCAGATAGTCACAGTTTGAGCCACATAACGACACGAGACACGCATACTTTAATTCTAGTTATTTTGTCACTTATGTGATACACACACACACACAAAGACACACACACACACACACATTATGTGACATTGACTGCACATTATGTGACTGCACTTTTAGTATTTTTAGTATTATATGTGATACTAAGAATACTAGAGAATGGGCAGCAGCGTTCTTTATGCATTTTACCACCATACCAATGGATTGCCAACCCGCCTGACCAGCCAGGCGATAATGGCAACCCCCTTCCCCAAATTGGTGGAGGCGTATTAGATTATTGTATGTCCAGTAGTGGACGTCTGTTAATATCCCACTAGTCCGAAATTTGCCGAAAGAAGAAATCAACTCTAAACATGTCTAAATACAAATTCAAGCTCGTGGGTTATGTTTATTGTATTTATAATAACAGAAAATATAAAGGGGTTTGTGACTAAATAATAAGAGCCGCACGGTTCGATCGATTAGATTAAGCTACACTTGCCGCGGCTGCTCCGTGGATGTATGTCCATATTTGATTATCAAGTTCTGTTGGTCCCGGCTATACATACATAACCAGACTATATCGTTCCCACTGCACATTCCTCCTCTCGGCGAGAGGGAGTGGGCCGTAATCTACCACGCGGGCCCAGTGTGGATTGGTAGAAGTCACATGTCTTCGAATTTTTGGTTCTTGGACAAGCTGGTTTCCTCACGATGTTTTCCTTCACCGTTTTGAGGGTAGCAGTGGTTAATTTGATAAATAATTATATTAGATTAATTTTAAAAAATTATAACGCGTTGATGTCTTTTGTATGAGGAACTATGAAAACACTAAATATGTTTAATTATGTAGCTAATTATTATGAAAAACTTTGCTTGGTTAAATATTTTTGCCATAATCACCAATTTTGGATGCAAGATTAGTGAACGCAATATGGCAGCAGTTATTAGCAGGCAGGTGAACGTTGTCTGTTGTACAGAACCATCCTATTGACATTCACCTTCTGCCTAGCCTTTTCCAAGTATGTTGGGTTCGGCTTCCAGTCTTACCGGATGCAGCTAAGTACTAATACTTTACATGAAGTGACTGCATATCTGACCTCCCAATCCAGTAACTGGATAATACGATAGCCCTTTGTATGACTGGTGGTCAGACTTTCGGACTTTTGACGACCCGTAACGATTGTCAACGATCTACAAATAACAGCCCGGACCAACGGCTTAAAATGTTTTCCGAGGCACGTAAATATGGTCACCCATCCTCGGACCAACCGCGGCAAGCGTAGCTTAACCCGAGCGATCGGCCCATCCGGCTGTTATTATTTAGCCACAACCATCCTATTGACATTATCCCTTAGTGACACTTCTGCCTATCCTTGCACAGAATAAAAGCATGATTATAAAGTTGTTTTTATGTCTATGCTAAGTATCGCTAGGTTTTAACTTTCTTTTTCTTTAAATTTGTTTAATTTTACGCTCGAATCTATTTATCGTTGAATTAAGTCAACTTTTCCGTAGAAAGTAAAATTAAAATGAAAGAAAAACGGCCCATTAACTGTCAGAAACGATGACAGGGCATTTGTTTGTTTAAAATGTTCTTTGTTATTGTTAAAATGGCTGGATTAATTAATTAAGAATGTACGATTATTACCGCCGAAATAACTTTCTATTTTTAATAATTATTATATTAAATATTTATGATAGCATCTAGTCATCCCTAATCTGGACTCCTACTTTATCGAGAAGACGACCCACTGACCAAAAATAATTATAACTTAGGTTTAATATTTAAAAAAAAAATTGATTAAAAATGAAATTAGGCACTCACCTATTTCTTCCAAAACAACACTAAATCACCACAAAAAAAAGCAAAAGTCACATACGAAATAAAATAAAAAAGGCACAGATCACGAACTCATTCAGCCAGAAACGTCAAAGTTTTCGCGCCAAAGCCGGCGCGTATCTCGTTTGAACGCACTATCGTGACTGGCTGAATGCAATGTGCCTTGGTCTTGAAGGTATCGTTTCCCGCCTTTCTGAGCGCGTAGTGGAGGTAAGTTTTTAATGAAATTATACCCTAGAGAAGGTAACATAATGCCTAATCTCTATTTCGATTACTATATATCGATTTCTTTGACATTTGATAGAGAGATTGAAGATGAAAATTAATGTTATTATTGTTGAATTCATAATATTCACTAAAAAGTAATTAGATTTGATTTAAAATTGTCATATAAAATTAAAAAAAGAACAACAAGTAATTCAGAATATTTTATAGATATGTATTTCCTCTATATTAATAATAGAAAGAAGTAGAATTTGTGTGTATGTAGGGGGTAACCTGCCTCTGGACCGATTTTGATGAAATTTTTATATGAGGATACTTTGAACCCTGTGAAACGATATAGGCTACTTTTCATCGACATCTCACTCGTGCAAAGCCGAAGGTGGAAGCTGGTCGATTAATAATAAAACAACATACCTATAGGTTATAAAGTAGTAATTGTAGTCTTACCAAGGAATAATTCATGTTACCCAGTTACTGGGTTGTGGAGGTCAGATAGGCAGTTGCCCTTTGTTAAATTCTGGTATCTGAAGGCTGAAATCTGACTCCAACATAGTTGGGAAAAGCCCCATGAGAGGACTGCAGGTTGTAAAGAATCCAGTCAGAATTTTATCTAAACCAGAAACAAAAATCACAAAAATCCCTGAGGGCCATTATAATTTTTTGTCCTTCTCAGAAAACGCCCCTAAACCATCTTGGTTTCAATCCAATGAAGCATAAACAATGTATCCGATAAGTTTACAACCAAAAACATACTAAAGCGGTTATTTATAACCGGCTCTACTGAAGCTAGACGAACCGTAGTGAATCGTTATCGCACTTTTGTTGTTATGTAGCATTTATTTAACAAACAATTATTTTGTACGTAATCTGTTCTAATATGATAATGCTGAAGACTTTGTTTGTTTTTTTGGTTGAACGCGATAATCTCGGGAACTACTGGTTCGAATTAAAAAAATCATTTTTGTTGGGTAGCCTATTTATCGAGGAAGGCTATAGGCTATATAATATCACGCTACGATCAAAAGGAGCGGAGCGGCAACGAACAATGGATGCAAACTAGCAGGCAATTTGTTGCGACGGGAAGGGTCAGGAGAGCAAAAATTTGACGCGGACGAAGTCGCGGGCAGAAGCTAGTACAGCATATAATAATAGAAGCGTGTTGAAGATCCATAAAAAATATTTTCTTGTAGACATGTTCAAGATGTATCAATATGTTTAAGGCACTTTATGAAATCATTGCTTAATTATTTTTTATTGAACGAAAACTTTCATTGTGCACTGGATTCTTAACGCTCGGCTTAACACCGAAAGTTGAAAATCCCACAGCGATATTTTTACGTCCACACTACGAACGTGGACTTATTTTGTCTTCTGTGATTCGATGTCTTTTTGTAAAGACGTTGTGACTATTTACATGATGACTATGACACAAAAAGGAAGGTTATGGTTTTGACTGGTAAACACGGATGTGAGTAAGTATGTATGTTTATTTTTCTCTCAGAACTTGTGAACTACTTTTCATAATTGACGTACAAGACTCTTCCAACGTTACCTCAACGTTGTCGTTAGCAGATTATAGATATATTATGTGCCGTTACATTGAATTTAATATGGCGCCCTCTACAGGACATAATGTCATTAAATTAAAAATAAACATTTCAAGGATGTCGCGTTGTTTATCAATAGAAACAATGAGGCATAATTCATACATTTGAAAAATATAATATTACTAGCTTTTACCAGTGACTTCGCCCTCGTATTATACATTTAACCTTCCTCTTGGATCACTCTGTCTATTGATGAAAACCACATTAAAATCCGTTACGAAGTTTAAAATATCTAAGCGTTCAAACCGGGAAGCGACTTGGATCTATACTATGTAAAGATGACGTACCCTTATAAAATAATACAAATGCAAAGTGGCATACTCCACGGCTTTCAGATGAGAATATTTTCTTCTTTCAACCTTTTCAGTGTGTGATTTTTCAGGAGACGGGTTTAATTTTTTGGACTTCCATCTTTTCATGTTTCTCTGGTAAAATCATAGCGAACATCTAATTTACACAAATTACTATGATGACCTTGTGAAGGCCGCAGGAATAGGCTGGATGCGGGAAGCACAAAACCGTGCGAAGTGGCGGAGCTTGGGGGAGGCCTATGTCCAGCAGTGGACATCTTTTGGCTGAAATTATCATTTTGATGACAGTAATGAATGTCAAAAAATAAATTCTAGTAGTAATCAACTTAATTCATAATTCCTTTTCATACCTAACCATAACTCTTTAACACATCGATCTAATATCAAATAATAGTAACAAATGAACACACGATTAGCCCGTAACGTAACAAGTGATCGCTAATAGCATGTCGGGTGTAGGAAGCGATCACTATAACTCTTTAGCTTCAACAATTATTACCAACTTAACTGGTATGTTATAACCAACTTCCGACATGCGACGGTCGGGACGTTGAGTAGATGGCTGACTTTGATATTGAGGACTTTTAAGTAGCTCATTATATTGTATCATCTAGCCGCACCTTTTCCCAAATATGATGAGATCGACTTCCAGACAAAAAGAGCGATAAGTACGGGATGTTTGGCTCATGGACCTACATTTAATTTTTTTGCAGGAGTGGGGGGTCGGGCAAAAGCTAGTCTATATACTATTATAATATATAATATTATAAAGCTGACGAGTTTGTTTGTTTGTTTGATTGAACGCGCTAATCTCAGGAACTACTAGTTCGAATTGAAAAAATATTTTTGTGTTGGGTAGCCTATTTATCGAGGGAGGCTATAAGCTATATAACATCACGCTACAACTAAGAGGAGCGGAGCAGTAATGAAAAATGTTGCAAAAACGGGGAAAATTTATTCCTTTTGAGAGTTTCCGTTGCGTGCGCTGCGTAAACGGTTAAAGTAACGCAGAAATCATGTATGACGGAATTGTTCCTTTTAAAAAGTTCTAAAAAAAAGTCCGCGAGAGCATATGTCTATCTTTTAAGGTTGACTCACTATAACTCAAAAGGAGCGAGCAGCAACGAGCAGGCAAATCGATGCGACGGGAAGGGTCAGGGGAGCAAAAATTTGACGCGGACGAAGTCGCGGGCAGTAGCTAGTTCTAAATAAAACATAAATTCTTAGCTTAGATTACAAAAAATACTTGACGAGATTTCAAACTCTTCAAAATGAATTAATCTACGAAAAACAGGGACACTTAGGGGTCTACAGTGGCGTAGCGTGCCTTGGCGGGGCCCCGTATAAAAATTTGTTTGGGGCCCCCAAGGGCCCCCTTAGGAAGGGTTACGATTTCTCACAAAAGGAAAAAAAAATGTTTGCATAAAATTAAAAGAAATATTTATTCATCATAATTATCTATCTGTCACTTTTTCCAAAACTTTTATAAACAATTCAAATTAAATAACTCTCCTTGCCTTTTTTTTCGGCAAACTGGAGGTAATACCTACATAATTCTACTGTTATAAGTACAATTTTAATAAGTTATTTTACCAAGTGTATTTTATTTTAAAAAACGAGAAAACAAAAAAATAATTTAAGTGTTTGATGCGAGAAATGAGCCGCCCAGTAATAGAGATTGACGTACCATAATCGATAAATCAGATCGGCTATTTTACGAGTGCGTCTGCTTCGAATGCTTTCCGTGTGTTTCATAATGTGCAAGTTGTTTAAACTGAATGTTGTTAAATTGTCAAATTTTGTTATCTGTGCAGGACGACTTTACTAGAGCGGAGATGAGTTTATTATTGACTTAGGTGATTCGGATGACTGTTTGTCATTGCCAATGCAATCTGACAAGGAATTAGATTAAAATGATTTTTATGAATTGTTGTGTTTTTCTTTGTACATCCATAATCTTTATTAGAAATTATTTATAATCAACCACATCTATTTAAAAAATAGATTAATGTTCAATTGCAAACCTCGATTTTTGCTAATAATCGAATTCATTACGCAAAGAGACCTCACTATTTAAGTCACGTGACTAAGTGTCACTGTACCCTTCCTATGTGAAAAAGAGGTTCTCTATTGTGTGACCTAACTTTTTTGTCCATAATTTAAAGAGCCATATTTTTTTTTGTCCTAATCATCATTTGTCCGAATGATAACTTGCCCGAACTAAATGTCACATAATATCACATGCCATAAAATTGAAATCCCTAAATACAATATGCCCTAAATCCGTTTGTCATAAATATTACAATCAATAATATACAAAAGACTTAAAATTGTTTTCAATAAAAGTTATAAGATCTAAATTCAAATTATTCGTACCGATTCCCTTGTTCACAAACTAAACTAAATTTAAGTTCAGTGCATCTTTTTCTTTGTATTTCATTAAGAAGAGGACAAAAGAAAAATTTTAGTTTAGTCCTGTCAAATTAATCAGCGCTTGAGGGTTGAGCTAGGGGTAGGGCAGACAAGACTACGTGGAGTCGGATTTACAGCGATTCGTTTCTGTCACTAAAACCTAACTTGTAGCAAATTTTTACTACTAACAATTTTATTATAAATGAAGATTCGGCATAATACACTTTATATAATTAAATACTTAGGACATATGACTTTATAACGTGCAAAATTAGGAGACTTAATGATTATAGTATTTGATATTATGACAGAATAGTTTTAGAAGCAAAGATAATTATGTAAAACAAAATTTAGATTTTTTGAATATTATGGTTACTGACGTTTATAGCTAACGTGTTACGGATAATGATTTTCGGACAAACGATTTTAGGAGAAGAAAGGGAGTACCGAAAAAGACTATAAACGGGGAAATCCCGCAGCCTGCGATAACTGATGTAGGGTGTTACCAACTTTAGAGCGCACGAGGTTTTTTGAATGAAAAGGACCTTTCTATTCCGACTTCTAATATATATGGTTAAGAATAACAATTTAATAATGCGAATTTTAAATCAATTGACTTTTGGACATACTGGATATAATTTAATTTATTTTTGAGTATAATGTACTTTTACTATAATATCTTAACATTAATTATTATTTATTTCTTGTGTACTTTGTAATGAAATTTAAAATAACTAAGTAAATGCAAATGAAACGTAATTTTTATACCTACAAAATTTGTACGCCGTTATTGGCAAAACATGGATATGGACATATTAATCTTATACCTTGCATGCCTGACTAGTCAGTTTAAGTAAACGCATGTTTGACAAATAAATTATCTTTCTTTCTTTCTTTTCTTTCACGCTTTACGCGGAAAAAATAATTTGCTTTTAGTGACTTTTTCAATTCTGAAAAAAAAAATTGGGTAGTTTTTATGAATTTTTGCTTATGCACGTTGGGGGCCCCCTTAGCCCGGGGGCCCCGTATAATTTATACGGCAGATACGGCGGTAGCTACGCCCCTGGGTCTAATATATAAGTGACACTTAGGGCGTGGCGTCTATGGTTGAAACAAAAAATTTGTCGGTCCATGCGCCACAAAACAAAGTCGCTACCCTCTGTCTGTCCCTATGTATGCTTAGATCTTTAAAACTACGCAACGGATTTTAATGCGTTTTTTAGGGTTCCGTTGCCAAATGGCAAAAAACGGAACCCTTATAGATTCGTCATGTCTGTCTGTCTGTCCGTCCGTCCGTATGTCACAGCCACTTTTTTCCGAAACTATAAGAGCTATGCTGTTGAAACTTGGTAAATAGATGTATTCTGTAAACCGCATTAAGATTTTTACACTAAAATAGAAAAAAAAATAATTTTGGGGTTACCCATACATAGAACAGAAACTCAAATTTTTTTTTTTTCATCAAATCCATACGTGTGGCGAATCTATGAATAGGTCTTCAAAAATGGTAATGAGGTTTCTAATATCATTGTTTTCTAAACTGAATAGTTTGCGCGAGAGACACTTCCAAAGTGGTAAAATGAGTGTCCCCCCCCCCCCCCCCCCGTAACTTCTAAAATAAGAGAATGATAAAACTAAAAAAATATATGATGTACATTACTATGTAAACTACCACCGAAAATTGGTTTGAACGAGATCGAGTGAGTAGTTTTTTTAAAACGTCATAAATCGTAAACCGCAATTTACCTTACATTCAATCAACTGAAATATAAAAATTAAAAAAAAAACATTTATTTTTAAACCGAGAATACCTACAGGTTTGTACGGAACCCTCGGTGCGCGAGTCCGACTCGCACTTGGCCGGTTTTTTTTTTAAATAGAGAGATTCAAGAGGATGGTTTATACGTATAATACGCGGGCAAAGCCGCTGGCAAAAGCTAAAATGGACGAAAACTCAAAGCATTTATTTCTATTCAACCAACTGAATTCTCTCCTAAATAAACGAAGACTCAAAGCATTTATTTCTATTCAACCGTTTGAATTGTCAAGGTTTCAGAAAGCAGAAATAAGAAGCAAGTTACCCATTCCAAAAGTTAGTAAGGACCTATGGAGAAGCACGAGTATTAAACTCCGCAGACACAACAATTCATCCAATAAACGTTAAGAAAATTATAACCATACTGCAACAGACAGTCTATTTAATATCGTAATGTTTCTCATTAACCCTTCACTTGACCACGTACACAATCGTAAACAGACACATACTTATAATATTTCTGCGGGAGCATTACCCTCGACAAACGACAAAATAAGCGAAATGAAAGTAAACAAATGATAGTATGAACATTCCTATAGCTCAATTGCACATACATTACCACTATTTTATTTAGTTCTGAAGAGAGAAATGTCGTGACCATGAGGTTAGCTGTATATTGTGATAAAATGCACATAAGTCGTTAGATTTGTTCGAAGATTGTATGATGAAGAGATTTTGGTTTATTGCCTGATAAGAACTTAAGAAGAGCTCTATGATGACCTATGTAGTTTTAGCAAGACATGATCATCATCATTTCAGCCAAAAGACGTCCACTGCTGGACATAGGCCTCCTCAATTTGGGGGGGCTTGCCCTAATCGCCATGCTTGGCAGGCGGGTTGTCGATCGCAGTATGGTGGTAACATGCAAAGAGAGCGCTGCTGCCCATTGTCTGGTAAATCCCTTAGTAACCTGTTACGACACCCACGGGAAGAAATGGGAGCAAAACATACTACCCCATAATTATCATATTGCATTTTATAACTGTTTAGTAGGAAATAAACATAGCATAAATAGAACTCCTTTTTTTTCGTCGGCTATTTAGTTTTCATCCTTCGATAATTCTTTTACTTTGTCTATTTTCATACATCAATCTCATTTTAAAATCTCAAAAGATGGCCGCTAGAGGAAAAGGCGCCAAGTTTTGCATTGACACGTGATGATGTTGATATACCTAATAAATACTGAGTAGGTAATCAACTTTAGAAGGACCATCTAGATAACCATTACACGTTAATCATAATAAATGAAATATTCTGAAACCGACTGCAACTTTGTGCATCATAATTATAATAAAGTAGGATAAATGATGGGGCTACAATTGACAGCTGTCACTTTGACAGATGTCAGTGAAACTCGCGCGTGTATGAACGATATTTAAAAGGGAAAGTCCTAGTTTGGTTAAGACGGCCCGCTTCTCATGTGGTATAACCCGGTTTGGATAAAATGGAATATAATCTAGATGCTAATTTTTGTGGGGAAACCTAGATTTTGAGTATCTACTGCAGAAATGTAATCAGTCGTCGTTTTCACACCAATAAGGGGGAACTGGGTGTCAATTACTAATAGCAAAGCATTAAAAAAAAACTTGATTCTTGTCATCGTCTATTTTATATAAAACAGAACGCTTCCTCTCCGAGGGACTAAGCAGAATTAAATACTCGTATTCTTACGGATTAAGCAGTTGTATATTATTTGTAATGATGAAGTTGCCTGCAACATAGTTAAGTCTAGACTTAATCTCTAGATTGTATTTTATGAAACCCACGGAAATAGCGGCGATAAAATGATGCACTCTAGTTCTCTTTGAGCACATTCCATAAATCAACAGGTTTATGTGTTAGAATGCTCAGTGCAATTTTAATAGCAATAGTCCAAGATGAATTCCAGGATATGTCAAAACGCAGTTCTTGTAAAGTAAAATGCGTTACTGTGGACTTATACATTTCTTATTTCTCTGAAAATTTGTGCGTCCACAGAATTGAGGCCATGAGAGCCAGAGTGGCCTATCTTAATTTTTTTTTATTAATAATGGTGCCTGGGGTTCACATGATTCCTAAAAAATAAAGAATATTAGTTACTAGCTTCTGCCCGCAACTTCGTCCGCGTCAAATTTTCGCTCCCCTTCCCGTCGCATCGAATTGCCTGCCAGTTTTCATACAATTTTCGTTTGCTGCTCCGCTCTTTTTGACCATAGCGTGATGTTATATAGCCTATAGCCTTCCTCAATAAATGGGCTACTCAACACAAAAAGAATTTTTCAATTTTGACCAGTAGTTCCTAAGATTAGCGCGTTCAATCAATCAAACAAACAAACTCTTCAGCTTTATAATATTAGTATAGATTAAAGGATTTGGGCACAAAAAATAACAAAATATATTTATTTTCTAAAGTTACAATTATTTGAAATCAGGGCTTCTGTTTTTTCCTTACTACTGAAAACTATTGTTTAACCTCTAAGTCCCTGAGATACCACATTTGGTATCGACACAATGGTTTTTTAATTGTGTCTGTAATTACGGTAATTGACTGGTTAAGTACTTAGGCCACTCTGGCTGTCATGGCCTCAATTATGCTGTGTTTTAATTAACTAGTAGGAATCCTTTACACACAGCATCAAATCACCGCAAAAATGCGATTCCCAGTAAAAAAATAGATTAGCGGTGGGGGGTTCAGTTTTTCTTTTTTTTCTTTATGTTTCTAAAGCAATGCTCGCACGCATACACACGTTAATATTTTAATAGAAAGATTGATTGATTAAAATCGCATGAGGGGGGGTATAACGCTTTTCCTTCCTTACGTGACGATTTGAATCATTCAACTCCAACAGGAACTTCGTTCCAAAAATCCATCATCATTCATCATTTTGAAGTCCACATTTCTAGGGCTTTGCCATATTCGACACGCTTGGCAGGCGGGTTGGCGATTGCAGTATGGTGGTAAAATGCATAGAGAACGCCCATTCTCTAGTAAGTCTCATTGGCATATGTTTATCCTTAATTGCGAAAGTTTGTATGTATGGATGTTTGTTACTCTTTCACGCAAAAACTACTAAACGGATTTGTATAAAATTTGGAACACAGTTAGTTTATAACCTGGATTAACGCATAGGCTACTTTTTATCCCGGTAGAATGTTCCCACGGGATATTTTCCGACCTCCACGCGGGCGAAGCCGCTGGCAAAAGCTTGTATGCATATAATTTTTGGAATATTTGTTTGCCGACGTCTAAACGTGTATTGTATACAGCAAAAACTGCTTGCTAGAATACTATAACTCGCTGTGAAATAACAGTGACAGGAAGTTATATTATCATCATCAAGTCACTCAGTGGAAAAAGTACGTATTATTGAAGGTATCCAAGCAAAATTGAAAAAAAAATAAATAAAAAATTACATGATTGGTCCAACCATGTAATTTTTTTAAATTGCCCCGAAACATCCCATCCGTTATAACATTTTTCGAATTTGATCCTTGCTGGAAATATCGCGTAACACAGATAATACAAAAAAGAAAGTTCGGCTTTTTTAGAACCTCCTCGTATTTGGCTGCCTGATCAATAGAGAATCCTTCACATGTTGCTTAGAAATCTAGATGTGCAATGTGGGGTGCTTATTGTCTGTACCGTATCACAAACTTAATGAAATGAGCCCTATAAGCAGGCCACCTGCCGGTCACATTACGATGGTTATAGAAAAACTGACCACCCGATATTATTACACTTTCACACTATAATCTTACTAAACGCAGCGCCTGCTTTCTTTGGAGACTCTGCTATTTTTAGCTTCAGTAAATGTGACGGCTCTATTTTTGTTCCTCTCGTTGGTCCAGTGGTCACAGGCGCATACTGCTGAGCAACGGGATCCATCCCGTATTCGATTAGATCTTTTTACAATAGGAATATCTCGTACCAGTATGGAGTTTGAATCACTGCTAAAAGAGGCAGACTCGCCACCCAACACATAGCACACACACATTTAAAAATAAAGTAACTAGCAACATGCTTACCTCTTCGGAGTAAACAGGTGTGATTATATGCTGTTTCTTTGATTATCACGAAAATTACAAGATTTATTAAAAAAGCCCAGGGCCGTGTTAAAATATTGTAGTAGCCTTATGGCAGCGGAGCTAACTGTTAGCGCCGGAAGTACAGTGAACCACATGTAAATGGTAAAAAACAAATTTTAAAAAAATGTTCAAACTGGTCCACACATTCTACTGAGGCGGCATCTACATCGCCACATGCGGAGAACGCACCGCATTTACGTCACACAAAATTTGCATCGTGCAAGCAAAGTTTACCGCGCGACTAGCACGACACGAGTATATACACTAGTACAACGTCCCGACATCGATTGTCGGGGCTTTTAAGCTCTGGTTGGAAGCCTTAATTTATTGCAGCAGCCACAGCGAAATCCTATTAAGCAGCCGACAAAGGTGTGATCTGCGAGATGTAATTCCCAAAACATAAGAATTAGCATTACGATTCAACGTGGCAATGTTGCCAGTCTTCTGGGCACGTTTCCAGATGACAGTGATGCGGACGAGTACTTCGACGCCTAAGTGTCCTTTGTTTCTTTATTTATTTGTCTAGTTAGTTATTTATTTTAGTATAAGTATCTGTATTTTAGTTTTTAGCCTTCTGTAATAAATTATTAATACGTCCTAGTCCAAACCATCGTCGGCAGTTGCCCACCAGACATGACACACGTCTCGTCGGAGAATGCTTCCTTTAAATTAGAGGCTGAGTGAATTTTACACTATGTTCCTCATGCCTCTATAGTACGTACTACGCTAGGTCAACTCAAAGTCAATTTTTTACCACTTACGCGATCGACTGCTCTACATTTATGTATCTTCCCTGAGAATACATGTACAAAAGGGTTCTAAACTGTTGCAATAACCTTTAAATAACATCACGTCTGTAACCCTTACGGTTAGGCAGAAAGACACATAAAGTACACCCACATTTCGCCCGTTATGTTTGACTCCCGAGTTCATTGCCATCAAATCGGGACTCCGGGCTGCAACTCAGAAATTCTAGATGGAAAAACCCAATAACGCGTTACCCGAACTAGGAATCGAACCACATGCTCAGCAGTATCGCTTGTGACCACTGAACCAACGAGACAGTCTTCAGCAATAATCTTAAGTTTAGCACTTTTGCAATGACATAAGCAACAGTATCATAATACATACTGCTTTTTTTAGACAATGCGTCAGCAGTATTTCAACTCAGCGTTTACTACCTAATTTCACGGTCTGCTGCCAGAGCTCGTATTGTTTCAAAGAAATTGCAAATGAGCGCAGTTTCCTCATCTGTGATATCATACGAGTATCGTTTGACCTCTTACATTAGACTTACATCTACGTAAATGTTATGATGTAATGTGAGGTTGAAGAGCTCCTGTGAAAGAGTTTCTAGGGGGAAGAACTGTTAAAAAATGTTTAAAGTTAGTATGTCAGTTTCGGCACGGGCTTATGGCCAAGTACTAACAGACTAGCTTCTGCCAGCGGCTTCGCCCGCGTGGATGTCAAAAAAACCACCATCGCAACCCCCCATTTCACCCTCTTAGGAATGGAATTTCAAAAATCCTTTCTTAGTGGATATCTACTCCTCACAAAGAACATACCCTCTAAATTTCATGTCTCTAGGACCAGCGGTTTAGGCTGTGCATTGATATATCAGTCAGTCAGTCAGTCACTCAGGACTTTGAATTTTATATATATCAATAACGGATCAATCGACTAGGTTAAGCTTCACTTGCCGCGGTTTTTCTACAGACGGGTGATGCCTCCGAACCTCGGAAAGCACGCAAAACTGTTAGTCGGCTGTCATTCGTAACGGGTCGTCAGAAGCCCGAAAGTCTGACAGCCAGTCTTACCAAGTGGTACCGTATTACCCAGACACTGGGTTGTGGAGGTCAGATAGGCAGTCGCTTCATGTAAAATACTGGTATTCAGCTAAATCTGGTAAGACTGACCCGACCTCATAATTGGAAACCAGCTAAGCAGAAGATGTTAGTTTCTGCGGCCATGGGTTTAATAGGAAGATTAGGAAAAAAAATATTGTAAGTTAGTATTATTACCCATATTGTAAGTTTGAGGAGTGGATAGAGAGGCGCCACGGCGTCCTCTCCTTCCGCCTGACGCAGGTTCTCACTGGGCATGGGTGCTTTGGTGGTTTCCTGTTCAGGATAAAGCGGGAGAAAACGCCCGGGTGTTTCCATTGCGAGGATCGTCTGGAGGACACGGTGGAGCATACGGTGGAGGCGTGCCCTGCCTGGGCGGAGCACCGCCGTGTCCTCGTGGAGGCGACCGGCGGCGGCGACCTTTCGCGTCCGGCCCTGGTGCGAACCATGGTACGGAGCGAGAGGGCATGGGAAGCCGCAAACTCCTTCTGCGAAGCAGTAATGCCCGCAAAGGAGGAGGCGGGGCGCGTGCGGGAGTGGCAGTCTCTGTACCCTCACGTCCCTAGCCACCGCAGGAGGAGATGGTCCAGGCGTCTGGAGTCGATAGCGGACTCCTGGCCACCGCAGGCGTGAGCTTGCAGGCGGCGAGCAATGCGTAGCTTGCCGCTCGGTAGGACCAGGCTCAGTTCGACGGCGCGTAGTGTTCCACGCGCGCCTCATAGAGGTGTCAGCAGAACTGAAGGGGTCTGCTAGGACCGATGCCTGCCAGGGTCACGAGATGGTTCGAAAGAGACACCGTGACTGTGGCACATGGGCAGCTGAAGGAACACGAGAGGGTTTTAGTCAGTAAAAGGCTGACACGCCCTCCCGCTCCGCCCAGAGCGAGAGAAGTCATTTGATGATTTCCCATCCAAAAAAAAACCTTATTGTAAGCAATTTTGCTTATGATCACACAATAGTTGGCGATAACCAGTTCTATGCACCGTGCATTGATCTGGCGGGTAACTATGGTAACAGAGCTGTGTTTTGTAATTAAAGAAATGCAAGATTGGATACTTACTAGCAAAAGACAGAGCAGTGGCCAAACATTTTAAATACATCCTAGACATTTTAGAAAATCTTAAGATTGTGATCCTATCGTGTGAATGTGAACGCAACCAAAAAGAAATTTCAATTTACGCGCCAAAATAACAACCTAGCACATTGTTATACTTTTTTACCCAGATCGCTATCAAAATGGCGGCTATAAGCGTAAAAACAACAATTAAATGAATGACATAACTGTTATAATATTCGCTAAAACATTTATTTACAAACAAGCGTGTGAACTCGCTGATGTAACTTTTTAATTACAGTTTGTCCAATATATTTTAACCTGTCAAAGTGGCGCTGCTTACTAAGGAAGTCGTCAATGAACTGTCAAATTCCATACATTAAATCTAGTTCCTCACTTCGCCGCGTATCAAGACTTTGTGGTCGTTGTACTTTTATATTTTGAACCAGTGTGTAATGGAGACCGGTTTGTGAATGAATTTTGAAAGTAATACGATTATATTATGCCAGGAAGTGAGATGAGTATTGAATTGAAATCATTTTGGAGGTCGTAATCGAGTTTTTTACAACCGAGATAGCAATTTAGGTATTCTTACTGGTTCATTGATATGACCACGGGTTCGGTAAAAACTTGTCATAATCATCATAATCAGCCTATATTGTTCCAACTGCTGGGACACAGGCCTCCTCTCGGCGAGAGGGAGAGGGCTGTAATCCACCACACGGGCCCAGTGTGGGTTGATAGTTGTCACAGGTCTTAGAATTTTTGGTTCTAGGACATGCAGGTTTCCGTTCGATGTTTTCCTTCACCGTTTTGAGAGCAGTGGCTATGAAATTATTTACACAAAGTAAAGCGCCTGCCTGGGTTCGAACCCACGACCTACAACTTGTAAGTCACAGCCGATACCACTGAGCCACCACTGCTCTTCCAAAAAACTTGTAATCGGATCTTTTTAAAAACAAGAGTAACTTCAGTCCGTCAGTTTCATACAAACGACTACGTATAAATGGCTATCTTTATTACTGACTAGAAATGTCACACTGACTGGTGTTTAACGCAATATCTCGGACCAATACTTCATATTGAAATAATCTGTGAAACAACTATTGTAGCAGCAGGAATTCGTGGTTTCTTTTTTCAAATGTTATTTTAAAAGTTATGTGGTCTATAAGTAGATGAAGATACTTCACTCATGTCAAAAAACCACAAAATGTTACTTCACCAGAATAATAGTACCAAAATTCACTTAACACATAAACGACCAATCCAATCGTTTTACTTAACACATTTATGACGCAACCGCTAAGTTACGAATTGATTACCAAATGAAAACAAAAGTCAAGTAGACTAAGCACTAGAAGGCACATTTTAGTATGAATTGTACAACGACCTCTTCTGGAAAATCTTATCGGGGAAAGTAGAAATATCACGGAACTCAATCTGCCTAACCTTTTTTCCAACTGAGGGGTTGGCTGTCGCTGCAGCTGAATATTACATGAACCGACTGCCTATCTTACCTCTACAACCCAGATACTGAATATTACTGAGTAAGACTAGTACTCAAATCTTCGGGATTCTGACGACTTGTACCGACTCGAATGACATCACCTATCTGCCAGTCAAAGTCCCGTCAAAATCGGCCAAGCCGTTTCCGAGATAATCAGGACACACAGACAGGCAAACCTGTTATTTTGACATTACAGATACTTTATTTTTTATTTATTTGTGTTAGTTACTAATTACAATTGTTGTAGAAATTTTACACAGAATGACACAACGGTCTGGTGATGTTCTTCAGAAAGGTCAGGGCTACTGGTAACCAGCGTGCGTGTATGACAAGCCGATCTATTCTGTTAAAATATCACCGTGAGAACTTAGGTGAAGTGACCTAAGAGTGAGCTGTCATTTCATCTGATGCTAGGGATTGACACTTATGACAGCACACTTTCAGCTCACTTCACCCAAGTTATCACGGTGAGACTTTTACAGAATAGCACTACAGATGTATGAACATAAACGAAGCAAAAAGAGTATGTATGAATCGTAGCAGGTTGCGTTCTGTAGTTTCTACCTACCCCCATGGGAAATGGGCATGACTTTATGTATATACTAGCTTTTGCCAGCGGCTTCGCCCGCGTGGAGGTCGGAAAATATCCCGCGGGTATCGTCACTGCTCAGCTCCTATGTGTCTTAGCGTTATGTTATATAGCCTATAACCTGCCTAGGAGTATGGACTACAATCTTACCAAGTTTGGTTAAAATCCCTTCAGTAGTTTTTGACCCATGCGTGCATATACAGACAGACAGACAGACAAAAAATTTACTGATTGCATTTTTGGCATCAGTATCGATCACCATTCATCCTCCAATATTCATTTTGAATGAACATTCAATGTACAGAATTTATCTCTCTACAGTTTTATTATAATGTAGGTATATATGTGAGCAGTGGCGGCCCAGTGGTGTGGGCCCAGACTTACGAGTTGTAGGTCGTGGGTTCAAACCCAGGCAGGCGCTTTACTTTGTGTAAATAATTTCATCACCATTGCTCTCAAAACGATGGAGGAAAACATAGTGAGGAAACAGGCATGTCCTAGACCCAAGAATTCGAAGACATATGACATCTACCAACCCGCACTGGGCCCGTGTGGTTGATTAGCCCACTCCCTCTCAATGAGAGGAGGCATGTGTCCCAGCAGTGGGAGCAATATAGGCTGATAATGATTATGATGTAAGTACGTATTAGGGATGTTATGGATATGAAATTTCGGATACGGATTGGATACGGATTGGATACGGATTGGATACGGATTGGATACGGATGTAGGAATGATTATTATACCGGATACGGATACGGATACGGATATGAAATTATTTCGGATTATCCGTTACTTTCGGATAATTTCGGTTACGGATATTAAACTTTTAAGGAATTTCAAAATTAAAATACAAATAGCTAATAAAATGGTTTTATTTATATGTCACCATTTGGTAGGAATTATAATCAGTCTGTGAGTAATTATTACAGCTATTTAAAATAAAAATGATTACAAATATATATTGAGTGTTATCTAATCTACCTAAAATAAAAATGTAATAATAAATCCGATATTATCCGAAACTTTTATTTCGGATTCGGTTACGGTTACGGATAATTTTTTATATCGGATATCCGATAGTTTCGGTTACGGTTACGGAGCTCCCTAACATCCCTGGTACGTATGACACAACGAGCGGTGGATGAGCAATAAAAACTTAACAATTTGCTCGTTTTCATCTGACAAATATTAGCGCCATCTTATTAATAAATTGCAGTATGATAAGCGCAATATCTTGCAGTACCCTATAATGAACTAAATAAACAAGCATTAGAGTTCACGAGACAGGTTGTTGCACACGCAACGTGCAATCTGTGTGATGTGCAGAAATAAGATGAAATGATATTGCAAGTGTTGATATTATTTACTTCAGTTTTGTAAACTATTGGTACATGCTATAACGATTTTGTTTATGATACGATGATGTAAAAAGACTTTATTGATTACAGCACACGCATGATGGATTTATTAAAAACTTAATTAAATGAAACTCATTTGTCTAGTGGACGCAATAGAGATTGCAGTGCGTGGAATCCGGCACTGGGTTCTCTGGTACTGACACACATCTAAAAGAGCTTCTGAGCATGAGAAATCGAAACGTCGAGATTCAATTCTCAGATAGTGCAAAGAATTAATATTATGTTTTACCTTCTCAAAATTCTCAGTGGCATGGGCAGCTCGAATGCATAATATCTATACGTGAAGCAAAAACTTTGTACCATTTTTTACGAAAAACTACTAGTACGCGGTGGAGTATGAAATTTGACACATTTTAAGTTTATATGAAGACTAGCTTTTGCCAGCAGCTTCGCTCGCGTATTATACGTATAAACCATCCTCTTGAATCACTCTATCTAATAAAAAGAACCGCATCAAAATCCGTAGCATAATTTTAAGATCTAAGTATACATAGGGACAGACAGAGGGAAGCGACTTTGTTTCATACTATGTAGTGAAGGAGTCCAAAAGCCAATATTTTTGATTAACATTTAAATTAATTATGATCGAATTTCGAACACTGGGCGACCACTAGTTAGTATAGACCTCCCGCAATTTGGGGGGTTGCGATAATCTACACGCTTGGCAGGCGGGTTGGCGATCGCCATATGATGGTCAAATGGATGAAGTACGCTGCGGCCCGGTCTCTAAAAAGTCCCTTCGGTGCCTCTTACGACACCCACGGGAGAAAATGGGACGGTGCTATTCTTAACGTCCGGCACGGAACCGGCGCTAAACACTCCCTAGCAGCACAGATGACAATAATTCCTATAGCTTCTTTTTTGTGGGGATATCATCAAATGACGTCTCTCTGGGTGGAGCGGGAGGGCGAGTCAGACTTTTACTGACTAAAACCCACCCGTGTTCCTTCAGTTGCCTATATGCCAGGACCACGGTATCTCTTCCGAACAAACTCATCAACAAAACAACTCTCGCGACCCTGGCAGGACGGGCGGTAGATGTGCAAGTATACACTTTAGCTATTTGCTCGTCTTTATTGAAATTAGCGTCATCTTATTAATATTGCAGTATGATAGCCACTCTTTCGAACAAATCTCGCGACCCTGGCAGGAATTCCTATAGCCTGGTAGCTTAATGACATGGTCGCCTCACTTCGTATACTCACTTCCAATGTCCATTTGAAACTTTGATCACGTCACAAAAAAAAAAAACACAATCTAGCATTCCACATAACTTTTTTAACTCGTGCAACCAGCAGTATATATTGAAAATAAGTCGTAATATTAACTCTTTGGAGAATGACGTAAGTGACGCCATTGCCATAGGCGAAAGTAAGTGGAGCGATTTGTTATATTATTGTATGGAATGCCCAGATTAGCTATAATGCAGGGCTTAGAAAGTGGTAGAGGTGGCAGGTTTTCATAGGATATTACGTGTGGCGGCTTCGCCCGCGTGGGGGTCGGAAATTATCCTGTGGGAACATACTAGCAGGATAAAAAGTACCCTATGTGTTACTCCAGGTTATAAACTATCTATGTGCTAAATCGGATCAGTAGTTTTTGCGTGAAAGAGGAACAAACATCTGTACATCACTACATTCATACATACAAACTTAACTTACGTAACTTAAGTCGGTCTGTAATGTGTGGGTAGTATGAAGCGACTAGGCAATAGGCAGACTAGCGCGACATGACGACAAACGCGCGCGATTCGGCGATTTATGTAAAACAATTTTTATAAAAACCCGCGCGACACTTCACACAGGCGCGACAGTGTCATAGTGTCAAGGCACATTGCGTAGTCGCGGCCGCGAGTTCACGGCGACGGACGCCACACAAAATGTACTACAAGTTGTCGCGCTGCTCGTCGCGCCTGCTACGACGACGTCGAGCGCGACAAGTGGTCGTGCAAGTGTGAAGGTGGTGCGCCGCGATAAATCGCAGAATCGCCTCCGCACCCGTCTGCCGCGCAGCATGTCGCGCCTGTACGAGCCTTTATTCTTATATACACCCACCTTTTTTTTTTGGATGGGAAATCATCAAATGACTTCTCCCGCTCTGGGCGGAGCGGGAGGGCAAGTCAGACTTTTACTGACTAAAACCCACCCGTATTCCTTCAGTTGCCCATGTGCCAGGGCAACGGTATCTCTTTCAAACAATCTCGCGACCGGCAGGCATCGGTCCTAGCAGACCTCTTCAGTGTTGCTGACATCTCTTTGAGGTGCGCGTGGAACACTACGCGCCGTCGACCCGAGCTTGGTCCTTACCGGGCGGCGAACTACTCATTGCTCGCCGCCCGCAATCTCGCGCCTACGGTGACCGGGAGTCCGCTATCGACTCCCGACGCCCGGGGCGTCTCCTCCTGCGGCGGCTAGGGACGTGAGGGCGCAGAGGCTGCCACTCCCTCACGCGCCCCGCCTCCTCCTTCGCGAGCATTACTGCTTCGCAGAAGGAGGTGACGGCTTCCCATGCCCTCTCGCTCCGTACCATGGCTCGCACCAGGGCCGGACGCGAGAGGTCACCGCCACCGATCGCCTCCACGAGGACACGGCGGTGCTCCGCCCAGGCAGGGCACACTTCCACCGTATGCTCCACCGTGTCCTCTAGACGATCCTCAGAATCAGAATCAGAATCATTTATTTGTGAAACATAGGTTACAGGTCAAGGTGTTAATAAATTAAATGATGCGCTATGTTTTTCCATTGATGACATACAAAAATATCAGTGAAGATTATCATAAAAATAAAAATAAAGGCAGACTAAATTCACTATACAAAACAAAAAATAACCAGAAAATAAAATACATGTACAGTTGTTACAGTGATTTATCATTTAGGTTATCATCTAGGGCTTAGTAACATTTCTCCACCAGTAATTTAGAGAAATATTTTTTGAATTTTATTAGTGGCATGCTTCTTATGACCTCGGGTATTTTATTATAAATTTTGGGCGCAACACCAAAAAAGCTCTTTTTCATTAATGATGTACTGCATTTTGTTGTACATAGTTGATTTTTATATTGACTACGGATTGGGTTCTTCTTAACCGCTGACAACTTAGTAAATAGATGCGGATTTGATTTTACAAACAATGCAGTTTCTAATATATAAATAGCTGGTAACGTTAAAATCTTAAACTTAAAGTAGGGAACGCAACTGTCTGTTGGTTTTAGATTACACATGGATCGTACACATCTTTTTTGCATCCTGAATATCAGTTCCCTGTTAGTTGACTGTCCCCAGAAAACAACACCATACCGTAGAACAGAGACTACAAGTCCATGAAACGCTGTTAGTAGAGTCTCTGTATTTACTTTCCTAGACAGTTGAAATAGTAGGTACGCAGACTTACTAAGTCGCTTGCAAATTTCCTCTACGTGAGGTTTCCAGGTTAATTTGTGGTCTACAGTTATACCTAAGAATTTGGCACTCGTGATTTCTTCTATTTTACATTCATTATAAGTTATATTTAACGGTGGATACTCACGCCGCTGATGAAATTGTATAATTTTTGTTTTTGACAAATTAATTTTAAGATTATTATTATTGAGCCAAGTTATGATATTATTAAGAGGAATGGAAACACCCGGGCGCTTTCTCCCGCTTTATCCTGAACAGGAACCCACCGAAGCAACCATGCCCGGTGAGAACCTGCGTCAGGCGGAAGGTGAGGACGCCGTGACGCCTCTCTATTCACTCCTCAAAGAGGGGACTTACCGCCGCAATTGTGGCGTGCCCAGCGCCATGTCGCCATGAGATCACACCGGAGCTCTGTCCGCCGTGCCGCGATTTGTCGCGGCAGCGGAGTTTCGCCCCGGCGTTTCGCCTCCTCGCGCCACTCCCACATGTGCGCGAGGACCTTTGCCTCCAGATCCCATGGCAGCACTCCGGCAAGGAGGCTCGCCGCCTCGCACGAGACCGTGCGGTATCCCCGGATTAGCCGGATGGCCATGACCCTCTGGGCCGCACTCAACCGGCGCGCTGGGCGCAGCCTCAATGAGGGCGCCCACACCGGTGCCCCGTAGAGGGCCATGGACCGCACGATCCCCGTGTAGAGCCTCCGGTAGGAGGCGTTTGTACCCCCCAGATTGGGCAGGAGCCGCTTTAAGGCAGCCCCAGCCCGCTCCAATCTGGGAGCCAAACATCGAAAATACTCGACGAAGTTCCATCGGCTGTCGAGGACAAGTCCCAGGTACTTCATCTTCGACTCGACGCCGATGTGAACCCCTCCTACCGTGAGTTGGGAACCCGCAGGTGGCGCGTTCCGAGGACCATGAAAACCCATGGCCTCAGACTTGTGCAAGGCCACCTCGAGTCCCAATTGCCGGATCCTTTCGACGATTGTCGCAACCCCGCGTGTCATTAGTTCGGCCGCAGCCTCGTCCGACCTCCCCTGCGCCAGGACCAGCGTGTCGTCAGAGTAGCAAACTACGCTGACGCCGTTAGGGACGACGTTAGGGACGACGAAGCACCCAGTCGTACCCGATGTCCCACAGTTGCGGCACCACGATCGATCCCTGTGGGACACCGCACGACATCCCTCGCCGGTTCCACTCTCCCTGGTGACCGGGGTAGATTACGGCCCTATCCGTCAGACAGTTGAAGGCATTGGCGATTTCTAGAGACACCGCCAAGACGACTACACCCCGGGCCACTGCATCCCCCGTCGTGAGGACTCGCACGCGCATGATGGCGTCCACCGTAGAACGCCCCTTGCGGAAGCCGTACTGGCTGTCCGACAAGTCCGACCCCTCCCGCACGAGCCACCCGACCAGGCGGCAATCACTCTTTCAAAGAGCTTGCCCACCTCGTCGAGCAGCAAGACGAGCCGGTAAGTGGACGGAGAGTCCGCTGGGCGCCCGAGCTTCTTAATGAGGACCAGTTTTCCCGTCTTTCAACGAAGTGCGAACTGGCCCTTCTCCAAAAATGCGCTTGGGAGCCCCCTGAATCGAGGCTCGAGAGCCTCTAAGGCCAGGACCCAGGCTTTGCCAGGCAAGCCGTCGGGTCCTCGGGCGGTATTTTTGGCATTTAGCAGACGTACCGCCACTCTCAACTCTATCTTGGTCACCTCTGGAGCGTTGTCGTCGTCATCGGTGGTGTGGCCGCATAGCCATGGGTGGGGAACTATGTTCCCCTCGCGAAGGGATATACACCCACCTTCGCCTTCTTTCCAAGAGGGTAGGCAGAAACTACAGAAAGCCACCTTACATACTCCTTGTATTTTTCACTCCTAATTCCGTCATATCTATCGGATAATTATCGATAATTAATCCTTAATATTTCTTAAATAAGGTAAAGGCATTTTGACCAACAGTGTCTGGCCCTGGGGCCAGACGCGGTTGGTCAAGATGCATGTCCGGTATACAGTAGTACAATTATCTGTTGACTCTACATCATCGAGTATTTTAACATCCTTTTCTCGAGTCGAAAACTCGAAACGATTCAAGTTAGATCGCGTTTAGTAATAATAAGTTTGTTAAAGTATAATATAAGTCACCTGTCTCTCTCTCTCTTATTTAAATATGAAGCCACATCTAATCTTCTCATACCTCAACGTCGTCGCCTACATACAGCTGCACATCAGGTAATTAGGAGCCGGCGTTCGATCTGCGATTACCTGTGGTTACGTCACTGCTGCGCCCGCGCCGGACATGTAGAAAGTAATAGTAGGGTTGTCAATTTGCTAGTACAAAAGTTTCGGTGACATGCTTTTTTTTTTTAACCAGGTGTGCCTACGAATATTTATTTGTTCTTTACATTCAGTACGTAATGAATTATAATTTTGTTTTTTACAGTCGAAGTCTGGATAAATTGAGCTGTAGGCACTGAGTGAGTAGGCCAATACTAATCTCTTTCACTTTTCTTCCTGCCTCACTCTCACTCTTTTCTTTAACTTTATCTTCTCGGATCTTTTTCTCTCCTTCTTTATTTTTTAAGATCTCCATACCTAAAAAGGAAAAACGGAACCTTTACAAAACACTGCTGTCCGTCTGAATGTTTTTCAGTCAACACTTTTCACACGAACGCAAAGTGGTAGGTATCTACTGAAATTAATATGAAATACGTAGGTCCCTACGAGCTTACGGTCCCTGGATCTCTAAATATAATATATCAACGAACGCAAAAAATATGCCAATTAATGCGGCATGTTTTAATACTCACAATTAAATCAAGGCCTATTAGTACTTCTCGTTGACCTAGAATCAAAAAAATTGGCAAGAAGCAATATCTTACAGGGCAATTATAAAACAAATACTTACCATTAAAAACTTAAATAAAATTTGCTGCTGGAGCATTGACCGTAACGTATATCGATATATGGAACGTCATATTTTGTCAACTAGCTACATTGTTAAGTGTGCTTGTGGGATAAAATCATTCCGATATGGAAGTCTACATTGTACACACGGCTACACATCAAGCTATACATTTCCAGTTTTAGCTGACCTCGCATTGTATAAGCTTTTCGTACAATGAGAAGTCAGCTTATACTGGAAATGCATAGCTTGATATGTAGCCGTTTGTACTTGGACCCATACCAAACCCATTTTCTTTTACATACATCTCCACTAAACCACATTCGAATGGACGTAAATATTATCGTGACAGGATTTTATCAAGCCCTAGATTTTCAACTGTCAGTGTTGAACCGAACATTGAGAATCCAACAAAATGCATCCCAGTGTGACCAAAAAATACACATGACTTTGCAACTCCCTGGGCCAAACAGTGAGTTAAAGAACCAGTGACCGATATAATTTTCCGAATGAAGCTAAATATTCCTGCCAGGGTCGCGCGATTTGTTCGAAAGAGATACCGTGACCCTGCCACGTGGCCAACTGAAGGAACACGGGTGGGTTTTAGTCAGTAAAAGTCTGACACACCCTTCCGCTCCACCCAAGAGCGGGAGACGTCATTTGATGATTTCCCACCCACAAAAAAAGCTAAATATTGAAATGTGACAACCCTGTAACTACGTTCGGTTACAGTAACAGGCGCGTGCGACTATACGACTACGACGATAGTTAAGATTCCTACCGGCTATTTATTCTAAAATACCAAACTTATTTCCTGCATGCATTCTGCGTAGATTGACAATTAAGTAAAAACTGGTTACAAACACTTGCTATGTTATTTTCGTTTGTGCAGTTATGTCATATGTGAGTCAGGTTGTAAATTATTCATTCTAAGACGCCACCGCACCGCATGAATAGAATTTGATTTTCGTACCACTTGCTCAAAAAAGTGACATTATATGCCACAAAAAGCTAACATAACAATAGTCATTTTTAATCTGTTAAAAACAGGGAAAGAAAATTGTACTGAATTTCATTCATCCTCTAGGGGGAGAATGTGATTTAAATTTGGAATACTTACCGTATACTGAACTACATCTGTGTTTACACCATTGAGTTTGTATATAAAGCATTATACATCTTTTTGAAAAAGGAATACGCATTTATTATGCAGTTATGATTATTAAATAAAATTACGAAAACCGACGAGGCCGTATGAGCTTGATGCCTTTGCTTTTCCGACAAAAAATATTAGTCTAGGAATTTGTCGCGTTTTTGTTTTCTTCAAATACATAAACGTTAAGTTTATTTTTACTTTTAATTGTCATTATTTTTAATAAATGCTTATCTCATATTATTATTGTGTTCATTTTTTCGCAAATGGTACGAAAAGTAGAGTATTTTCCTCGGTGATAAAGCTGTCCTAGTCTTGGGTGAACTTAAATCCCTCGCTACACTCAGGACTCGTCTTAAATTCCTCGCTTCGCTCGTGATTTAAGTTTTTAACACCCTCGCTACGCTCGGGAGTAAACCTCGAGTCCTTCGTTACGCTCGCGATTTAAATCGTCACCCGCGACAGAAGACACTGCTTTATCCCCTTGGTTAATAATCTACTATTTGTGTCAGTTAACAATAGACATTACAAACTTTATTTCCGGTAGGTATTTCCAAACAATGTCAGAGATTACATAATAATAGGTCTTTACCTATGAAAATGCCGTTTTGTATGAAAAAAATTAAACTAATTTTCTTCATGTATTTTTAATTTGTATTAATCGAAATAATCACACATGCAATCAATGCATCTTTGCCAACGCAGGGGCAGTTTATTGATGCCCTTCTTAAAAAAATCAGCTGGACGGGAGGCAACAAATTCTTCAAAGGCATTTTGTACTGCCTCTCGGGCACTGAATTTTTTTCCCGCCAAGAAGTTATCCAAATTCTGGAAAAAGTAGTAGTCTGTAGGCGCAAGGTCTGGTGAGTAGGGCGGATGACGGAGAGCTTCCAACCCCAGTTCTTGCAACTTGGAGACCGTCTGCTGTGCAGTATGAGGTCGCGCGTTGTCGTGCAGAAGCAGCGGAGACGAGCGATTGACCAATGCTGGTTGGAGATGTGCCAGTTTCTCCATCATTGAGTTCACTTCTTCACAGTACACATCTGCAGTAATGCTCACCCCGTTTGGTAAGAAGCTGTGATGAATCACACCGGCGCTAGACCACCAAACAGTGACCATCACTTTTCTAGGGGTAAGTTTTCGTTTAGGGCATTGTTTAGGTGCTGAACCAGGATCCAACCAACTTGCTGAGCGCTTGCGGTTATCAAACAGAATCGATTTTTCATCGCAGGTAACAATGCGGTTCAAAATTCCTTCATTTGTGTGTCTGTTGAGCAGTGCAAGGCACGTCTCGACGCGTACTTCGCGCTGGCGATCATTGAGTTCGTGGGGCACCCATTTGTCAAGCTTTTTTACCTTGCCAATTTGACGCAAATGGACCAATATTGTTTTGACGCTAACGTCGAAAGCTGCTGCTAATTCAGCCGTAGATTGTGTATCATCAGCTTCCACAATCGCCTTTAATTCATCATTGTCGACCAAAGTCTTCGGACGACCGCGAGGTTCATTTTTCAGGTCGAAATTTCCAGAACGGAAGCAAGCAAACCAATAACGGGTGGTGCGTTGGTTTGTAGTGGCACGCAACATCAACGACGTTTATGGAGCTAACAGCTCCATAAACGTCGTTGATGTTGCGTGCCGCTTGTGCCGCGTTGCTGCCACGACGGTACTCATATTCCATAATTACTCGAATTTTTAACGTATCCATGATGACGAAAAATATTGAAATGCGATGAAAATGTAACACTTATCAATAAACAAAGGACTACTTTTGGAAAAAGAATTCCATGTTTTTAAAATAAAATTAATTTGAAATTAGAATTCTTAGACAAACAAAAATTATTTTGATTTGAAATGACCAGTACTGCAGAACGGTAATTTCATAGGTAAAGACCTAATATTAAATCACCTTACCCAGTAGTATAACCAAGGGCCGGTGAATTTCATTCATTCATTCTATCATTCCCAGAAGAAATATCCAAGGGATTCTAGGAAAATTATTACTTAAGGTTCAATTGTTGGCCCCGAGCATTAAAGGTGTCTTCACACAGCGGGCGGGGCGCGGCGGCGGGACGTGACGGCGAAGCGCCCGCCGCCTTCATACAGAACCGTCGCGCCACGCCGCGTCGCGTCGCGCCGAGCGCTCTGTGTGAAGGCGTCCGTAATATCTAGTCGGACGAAGTCGCGGGCAAAAGCTAGTAGTATTATAATATCTGAAATGTAAGTCCAAAAGGGAATGAACGGGAATATAGCAATTATTGTTAGGCACTGGAGACAGAAAACTGAATGCTTGTAAAATGGATGCGGATAAAATATTACCAAATAAGAACTCAAGCTCTTAATGATTTTATACCTAACTAGCTTTTGCCAGCGGCTTCGCCCGCGTGGAGGTCGGAAATTATTCCGCGGGAACATAATACCGGGATAAAAAGTAGCCTATGTCCTTTCTCAGGCTCTAAACTATCTGTGTACCTACCAAATTTCATTTAAATCGGTTCAGTAGTTTTAGCAGGAAAGCGAGACAGACAGAGTTACTTTTGCATTTATAATATTAGTGTGGGAGTGTGGATGTGGATTAAAACTGACTTGACAGACAGCTGTGCTGGTGGGGAGTTTGTGGCGCCACTTCTTCTTCCCAGCTAAAGCACTAGGAAGTGGTGAAGGGCTGGCGTTTTGGGGGACTGTCTTATGTAACTTTGACTTTCAAAAACTGCTGACTCTCAGCCTAGTTTGAATAAATGACTTTTGGTTTTGATTTTGACTAGTTGATCATTGGCAGATGTGAGTGGTAATGTCGCGAGAGGACGCCTTAAGGAAGACATAATTATATAGTGACCTTACTGGGTTATGTTCTTTAGAAAGATCGGGTGCGCAGTACTTGCAACAGGCGTAGTGCGTGTATGACCAGATGTATGAATGTAAATTAAGCAAACGGATTATGTAAGGAACAGGTGCGATCTGTAGTTTCTGTAGCTCTGCATGGTACACCCCCATACCCCTACCTAGCCATGGGAAGAAGGTACGAGTTTATGTATGTGTGTTTATGTGTGTGTGTAATTTTTGTTAAATCGGAATTTGTAAAGACATAACGTTGAATCATCAGCACTCAGCTAGAAATTCTGCCAGAAAAATTCAAGATACAACTTCTTGAGTAATGCCTACGACAATATTGATTAGATTCAAGTTTCCGAGAGTAGGTACTTACTTATTTTATAACGTAACCTAAGTAATGTCTTCCTGCGTAATACGCAATTTTGATTAATGCGTGCTAGAGTGTCGATGATCGATCATACTCAAACAAGCGCTAATAACAACATTTATTTGAGCTTACGAAAGTGCCGGTGGATAAAGCATTGTAAAAAATATTTTCGTCTTCTAAGTGATCGAGAGCGAATTATGATGTTATGTGTTGAACCGAACTCCACACAGACACTCAAATAGGGACATTAGGGTTTCTTGATACGTAATATTACATTTACAGACACACATGCTAGTACTGGTAATTTAGCAGCAATGTTCAGTAGGTTGTACGAATACAAGTTGTATGCGGACAAGGCATCTGCAGCTGCCTAGCTACCTCCTAGCTGTGTTGACTCAACAAAGTCTGTGAATAAACTAAAGTGACTTAGTGATTTGCTAAGTTTTTATGATATCTTTATTATTTGGTAGCTATAATAAAATAAAAGTTTCAAACATTACTTAGTTAAGAGTAAAACGCATCAAAAGCAGGCAGTTATATTAATGGAAATAACAAAACGAAACCATATGACAGCTCCTGCCATGTTTTCGTTCTGTCAAATTGAAATTGACAGTTCAATTAATCGTAAAAACACTGAAGAGAAAATCTATATTTCCGATTATTATAAAAATTTATTATGGTAGTTTAGTTTGAATTAACTATTAAAATAATGGAGATTACCACTACTGTCACTAAGCCGAGCAACCTCGCTCCAAACGTCGCCGTGAACGCTGTTTTACTGCCAAGTCAAGAGTTGCCTGCTGAAACTCCCATCGTATCGGGTTACGACTGGGAAAATGGCACTGATTTCAACAAAATCCTCGAGAGTTACGCCCGATCAGGTTTCCAAGCCACCAATTTTGGTAATGCAGTCCAAGAAATAAACAAAATGCTGAAATGTCGGTCCGTTCCATTGACGGAAGATACAAGTGACCCTTATGAAGAAGACATATTTATTAAGAAAAAGACTAACTGCACTATATTTTTGGGATACACTTCTAACATGATATCGTCCGGCCTACGTGATACTCTGCGGTTTTTGGTGAAAAACAAGCTAGTAGACTGTATTGTAACCACTGCCGGAGGTGTTGAAGAAGATTTCATTAAATGTCTCGCTCCTACGTACGTCGGAGACTTTAATTTAAGCGGAAAAATGTTGAGAACTCGCGGCATTAACAGAATTGGTAACTTATTGGTTCCAAATGATAATTATTGCCGATTTGAAGAGTGGGTGACACCAATCCTTGATGAATTGCTTGATGAGCAAATTGCAAATGGCACTGTATGGACGCCTTCAAGAATTATTGCAAGATTAGGCGAGAAAATCAATGATGAGAGCTCAGTATGCTACTGGGCTTGGAGAAACAATATTCCAATCTTCAGTCCCGCCTTAACCGATGGTTCTTTAGGAGATATGATGTACTTTCACTCGTACAAGCGGCCAGGATTTATCATAGATATTTTAAGTGACTTAAGGAGGTTGAATACTATGGCTGTAAAAGCCAATAATACGGGTATGATAATATTAGGAGGTGGTGTGATAAAACACCATATTTGTAATGCTAATTTGATGAGAAATGGAGCTGATTTCTCCGTATACATAAATACTGCAAGTGAGTTTGATGGCAGCGATGCTGGTGCCAGGCCTGATGAAGCAGTGTCTTGGGGAAAGATTAGGCCAAATGCAACACCGGTTAAACTATATGCAGATGCAACATTGGTATTCCCACTGATCGTTGGTCAGACTTTTGCAAAGCATCATTTTAGTAATAAAAAGAATGTTTAAATTTTATATTTGTGTTATTTTAGCCTGTCAACCTAATACTTGTATTTGTTAAGGATCTAATATCTATGGTCCATAAGGCACATAATACAATGTCGAAAATATTATAACTCTTATCTGCAGTGCACACAAAAATACATCAAGAATCATACATAACAAAGAAATAATGTTATCTGTAATAAGATCTGCTCTGATAAGGTTTTATGTCGCAATTTGTTATTTTATGCGGCTGTTAAACCCAATGCAATCTGCTTATAAAGGGAGACTGCATGAACGGAAATTAATTGGAAAATAACGGCAACTCATTGTGTGGGAGAAGTTATATCTACAGTTATTCTACCTATACGGGAATTGTATGGAAGATTGGCGGTCCCATGTCAGTTTTTTTTTTTAATTTGTTATTTTGTTGGTTTGCAAGCTATATCGGCATCATTTCCTGTTAACAAACACCACAAAAAAATATTATTTGATACTTTCATGCCACCTGTCGGGGAGTAGCAAAAGTAAAATATTATTCGTAATACTGCTCTCTATCGGCAAATACTGAAACTACGTTGATGATAACGACTTGTATTTCAATTTTGAAGAATGATTATCAATTTATCTTTGTAGATAAAAAGTTCATATTTTTTTATAAGTATTTAATTGTTTCTCATTTACATACGATTTTCGATAAGTATTTAACCCACAGTAATTAAAAACGATTTCCAGGCAAGACGGTGTGAATGAACTGTCAAATATGCAATGAAGTTAGCCGCTGTCTGGAATCCTTCAATTGTATTGGTGTGCGTCCGTGAACAGCTTTTGTAATAATGTGTGCTGTATGTGAAGGCGGCTTTGAAGCTCCGTCCTCAGAGTTCGTTTGCCCAACTTTGTTCATCGTATTCGACGGCGCCGTCCGGCTGGTCGTACGCCTTGCATATTGTTTACATCCACATTTTCACAACTAAACATGCCTGCCTAACAAAATTTAAACAAAAAATGGAAGTGTGCAAGTTAGAAAACGAATTTCAGTAGCAAGTATTGCAATTTTATGTGATAAAGTGCGGTAAAATGTGCGTGATGCGTCCGTTTTTGCTAGTTATGCTCCTTCTATCCGGTAAGTCGCATCCTTTGAGCCCTTTGGTGGGCTATTTATAGGTCTTTACGGTCATTCCGTGCAGATATTAATGGGAATTTGTTAGAATACATAATTTGTTGCACGTTTCTGTAGAAGTCGAAACTCTTTGATGTTGACAGTGTGCGGACGTTCCAAGAATGCCTTTGCTTCGTTTGATGTTATTATGAACGGAGACGCGTGTTTTTATGGGTCGTTTTGAATTTAGAATGCCGATTGTTTAGTTTTAATGCCTCCCATTGTCGGTTGTCTTTTGTTTTATAAACTTTTGCGTTAATTAAATTAGCAGTGGTTGGTTTGGCAGTAATGGCAATTGCCATGGCATGGCAAATGTCATCTTTCATTAAAACATGTGAATTCATATTAGTAAACGATTCTCTGATCAAAATAATCACGTTAAACTGTACCTATTTGATCCCCAATTATTCGATTTATAAAAGTAAGATAACTTAGATGTTCATGATAAGATTTATCATTTCGTTATTAAAACCGGTAGGTAGATAATATCACTGACATGCAATCGATTTAAAGTAGTTTTACCATTATAATATCTCAGAACAGAAATAAAAAGCAAAACACATTTGACCTTTTTTCCCCAAAAACCAAAGATAACTAACATCTTATTTTTTGATTGGACTTAGTCTGAAATAAAAGTATCTGTTTTTTTTTTAATTAAAGGATCTGTATTACCAACAGGTATTGACATAAAGATTATCAGATAAGTATCAAAATTAATTCACATTTTTGCATACAATCAACAGGATATGAGGATTCCGTAACATGTTTGTAACTCAATAATGTTATGAGTTAAGGCCATCACAACCGACAAACACTAAACATTCAGACAATTCAGTGGAAATATTGAGAATATTATCTTCAGTGAGCATATTGAGAATATTATCTTCAGCGAGCGTATTGAGAATTTCTTGTATTACAAGTTGATAGGAATGTTATCAACACAATCAGTTTATTGTATTTAATGACTTAATTAAGTCCTGTTTGTTATTGTAATTAATAAAGATAATAATCTAGAAAGTAGTTACTGTTGTAAGTAAGGGTACTTTTGTAGTAGGTGCAGTACATAGCAATAAATATTTTGATATATTTATAAGATACTTACACAAAACCATCTAAAGATAGCTTCTCGGTTCCTACTAACTTAGAAGATATTTTATCAAACATTTTTCTTAAAGCTCAAGTAAAGCATGTCTCTACTTATAAAAGTTATTAATATAGTCCCATTTGTATCATTTTATCCCAAATTAATGTCTAGTTCATGAGGGAATGGCTTCATAAATGTTTTTTTTTTTTCTTGCAAAATACCATGATTATCAGTCTTAAACTTTTGGTGTCCTAAATAGCATATTAATACCTTCTTTATGCCTATTTTAGTCTTCAATTCTAAGCTAATAAATGCATGGATAGTTGCTAAATGTACTGTCAATGCTTCCTGCCTAAACCCTATATAAGACTGGTGTAATGTCAAGTTATCCACATCCACACTATCTAAATCTAAACTTCTAAATCTAAACTTCTAAACTAATATTATAAATGCAAAAGTAACTCTGTCTGTCTGTCGGTCTGTCTGTCTGTCTGTCTTAAAACTACTGAACCGATTTAAATGAAATTTGGTACACAGGTAGTTTAGAGCCTGAGAAAGGACATAGGCTACTTTTAATCCCAGTAGTAGGTATGTTCCCGCGGGATAATTTCTGACCACCACGCGGGCGAAGCCGCTGGCAAAAGCTAGTATTCCATATGTACAAGTATATCTACCTACCTACCTCATCACATTAACATAAACTGACATTAGTGTTATCTCTGTTTTTAAATAACATTTCAACAAGATTTTATCTTAATTTACTACCTACATTTAGAAAAGAAACAAAGTCAGAGATCTTTAACCTTTTGTATGATTCACATAACATTTAAAAATGCGATCATTAATGAAGATTCCGGCCCATGTACAGGAATCGTTTTAGCAAATATTTGTATAATTACAATATTTTTTTATTTTTTGTCCACGGCGGATCAGGTAGCGACCCATAGAGCTCCGCCCTCGGCGCCTGACCCACTAAAAATGAACGTAGAGAAGGCCCAGTGCTTCCAAAAAGTAGATAGAGAAGTAGGCGTCAGTGGTCTCGAACGTCATAGAGCGAGATCGGTAGAATTGCCAGCTAAAAACGGTAAATCGGTAAATGACAAGAAAAAAAGACAATCAAATTCGTTTATTTATTTTAAAAAACTTACAGACTAATTTATAACAATCATACTTAAGTAACGAAGTCTCGAACCTACCGAAAAATCGGTAGGTTCGAGACCACTGCTAGGCGTGCTGATCCGCGGTCAAGGCATTTTAAGGCAGTACCATGCACGAAAATCATCTTTACATGCCAAAATCCTTCCGTGGTTTGGAAAGTACGATAAGCCGTTGGTCCTAGCTGTCATTCTTCGATCTTTAACAGTCGTTGCGGGACATCGGAAACCCGAAAGTATGACAACCAGTCTTACCAATTGGTATCGTGTTAGCCAGTGACTGGTTTGAGGAGGTCATAGGCAGTCGCTCCATATAAAATACTGGTATTTAGCTGCATCCAGTTAGATTGGAAGCCGACCTCAACATCGTTGAGAAAAGGCTAGGAAGATGAAACCTGCACCCTAATTGCGAAACGCACAAATTATCAGAATCTGAATGGGATTGAAGATTATTTCTAAACCATTGCGTCATTTGTTCGAATAAATTGTGGCTCAGCAACGTAAATAACGCAATTAATGTTGTTTAACTATAAATATTAAACCAATTCCTACCGATAAAAAGTTCCGCAATTACCCCTCTGTGTGACTGTCCAATCAGTGATAAAATCCACTCGTATTTAGCCTAAAGAGTTACTGGCTAGCGCTACGGTAAATTCTTCAGAGTAGGCTATCAAATCAGCAAACTACGCATGAAAGACTACAGTTTTACAATTTGATTGTCTACTAGGCCATCAACGGGGTCATCTACGGATTAAATCCAGCGTTAACAAAATGTATGGAGGCATACATCCTGTTTACTGAAAAAGACCCTCTTAGATTTATAAAACAAGATCTGATAGAGATCAGTCGTTAATTTGAACCAAAATCTAGAGATACTCTCGAGATTCTTGGCAGTATCCAACATAAAATGCGAACAATGATACTGTCCTTCGCAAATTGCGTGTTTCTTCTGCCATCTTTCTGCCTTGTGCCCCTGCATAGTGGTTCAATCATCTCCACGGGAGACGAAACCAATTATAACTAGCACCATAGTGCAATGATTTATGGCACTCAGCCCTTGTTCTCAATTTAATTATGTTTTAATTACGTTTTACGTAGTCGATGTATTTATGTCCTTTTTTTACATTCGAATTCCGAAAGTACGAAACGAAAGTAAGTGAGTACGTTTTAACGCCCAATTTGTTTTTATTTTACACGTATTTATGCTAAGAAAAACTACATTTACACTACTAACCAATTGCCTATATCACACGCATCTGCCTCTATCCAATGGATAGTACCTACTCGGCTCTTAACGACCGGCGTGCATTAGAATGGCCTCCACCAGTGGCTTAATGTAGATATGTCCTGCCAAAAGGAAACTCAGCCTCAGTACCACTCTGACTGACTAATATTGTTGTCTTCGTATGAGTTACTCTCAAATATTCCTGCCGATACAAGAGAAATAAGTTCTGGGCTACTGACAAAAATCTTCCTAAAAACCAGGTATGTTAGGGAGCTCCGTAACCGTAACCGAAACTATCGGATATCCGCTATAAAAAATTATCCGTAACCGTAACCGAATCCGAAATAAAAGTTTCGGATAATATCGGATTTGTTATTACATTTTTATTTTAGGTAGATTAGATAACACTCAATATTATATTTATAATCATTTTTATTTTAAATAGCTGTAATAATTACTCACACACTGATTGTAATTCCTACCAAATGGTGACATATAAATAAAACCATTTTATTAGCTATTTGTATTTTACTTTTGAAATTCCTTAAAAGTTTAATATCCGTAACCGAAATTATCCGAAACTAACGGATAATCCGAAATAATTTCATATCCTTATCCGTATCCGTATCCGGTATAATAAGTATTCCTACATCCGTAACAAATCCGTATCCGAAATTTCATATCCATAACATCCCTACTAAAAACTGCACATGACAAAAATGATCACAATAATACCAAGTTATTTGCAGCAAGCAAGCAGTGGTGGTCCAGTGGTAACGGCCTCGACTTTTAGGTCGTAGGTTTGAACCCAGGTAGGCGCTTTACTTTGTGTAAATTATTTCATCACCACTGCACTCAAAACGGTGAAGGAAAATATCGTGAGGAAACCGGCATGTCCTAAACCGAAACATTCGAAGACATGAGCCATCTACCAACCCACACTGGGCCTGCGTGGAGAATTACAGCCCACTCCCTCGAGGAAGCCTGTGTTCCAACATTGGGAACATTATACATTATATAGTCCTCCAGACCGTATTTCGGCCACGGCGACCAATCTAAACGGAGACTAGCCATCGGCGCGGGAGATATTATAGTACTCAAGTGTGTGCGCAGACACAGGAGCACTCACTCTTCCTTCACTCTCATAGTCCGATGGGACGGCAATCCGACATGACCGGAGAGAGATCAGACGTAAGACCAACGGCTTAACGTGCTTTCCGAGGCACGGGGGTATCACACCGCCAATTTCCAAACTCCGGGCTGTTACTAAGAGATTCCTGATGAAAAACCCAGTAACACTTTGCCTGACCCGGGAATCGAACCCAGGACCACACGCTCAGCAGTCGCGCTTGCGACCACGAGACCAACGGGGCAGTCATTATACATTAGGCTGATTATGTTGTTATGTAATTTGCCAACATTAACGAAAGTACAGGATAATCGCGCAGCGTAGTACGTCCTCAGGCTAGGTAGAGCTAAGATCCTCGCAGGGTGGCTAGTAGCGGCGAGACTAGCCGACGATCGAGTAAATGGCAGAACGTTTTAAAAAGGGCAATTAGATTCATATTCTTGCCTGTGAATTGAAATAAATGCTTTGAGTTTGATGCGCCGTCGCCGAGAATCAAGTTAAGTGGCATGAGACATGGAAAGGCTTATATCTAGCAATAGACTTTTGTCTGTTTTTGGAAAACGGCTTCTAGCATTAATTTTCTGAATTAACTAACCAGATCCTTGACAGTTGAAAAGTGCCTGTAAATGGTTTAATCTATAATATACGTGTTATTTTATTAAAACGTGAAGAAAAAACGTTGTTCACATTTTTACGAAAATTATGTGGACCGAGGAGTAGGTACCTATAAAATTTGCCATAGTAAAAGTTAATATAGAGAATTAGTGCAGAAAGCTAATATGTTTTATTATTATTGATTAAAATTTAAATGAATTATGGTCTAATTTCGACCACTAGGCGAAGCAAAAACTATGTACTCCATTTTACGAAAAATTACACGGACTACGACGTATGAAATTTGGTGCTGTTAAAGATTATATGGAGAAAGAGAGCTACTATTTACATAAGTATATAATAATGTATTTGTAAATGTCAAAATCAACCACTGGCAGACCACTAATTAAAATAAACCTTTGAGTTAAAAAAATACCGCTGTCCTTTCGACCACTGGGCAACCACTAGTTAAAATAAACCTTGTGAGTATAAAAATACCGGTGTTGAACCGCTTACTTTTACAAAATCATAAAAATACGCTATAACACCAAGTACCTATATATTAAAACATAAACCGCGCATTGTATAAAACTTTAATACTAAATAAAGATTTTGATCCAATTGAGCAATACATGTAATTACAATACTTTATATTCATCTACAAGGTTTTTTTTCAACTTGTTAGCTACGTTTCAACGGCTCGACGAACTTGAATGGATAATCAAGGAAAACCCGTTGTTCCTGCTTTAAACCTGACTTAACACCCGGTCTTTTTATCTTTACGTGGGATTTTTTTCTCAGCTCTAGCGTAAATACTCGTTTAATTCTCGTTTTTATGTGAATCATGTTGTAAATGGTCATTTACCCCTTTTAGATAGTCCTCGCTGGCTTCAATTGACTCATAATAGTCGGAAATGGTTATGATCAGGAATCAAATATTGTTATCTGTTTAATTTAGTTTCCCACGAAGTAAAATTATAGATATTAGAATAATTTTCACGATATGGATAGGTACTTACAGCAAAAATAGAAAAAATCTATTCAGAACAAAAAAATCGTCAGTTCTGTTTCGATCCGTTGCAGTACCTAAGTTTAAGAATTGTGTCTGTAAGACAGTTTTACTAACACTTTAAGAAACATTTTCTTGGCTTCCTCCAATTTTCCTAACCAAAACAAAGGAAAATCCAAACCAAATTAGACAGATTACACACTCAAGACACATCCCTAATACGGATAAGCAATCAAGAAATCATGGAGCTAACAAACTGCGATTGTAGAAAACAAGTAAAAACTCAGGGTTGCACCACCCCTGTCGTACTGAACGCCCCTACCAGGGGCGCGCTACTATAAAACCCGACATATTTACGAGTTTTGTCTCCCCCCACTCTAGTTTATCTGTGGTTTAAATTAAAAGCATCGGCGGATGTTTGTGAATTTGAATTTAGAACAGACTCGTTCTCTTTAATATTGGTTGTCATGGCAATAGTGGCATTTGGTTTAAATAGTGTATTGTCTTATTTATGAAATACTATTCTTTATATAGAGTATTTTATACTTTGTGAATGTGAGAACGTTGCAGGCCTGACTGTAGGCAATTTTCCATTTTATTAAGTACTTGGTACTTGTTGATAGTCCTGCACCTTTCTCCCATACCTATTAATACTGTAATTTAATAAAACCATTGTAAATTATTTAAGATTCAAAAATAATTATTGGTGCCGATTCTGTTGTCACAAAATTCGCTAAACTAAACTAAAAATCACTAAAATTTGGTTTATTCCTGTCAAACGACGATTTCCTATTCTGAAATAGACTAAAGTGACACAACTTAACTATATTTTAGTTTGACAGCACTAAGATTGCACTGAGTTATTAGTTTAGTGAAAATGTCAATTTTGCTATTCTGAGTTTGCCGGTTTTCACCAAAAATTTTGGCTATAATAATTTATTTTAACTAAATCTGACTAATTTAAGCGCGATTAAGAAGGTGTGGAATAAAACTAGTGGTCATGAACTAAAATTCTCAACACCGCCTCGCCTTCACGTGCAAAAACAGTTCTGTATTTTTTATTTTCTTTTTGCTTATATCTTGAAAATGGCGTGTCCTATCGCAAAAATAATGAAATTTTCGACCCCCTTAGTAAATCCCCCTGCATACTTAAATCTCAACACGTGGGTAATATTTATTTTTTATTTTTCAAACAAAAGTGAAAAATTCCATATAAAACACATCCAGGCTGCCCCCTAGCACGCGCCTTCGTCTCTCAAAAAATTCATTCTACGCAACGCAATGCACACACAAGTACAACGTTGCGAAACCAAACGAAAAAAAAAGTACCACGCTGAGTCGCGATTGTCAAATTCAATTTTAGTCGTGTCAAAATAATTTTTAAATTTAGAGATTTTTCCTTGCAGAATAGCGTTACAATTCTCATAGCCAAAAGTAAGGAATTTTAGAGATAGTTTAGTTAGTTTAGTTCGTGTACAACAGAATCGGCACCATTGCCAATTATTTTTAAAAGAGTAACCGTGGAGCTTCTTGCCGGCTCTTCTCCATAGGAATCTACAATTTGGAACCGTGCACCTAGCTTCTGACGTTTCATAAGTGCCCATGTTGGTTTATGTGAAATAAAAATATTTTAATTTGATTTGATTTAATGAGATGAGCGATTTTTTTTTTTTTTTTTGTAATGCTTTAAAATAGCTGTCCTTTTTATCAATGTCTTGGCTTCCTATTAGAGATATACTTATGTAAATTTTCATGCTGCCGATCCAAATTCATATCAATTTAATACCACCAACGTGCCTTTATTTTCTTTACAATTAATTAAACGTTGACATGCTAACTGAAAATTTTCGTACGTGTTTATATTGATGTGAAATAAAACTCATTTCTATCAACAATTTTGCCTAGAAAATCTGAGATTCCCCCTTTTTCTACGCACATTTTTAGGGTTCCGTTGCCAAATGGCAAAAAACGGAACTCTTATAGATTCGTCATGTCTGTCTGTCTGTCCGTGTATGTCACAGCCACTTTTCTCCGAAATTATAAGACCTATGTTGTTGAAACTTGGTAAGTAGATGTATTCTGTAAACCGCATTAAGAATTTCACACTAAAATAGAAAAAAAAAACAATAAATTTTAGGGTTCCCCATACTTAGAACTAAAACTCCAAAAAATAAATTTTCATCAAACCTATACGTGTGGGGGTATCTATGAATAGGTCTTTAAAAATGGTATTGAGGTTTCTAATATCATTTTTTTCTAAGCTGAATAGTTGCGCGAGAGACACTTCCAAAGTGGTAAAATGTGTGTCCCCGCCCCGTAACTTGATAAAACTAAAAAAAATATATGATGTACATAACCATATAAACTTCCACCGAAAATTGTAAGTAGTTTTTTTTTAATACGTCATAAATCGTAAACCGCAATTTACCTTTAATTCAATCAACTCAAAAAAAAAACATTTAATGTCATAAATATAAACCTTATGCATAAACCGAGGATACCTACAGGTTTGTACGGAACCCTCTCGGTGCGCGAGTCCGACTCGCACTTGGCCGGTTTTTACAACATGTAGATCAACAGCTATGTTACCTAAGCTAAATACCCTATATTATTTCTTAAATCAACAAACAGTATTTAATACGCTTGGACAGTAGCAGTTTACTGTTTCAAAAAAGTATAAACAACACATTTTGATCGGTTCAAACATACAATGAACCAAACCACTTCCTGGAAATGTAAAATTAAAGGTACAATTCCGTGCATCGCGATCGATCGCGGCCGCGCGCGGCCTACGACTGTCGTCGATCGCTCGCGACAATAGTCAAATTATGAAAATGTATGGCACCGCTGCCGAGGCCCGCGACAGACGCGCGCGACCGACGAATGTCGTGAGCCGCGCGCGGCCGTGTCTTGAAATTAGTAGATTTTGTTCGTCAGTTCCCTCTAGACGTGTATCTACCGAAGTCAAAATCATGGTCGAAGTACTAATTGACATCCTTGAAGAAGAAGAGGAGGATAATCTCCATGCCTCATATCGTATATGATTAGAGTTTGAGACACAAAATTTATTAATATTTCGTCTTCCTCGACCGAAAAGTTTTCTCCTGCGCTCCTAGATATGTTTGCGCCATGAAATCCACGATGTTACTAAGCGCTAGAACATGTTAAGGCAGGCACGGCCGCGCGCGGCTCACGACATTCGTCGGCCGCGCGCGTCTGTCGCGGGCCTCGGCAGCGGTGCCATACATTTTCATAATTTGACTATTGTCGCGAGCGATCGACGACAGTCGTAGGCCGCGCGCGGCCGCGATCGATCGCGATGCACGGAATTGTACCTTAAGTGTTCCTTCGGACGAAACAGCTGACTAAACCCACAAGCCCTCCATTGTATATTTTTACTCTCACTTTTACTGACACTTCAGGCCAAAACAAATTTAATTACTTAGTACAGCTGGTCTATAATTATGACCACTTCTGCGTATCCGTCAGTTCCCTTTTGATCAAACATAATATGAGCACAGGTACCTTCCTAGGTATTTTCCTTAAATCTTACAGGCTCAAAATGGAAAATCTGTTTTCGCGTATTATTGCGCAATTATTGGATGTTACGTAACGTAGTAGTGAAATCAGGTATTGTTGTTGCACACAGAGCCTGCGACCCATAAAGGCTTCCACAAATAGGCGCGACGCTACTCTCGTAGCACAATTTCTATAAAATATTCAAAGATTTTTTTCTACAAGTCACATCACGTCGCGCCTGTCTGAAGAAGCCTTAACTTTTATTGCGACGACAAACCACACTAAAAACAATTAGCGCATTGTGATATTTTTTCATTCCTCCATGAAAAGACGTACATCTTCTCCTCGGTCTATCTTTTGTTTTTAACTGTCTAGACAGAAAGCTAGAACTCGCCAATAAATTCACGAAGATAAATAAATAAGTTTTATTTTCAGACCATCTTTACATATTATAAAATAAAGTCACTTCGCTGTCTGTCTGTCCCTATGTATGCTTATATCTTTAAAACTACGCAACGGATTTTGATGCGGGTTTTTTAATAGATAGAGTGATTCAAGAGGAAGGTTTATATGTATATAACATGCATAATATAATAAAGAAACGCTGATAATTTTAGAGGTTTCTAATGTGATGTCATAAATAAACACATTTTTTTTGCGCTTACATTGCGAACGCTGGCTGAACCCTACGAAATAGCTCAAAATAATGTACTACAGTATTGTACACCTTAAAAAGTTCTACAAAAAAGTCCGCGGTGGCATATGTCTAACTCTTAGGGATAACCCATAATAACCATTTTTATCCTTTACTTTTTACGAGAAATAATGGCTTATTTATGAATGCGATTTTAAGCAATACAGCATTAATCCTTATGCAATTAAGTACCTTAAATAAATTGTGCATTTCATGTAGATCAAAATTGCTCTTTACAGCATATCATTAAAATTAATATTTTAGAAGATATCACAGATTATAATAAAATCGCCGCAGAGCGGCTAGCGGGCCTTCCCGCGTCCGGCCGTCCCGGTTGGTAGCGGTCGGGTAATTCATATTACTTTGGCTTCATAGTAAATGCGAATATCATGTGTGTACGAAGTACTCAAAATAAACCTAATTGTATTATTCCAAGTAAGAGACCGCGAAATATTGCTTAGATGTTTAGATTTTTGGATGGATTTGGATTTTTGGTTATCCTGGATACTTACCATATACATAGGATACTTTATCCCGGTCGTAGGTATCCGAGTGATATTTTCCGAAAGCTATACAGGCGAAGCCACTGGCAAAAGTATCTACTATTCTTATAACTATGTTTAATTTGGTGTCTGGTAAATAATTGAGTGTCTGTATAGGTAGAATAGGAGCGTTAATAAAAACCAGTAAGACTTATATTCAATTTAATTCAGCCCTATGTCGCAGTCTTCTTACTCTGAATACTATTAGTTTTATTTTAAGTACATCAAACACACATGATATGTAAGGATCGTAGCAGGTGGCGTTCCGTAGTTTCTGCCTACCCCCATGGGAAAAAGGCGTAATTTTATGTACCTATGTATAACATGGATTAATACATTCTTACCGCGGTAGTACGTCCTCTTGCGATAATTTCCGACATACACGCGGGCGAAGCCGCGGGCAAAAGCTAGTATTAAATAATCTACAATTTTCTGAATAATCACTGCGGTCTTCGATAGTAAGAAAAATCTTGTCTTGCAAGTTATCAGAACATCCCCAACAATAACCATTTTAAATGCATAGGAAAATTCGAATAAAAGAAATTCTCTCTCCGCTTATTATTTGAGCCGCGAATAAAACCATAGGAAATCGCTGCCTCGCTAATCTAAATACGGCTGTATAATTCGCGAGCTAAAGTTGATATTCGAGTGCTCCCACATTTGATACATCGGTAAGTTTTCAAAACGTGGTGGTGCGCCACGGTTGATTTTTTTTTCTCTGTTCGGAATGAATATTTTTAAATTTTATTTGATGCCAGGTAGTGCGGAATGCTACATACTGTGTTGTGAAAATATTAAAAAATATATGTGGACTAGTTTTCGAGCCTTTACAGTTCGTTAAAGATACACACTATGGCTCATGGTGGCCACGTTTCAGCTGTTGTATTTCGTGGCCATTTCCATTTCAAGAGATTTAAAAATGCTAAACCAATTTAATCTTAATCGGGCCTTAGTTTGGAATCAATGTTAACATGGGCAATGAGCATTGATTAATAACTAATTAATTTAACAGATATTTTTAATTTCAGTAGGTAATTAACTGAAAATTGAAAAAAAAATTGCCATAATTTGCTTAAAAACAAAGTCGGGTCAAAGGGCAGTCTCACTCCAGAATTTTTTTTAAAAGTTCAATCCTAGCCTGCTGAACTTAATGTTTCCATGCCACATCATTCTTGGGTCCTTCCCTCAATACTTGTTCCGGTCCGTGGTTACAACTCAAGAACATTGCCTCCCCTCGCCCATAGTTTGCGAGGAGTTATGATTTGCTGTCTATGGCAGTTTATGGTGGTGGGGCCTTTTTGGTTGCGAATGATTCCAATCTTAAATTGAAAGGCTTTTCATGCACATGGTTCGGAATTCGAATAGCTAAGGTTGGAGTTTTAATCCTATTCAGTAACTTGACAGTTCGACGCAAAATAATGATGCCATTCTAAAACTAATAGTGTCGGGGTAGTGAACAATTTCGCATAAAGAATGAATGAAAAAAAATGGTTTAAATTAAATAAAACTTTAAAAAATCGTTTTTAGGTGTGGAATATAATAATAGTTAATAATTTTTAATAACAGTTATTTCCTTTTTTAACCGACTTCAAAAAAAGGAGGAGGTTATCAATTCGTCTGTATTTTTTTTATGTTTGTTACATCATAACTTTTGACTGGGTGAACCGATTTTGATGATTCTTTTTTTATTTGAAAGCTGGTGCTTCCCGAATGGTCCCATTTTAATTTGGTTCAATTCGGACAATGGGGTCCATGTGAAACCATATAAGTCTTAAAGCATTAAGTATTTGCGCGACAAATGAACGAATAACGCGATTAGATTAGTGCAGGGTATCTACCATAACTAAAAAGTTAAAAATAAAAACTTTAAACAAAAAAAAAAACAACTGACTTCCTTAAAAAAAACACTACAAAGTCAAAAATAACTTTAATTTTGGAAGTCGGTGGCAAAAAACCTTAAATACAGATCCTTAGACACCGACTTTCGAAATTAAAGTTATTTTTGACTTTGTAGTGTTTTTTTTAAGGACGTCGGTTTTTTTTTTTTTTTTTTGTTAAAAGTTTTTTTATATAATAATAATATTAAAATCATTTCATTCATTTTGCTTCTTTTTTTACTATAGTCATTTTATTTCTCTGACAGCCATAGACTATATTTATATCGATATACATCTTGTTTTAAGACAAGTTATTAAATTTAAATGACAAAGTTTGCATGTAAGTACATAATTTCAAGTTCATTCAATCTCATCCATTCTTGCACCACCTCACAATTTTTTTTTTTTTGTTAAAACCTGGCAGCTGGAGACCTCCAACTGTCAAGTTACTGAATAGGATTAAAAGTCCAACCTTGGTACCTATTTGGTCATTTTTCGTTGGTTAATATAAAACAAGATTTTTATTTAGTTATGTTTAAACCACCAAGCTAGTTTTTTTAATTAGAATCAAGACACGCAGTTCTTTTTACAAAACTGACACGTTACTCCGTCGCTAACTTGTAATTTTCGTATTATAGTACATTACGATATTAGTGCGTTATGATGGTTATAACATGCGAGGCGGAATTTCAGCCCGAGCCGAAGGCGAGGGTGTAATTTAGCCTAGCATGTTTTTTTTTTTTTTTGGATTAATCTATTTTTATTATTATTGACCATACCATCTTAAAATATATACATAATTTAAAATCTAAGTAAAAAATATGTACATGTATATACAATATAAAAATAAAAGATCATAAAGCATCAAAATATTCGTCTGCATCGTTGTCAACAGGAAACGTGCCCAAAAGGCTGGCAGCATTGCCACGTTGTATGGCAATGCTAATTCTTTGACCAAAAAATAAGCCAGCCCTCTGGTCATGTGAAGAGTCGACTAGCCGCTTGGCAATGTCTCGGAATACTATGTGAGCACTCGGACCCCATGGCCCTAGAGTTTCAACCCCAAACGGCTCGAAAATATAATTTCCAATTAGGTTAGAATATTTGCGCCGTTTGAGGTTTTCAGCACCTGCAGCAGCCGCTCCAGCACAGCCCGCCGTACTGAGAAGATGGGATGGCGCAAGGGTGTCGACACATGTTGCGTCCCACACCAAAGGCCGACCTAGCTTCCAAGGCATTATGGTCATTCCGTCAGGTCTCTTCCCATCGTCGCGTGCCAATCCATTGGGTTCTAGAACAGCTGGCACCCCGGCGGTGACAAGAGCACGACGGATGATGTCATTGATGCTGGCGTGCCGTGCTATCCGGCCTGCGCTCCTACTGCAGGATAGGCCATGGTGTCCGAGGTAGTCGACACCTTCACCGCATTGGCAGCGATGCAGAGCCACGCAAGGAGCGCCCAGACGCAGGCATGTAGCAATTAGGGAATGAAGAACCGGTGCTCTTCTTGCGTCCCGGGACTTTCGGGATTACTTGTTGAAGGAACCGGAAGAACCGGGACTTTCGGGACTTTTGGGTATTTTTTTTACCTACTGCTGGTATTTTTATTTTAATAGGTCTTTAGTATTTATGTATGTACGTAGGTAATGATAACTACATTGTATTAATTAAAGATATATATTTTAAAAAATCAACGAAAACAGAACCATTTACTATTCTTTGAAAAAATAATCAACAGAAGAAAAAAACAAGTCAAATCAGCATTTAACGCTCGCAATAGCGAGCGTTAAATGCTGGTTTGTCTTGCAAGTCGCGGGCAAAAGCTAGTTTTATAATAATAATTATAAACTAGCTTTTGCCCGCGACTTCGTCCGCGTTAAATTTCGGCCGGGAGGTGCCTCCCCCTTTTTTTTTTTTTTTTTTCAGGATGGGAAATCATCAAATGACTTCTCCCGCTCTGGGCGGAGCGGGAGGGCATGTCAGACTTTTACTGACTAAAACCCACCCGTGTTCCATCAGTTGCCCATGTGCCAGGGTCACGGTATCTCTTTCGAACAATCACGCGACCCCGGCAGGCATCGGTCCTAGTAGACCCCTACACTGCTGCTGACATCTCTTTGAGGCGCGCGTGGAACACTGCGCGCCGTCGACCCGAGCTTGGTCCTTACCGGGCGGCGAGCTACCCATTGCTCGCCACCCGCAAGCTCGCGCCTACGGTGGCCGGGAGTCCGCTATTGACTCCCGACGCCCGGGGCGTCTCCTCCTGCGGCGGCTAGGGACGTGAGGGCGCAGAGACTGCCACTCCCTCACGCGCCCCGCCTCCTCCTTCGCGAGCATTACTGCTTCGCAGAAGGAGGTGACGGCTTCCCATTCCCTCTCGCTCCGTACCATGGCTCGCACCAGGGCCGGACGCGAGAGGTCGCCGCCGCCGATCGCCTCCACGAGGACACGGCGGTGCTCCGCCCAGGCAGGGCACACCTCCACCGTATGCTCCACCGTGTCCTCCAGACGATCCTCGCAATGGAAACACCCGGACGTATCCTCCCGCTTTATCCTGAACAGGAACCCACCGAAGCACCCATGCCCGGTGAGGACCTGCGTCAGGCGGAAGGTGAGGACGCCGTGGCGCCTCTCTATCCACTCCTCAAAGAGGGGACTTACCGCCGCAATTGTGGCGTGCCCAGCACTGGGTTGCGACAATCGTACCCGCCATGTCGCCATGAGATCACACCGGAGCTCTGTCCGCCGTGCCGCGATTTGTCGCGGCAGCGGAGTTTCGCCCCGGCGTTTCGCCTCCTCGCGCCACTCCCACATGTGCGCGAGGACCTTTGCCTCCAGATCCCATGGCGGCACTCCGACAAGGAGGCTCGCCGCCTCGCACGAGACCGTGCGGTATCCCCGGATTAACCGGATGGCCATGACCCTCTGGGCCGCAAACAGCCGGCGCGCTGGGCGCAGTCTCAATGAGGGTGCCCACACCGGTGCTCCGTAGAGGGCCATGGACCGCACGATCCCCGTGTAGAGCCTCCGGCAGGAGGCGTTTGGACACCCCAGATTGGGCAGGAGCCGCTTTAATGCAGCCCCAGCCCGCTCCAGTCTGGGAGCCAAACGTCGGAAATGCTCAACGAAGTTCCACCGGCTGTCGAGGACAAGTCCCAGGTACTTCATCGTCGACTCGACGCCGATGTGAACCCCTCCTACCGTAAGTTGGGAACCCGCGGGTGGCGCGTTCCGAGGACCATGAAAACCCATGGCCTCGGACTTGTGCAATGCCACCTCGAGTCCCAATTGCCGGATCCTATCGTCGATTGTCGCAACCCCGCGTGTCATTAATTCGGCCGCCGCCTCGTACGACCTCCCCTGCGCAAGGACCAGCGTGTCGTCAGCGTAGCAAACTACGCTGACGCCGCTAGGGAGGTCGGCGCGCAGCACCCAGTCGTAACCGATGTCCCACAGATGCGGCCCCAGGACCGATCCCTGTGGGACACCGCACGACATCTCTCGCCGGTTCCACTCTCCCTGGTGACCGGGGTAGATAACGGCCCTATCCGTCAGATAGGCCTCGACCACGCGACAGAGGTAGGTCGGCATCCGGTGATACCGGAGTGCCTCCCTAATGCAACTCCAGGGTAGGGTGTTGAAGGCATTGGCGATGTCAAGAGACACCGCCAAGACGACCCCACCCCGGGCCACTGCATCCCCCGTCGTGAGGGCTCGCACGCGCATGATGGCGTCCACCGTTGAGCGCCCCTTGCGGAAGCCGTACTGGCCGTCCGACAAGTCCGGCCCCACTCGCACCAGCCACCCGACGAGGCGGTCTGCAATCACTCTTTCAAAGAGCTTGCCCACCTCGTCGAGCAGCACGATGGGCCGGTAAGCGGACGGAGAGTCCGCTGGGCGCCCAGGCTTCTTAATGAGGACCAGTTTCCCCGTCTTCCAACGAAGTGGGAACTGGCCCCTCTCCAAGCATGCGCTAAGGAGCCCCCTGAGTCGAGGCCCGAGAGCCTCTGAGGCCAGGACCCATGCTTTGCCAGGCAAGCCGTCGGGTCCTGGGGCGGTATTCTTGGCATTAAGCCTTCGTACCGCCACCCTCATCTCTACCTCGGTCACTTCTGGAGCACCGTCGTCGTCGTCAGTGGTGTGGTCCGCATCGGGCACCGCAGTAGGCGGAGCCATGGGTGGGGGACTATGTTCCCCTCGAGAAGGGAACCGAGCGCTCACCACGCCCTCCACGAGTTGGGGCCGGAGACTCTGAGTCAGCGGAGGAGCCCATGGGCGGAGTTTCTCCCGGACGGCCTTGTAGGGCCTTCCCCATGGGTCCCTGTTCAGAGTCTCCAGCGACTCCTTGCGGGCCAGTCCTCTGGCCCGCAGGATCTCCTCTTGGAGGGCGGTCTTCGCCGCTCTGTACCCCTCGTACAGCTCCGCCTGAATGGCTTCCGTATCCGGAGGTCGGATACGGAGCCTGCGGTGCCTGGTGTACCGGCGTCGTGCCGCAACGCACGCTTCGCGCAACGCTGTCAGCTGCGGCGACCACCAGTACACCTGGCGCCAAGCCCGTCCTGGCTGGACTCGGGGCATAGCCACGTCACAGATTTCAGACATGGCCTCCCGGAACCACTCGGCCTCGTCGTTGGTGTCAGCAGGCCTGTCCGGTGGTGACACCCAGGCCTGCACGATCGAGGCTTCCAGGAGAAGCTCCCGGTCCAGCTTCTTTAGCGCCCACCGCGGACCACTCGGGGTCTGCCGGATCGGCGCGCTCGAGGTCTGGGCGGAGACGTCAAATCGGATGTACCGATGGTCGGAATACGTCTCCACCCCCTCCATGACGCGCCAATCAATAACCTGCGGTGACAGAGCGGGGCTGGCAAACGAAATGTCCACCACTGAGTCGCCCCGCATCCGTACACACGTAGGTACAGAACCCCGATTTAGGACGACCAGGCCTGTCTCCAGAGCCCAGTCCTCCACCATCCTGCCCCGTGTGTCCGTGTACCGGGAACCCCAAGCCAAATTCTTGGCGTTGAAGTCCCCGAGTACGAGCACGGGAAGGGGACGGAACCCGACGACGACGACTCTCAACTCCGCAAGGGAGTTGTGGAACTCGGCGAGAGTTCGGCTCGGGGAGAAGTATACTCCCACAATTACAATCTCCCCGAACCGTGCTGCTACGCAACCCCGTCCCCTCTTGACGGCCTCGAGGGTCGGGGTTCCGGCGGCGGCCGACGAAATGAGGGTCACTGAGCCGCTCAGGTCCTCCACCCAGTCATCCCTGGGCGGGACAAAGTACGGCTCAGCGACCACAGCGATGTTAATCGACCACTGCGCCATGCTCTGGAGTAACAGATCCTGAGCGGAGGCGCAGTGGTTGATGTTCGCTTGGAGGAGGCGCAATGGAGTACCTATTATTGGCACTCCATTTCAGCCCCCTCCTGAGCCCCCTGTGAGGGCCCTGCCGTGGTGGTGCCGGCAACGACGGTGGTCGAGGCAGCAGCGGCGACGGCGGTGGCGGAGGGCTTGCCCTTGCCCCCCCTGGCCTTGGCGGATGAAGCGCAGGCCTTACTCCCAGCCCGGTGTTCGGCTGGCTTGCCAGCCGCCGCACATGCATAGCAGTGCGGCGTGGCATTGCAAGAGCCGGCCTTGTGACCGGGCTGACCGCAACGGAAGCAATGACCGCTGCGGTCCGCCTCTGAGGTACATTTCACGTATACGTGATGGCCAGTCTGGCATCTGAAGCACCTCAGAGGTCTGGGCTCCAGCAATTTTACCTGCGCGGACACCCAGCCCACCAGGAGCCTTCGGCCCTCCGCGGTTATATTTTGAGCCGCCGACACGGGGCAGCTGACCGTTACGGTCCGCATCCCCGTGCTGTCAGGACGGATGGTACCTGCCCTGACTTGATCGGCCGAGCACCCACCCGTCCTAACAACGGCGGCTATCACCTCCGCCTCCGTCACGCAGTCGTCCAGACCCAGGATGCGCATGTCAGCGCACTTAGTGGGCCTGGACACTCGGGCCTCGTCTGCGTCTAAGGACGCCCTAAGCCTATCGGCCAGAGCGTCAGCAGTCGGGCCACTCGCCGCACCAGGGACCTCCAACATCCGGGCTCCAGTCAAGGTGACCTTCACCCGGAGGCCGTTGGAGATGCCGATCTCCTGGAGGTCCACTGCCGCCTTGGCTTTGGAGAGCAGGTCGCGATAGGTCACGCCCTTCTTTTCCGCTTCCGGCTGTAGCGTGATGACTACAGCTGCGGACTTTGGGGCGCGGAGCCTAGCCGCGACGCTGCTCTTTTTGCGCCGCTGCTGCCTCTTTTTATTTCTGGCCGCCCTTGCAGCCTTGCTTGCCTTCTTCTTCTCCCCAACCACTTGCCATAAACTGCCTCCCCCTCACCGCATCGCACGCGGCAAAACGCGGGCGAACGCTGGAGTCGAATCGCGCGCGCGCATTTTGATTTTAGAACTTTATTCTTTAATTTATTTATCTACATTTTTATTATAAAGAGGAAAGATTTTTCGTATGTATGTAATCGACAAACTCCAAAACTACTGAAGCGATTTCAGAAAATATATCATCATTGATTAGAAAGCTACATTAACTCTTGAGTATGAGTGACATAGACTGCTTTACCGCGGGAAAACGCCTTATTCTGACGGGAAAACGGGCAGCAGTAGCAAGCACCGTAAACCGATGAGCGAATCACTATCTAAGTACAGGGTACATTCTACACTATTAGGTTAGGTATTACAAAGAGGAAATATTTGTTTTATTTTTGTAGGTATTCTAGGTATGTAACCAATAATCTCAAAAACTACTGATTATATTTTAAAAATTCTTTCACCACTAAAAGGCTACAAGATTCCTAAGTAACAAAGGCTACTTTTGACCTCATTCGCTCGGAAAAACGTGTAGCAGCGGGTGAAACCTTAGAAATCTTAGTAAGAAATCTTTCATTATGATATCTGAATGGGGAAAGTCAAATTCTTAATTTAAGTTTATACTTTTCAACTAAGTCCCGAAAGTCCCGGGACGAGGTGTGATCGTACCGGTTCTTTAGTCTATACAATAATCCCGGGCATTCCCGGGATTTTCGGGACCGGGAATTCCCGGGACCATTCCCTAGTAGCAATCCGGAAGGTGGTGTCACTCAGCATAGTACCTATGTTGGGTGACGGTAGTGCCTGAAGCCAGAGGCCCGACTCCCACTCGCCCACAGCTAGAAGGCGGGCACGCTCAGCAGTATTGGTGGACGTATTTATAAGATTATTCCGTACCAACCTGCAGAGCGGCTCATCCCACTGTCTCTGGGAAGATGGGTTCACGGGCCGATCTGTATCCGGGCAAGTCATTTTCCAGGCATTCACTGCATCTGTGAAGCACGGCACTTCAGAGTCAACCAAGGACGGAGCTAAAATTTTCCCGGTCAACTTTTCAGTGCTGTGGACAGAGGATAGGAATGCCGGTAAGCTAATACTAGTAATTTTACGGACGCCGAGACCACCAAAGCGGATGGGTAGTGTGGCTTGAAGCCACGCTCGGTCGTCCAAGGCCACATTTAAAATGGATGTTAGTGTACTGCGAATAATTTGGTCAATTTTGTCCAGGAGCTGTGGCTGCTTCCATAAGGGGGAAGAGCGAAGAAAATATATAAAATTTGGGCCAAAACAACAGTATTTTATTAGGGTGAATGCCGAATGTATATTTATTTTGGAAAGCCTGTCCGAAATATCGTTGAAATTTTTAATTTTATCGTCGATGAATTGAGAAAAGCTGTCTTCTAAAATTGGGGAACCTAGGAGGTGCAGTGAACTTTTTTCTATAATTTTGATTTGTGGGGCTATTGCGTTAAATTTATCTAGTGTCAGTTGTCTGTCAGTAATGTCAGGAAGGAAAATTTCACATTTTGATGGGTTAAGGTCAAGGCCAATAGATTTAAATTGCTGTTTGAGCAGTTGTAGATCTTTCAAAACAGTGTCTGCGTCACCTCCTAGCGTTCCATCATCTAAATACCACACGTTAAATTTTGAATTTAGTTTCTGGATGATTGGATGAATAGCTAAACTGAAAATGACTGGCCCAAGAGGGTCACCCTGTTGGCATCCTACTGCTGATTCCAAAACATTGTCCTTGTATAGTAATTTAGAGGGGTACCTGTAACATTGCCACAAAAAACCATAAATTTCGGGTAGTTCCTTTTTGACTTCAGCCAACAAAGTGTCCCTGTTTACGGAATTAAAGGCATTTTTAACGTCAACCTTGAGGATGACCTCGCCTTTCTTGGAGTTAACAAATGTGGAAAGGGCGTGCACGGCAGCTTCACAGCCCCCTTTTGAGCCAAAACCTAGCTGCAGGGGTTGAAACTTTGCTGTCAGTTTTTGGCTGTATATCTGACAGCAAAGCTTGGCTGCCGTACGCCTATATGTGCAGCCAACGGCGATGGGACGTATGCCGCCATCCTTCTTGCGCAGGGCACATAAGTTGGCCCCGTACAAGACGTCTACGACGGCCTCGTTCACACCGCCGTTGAGCATAAGTTTAATCAGGGCCGCAAGCTCCTTCAAAAGCGACTCACCAGCTTCCCCGGCGCCTGAACTCAAAAGATCCTTTAAATGTTGTGGAGTCAGGCCGTCGAGGCCGCCGGCGGAACCACTTCGGAAGGAGCTCACGGCTGCAATCAACTGGGGGGCCGAAATGTCAAAGAAAGTTGAATTTAGATCAGGAGGGTCGGGAGGATCGGGGAAGGCGAGACCATCCGCAGGCGCTGGATGTTTACTCTCGAGAGCTGATAGAGTTTCTGGAGAGTAAGGCGCCACCACATCGCTGCTAAATAGTATCCTGGCCGCTCCCCTGATGTCACCTTCACTTAATTTGGATTCCACATGTGAAAATAAGCCTTTTTGAAAAGTTGTACTGAATGGAGGTAATTTTGAATCTAAAATTGGGGATGAAATGTTACAATTTTGATTAATTTGGAATGTTAAAGATTTTTTGGTCGCCGAATTTTTTTCTACATGTAAAATCCTATACGGGAAGGTGAGTAGTTGCTCCCAGGCACTTTCTGAGTTCTCCTGAGTCACAAGACGGAGACATCGTGCCAAACTCAGTGCAAAAGATCGTCTTGCGCCTCGGGGAACTCTCTTTATAACCGGGGTTGAATTTTTGAATTTTGCCAGCGTTTTCCATAAACTTTGATCTGAAGTTGTGGGTGTTGTGTATGTGGCTGGGGGGCACGGAGGTACACTATGAGGTTTGTGAACCTTGCCAAAGTGTATCCGTAGCCCCCGTTCGCCTTTAAAGAAGCGTGGCTGGGAGCAATGGGGACATCTCACCTGGACATCAAGCGATGTGGCAGGTTGACTGGCACTACCGGGTTTGCTACAGCCGGCATTTAACATAGGTTTATTTACACAGACTTACCTAAAATAAAGATGATAAGCACTGAACACACAAATATACTTAAATAACTATTTACACTAAATAAAATATTTCCAAAAAAAAACATTGTATAAGATTGTCTGTCACTTTGTGACGTAACTTGACGGCGGCGGCACACTGGCGCAGACGCGTGGCCTGGGGTGCTGCGATGCCACGGTGGCGCCGCCGCCGCGCGTGCAGGTCGCAGCCCTTTTTTTCTTGTCTTCTTCTTCTTTGGTTTGACCAGAAAATATCACCTCTTTTGTTGTTATAAAAGGTCCAGCCTTTCTCTATTTTATGATTTTTCCACCGATCACAGACATTTTTTTTCCATCTTGTAAAATATTGACAGTTATCGGTTTTTGATAAGTCTTGGAAATTGGGTTTATTTGAATTATTAGCAATATATTATGTTCGTCTGGATGAACTTATCAATATTTATATGCTATGATATATGATATGATAATTATTTTGGATTTAAATCACTTTTATAATCGAGAAAACTGCTGTCAGCCGTCCCATCAAAGTTGACATCATTTATTTTTATTTATTTTTAGCCTAGCATGTTATAACCAATACGCACGTATATCGTACGACGTTTTTTAAGACATTTGCGAGGAAACAGAAAAAAAAAAACATTTTCCACTTCAAGAAATTTTCATACGTGGTTATCTGGTTATGTATCTGTCCTTGGATATTGACGGCAGCAAGCTGTCGCATGCGGTTCGCGTTTCTGTTAGTATATCCGGTGGAGTTGAAGTAATATATTGCTCATCTTCATTATTGAAAGTTGTCATTTTTAGATATTCACAATACAAGTACAAAGAAAGAGAAAAATGGTGCGAGGATTATTTTCTGCCGTGGCTGCGTGAAAATGTTGGCAAAGACGCTAGAGCATGCAGCCAAGTTTTTAAATTACCGAATAAACTGTTTTTTTTTTTATTTTAAATAAACTCAATCTGTGAATGCACACTGTTGCTTTTCCGCCATTTTAACAGCGCGCTGCTCACTAAGGTTGAACTTTTAATCCTATTCACTAACTTGACAGTTCAATGCAAAATAATGATACTATTCTAAAACTAGTAGTGTCGAGTGAACGCTTTCGCATAAAGAATGAATGATAAAAATGTTTTAAATTACATAAAACTTTAAAAAATCGTTTTTAGGTGTGGATTATAAGAATAATTAATAATTTTTAATAACAGTTATTTCCTTTTTTTATTTTCTTCTGATAGAAACAAAACTAAATATAAAAATCATGTCATTTTGCTTATTTTTTTACTATAGTCATTTTATTTCCTCTGACAGCCATAGACTAATATATACGGATATAGTACACATCTTGTTTTAAGACAAGTTATTAAATTTAAATTACAAAGTTTGCATGTAAGTACATTATTTCAAGTTCATTCAATTTCATTCAGTCTTGCACCACCTCACTATCTTTTTTTTTGTCAAAACCTGGTAGCCCTCCAATTGTCAAGTTAGTGAATAGGATTAAAAGTCCAACCTTAGCTGGAGTCGTGCGGCGGCGATCAGTTCCATATTTGAAATGGCAAATAATACTGTTATGGAATTTGTATGGACTATAACTTAACTATTTGCTTTGGTAACACACGCGTTTTTTATGACCCGCTTTACATATTTAAAACCGGTGGAATTACATCAGCTTTACGAGCAAGGGTGTTAAAAAGAACTTTACCAAAATCGAATTGCTGTTCAATACATTTGACCGCCTAGTTATTGTACTTTTTAATACAACAGCAGTTTTTTTTTTTAAATTGATAACCGACGAAAAATTTCTCCGCTAGGGTTTCTAGAATCATGGGCTGAATTCATGATTTCAGTTTGTGCGTCAATGCCCCTACCACTCTGTATAAAATAATATTACCTTAGCAGTAACTTTATACTGTCTATGCCATATTAAGTTCACTAAATCACTAGGGACTACGCCACGATACAGTCTCAGTAGTAATCCCTTCATTAACTGTAATAAATGTTAATTACCTTCTGTGTGTTTATACGTAGAAACAAGTAACTATTAAGTTTAACTACCATATTTATTAACTCTTCTTGATGTTAAGTTAACAACACAATAATTATACTATCTACTGGAATGGGATTTATTTTAAAAATACGAATTAAATAAGTTCGCCATTAAAAATAAGTGTAGGGTTTCAAGATGGCGAAACATCAAAAGTCATTTATTCAAATTAGACTTAGGATCAGCACTTTTCGAACGACAAAATTAAATAATACAGTCCCCTAAAACGCCCGCACTTCACCACTTCCTAGTGCTTTAACTGTGAAGAAGAAGTGGCGCAACAAACTCCCCGACAACACCCAAGAAAGACCCAACATAATAGTAATACCACAGTATAAAATAATACGTCAACGTCAGTAGCCCAACGCTCTCATTATAACTTCGCAAAATCGTACACACAACTTGACAGCTGTCAAGTGTCAACTTGTATTAAAACTTCAAAACTAGTCCAACCGCAGTAGCCACACGTCAAGTTGGCAAAACGCAATTAAAACGCAGCGTCCACGCTAACGAATCGCAACGCGACACTTCATGTTGAGTGTCGTGTGAACTCGGGCGTTAGAAAATTATTTTGTGCACTGGCATCTTTTTTAGAAAAATATTTTAAAGTACTTACTCTGATGAAATATTTTTAAATAGTCTGGAGACTGATGAATATTTTTTTCTCGGCAACGTTGTAATGAGGTTCTGATGTTCACGAATAAAATCTTAATACATTCATCAAGGAGAAACAAAGAGGAGAAAGAAATGTTGCTAAATAAAGATACAAAATATTTCCACCAAATATCCCCTCATTCAGTAAATCTACCTAGTCTTTTCCTAACTGTTTGGGTCGGCATCCAGTCTAACCGGAACCAGTTGAATACCAGTATTTTTCATGGGGCGATTTTCTATCGCTGTTCCGTGTAGTGCCAGACTCAAAAAATAGCACCATTCCATTTCTTCCTATGAGTGTCGTAAAAGCCGACTAAGGGACTTACTAGAGAATGGGCAGCAGCGTTCTCTATGTATGTTACCATCATACTGCAATCGCCAACCCGCCTGCCAAGCGTGGCATATACATCCATATAACGTTAGTAGTAATACAACTGACACTAAACTTAGTATTAAATTAAAGAAAATAAAATCAATTAATGGCTAAAATCTCCCAAATTGAAGGAGGCCTATGACCAGAAGTGGACGTCTCTCGGCTGAAATGAGGATGCCTAGTCTATCTGACCTAAACAACCCCAGTTACTAAGTAATAAGATACTTCTTTGTAAGCCTGCACCCTAATTGCGAAACGCACAATTTATCAGAATCCGAATGGGATTGAAGATTATTTCTAAACCATTGCGTCATTTGTTCGAATAAATTGTGGCTCAGCAACGTAAATAACGCAATGAATGTTGTTTAACTATGAATATTAAACCAATTCCTACCGATAAAACGTTCCGCAATTACCCCTCTGGCTGTCAGGCTTTTAGGCTTCTTCTGACTACCTGTAACTACTGTCTAAAGATCTACGAATTACAACCGCAAGCAAGGGATGACGTGCTTTCTGAGGCACTGCACTCAAAATTAAACTCAATGGAAACGTCCATTAATATGAGTGTATCCCATCCACCCCGGTCGTCCCGCCCCGTTAACGGGGCAGTTGGGAAAAATTGTTGCATCGACCCCGGTTGAGCCGACCCGATCGTTTAACGGGGTGGATGGCACAGATCTAGTCGCATCTACCCCGGTGTGTTTTTAATGAAGCGGATAGCACAGATTGAGTAGCATACGCCCCGGTAGTGTTTAAAGAGATTTTTCATTTTCTTACACATTTTTTATGTCAGCTAGAAAACGCTTTGTCTTTGAAGTACCAGGTAGCCATAACTCTGTAGGAGCTCATCTAACCCGTTTTGTCAGCTAGAACACGCCTTATGCCTTCGAAGTACCAGGTTGTCATAACTGGATAGGAGCTTGCTAAACATAGGAATTTTAGCTAGAAAAAGCTTTATGCCTTTAAAGTACGAGGTTGTCAAACTTAGTAGGTTTAGTACAACATTTATTGATTCTGAGGCGGTACGAAGTTCGCTAGATCAGCTAGTTATTTGTATAAAAATAAATATGAAGTGTAATTTTATAATATTTAATATTCTCGTAAACGTTATATTACTATTTTTATTACATTTTTTTTTTATTAACAATGTATTTTAAGCTCCTGCCAAGTTATGTTAACCTGGTACTTCGAAGGCATATACGAGTAGCGTTTTCTACCTGACACTCCTATGTTTAGCAAGCTCCTACCCAGTTATGACAGCCTCGTACTTCGAACGCATAAGGCGTGTTCTAGCTGAAACAACGGGTTAGATGAGCTCCTACAGAGTTATGACCACCTGGTACTTCAAAGACATAAAGCGTTTTCTAGCTGACATACAAAATGTATAAGAAAATGAAAAATCTCTTTAAACACTACCGGGGCGTATGCTACTCAATCTGTGCTGTCCGCTTCATTAAAAACACACCGGGGTAGATGAGACTAAATCTGTGCCATCCACCCCGTTAAACGACCGGGTCGTCACTACCGGGGTCGATGCAACAATTTTTCCCAACCACCCCGTTAACGGGACGGGACGACCGGGGTGGATGGGATGCACTCATTAATATCAAGTTGTTTAAAATTCTAATAAAGTATTGTTTGTTTCAGGTTTCGAACACACATTTGGATCTGAAGGTAAGAATATTCACAGTTCAGCTGTGCAATTTCAAAACCTAGCAACAGACATTTCTCAAAAAAATTATGTTGACTAGAACAATATAGCTGAATATATTCTAGCAAGTGAAATATGCAAAAGTACTTTTTTTTTTGAGAAATGTCAGTTGCTAGGTTTGGAAATTGCACAGCAGAACTGCTTACCCTTAATATTGTCGTAGATCTAAATAAATGGCGCTTGTCGTAAAAATGACGTGGACCGTAAAATTCATCCATTACCGGTCGCCAAAGGCATATACGACCTCCTTATATTACTAATAGCCTATGAAAAAAGCTATAAAATGTTACTTAGGCTGTGGATTATGATGTGATAATGTATGCTTTCTAAATAATATTATATATTGTAAGTAATAAAAGCGTAAAAACACGGTGGCCTCTTACTGAGGTAGGCCACTAAATCAAATCTATAAAAATAAATAAAATTTAAGTGTCTCGTCATAAAAAAGTCTATATTTTTGTTTGTATGTCTGTCTGTTTGTTCTGGCTTATCTCCAAAACGGCTGGACTGATTTCAACGGGGCTTTAACTTGCACATAACTAATGTTATAAGGAATAAAATAGGCTAGTTTTTGTATATGTAGCACGTTCCCGTGGGGTAATTTGCAAAATCCACGCGGACGAAGCCGCTTGCACAGCTAGTTTATACATCTATACAAATAGGGTAAAGGTTGGCTATATAGTGATAATAAGGACAAAACACAATTTTTAGACGTCAAATCAACTTTTATTTTAATCCTTATTTCAATAACACTATGTTAAAAAAATTAAGTCTCTAATTTGGTTACAAATTTCACAATCTGTCTTTTGGATCGTACATTAATTATTCCTAATAATTCTCTCCTGAATATGTGCCAATACGGTGACAATAGAGTAATACAGTGACACCTTATATGCAATATTGTGATTATTTATTCTGAAGCCCAATCATCGTCGTTACTGTCTTAAAAGTCACAATTTAAACTGAGAAATTGTGGTGAATAGCAACCCACGCATTTCTGGTGATACCATTGTCCGCATTCCAAAGATGTAACTTTCAAAAATGGTGCTGTTTGGTTAGAATAATCAAACAGCACCATTTTTGGAGGCTACATCTTCAGAGCAACAGCCTCCGCATATGTCACACATTGCGTTTTTTTGGGACCCTGGTCTTTTTTTTTTCAGCCTGAAGAACCTTCGGGTATTCTTTTATTTTGTGACGAAACAGCCATCTTCTGGAGACAGCTGTTTTTTATTTGAAAGGGACTGTTCATTAAGTGGCTGTTGTTGAAAAGTTACTGAATATGCAATGGCAACGTTCATAGATTCAAAAATTTGGGGCATTGTAATCGCGACGGGTTTTGCCTTTCATTCTTCGAGTCTTGCGCTCCACTGATGCGGTTCTGTAAGAAAAAATAACAAATTCGTAAGCTTCTAAATTCACACTAATAAAGCATACCTATATACCTTTTACATGGTTCGTTACGATGGTTATGGTACTATCTTATAACTTAAATTCATTAATGCCGTATAGAAAATACAGTTAGAAGCCACACATAAGTATTGTAAGTAATATAGTGATATTTACGTACCTATCATGCTCCCGATTCGCCATTTTGAGACCGCTGGGGCACGAGTGCGGCGTACACCCTGCGTCGTGGCCGGTAGCAAATTGAAGAGAGGGGTCGGGGGCACGCGATATTATACATAAAAACTGCGTCCGGCTCACTGGGCGCTACAAAGCTAGCCAAAACCAAATTTATCACCATATTACTTACTCTATATCACCAATTAGCCAACCTTTACCCTAAATAAAATTGAAGTGTCTGTTTGTAATATTAAGATAACCACTTTTACTAAGTGTATATGGATGTATACACGGTACATATACCAAAACATTTTTTTTTACAATTTTTGTCTGTCTGTCTGTTTGTTCCGGCTAATCTCTGAAATGGCTGGACCGATTTTGACGGGACTTTCACTGGCAGATAGCTGATGTAACAAGGAGGAGGAAATGTCTTGTCTAGGGGCTGATATGATTCGCCTCACAATTTCTCGCCATCCACTACGGGTTTTGAGGTTGAGCCATTTTTGGAATTAAGCCCATTATATAGGATCAAATTAAATTACCTGAAAATACTTCACCCACGTGTTGGCTATCAAAGTCGAAAACTAAAGAAACTAATAAAAAAATATTTTCATCATTCGATGGGCGTAAGGTCTGTAATCGGTCAGCGAACCGCTTCGGAACAACTATTTCTGTAATTTTTCTTGGAACTTACATTATGTTTCACGAATTTCCAAAACTATAAGTCTTTTGGTTAGAGGGTTAATGTATCTAATCTAAACTAATATTATAAAGAGGAAATATTTGTTTTATATGTATGTTTGTAATGGATAAACTCGAAAACTACTGTACCGATTTAAAAAAACATCACCTATAGAAAGCTACATTATCACCAAGTAACATAGGCTATATTTTATCCCGAAAAAAATGCCGCAGTTCCTGTGAGTCACGCGCACGAAGTCGCGAGCTAAGTGCTAGTAGATTAATAAAAGTCACTAAAATAAATTGGCTGGGCCCATTGGATATGCCCTTGATAGTACAGGTCCGGACTACTTCTGAACGTATCACCTAGTTATTTATTTCATTTAATCGAAGGATCCACCATCACATCCATCTTCACTTTAAATGGCGTTCACCCCTGAGAAATGTCTTATAATTTCTTGAACCTTTCATACTTAACATCGCCTTACGTCACTAGACGTTACCGTCTAACGTCTAGTACGGTACGTACCGACCCGGGAGCGAACCGGCGACCGGCGGCGACCTTTGTTTTACTGCTAAACGTCGGTCGAAGCTTCGACACAGAAAGACTAGTACTTCTAAATTAAGCTCCTTAAGTTCTAAAGAAAGAAAAAACGTTAAGTTGCGGCAAACATGGCGCAAAGAGGGACCAGAAACAATAAGGTGTGGGAAAACATGCGTCACATCCACGCAAAACGGCCATCACTCAGCATAATGCTATGACCCTATGCGAGACAGCGCCCCAGCGCTGATTTTCAGTTATAGCCGGCGCTGACGTAATGACGTAGACAGATACACGATTACCTACTTATGCTTGTACTGACTGGACAGGTCCATTCAAATCTGTGTGGTTCTTTCCTCAAAAGACAATTTCAGAAACTAATCTACTTGTACCTCACAATATCTGACCAAGATTATGTCTGGACTTTAAAAGATACTTTGCCCTCTGAAATTTTTCGTCATTTATACTTCTTCTCGGCAGATAGACCGTGTCGATATAGCCATTTTTTTTTACCGTCCTCAAGAGGAAGTGGTTCGCAATTCGTCTGTATGTTTTTTTTTATGTTTGTTTTGCAATTGCGGATAGATTTCAAAAAGTCGTTTTTTGATAGATAGGGTACGCATCAGGGGTAGTCCCACATTTTTATTCAGTTTTCTTTGTGTTTTTTGGCGTTGGCCTCTACAATACCTTTTTTGACCAGTTTTTTTTTTCTTTTTTTTATATTACGTAAAAATGATTCCGATACGTATCCTATTTATTATTCTGTAATAATTTAATTTCAGATATTTTAGATGACAGATATATTAGCGGCTCCATGCTGAATTGTAATTGTATATTTGTTTCTGTCTGTAGCCTACTAACACTAGACGTTAAGAAATATTGTTACTAACCCTATGGACTCCGGTCTGAAATAAAAATGTTCTATTCTATTCTATTAGTCAAAGTTAATAACTAACATTAAAGAAAGCAGAGATGTATAGATGCTGAAGTATACCAAATGGGTCTACGATGACTCTGTTTGTCAACTCATTGTCACCATCATTTGCTGAGCCTTTTTCAACCTTTTTGGGTTCGGCTCTTAGTCTAACGGCATGTAGCTGAATATCAGTATTTTACATGGAGCGACTGCTTATCTGACCTCTACAATCCAGTTTCTGGTTAATACAATAAACCTAAATAAGACTAGTTGTCATACTTTTGGGCCTCCGACTACCCGTAACGACTGTCAAATATCTACACGTTTACCAGCTATCATTACAGTAAATTACGTTAGGTTTGAATGAGAATTTCGAGTTTCTGATTCATCAGAATCTGCTGTCAAATTCCGTGTTAGTATTATGATTGGTGAACGAATACAACAGCCAATTAGGGCGTTTGATGGACCCAATCTTTTTCAATAATGATGTCAGCACAGGAAATAATTTCTCATTACACCATCAGTAAGGAAAACACAGTTACACGATTCTCAATAAAAAAAAACATTCTATTCGATTTTAATACAAACTGCACCTGCCGCGGAAGCCTTTCAACAATTGGAAACAACGGATACCGGGGAAAAGATTCGCCATATTGTGAGCGGAAACGAAAATCATTGTTTGGCCTGGGCTGCGAAACCTAGCCTTTGTCGTTTTTTATCCAGCCATTGAATGGGACGCGTTATAAATATTCAAAAATGTTTATAGGCAGCTTTATCTTTTGGATTGTCGGTGGTCTTCTTTTTTTATTGGTTCGGTTGTTTTATTAAAGGGATTGTTTAGGCAACATGGAATTAGTAAGTACTATATAAAGGCAGGCAAAGATGGATGTTAGTAATATTGGTGTTGGATTCCCTGTTGTGATTGTAGTGAAAGTTACGAAGATAAGTTAGTTTATAATAAGATTTTGTTTTTAACACGAGTTTCCTTATCTCTTATTTATTACTGACGATGAGATGTTGGTTCTTAAGAGGCCTCTTACAAAATTTGTTCGCTCGAGTTTAGGTAAAAGACGGCAATCTTATGTATGTGTCTTAGCTATCCACACATGCACAATACAAACAGTGTAACGCGAGTGTCGAGCCGGTCTAAACAATCTTGAGCCGTTAGAATTATAATGCGGTATTTAGATATTTATGAAAATATTTATTTTTATTTATCCAGTCTAATAAAGATTTCTAGACACTAGAGACACTTCCAAAGTGGTGAAATGTGTGTCCCCCCCCCCCGTAACTTCTAAAATAAGACAATGATAAAACTAAAAAAAATATATGATGTACATTACCATATAAACTACTACCGAAAATTGGTTTGAACGAGATCCAGTAAGTAGTTTTTTTTTAATACGTCATAAATCGTAAACCACAATTTACCTTTCATTCAATCAACTCAAATATAAAAATTAAAAAATAACATTTAATTTCATAAACGTAAACCTTATGCATAAATCGAGGATACCTACAGGTTTGTACGGAACCCTCAGTGCGCGAGTCCGACTCGCACTTGGCCGGTTTTTTCTTTTGGCTTCGCAACTTAGTACTTGTGCGCTACGCAATGAACTTGCTGAGATACGAAGGCGCGCAAGGGGGCATCCTGGACGTGTTTTATATGGAATTTTTTATTTTTGTTTGAAAAATAAAAAAAAATATTACCCACGTGTTGAGATTTATATGTGTGGGGCTTTATAAAGGGGGTCGAAAATTTCATTATTTTTGCGATAGGACACGCCATTTTCGAGATATAAGCAAAAGAAAAAAAAATACAGTACTATTTATGCACGTGAGGCGAGGCGTTGCCGTTGGTGTGAATTTTTGTTCATGACCACTAGTTTTACTCCACACCTTTTTAATCGCGATTAAAAATAGTCAGATTTAGTTAAAATTAATTATTTTAGTCAAAATTTTTCTACAATCTATTAAAATAATGCTTTACTTGATAATAAACGAAACTCTTATACAAAAAAAAAAAAATGCGAAGAGTAGCAAAATGTTGTAGTCGTAGTATATTTTTGCGTTCACGATACGAGTACCCGTAAACTGAGACGCGGGAAAAAATGGCACAGGTCCTTCCCCGTTGGGCGCATGCGCCGTACTAAACGCTGCCCGCTTGTGCATCGTAATTTATTCTAATTTAGAGTGATTTCAAAAACGATATTATGTCTAATTAAATAAACAGATTTAAATAAAACTTGAGAATTCGATTTGTTATAGAGCATACTTTATATTGACATGATTTTTTTAATGTAATTATGCTTTATTCAAACCAAAAAAACGCGATAAACTTGCGAATAAATCGTAAAAATTGCCATAAGACTTATTTTTTTTACTAATTAATGTTATTAAAAATCAATATTCTTATATTCTTGTACTTAATGTAACAACTAGATTATATGTCTGTTGTTCTGTGTATTTTTTTTTACTCAAATTTCTACATATTAATGATGGAAATAGGAGTCTGAAATGGACCCTGCGCTGATTTTTAAGAAAACTAGTTGTGGGAGATTAATTACTACAAAGTATACAAATAAGTTTTTGTAAATGTGCTACTAAAAGTGACAAAACAAAAGATTGACCTATTTTTTACATGTATTTGTCAATGCCAGAGTATTTATAATGATGAGATGAGAGATAAATAAGGCGACTAAAATCTTAGATATTCGCGCAAAAATGTAAAATGGCTCTTAAATAAAAATTCTCTGTTACTTTAAAATGACAAAGTCGAGAAATTAGCAGATGATTTACAATTTAGGGTAAACTTGTAATCTAGACTAGCCTTATGTAGAGAGCCATAGCGGGATATAAGTACAGTAACTTAGTTTGCAATCTAGATAGCAATGAATAGATATATAATCCGCTGATTGTTCAAATTGAGATAGCAATCTTAGGAGTGCCTTAGACAAAGAGCTTCTATACAAATACCAGTGGGGTTAAAGGGTTTACTTGTAATGAGTACATAAATATTTAACTATAGTCCGTGCCAAATGTGAAAAAATAAAAGTCGCTAGACACCTACCAATGTATTCAAATCACCGTTTTGACCGTGCCACAGTGTTTTATGAAGACCATTTTTCGGACATTGCTTTTTTATATAAAAATCTGATAGTTTATGTTATTTCAATGCAATAATTCGTATCCCCATTTCACTAGTATGTTTAGTTTTTGAGATATTTTTTTTTTTGAAAATCGTCTTTTTTCAACCGCGTATTTAGAAAAAAAATTATATCTCTGACACTAAATATGATACGCAATTGTGACCTTAGAAACATCGATGGCGTTTTTTATGATGCATATTTTAGAGTAAAAATAAAACTCAGAACTTCGTTAGATTTAGACTTATACGAGGTTTTTAGTTTTTCGTTTTTATTTTTTTTCTCGGTAATTCCATCGTATTTGGAAAAGTTATTTATACTAAAATTATGCCCTTCATCTTCCCTACATACCACAAAAATAACACATCCTAATTGCGTGGAATCTAGAAACCACAACATTTGTAAGCTTGATCCGTATTCTACGTCGTTAGGGTTGTCACGCGATAATATTATATTACTTCATATCCGGATCTGAAGTTATCTCTATATTTAAACCAAAGTTATCCACACAATCAGAAGAATCGCCAAACTTAACGGGCAGTGGGCAGGGCACATTTACATTTTAATGTCATTTTAGATTTTCAGAACTACCTCTAATAGAACAATTTAGGGGTTTTTAAAGATTGTATGGAGGAATCTTATTTCTTAGGTTAATAAACTTAAAATTTAGCACAAATTCTTATCAAAATAAAAATTGTCATTGATGCCAATTCTGTTGTACACCGAACTAAACTATCTCTAAAATTCCTTACTTTTGGCTATGAGAATTGTAACTAGGGCGTGCAATATCTGAGGGTTCTTAATTCCGGAACTGAGATCCGATACTGGAGAACTAATTCCGGAATTCCGGATCTGGTATCTTTTTTCTTTTTTAGATTTTTTCTTTCTTTTTCTTTTTAATTGTTTCAGTGTCTCTTCTCTATCTAGGAAAATAAACAAAAATTGTTTCAAATCAAACAAAATTTATAATAAATCAGTCTTTCAATCATTTTGAGTTACAAATTAAACATATTTGGTCATCATTTTGCCTTATTACTCTATTAGACATTTTCACAATAGTAAAGTCAACAAGGTTTATAGAAAATAAAATAATGTAACTAAACAGTAACAAAAACATAAAAAATGTACTCTAAATAGTCTCCTTCCTGTCTAAAATTATTATTACGACAAAATATCATAATGGAAGGTGAAAGGTTCTGGAGTGGCAACCCGCGTACCGGAAGACGTAGAGTTGGAAATCCTCCAACAAGGTGGACCGATGACCTTGTGAAGGCCGCAGGAATCCGCTGGATGCGGGAAGCACAAAACCGGGCGAAGTGGCGGAGCTTGGGGGAGGCCTATGTCCAGCAGTGGACGTCTTTCGGCTGAAATGATGATGATGATGATCATAGTGGAAGGACTGGAAGGAGTTAAAAAAGTATCCTGACATCGCATGCGCTGCGAAAACTATGGATGGAACAAAATAATGTACTACGGCTTTTCAGAATACATCATTATCTATAAAAAGTGTCGCGACAGCTCACAGCATATGTCTAACTGTTACAGTTATGTCACACTTAAGGACATCACTTCAGAACGACTGCACCTATTTGGCTTTTTTTTATAGTGTTCGTATTGTCAGGACAAGGTCTGTTGTAAAGAAAATTGAAAGAAATCGAAAAAGAAATTGCACCCAGGCAAAGCTGTGGAGGGTTATATATAAATATTGGAATTCCGGAATTACTCCCGTCAATTCCGGAACTGAAAAATCAATAAAATTGATCCGGAATTCCGGAGTTACGGAATTGTAACGCTGTTCTGCAAGAAAAAATCTCTAAATTAAAAAAAAATATTTAGACATGATTAAAATCGAATTTGACAATCGCGACTCAACGTGGAATTTTATTTTCTTTTGGCTACGCAACGTGGTACTTGTGTGCGCTACGCAATGAATTTTTTGAGAGATGAAGGCGCGCACAAGGGGGCCTGGATGTGTTTTATATGGAATTTTTCAGTTTTTGTTTGAAAATTTAAAAAAAATATTACCCACGTGTTGAGATTTATATGTGCAGGGGTTTTATAAGGGGGGTCGAAAATTTCATTATTTTTGCGATAGGACACGCCATTTTCGAGATATAAGCAAAAGAAAAGGAAAACAAAAAATACAGTTCTGTCTTTGCACGTGAAGGCGAGGCGTTGCGTTAGTGTGAATTTTAGTTCATGATCACTAATTTTATTCCATACCTTTTTGATCGCGATTAAAAGTACTCAGATTTAGAAAAAATAAATTATTATAGTCAACATTTTTGGTGAAAACTAAACTAATAATTCAGCGCAATCTTAGTGCTGCCAAACTAAAATATAGTTAAGTTGTGTCACTTTAGTCTATTTCAGAATAGGAAATCCTCGTTCGACAGGGATAAACCAAAATTAAGTGATTTTTAGTTTAGTTTAGAGAATTTTGTGACAACAGAATCGGCCCGTTATTCGTTTTTTTCTAAACTACCGTCAAAATATAGTTTTAAAGGGTGTTAAAGTTTTTATGAAAACATGCGCAAACGAAACTGGCAAAGTGCTAGTTTCAGTTTAAATAACTTATCCCAATACTACGGAATTATCGAGAACAAAATAACTAAAAACTAAAAACCTTTTATAAGTCTGGATATAACAAAGTTCTTTGGTTTAATAGTCGAAATTTTAATAACCAATACGTCCCATTAAATAAAAATTGAGTCATCAAAATTCAGATTCGAAAGTGACAACCCTAGCAAAAACAGTTAATTTGGAATAACTTCTAGATTCCACGCAATTAGGATGTGTTATTTTTGTGGTATATAGGGAAGATAAAGGGCATAATTTTAGTATAAATAACTTTTCCAAATACGATGGAATTACCGAGAAAAAAAATAAAAACGAAAAACGAAAAACCTCGTATAAGTCTGAATCTAACGAAGTTCCGAGGTTCATCTGTACTCTAAAATATGCAACATAAAAAACGCCATCGATGTTTCTAAGGTCACAATTGCGTATCATATTTAGTTTCAGAGATATGATTTCATTCTAAATACCCGGTTGAAAAAAAGACGATTTTCAAAAAATTATATCTCAAAAACTAAACATACTAGTGTAATGGGGGTACGAAATATTGCATTGAAGTAACTTAAACTATTAGTTTTTTATATAAAAAAGCAATGTCCGAAAAATCGTCTTCATAAAACACTGTGCGTGCTAGCGACACTTTCTTTACATTTTTTTCGTATCGTTTTGATATATTTGAATACATTGGAAGGCGGGTGTCAACGACTTTTATTTTTTTCACATCTGCCACAGACAATAACCTGTACAATATTTTTATTGGATTCTATGATCAAATATTTATTCAGAATTAAAATGAAATATACATAAATAACAACGTACGTATACCTAATTCGTTAATAAAACCTCAAACTGAATGTTTCTGAACTGTCACAATGAAAGACTGTTAGTTTGTTACGCAACTACCCTCCGTAGTTTCTGAATACGGTTGAAAAAAATAAAAACAATTTCTCGACCTTTTGTTTAATCTGATGAATATCTGGATGACCGAGCTTAGCTCGGTATTTTTTGGTAAATTGCGTTTAAAATAATAAGTTTATGTTCAAGTTGATTATCGATAAAGTTGGTCATTGAAAACACGAATAAAACGACATTTTATAAAAATGAATGCTAACTAGATCGATTTATCGCCCCCGAAACCCCCTGTATACTAAATTTCATGAAAATCGTTGGAGCCGTTTCCGTGATTCAGATAACAAGAAATATATACAAGAATTGCTCGTTTAAAGAAATAAGATATAGACTTTGAAATAGGTTTTTGCTCATAAATCAATATTTCAACTTCAGCCCATTACATACTTGTGGAGGCGATTGGCGGTGGCGACCTCTCGCGTCCGGCCCTGGTGCGAGCCATGGTACGGAGCGAGAGGGAATGGGAAGCCGTCACCTCCTTCTGCGAAGCAGTAATGCTCGCGAAGGAGGAGGCGGGGCGCGTGAGGGAGTGGCAGTCTCTGCGCCCTCACGTCCCTAGCCGCCGCAGGAGGAGACGCCCCGGGCGTCGGGAGTCCATAGCGGACTCCCAGCCACCGTAGGCGCGAGCTTGCGGGTGGTGAGCAATGGGTAGCTCGCCGCCCGGTAAGGACCAAGCTCGGGTCGACGGCGCGTAGTGTTCCACGCGCGCCTCAAAGAGATGTCAGCAAAACTGAAGCCTGCCGGGGTCGCGTGATTGTTCGAAAGAGATACCGTGACCCTGGCACATGGGCAACTGAAGGAACACGGGTGGGTTTTAGTCAGTAAAAGTCTGACATGCCCTCCCGCTCCGCCCAGAGCGGGAGAAGTCATTTGATGATTTCCCATCCAAAAAAAAAAAAAAAAAGCCCATTACATAAACATAACGCCTTGTTTCACCGAAGGATATGGCAGAGGTGTATCTATCGTATCCACCCCATACTGACTAGCCAAAAGCCTGTTAGAAGTTTACCAAAACATATTTAAGCTTATAAACTTTTTGGCTGTTTGACATCGAGAAAACTGACACATTTTTCTTACTGGCAACCATCTGGCAACTCACACTTGAAAAAAGTCAAGGCATTCATTCGCGCGTATATTTTCTAAGAAACTGTATTTCTATGTAGATCGCACTCCCGTAGTGTTGTTTTCAGTTTCAATGCTAGGTAGTGGAGGAGTCATCAAGTAGCATGTCTATTTCGAAACTAGGGATGGAACACGACCCACGGTAAAACGTTTTTTTTTTTATACATTTTTACATATTTTTATTATGAAGGCCGCAGCAATCCCCTAGATGCGGAAAGCACAAAACTGGTCGACGTGTCAGGCCTTGGGGAGGCCTATGTCCAGCAGTGGACAGCTTTCGGCTGCAATGATGATGATGATGTTACACATATTCGTATTCTGGAGTGCTACGAAACTCGTTTACAAAAAAATATATACCACATCTATACTAATATTATAAAGCTGAAGAGTTTGTTTATTTGGTTGAACGTGGTAATCTTAGGACCTACTGGTCCGAATTGAAAAAATATTTTTGTGTCGGGTAATAGAGGAAGGCTATATAACATCACGCTACGGAGGAAAAGGAGCGGAGTAACCAACGAAAAAAGGACAAAAACTGGCAGGCAATTCGATGCGACGGGAAGGGCCACGGGAGCAAAAATTTGACGTGGACGAAGTAGAGAGCAGAAGCTAGTACCCAAATAAAAAACCAGCCCCCAAGCCGTAGGAAGTGTCAACTAACCATTGAAGATATCCTAGAACAGAAGATGTAATGCAAATTATATAACTCCTATGGTCTGTTTCAAAATTATCTTGAAACAGGCTTTTGAGACAGAGTGTACGATCAATGTATAATACAGTTACGTTCCGCAATGTCCGAACCTTTTTTTTTTTTTTTCATGATGGGAAATCATCAAATGACTTCTCCCGCTCTGGGCGGAGCGGGAGGGCGTGTCAGAATTTTACTGACTAAAACCCACCCGTGTTCCATCAGTTGCCCATGTGCCAGGGTCACGGTATCTCTTTCGAACAATCACGCGACCCCGGCAGGCATCGGTCCTAGTAGACCCCTACACTGCTGCTGACATCTCTTTGAGGCGCGCGTGGAACACTGCGCGCCGTCGACCCGAGCTTGGTCCTTACCGGGCGGCGAGCTACCCATTGCTCGCCACCCGCAAGCTCGCGCCTACGGTGGCCGGGAGTCCGGTATTGACTCCCGACGCCCGGGGCGTCTCCTCCTGCGGCGGCTAGGGACGCGAGGGCGCAGAGACTGCCACTCCCTCACGTGCCCCGCCTCCTCCTTCGCGAGCATTACTGCTTCGCAGAAGGAGGTGACGGCTTCCCATTCCCTCTCGCTCCGTACCATGGCTCGCACCAGGGCCGGACGCGAGAGGTCGCCGCCGCCGATCGCCTCCACGAGGACACGGCGGTGCTCCGCCCAGGCAGGGCACACCTCCACCGTATGCTCCACCGTGTCCTCCAGACGATCCTCGCAATGGAAACACCCGGACGTATCCTCCCGCTTTATCCTGAACAGGAACCCACCGAAGCACCCATGCCCGGTGAGAACCTGCGTCAGGCGGAAGGTGAGGACGCCGTGACGCCTCTCTATCCAAATGTCCGAACCTTACACTCGAACTGTTGTGCATTCTTTAAGTTTCGAATGACAGCTGTACCGCGTATTCGTTCGATAAAGACGTCATTCAAACGCTTTAGTCAACTGTCTTCGATGCGCGAACGCAGCTGAACAAAGAAAACAATTGTATCACAATCTATTAGTGTCGCATCAGAGTTGAAGAATTTTATTTTATTTAGATAGATAAGTTCTTTTGGATTGACAAGAAGATTGTCAGCAAAGAAAGTCTGCTTAAAAATGTAGCTGTACTATCTTTTGGCGCGTGGCCAAATTCGGAACTAACGCCGCCATTTTGATTTTCAATCCAACTTCGGGAAACAACTTTAGTAATGTCTATTATCGCCCCCATGCCAATGTCAGTCAGCCCCAATAGATCGGCACCATTTTTTTTTTGTGGGTGGGAAATCATCAACCACGTATCCCGCTCAGTTAAAGTCTGACACGCCCTTCCGCTCCACCCAGAGCTAGTGTTGCAAAGGACTCGAGTCCTCGAGTCGTAATTCGAGACTCGAGTCAATTATGCAAAACTCAGTGTGCTCAATAGGCTCGAAGTCTACAGTCAAGCACTCGAGTCTTAAAAAAGAGTCGAGTCTTAAAGAGGACTCGAGTCTTAAAAAGGACTCGAGTCTTAAAATTAACTCGAGTCTTAAAGAAAAACTTGGAGCATGAAAATGAGACTCGTACATCATGCGAAAAGACTCGAATAGAAGAATGATAAGTTCTAATGAGTGGTTATGATATAAATATGACTGAAAATAATCTGACGAGTTATTCATAGACTCGAATTCATTTTAAGACTCGACTCCTTTTCTAAGACTCGAGTCCTTTTTAAGACTCGAGTGGCTTGTAAATGACTCGGGCTCGGCTTGAATCTAGACTCCGAGCCTTTTGAGCACACTGAGTCCTGCATAATTCACTCGAGTCTTTTAAATTACGACTCGAGGACTCGAGTCCTTTGCAACACTACCCAGAGCGGGAAACGTAATTTGAAAGGCCTCCTTTTTCTTTTTCCACTCAATTCGATCCTAAGCCAGTAAGAACCAATACCTCCTATACGCCTCAAGTTCGTCCCGCCATCTAGGCCTAGATCTTCCATGAAACCGTTGGACTTTTTCAGGGTCCCATATTGTGGTGGTCTTAGCCCACAATGCATCCGATATAAGGCAAACTTGTTAGGCTTTTTAAAATATGATCTTTTTTTTTTTCACCCCACCTCGTATTGCTAGCGCAAGTGAGCGAACTAGCACTGTCGTCCTCGTGTTATTATTACAAAATTTTAAAGGAAAATCAGCTTTTAAAATTTTTAGTTGGTAGGTGTCTGCCAACCAAATATATTAATTAGTTTATGTTGCAAAGATTTTAAAGTGTATTTAGTTCATCAGCCTTATGTACCGTGTTTTAAGAAGCCCGATTTTCGGACATCCCATTTTTATTAAAAAAGCTGACAGAAATAATCATTTAAATGCAAGATTTCATGTCCACATTGAGCTCAATGTGCTCAGTGTGCTCAAAAAACTATAACTCAAAAACTAGACTTGGTAGCTACCAAGTCTAATTTTTGAGTTATAGTTTTTTGAAAATCGACCAATTTCTATCTCGATATTTAGAAAAAAAAATATTACATTTAAACTAAGCATGATACGAAATAATGATGTTGGGTACATTCATGGCGTATCTTATGCCAAGTATTTTAGTGCACAAATCAACCTCGTAACTTTGTTAGATCCAGATATATAGAAGTTTTTCGGTTTTTAGTTTTTCTTAATTTTCTCGAAAATTCCACCAAATCGGGTAAAGTTATTTATACTGAAATGATTTTGATAACTTCTCCAACATAAATTTCACTTCCCAATTCCATGGAACTTGGAAACCACAACGATTTTAAGTTTGATCCGGATTTTACGTCGTCAGGGTTGTCAAAATCTCAGATAATTATTTATATATTCATTATGACTACGGAGCTTTTACTTTTACGAAAACTTTGATCCACAAAATACGGATAAAAATTTGACAACCCTAACAAAAATAGTTAAATTGAAACAACTTCTAAGTTCCATGGATTTGGGATGTTATAATTATGTGGTGTATTGGGGAAGTAAATAGAATTATTTCTGTATAAGTAATTTTTCCCGAAACGGCAGAATTTTTGAGAAAAAAACGAATAACCAAAAATCTGGACTAAAATACTCGGCATAAGATACGCCATGAATGTACCTAACATCATTATTTCGTATCATGCTTAGTTTAAGCGTAATTAATTTTTTTCTTACTATCCGGATGGAACAATTACGATTTTCAAAAAACTATAACTCAAAAACTAGACTTGGTAGCTCAGTCGGGATACGAAATCTTGCATTTACTTAAATGATTATTTCTGTCAGCTTTTTCAATAAAAATGGGATGTTCGAAAATCGGGCTTCTTAAAACACTGTGTTATGTTTAGAACATGTCCGGCCTTTTTACCCAAATGTCCGGCTAAACTGGCAGGTCTGTCCGGCTTTTCGGTTTTATGACCTGGCAAGGCAACCCTACCTTCAGCTAAGCTTGGTAAATTCAATTCTATAGTATTTTTAATAAATATAGAGCCACGAAAAATACTTTAACCTGTAGCGGCATCTACATGCGAGATCCCCATTACACTAACGTCACTCAAATCCTGCATCGAGAAAGCAGTTTTTAATAAAAATCACTAAACCAAAGTCTTTCTCTATTTCTATATCTTATCGATATCGACTCGCTTCACATCGCTAAGTCATCGTCATCGACTAGTGTAGCGCACGCTTCGTCGCCTACCCATGAATGTCGGAGCATTCTTTTGTGTCTACCCTCCTTCTCACAATAGCGCGGAGGCTCTAGTATCTTAATGATTGAGATGTTTTGATTGGGGTGGGGGGATATTTCTATGATACGTGTTTCTTGAAAGTTGGAAATTATATTTAATGAGGGTTTTCTCTTCTGGTTCTCTTATTTAGAGGAGACCCGTTCAAGCTATGGTGTTTCTTATTCATAGGAACCTACCACACTTTGGAATGGACTACTAGCTTCATATTTCTGACTGACAGTTCGACTATTTGAAAGTGCCTGTATCTACAATTAAGTAGGTTTAATTGAAATAAATACGGCCTTATTATAAAACAAGCTATTTCTTTTGCCATGTTTTAACTTTTAACCATCGATCTAGTTTTTCAAATTCAAACGGAACTTTGATTCAATTACAATTCGTTTTACAAACCTGACAACTTAATCCAGTGCTTAGTTGTCAGTTCTGTACTAAGAACTTAACCTTTTTACGAAATAACTCTTGGGTTTATAGAGTTTTGTTATTTTAATTGTTTTGACCGTGATGAAAATATTAGAGACAATAAGGTTGTAAATGAGAGTGTGCTGATACAATTACGCCCATTAAACTGCTACAGATGTTGCCGGGAATGTATCCTGGACACCTGCATGAAACCATCCTGCAGATGTTTGTTTAAAGGTCCCTAATCAAAGCTTGTTTTTAGAACCACCAAACTCCAACTTTCTTCTCTGTTTCCAATTCGTGAATTCAACTTTGGAACAATAGCGATACTGAATGGTAGCCAGTAAGTCGGCTCCAAAATTGCGTAAAAACTTTTCTTCTGACATCCTTTACTTTTTTTTTTCCTTTTTTTACTTACTTGACATATTATTTTGATATTTTAGGCCTTTAAACATAAAATGCACGGTTCCTTGATTTAGTAGTCTGGGAGTGTCTGCACTCGAAGGAAGAAACATCTTTCGTCTGTATTGTTTTTCATCTAAAGAGATTTTTTTTTAAATCAGCGTCAGGTGCTAATAGTCTGGCATTTTTTGCTGAACTGGACCTTTTTGGCAGAGTCTCTTTTTGGCCTGTGCCTCACGAGGCACACTATAACGCTAGTTTCTCGCACTTTACAGTTTTTTATTTTATTTTTACGCATTTCTGCTGTATACCTGCTATGTACATTTTAAACTGTGCTAAATAAATGTATTTTCTTTCTTACTAAAGTTTAATATACGACATTACTGTCTATACGATCGGTCCCTTTAAGAGTTTTATTACTAGCCCTGTATAAACGACGGCATTGTAGCAAAGCAAGATTAATGCTTCTTATTTTTCCCATAATCTTATTCCCACACAAATTCATCATAATTTATTCATAGTTTCGCGTACACACGCATTATTTACGTTAGGCTGCACTCCTTACTTCCTCTGCCTGACTGTATAATGTTTTTTTTTTTTTCGCCGCCATTACTGACTTCTTTTGCGTAGATAGAGGGACATCTCTTGAATATATTCATGATTCTCTTTGCGTGGCGTTGATACAAATGTGTGTTAGAATTAATGGAGGTTCGTTTTTATTTTGCGTTAGTAAATTGGACCGTGGATATTGTTTTACTAGAGTTTCGTACAGTTAGATTTTAAGTACCATATTTAACAAATGGATGCGAGAAGCAAAGAACCGGTTGAAGTGGCGCTGCTTGGGGGAGGCCTATGTCTAATTGAGACATCTTTCGGCTGAGATGATGATGATGATATTTAACAAATCACTAGTCGACCGGCCGCCTAAGGCTCAGGAGTTTTTCTAGCTTCAAGTTAGGGATTTCTAAATCTTGCTCCTTTATCGATCCCTGCAATAAATTGCTCGGTTGGCAAACTATGCAGACACTGGTTTTTAGATTTAGAATTTCTTCGTGGCGTGTTGAGGGCACTCTAAATGGACTCGGTCCGGAATTCGGCTACATGTTTGGCGACATCAGTATTGTACATCCAGAATTAGCATTGCAGAACGAAAATCGAACTCTACCCGTCTTATTACCAAAGAAGATTTATCTTCAGACTCAGGTTTACACCACAGAGCAATTTTTAAATTCATAATACAAAACTGACAATTTAGTACCAGACTATGTTGTTGGTTTTGTATCAATCAATCAATCAACTCAGCCAATCGCAGTCCACTGCTGGACATAGGCCTCTCCCATGCTGCGCCACAACATCCTGTCCTCCGCATTCCACATCCAGTCTGACCCAGCTACCTTTTTGAGGTCGTCGGTCCATCTAGCTGGGGGGCGTCCCACACTACGCTTGCCGATACGTTGTCTCCACTCCAGAGTAAGCAGGTTGAAGTGGCAGTGGGCTGGCCATGTTTGTCGAAGGACCGATGGCCGATGGAGCAGACGACTCCTGGAGTTTTGTATAAGGAACTGAATTTCTATCACGGTTACGTTCTTATTATGAAAACTGTCTCGATGGTTTAAGGCATATGTCAAAAGACAAACCTTGTTTCGTAATAAGTCTGTACCCAGTACCTTCAGTGGCCATTTCTGCATCACGAAAAATCGGCATCATTAGTTAGTGCCTTTTTATTGCACCAAATTTTGCCCAAAATTGCTCTCATTTCGAAACCGTTTGCAAGAAATATATTTTTTAAATTCCCCAAAAAATCCTATTCGCCCACGACTTCGTATTGGCGCACTTTTTCCGCGCCCTTTGTTCGACAGGAATGTTAGTGTTGCTAGTTTTTTGTCCCGAAAGGATTGATGGACCATTGTGTTGCTATTCGCAAAAATTCCCGGCGTCGAATAATTGATAAGTCTGCTATGCAATCTCTTTTTGTGTCGATGCTGAATCGTTAGGGATTAGATTTTTTTATATTTGACTAACTCGTCTGAATTGTTCGGCTTGAATTTCGCCAGGCTTGTTTGTTTTCCCGTTTTAGCTTTCATAGTTTTTGTGTGAAATTTTGCCGAAACTTTTGTTCGCGTTCGGAGTTATTTTGGGGGATTGTACTGCGTTGGGATTGAATTTTCAGCTGCTGCCTTTGTGTGTAAAAGGGAAAAGACAGCTAACGGTATAAAGGACCTACCTGCTGTCAGGTTAAATTAATTAAGAGTTAGTAGCTTTGATCTACATGGTTGAGCTTAAAAACGTTATGACTAAAATAAGAACAATTATCATACACCAATACTAATAACAGTTAAGCAGTAAATATATATTTATCGTACCGTGTGGTGCCGTACGTAAAGAATAACATCACCCTATTTCTTCCCACGGGTGTCGTAAAAGGCGACTAAGGGAGTTACTAGAGAAAAAAAGCAGCGTTCTCTATGCATTTTACCCTCCTACTGCGATCGCCAACCCGCCTGCGAAGCGTGGCGATTATGGCAAAGCCCCCCTAATTGGAGGAGGCCTAAGTCCAGCAGTGGACGTTTTGCGGCTGAAATGATGAATGATTTATCACAACAAAAGAAAATATTGAACCCCAATTTGCGTCTAAACCGACCTTTATTGGGGTCTTCTGCCTGTCTAACCGGATCCAGCTGATTACCAGTATTTCACATGGAGCGACTGCCTATCTTACCTCCATAACCCAGTTACTGGTTTACACGATAACCTTTGGTAAGACTAGTAGTTAAGACTTTTGGCTTTCTGACAGTTCTGACACCAGTAAGAACTTTCAGAGGCACGGTGGGGTCTCGATATGTAAAACTATAATAACCCATCCTAAAACCGACCGCGGCAAAACGTATCGTACCTCAACTTTGAAATTCCGAAGACATGTGAAATACACCAAACCGCACCGGGCCCGCGTGGTGGTTAACAGACCTTCACAGAAAAGAGCCTGAGTTCCAGCAGTAGGACGAACATTATGTACTGAAGAAGTATGCGTATGTTACTAAGGTTCCAGTGACATAATTCCACACGATACCAACATAATAACCTTAATAGAAACAAACACAATATGATTAGGTTGCGACCCGCGCGCGAAGGAATGGTGATCAAAACTCTATTATGCGGCTCCCTGGAGATATTTACATAATGTGTGCCCAGAAATATAATGCGGTTGAGATAGTCCAGTTTCTCTTTTTGCTGTTTTTATTTTTTTCTATGGCAATGTTAACGTGTTATTCAGTTTTGGTGCCTTATGTATGGAAATATCTTTCTCCAGCATGCGTAGCATGACCACCGTAGAAAGGGGTTGTCGACGGACGATTAGACAAAGTAACGTTTCGGGTACACAGTACGACAGCAGCAAAGTAGAAAAAGTCAACTGCACTTTTGACGTGAAATATCTATAGGCGAGGGTAAACCTAAATTTTGGCGTGGTGATCGTGGCCACGCATAGTGGCCCATACTGAAAATTTGTGGACTTAGGCAACAAAGTTTCAATATCGATGCGATTTTTTTCGATGGGATAATTAATATATTATTAATACGTTATTTTTGATTATACCATATTTATTTCCTTTCGTAAAGCATGCTTTATAAATATTACCTTTCAAAATATATTTTTATGTTTTGCCTTGTGTCGCAGGTTCGCTAGGATAAGCTGTACTTCGCAAGGTCAGCCTTTGGATGGGTGACCATGCAATTTTTGTTTTGCCTTGTGTCGCAGGTTCGCTAGGTTAAGTTATACTTCTCAAGATCAGCCTTTGGATGGGTGACCATTTAGTTTGTGTGGCAAAATCTGTTCACCCAGTCGAAAGTATGAGGTAACAAACATAAAAAAAATACAGTCGAGTTGAGAACCTCCTCCTTTTTTTGAAGTCGGTTAAATATAATTCTGAGTCGAATCATGTCGAAGAGTAAATTTTATAAAAAGTGCAGTTGACTCTTTCTACTTTGCTAGTTTGCTGCCGTCGTACTGTGTACCCGAAACGTTACTTTATCTATTCTTCCGTCGATAAAATCCTTTTCTACGGTGGTCATGCTACGCGTGCAGAAAGTCTAATTAATTACAAGGCCTGTTTCAATCTTCTGAATGAGTTTTCTATGTTTTAAGTTAGTGAAGTTTCACTTTGACAGCTCTAAGCTGTCAAATGGAAGCGGTAATCCCACTGAACAATTATTAAAATTTATTACTTAGTTTTTTTTTGCTTTATAAAATATCACAATTAATGATACTTCCTTCAAATTACAATCAAGTCTAAATTGCTTATTAGCTAATAAGTAATTTAAGTATGACTTAAACTGCTACGGAACTATAAGCTACTACTTAGTAATGTAGCAAAAATATAATAGTAACATCCTGAAAAAATCTCTACTCGCTTAATTTTGTCTCCTAAGATACAGGATCTTCCTAGTTTAGGAGACGGCTCAAATTTTAGTATTGACTGTACTTAACAAATATGTGTACCCAAACTTGTGTCAAATGTTCTTTATAATAAATATTATATTATTATTCATTTACTGCTAGTAAAACAGAATGTCAGAAAATACGTTTATTTGCGCTAAAACCTCATGTCGAAAATAACATCAACCAACCAATCAAACAAGTTTATAAAAGAGATTACAGCAAATTAAATTAAAATGACTTCCGCTTCTGTAATCAAAATTTTGAGACCATAGATTTTTCTTTTTTAACACCAATTTTCCCGCTCTTTGCACAAGTCGCAATAGATTATTTTTTCTTTTTTCCCCATTGAAATAAACGATCCTCAAACATTCTTGATCCTCGTCAATTAAGTTAGAAGCTCCAATATAAAACAGACGTTCTTCTGAACGCAATGATCGTGAGGTGGCAAGGCGTCTGCGCCCTGTATTTGGGTCGTGCACGTGCCTCGAATACAATGTGAACCCGCCCTTAAGAAAAATATCGAGTTCGCAGGAAGATATTTTGTCTTGTGGTGGTATTTTGTGTATTTGACTTTAGTAACATAAAATTGCGAGATATTTTAGGATATAAAGCTAAAGAGACAAAAAATGCGGGTTTAGTTTTATTTATTTATTTCATAAAACATTAAGGGTGTGAAAGTAGTAGTTTCTTTTTTTTTTGTGCACTAGCAACACTATTGATTAAAGACGAAATAGTCATTGAACTAATTTCGCAATGTACAATGTAACTTACTGTGAAGGTAGATGCGCTAAGGTACCCCGGGAAATTCACTGGGTTGTGGGGGTCAGATCGCTCCATGCAATGGCAGTCGCTCTATGCGAAGATCTGGTCCGGCTTAGCGGCATCCGCTTAGACTGGAAGGCGATCCTGACGTACAAAGTTGGGAGAAGGATAACGGATAGGTTATGTGAGGGACAAGGAAATTAATGATAATATGTTAGCTGGTAGTGAACGGACTAGAATAACGATTTTCGAAATTCAAAGGTTTTAGTTTTTTTTTTTGCAATTTGCAGGTGAGTGTCAGGATGTATGTTGAACTAAATATGCTTGGCTAGCGTAACACGTACGTATTTACAGAATTATAAGCATTAACATCACCAATACACCCCCTAGTTAATTTAATCCCATTGAATGACTTTTTCACGAAAATGGGATTAACCAGTCAATTATCGTAATTACAGACACAATTAAAAACCATTGTGTCTATATCAAATGTGGTATTTCAGGGACTTAGAGGTTAAATGAACTTTTTCATGAACTTGCATAAGGTTGTGATGCTCAATGAATATGTTGCTAATTCCCACTTGTGAGTGATTTCGTAAGAATTTAACCAAAACAGGCTTTGTTGCTTCTACTTTCATCAGTTGCCGTAGTGTAAGTTTCTTTTAACCATCTCGAACAAACGCATTAACGCGTTCGGCGCTCCGATTGGCCCTGGTTTGATGAAGGACCAATCGGAGAGCCGAACGCGGTCGACGCGTTAGATCGAGATGGTTAACTAAAACTCACACTAGGGCCACAGTTATTTTGGGAACGGACTATAGGAACCTATCTTATAATTCTAGTGCAGTCAACAGAACAACACAAAAATATTTAAAAAGACGAGAAAGCCTCTAGGCACACTCCTATAACCGCCAGACAAAGATTTTTATGGTAGATGCACGCTTTGTAATCTGTATCGGCAGATCTGCAAACCGGTTTGGAATCTTATAGAGACAGATGAGCTTTGTATCATGATTCATGGTTCGCCCGTGACCTACACATGAGGTGGACAGTTTGATTCATCTGTGTTTTATGATTCTAAAGATAAATCATTCAGCCTAGCCTATATCTATATCCAACTAAGTTGGAGTCGGCTTTCAGTCTAACTGGATGCGGCTGAATACCAGTATTTTACATTAGGCGACATGTTAATTCTCGTAATTAAAAACGTTCAAAATCTAGTCGCAGTCTCATCTCGGCGACAATCAAATGTCAAAAATGTATGGAAACTCAAGGTATTTTTGACAGATTGAGGCCGATCAGACTGTGAACGTTCATAAAATTAGGAGAATTGCCCCTCTGATCTCCTGTAAGACTGGTTGTCAGATTTATCATTGTAAAGATAATAGGAAGGCAATGTTCAAAAAATTAGCGCGTCTAATTGCGATGGCGAATTCGGCACGAATTCGACTCGCAGCCAAGTTACGACTTTACTAGATAGAAGAAAGATGGTAAGGAAATGTAAAAAAGCTTAGCGCGTTGAACTGTCGATGGAGAACAAAGCCGTCAGTGCCGTCTATCAATTCCTGTAGCTTGCAGACAGGCATAAGGTCACGCAGGACACGATAACAGCCGGCTCATCTGTAAAAATCTCACCGTGAAAACTTAAGTGAAGTGAGCTGTCATTTATTTGACACTATATTGACAGCGCACTTCAAACTCACTATACTTCTTAAGTTTTCACGGCGTGATTTTTTACTGAATAAACCGACTGGTGTCCCATCGTTTGTTGTATAGCCCCACATTTGTACTCTAGGTTGGAAACGTCTATACATCTCCAGCAGGTTTTCCGTAACAAGTTTTTGCTTACCTGAAAATAAATTTTTCATTCTCCGAATTATGCTCCTCTGAATTCAGTCTAAAAACGGCAATGAAGTCAAGGTGATGAAGATCTCGCAAAACTCTGCCATATTGTAGCCAGTTTTGCCGGATCCCTCTCGCAAAACATCTCGGCTTTGTCATTTTCTTTAGGAAGTTATACAACCACCATCGATTCAAGTCAAGAGGAGTCTTTAATATTATAAACAACTTAAATTGAGAAAAGATTTCATTTTTCATATGTTTGTTTGTTACGTTTTCAGGCGAAAACGTTTGAACGGATTTGAATGAAAGACACATTATTAGGACATAAGATACTTTTTATACAGATATTCCCTGGGATCGAGACTTCGGGTAAAACCGCGGAGCAAAGCTAGTAAAACAAAAATTCTAAATTCAGATCTCACTTCATACCCATAATCATTCTAGCTGAATGACGTCCACTGCTGGACACAGATCCCACTTAGCCATTAATAATTTCGAGGATTCCACCACGTTTTATCGATGTCAATATGAAAACCACCAGATGTCAAACCGTGACTATTAATAACCATCCAGTCAATTTACATAAATGGAAAATCGGTGCAAACAATTCAACGAAATGAGTAAAAGGCAACGCTTTCATTGGTAACTTGGCAAGTAATTCGTATGATTGCCCGTCAGTGTTTGCCGACCCGACAATCGATCCAACTAATTGGATTGTCAAACATTTATTGCTGTTTAAACTCTTGTTGACTGCACTCAGAGCTTGCAATTAATTTGAATTAGCTTTTTGTTAATGCATTATTTCATATTCTTTTTCATCTTTCTATGGCGAACTGCCAGGTTCTTTTAAAAAAACTAGACAGCATAAACAAAGTTTTCTGGGATCACTGACTCAGAAATGTCAAACGGGCTAAGAATTTATATAAAACTTATCCTTAACTTCTTTTCCTAAAGTGTACTCGTAATATAATTAAGAGTAACTTTTCCAATGTAATAAACGTAAGTACGCACAGACCTTTTCTATAAAAATTAATTAGCCATGTAAAATGGCGAGCGTTCTCGTGAAACTAACTTATGCTGAGCTTTGCTTTTGAAAACTTTAAGATGTTTTCTTATTCCTGCGTTCACTTGATAAAATATGAAAGTTTACTATGTAAATGCTACTGAATATAAATCTTTTAGTTTGAGTACCTCAGGTAATTAAAAGTGAGGTGGGCATTTGACTTTTTTGCAGCTACACAAAATTGAAGGACCATGGAATTAGTATGTACTAAATATTGTATGCAACTAATTCAAGTCATTTGGTTGGTTGGTTTTATTTCAGTCAGCCAATCAAAACAGTTAATATGAATTTGACAACCTAGAAAACCAACAACTATGACTGTTCGTTTTCAATATTCGAAATCAGTCAGTATGAGCAGGATTTAGCAGTTATTGGCCAAACTAAACACGACTTCTGTATCTGAAATTAATTAACGAGTCCCATCCGAGTGACAGACGAGACGTTATTGTCTACGTGACGAGAATGCCACCCCGTCTTGTTATGTTTGAGCGTAGACTAGAGGATGTATGGTTGTATACGTTTGCCTCGTGCCGTATGCCAGAAAAATATACGTGTAGGGGAATCGAATTTGGCGCGTAATAAGGAAAAATGGTGGCGAAATTGTGGAATGTTATTTTATCTTTATTTTCCACCATCACGTTTGTTCTTTTCAGCATATTACTATTTCAAAATTCATGTCTGCTGTACGGACCTCCGAAAGTTGATTGTAAACATTTACCACGCGTCTATATCAAAATAAATTACAGTAAAAGGTTTTAAAAATCCCCAAATAGTATTTCCACATGGAAAAGGCTTTTAAAAATATACTTCACGTGAACGTTAAACGAACTTTTCGTTTGCGTTTCGCCATTAAGTTTTTTTACGATAAAAGGTAATGAGTGTGACGGTAGAGCTGTGTTAGTTTTCACGATAAACGCAAAATATCGGTAAAAAATAAGTAACTTAAGAAAGACTTAATTTGGAAATATCTAATAAAATTTTCGATTAAATACCAATAGGACTGTATTGCGCTAGCTAGAGCTACGCAATGCGTTAAGCAAAATAAGTAATTATTTTTGTAGTTTTTAAAAGCTAAATACCTAACTTACACGCCATAGTAGTTTATAGCTACGAAAAGCAAGACACATTCAATTTCTGAATCAAAATTTTGAACGAATCCAAGTATACCATAGGTTGATCGTAGCGTAGCAAAAGAAAAGAAAAAGGGTTTGCTTGTGCTCATATATCTTCGTCTGTCTCGTAATATCAATATTTTAATATCCACGAAGAGAGCACACACTTGAGGTACCGAAAACAAACAAAGGTCTTATTTATCGTGCCGCTTAAAGTCGACAAACTTTGAGGGAAATCGATTAGGAAGAACGTCGTGCTTATAAGCTACCAAGTTTGGTAATACGACATTTAAAACCGATACACGTTTGTTTTAATTAAAGAGGTTTAAATGCAAGACCGATTAGTATCGATAAACCGTTACTTAACCTTTAAGATGCAGAATCGTGCAAATATTCCATAAAATCGGCATCAAATCTTAAGATTACACAATTTGATGTCTATTGAAAATCGATATTCGATTATCATCGATATAGTTTTACGGTTTACGGTTATCGATAGTGCGTTTCCCAGCCCTACTGCGTTGACGTAAAATGTAGCATACTGGGGGTCCAAAATCCATAAACTTGTGTTATTTTATGACTTCTAGGGGTTGTTTATGGCAAGAGGGGGTAGAGGGGGTGACTTTAATTATTTAACAAAGTGCCACTGTCTAATTAAGTTTGTGCTATTTGTATAATTGAAGTTTTTAGTGCCGACTTCTTGATTAAAATTGGACGCGACAGATTATTAAAAATGACGTTTAAGTTTTTCACTTGCGTGGGTGAAATGGCTAGTGTTATACTTCGACGTTCATTGTAAGATTACTTAACTTTCATGAGGTCTTTTAGAGTACTAATCAAGCAATGGACAAAGTACGCGTTTTATATTCTAAGCAGTTTAAAAAGTAGGTTTGACTTTACTTGGGGTGGCAGTTATTTTCTTTTTATGACATTTTTTTTTAAATGCTGGCTGTTAATATTTGCGCTATAAACATGTAAAGTGATTATTTTCAGGATTGGAGTATGTTTCAGGCTACTAAAGAATCAAATTTTTAGTTAAGGGGAGCTATACACCGTGACATTTTAGTTGTCTTACAACGGCAGCCCACTTCATGTATCCAATGACTACTACACATCCATAAGAAAAAAAAATGAACATTTGAATAAACAATTAATAAAAAAAAAAACATTATGATGATGCATGACGTAGTTTGTTTGATATTTTGTCTCATGGAAAATGGAGATCGAATGATCTAGTCAACTCGTGCGCTGGGTAGGTATGTATGTTCTCTACCATATGCTACATAAACAATATTAACAGGATGTTTCATAATTCTACTGCAGTATTTATTTTTCTTAGTACGTTTTTTCTTAATTGGTAACAATTTTTTAATCACGCCTAGAGGTATATTATGTCGGATACATTTAGTGGACAACCTTTGTAAGACAACTAAAATGTCACGGTGTATAGCCAAGCAGAAACTACAAGAGCAAATATAGGAGCATTCTGTTATTAATTTTGAGTCTTCCAGAGCCTTTTAAAAACAGGGAGCAAAGTTGTTAAAACAGTTTACATGTCTTTTCGAACAGAGATTAGTTTTGCAATGTAAAAATACTATTCTACCCATACATTCTTTGGTAGTTCGGAGATAGTCTGACACCCCATTCATCACTGTTCAAAAGTTTTTGTTCTTGAATTCAAATTGGTATGGATTGATAATGGTCGCTTACTAGTTTAGTGTTGTTGAAATATTTCTCTGATCGTGGTAACAACCAAACAAAAAAACACCCAATTCCCTTGATCATATGTTTGAAGTTCTTTTTTGTTTCTGATTTAAAAATTAAACCTATACTCAGTTGCGTAATACACTATCAATCAGGATCTGAATCATTTTGAAGGATGTTGCTAATCCATTTCCATTGGTACGCATGTTCGAAAAAGTTTCTGCTCGAAAACGTAAATAACGCAGTGACTGTTGTCGAACTGTCAAAATGTGTTACCCCCAAATGTGTCAAACTTAAGGCATGGGGGTCTCCTGCCTTAACTTTAATAACCTAGAAATTGGGCTACTGAACAATATTCTTTGGCGTATCCATTTAATAGTAGGTAAGACCCTTTTGATATTTTCTGGCTACCCAGGATTTCAGTAAATTAATTCCATCTATTTAAAACAGCTATCTTAAAAGATAATCCAGTCTTTTTCACTTCTTTTAATACCAGCTTATCATTGTCACACTGCAAGGCAATTACCTCTTCTGATACAGAGAAGGCACGAGCATTGATCACCACGCATGCTCAAGCCGGGCTAGCGATATGCGACTTTAACCCTACATATTGACTACTAACTTCTGCCTGCGACTTCGTCCGCGTTAAATTTCAAGTTCCCCCGACTAGGGAATGCAATCTCGTTCTTGCGAGATCTCGTTCTCGCGAGATCTTGGCCTTTTTTTTGTGAGATTGATCACGGACGAAAAAAGGGCGAGATCTCGCGAGTTTAACGAGATTGCACTCGAGCATAAATAAAAAAAAAGAAAGGGCCTTCACAGTGGCTGGTTATCTGGCCAACAAAATAAGAAGCCGTTTAGCAGACGATTCTTTCGACATTTTGTGCTTCTTAAGGAGCTACTTTCCCGTGGTCGCGCGATTGTTCGAAAGAGATACCGTGACCCTGGCACATGGGCAACTGAAGGAACACGGGTGGGTTGTAGTCAATAAAAGTCTGACATGCACTCCCGCTCCGCCCAGAGCGGGAGAAGTCATTTGATGATTTCCCATCCAAAAAAAGGAGCTACTTTAAAAATAATTCGTAATAATGGCGTGTGATTTGAACTGAAGAAATCTTTCATTTAATTGGTATATTTTGTTAATTAATCTGTAATTTCTAATAGTCTGAGTAATTGTTTTTTTTTTTAATTAATCTGTAATAACTAATATCTAATAGATCTACTGAGTAGATATAGGTTTGTTTCATTGATAATAATATCCCAGTTTAATAGTCAACTCAGATAACAAGTTTCTTTTTTTTTTGACTTCTCGTTGTTTTGTTTGTTATAAAAGAGTTCTGTTTTATTACTAAAAGATTTTTTTTATATTAGAAGAGAAGACTGGTTGTTTCTTGCAAACAATTTTTGATGCATAAAAGTCTACTGAAAAAATACGTGAAAATATTTTTTTTTCCTAATTTATTAAAATATTGTGATTTTTAGAAAAAAAAAACTGTCAATCTCGCGAGATCTCGAAATTGGCGAGATCTCGCAGTATTGTTATTCATAATCTCGTGGGATCTCGCTTGAGTCCCAATCTCGCGAGATTGGCATTCCCTACCCCCGACCCTTCCCGTCGCATCGAATCGCCTGCCCATGCGATTTTCCCCGTTTTTGCAACATTTTTCATTGCTACTCCGCTCCTCTTGGTTGTAGCGTGATGTTATATAGCCTATAGCCTTCCTCGATAAATAGGCTACCCAAAACCAAAAGAATTGTTCAATTCAGACCAGTAGTTCCTGAGATTACCGCGTTGAATCAAACAAACAAACTCTTCAGCTTTATAGTATTAGTATAGATAAGCCCAGATTTCACTTTGGGCACGCCACAATTGCGGCGGTAAGTCCCCTCTTTGAGGAGTGGATAGAGAGGCGCCACGGCGTCCTCACCGCCTGACGCAGGTTCTCACCGGGCATGGGTGCTTCGGCGGGTTTCTGTCCAGGATAAAGCGGGATGATACGTCCGGGTGTTTCCATTGCGAGGATCGTCTGGAGGACACGGTGGAGCATACGGTGGAGGTGTGCCCAGCCTGGGCGGAGCACCGCCGTGTCCTCGTGGAGGCGATCGGCGGCGACGACCTCTCGCGTCCGGCCCTGGTGCGAGCCATGGTACGGAGCGAGAGGGAATGGGAAGCCGTCACCTCCTTCTGCGAAGCAGTAATGCTCGCGAAGGAGGAGGCGGGGCGCGTGAGGGAGTGGCAGTCTCTGCGCCCTCACGTCCCTAGCCGCCGCAGGAGGAGACGCCCCGGGCGTCGGGAGTCGATTGCGGACTCCCGGCCACCGTAGGCGCGAGCTTGCGGGTGGCGAGCAATGGGTAGCTCGCCGTCCGGTAAGGACCAAGCTCGGGTCGACGGCGCGTAGTGTTCCACGCGCGCCTCAAAGAGATGTCAGCAGCAGTGTAGGGGTCTACTAGGACCGATGCCTGCCGGGGTCGCGTGATTGTTCGAAAGAGATACCGTGACCCTGGCACATGGGCAACTGATGGAACACGGGTGGGTTTTAGTCAGTAAAAGTCTGACACGCCCTCCCGCTCCACCCAGAGCGGGAGAAGTCATTTGATGATTTCCCATCCTGAAAAAAAAAAAAAAAAAACCCAGATTTCACTTCTCTAACTCTACCAATGTAATCATCTGAATACGCTACAGCATTCACGAATCATGAAACAAACTATATTCAGTAAGTCCCAAATCGATTCCAACTTCAACTCGATCCCTACGCCCCTTACCGAAACGTAAAACGAATGCAGAATAACCCAACCACTTCTGCGAAATCAAACGTACTATCCCTCAGAGAAAAATCACATAAAATCTAGGCGATAAACGAAACCACTAGGGAATAAGTGCCTAGCACGTTGGAATGAAATGATCTCTAATCTAGGATGGCTTTGCAAAGTAACCGTTTTCAAAGCGCGGGACGTAGGGCGCGAGTAATAAAATTTTACGATCCGTCTCCATGGCAACGCCGCCATTATGCAGTTGCACGGCTCGCCGCAAGGGGCGCTGCGTTCGATTTTCAAATATTTTGTTTCTTTTTTGTTTTGATCTCTGTGGTTAGTAATTGAGACACCTGTAATGAGGCTTTTGGAATGTTTTTATTTGAAAGTATTTGAATTTAATTAAATCTTTTTGGAAAACTGAACTATAACTTTGCTGCCAATACAAATTTGTTAGTTGGTAACAATAACTAATATACCTTGGTATTCTTTTATAGACTTTAAGGTATATTCAGATGCAGAAACGGCCACACCAAAAATACTTTTAAATAGGCATGGAGCTCTTTTGTGTGAGAAAACCAGTCGTCAAAAATTTTAGCCTAGCAGATAGGCTAGATTCAAGCAGTAAATTCTGTGCCTATCTCTTCATCCGTTCATAAACAATAGTTACACCGCTATAAAATATGGCTGGCCATATTTAATTACAACATCAAATATCCATAAACATCGATTGTGGTCGATGTCTATGAATTTAAACTACGGACCGCATAGTTCGACTGTCTACCATAGATAAAGTTTACCACCTCATCCAAGTTTATTTAGGACGGGAATACTAATCTAATCGATATTCTATATTTAAACATAGCTTAAAGCCACCACAGACACACATTCCAATCTCTCAAGCGATGCAGCGACGATTTCAAAATCTTCAAACAAATTGCTACGTTTACGGCCACATTTTACAAGACATTTTCTACGATGTTTTATGAAATAGTAAAAGCATTTCAAAAGTAAATGCATAGGCAAGAAATTTTAAGGAATATTTAGGTAATGTTTTTTTTTGTGAATTTCGTGGTCGTATTGTTTCCAGCTGTGGTAGATTAGTGGTTTCATTTACCTAAGTATTAAAATATTGTATTTTCGTAAAATACAGTGTCCAGCTGGAATTGGTATTTAAAATACTAATGAATATTCCCATAAATAACTTTTGGCTTCTTTGAGGTCTTCAGAAAAAAATAAAAAGCCTACTTTGCAACCCATGAAAATGCAAGTAACCGTAAAATTCTATGTATCTGGTTTCTGTAGCGATCCCATAAAGACTCCACAATCATTTAGATTTAGATTTTCCAAAAAAAAAAAACTTTGTAGCAAAATTACAATTATAATAAAACACGATTTCATTAGAATCACCGGACACGTATACGTTAGAAACTGGGAAATAAAAAGTAACGGTCTCGGCAGCCATCTTGGATTTTCTAAATGTCTGCACTTATTAGGATCTGTGGAGCGCTTGACTAAATTGTTTTTAACCCCTGACGCGAAAGGGGTGATATTTGACGCGGTATTTTTCTTCGTTCCATAATGAAATTGGTTTAGAATATGAGAATTTAAAGCTTGTTTACGTGTTGAAGTTTAGAGTATTTTGTCGCCTAAATCTGTTGTAATGTTTCAGTTTAATCTATTCTGACAGCACTTACTTTCCTGTTTTGTCGGCAAGTTAATAATTTCTTATAGGATTAGGGGTTACTCAAGATCGGGGCCAAAAACCTACTTTAAATCCTACATCCTATACTACTAATAGTGAAAACTAGCTTCTGCCCGCGACTTCGTCCGCGTTCAATTTCTGGCTCTCCCGATCCTCCCGTCGCATCGAATCGCCTACCCGTGTGAGAACTTCGTATTCGTGATTTTTTTCTTATTGCTCAGCTCCTAAGGGTCTCGCCGTGATATTATATAGCCTTTCTCAATAAATGGGCTATGCAACACTAAAAGCTTTTTTCAATTCAAACTAATAGGTCATGAGATTGACGCGTTCAACCAAACAGTCTTCAGCTTTATAATATTAGCGTAAAGTATGTTTGGATATTTAGATGTTTATTACTCAATCACGCAAAAACTGCTGAACAGTTTTCGTGAAAATTTGGTGCACATATAGTTCATGTCCTGAATTCACACAAATGATACTTTCATCCCGGTAGTCTAGTACGTTCCTATAGGATGATTTCCACCGTCCACGCGGGCGAAGCTGCTGGCAAAATCTTAATACATATTATAAAAAAAAGTAATACAGTGGAGCGTAAATTATCCGAACTAAATGGGGGACAGGAGTGTTCGGAAAACCGTTTTTTTCGGATAATCGAACTGTATTGATTCAGCCATACATTATGTACATGTTTAGACATTATGAAGGGCTAATGAGAAGAACTGGCTTAGTCAATTCACCAAATTTGTCAGTGTTGACATTTAAAGTTTTGATATAATTTTATAGCTAACTTAAAAATATTTCTCATACATAAATAATTGATTTTAAAAGAAAATATAGTATGGTATCGACATTGGGATCGTCATCTCCATAAATATTACCCGTTTCACATTCGCTTTGATAGGGAAGAATTGGCTTAGTCATGGACAAAGCTTGTTATTCCCTATTAAATCTAAAATCCAGCCCATTTTTTTAAGTGACCCTATGAGTTCTTGCCTTGTTTTAGATACGCGTATGGAAAAATGTGGATTTTTGTGACCTTAGATAATAAACAGTTAATTTGAATAAAATATGTCTTAGCCGATTCTTCCCCTTAGCCCTTCATATCTATAATGACAAACAGTTTCTTTCACGCGGTAAAATTTAGTTTATCAACTAACGGCTGCTTGGGAGTGACATATGAGTACATATAACTAACAGTTCGAGACTATTTCGCGTGTATTGTAGCGCGGGAGGAGGAAAGCACGCGCGAGTCGGGCGAGCGTAGTAGTTCGGATAAGCGGTCGTTCGGTTGATCGACGTTCGGATAATCGACGCTCTACTGTAATATTATAAATGTCAAAGTTGGTACGTATGATCACGCAAAAACGGCTGAACGGATTTGAATGAAATTTGGCACACATATAGTTTATACCCTGGATTTACACATAAGATACTTTTATCCTGATATTCACATGGAATCGAGACTTTGTGGGAGAAACCGCGAAGCGCTGCTAGTTATTACACCATTGCCTAACGAATCCCTGGCATTTCCAAGATGAAAATGTTTTAAGCTTTTAGTCGTAAAAATGCAGTTAACACAACGAAAACGAACGACCTTAAACTACAACGTTCAGTTAGAAATCTCGATTTGAAATTGGTATTGGTATTAGAATCAAATAGTGTCAATATTGCATTTTTTATATTCATTATAGAACCTGAGACTAGTTCTAGAATACTAGACGTGATCGTTATAATGCAGTAGGGGTCTTTGGCAGGTCCTCGTCAGGAGAAGTCATGTATATTTTTGCAGCCAATAGCGTCACCATGTTTCTGAAACTCATGGTACAAACGCTAGCACATAAAGCTATTGCAATCTGTCAAATTCTTTAATAGGTTTTCAACTTTATAACTAACTAGCTTCTGCCCGCGGCTTCGCCCGCGTGGATGTCGAAATATCCCGCAGGAACGTACTACCGGGATTGAAAGTATCCTATGTGTTAATCCCGGTAAATAATGTGTTATTCCATTGCTTGCTTTGTGTTGTCCACGGAGCAGCGCTCGGATTGATAAATGATTGATGTAGGATAATTAATCCTAAAACCTAACAATAGTGACGAAAATATATAACGGAACGGCAAATTACCTACTTGCATGACTTTGAAGGCAACTTTAAAGGGAAAATATAAATTCTCTTTATTCCCTGGGCATTTCGAAAAAAAATTGTTACCTAAATTATTCAAATGAAGATTTTACTTACGTTGCTGTTCACAGGGGTTTAAGACTATTTATGTTTTAGTCTATAATTAAAGTATCTCTTTAAATACTACTTTAGAGGTTCTGCCCTCAGGTGCTAATACAACCAGGCAGCTAGAAGAGCTCACTGTCGAGCAGGCCACGTAAAACTGGCCGTGCGAGAAGCAGTCCCCTCTAAGATCATATCCCACGTTTATAGTGACTGTCCCCGAGACTTATTAATCGTCATTGCTAAATATACCATAAGGAGACTGCGGCCTTTTAAACTCGAATGGGTACTCCGACGGTATTAGTGGTATCTGCGGTATATACAATAGTACACCGATTCACCTTGAGCACAGTCAGTAAATACAATGGCGTGGCCTCTACCACGTTTTGATGTGAGATTTTCACACACAACCTGATCCCATTTCTCAACTTGGCCGGATTAAGATTTTGTAGTAGCATTAATTACTGAAGCACCCACTTTAAGGATAAGTGTGTGAGACAAAGACCAGATGGGTTGAATAAATTTAAGAGCTCTTTAGGATATATAAGGTGTATCTATTCAGAAACGAAATATTTTAAGAGGTACACCTGCAGGTGATAAAGAAGCTATAGAAGCAAAAAGAAATTTTTTATCTAAGCGTTTTTGAATTTTCGTAATTATTTTAATTTTAAAACTTTTACTCCAAATTCTATGAATCGGCCGCTTGACGCTGCGACCGGACGGCACGAGCATGGCCGCGGTGTCTCGGGCCGTAAAAAATAAAAAGGAGTCAGTATTTCTTATGCGCGTCAAATAATTTATAAATATTAATTTTTGAAAAATATACATTAAATTTTTTTTTCGTTGCTGTAGCTGTACCTTTTAAAATATTTCGTGTATAAATAAATACACCTTATATACAGTATCATCCTTATGAATTCGACACGTATGCATGTAATATACCTAATTAGGACAGATGTTTTTTTGCCTGTGTTTATTTCATTGGTTTATTTTGAATAGCTTCTGCCTGCGGCTTTACCCGCTTGGCCTACAAGAAACAAATGACTCTTTTTTTTTACAAAAAAACATACGTGCTTTCACTACCTCTCAATTTAATATACGAACTGACAATATCCCAAACAAAGCAAATAAGACGAAGTTCTCCGTAAAACTAAAATAATCTCTGGGATGAGAGAAGTATAGTTTTAATAGAACTCAAAGCGTATGTGAAAAGATTTATTTAAGAGACAATCAGAAGTGGATAATTAACAATTAATATTGTTTACTACGAAATACTGTGCCTACCGCAGAATTTCTTTGTAAACAATATTTTTTGTTTTTACTTCAGGTTCTAGAATCACCAAGCTACCCTGTGAGCTGTGGTCTCGAACCCACCGATTTTTCGGTATTTCTACCGATATGGGCTCTGTTCTAAAAAAACCGGGGTGCCGAAATATAACGAATATTCTACGATTTCACAGTACACATGGAAATGTCATTTACCGATTTTGGGTACAAATATACCGTTTTTAACTGGCAATTCTACCGATCTCGTTCTATGACGTTCGAGACCACTGCCTGTGAGCTTACTCTTGAGCAGGCCACGTATAACCGACCGTGTGAAAATCAGTTTTCCCTTAAGTCTACCCCTGTTAAATGAAGTGTTTTGACTTAAGATTTATTTATAGTCTTGTCAAAGCAGATTTTGAGGGGAAACTGTACTCTTTTGAAGTCGAAGGGGTAGTTCGATGGCGTTAGAGGAATCCTACACAGACTCCTCTCAGAAACAACGTGTCAGTGTAGTTGCCTCGATAACATTTCCTTGCAATATTTTCACTCACAACCTGGTGTCATTGCATAATTTTGGCGGGTTTAAATTACGCAGCAACATAACTGGGTGCCAACTCTAAATTTTTATACCTACATTTGTGAGTTGAGACACCGAGAGGCTTCAATGTGTTAAGAAACTAAACCGGGTAATGTATGGCTTCATCATTGTTTGTCACTCGAGTCCACTGATTTATAATTATTTTCAACTCCTTTGAACGATCTCAAAATAATTTAATTGATGATTGTGGCTTGGTCGTTATGTTTTACTTTAATGCATAAACCAAATCGCACTATTGCTCACTGAACGTACAGATTTATATGTTAGTGCGTAAAATATAATAGCAGGTATGTGCCCAATTAGTTTTTACTTATAAAGTTGCATAGGTACCTATCTATTATAGAATAGTTAGTGTAGTTACTCAATTTTATCTAATACAGAAACAAACGCGTTTTTTACACGTACTTACTTCATCATCATCTGCCTAGCCTTTTCCCAACTATGTTGGGGTTCGGTTTCCAGTCTTACCGGATGCAGCTGAGTACCAGTATTTTACATGGAGCGACTACCTACCTGACCTCCACAACCCAGTAACTGGGTAATACGATACTCCTTGGTAAGACTGGTTGTCAGAATTTCGGGCTTCCGGCGACCCGTAACGACGGTCTAAGATCTACGAAAGACAGCCGGAATCAACGGCTTAACATGCTTTCCGAGGCACAGAAGGGTCTTACTATGTAAAGATGGTCACCCATCCACGGACTAACCGCGGCAAGCGTAGCTTAACCTGAACGATCGACCCGTGCGGCTGTTATAATTTGCAAATACTAATAATACATTATTAAGTTTGTCTGTTACGCTTTCACGCCAAAACTACTTAACCGATCATCATGAAACTTTGTACACACATTCTTAGAAGTAGGTATTAGAAGTAACATAAGATCTTTTTATGAAAAAAAAAATTGCGAAAGATAAAATTCGGTATGGAGTAAGTTTGAACCCCAAGACAGGATATAGGCCTATTTTTATTCCGAGATATCGTCTCCGTCCACGATAACCGACATTTACGCGGACAAAGTCGCGGACGAAAGTTAGTTAGTTCATATTAATATCAGTTACATATTTGATACTTCTTGATACCTTGGTTGAGATTGGACACCGGTGACGACAATGCGCTTCCCGGGCTGCCCCGCACGCCATGCGCACGTCTACCATTCCACGTAAGATTTTCGAAGCCCTATTTGACGCAGTAAAGGGATGATTTTGGAAAAATTGTGATACACGTGTCACATAATTATACTTGAAGAGTATGTGTACCAATTTTTGTGTCAATCGACCCAGAGAATAAAAAGTTTCATAGAAATTTCAACCCCCCATTTCACCCTCTTAGGGGTGGAATTTCGATAAATCCTTTCTTAGTGGATACCTACTCTTTACAAAGAACACACCCTTTAAATTTCATGCTTCTAGGTTCAGCGGTTTAGGCTGTGCGTTGATATATCAGTCAGTCAGTCAGTCAGTCAGTCAGTCAGTCAGTCAGTCACTCAGGACTTTGAATTTTATATATATAGAAGTATTAGGTTCAAGTTTGATTGGGAAAATTTTACAGTTTCGGGTAACTTGATGTGCTTTCGTCTGTACACTACACTACAGCGTAATTGTGTAACATACGCACAATAGAAATTGTTTTTTTTTATTTTTGACAGTTCAACGCATAGAGCAACACGGACCACCGGCGGACCGGAGGGGAGACGCCATAGCGTTTTTTCCCGATACAAAACTGTCTGTCATTTTTTGCGGGGGGAAATCTGCTCTACCCACACTTTCTCAAATTCTCACACAAAAATAATCGTCTGTTGCTACGAAACTCACACATAAAAATTAAAGCATACACTAACAATTTCATACACACATAGATACATTATGTGTCGTTACAGTACAATGAGATGACGCAACTACATTGACAAGTTGCTTACAGCCGTGGTTGCAACTACTGTCGATACGCATTATCGATAAATTCAAGAACTCGGTTTAAAAAGTGATACAAAGATAGATATTATAATAAAGATTGACTTTATTTTTTTTATCGGAATATTAGGTTTAAAAAGTGATACAAAGATAGATATTATAATAAAGGTTGACTTTATTTATTATGTACTACAATAATTATCATTTAACAAATAAAATTAAGGTTTACGACACTGCCATCTTCTTCTCGGGATTTAGTGACACAGCGCTGGTTCGCTACCTCCAAACCGCAGTCGACGAGCTCGGCGAATGGTTCAGGAAGTGGCGAATCGAGGTCAATCCCGATAAAAGTCAGGCGGTCTTTTACACCCGACCGCGACGTAATCACCCCCCTCCCCGACCCATCTCAATGTTCGGCAAGCAGATCCCTTGGGCGAAGCAAGCCAAATATCTAGGTGTCATCCTCGACGAACACCTCACCTTTTCTGAGCACATAAAGCTGGCTCGCTCGCGGGCCGCTTTCGCTCTCGGTAGGCTCCATTGCGTCCTGAACAAGCGGAGTAAATTGTCTCTTCTGTGTAAGAAGCGGCTTTACACCGCTTGTATCAGGCCGATTATGACATACACAAGCCCAGTCTGGGCACATGCCAAGCCCCGATTCATCCATAGGATGCAGACTCTCCAGAACCGTTTTCTCCGTCAAGCTACAGGCTCGCCTTGGTTTGTTCGGAATATCAATCTTCATTTAGATATGAAACTCCCGACTATCCATCAATACATAAAACGCGCTTCGAAGCGTTTCTTCGATAGGGCCGTAGCCCACCGCAACCCTCTGGTTGTGGCGGCAGCTACTTACACCCCCTCCCGTATTAGCAAAGTCCGCCGCTCGCGGCACATTCTTACCGATCCTGATGATCCCACTACTCTCCTCCAGGAGAGTCGAAAAGAGACCAGTACAGCTAGACCAGCACACAGACACAAACCGTACCGACCTCGCCGCCGAGGTCCGTCGTCGCGACCCCGACTTAACAGTCCCTCCCGACCCTTGCAAGAGCCAGCCCGCGATGCTGCGCCGTTAGCTTTAAATTAGTCCCAAAATAATTTAACTCAGATCCAGCCAGTCCCTTGCTGCCCCCCTATCAGCGATTGCCTAAGCCGAGGTTCGTACCCCCCTCGGGGTAACCCTTAGAGCTTTCGCTTTAGTTTTTAAGTATAATAAGCCCCGGCTGGAGGCCTAAAAAGGTAACTTTTTAGAACTCGCCGGGCCACAATCCGTTTAAGTAGTCACAATCTTTTCAGGATTAACTACGAGATGCCCGACAAAAAAAAAAAAAAAAAAAGCGGCCGCCGCCATTATATATCGTATTGTGTCGAAAATAAGTTCTCTCCAAAAATGGTTAATTGTGCAGTTTCTAGCTGTAAAAATCGATCTGCTACTACAAATCTGCGAAACCATGGTGTTTCTTATCACATGAAAGTAAATGTTATGCGCCAATGTAGTTTTATTGAAGTACATTGTCGAAATCAACTTTATACCATTACGATAGAAAAATATAGTGGTACGTGAGTAGTATAAACGCAGTACAGAGGCATGGTTTGCATAGTGCTGCGACAATGTAAGTGAATGATAGGTAAAATAAAAGGTTTTTTCAATGATTTAAGCATTATATTCAGTAATGAGTATGAATATACTCATTACTGAATATAATCAGGAATAGTGAGAGTGGCACTAATGGCATCATGAGATGATAGTCTGTCATTTGGTAGACTGAATGATTTTTGATGACTCTGGAAAATTAGGTTTAAAACTATTAATTTTTCAAGTTGAGAAATCTAAACTTCATTTCACCACTATAACTAATGTGAACTACATCAGGTCGGCTGTTTTACCTTTTCCGTGATATAAAAAAAAACTTACGGGACAAATACAGTGTGGTGTGACTAATCTCCTCCTATTGTTCGACAACACATGAAAGTCAGAGGTCTTGAAATATTTTGAGCAAATGACACTATTTCTTGTGGGACTCCAGGTTTGTCTATTATTACAAAATTTCTTCCATATATCCCTTAAATTTGGATCTTTAGGAAACCTTCAATAAATTAATTAAAAAATATTATGTTTGAAGTTCACAATAAGTAATTTTAATAAAATGTGTTAACTCGTACGTTTTATAATATTTTTAATTTAACGCTTTTTTTATACAACTATGTATATTAATATACAGCTTACAATATAATATTTTAAATAAATCAGAAAACTTAATCTCAAAAATGTCTCTGTATGGATATAGACTCCTTTGCCAAATTTATCGATAACTATCTACTAACAAACCAGTAACAACACTATCGCTCGGTGACAGCGTATTCTCGGAAATAGACTCGGATCAGTCGCTCGACCGATCCGCATATTGTATGAGGGCGAGCGGCCTGTGTTGGTAAACAAATCCGAAACAACACGACCGATGATTTTGTAATTTTTAAGTTTTATAGAAGTAAATAGGAATAATGTGATTAAAAATTACTTACATATGAAAGGTAACGCCATCTTTTTGTAAATTTGACGTGGCAGATCTCTTTTTGCAGCAAAATACAGAACAATTCGGCATTTTTGTAGGATGTCAATTTTGTCGCGCAACTAGATTTAGTCTACCGAGCAGTGCGGCTGCAACTAGTTTTATTGTACGCATAGGACCGCGTGGACTTGTACTTTGACAGAGGGGAACGCCTGCGTATGGCTACTCCCCTCTGGTCCGTGTTGCTCTATGGTTCAACGACATTCATTACCTTATTTACGTCGCTGAGCAGACAAATTTTTCGAACATTTGACTCAATGGTTTAGCAAAATCCTTCGAAATGATACAGATTCTGATTCGATAGTGTGTTAAACAAAAATGATGCAGCTTTATACAGCCCCATGTCGTATTGCAGAAGTCTAAGAGTCACTCAAGTCCACTTATCAAAGACACCAGTCTACTGTTGGACATAGGTAGGGTTGCCAACTATACTGTTTTTCACTACATTATACTTTTTACTGTTGTACAAAAATAAAGTATACAAAATACTGTTTTCAGTATCAAAATGCTTTAACACTGTAAGTGACTGACGCTCACACAAAAAGATAAAAAATTAATAAAATGTGCAAGAAGCTTTAAAAAGTATGTATTAAAAACATGAAATAAATAAAATACTGTTCATTTTTCTAAAATACTGTTAAATATTCTTCTCAGACCTCAATATACTTTAATTCTTGTAAAAAAAAATTGGCAACGCTAGACTAGGCCTCTCTCTAGTGGGGGTACAACACTCATTTCCCCGTATCTTATCCCTACTTCATCCAGTTGTCCCGGTCCCAGTTGCCTTTTAAGGTCAGTAGTATGGTCAGTCCACCTAACTAGAAGAGACTGTTGTGGTAGTTGTACTACACCAGCTTTCGGAGGTAGATGTCAGAAATCTAATCTATACTTCATCATCTGCCTAGCCTTTTCCCAAACACGTTGGTGTCGGCTTCCAGTCTGACTCGATGCAGCTGATTACCAGTATTTTACAAGGATTATTTGACCTATTTGACCTCCACAACCCAGCTACTGGGTAACACGATACCCATTGGAAAAGTTGTTAGACTTTCGGGCTTCTGACGACCCATAATGACTGTCAAAGACGAAAATGACAGCTAGGACCAACGGCTGGAGGGGTTTTGATATGTAAAGATGGTCACCCATCCCTGAACTAATCCAGGCAAGAGTAGCTTAAGCTATACCTATCCTATTTTTAAATTTCGCAGCATCATGCTGCCCTTTGGCCTCGCACAGGACTTTCTGTTTTTTTTTTCTTTCTTTTCTTTTAAATTTTGTTCTTTATTTGTTTCTTTTGTTTATAATAGATTTTTTATTTTATTAAGTATTGTTTTTGTATAGTTTCTGTGCGTGTCCCAATAAATACTTTTTCTTTTCTTTCTATCCAGACCGATAACAGATGTCCAAATGCCACCATCGACCCACCTGGTTCTTTTCTATACATACCATTCAAAGACATCGTATAGCCGCAATCAATCAGCCCCATCTATTTACCTTTTCACCAATCAATTCCAATCATTTATCATAACACTCCCAGTCTACTAAGTGCCGTATCCGGTGGCACTAAGGAGTACCAGTCCACATTAGTGTCCGACGATTGTACAATAATGGGCGAGTGATAACTGATGGGTTGAACCCGCGGCGTGGGTTCAATGGCGAGTGATGGCCAGCAGTCGCTTCCACGTATATTTAGATTTGGTAGGGTGGGTGTGGGTTTGGTGCATTGTGGGATTGTCCTGTTTGGTGGAAAGGATTGTTTTGTATCTACGTTTGTTATCGGAGATTGTGGTTGGAAAGATATTGTTTGTTTGATATAGAGAACATGTTAAAGGAGGCTTAGAGCACAACGAGCTATTGTGCACTAGAGTATGCTTTTTTTTGTTTTTTAGTTGCGAAGTCAAATCAAATAACTTGATCAATGCCACGGTAGCTCTTTCGAACAAATCCGCGACTTTGGCAGGGACTGCAGTATAGGTACTTGGAGTATCTATGTGGGGTTGAGTCCAAAACGAGGTAATACAACAGAGAACTAAGGTATCCTATTCGATATAGCTCACAAAATAAGTAAACTCATGTGGCTGAGCCATCCATAAGCAAGCCCTTAAGTCTTTAGTGAAGACAGCGGATCGGCAAACATAGGGTTTAGCGTAGAACGCCCTCAGCCAGGGAAGAGCTTCACAGCGTATCTGGTTGTAGCTGTATAAAAGTAGCCGAGGAGTTAAATGACGTATGTCTTATGAAGTTCGTGACAAACAGAGGACTACACTTCTATATCTATTAACTGTGTGGTGTCGGACGTAAAGAAAAGCATCACACCATTTCTTCCCGTGAGTGTGGTAAAAGGCGACTAAGGGACTTACTACAAAATGGGCAGCAGCATTCTCTATGCATTTTACCACCTTACTGCTATCGCCAACCCGCCTGCCTAGCGTGGCTATTATGGCAAAGCCTCCCAAATTGTGGGAGGCCTATGTCCAGCAGTGGACTTCTTACGGCTGAAATGATGAAGGTGATACTTCTATAGGCTGACAATTAAGGAACTAGGCTGTAATGCTGTGCAAAAGGTTGATAAAGTATGTGTCATATCACTAAGAAAAGGACAGTTGTTTTGTTTATAGAAATGAATTATGTAACAAACTTTATGTATGTACTTAGCTGTAACAACAAGATAAGAGCACTATTATGATTGTAAGTTTTCAATGTTTATTTGTCGGTGAACCCACAGTAACTTAAAGTGTTGTTCGACGTTAGAGATAGATAAGTTATCGCGCCCACACTGCATAAGGTGACTACATCTAGTCTAAATATGAATGTGGAATAATAAATGAAACAGTATGTAAAATAATGATTTAATTACAATTTTAAACTAGACTTATCTCCAGGAACGGACTGTACTGGGTTGTGTTAATTGATTGATTCGACAACATTTCTATCTTGCAATAAGTTGTACCGTGTGGTGCCGGACGTAAAGAATAACACCACCCCATTTCTTCCCGTGGGTGTCGTAAAAGGCGACTAAGGGACTTACTCTCTAGTAAGTCCCTTGGTAAGGCAGCAGTGTTCTCTATGCATTTTACCACCATACTGCGATCGCCAACCCGCCTGCCAAGCGTGGCGATTATGGCAAAGCCCCCCAAATTGGGGGAGGCCCAAGTCCAGCAGTGGACGTCTTACGGCTGAAATGATGATGATGAATAAGTTGTTGTACAGGTTTTTTTGTTTTATCTAGCTAAGTTCGTCATCATTTCCAAGCTGAATTATCTTCGAGATGAAGAAGTTTGGTAGCTCGGCTGACTACCCACGATATACTGGGTGAACGTCACTAAAAGACGCAAAACACGATGTACCCAAAAAACAGTTAGTAGTTATTTATTTGTCGTAGCTGTATTAAAAAAAAACATCATCATTTCAGCCGAAAGACGTCCACTGCTGGACATAGACTTCCCCTAATTTGGGGAGGGTGGTTTCCATAATCACCACGCTTGGCGATGGCAGTATGGTGATGAAATGCAAAGAGATTATTCTGCTGCCCATTCTCTTGTAAAAACATGTAATTAAATATTTGCACACTATTTGTCATGGTAGAAGATAAAGGGACCATTATAGGACCATCATATTTTGTCAATTTGTGAACCTATATACTGGCGAGAAAATGAATTTGAAAAATAGTGACTTACACTTTGCCTGCCAAAATCTGGGGACTATCTCAAACCGCTCCACAGCATGGCCTCCCTACAAAATGTAAATGCGTACGCGCAGTACGTTTGATGTGCCGCTGCGTGTTTGTTTACTCGCCGCCGCTCAGTGTGAAACCGTTTGTTCTAACTATGGACCGCAAATGAACGCTGTCAGTTTGTGTTTTAGATGAAAAATCTGTGTTGAAAATGTGCTAGGAGTTTTAGGGTGTTAATTTTGTTTGGATAGCCAGATTTTGGTGTCAGTCTCAAGACTATTTAGAAGCGTCTTGTTTGAGTGCGAGAGATAAATAGACCTATACATCTTAGAGATCGACGATCTACAGCGTTTTGTTCTTGATCCAATAGAGTAGTTGTTCTGTTTGCAGACGAATGGACGAAAATTTATCAGCATGTCAGAAGTACTGTGAGAGGGATGTATTAAAGTGTTGTCAACGTTATCTTTATATTTTCTTAATATTGTATTCTCTTTTTTGTTCATGTGGTATTTATCCTACAAACTGTGTCTTTAATTTCTGTAATTGGTTTTAAACCGCTTTCATTAAAGAAAGAAAGAAAGAAATATATAATAGTGGTCCAGTGGCGACGGTCGTGTCTAACGTCTAACTACTGTTTTCAAAATGGTGAAAAAAAAACATCGTGACGAACCGGCCTGTCCTAGAACCAAAAATTGGAAGACGTGACAGCTGCTGCGTGGGGCCCTATCCGAGTATGATATACATATAATCAAATAATACTAGTATTATTTGATTTTCTCATCACGAATTTATCAGTAGCAGCTCTGAGTCAGGATTAGTGCCCGCGGTATATGGCTCATCCCATATTACGTGGGCCACCTCAGTCATACAAATCACCATCGTCCCTGTCTTCTTCGACGGGGCACCCTCTTCTCCTTTCAAGAAGACAGGGGCGATGATGATTTTTCTGTAGTATTCATTTTATTTTAATCATCATAATGTACAGGGTCAATTTGCTAGTCAAAACGATATACGACAGGTATCGATATCTAAACACGATAGTATAAAAATACCACAAAAAACCATCATTTTAATTTACTATATTCTGCCCGCAACTTCGTCCGCGTGATACTTGTTCCCCCGCCCCATCGCATCGCATCGCCTGCACGTGCTATTATTTCGTTATTGCTTACTTAGCGTTCTTTCTGACCGTTTTTTTATTTTTTCAATTTTTTCGGGTCCTATGTGTATTTTATGGACACAATGTTAAATAGTGTATAGCCTTCATCAAGAAATGGGTTATCAAATGCAAAAGATTTATAGAAATAGGACGGGTAGCTTCAGAGATTAGCGCGTTCAAACAAACAAGTTCTTCAGCTTTATAATAATAGGTCTTTACCTATGAAAATGCCGTTTTGTATGAAAAAAAAATAAACGAATTTTTTTCATGTATTTTTATTTGTATTAATCGAAATAATCACCCATGCAATCAATGCATCTTTGCCAACGCAGAGGCAGTTTATTGATGCCCTTCTTAAAAAAGTCAGCTGGACGGGAGGCAACAAATTCTTGAAAGGCATTTTGTACTGCCTCTCGGGTATTGAATTTTTTTCCCGCCAAGAAGTTATCCAAATTCTGTAAAAAGTAGTAGTCTGTAGGCGCAAGGTCTGGTGAGTAGGGCGGATGACGGAGAGCTTCCAACCCCAGTTCTTGCAACTTGGAGACCGTCTGCTGTGCAGTATGAGGTCGCGCGTTGTCGTGCAGGAGCAGCGGAGACGAGCGATTGACCAATGCTGGTTGGAGATGTGCCAGCTTCTCCATCATTGAGTTCAGTTCTTTACAGTACACATCTGCAGTAATGCTCACCCCGTTTGGTAAGAAGCTGTGATGAATCACACCGGCGCTAGACCACCAAACAGTGACCATCACTTTTGTAGGGATAAGTTTTCGTTTAGGCATTGTTTAGGTGCTGAACCAGGATCCAACCAACTTGCTGAGCGCTTGCGGTTATCAAACAGAATCCATTTTTCATCGCAGGTAACAATGCGGTTCAAAATTTCTTCATTTGTGTGTCTGTTGAGCATTGCAAGGCACGTCTCGACGCGTACTTCGCGCTGGCGATCATTGAGTTCGTGGGGCACCCATTTGTCAAGCTTTTTTACCTTGCCAATTTGACGCAAATGGACCAATATTGTTTTGACGCTAACGTCGAAAGCTGCTGCTAATTCAGCCGTAGATTGTGTATCATCAGCTTCCACAATCGCCTTTAATTCGTCATTGTCGACCAAAGTCTTCGGACGACCGCGAGGTTAATTTTTCAGGTCGAAATTTCCAGAACGGAAGCGAGCAAACCAATAACAGGTGGTGCGTTGGTTTGTAGTGTTAGCTCCGTAAACGTCGTTGATGTTGCGTGCCGCTTGTGCCGCGCTGCTGCCACGACGGTACTCATCTATACTTACTTACTTACTTATAATATTATAAAGCTGAAGAGTTTGTTTGTTTGTTTGATTGATTGAACGCACTAATCTCAGGAACTACTGGTCCGAATTGAAAAATTCTTTCTGTGTTGGGTAGCCTATTTATTGAGGGAGGCTATAGGGTATATAACATCACGCTACAACTAAGAGGAGAGGAGCAGTAATAAAAATGTTGCAAAAACGGGGAAAATTTATTCCTTTTGAGAGTTTCCGTTGCGTGCGCTGCGTAAACGGTTAAAGTAACGCAAAAATCATGAATGACGGAATTGTTTCTTTTAAAAAGTTCTAAAAAAAAGTCCGCGCGAGCATATGTCTATCTTTTAAGGTTGACTCACTATAACTCAAAAGGAGCAAGCAGCAACGAAAAGTGGTCGAAAACTAGCAGGCAAAACCGATGCGACGGGAAGGGTCACGGGAGCAAAAATTTGGCGCGGACGAAGTCGCGGGCAGAAGCTAGTATTCCATAATTACTCGAATTTTTAACGTATCCATGATGACGAAAAAGATTGAAATGCGATGAAAATGTAACACTAATCAATAAACAAATGACTACTTTTGGAAAAAGAATTCCATGTTTTTAAAATAAAATTAATTTGAAATTAGAATTCTTAGAAAAACAAAAATTATTTTGATTTCAAATGGCCAGTACTGCAGAACGGCAATTTCATAGGTAAAGACCTAATATTAGAAAAGATTTCGCTGTTTTATCATGTTTAGGTATTGATACCTATCACGTCTGCAGAGTTTCGGTAGCTAATTCACTTTGACGCCTTTTGATATTGTACAGCCCCACAGTTAATATTTAAACCACTGTCAAAGTTAACTATATCCAGTCTGTTTATGTTTACATCACTGTGGCGTGAAAACGTTTGTTCTTGTTCTAAGTAAGGACCAAACACGATGTCGCACACTTTTGATGTCTCAGGTATTTTCGTATGTCTTTTGTGACATTTTTATATACTTTTTTCCTGTTGAGGGAATCAAGTATCCGGTTTTAGTAAAAGTTTAGTATCTTGACGTACTTTTTTTCAATTTTTAGCAAGATACGTGGCCTCCTTATCGTCTCGAGGGTGTCGTAAGAGGCAACTAAGAGACTTACTAGAGAATGGGCAGCAGAGTTCTCTATGTATTTTACCACTATACTGCGATCGCCAACCCGCCTGCCAAGCGTGGCGATTATGGCAAACCTCCCCAAATTGGGGCGTATATTCAAATTCAAATTCAAAATATTTATTTCGGATATAAATCCATATAATGTTAGTAATAAAACAACTTACCCTAATGTTAGTATTAAATAAAAGACAATTTAAATAAAATAAACGAATGAACCATTGAACTGATCGTTCAATGGTTCCTTAGTTCATTCGTCTAAGTGGGAATGAACTCTCAGCCACCTACGCAAGAGGGGAGAGTGCGACCGGTCTGAGAACACATTCAGGATGCCATTGGAGGAGGACCGCAAGCGCTCAACCATGGAAGCGCAGCGCCTCCGCATGATCGCGGCAAACCCGTCGACGCACGCCTCCGCGAACATCCCTGACGCGCTACATCTCCATGGCAGTCTCAAGAGCTCTCAGGGTGCTCTTGAGACTGCCATGGAGATGTAGCGCGTCAGGGATGTTCGCGTTATTGTATTGTACACGCAGGTCGCTGTATGCCCGCTGGGTAAATTTGGTCCACAGGCTGCACGTGTAGAACACGTGGCAGAAGGCCTTAAAAAGCGTTATCTTAACAGATTCAGTACAGCGTGCAAACCTGCGAGCCAGCATGTTGCCGCGGACAGCCAACGACCTGCGCTCCCTGTCTATGTCAACGTTATCTTTTAAGTCATCAGTGACCCAGTGACCCAAATACTTAAACCTCTGAACCCGACCCAAAGGAGTCCCAGAGAGTGAGAGTTCTGGCAGCTGTTCGCGTATATCCAGCAGTGAACGTCTTTCGGCTGAAGTGATGATGATGATGATGACGTGGCCTCATCAACATCATTGACAGCCTTGTTCCACGCACTGCGGAGTATGGGCCTCCTCTTTTGTGCCATTCTTCACTGTTCTATGCGAGTCTCTTCTAATTCTTCCCTGGTCATATGTAGCCTGCCGACTATGTGGGGCATATAGGTATCTATTGGCGCTATTTCCGAAACAATCCAAATCCGACCACTCAACATCTGTCGACAAAAGGCCGTCCGTTGTTTTTATCAAAACAAAACGAAAAAAACATTCAACAGCGGGGCAAGCGGGGCCTTCTGTGATAGGCTTGTGTCACATATTTCTATCACAGTTTGGGAACAAAAAAAGTGATAAAATGCGTGACTCAAACTACAGAGATCGTGCTCGCCCCACAGACCTGACTAACATTGTCTTATAACTTTTGACAATTAACTACATAGAAGGTCCGAAAAAGCCAGCTATACAATTCTCTAAGAGACAATGTCTTGGCTGTGCTATACGACGAGGTCTTCGTCGAGGTACAGACGCCAGCACATCAAGTTACCTCAATCTGTCAAATTTCTTTAATAGAATTTCAACCTTATATCACAATAGTGGAAGGTTAATTTTCGATTGGTAAAATTTGACAGATTGGGGTGGCTTGACCTGCTGGCGTCTGTACCCTTGAGAGCTGATTCAAACGGTATTCACTGACGCAGTTATGTTCTTCGACAAACTCTGGGCTGTAACCTCCCTTCGCTGTTTCGTAGAGGATTTACGCCTTGCAAAGAATTTTTATAAATCATAACGGATCAGTCTCGAACTCTCGACTGAGACCCGTCGCAGATCAGCGCTAGTGTAGCTACTCGCACGCAGCTTAGTAAATACCACGCTGTTCTTTTGCAGCTGCTGCAGCGCTGCGCGCAAAACTGACATTTTATCATCATTTCAGCCGAAAGACGTCCACTGCTGCACATAGGCCTTCCTCAATTTGAGGCAGTATGCCATAATCGCCACGCTTGGCAGGCAGGTATGCGATCGCAGTATTGTAGCAAAATGCATAGAGTACGCTGCTGCCCATTCTCTAGTAAGACTGTATCCTTAGCGAATCATCATCATCATCATTTCAGCCGTAAGACATCCACTGCTGGACTTAGGCCTCCCCCAATTTGGGGGGCTTTGCCATAATCGCCACGCTTGGCAGGCGGGTTGGCGATCGCAGTAAGGTGGTAAAATGCATAGAGAACGCTGCTGCCCATTCTGTAGTAAGTCCCTTAGTCGCCTTTTACGACACCCACGGGAAGAAATGGGGTGGTGTTATTCTTTACGTCCGGCACCACACCCGGGATCTTTACGAATAGCACGGCTGAACTCTACGTAAAACCTTCCTTAATAGACCTCTCCAGACAAATCAGTATGAAGAACCCTATTCGCGAACGCACCATGTATAAATTCAAATTAAAAATGGAAGCAAATAAACCGACGTATATTAAGAAGATCAATCAGAGCTCCAGACTGCCAGTGCTCCACTCGAGTGACCAGTTGCATGCCGCCAGTATCAACAATCCACTTGATCGTTTATTCATCTCATTGTTGAGTACTTGCGCTGCTTCGCAGATTGGATTCAATAGGGCTATAATACTTAGAAACATAGGTAGGGTATGTATGTATGCCTGTTGGTCTAGTGGTTAGTGACCCTGACTGCTATGCCGGAGGTCGTGGCTGTGTCTGGGTGTAATTTATCTATAATATGTATGTATTTAGAAATATATAAGTATGTTTATCAGTTGTCTAGTACCCATAACACAAGCTCTGCTTAGCTTGGGACTAGATGGCGTTGTGTGATAGTTGTGGAATATTATTTTTTTTTTTTTATTGACATTTCTCAGTACCCTAGGGCTCTGGACCTTTGGAAGGCTTACGAGGGGCCGAAGCCAACTCGCAGAGGCCCCTTAGACAATTTTAAATGTTGAGGGGGCACCAACCGACGATTATCCCTGTATGCACCTATGCAAGTGCACCCAAGGACAATCCCCGGTTGGAGCAGAACTATTATAGAATATGGAAACAAAGCAAATTAGGCTATGGGTTTGGATAGCTATAGTGGATTGGTAACCGCAACTATGGAAGGACTATGGCCCCTGCCTGATCAATGTTTTGTATACACGGATAAAATGGCAGGGGGTGACTTGCACACTCAAAAATGGGCCCCCGGGAAACGTCGCTGGCACATAGTGACGCAGTGACAAGGAGGCAACACTTTCTGAGGTGCTTGAGAAGTGGAGAGGTATTCCACGGCTTTCAGAACAATCCCAGAGCCCGGAAGATGGTCAAGTCCCTACGAGCACTTACTGAAATACTTCCTTTCCCCGAGCACGTTTGCTCTTGCGAATCTCCACTCAAGCCAGCCAATAAAGGCAAGAATGAGGTGGGAGCTCTGAACCTCGTCAGTGTTCACTCCAGCCGGCCAATAAAGGCAAGCCAGAGATGAGGAACAAGAATTCTCCCGGGAGATAGGGTCCGTGGGGTCGCTACTGCCCAACAGCACGCCACATGCTGCCCTGCGGGTTTATTATTATTATGTATGTAGTGCAATGCAAATTTTGTGTAGCCGTCTTCTTGTTAAAGCTACTTGGAATCTATAGACTTTTTGACAAGCAAGACACATAGAACGTACCCCATAAATACTGTTTTTGTATTATGTTTGAACCATGGACGAACGTAGACCGCGGTCTACAAAGTCACATTGCGAAGATTACCACGTTAAGCCCAGATAACACACTATCAATCGTATCACACATCCCAGCGCTGATTCGTTTCCTCCTCTAGCGATCAAATCAAATCAAATCAAAATATTTTTATTTCACATAAACCAGGGATGTTAGGGAGCTCCGTAACTGTAACCGAAACTATCGGATATCCGATATAAAAATTTATCCGTAACCGTAACCGAATCCGAAATAAAAGTTTCGGATAATATCGGATTTGTTATTACATTTTATTTTAGGTAGATTAGATAACACTCAATATATATTTATAGTCATTTTTATTTTAAATAGCTGTAATAATTACTCACAGACTGATTGTAATTCCTACCAAATGGTGACATATAAATAAAACCATTTTATTATCTATTTGTATTTGACTTTTGAAATTCCTTAAAAGTTTAATATCCGTAACCGAAATTATCCGAAACTAACGGATAATCCGAAATAATTTCATATCCGTATCCGGTATAATAATCATTCCTACATCCGTATCCAATCCGTATCCGAAATTTTATATCCATAACATCCCTAACATAAACCTACATGGGCACTTATGAAACGTCAGAAGCTAGTTGCACGGTTCCAAATTGTAGATTCCTATGGAGAAGAGCCGGCAAGAAACTCCACGGTTACTCTTTTAAATATAATTGGTTTTTACAATTGTTTCTAATTACAGTGTTAATAGGTATGAGAGGACAGTGCAGGCTCAGTTTGCAGGCCTGTCAACAAGTACCAGTTACTGAATATAATAGAAAATTGTCTACAGTCTACAAGGCCTACAACGTTCTCACATTCTATTATAAAATAATCTACATAAAAAAATAGTGTTTCATAAATAAGACATATTACACTATTTAAACCTAATGTCATTGCCATGACAACCAATATTAAAGAGTACAATTTAGAATTGTAGGTATAAAAAAACCGGCCAAGTGCGAGTCGGACTCGCGCACCGAGGGTTCCGTACAAACCTGTAGGTATCCTCGGTTTATTCGTAAGGTTTATGTTTATGAAATTAAATGTTTTTTTTTTTTATATTTGAGTTGATTGAATGGAAGGTAAATTGCGATTTACGATTTATGACGTATTAAAAAAAAACTACTTACTGGATTTCGTTCAAACCAATTTTCGTTGGAAGTTTACATGGTTATGTACATCATATATTTTTTTTAGTTTTATCATTCTCTTACTTTAGAAGTTACGGGGGGGGGGACACACATTTTACCACTTTGGAAGTGTCTCTCGCGCAAACTATTCAGTTTAGAAATAAATGATGTTAGAAACCTCAATACCATTTTTGAAGACCTATTCATAGATACCCTACACGTATGGGTTTGATGAAAAAAATTTTTTTGAGTTTCAGTTCTATGTATGGGGAACCCCAAAATTTATTGTTTTTTTTTCTATTGTTGTGTAAAAATCTTAATGCGGTATACAGAATACATCTACTTACCAAGTTTCAACAACATATCTCTTATAGTTTCGGAGAAAAGTGGCTGTGACATACACGGACAGACAGACAGACAGACAGACAGACAGACAGACCGACAGACAGACAGACAGACATGACGAATCTATAAGGGTTCCGTTTTTTGCCATTTGGCAACGGAACCCTAAAAATGAGTAGATGTCAAAGAAGAATGTAAAAAAAAAAAACTTACATATAAAATGTACATCGTCATTTGGGAGCAGTTAATAGACTCTGGTTATTGTGTAATGAGCTACCAGGGAAGCCACATGTGCTGAAGGAATTATTGCCAAACTTCCTTGTCTTCAACGTAGTCTTTTATCTTATAATATGCTTTTTGATAAGGACTCGTTTGATGTGTGATTTGAACTTTCCATAGCTAAGTTCAGTAACCGCCTTTGGCAACTTGTTATAGAAGCGTATACTGTTTATAAGAAATGATTTATTAGTTTTAGTTAATCTAAATTTAGGTATCACAATTTCATTTTTACTACGCGTATATAAATTATGGAAATCGCTTCTTATTTTGAAAAGGCCTAAGTTTTTGCGAACATACGAAATACATTCAAAGATATAAAGAGAGGGAAGAGTCAGTATTACAATTTCTGTAAATTTTTTCTAAGAGACTCGCGAGGCCCCATTTTATAGATTGCGCGGATCGTAATTTCTCCTGAAAAAGTTTATTCTCTTTATATTTATGTACATATGTACTAGCTTATGCGCGCGGCTTCGCCCGCGTGGAGGTCGGAAATTATCCCGCGGGAACGTACTACCGGGATAAAAAAGTACCCTATGTGTTAATCCAGGTTATAAACTGCCAAACATCTAAATCCGATCAGTAGTTTTTTCGTGAAAGAGTAATAAACATACATCCATACTCACAAACTTTCACATTTATAATATTAGTAGGACGTATTAGTCTTTATTCTTGTATTTGATAGTTGTTTCCGAAATATCTATCCCATATGTTGAACCTACGATTTTTTGTCATCACCCTAAGGTTGACTGGTTGAAAATGCCTCAGTTATTAAGTCCGCCTTTGTACAGTATATTTTTTTCCCTTCCTTGTGCATAAAGTATTAATAAATGGCCTGTTAGTCTAGTGGTTAGTGACCCTGACTGCTAAGACTGAGGTCGTGGGTTCGATTCCCACCCAGGACAAATGTTGTGTGGTGAGCACAATAATTTGTTCTGTGTCTGGGTGTAATTTATCTATATAATATGTATGTATTTAGAAATATATAAGTACATTTATCAGTTATCTGGTTACCATAGTACAGGCTCTGCCTAGTTTGGGATCAGAAAACGCTGTGTTGGTTGTCCTAACATATTATATTATAAATAAATAATCTGAATATTTTTTTTTTTTACTGATAAAATGGAACCTTTTCCCACTTATGGACTGATGTGTTACGGAATTACCTCGCAGGTTGCTGATGTCTTGTTACAATCTCTAATTGTACCTATTTTATGAACCTGGCCTGGTGGTGATGGTGATCTACATCATTTGTCACCAAACAACCATCACACAAAAAATCTTTGCCTGTGCTACGACTGAAAGACTACTAAACTAGCAACGATGTATTAAACTTATTTTATCTATCTTTTCAGATGTGACTCATCATTCGATTCTTAAGACGCGAGCTAACAAGAACAGCAGACGACATCGCGCCATCAACGGTAAATTATTATGTTATTACTATCTAAAAATACCTACATAATGTGACTATTATGTTATTAAACAAACGCGCGGGTCTTCTTATGATTATTATCATTTCAGTCAACAGACATCCACTATTGGATAAAGGCCTCCATCGAAAAATTGGGGGTATCGCAGTATGGTGGTAAAATGCATAGAGAACGTTCTCTAGCCGCCTTTTACGACACCCACAGGAAGAAATGGGATGGTGCTAATCTTTACGTGCGACACCACACAGACCGCCGACACCACACGGACCTTCTTAAGTGGTCATGTTTATGCAATAACTTTTGCATTGATACCTTGCTCCTTTGGGTTTATGATCCTAGGTCAACGGGAAGTACCTACCCCTTTAGGGCTTTGATTTATTTGAGAGGATCAAAATATGTCACATAAACGGCCGTAGTTTTTTATTCGTACTAATTTGACATGAATTTGAACTTGCTATCTCCACGCGTTACTGAAAAAAACTCAATCTTAAAGTACCTAAGTATGTATTAATAATTTAAAAAAAAAAATACGTCGCGTTGGGGGACCGCTCCAGACCTAATAATTTATTTGCAAATAGTCTATTACCTAAATAATGAAGAAAAGAAAACTTTTATAAAATTACTTCACAATATTGCATTTAGGATACGACCGTCAACGTCTGCCCTCGCGGAGCGGGCCCCCAACGCGACGTATTTTTTTTTTAAATTATTAATACATACTTAGGTACAGACGCCACCAGGTCAAGCTACCCGAAACTGTCAATTTTTCCCAATGAACCTTGAACCTAATGCTCTAGAAATAAAGTCGAAAATCTATCAAAGAAATCTGACAGATTGTAGTAGCTTGATGTGTTGGCGTCTGTACTATAAGATTGAGTTTTTTTTATTATTTTTTACTTTTTAAAGGGAAATTAGGTTTTTGTGTGGGGGGCTTTTAAATTTTTAATTTAATTTTTATTTTATACATTTTATAGGTACATACTTATTATAATGTAGAATAAAACGAAGCTAAGAACACTCTCGATTAATTCATCAATATTCTCTTTCAGTGCGCTTTTATTTGAGACCCCAGTCGAGTATATTTGCTGACATTAGGTTACCCTTCCCCACTTTCTCCCCCACAACCTTTAAACGGCTCAACCGATTTTCATCAAACATATCTAAGAACACTCGCACATAAGTCACCTTTAATACAATTTTTTTTATTGAACTCGCTTCATCCGTTCAGGAGCTATGATGCCACAGACAGACAGACAGACAGACAAACAGACAGACACGTCAAACTTATAACACCCCTCTTTTTGCGTCGGGGGTTAAAAAAAATCAATATCATTAAAAAAAAGTGCTGACAAAACCGGGCTTTTCAAAAAGTCTGTTTTTTTTTTGTTTAGCGTATACTGCCCGACTGCTGGGCAAAGGGCTCCCTCAAGTCCTTCTAGGAACTCTTTGCCGCGCTACCTAGAACCAGCCTTCGCGTTACGAGTCTAGTAGGTTTTCTCGCCACCGCTTTCTGCCCCGACCGCGGCGGTCAGGACATCTTCAGGTGACCCGCCAAATGCCATTTTCTGGAAATATTCCTTTTGATAGTTTTCGTTTTCGTATATGTTTTCTAAAATAATCCCAGTAATGTTCAAATATTTGTAAACGGATGGTAATGGTAACCCTACATGCAAGTGACAGCACGAGTCAGTCTGGTATTCGCCGCCCAAAGTCAAGTCGCTGAAACAATATACTTGGAATTTGAATTCTCACAAATCGAGTCTGCACTATACTTACTTAAAGAAAATGAGTCATCGCGAAATAAGCTAAAAGAAAATGCTAAGTCAGTTGAATAAAAAAACCGGCCAAGTGGAGTCGGACTCGCGCACCGAGGGTTCCGTACAAACCTGTAGGTATTCTCGGTTTATGCATAAGGTTTATGTTTATGAAATTAAGTGTTTTTTTTTTTAATTTTTATATTTGAGTTGATTGAATGCAAAGTAAATTGCCGTTTACGATTTATGACGTATTAAAAAAAAACTACTTACTAGATCTCGTTCAAACCAATTTTCGGTGGAAGTTTACATGGTTATGAACAATACATCATATATTTTTTTTAGTTTTCAACCGACGAAAAAAAACGGAGGAGGTTCTCAATTCGACGCGTATATTTTTTTTTATTTTTTTTTTATGTATGGCCACGCATAACTTTACATAGTGTTCCGATTGTGACAATTCTTCTTCTATTGGAAAGGGTATACTCCCAAGGTGGTCCCATACAAATTTGGAAAACAAAATCGAACCCTAAGGGTCGGAAAACAGGGGATGATTGATTGTTCACTCACTGATTGCATAACCACGCATAACTTTATACAGAGTAGTCCGATTTTGATAATTCTTTTTTCGTTGGATAGGGTATACCTTGCCAAGTATTATGAGTACATTAAAGTCACAAAAAAATTATAAAATAAAAACTTTTTAACAAAAAATTAAACCACCGAAAAAACTGAAAAGCATAAAATAATATACCTTAAAATTTTGAGTCGGCGCTGAAAAATCAATGAACAAAGATCACTCAAAGCGCCGACTCATAATTTTAAGGTTTATTATTTTATGCGTTTCAGTTTTTTCGGCGGTTTAATTTTTTGTTAAAAAGTTTTTATATCATTCTCTTATTTGAGAAGTTACGGGGGGGGGGGGGGGGACACTCATTTTACCACTTTGGAAGTGTCTCTCGCGCAAACTATTCAGTTTAGAAAAAAATGATCATAGAAACCTCAATACAATTTTTAAAGACCTATTCATAGATACGCATGGGTATGATGAAAAAAAAAATAGAGTTTCAGTTCTAAGTATGAGGAACCCTAAAATTTATTGTTTTTTTTTTCTATTTTAGTGTAAAAATCTTAATGCGGTTCACAGAATACATCTACTTACCAAGTTTCAACAGCATAGCTCTTATAGTTTCGGAGAAACACAGAAGAAGAAAGACAGACAGACAGACAGACATGACGAATCTATAAGGGTTCCGTTTTTTGCCATTTGGCAACGGAACCCTAAAAATGTATCTAATTTGGACGTAAAGTTCTTTTACCTTAACTGGAATCTTATATTACTAAAAACAGAATAAAATTTAAATAAGCTGGCGACGAAACTTTAAAGAAGGGCAATATGAATATCTACACAATAAATAAAATCAAAATGAGTTTCAAAACTCATAATTTCAAGTAACTACACTACCCCTAGCCGTTGACCCCAAATTAAGCTGCAGTCAGTCGAAGTTTCAGTTTGGAAAATGTTTTTTGTTTTATTTGTTTTGTTTTGTTTAAATATATCAAAATCCGTCACATCTCTGAAGTTAACTAATCTGATAAACCCCGTATATATAACCTACCCTCTTCTGCTAAGTCTTCTGGGATTTTAGTTAATAAAGTAAAATAAGAAAAAATTCCAAGAAAATAATTTATAGCCCGATCGTAACTCGTAAGGCTAGACTCGATCGGAGCAAGGATAACCTAGATTTTATTTTTAGAAGGGCAAACACTGACCTTACGGGTAATGTCCTTCGAAAAGGTCAGGTGCGTAGTCAGCCGTAAAGTGCACGACCGGCGACCGGCGCGCATATTATTTATCTGTGGAAAACTATGGGTTTGAAAAAAGCGAACTATATTTTGTGGATAAAGATGACCAGTTTTCTGCCAAAGCAATTAGCAAAGCGTGCCATGGTAATATTGTTTTATTGTTCACATGAAAACTATTTTATGGATACTACCGCCATCTTTTATCCAGCCCTTCAACTTAACAGGACGACATATAAATCCTTGTTCCTTTACCATACTTGAAACATCCGCCGTCCTTAAGTAACTTATACAAATGCCAATAGATGGCGCTGTACACTGAATTAGTTCGTCTACTCGTCAATAGATGGCTTTATTCTTGACATACTAAATTAGTATACTAACCAACAGATGGCGAGCTACGCTTCGAACCCGAGCCCTATAGCAAGAAATTGGAATTGAATTCATCAGGGAAAATACACTGCAAAGTTGCTGGCGGTGTTAATCCTACTGTACTATGGTTTTTGGTAAGATTAAAATTGAAGTATAAGGTTTTAATGTAATTAGTCAAAATCTTAAATTCATTTATTTACTGACTTAAAAGATAGCACACAACCTGAAAACCTGGGTCTAGAGGCTGGATATTTATTTTGCACAAGTGTTTACCCTTATATAAAGGCGAACACTATTTTTTAAAATTCACCCTTAAAGGGTTTAAGTTTGGGATGAAAGTTTATAAGGAAGTTCAGAATTTTTGACAATGGGAAATCCCATCGAGCACGTGGCTTGGCATAATCAGCCTATAAGCGTTCCCACTGCTGGGACCCACGCCCCTTTTCTTCAATAGGGAGTGGGCTGTAATCCACCACGTGGTCCAGTGTGGATTGGTAGATGTCACATGTCTTCGAATTTTTGTTCCTAGTACATGCCGATTTCCTCACGATATTTTACGTCACCGTTTTGAATGAATTTTAGTTTTATGCAAAGTAAAGTGCCTGCCTGGATTCGAGCCTGCGACCTACCATTTGTAAGTCGGGCTTGTTACCACTGGGACACCATTGCTTTCTGAATTTTTGATGATGAGAAATCCCACCGACCACGCGGCCTGGCACAGCAATAAGTGCCCGATAAATACATTGGACACCGTCAGACCCTACGGCACAACCTTTTAGCGCAACTGCCATCTAAGACTGTAGCCATATCCGAATCGCCAGCCTGTCGCACCTTAAAAATGCTAAATGCCCTCCTGACTGCCAACCCTGAATGTGATGTGTTTGTTGATGAATGGAATAAAATGATGCGTATGTCTGGTGTTCTGTGAGAGAAAGTATGCAAGGGAGTCTACTGTTCCATATTAGTTGTTAATATAGGTAATTGTTTAAGTATAAATCATAATTTATTAACCTATCATTATCATCTTTTAGAACGACACAGCCCCCTTACCGGAAGGCGTGACGTCTGCGAACGGGACGCTGATGGTGGCCGACGCTGAGAAGCGTCACGCTGGGCAGTACACCTGCAAGGCGGTGGACGGGGACAAGTCCATTACGTCCAAGATTAATTTGGATGTGGTTGGTGAGTTGAAGATTTTTATTTAGACCTGTAGGTACTTTTTTTCTATACTCAAGTTGTGATGACCTGAGGATAACAGTTTGACCACATATTAATCTTTATAATTACACAAATAAAAACTGTGTGTCAGCTCCGACGCACGACTGGAGTTTACTCCGTACGAACGATTATAAAATATATAGAGTAATAAACATAACATAACGCATATAGTAACGTATCCGAGAAAGTTTGATTTTATGCACTCCCCGTAAATTTTCATACCCCGGGCATATAATATAATCCTACGACACAGGGAATTCTAGTGTGGGATCTAGGGAACCACTGTAAATAACTTTTTAAGACACTAAATACTATTACTATATTATGAAAACCGATTCTTAAGCAGTAAACTCCAAAAAAAAAAACAGCTAAAACCGTGTTGGACTCGCGCACCAAGGTTTCCGTACCATCATCACTATCATATAAATGTTTTATAGTATTATAAATTATTTATATTATTGCATACATATATAGTATTGCAGTTTTCGGTCAGCGCCATCTTTTGGCCGATAGTGGAACTAATGTCATTTTTAATTAATTCTTATTGTTCTCGTTATTAGATTTTCTCAGAAGAAACTTGGGTCCTGGATATATTATTATGCCCTAATTAATGACGCTTATAGCTGACAAAATTTTGGTGGTGCGGAATTCCTTCCAACTCCTTGGAAGACCTTACGCTTGATCTAAATGTGTGTGTCGATATGAAGAAATGTTCCTATCTCCCACAGTAACCCCCCGCGTCATAGAACCGTCACCAGGCGAACAGCTGCACGTGACGGTCGGGCAGACGGTGGTGCTGAACTGTGTGGCCACCGGCGACCCGCCTCCCACCACGCACTGGGACAGAAACCTCGCCATCCTGGGGAAACAACGTGAGTAAATAAATGTTAATCAGGATGTAGCATTTGACACCGGGCAATCTAATGTCCAGAGAGAGACCCAATCCCTTCATTCGATGCGTCACTAAAGACGCATCGAATGAGGGGATTGGGTCTAAAGCATCAAAGGAACTTTCATGTTTTACATTATTTCTCCATATATCGATATTTATGAAAACACGCTTTATGTATAAACTAGTGAAGCCCAAAGCTTCGTTTTCGTTTTTGGCCAGAAAAGCTTTATTCGGCCATATTTTAGTTTTCGGGCATAAACCAGCTGATGCTTCGGTCAAGCTGAACATCGAACAATTGTTAAATATAATCAATAAATAGAACAAGAAATACACGAAACTTTGTAGCCTCTAATGGAATTATCGTTTATTTAATTTAAAATTAAAAGCTCCTTCTCGCTCAAAGTGTTAAAAAAACAACATTTCACTACAGCTGAAATATTAATACATAAGTTTTTAATAAATAAATAATTTTCAGCCGAAAACGAAAATAATTTATGTCTTCTTACTTCTTCTTGCTTCTTTTTCGTTTTCGTACTCGGCTGAAAATTCTTTTCCGGTCGCTCACTAAGTAGTATAAAATTCGAAATGGAAATAATTGTTTTCAGAAGACGGTGTTGATGTAGAAGATGGTGTCAATGCAACAACAGCCAGGTAATAAATAATAATATTATTTGTTTATCTAATAAATCTTTTCATAGCAATAACAGCAACAATGTTGCATCCCTTAATTTTCATAAAAAATTAAAATAGTTCATCTTATACGTATTTTAAATAGTAATTTTGTTCCACGACCAGACTAATCCTAATGAACAACGGCACACTGATCATCCGGTCCGTGTCGTCGCCGGACGCGGACCGGTACGGCTGCACGGCCGGCAGCGCAGCCGGACTGGACCGCCATGAACTCACGCTTATTGTGCATCAAGGTAAGCACTTTTTTATGCATTTGACATATTTAATTTAACTAGCTTCTGCCCGCAGCTTTGCCCGCGTGGATGTCGAAAAATTCACCATTTAAAACCCCCATATCACCCTCTTAAGAATGGAATTTCAAAAAACCCTTTCTTAGTGGATACCTACTCCTCACAAAGAACACACGCTCCAAATTTCAAGTCCCTAGGACCAGCGGTTTTATGTCAGTCAGTCACTCAGGACTTTGAATTTTATATATATAGATAGATTTCATCGTCACTACTCTCAAAACGGTGAAGGAAAACATCATGACGAAACCGGCATGTCGTAGTACCAAAAAATCAAAGACATGTGATATCTACCAACGCACACTGGGTCCGCGTGGTGGATTACGGCACACTCCTTCTCACCGAGAGGAGGAATCAGTCCCAGCAGTGGGAACGTTATAGACTGTGATGATGTAACAAAAACATAATTATTTCCACAGAAGGAGAACTCCCTCCACAAGAGTCAAGCGGTGTGGCGGGTAAAGCTGTGGTGGTGTCGATATCGGTAGCCGGAGCATACATGGTGCTGGTACTGGCTCTGATGGTCTACTGCAGAAGACGCAGGCTTAGGAGACGTCAGAGAGGTGAGTTGACTATAACTGTAATAAAAATGTTTGGAAAAATTATGACGTATTCAATTTGGAACTTTGTAAAGTTTCAATAGACATATTTAGAGTTGATGCTGCAAAATGTTTAAAGTCCCATGTAATAGGGGCCCAAGTAGCACAGAACTGCATTATAAATGGTCACTTAAGGCCCACAGCGGTAATCTAAGCATTTAGAAAGACTTATTAGTATTCACCTGTGCTGCAACAGCTGTTTCGAAAAAAACGTGGCCAACTATAATGCTTTTTTCTGTACAGTAATTCTATTAAGGACCACAAACACGCCACAAAGTCACTGTTATTGAGCGCTTAGTACTGCAGTACCCTATTAGCTGTAAGTTTTCTGAATAATAGCCCACACGTGTACTATACAACCGTTGCATTTTAAGAGAGAACATATCACCCACTATGACATAATCAGTTACTTTGTGAAGTTATTTAATGCTTTATGCTGCATACAGATTCACTTTTCCCCTATTAGTCAGGTGTTTACCATACACTCGAATAACAGCATGTATCCAAGTGTCGGCATGCGCGAATGGAATATTGGACGCGACGGGTTCCGTATGTTATATTTATTAATAAATAAATAAATAAAATGAAATTAATTTATTTCACACATAACCCATATTACAAAAATTAAGATAAAAGTAACAATGCTGCAGCAGAAAAGAATAAAATGTCACTAACAAAATAAAAATATACGTCACATAGTTGAAATAAAATAAAATTTCAAATTTACGTCGGATTTAAATTAAAGCACATATGAACAAAACAATACAAAAAAACCTTTATAAATAGAGGTCAGTGTGTTTGATGACATTAGGCTGAGTAGGTACAAAAATGCCATGCTACAAAAATCTTCTTATAACCTACCCATTTTCGGGACTAATATGTTTGCGACAAAATTAATATTGTTGTTTTATATGTTTCTGGTACTTACCTAAAAATAAAGAAAATTTATTAAGAGAAATCCAAGATTTTTTTAAAGTAATAAATTAATACCTTTCGAGACTTTTTAAGATTCCAGATTTCGACAATTTTTCTCAGAGGTAGTCAGTTAGGAAATACCGGTACAGCTAGCATCTAAAAAAAAACAACGTAATTTTCTTTATGTTTATTTAATGTTCCCTTTTTAAAGTACATTTTAGGGTGTACCACCCTGGTCCAGGCCTTGAATTTTCATCTTTTTATAATTTCAAGGAGTACAAAAGTACTCCTCGGTGGCCACCATAGAATTTCCTTAGTTTTCCACTGTGCAGGAACGAATGTTAGATCGACAACACCTCTCTCTATAGTCTGAACTATTTTGAATGTCTCGTTCTGTAAAAACAAGAAAAATATACTTATTATAATAGAAGTATCAGTTTCTTAATGACAACATTATCTATACAGTTTTTGAGGAAAAATAACAAAAGATACAATAACATATTAAATACCTAAACTTAACTTAACATAATGCTATTTCATGTGGAAGTAATTAAATTATTAGGCCAGAAAAATACATTATCTTTAGATAGGCACCGACTAATTTATAGGTATTTTGTCGCATATTGAATAAATCAATAACTTATGTATTATACATATAATTAAATTATAATCTCAGGTACTTAAATTACAATTTTAATTAAGTACTTATCGTCGAATAACAACTAAAAAAGGGAACAAAATGGCTTTAAAAGAACCACGGCGGAACCCTAAAAGCTTGGATCCATAAAGGTACTTATCTAGGTAACTGACGCAAATGTGACCTACTACTACTCTCCTAATCGATCCATGTCTGATTTGTATTTCACAAGTGCTAAACTATTTTACTCTTGGCTGAATTACAGGCCACATGTGAACACCCGTACAGACCTTAGCATTACATTAACATTAAAACTGTTCACCTGCCATCCGCCATATTCTCTGCACTACTGTGTATTATTGTAATATTTTATCTTTTCATTTTGGTTTATTTTATATGATATCAATTGTAATTCATTTGGATTACAAATTATTTAGGAATTTTTTGTTAGAAAACAGTTTTATATCCTTTTTTTTTGTACTAAAACAAAAATATTTATTTTATCATCAGCCCATTTTTGTTAGTTTAACTTTAGTATTTAGTGGTATTTCGAGGGCGCGTGAAAATTTTGAACTAAATATATATGGTATTTGACAGTAAAGTTACTTCCCCAATAAGATTTCCAATATAGGAAGAAATTAAAGTTTTACTTACCTTAAATTTGATATACTTAATTCTCCAAATGGCACGAGATCTTGCACACAACGCTACACTTCATGTTTTACAAACTGACAGTACATAATAATGGAAAAAAAATAATATTAAGTTATTACATTCCACAATTTCCGTCAGTGTGTAATTTCAACTGTATAAATGTTCACATTTGTCCTTCTTGCTGCATTATAGGTAACACGTGCCTCGTTAATCAGGCAATATTCAGCTCTTGAGGTGACTGTTACACTCATAAATGCTGATATAATGTTGTTATAATGCAATTATTTGTCAATTGGATTTCTTATACAGCGATGTGCTGAATAATTTGTGCCCAAATTAGAGTTATATCCTCTGAGGATGCGCTGTCTACGCTATTATTCAGCAACTAATGCATTCACTGTGCACTGTTAAAATGCTGTTATTCAGCACTTTTGTGCTACTTGGGGGGCGAGCCTATTGCCATCGACCGGGTAGACATCCAGACTCCGGACTGCTACTGAGAAACTCCAGATGGAAAAACGCAATAACACTTTGCCCGACCTGGTAATCGAACCCAGGACCTCATGCTCAGCAGTAGCGCTTGCTACCACTAGACCATCGAGGCAGTCAAGTGCAACAATACGACATGATTCCTTATTATTTATTGGTAATGTATTTTATCAACATTTGTATTCTTCTTTTTAGGAGAGAAGATGGAGTTAGAAATGACAGAAGGTCGCGAGAAGTTAGTAGAGGAAGGAGAAGAAGATAAGCAGAAAGTGAACGGAGCCGCCTTGCAGAACGGGAGGCTGCTCGCGCATGATAAGGATAGCGGTATGTTCTTCTCTTTCAAACCTAAAGTAATTACTAAAAAGATCTTGTTTCTGACCCGAAATTCTTTTACTCTAATATGGTTAAAAACAATAAATAAAAACAAAGACATAAATCATTCAGACATGCTTAGTATAGAAGGAATATTTGTGATATGATAATTATATATGTGACCTATATTTTTTTAACTTGCGGCCCACGGCATAGTTCTAGGCCCCTAGGAATATCTGGATAAAAAGTATCCTTTGTTCTGATCTATGTTCTGGCTACCTGTGTGACAAATTTCATCTCAATCCGTCTAGCCGTTATAGCATGAAAGCGTAACAAACAAGCAATCAAATGTTTCTTTTTTGTTTATAGCTACGATAAATCACCTGACCTGAATTGGAAATGAGATAAATGTACAACTCTAACATATAATGAAGTTGTGGAAAATCGATGTTCTTGAATGTAATTTTTCAACCATTTTGATACTTTGAAATCTTACTAATTATTTACTTTGTCATTGATATACTGCAGGAGCTGATAACTCGGAGGTCTCAGGCATTTCACGCGCATCCAAGAAATCTGGACAATTTGAACATCTGTCTATACCGCGAACACTTCTTACTGAACAGATCACACTTGGTAAGTAAAATAATTTCTAGTATTTTTCCAGAAGCCATGTTTTTACACTTTGAAGCTATATTATGCGCGTTCAACAAATACAGAAAAGCAGCCATGTATTAAAATGAGTCAAACAAGATCTATTACAGACCACCATTCCATTGATTAACAGTATCATCATTCTTCTGCTTATCCCAATTTATTTGCGGTCGGTGCAGCATGTCTTTTTCTTCCACACTTCTCTATTAGTCGTCATCTCAGTAGTCACTCCCTTTCTATCCATATCATCATTCACACAGTCCATCCATCTTTTCCTTGGTCTCTCTTTGTACCCATCGACATTCATACTCAATACTTTCCTGACGACATTTTCCTCATTCCTACGTATCACGTGACCATACAATAATAATACATTACGATATTAGTGCGTTATGATGGTTATCTCACTCGGAAGATGGTTATCGGCTCGGCTCAATTACGCCCTCGCCTTCGGCTCGGACTGAAATTCCGCCTCGCATGTTATAACCAATACGCACGTATATCGTACGACGTTTTTTAACACATTTGCGAGGAAACAGAAAAATAGATATTCACAATACACGTACAAAGAAAATAATATTTGAGAAAAATGGCGCGAGGATTATTTTCTGCCGTGGCTGCGTGAAAATGTTGGCAAAGACGCTAGAGCATGCAGCCAAGTTTTAAATTACCGAATAAACTGTTTTTTTTTTTTAATTTTAAATAAACTCAATCTGTGAATGCACACTGTTGCCGCCATTTTAACAGCGCGCTAGCGCTGCCTACTGACTGGCGCCGCGCGGCGATTAGTTCGAAATTTGAATAGCAACAGCGCGCTGCTCAGTACCTGGAGTCGTGCGGCGGCGATCAGTTCCATATTTGAAATGGCAAATAATACTCTTATGGAATTTGTATGGACTATAACTTAACTATTTGCTTTGGTAACACACGCGTTTTTTATGACCCGCTTTACATATTTAAAACCGGTGGAATTACATCAGCTTTACGAGCAAGGGTGTTAAAAAAAACTATTTCCACACAACTTTTCAGATAACGGTGCCACTTTCAGACTTCCTGTTATGAACTCATTTCTTATTCTACCCACGTAAAAGTTATGTATTATGTTTTGAAAACTGATTTCTATCCTTCCTTACTCTTGCATAACTATTATGAAGCATGTTAAGGCTTCATATTCCTGCTAGGACACAGTCTCCTCTTGGTGGGAATGTGTGGGTCTTAATCCACCACGCGGGCCCAGTGCGGGTTGCTGGATGTCACATGTCTTAGAATTTTTGATACTAGGACATGCCGGCTACCTTATAATGTTTGCCTTCTCTGTTGTGAGAGCAGTGGTGATAAAATTATTTAGACAAAGTAAGACGCCTACCTAGGTTTGTTTCAACGACCTACAACTTATAAGTCGGGGTCTATACCACTGAGCTACCATTGCTCTCATGATCTTACTGATGTTATGAAGACTAAATTTTAATTTATTATAATTCATAGGTCGTGGCGAGTTCGGTGAAGTAATGCTAGCCAAGATAGACATGTGCCAAGTGAACAAAATTCGTAATAAAGACTCATTGGACGCCGACGGAGAGCCTAAACTCAGACCTGTGCTTGTAAAGGCACTCACTACTAAAGATGAGGTAAGTTTACATACTTTTTTTATTACATTGTAGGTCGGGTTTCCCTTCCCAATATGAAGTGACAGACAAATTTCTCATACACAAGGGGTGTGCAAAAGTTTCATGTGACAAGTGTTTAATGCCTGAAGCTGTCAAAGCAGGGCTAAAAACAGATAGTAGCTAGCCCGCATGCGGGATATCCAAGAATCCATTTGAAAAGTTCCAAACGACAAGTCGTTAATGCCTGGAACCATTAAAGCAAGGCTGACAAAAAAAAGTTGGTCGTTAGCCCGCATGCGGGTTATCCGAGAGCACCTAACATTTTATAGGTATTTGTTGAATTCAGACCGCAATACGAAGTCTACAAAAGTATTATTTGAACTCTCAGTTTCGTGTCAATTCCTTTAGGAGTTAAAAGGATTAATGTTTACAAATTTTGAGCCTTTAGTATAAAACTTTTTTAGGTTGGGTTCATACTGAAAATGGTTGTAAGAATACTTGTTTTGTTTTTTTTTTTAATTTAATCAAAATGTCTGTCTATAGGTCCAACTAGCGGAGTTCCGTCGTCAACTGGAGCTGTTCACGCGCGTCCGACACGAGAACATCGTGCGACTGATCGGACTGTGCAACGAGGCTGATCCGCACTACATGCTACTGGAACATACGGACTGGGTAAGAG